>JAPHMX010000002.1:0-1211153 GCA_028828415.1 Cordyceps cateniannulata
GGTTGACCCCCCCCGCACCCATTGCCGGAGCGTGGAGCGCCAAGGAGGAATACAGAAATGACGAAGCACAAAAGTGAAAAAAAAGACTGACGAAAAAAACAAGACAATTGAAGAACAGTGGAGATGCTCCGATCACAAACATAAACGCAACAGAAAAGTTAAGGGACTAACGATCAACAACGACAGCGCGTCCATGATTGAAAAAAAAAAGCCCCCCCGTGTCTTGTCTGAACAAAATAAAAGAAAACAAACGACAATGCAAAAGACAACACCGCCCTGGACGCTATATCAAGCCCGGTCTGACGACTAACAGAGAACAACTATTACAGGATGTCTACACCGCACCAACCAATCACAAAATCCCACTAACTAAGATCGCCTACACCCCCCCCTTCCCCCACCCTCCATTCAAGAAGATCTGCCATTTGCTCCCGTGCCCCAGTGCCCGCCCGTTTCCACACACCTTTTGCGACCCTCCCACCGCCCATTCCTTCTACCCATCCCTACCTCCCCCCTGTGGCCGCCCCCCTTCCTTTTACGATTGCGGCGTTCCACCAATTTCCTTACCCTTTTGTACCCTCCCCCCCTCTGGCATCCTTGTGATGTCAACCGGCCTTCCAAGAAGTCAACCCCTCCGCATTTTATTCGCCGGCGCTGCAGACCGACTCTACCTCCGTTTTACTCCTCTCCTCCGCAGTTCATCCCCCGACGTAGCTAGTCTACAAGCTTCCTTCTATCACTGCTTCCTCCTCACCTTGTCCCTTAACGATCATATTGCTTTTTCGCCTCATCTTCATCCCGCCCGCTCATATTACCCACCCCCCCCGCCCTCCCCCGTAGACTCCCTACTCTGCCTCCCAGCGATACCCCACCCCCTCGCGTCCCCCCCCCCCGCGCACCACCCATCCGTCATTCCCTCCACGCCTTACGCCCGGTCCAGTAACTTTCCCCCGTATCCCCCCCCCACCGCCTTCCCCGGTCTCCCGCGTCTTGCCTCCCAGTCCCCGCCCCCCAACCATCAGTAAATTTTAGAACTGTTTCGATTGGTCCCGTCTTCTATTTCTTCTCCTCTCCCACTCCCGATCTTCTTCCCCCTAACTCCTCTTTCTTATCCGCCCTCCTCCCAGTCCCTCGTGCGCGCCCGTCCCCTTTCCCCCTTGTGCGAGAATCTCCACCTCCCCGCCAACCACCCCCCTACTATCACACGCACGACACCCCACCACACACTGACCCGTCACACCCGATAAGACCCAGAACACCTCCGCAGCGGACGGCACCGCGACCGTCCGTGGGCCCCATGCACCCCCCGGCTTCATCCCTCACCTCATCCTCGCTCTATTTCGCCATGGAGCCCTCCTCCCCCCCTCGCCCTCTCCCCTCCTCACTCCACTCACCGCCCGTCTCCCCCATCGCCCTCCATCCCCTCCCACTGCCCCTGACGCCTCCCCTTCACCCCCTCCCCCCCCCAACTCTCCCACTGCCAACATGCATCTCCCCACACCCACCCCACAACCCTCAGCCTACCCTGTCCGCAGCACCGCCAACGAACTACACCCTTCTTCACACCAAACAAAAACAAACACCTTCCCCCACCGATTCGCTTCGTCTTCCCCCTTCCCGCATCCGTTTCCCCTTTCGGTTTTCTACGCCGCCGCTCCGCTGCCTCCCCGCCCGCGAGGACGCCATGCATCCTCTCCCTCTCCCGATTGCCTGTTACCTGCCCTCGCACTCTGTCCTCCTCCCCCCCCCCTTCCCATAACCCGCACTCCCTCCCCCCAGCTATCTCGCTGGGTCTTGGCAGCTGTGCCCGTTCCTCGACCCCTCCGCCCCACCTTCCCTCGTCGCGACCTGCCCCCGCCTACGTCCCGCGACCCGGTCCACTGCTTCGCGCCCCCCCGCTGCCCCCCCCGTCTCCCCCCCAGCCCCCCCCCACGCCCCTCCCGGCCTTCGCACCCGCCCCCCTCCTTCCCGCGCGCTCTACCCCTTCCTCCCCCCACCCCTAGCTAGCTAGCTACTAAATCCTAACTCTCAATCTATAGCTTAGTTAATAGTATTCTAAGATATAATCGTATCTACCTATATATATACGCTATAGAACGTTGACTACCTAATAATACCCTATACGCTCTACTAAAATAGTAATACTAACTATATATACTAAACTAATAACTCACCTACCTTAGGTAGTAGAAATCGATAGATAATCTTAACCTAATCTAACTACTAGAAATTCTTATAATATGTTGTTATAAAATACATCTACCTATAGCTTATAAATATATTCTATATCCTAGTGTTAGTAGTGTTCTCTATTTAAACTATTAATATCTCTATTATATATACTAGCTAGCCTAATACTATATGTATTAATACTAATATCTTCTCTTAGAATTAATCTAATATACGGCTATATTCCCTCGCCTTTTTCTTATAGTATAGGTACTACCTTAGTTAGTCTAAGTCTATTACCTAGCGTTTAGGCTATAACTATACCTTCTACTACCTCTTATACTAAACTAACCGCTTTTTAATATACCCTTTCTCTTTCTCTACCTATAGTATATTATAATCATTATAGATAAATATATACCCTATAGTATCGTTACTATTATTATTATATACGTCGTCCTATACGATAGTTAGTAATCCTTAGATACCCTCTTTACTATATATAGCTAATTTAGCTATACTATTCTAGGCTTCTTATAATATAGTGTATATAAACCTACTTAACTTAGCTATAGTTAATCGAATATAGTAGAATATCACCTAGTCGTTAATCTAATTAATTATACTACTAGTTATAGTTGTAAACCGAATTTTTATACTATACGTATGTGTCTCTAAGATCTAATCTATTAGTAATAGGAATTCGTCTACCTCTTAGCCTATATAGGTTATAAATTAATAAATATACTAGTATATGTATACGAATATAGATATATTAAACTACTATATGTTAGCCTTATATATCCCCCTTTCCTTTATAATAGTATAAACCTTAGCCTAGCGTTTAGAATATACGTAAAATAACACTATGATATAGGCGACCTTAATAACAGCCGATAATATAGGTGTGTAATCTAACACACTCTATTATCTACTATTATCCTAAACACCTATTATAGCTAACATACTAATTAATATACTATCGTATTAGTGATCCCTTAATACGTAGTCTAATATAGTAATAATAAACTATAAACACATATCTTAATATGATTCCTAATTTTCTTAGATCTATTAGTAGATATCCTTATCGGCTAGACTACTACTACTTATACTACTATAGCTCTTATCACCCTATTATTAGCGTCCCTTATTAGTACTTAATCTAGCCTAGTATTCTTATATAACCTAGTATTAGCTATATACCTTAACGAATCTATTCTAATATCGTCTCTATTAGCTAGTTATAGCGTATAGTGGCCTTTCCTTATATAGCTACTACTTTATATAATAAATAATACTAATAATCTTACTAATTACACCTTTATATCATCCCTATGAATCGGCTTTTATACGTAGTTTAAATAGCTACTTAGCTTAGGCTAATACCTTATACTAGTTAATCTCGAATATAGTTAGTAACCTAATTTAGTATAACTAGTATATTATATATACCTTATCTAATAAATTATAGTATTATTTATATATATATTATAATAACAACTCGTCCTTACCTAAGTCCTATACTAATTATTATAATTCCTCTACTTCTAATCCCTCTAAATACCTAGTCTATCTAACCTACTATAACTATAAATTAGCCTTATTCTTAGGGTCTAATTCCTCTACCTATCGTATACCCTACCTATCTATGTATTATTATTCTTAGATATAGTCTTATTCATTTAATATAGCTAATACGGCTTAATACTTAGCTTCCTCTAGTATTTCGTTATCCTCTTATAGTATAGTCTTAATTATATAAACCTAGATATTAGTAATAGCTTAAACCTTAAACTAACTACTAGCTATATGGCTATAAAATAACCTTTAGTACTAAATGCCTTCTATCTATAGTAACTAATATGGTTCTTATTTCTTAGCTTTAATATAGCTACCCTTCTTCTAATTACTCACCTATCTATAATACTCCCTATAATACCACTATATACTACTCACTTCGTATATTATATATCTATATATCCTATATTATAACCTATTATTATTTAGCTTAGTTATATATAGGATAGGTAGCCCCTTATCTAATAACGTATACTTAGTTAATTATATTTAACTCTTTAATAACCTAAGAATAGCTTATACCTCCTTAATAATAGCCTTCTAGCTAGCTAGCTAGATTATTATATAGTAGCTTACTAAATAGGTGTTAACCTCCTTCGTAATACATGCCTATTAATATTCCTAGTAAAAAACAAATAGATATTAGTGATCGTATATAAATAGCCCTATGGTTTTTCTTAGTTGATTTTTTCCCCCTCTTCTTAGGCGTTATTTCGTTATATATACTTATTCCCTTCCTACTTCTACTATGCGTTGTAATACGGCTTATAGTATATAGTTTAAACCTACTTTAACCCTAACCTATAAAACTTTTATTCGTTATAATAAACCTATATTAACTATAATTAACTTACGCTTTTAAAATTAACTTATCCTTATAATTCTCTTTCTAACTATATACTTTATATAGATTTTACTTAGCTATATAGCTTATTTCACTTTAATAGGATCTATACTAACCTTTTAATAGGATCTACCCCCTATGGTTTTATAAGGCTACTATTTTTTCAATAGGATCTAGTACATCCCGTCGGTGTATTAGTAATAGTAGTAGTAAGGCTTAATCCCTATATCTAGGTTTAGAAACTATTAGTACTTAATTTTCTCTATTAGATATTCTTAATAGTTATAATAAATATATAATACCTATAAGATTTACTAGTATTATCTATAGCTTATAATAGTTTCTAAATGTTTATAATCTTTAAGGATTTCTTATAGATCCTCTTAATCTTATTAGATTCTATTAGCTAGTATATTAAGGTTCTCTATTTCTTATCTTTTAACTAAGATGAATTCTTCTCTTCTAATTTTAAGGTATATAGATTATACTTAATTCTATAAAATAGGTTTCTTATTATTAGGTTCATTTAGGCTAGTATATAAGAATAGTATTCTATTATAGATTTCCTTCTATCCTTTTATAGTAGTATAATATATATCCTACTTTATTTTATAGAAGATTTCCTCTTAATAGTTATTATTATTAGTCTATATAGCTTCTTATTATAGGCTTCCTCTTAGATCTATAAGGGTAGTTTAAAGCTTCTTATCTAAGATAGACTAGGTTCTAAATTCCTAATCTTTATTAGATATTAAGTTATTATATACTATAAAGCGATTAGTATCTAAGAAGTATTCTTTACTATTAACTATACTAATATTATAAGTTAGTAGGTTTTTATAATAGATTATATTTAATCCTTTATTTTCCTTTACTAGCTTCTAGGGTTTCTTTAGAGCCTTATACTTATTTATAAAGTATCCTAGTTTTCTATAGTTATAGTAAGTTTTCTCTTTTTCTTTATTAGTAGTATTAAGTTCTATAAAGCCTAAGTGAGTTCTATAGGCTATAAAGTCTTAATAGTATTTACTAGTATTAGTTTAATAGTATAGTAATAGGTTATTATACTTTCTAATACCCTATCCTCTATATTTAAGTTATTATATATAAAATCGATTATTAATCTTAATAATTCGTTTAATAAATACGTTAAAAGAGTCTAGTTGATTATCCTTTATAACTTTATCCTTTACTTCCTCTCTAAGTCTATTATAGAAGAGTTCTATTAGACTATTATCCTCCTACTTAAGGTAAGTAGAGATATATCTAAACTCTTATATATAATACTAAGTAGAGTTAGTCTACTTAAGCTACTTTAGCTTATAAGTTATAGTATATATTTTATTTAGGTCTCTAAAGGTAGTTTAAAGTAGTTCTTTAAAGCGTTTATATCGTTAGAAGATTTATACGGTTTTATCCTTAGGTTCTTTATTATTAAGGTAGTTATAGAGTATTAGCTCCTACTACTCTATTACTTTACTAATAAGAAGGTTTCTAATATAGAGTATCTATATAGTAGGGTTAATAATAGTAGTATTAATATAAAGATAGGCTTTAGCCTAAGTTAAAAAGTTTTAAATATCTCCCTTAGTTCTATTAAATAAGTTAGGTTTAAGGAACTTAGGAAGTGTAAGAGGTCTAGGGTTATTATTAGCTACCTATATAGTCTAGATTTAAGTAGTAAGAGTTTTAATCTACTATTATATCTATACTATAATATTAGTAGGGTTAATTATTATACTACTTATAGTAGATATTATAAAGGTTAGCTACTTAAGGGTTCTAAGGTAACTTACTAAATAGGACTAATTAAAATTTAATAGTAGCTTATCTCTAAGGTATAGTAGAATCTATTTCTTAGGAAGTAAGTTAGATTAGATATATATAAGGTATACTTAAGTAGTATTATAGATATAAGTTATATTAGGAGTTTACTCCTAATAGTAGAACTATTACTTAGATTAATTAATAGAGATCTAGCTATCTATCTAAGAATTCCCTTTCCTTATATATCTATCTATCCTCTACTATATTCCTAGATTACCTTAGATTAACTATAATCTTAGTAATCCTTAGCTTACTATTAGATTACTATAATCCTTAGTGATCTAGTTATATAACCTCTAGGCTTAGGCTAAGTTCTATATAGGCGCCCTATAGTCACTTCTTTAGGCCGCCTTCCTCTTATCGCCTATATCCTTTATACGTTCATAATACTAATCTTATAGGTATAAGTATTATATAAGTAGTAGGCGCTATCTTAGTCCTAGTACTACTCTTTATATTATACGACTAGCTATTCTAGTTTAGTAATATAGTTTTACTTATAATTATAGAGACTTTACTATAAGCGACGGTCCTATACTCTCTTCTTATCTATAGATGGTATTATTCTATAGTACGAGATGTAAGAAACACGAGTCGAGGCAGCGCTAGAAGGCGGCTTTTCTTAGTCGTGTTAGGGACCCCACGGCACGGGGATTGGCCAGGCTAGTTGTAGATGTGCATCCACATTTGACCATCTGAAAGGGACTCAAACCCTCTACTACCACGGTTGTTTTGACGTCAAAATATAGGTAGGAGCGCAGAGTGGATAGCCATTGTACGGTAGGCACTTGTCTCTAGGGTCACTGGTACGGTACATACGGTTCGTCAGTTCAAACATCGACTTGTCTAGTAGGACTCGGCCAAACTCTCCCGTTCCCTTTCTCGATGGGGCTGCGACATGGTCAATAAGGTTCAGGACTTCCTTTAAACTCTCGATAATAGTAGCTAAAGCTAGCGGCAGCTCGTTACAGACCGGTTGTGGGAGACAATGCAAGGGAGAAGTTGTTGTATTAGCTAGTTCTATGGCCCGCGGGCCCTATGTCTAGTGCCCGGCCACTAGGCACGTGACACCGGTAGAACTACAGTACAATGCGACTGCTCAAGAAAAGACTACCTTGACACTTCCAACACCTTTCGGCGCAACACTCTGCGATGTCTGCAAAGCAGCACTGCTGACAAAATTACCGCCGCCTCCACCAGCCGAAGAAAATGCGAACCACCGATCAAAGTTGGGCTGCTTGAAGTAGAGCTGGCCGCCTGAACCCGCACCAAAGCGGCCTCCACCACCGCCTCCACCACCGTTCCGAAGGCCGTGATTGTTCACACCCGTGAGGCCGGCACCTCCATTTGTATTGATTCCGGCATTACCATTTGCAGCCGAGATGGTGGGCGGACCCGAGGCCCATCTACCACCCGCGCCGGGTCCACTGGCAGAGCCTGCATCGCCACCGAAAGTTCGCGCGATAATGCCGCCGTTACTCGCGAGAAGAGCTCTTCCACTTCCCTCCTGACCAGCATTCGGAGGACCGTCAAGGGTGGTTGTTTCTACCAAGCCCACACCTTCCGCATACTGGGTGGACTTTCCTAGACCACCTCCTCCACCAGCAACGGCGATGAGATTCGATTGCGTGTTGATCATCAAAGCCGAAGCGCCACCACCTCCACCAGCGATGGCTGAAGCAGACCCGCCACGGCCGTATTGACTTTGCCCGCCGACACCGCCAGCACCGGCACCACCTGCGATGGCAATGACGGTATCGCCAGGAGACACGCGCAGGCTGCCGACAATGGAACCGCCATTCCCTCCATTTGCAAATTGATCGACAACTGCCCCGCCTTCGCCGCTTGCCGCGCCCCCGGAACCACCCAAAACAGTAAAGGCAATGGCTGTAGCGCAGGGCGGGACGACCCAGCTCGTTGACCCACCGTTTGTCCTGACGGCGGACAGAGTAGATGTAACAGGCCGAATACTGCAAGATGTCGTGGTCGGCCGCGGCGGGAAGGTCGTCACTGTGGTGGTGCACGGATGCACGCAGCCCACTGGAGGGGTGACCGTGACAGGCGGACAGGACGTGGCTGCCATACAGGTTGTTCCTGGCACTGTGGTAGTCACGTCCGGCGGCACCGTCGTTGATGGTGGTGGGAAAATTGTTACCGTGGTGGTACACGGACGGACGCAGCCCACTGGAGGGGTGGCCGTGATAGGCGGGCAAGACGTGGCTGCCATACAGGTTCCTGGCACTGTGGTTGTCACGTCCGGCGGCGTCGTAGTTGTTATGTCCGGCGACGTCGTGGTCGTCACGTCCGGCGGCGTGGTTGATGGTAGTGGGAAGGTTGTTACTGTAGTGGTACATGGATGGACGCAGCCTACTGGAGGGGTGACCGTGATAGGCGGGCAAGACGTGGTTGCCATACAGGTTCCTGGCACTGTGGTCGTCACGTCCGGCGGCGTCGTAGTTGTCATATCCGGCGGTGTCGTTGATGGTGGTGGGAAGGTCGTTACTATAGTGGTACATGGACGAACACAGTCCACTGGAGGGGTGACTGTCACGGGCAGGCATGACGTGGTCGTCGCCGTACAGGTTCCTGGCACTGTGGTCGTCACGTCTGGTGGCGTTGTGGTCGTTATATCCGGCAGCGTTGTGGTCATCACGTCCGGCGATGTCGTGGTCGACGGCGGCTGGAAGGTCGTTACTATAGTGGTACATGGACGAACACAGTCCACTGGAGGGGTAACCGTCAAGGGTAGGCATGACGTGGTCGCTGTACAGGTTCCTGGCACTGTAGTCGTCACGTCTGGTGGTGTTGTGGTCGTCACGTCCGGCGACGTCGTGGTCGACGGCGGCTGGAAGGTCGTTACTGTAGTAGTGCATGGACGAACGCAGTCCACTGGAGGGGTAACCGTCAAGGGCAGGCATGACGTGGTCGCTGTACAGGTTCCTGGCACTGTAGTCGTCATGTCCGGCGGCGTTGTGGTCGTTACGTTCGGCGGCATCGTGGTTGACGGTGGTGTTATAGTTGATAGTGGCGGGAAGGTCGTTACTGTGGTAGTGCATGGACGGACGCAGTCAGCCGGAGGGGTCACTGTGACAGGTAGGCATAACGTGGTCGCCGTACAGGTTCCCGGCACTGTAGTCGTCACGTCTGGCGGCGTTGTGGTTGACGGGGGCGCTGTGGTTGACGGTGGTGTTATAGTTGATAGTGGCGGGAAGGTCGTTACTGTGGTAGTGCACGGACGGACGCAGTCAGCCGGAGGGGTAACTGTGATAGGTGGGCACAACGTGGTCGCCGTACAGGTCCCTGGCACTATAGTTGTCACATCCGGCGGCGTTGTGGTTAACGGCGGCGTTATAGTTGACGGCGGCGGGAAGGTCGTCACTGTAGTGGTGCACGGATGGACACAGTCAGCCGGAGGGGTGGCCGTAATAGGCGGGCATAACGTCGCTGTACAGGTTCCTGGCATTGTAGTCGTCACATCCGGTGGCGTTACAGTTGACGGCGGCGGGAAGGTCGTCACTGTAGTAGTGCACGGATGGACACAGTTAGCTGGAGGGGTGACCGTGATAGGTGGGCATAACGTCGCTATACAGGTTCCTGGCACTGTAGTCGTCACATCCGGCGGCGTTGTGGTTGACGGCGGCGGGAAGCTCGTCACTGTAGTGGTGCACGGATGGACACAGTCGGCCGGAGGGGTGACTGTGATAGGCGGGCACGACGTGATTTCCGTACAGGTTCCCAGTACCGTGGTGATGCTGCTAGGCGGCGTTATGGTTGACGGCGGCGGAAAGGTTGACAGCGGCGGAAAGGTCGTCACCGTGGTGGTACACAGATGGACGCAGTCCGCTGGCGGGTTGACCGTCACGGGCGGGCACGGCGTGATTTCCGTGCAGGTTCCCTGCACCGTGGTGACGCTGCCAGGCGGCGTTGTCTCGCAGCTGTCGTAAGTTCTACTTGGAATCAGTCTGCCGTCCTTACGTGTCAGGATGTAGCCACATAAACGAACCGAGTTCTTGCAGACACTGTAGTGGCCCCCGAGCAAATGATCTCGTATGGCTGCACCTCGACAATAGCCGTAGGGGTACAATCAGCTCGATCGACAACAGCGGCGGTAGCAGCGCTACCAACTGCCCATAGCAGAATCGCATTTCGACAGAGTCTGATCATAGTTCAAACCGTGAATTGAAGATTGACGTATGCCAGTTTCAACATTGAAAGAATGAGTAAGATGCTCACAGATGTGTGATGAGTTGATGATTGTTTTATCGAGCTTTTCACCAGCACGAAGGGGGGCTATATATACTTCTAACATCTTCTTCATATGCGTCTTTAGCCCACATCTTCTTATTCGCGAATGTCGAATTGAGGTTTATAGCCAAGCTGAAAACAATACGATAGGAACCACATAAAACGCGCTAGTGAAACTCAATTTATCAAGTTTTGCTTCGGCTACTTCGGCCACTTCAGTTGTGGAAAGCCACTTTGCAAATGGAAAGGCTTCAAGTTCCGGGTCGGTCTCGATGAATAAGTTGAAGCTTGGCATGGCACCATATCGATTTGTAAGACATCTGTTCTACCATTGCTGTTGCGCCTTCCGGAGACTCCTAGTTAGTCAAGCCGCTGCAAGGGCCCGGGTAGAAATTGATTGCACCGGCGTCCCCGTGGTTGCCTGCAACTACCCAATAGGCAATGAATATCTGCCCCCCAATGACGTCAAATAGAATTGACTTTGCGCATTTTGATAGGGATATAATAACCAGGAATTATAGTATGAATAGCACAGTGAATTGAGCTTGATCGTCCCTGTGTGCCTATGCCATTCTTCCTCCCAACAATTGCTGACACATGTAATCCGAACTCTCAACTGGTGTTTGTCCAATATATTTGGAGTGAAAGAGAGGCCTGCTGGAGATCTGACTCGGGGTTCGTCCAAAGCTCTGGAATTATGGATATGTCGCACATGCATAGGAATGACGAATTGCTTACAGATTTGAACATGTCAATAGGACGAATTTTGAGCGCATGTCTAGACAGTCACAGGTAGCATGTCATTTTACAACCGAGTGTGTGTTATTTGTCTCCAAGGAAAAAGCCTAAACTAGTAGCACGAATGCTGTCCAAATGGCAGCCACGTACCAGAGGGCGAAAACGGCAGAACCGGAACCCTGATCAAAGGCACTCGAAGAAACGGTAGGGGGTACCGAGCTGGGTGCGCCGAGTCCGTCGAGCGATGAGAGAGTCGCAGGAGCAGAGCTGGTAGAGGGAGACTGCAAAGGTGAATCTCCGGATATGTCTGGCAGTCCTTATTTCAATGATTAGTTATGAAACGACGTTTTTAACAGTATTTATCGTACCAGAGGTGTGTTTCGACGTTGTTGCAGCCATTACTGGAACAGATGTCGCCTTTAAGACGATTAACTTTGGGATCGCAGGTATTTGTAGGAAATCAAGAACATACAGAGCAGTACACAATTTTTGTACTGGATAGGGTAGTGGTGACAGTTTCAAGCCCGACACAGAGAGAAACCAATGTCATTACCAAGGTCAAACTGTTGGCTCTCATGATGACGTTGAAATTTTGCGTCTTGAGGTTTGAACGAAAAGTTAGCTGAAAAAGAATGACAGTAATCTTGCCGTAGAACAGAGAGACGGGCTTCAGTTAGGCCTGCAAATCATCCAAGTAGTTTGGCTGCGACTGATGAGTCTCATTAATAATGTAACGGAAATGCCGTACTATTCTTTCCCATCAGTTCGTCATTTCACAAAATCGGCCAACTCCAGAGCAGTTTAAGCTTTTTGAGTTCAAGCTATCCGCCGCTGGCAAAAAAGGCTGGCTTGCCAGTTTTTTTCCGCTTCGGGGAAGTTCCCGAGGCTAGTTCACGGCTTCGGCCGATGGGCTGATTTTGACAGCTGGTTCCGCTCCGCGCTACTTCAGGAACGAGTGCGGTATAGCCAGTGGGTCCTGAAGCGAAAGTTAGACGCCTCGTGAAAAAATAACCGCCCGCTTTGTCGTCCCGCGGAATGACACTGAACCATGGGTCTGGCCGGACGGGCCATACCTGAACCGTCAGTGTAGTGTGAGAGACATACACTTGACTAGAAGTGCTTTCCGGCAAGTGCACACTAAGCTATTAGTTCGTACACACTAGCAGTTTATGCTTAATGGTCCACACTATTGGGAGCGCTGGAGGTGATGCAGTGCTATGGCCACAATCACAAGGTGTACAATGTAAGGGTAACTTGGGAGTGAGGACAGTGCTTGTTTTCTAGCTAATGAGAATGGTTTGAGGCAGCCATAATGTACAGTAGCTAACATCGATCCTTTGGCCACTGATCAAATACTTCCTTATGGCCCATTGGTTATGTTCATGTTTCGATTTCTATCCTTGAAAGTCAGTGCCAATATGCTTGAATGGTGGCGTTGCCTAGCAAGTGGCTTTAAAGCATAGCCTCTTGAGTGGGAAAAATCACAAGCAAGAGTTTGCATATCGGTACACCCCTCGTATTTAGTCGTTTCAGCTAATGGCTCGGCGAGTCAACCAGGAAGCTCGTATGATTCATGACGTTTAGTTCCTTTTAGCCAGAACGCCGTCGGAGATAGTGATGCGAGGTCTTAAACATCGGGGACTTTTCGAGGCACGCGTTCTTGGCGCGAGTGACAAGCCGCCAAGTGATGGCTTGGCTGATGGTGACGCCTTGGCGCCCCATCTAGAGGCGCGAGCACGTACTGTCACGGCATATAGGGACCGATAATCGTACGATATAATATTTCATTCGCTTTTCAAGTAATGAATGAAGGTGCAATATTATTTCAACGTAGCATTCTTTACAAAAAATGTACGCCGCACGGAATGAAGGCGTCCAATAGAGGGAGAAGGGTGTTGTGGCGCCATGCTATTCACACATTTATCCACCGTAAGGGAGAGAGGGACTACTGTCGGAAAGTCCAAGTTGGAACACCGCGCGGTTCTAATCAATTATCGTCAGATGGGCGCTTCCCCAGGCGTTGTGCTACTCAAAGCTTCAACAGACTTGACACAACATCAGCCTCCGGACTTGGTACGTAGCCGGGATACTTGATATCTGGATCATCCATGTGGCTTATAGAGTGTATCCAAAGCCACAAGCCAGTACAGCATCACGCCAAGCCATCATTTACTGATAAAACCGATGCAACAGCCCCCCGAAGAAAGCACAGGCGGCAGGCAACGCATACTCCCATCAACCGCTAGGGCGCGACGGAGCAACGGAAGCTCCGTTGGTTGACCACGATCTGACCAGGCTCAAGCTCACCAAAACATGTCCGGAAAGCCCCCAAAGTCCACTACAGCACGTGTTAAGATCGGTAGCTGAAAGGCAGCTTGCCCCCGCTCGTAACCGTCGTTACCGGTGCCGCGGCGTTCCGCGGATGCCCGTCGTCTCGCAAGCTTCTCTGTCTGTCAAGACCACGACCGTGACTTTGGTTGTATACATATAGTTTTTATCCATTCTTTGAAGAAACCTTTTCATTGATGACAAATAGTGAAGAAAGATTACTCTATTGAGCTGTCATTTGGCAGACGTGTGCGCCGTTAGGATCGCCTTGCTGACCACCTGGCTCCCCACCGCAGTGAAGAGGCCTATCAGCTCATAATTATTCGTTAGCGTTAGCACTCATACATGGGTTATGTCTATCTTTAGCATGATTTCTATAACTACTTTTCCTTTTTAGCCATTGTATCCCTTGTAATGACCGTTTTCAGCCCGTCTTCTGTTTTCTACAAGCCTGGTGGATCTTTTACCCCGCCTCGGTAGGGGTTCGCCACAACCGGAGGCGGCGCCTGCGCTGGTCTGGACTGGATCCCTGGTCTTGGCGGCGGCCCTGTGACTCGCCGCATCGGCCGAGTTTCCGACCCGACGGATATATTTGGCTTACTGGGTGGGGAGTATCAGCGGCAGCAAGCCGGGCCAAGAAATGGGAAACACCACTTGTCACTACACCTGTTGTTCGGAATGTATCACGCTCGGACCCGCCAAGACCCCTGCTAGCGCGTCCCGACAATCCGGTTCCCGAAAATAGCGCGGTGGAGCGTACATAAGAATTCCATTGGTCAGCTACGTTCCCCGAGGCATCATGCAGAATGTGCCCTACGCTTGGCCGGGGTGCGAGGAGAAGTGGAAAGCGGATAATGAGATCCACTACGAGGTAGGCAGAACGGAAACGGCAACTCGTGTGGCCAGCGTGTGTAATTGGTGCAAAAAGGAATGATGGTGTGATATTGCTAGACTAACCAGGATCATAGCATGTTGAGACCTTGATCTTACTCCTCCGGGGCTTAGAGTACAACGACTGCAATCAAGTATGGCCACAGATTGGCAAAGGGCGACAAGATGCCATCTGCTGCACCAGCGACAACTGGTGGCACACCAGACGGCGCGCTTCCACCACTAGGGCTCCCAAGACTGCCACCACTTCCACCGCTGGGGCTCCCGTGATTGACGTTGCTGCCGTCCGCTGACTGGTAGACCGTAGGGCTGGATTTCCCAGGTTCTGTGTTGTCTAGAGAAGGAAGATGAGACTCTGGAATCTTCGGCTGGTCTGTAGGGCTGCCACCACTTCCACCGCTGGGGCTCCCAAGATTGACGTTGCTGCCGTCCGCTGACTGGTATGTAGGGCTGGATTTCCCAGGTTCTATGTTGTCAAGAGAAGGAAGATGAGACTCTAGAATCGTCTGCGCTGCGTCACAGCTAGTAATTGTCAGGGTAGGTAGAGTTGTATAGTATGTGTTGGTAGCCAATGCCGCGGGCAAGACTAGGGAAAAAAAGAAGGCCTTCATCCTGAGCAGGCGAGATGTCTTGTGAAAGGTAGTTGAACGGATACAAAATCATTCGCTGAATCTGGGAAGGAAGGTGAGGATTATATAGGCACACATGGTGTAATATTGTTACTTTGGAATGTCCAAAGCAGTGAAATGGGGCCGATAACATAAAATTTCTCCACCACGCCACTCGTACGATACATATTCCATGCCAGTCTAACCTGTCATAGTTTTGACCTCACTTTTCAGATTACTCAAACTGAGTGCAACTTGCAACCATCGCACGAGGATGGCACCACAACAAACCCCCAACCCCCACCAAGAAAAAAAACCACTCCTGGTAGAGTTGTGGCGCGTGGGCCTAATGTTCTAGGTCCGTCCAATGCTGGACTCAACCTCAGTTGGGAGTAAACTGAGTTCGCGCCAAGCACCACACGATGAAGCCTAGTTTACGCTACTGTGCACAGTTGATCACGAGACAAGGGAGAACGGTGCCAACTTGAAATATTTGCCTAACAGATGTCAGTCGTAGTTTCGTATGATGAGTGGAAATTTGAGCCTGTATGCCTTGCGTGGAGTGGGATGCCCAGACTCCTATACGGACTCGATATACAGGTAAAGAAAGTTGCGTCACAAAAGAAGTTAAGACCAGTTTTTGGCAGAAATGATCGTGGTGAGCTGCAAAACCAAAATTGAGGAAGTATCTGGACGTGACATCTCGATATCTTATATATAAGATATAATAACTTTAAAAGTATAGTTTATAAGAAAGTATACTAATAAAAGCCTTTTCTTAACTCTACTATTAATATAAGAGGATAGTTTTATTAGACTTTACTATATATTAGAATATAATTAAATTAAACCTATACTAGAGTATAGGTTTTCTTTTTAGTACTTTAGTTTTTCCTTTATCTTTTATATATAAAGGTACTAAATAGATTAAATAGTCTAATTAAGGTAAAATAATAATAATAGTAATAATAATATATTATTTATTAAAGTTATTAATATTAAAAATATATATTAATAGTTTAAATAGTAATTTAATAATAACTCTATAGAATTACTAAATAGTGTATTAATTATTAAATTATTTATTTCTAAGTATTATTTTTATTTTATTTTTATTTTATTTAAATTTTATTTAACTTTTTAATAAGGCTTCTTAATTAGTATTATAATTTAGATTATCCTACTAAGAAGTAGGTAGCTAATATAATTTATATTACTATATAGCCTATAATTACTACTCCTTCTATGTATATATTAACCCCTTAATATAACATTTTCCTTAAAGCAAACCAGTTTATTAAGACTAACTCTAATCAAAAAGCCCCCGTGTAGCCCGGAGTCTTTTTACGAGTTCTAGGCTTATTGGTTGTGGTGGCTGAATACGTCTAAGCCATTCTTGCTCGGTCTCAATATCGATTGTTGGTACCCTTCTAGTGTTCACTATCTATGTGGTCTTGAGGGCCACGTCTAGCGGTCTAGGGGCAGATAATAGGGAGTCCACCTTGGCTTTAATAAGGTCCTCGTGTAAACTCATGAGCTATGGATGCACGGCTGTATTGTTAAGGTTAGAAATAAAAGTACAATATGCCTTGCATAGAATGGCGAACATACTAGAAACATAGTCCTTTATAGTGACAAAGCCTCTATCCGGAGATGCGGTAACGTACAGCTTTAGATCTCTCTAGTACATTGGCCTACCTCTGCCGTAGCATTTGTTTAGAAATTCGGTATCTGAGTCCTCCTCCTAGCTTCCATCTTCCTTCATCTCGCGTGCGTAGGGCCGATCCTCGTCACTAAGCTCCCCGTATGTCACAAACTCAGCTCCTTCATGGTGTTGGTGGTGTTCGACCCAGTCATGTTCCCAGTCGTTCAGGAATTCGAGGGAAGCCACGATAGAGGAGATAGGTGGCTGTTGTACCGGTAAGAATGCGATTTCATGCCAAGTACCATCTGAATTCTGAAAGGTTTCGAGCCTGTCTCGGCTACTCTGAAAGGTCTTCATAACGGATATGCAAGCAGGAAAGTTGCCTGCGAGAGTCCAGTAGAGGCGACCAGTGCTCTCGCGCTCTAGACGTGTCCTTTCTTCGATTCGACGTACCCGCTCTTCCATCAAACGTGAGCTTTCTTTCATTTGATTCGTCCTATCTTCTAGTGAAAGGGCTGGTATCGAATCGTTAGCTTCCATTTTCTTACTGCGTCGTTCGCATGGAACCGGTTCTTGGACATCGGTGGGCGGTAAGCCTTTGATGGCACGCTAACCCCGAACGTGTGAATTCATTGTTGGGGGTAAGGAAAAATTATTCGCTGATGCCACCTCGCTGATAAAATGGCTAGCCACTGCTTTTTCCTATTTTTTTTTTCTTTTGCTGCCACCGTGACTAATTGTCAGGCCACCTTAATGCAAAAGAGGCTGTGAAGTACCCCATTACCCAACTACTGCCCAATCTCCTACCCTCCTGGAGTATCTCTATCTTACAAACAGGAACCATAGTAAAAGGAAGTATAGACACTTAATAATAAGGATCGGGAAAGTGTCACTTTAGAAGACTAATGAAGAGGAAAATGGACGGTCGTTGTTTTTTTTAGACATTTGAGCGCCTACGTCGGCTCACACGCCTGTCTGAGCCATACCCTAAACGTTGCTTAATATGTGCTATAGCCTACGGTTCGGATCGACCCTCCATTTGTAGCAGTCGTTTTCTAACACACCTCCTTGCTTATGATTAACACCACCACAGTTGCAGCTGTCTGCCGGCACAGACAGGTAGTGCTCACACAAGGCCTCGTCAAATGCACTGTCTCGGCCCTCCAAGTCTCTTCTACCCGACGTGTGGAGGCTGCCAAAGCTGCATCCTTCCTTGATTTCGAGCGACTCCTTGATGACAACTGTGCCAAGGCCTCCATTGTACGGGAAAGAAAAGTCCCTTTCTATAAAAAACCCCGGGCCGAGGTTCTTGCGGGAGAGGATATCACAAAAGCTCTTTGCCGCGTTCTGCATTCGCTCATTTTCCGTGTCTTCGCCGCTGTTATAACACTTGACTTTATTGCTCTGAGGATCACCTTGACTGTATCGTAAGGGCGCGGTGGTTTGAATTGGCTTTGTTGACGACGTCGTTGATGTGGAGGTGCTTGTAGGAGCATGGCATGAGGTCCCTGCTTCCCATATATTCTCGATGTCGCCATCGTCGCCATCCGGAGCGCTAGAGCTGCCCCAGAACCAAGGCTGGTTGATGCATCTTGAGTTTGCAAAATCGAGGTAAGAGCACGGCGTAACAATCGGAGAATCTGTATTGCCGACATACAGGATAATCTCACGTTTTGGCCAAGTTCCGGAGGGTGGCGCAGGCGTATCCGGGCCGATAGACTTGGGAGGCGTGGGAAAGGGCCCAGTTGCCGACGTCGTGGTCGGCTTTCCGTCACTGCCCTTAAAAACAACGGCAGGCCAATAAGGAGTTGTCGCCGGAACAGGTCGAATAGTTTCCGCAGCGCGTTTATGTTTGCCGACACTGTCTTCGGTCTTTGTGACAGCCTCAAAGATCCACTCCGTGATAGTTAGTGGCGCTTGTGTGATAGTGCTGGTCCACGTTCCCTGGCTGACTGTGATGAGAGGGTAGTTCACAGTACTTGTTGCGCCGGTCCAAGGAGGTATGATGGCTTTGCAGGGTAGAGAACAAGTGAACTGTGGCTGATCCATATTCCATATCTTAGGGTCGATCCAAACATAATCTTCAAAGCGATTACCGCTTCCCCCGACATCGAGGACACTGATCTGTGACCACTTCGGGTGAACTTCAACATTGAGGTTATCAGCGGCGAGGATGCCCTTGCCATCCATCACGGCCATGTACTGTGTCCCGATTGTCACGAGGTTGATGATACGAATGTTGGAAAAATTGTTTTTGAGGAGCATGAGTACTTTTTGGCATTGTTGCGTATCGATACAGTTCTGGCTGTATGTCGAGAACCACTATATGGCCATAAAGTCAGTAAAGCCTTCGTAGAAACACAAGAATGACGTTACGAAAGGTAAGCCAGAAGAAAGGGAGCACTATTTAGTCCTGATGATGTAGCGTATAAAACCAACTTACAGAGTAGATACCTGCAGCTGCGATGAAGATATTATCCGATCCCGTTATAATAGTTGACCAGGACTCGTCGCAGCCGCTGAACTTATCTCCTCGAGTGCACGTGTAATCAGGGTCGCCAGGGAACTGTCCAACTGTGTTGGCAAATGGAGCTGGTGGCGAGGGTGTCGGCTGGAAGTAAGGTGACTCTGTTTGTAATAGACCAACGAATAGGTTAGATGCCGAGTGAAAGTTATACTGGTAGAAGACAGCATGTTCCGACGCGGTGCCATAAAGCCTAGTACACCATGTATATTAGCTACTATTAGGCTATTATTTGCGGTAGTAAACGTACCAATCAGGATCTGTACTTTCGATAAAAAAGCCGCGAGCAACATATATTGAGGTCTGCGTCATATCATTCTTCGGATCTACCCAATCAGGATCGCTACATTGGGTAACTCGGTCAGCAGAGAGCTTCTGGCACCAATGTGGTCTCGCCAAACTTACTCAATCATATGATCAGCGCCCCAGAGCCACATGTTCTCGAAGTAGCCCGAAGCCGATTTTGTTAGGTGCATCATCAAACTGGCGGCAGAGCATCCTGGATCGATCCCGCTTGTAGCGGCAGGGCACTCAGAGGGCGTAAGTCTTGTACCGAGTGCGCCTCCCACTCTCGCGTGACAGTTCCACAAACCTGCAGCGCCTTGAGACTCGGCTTTGATATTCCATTGCACGAGAATGGCACCAGCTGTCGGACCATGTGTCGTAAAAAGAAGGTCCTGCATTTCCACATTACCGATCTGTCCAGCCTGTCCGACCTGAAGCATGACCTTGGGGTTGCTTGACACGCATGTTAACCGAGACTCGAAGGAAAAGAGAATTCATCAAATATTCACAGTCTGAGTTCAAAATAAAACAGCCAGTTGCTTAGCACTTACTTGGCATTCGAAAAGTAAGGGCCCGATGCGGCCAGTTGTGACCAGGTCTCACCCACAATCTTACATCCTGGTGGAATGACAATGGTCGACGTGAGAATATATGTTCCGGCGTCCACAAATAAGATCTTACCGACACTGGCATACAGAGCAGCTTGGAAAGCTGCCGTGTCGTCGGTCAAGCCGTCGCCGTGGCAGCCAAGGTCCTTAGTATGCATGAATGCCGACGCGGGTTTGTCCTCATACTGTGGCCTCGCACGCTCAAAATAATATCCATCCGCATCTAGGAGTTTTGATACACGCCGAAAGTCACCGACTTTGCCGCCGGGAGAGAAGGAGCGTGCACTCGAGCCCTCATAGATGGGGCCAACCGCCCATTGATCGATGTGGGCTGATGAAGCCAGGAGTGTTGCACCAGTCGTGTCAGCCACAGCCACCCCAACTTTTGAGAGAGCGATGTTCTCTAGGAATACTCCTGTACTGCCTTTACCAGGAGCGGAATCGATGTGATTAACGACTATCGCCTGGGTGGCACCGGTGAACGACGAATCCAAAGTCGAGACAGAGCCAACTAGGAGGAATGTCAATTTTGGACAGAAATGTGCAAGCATAAATCAATAAAGAGGGAGGGAGGACAAGGAGAAAGCAACGAAAAAGGAAGTGAAATGGGGGCAAAAAAGGAGACACTCGACCCAAGGAAACTTACCATTCCCAACTCCGCCGTCGCCGACAAGCTTAAAGCCAATGCCAACATTTTTCATAGTAATAGACTTCCATACCCAGCCCCAGTCCCAAATAACTTGAATACCCACATCACAGCCGTCGAATTTGAGGCGCTGCGCTGTGAACTGCTGGCTACCCGCCTTGAGGCCAATGCCGCCGCCAGTGAAGGTGATATCAGAGATGCTACCGCCGCTGCCATTTTCAGCAAACATGCCAATCTGATCCGTGCCAGACTTGGCAATCAGCTCAACGTTTTGCGTGCTCGTGGCCTGGGCAACTTGGTAATGGATGCCTGTGATGACAGAACCCTCTTTAACCTCACGGATGTCAATTCTGATGTTGCGGATCTGACGATAAAAGTTGGCCGTGTTCACAAAGTATCTAAGGGTAAGACAGTCAGATTCGTTAGACAACATATCAACTGTATAGGCGAAAGCGTGTTCTTCACATACTCGGGGTCTTTGCCATCAATACCAGCACCCTCGGCGCCGGTGTACTCGTCGGTAGACAGCACGCCGAGGCCAATGAATTTCGGCGCGGCGACGAGTGTTGGGTTGTCATTGGCATCGCCAATAACCTGGGTGCCGAATGGCATGGCAATTGTAGAGGAAACGAGATACTTTCCGGGTGGGAAGTAGACGATGGCGTTCTTTGTCGTTGACCCGTTGCAACCACGGTCGCATCGGGTGCTGTTAGTTCCCATGGCCTTATTGATAGCCTTAGTATCGTCCTATATGGCAAACATTGAACGCATTAGCATGAGTGAAAACAAGAACAACAACGTCAGATGGGGTGGCTAAAAACCCACAGTGACACCGTCACCCACGGCTCCGTAGTCTAGAACGTTTCTGAAGATAATCTTGATGCTTTGGTTAGTTGATGACAAGATGAATTTCCTGATTTCGACGTACATAGGAAGTATCATTCCCCCAAGGTACGGTGCCTTTACGGGCGATACTGGTAGGACGGTCCATGTTAGCCTGGCTAGACTGCAGCGAAGTCAGGTTTATGCCATCCTACTTTTGCATCCAAAATGTTCCCCTGCCAGCTGCGGCCGCACGCCTCGTCCAGTTGCCACACCGGGTACCGTGTTGTTCCCTCGCCCGTGGAAGTATCTGTTACGGAGCGGGTTCGTCAATCGAGTCCTGTTCAGATGTGAAAAGTGCGTCAAACCCTATAGGCAAAGGTTTTTTTTTTTTTTTCATTTGACTGTGAAAAAAAAAGGTGTTGCAGTTTTTGGACCCGGAATGATGCACTTTTGCTGCATGCTCCGAGTTACATGTTGGTGTGTCTACAGCTTACTCAAATGTAGCGGCGGTGATTCCCCCGTTTCGGTTTCCGATTCCATAGACCCAAAATCGGGCAAAAACAAAACGAAACGCCCGTGTAGATTGCCTACGTGTAGATTGCCTAAAGACAGCCCAGACCCCTAGATTGAAAGAAAAAGGCTGCGCGATCAAACTAAATGCATCACGTCCGGCTAGTCCCGCCAGCCAGTGAAGCGAAGGCCGCGCTGCTGCACAACGTCTGGCCTGAACCGCCATGTGTCGACTTCTCTCGCGGCACACATCTGTTCCATCAAAACGGCCACTGCAATCCAATACAAAGCAGTACAAGAGAGAGGTAAGCATCAACAGAAGTACTCGTACGCGATGCCCGACTCTTTTTACCCGTCGGTGTCACCTCGGGGAGGAATGGCGAGTCCGAGGCTTCTGCAGTTGATATTTCTGGCGTCTCCCACGTCTTGATAATGAGAATTGGTGCCGCCGTTGCGATCATCTCATAAATATAACCAAAGCCGCCCGTAATCACCGTGGGCTGGTGCGTTTGTGTCGCGCACTCGGTATCATGATCAAAGACTACTGAGCCTGAAAAGGCCGACGAGATACAATGAAAGCCCTCGTCCCGTGCAGTGACTGAATAGTAGCTATGGCAGACTACCGTCAGCAAAATAAAATAGATGTATCCAGCAAACTTTTTATTTTTTTCAAAGAAAACTGAACAGCAGCATGCATTATGTACAGGGGGCTATTTGGTAGACAAAACTCACCTCGGACAACATATGGCGGCTCCCTCGCCAGCCTCCAAAAAACCCAAGTCGGCGTCATCCTTCGCCGTGACAGTCTTAACGACAGACTTCGTTGTGCTCGTACCGAATTCGCTATCGGTACTTGTCAAGGTCGGGGTGGTCAAGTACCTCGACAACCCGAATGCTGTATGGTACCCCTTTGGACAGACCGACGCCGGCGAGTAGACGGGGTATGTAGAGGTCTTGACATGTTCCTTGATAAGGTCATTGTAGATGAAAGCATACCCGGAAGGATAACAGTCTGCATTGACAACGAAACCCTGGCCGGGCATGCATGTCATGGCCTGTCGGAGAAAGAGGGTGCGAAGCGTCTCATTGAACTGCGTAGAAAAAGACGCGGCCGTGACAATCAACGAGGAACAACTACCGGGGGCTTCAAAGTCCGGGTTGAGAGAGCCTAGATTGATGCGAGAAACGGCACTGGTTGCTGCTGCTGCTGTTGTTGTAGCTCGTGCTGCTAAGTGGCTGAGAGAAACTGTCTGCGTGGACATGCCCGTGGGCGTTGCAGCCACGGTGGTTGACGTCGCTGTGGGAGTAGCCATCTTGAACCACACAGCAATAGACAGTCAACACCTCTTCTTCGACTCAATAGAAATGGTTAGATCAAATGGCAGAATAATATTCGGACCAAGGGAATCTGTCGTGTCTATGGCAAACACCTTTTGAGCGTCGGTCGCCGATGCGGGCGCAGATGTGACAGTACATGGACGCGAGGCTGCGGGCCGCCCTGAGTATGTAGCATTCAAAGGTTGTATTCTTGGGCCAAATACGCCTTGCCTTTCTGCCCAGGCAGCCCGGGGCTCTTTTGTATCCTGACTCGGCTGGAAAAGAGCTGCATGCATGCACGGTGACGTCGGCATGTCTCGCATAGCCACTATCTCGGCCACCCATTCACCACTGTATAGCACAACCTGCAGCTCTCTGACCGCTGTTTTTCGGTATGGCTGCAGATTGTCCGTATCTGTACATATATTTAGTCATGTTATAGGCTTCAAACTAAACAATAGTTCCATACCATACACAAACTCACAGCCGCAAAGAGCTGTGAACGAGCGGCCGTAGTGGCTGCTTTATACCTAGCTGAACGAACATGCAAGGTAACACAGCCGCAGCCTGAACGAACTCAAGGTCTATTCCATGCTTTAGGGATCCCCGAGAACCCCCCGCTAACATCGGATGAATGACCCTATTCGGCGTCCATGAATGCTTCGTTTCTTTTTGTGAGTAGACAGAGGCTGGAGCATTACAAAGGCTGCCATCCGCAACACATCTGTTCTCGCTGTTTCACTAGCTTGCCTTTTTCAACTCCCGTTGCGAGCTTGAGAACAGGCCTTAGTCCGAGCTTTCCATTCTGGATATTTAGTCAACTATCCCCATGGCTGTCGGTGCGCCAAACTCACCCGCGGCTGGCAATGCGCCAAACTCACCCATGGTTGATGATGCGCCCAACTCATCCACTACTGTCAATGCGCCAAATTTATCCACGGCTGAAATTATACCCATCTCACCCATAGCGCCAAGTCCCCTCAGCCGGGATATCCGCAGAAAGCCACTCTCCTCGTTCCAATTCAACAACCTGCCCCCGTCACAAACCTCACAGTTCCACGACACTACTTCCACAAATGACAATGTATCCAACAATAGACCATACAGTGCCGTCGTCGGCAGAGAAGACAATGATGTTGCTTTAGACGACGACGACGACGACGACGACGACGACAACGAAGAGGCTACTTCGGGCTCAATGGCCGCCGCCAAGTCTTCCAAACCCTCATCATGTCTACCTCAACCATTGGCCATGTGGAAGACGGAGACCATCTCTCTGACAATCGCCTTGGTCGCTTTCATTTCCACCATTATTCTCCTACGGGTATACCAAGACAAAGACCTCGACGAGTGGAAGGTGCCTCTGTCCATTAACGCCATTGTCGCCATTTTGACGGCTATTCTCAAAGGATCAATCGCTCTGCCCATTGCAGATGGTATGTTCTTTTTCTTACAAGGTGGTTTTTTATGGTCTATTACATCAAGAATTGACTCTGTGTTTTTCTAAGGCATCAGTCAACTTAAATGGGTGTGGTTTACGAGTGAAACTAGAAATCTCGTCGACATGGACACGTACGACAGGGCCAGTAGAGGGGCATGGGGGGCTGTCCTGTTTCTCACCAAATTTCTGTCAAAGTTTAAACTTTCGTATGTTGCATCATCTTCCTCCTCTTCTTTTTCTTTGTTTTTCCGGCTCAACTCCTCGTCCGAGCACTCGAATGATCTCTCAGCCGTCTTCTGACTATATGATGCAGCCCTCTCGCAGCCTTTGGAGCCCTATTGACACTGTTGACGTTGCTCATCGACCCCTTTTCTCAAGCGTCCGTCTTTGTGGACAACTGTACTCACAAGACCCCTATTCCCGACCTCATCCCCTTGACAACACAATATTCCATCTCCGGGGGCCGATTGGGACCCGCCTTGCAGTGGCTGGACTCGGGCATGGAAATCGCCGTCAATGTCGGTCTGGTCCAGCCACCAGTCAACAGCTCCGACAGCATCAAGTCCTTTGTCGGGTGCCCGACCGGTAACTGCACCGTCTCCGTTGCTGAGACCGGCATCTTTTCCACATTGACCATGTGCCATAAATGTCTCGACGTCTCCAACGACATTCAGCGTCATGACTGGACCGTCATTCAAGGCGTGGGCGAATACGCGGCACCTGCAGTATATGACAACTACACCTACGAATACGGAAACGCGTCCGACCCAGGCAACTACGTTTTCCACAAGCTCATCGTTCAAAATAACAAAACATTGCCGTGGAGAGACAATTCGACGGAAGACGTTCCGGGCGTTCCGCTTCCCTTTAACATGACGGCAGCGTCACCATATGGCGCGGGGAACAAGTTTCGTTCCGGCACATCCGCGGGAAGGCAGTGGCATGAGAAGGACGACAACTGGAATACCGCCATAGCCAGCATCCAGGGCATCGCGTTGATTCCCAACACACAACCATGTGACACGTCATTCGTTGAATGCCCTTCTCATGTGCTTGCCTTTGACTGTGCGCTGCAGCCCTGCATCAAGGCGTTCAACGCTTCCATTTCCAACGGCGTCTACCGCGAAGACGAAATCGACCGGTGGTATCTGCACGCGGGACACGACGGCAACGGGTTCGAAGTGGCGCTCAACAAGACCTACATCAACGGCACTTTGCGAGACTGCACGCCGTCGGACCTACAATCGCCCAGCCACCCCATCGGCGTCAGCGACGGCGCCGAGTACGAATTCGACAAGACGTACGTGTATTACCCGGCCGAGTGCTACCACCACATGAGCCAGCTGTCCATTTACGCCATGGCGCAGTACATTGTGCCGTTGGTGCAAGAGGCGCGAATCTGGGAAGACCACGCGGTGGCCGGCGAGACGTGGCTCAAACAGTTTTGGAACAAAGGAGACGTTGACATGGACAGAGTCGAGGCGCTGTTGAATGGGCTGGCGCTGAGCATGGGCGCGCAGATGCGGAAAAGGTCGGGACGACAGGGCTATCTCAACGGGCGCATATATAATGACACGACGCATGTGCCGGGATACGCGTTGGCTCTACGGCCTTGCATCCGCGTGCGGTGGCAGTTTCTGTCGTTTCCTGCGACTTTGCTGGTGGCGGAGCTCGCCTTTTTCGTGGCTCTCGTGGTTAGCAACTGGCGCAGTCCATGGACCGGCGAGTGGAAGTCGTCTTGTCTTCCTTTGATCTTGCACGGTGACTCGGTCGATGCCACGGACGAAAAGGGCCTGCGCGAGGCAGCTGGTCATTTCCAAGGAAGGTTGATACAGGAACATGATGATGATGGCAGGTGGAGGCTTTCGACGTTGGGAGTTAGGCAGCGAAACAGCGTGCCTTAGGCATCGGGCGGATCTAACGAGCCAAGGTACTTTATGCATTTTTTTTTAAAAAAGCACTTAAATCTGGAAAAATGAGCAAAAAGCCATTCAAGTATCTCTCTATCTACTAGTAAACTAAGAAAGTAGTATTAGCCTTCTAGTAGTTTCACCTCGATTGACGACGTATTAGGTATAACGAAAGTGATTGCACTTATGAAGCTGCCAATGTAGTTACACACAGGCTTTCTACATATCGGAAGCGCGGCGAGGTCGACTACTCAGTAACAAGTGGCAGACATGTCAAACGAAAGCGGGATGTTGCGCGCACGGCACAGCGTCTTAACGTGCTGGCAGGTGGGAAAAGTTTGAGATGGGGGGCAGCCGCTGCGGCTGTGATTACCGTGTCTCGGATATCTGTAGCGGCAGGTCGATCACAGCGGCACAAGTGGGTACTAAGACAATAGGCTGAACCTACCGACAGTCCGACCGCACCTACGTTGTTGTTGCCTATAAAGTTAATGCTTCGTCCTGACTGGGGTTAGGAAAGCTTTCTGACCGGTTACTCGAATATCAGCTCAATTCTAAAGAACCTCCTTGACATTTTTGACAGAAGCAGCTCAGCCATTCCAATATGCAACTCGCTCTCGTTATTACCGCTCTAGCAACTACTACCACTGCTCTCGGCATAAACTGCCGTGGATCTGGCACCTGTGGTATTGCAGCGGGCGAC
The DNA here is from genome assembly GCA_028828415.1 of Cordyceps cateniannulata. Lineage (NCBI taxonomy): Eukaryota > Fungi > Ascomycota > Sordariomycetes > Hypocreales > Cordycipitaceae > Cordyceps > Cordyceps cateniannulata. The sequence goes on from JAPHMX010000002.1 coordinate 27,646, forward strand.
CTGAGGTCCATTCAAGCTTTAGTCAACGGAGCTGATGACAACAGACGATACTATAGCGGACAACAGGTACGTGCCGAGATTTCAAAATCTCTTAAAAGTGAAAGGTCTTACCCTTCTTGGAAATTACCCAATCTTTTTTCAGTAATAATACTCAACTGCTTGATTTCAACTCATGGACTAGCGCAAGCTATTGCTACTGTTTATCCTAATATGATCTCTCAAGTGCTTTATAAGTGCCAACTGACCACTTTCAAATCATCTAGATTGCTTGCACCAGCGCAATTGGCAGCGGAAATCCTGCCACCGGTGGGCTTTGCGCTATGATGCAGAACGGTGCTAGTGCGGCTGGGGCGCAGGTCAAGCAGTACGTACAGGCCTTGCTGAACCACGGCGTAAGTAGTTGTGACCAGCGTATACATTGGCCTCCTTTGCTAATACGACTAATAGTGTAAGAAGTGCGGGAGCGTTCCCACCGATGGTAGTGACGTGAGCCATGGTGAGCTCACTGTTAACTATGTTCATAATCCGTGTGGTTGGAAGCTTTGCTGAGAGCAGAGGATCATAAATACAACGATTCAATCTATAGCAATTTTGTCGCCTTAAACTAAAGTTTATTAGCCATGCGTGCCGTTCTGTTTGGCTCATCTTCGTACAACGCATGCTCACTACGGAATACGTAGTGTGTAATAGGCTAGAACACTCTAAGCTCTACTCATTATTTTTAGAAGCCGAAGCCCTCCAGTGCCAGAACCACCTGAGAGGGGCAATCACCACAAGATAGAAGTGGTTGGTGCCAGCAAAGCACGTATGCGCTGTGGTGGCCAGAGCGATTGTGTCGCCTCCCTGAGCGTAGGTCGAATTCTGCCAGCTGGATCCGTCCGCTCATCGCGGGCGCGGCGCATGAGGCAAACTAGAAATACATCGAATAATCTCCTGTTGGCCGGGCCCGTCACGTACGCCCTGCTGTCAAGCTCTGGCCAACCCGGATAAATGAAGAGTGTACTTCTCTCTACTTAAAATAATTAATAAGTTAATAAAAGAAAAGGTAGTACTTTTAAAGAAGTACTAAGTAAAATAAAGAGTATATAAAATACGAGAGAGAGTAAGTAGTACTATGATAGAAATATAATACTTAGAAGTACTTACCATCCTAACCCTAAGTCAACCCGCAGCCTGATCAAGCTACTCCACGTTGATGAGTCCCTTCTCTGCATAATGCCAGTACTGCTGTGCTGCGTGTCGTCGGAGCGTCTTGCCCTTCCACACCATAACAAGAAACGTGAGCGTGCAGCCGAGCGAGAGAAACCCGGCTAGGATGAAGCAACCCTGAAGGCCCATATTCGTATACCACGGCGTGATGCCATACGAAATGGCAAACCCCAGCGTGTTGCGGATGATGATGATGGACGTTGTCGAGTCGCCGCTCATGTCCTTGAAGCAGTCCACATTGTACGAGAGCGCAATCGAGCCGCCAGTGACGCAGCTGAAGGTCAGAATCGCGAGGCCAACCGCCAGGCCCGCCCAGTGCGCGTCATGCTGCGCCCCTACGCCCCAGACAATGAGCCCGACGCACGACAGGACGGCCGACAGCGCCAGCGGCCAGAGTCTCTGCTCTGGCTCCCGCACGCCCTTGTTGCGCCGCGCCAGCATCAGCGCGAGACGGTCGGCGATGACGCCGGACCAGAGGCATCCAAACGCAGCGCCAATGAGCGGGCCGACATAGATCAGGCCGACGCCGCGCGTCGACCAGCTATACGGCGCGGCGCTGAGGATGGGGCTCGTCGTCGCGTTGAGCACATTGTACCACGACAGATTGATGCCGTAGATGAAGCCCGCCCAAGCCACCGTCGGGAATTGCACAATGATGAAGAGCGGCAGGATCATGGACTGTAACATTTGCTTCTTGGTGGGGCGGCCCTCGAGTCTGCGGAACGGCTTCAGCGCGCGGCCGTACCTCTGCTGGAACTTTTCGGCCGATCCAGCCGTCGTGTCCGTGGCTGCGGCAGCGCCGTCTGGGGACTTTTCCAAGGGGTTGGTGCCGGTTTGTTCCAGGACGCCCTCGTCACCGCCCTTGGTGCCTTGCGGCTCATCTTCCAGACCCTCGAGCGTGTTGCGAAAGTACATGGTCTCCTCCATGAAGAAGAAGACGGCCCCAAACGCCGCCGCAGCAAGAATGGCGCCAAAGTGCATTGTCCAGCGCCATCCATAGGCCTCGGCGAAGAAACCCGCAATGATTGGCGCTACAAAGTTGGACCCAAATAGCGTGAATACGTAGAGGCTCATCCACGACCCTCGCTCGTGCGCAAAAAAGATGTCGGGGATGCTGACTTCGGGCAGGGCCTCAATCGGCGACGCAAACAGCCCAAGAACAACACGATGTGCGTACCACTCCCCGGCTGACGTGGAATAGGCCGTCCACACCATCAGGGGCACCGCGGCGAGCAGCGACACGAGGTAGACGCCGCGACGGCCGTACGTGAGCGCCAGCGGCTGCGTGACGAGGCATCCCCATCCGAGAAAGAGGAACATGAGACCCGTGCCCTGCACGAGCGACGCGGTCGAGATGCCCGTGTCCCGCGTAATGTCGGCCAGGACCGAGTACTGCAGCGTCGTGGGGATGCCGATGCCGAGCGTGTAGACGAGCACCATGACCATGGCCTTGTACTTGCGCGCCCGGCTCCAGTTTAGGGGGTCTTCGGGGTCGCTGCTGGGGCGGGGCACGAGCTCGACGATGCCGTCGCCGGTCCCGCCGTCCAGGTCCACGAGGTGGACTGTGCCCGGGATAGCCTCCGGATGTCGCTTTGCAGATGCCATAGTCTCAAGAGTGAGGGAGTGCCGAGTATACACTAAACGTGAGTTTGGTTTTAGTGTAAGTGTGGTAGACGCGTTTCTAGTAATAGAATGAGTAGGACGGCAAGAGTGTTAAATAGGATAGCTAGCTCTACAATCTGGCCAGCAGGGCGGAAAGTGATAGTCTTGCCTGGCGTCACTATCCAGCCATTTACATACTAGGCCGAGTACACGGACAGTCAAACCCCGCTGACAAGACCGGCCGGGACTCATCTACGTAACCCACTCATCCGAATGATAGTACGCCAGATAAAAATGCCGGCACCGCTCCGGAGCTGGGGAAGCGGGAGGGCGCAATGATGGTCAGGCGCTGACTGATCAACCATGCTTATCCATATCCAGGTAAAGCCAACACACAGCGCGGTTCCGAACCGCGATGGCTTGCTACGCTTTCCCCCGCCGCCGACGCCACTTTCTTTCACGGTGCAAATCTAGCAAAAAAACCATGCCACTTATCTTGGCAAATTAACTAAAGTTCAAAATAGCCGTTTCGGCACTTGGTTTTGGTAGATGTTGGGAACCCATTTGTCCGAAGAACCCCTCTGTCCGAATTAGGATGCGAAACTAAGGCTGCGAGCTGCATGCCTGGATGAGCTGCACAAAAGCGATCCGCCGATGTAACGAGGAACCCCGCGCCGGCAAGCGAAGCATACCCCTCACTTAAGATATAGGGGCCTCTATTTAATGCGTCAAACAAGATAGAGCCAGGTTCGGACCTTCACTCGCCCATTTGTCTTGATACACACAAGCAGCCCCTTCCGATAACCAAAAAAATGAGCTCCAATCTTCTCCCCGTCGTGTCTTCCAAGGCTGTCGTTTCTGGGCCACCAGAATATGAGGCTATACGGACATCGCTGCTCGAAGAGTTTGGCGCCAAGGTGCCTCCAGAGCTTCGACTTCCCAAGGAGCTCATCGCCAATCCACCAAAGAGCGTCACCCACATCCCCCGAGAATGCGGCCTACTGTCCGCTGAGGAAATCGCCATTACAGAAGGCCACGATGCGACATCGCTCGCCGCCGCCATTGCCTCTCAGGAATACAGCGCCGTCGCGGTCGCGCGGGCCTTTGCCAAGCGCGCCATGATTGCGCACCAACTGACCTGTTGCCTCACCGAATGGTTCATGGACGAGGCCCTCGCCCGGGCGCAGGAGCTCGATGACCACCTCGCCCGGACGGGCACGCCGGTCGGCCCCCTGCACGGCGTCCCCCTCAGCGTCAAGGAGCACATGCCCGTCGCTGGCCACTGGTCCAGCGTGGGCTTCCTCGACACCCGGACGCGGGACGCCGCCGACTGCCACATGATGGCCATCCTGCGCGCCGCCGGCGCCGTCTTCTACTGCAAGACGAACCAGCCGCAGGCCATCATGCACCTCGAGAGCACTTCGCCGCTCTGGGGCCGCGTGCTGAACCCGCACAACATCCACCTCACGGCGGGCGGGTCGACGGGCGGCGAGGCCGCTCTCGTCGCGATGCGGGGGTCCGTCCTCGGCGTCGGCACGGACATTGGCGGCAGCGTGCGCGGGCCGGCGGGCTTTTGCGGCATCTTCGGTTTCAAGGCGACGTCGTACACGCTGCCGCAGAATGACTTTCTCGCGGGCGGCGCGGGCGCGGAACTGAACGTGCTGTGTTCTTCAGGGCCTATGTGCACGTCGCTGCGGGACATGGATCTCTTTATGACCGTCATGGCGGCCGCGAAACCGTACTTGTCTGATCCGCGGCTCATTCCGATTCCTTGGACGGGGCTCCACACGACATCCATTGTTGGTACCGCTGCCGCGCCGTTGAAGATTGGGTTCATGATGGGCGACGGCGTCATTGTCCCACAGCCGCCAGTCCTCAAAGCGCTGGAATGGGCGAGGGCCAAACTCACAGGTAGGGATGGCTTTTCCGTCAAGACCTTTGAGCCGTACAAAGTGGCCGAGGCCATGGCAAATATTCGCAAGGTATACTACCCAGACGGCGGCAACGCGGTCAAGGCGCATCTCGCGGCGACGAAGGAGCCCATGCTTTCTCTGACGCAGTGGGTCATCAAGGATGCGGAAGGGCCCGACGTGACATCCGTCGGCGTACTCAAGCAGAGGCTGACGCGCGACAAATTCCGGTGTGGTTTTGCAGAGCACTGGACCGCGCAGGATGTCGACGTCGTCATTTGTCCCGTCTTCGTCGGCCCGGCCTGCGAGCACGAGTCGGCGTTTTACTGGAACTACACGGCGTTTTGGAACTACGTGGACCACCCCGGCGTGGTGGTTCCTACGCCGATCAAGGCCGGCAGCAAGGGCAGCGAAGAGTACGCATCGGCAGGTGTGCTGGGCGAGCAGGATAGGCATGTCCGCGAGTTGTGGGCTGCTGGTGATTTTGAGGGAGCCCCGATCAATCTTCAGATCGTGGCGAGAAAGTATCATGACAATGAGTTGTTTGCGGCATTGGCTAAGATGAAGGATGCATTGGAAATGTAATTCCTGCAGGCGGGCATAATCATGCAACAGAAATGGTAAAATTAAATATAGAGTCATTCGTATAAGTCCGCTTGTGGCTGACCAAACTTCTGAATAGTGGTCCAAGTCGAGTAGCCGAGCAAGGGCATCATATTGCGTTTATAATGCTCCTATCCGTCATTAGTGTTGTTTAGCCAGACAAGCCAACTTGCGAGTCAGCACTTTTCATTCGTCATTCTCAACTCACGGCTTGAAGCAAAGAATGTCATCCTTATAACTCCGGGGGCGACAAGCATAGATTCCCACAAGCCTTGGAAGCACAAAACCTACCTCTGCCACGAGTTGCAACCTCTTGAAATAGCGCACCTGCTGCACTTCACCTCCGTTAGCTGCATCGTTCCACCCGTAAACAACGGTATCCAAGTGTATCCATCTGAGTATCGGATGTGACAAACGATGGGAGTGGTTACTTGAAAGTATGAAGTGGGTTCCGGGCGGCAACATCCTGATTGTCTACTGACATAATACGGGGAAAGGAATGAGCCACCAGATTGCCCCGCCGCTCTACGGTCATTAATAAGTGCCGCGACCCTCATTTCCTGCTTTTCAGCAAACGCAGCCATGGAGCTCTCGCAAACCCCAGTCAGTGCGTATTATGAAAATCAAGTACTTTTGCTCAACATCGAGTCATTCTCATGGCTTTCTAAAGGCGCACTCCAAGGTTCGACTTCGGGTTCAAAAGCTCCAACAACCATGGACACTCTCCTGTGGCATGGTTGCAGTTATTTTGGATGGAATTGAGGAAGCAACTATCACGTTCCTTAAGCTTTTCGACAGACGCTGGGCATATCAATTGCGGAGCGATAACGGGATACAGCCGTGGACAACGCATATCGAGGAGTCTTACGCCAGCTTTTTACAGTCCGGCCGGGCAGCAAGTTTCCTCGACAAGCTGGACCACAAAGAGCATTTCAGAGACACTCAAGGCGACTGGGATGATGCTGAGAACGAAGCTTTCCTCTCGCAAGAGCTTCTGTCTTTAGTTACCGCCGAGACGGCGACGTACGAAGCTTTGCAGGATTATCAGGGCAAAATCTTACCACGTCTGCTGGCAAAAGTCACACTCGACCTCGTGCCAGAAACACTAGTACCCAGTGACATGGCAGGGCACATGCAAGTGAAAGGTGTTCTGCTTCAGTACTTGCCTGGATTTACCCTGTCGGCATTGGATCAATATGTGCCTCGACAAGCTTGGCGAGGCGTGGTTGATGAGGCAGTCCGCATTACTCGCATGCTCGGCGATTTTAACATTCTCAATTCAGACGTCCGCCCTGATAATTTCATTGTCGTACCGATGGCGAATGGGGATATCGCGTCTATATTATCGACTTTGGGCAGTGCAGATTCCGTCGAGCTGAATCCGATAAAGAGTGGGGTCGGGCGAAGTGGCAACAGGACGAAGAAGGGGCTATAGGCATGGTAATGAGGCAACGGCTGCGACGAAGTGGCTATGATTACAAGTTTGAGCCCAGTATGAGATATCTCGAGTGGGCACCTGGCGAGGATGATTGATTTGCTGGATGGGGTCTTAGATGCAAATAACACAAGAAGAGTAGTTAGGAGCTAGGTATTTCTTTAAGTGTACAAAGTAATTACACTGCTCTAATTCCACCCTGGGAACTAAAAAATATTCCACAACGCGGCGATATAGGGCAAGAAGGAAAAAGAAGAGATGCAGAGTAGATAAAAAGTTAAAAAAAAAAGACAACATACAGCAGCCGGTGTTCGCTGGTCGTCACCGACCCAACTACTAATCTGCCGGTCAGTAGCTTGATTTCAGCGGAGCAGACGGGACGCGATTTTCTCTACTGCCTATGGCCGTATGTACTGGCAAGTTGCTTGAATTGTGTTATAGCTGCAATACTCTGGTGCTTCGCTTCCTTCTTCCCCGGAATCCCCAGGCAACAAAAAGCTCAGCGGGTAAAACAACTGCAATCAGACTTGGTAGGTTAATAGAATGTCAAATAGTACTATACGCTTAAAACTTCAACATACACAGCCTAGTTCTTTGCAGCTCACGCAGTCATAATCGCCCATTCCGCCACCGTAGCGCCCGCTGGCCCCTTTCCCTGATTTCCCTGCACCTGCAGCGTCGCAAACCTCGCCGCCGCCACCGGCCTCTCAAACCTGACCTCTGTCGTATTACTCTCCGGGATGTGCACCCCAAGCCTTTGCCCTTGATACGGCGCCGATATATTTACCGTAAAGTGCTGCCGATTCTCGCTGCTCCCGCTTCCAGCGGCATCGTCGTGAAACGTCACCGTGAAGCTGTCCGGCGGCGCCTGCGCCCAGTCAAACGAGCACCCTGTAATCATCTTGCCCCGGACGCTGTCGGACAGCGCCACAGTAATCGAGCTCAGCGCTGCCGCAGAGGCCGGCTGCCACTTGGTCGACCGGGCACCGTCGACGGCGCCTTGCGGAAACTGACCCGCGACAAATGCCTGGCTCGACGTCACTGGCTGGCACTGCGCAATGTTGCCCTGCACCGTCTTGACGTCTGCCGTCTTCCGATTGGGAATGGTGATGGCGCTGCCGTCCGCAGGCAGCTCGTAACGGCTTCCGCCGGCGTCGACGGGTATCGGCGCGTCGCTGTATCGCTGGTCGGCCGTACCCAGCGGCTCGACGTCGGTGGCCCGCGCCATGGTGGTGCGCTCGTAGGTGGACGTCGCCGTGATTGGCCAGCCGCGCCAGTAGAACACGCGGTACCTGAGGCGCGGCATCTGCGGCGGCAGGCTGGGGTTGACGTGTAGCTGGTCGTCGGGGAGATAGCGCAGGCCCAGGTAGCCAAAGAGGGTGACTTGGTTGGCGCCGCCGTGGCCGGTCAGGAAGGGAAAGGCCGGATGCGTGCCGCCGTTGGCGTTGGGATTGTCGTTGATCTGCTCGGAGAGCTGGTAGAAGGGGCCACGAAGGTAGGGAGCGAAGGAGTAGCGCGCGTAGGTGTGCGCGGAACATCCGGACGGGGAAACTTGGTTGGCCACGATAGAGAAGATGGCCCAAGTCATGGCAGGACCATCCACGGATTGCTTGGCGGCATACTACGGCTCAGTGTTAGTCTCTGTTTCGTCATTATCAACCGTGAATAGAATACTCACATAATCTAAATCGTTCAAGGAATCCTCAGGCCCATAGTTGTGGGTGTACTGCAGCGGGAAGGTGTCCAAGACTACATCGGCTTGCTTCACCACGACATTGTCGTCCATGGTCGTATACTCGAGCGTGATATTGTTCTCTCTCAGAAATACAACATTGTCAGCCATCTCTGCCCATTTTGCATTAGGCTGGAGGCCGAATTGCTGCCTGAACTGGTTGGCATAACGAAGAGTCTGCGAGATGAGCGGCATCGTGTATCCGCCAGCATCAACGTGGTTCGCATACTCGTCCGGATCAGTCATGTCGGTGAGCGTCCACTTGCTTCCATTGGGCTGCAGTATACTCGCGAATCCCGTTGCAATGGAGTCAAATACTGGAAAGTAGCTCTTCCTGAAAGCTGCATCGTCGCCAGAAGCGACCCATTGGTTGATCATTGCTAGACAAATATCACCGTTGAGGTGATACTCGTAGTCCCAGCACGCTCCCGTGCCAGTACAATTCCCGAAGCGGCCGCTTGTCCACGAATAGAGTGCTGCGTCCTCGGGCATAGATACTCCGGCCTTTGAGGTGCCGGCACCCATCTGCGCATTCCTTTTTGCTTGCTCGTAGTGGCCGACGCGGTAGCTGACAATGGTCTTGGCGGCTGCAGGGAACGCGGCCACGAGACCGGGTTGCATCCAAGTTTCGGCGTCCCAGAAAATCATACCAGCATACGTCTCAGTGGCCAGCCCGCCAACAGAGATGCTGTTTTCGTTGAGTGCAGTGCCGGATGACTTGGCGAGAGCGTTTTCACCAACGGTATTCTGGAGGAGATAGAACGGATTGACAATGGCCATGATGGAGTCGTCGATGATGGACGGATCATCAGGTAGAGCGCCGTTGTCGAGACGAAAGTCATCAACAGATTCCTCGGGCATGACCTGCGCCCATTCTGAGATGTGGGATTGGAGAAGACGATCAAATCCTTGCTCAGAAGCTTTCTCAGCTGCCGCTTTCGCCTCGTCCCTTGGGTTCTTGAAGGCATCCGTCGACGCAATTCCCACGTATTTGGTGATCTCCAGGCGCTGGTCGGCCCTGAGCTTCACATTGTATTTGCTCCCAATGCTTGCATCAGCACCCTGAAGATAGGCCTCCTTGTGAGTCTGTTGCGGCGAGTCCACATTGCGACTAGAGTTGAACTCGAGCTTCGCAAAAACGTACGCCGTCGTGTCAGACAGCCCAGAAGGATGAACCGCTGAGTAGATGAAGCCATCTTCCGATCCTGACTCCAAGAAAGTTGACCGAACAGCGCAGGCGCCTTCCAACACATTGACAATGGTCGCCCGCATGGTTTCCGACGGCTCAACCACCATGCGCACAACACCGACGTTGATGTCCAACTTGTGCGCCAGGATCTGATACTCAATCTTGAAGCCGCCGGAAAATCCCTTGGGGCGCCAAGTATACTTCCACGACACGACGCCGGCCTTGTAGTCAAACGTGGTCGAATAGTCAGAAATAGTCTCGTTTGCCACCCCGGCATTGAGATACGTGCCGTTGCCAAGATCGAGGATGATGCCGCCCCAATGCGGAATGCCCGAGATGAAGCTCTCGCCATTCTGCACGTTCCAGAAGCCCGACACGCCCGCGAAAGCTTGCCGGCGAGAAAAGAGTGGCCATCCGTTTACGTTTTCGCCATTCACCGGCACGTCAAACTCGAAGAAGGGACCAACACTGGCGGAGTTGATGCCGACATAGCCGTTTGCCACGGATGCGCGTGACTGGTAGTGTCCTTGGTCCACCACGGAGCTTGTGAGGCGCCAATTGTTGAGATCCCACGAAACGCCCGGGAAAGCAGTGTTATACACGGAGTTCCCGTCGTCTCGGGTGTGCTTGGAGCCTGTAAAGTCGGCATTGTACTGGTGTAGCCCCTTGGCGACTCTTACATCCAGAGCAAGACTGCTTCCTAGAAGCGCAAAGGCTACTGCCAACCCGGTGGTCTGCCATCATGTAAGTGTTTCGATCGCACCTTTTTTTTATTCTCATTTTCGGTCTCAACATACTAAAAAGATCATGCTGGGTAACTTGAGCTGGCACGAGGCAGAGGAGAAGTAACACGTTACTCCAAGTTATCACGGCACATATATAACCATCTCTGTGCGCAAGCTCGCTCTCCGACTACGTCAGTCTGAGCAGAATGCAGGGGCGACGCTTCGTTCTCTCTGCCAGCGGGGCAGGCGCACGATGTCACCTCCCAAGTTGCAGGAGCGCAGCAAGGTCCTTGAAGTTTTTGTAAAGTAGACTGGATGCACAATGTCCCATGATGCGTCAGTGGCAGCTTGATTGGTCTGATGGAAAGATGGTGATGCGTTGGATCGTTTTCCACTCCTTCCTGTTACGACAACCACTCTTGATTTTCCTGGCCTCCGCGGTACATATTTAAAAACCCCTGATCCCTGTTTCGCCGCGCCACCAAGTGATCAACTGCATTTCACCGACCGTGTCCCCGAAACACAAACAAGTATTGTGACCGGAATGCGGGGAGAGCGCTAGAGCGTTACAACCCTGCTTGTCGCCGATCCCCTGTTGGGAGTCAAGGAGTGCCGGCCCGAGGCCGTGATTGTGCCTTTGTGCCCGGTGGATCACCTGCCGCGTTCAATTTCGAGAAAAGAAAGCAGCAAAAAAGAAAAAACAAAGAAAAAACAAAGAAAAAACAAAGAAAAAGAAAAAGATTGGACCCGAGCGAGGACTGTGGCAAAGTGGTCATGCCTCTAAAAAGCGCCCACACTGTTGAGCCGGGTCACAGCCTATTCGCCTTTGTTGGCCTCTCTTTTATTAATTAGTTGGAGTGTCTTTGAGCATCACATGAGTATGCCGCCGGTCGGTCAACTTGCCACCTGGATGCCTTGATCATCTTGTCTTGGCAACGGTGCCACGTGCCTGAAGTTGACTTGTTCAATATTCCTTACGCATGTGTCATGTGTAGGCCTCGGGCTTGGTACGTGGGTGTTTCGGATTGTACGAGTCTAACAAACTTGGCAGAATAACATAGGACGGAAATTTCTTTCTCTCAATCAAAATGTATCGAGATCTATTTAGGTGCTATTGAGACCTTTGACTCACCCAGTCTTGCAGCAGTCTCACTACTAGCCTCTTGTCCTAGGTTGTAAGTGGGTGGAAGCTCCGCCTCGCCCACCGTCGTGTCACTCATCGCCTCGGCAAACGATGGCGGCGCGTGTCCAGCCTCGAGTTGAGCAGCATGCTCGGACGCGTCTTGGGAAATTGGAGTTGGCGGCGGCGGCGGCGACATTATTCGCGTGTCAAATTTAAACGTGTCCGAATGTTCCTTGCCACAAACAGTAACGCTGACACCAACCTTGAACGCATGCGCGACCGTCATGTTGTACGTGACAAAGCTCGGCGTGATGGGCGGTGCGAACCAGTTACTTGCCAGCCTCTGATTGCCGCTGCATAGCCCCGACTCACAAAGACGGAGGTCAAACAGGGCGCCCAGGTCGATGCGTTCCCCGTCGGGGTCAATATCGACCACCATGGGTGTCGGGAGCGCTTTCAGAGCCTTGCCAAAGTGTAAATCTTGCGTGTCAGACGTGCTGGCTTCGCGTGGGCCACCGAGAAAGTGCTCTCCGGCGCGAATGACGGTATACGTCTTGAGCTGCATGGTAATGTAGTTGATGGTGGCTTTTTGCGCCGTCTTGCGCACGTCGTCGCTCGTTCCCGTTGCCGTCGGCGACAGGCGCAGCGTGAGCGGGAAAGGCCCCGAGGCCTGGAGCTGCACAGCGACGGGAATGCCGACGTGTATGGCGTACGACAGCGACGGGACGCTGGAAGTGTGGAAAAACTGCTTGCTCTTTTGCTTGAACGAGAGCGCAACCTCGTCCATGCTGGGGATGAGCTTGTACGACGTAATGGAAGACGCCGCCGAGGCACACGTCTTGACCATCCTGGGCGCAGGCTCCCGCGTCGGCGGCGCCCCTACCAGGATCGGCTGCGTAGATTGCGCCGCGTTGGCCGACTTGTTGTGCGTCCCAGCGCCCGGGCTGAGCTGTGCCTCGAGCCAATACTCGACGTACCCTTCCTTATGGTGGTGATGTGATATGTGTGAGGGCGGCAGCGGTTGCGCCGCGACCGAGGCGGCATCCGTAGGCAGGAAGCTGTTACGCTCAGCCTCGCGCGACAGCGCCCCGCATGGATATCGCGGAATCGTCACGGCAAAGGGGAATTCAGCCGGCGCTGCTGCCTGTTCGGCAGCCACATGCAGCGGTCCTGCGAAAACGACTTGGGAGGTCTCTAGGCCGAAGAAGTTGTAACGGCTCCGGTAGGTGTCGTGGCGAGTGCCACCGCTCCCGTTGCTGCGGGTAACGACAATCTTGGTCTTGGCGCGGCCGAGCAGGCGGACGGTGACTTGGCATTCGGGTGTGATGATGTGCTGGCGACGCACGACTTTGCCAATGATGGTGTCGCCGGCTTGGAAAATGTGCTTGTGAGAGCCGGCGAGGGCGATGCTCAGAGCGGGTGAGCCCTCGGATCTGGTGCAGGGCATCTGTTGGTGTGTTTGACGTTGGATGTGAGTCGGTAGTCGATGTTTGATGCGCAAATAGGTAATGCTTGCGAATTTGGGATACGAGGTAGGTATTTAGCCAACTGGCAGCCTTGTTGCGAGTCCTTTTCTTTATTTACTATACCAGCAACTTCATCATGGCAGTCAGGAACGACCCTGAGGCTGAGGCTTACCTATGACGTAGATGCAGGCAGCCTTGTGGGCTCAGCGGGCTCGGGCGGGCTGGGCTGAGCCTGTGGAAATGAGCCTTATTACAGGGAGTAACCTAATCGCTGTAGTTAGCCCTCATAAGGGATTGAAGATTGGTAGGAATCGGTGAGCAACGGATATAATTCTAGATTCCGGAGATCCAGGCCAGGGCAGTTACCTTCCGCCGTGGCTGGCGCCTAGGTAGCTTATGGGAAAGGCGCTGCGGCTGTCCCTGCTGGAGCTGGTACGCTGGAGTTCCCTGCTAATAATAAATAGACTCCGCTGTCAGAGATCAATATTTGCTTAGTAGCCGAAGCCTGAATTACCACATTGGCGGCGCTGCCTGGCAGGCATACCAGCAGGAGCTCAGCTTCACCCCCAATTTCCTGAATGCCAGCGTGGCGTACAGTTACTTCGGGCTCGCCTACTGCTCCATCTTCTTTGTACCTTTCGTGTACAAGTATGGACGGCGACCTGTATACCTGCGCAGCGCAACCTTGCAGCTGGCGGCTTGCATTCTGACGGCGCTCACGCGGAGCGACGGCCACTTCATCGCCGTCAATCAGCTCACCGGCCTGGGCGGCGCCATCAGCGAGATTTTCGCGCAGGTGACGATGGCGGACGTGTACTTTGTGCACCAGCATGCGGCGATGAATGGTTGGTTCTTGTTCGCGCAGACTGCTGGCGCAACGCTGGGGCCGGTGGCGTCAGGATACGTGCTGGACGGCCAAGGATGGAGATGGATGCGGTGGTGGTGTGTGGTGCTGTTTGGCGTCAAACCTCACTCTCGTCATCGTTTTTTTTTTATTTTTTGAGGAATCAAAGTATCTGATTCCGGCTGGAAACGATGCAACTACATCCTCGGAACCCTTGAACAAAGATGACTCAGAAGTCGCAAAGGAGCCCAAACCTGACCAGTTTCAAGGCACGGCCGAAGGTGCCAAGGTCTATGTCGAAAAGCACATTTCCAAGGTCTCGCATAATCACAGCTCGTGGCTCAATCTGGAAAGACTTTATCGACCTCTGATACCTCTGTTCCGGTTTGCCGCGATAGCCTACGGGGTAATGTTTGGCACGCTCTCCATTTCCTTTGCAGTCATTTTCCTCCGCCTTGTCCATTTACAGGTTTTGAGCCGCCATATAATTTCTCAGCATCCCAAGTTGGCCTCATCAATCTTGCCCCTTTTTGTCACCGCTGTCCCCCTCGCTGGTGTTTTGGCGGCCACGGAAACGTCATCTTGATACTGTGGCTCATCGAGGCGCAACCGCAGCATCGTTGAGCCTGAGATGGCGCCGTGACGAGAGCCAGGTACGGGAATTTAAGAGAGAAAGAGTTGATTGATTGAAGATGACTGTGACTGCTGTGAGAGATGAGCCTATATATTGTGGTTACGGCAAAATGTTCTTCCGTCCGGATGACCTGACGCCCGGACGCGCGGACATGCCCGGATGCCTCCCGGTCAACACGCTTGCGGTTACACAGTATGCCCTGGTGGCATTTGCCAAGTGGATTCGCGATTAGCTATGTCAGTGGACAGCTTGAATTGGCAAAAATTCGCGAGGCTAATGATATGGTCTGACAGGGTGGCCCTTGGCGGCTGATTGCCATTGGACTGGGTCTATTTAGCTTCGGTATGAACGTTGTTACTGATGCAGCTCTGCCTTATGCCATGGATAGTTACCATGAAGCATGTTCATATAGTCCAGTCCTTCCCGTTTCCGCCGTTTCCTCGACAATTTCCGCCTGGAGCATAGCTCTGTCATGGATGGGGCGGTGTCTGTGCGAAATGTCGCGTCCATTGGCATACTCTTTGGCCTCACGCCTCGGATTAAGAAAACCGGGGTTCGCCAATGTCAACAATGCGACGTCTTGCTTCTCATTTCTTGTTTTGCTGCTCCCCATGATCCTCCTTCTCTGGGGCAACAAGGCCAAGGCTGCCTCGGCGGCGTCTATATAACAGGCTCGCTGAGAACTCAGTTGACATGACTTGGAGCATTGCTCTGCATGTGCAGTCGCAAAGCGGCCGGCATGTGTAACAGCTATACTGCTTTTCAGAAAGTGGTCCTCCATGTACATCCTGGGTTGATTGCATGCTTTACTTGTAACAGGGGCGACCACACCGGCGATTCATGATGCAGGTTGCGATGTTCGGCCTCCATACTGCGACATTGGTTGAGAGAATGGAGAGATCCTTCTATTAGCGAGGGTTCGTCTATAGGTGACTACTTCTTGGCTGTCATTTCATATTTCAAGTGGAGGCGCGACACAAGGATTTAGTACCCAGCATAAAAGGTATAGGGAATGCTATTTTCCAGCTTATAGCCAAGGTAATACGAGATATATTCTATGCGGAGTCACATAACTTTCATGTAAACCTTACAACTGACTCATTCAATTTAAACCTAGCTATCTACTCAGGCACTAGTCATTCAAAATCTGCACAACGATATATATAGAGGTGGCCTGAACAGTTTGAAATCTCATGGTACCATCTCACCTACCGGCTTTACCTCCTAGCCTCCTCTTCAACTCTCCTTTTCAACATCTCCTCCGCTTTGCCCTACTTCTCACCATGAAATACACTCTTCTTCTTCTTTCCGCCGGGTCCGTTGGCCTCGCGCTGCCCAAGGCCGCGTGCGACGCAAGCGCAAAGCTCCGCTTTGTTCCCGCTCCGGAGGGTTCAGGCGAAACTTGTCCAGCGGCGGCCGACGGCACCAGCACCAGCAGAGTCTACAGCGAAGACAAGTGCGGCACCAAGAGATTCTGCCGGGCCATCGGCGCCTTTGGTGTCAATTCGACTGACTTCACCTTTGATCCCAAGCCCGTCTGGGACACCATGGAGGCCTGTTTTGCGGCGCACCAACAAGAGCCGAAACAGGAACTCGTCGCCTTTGACTTTGGAACCCATCTTGACTGCGGTAACCTCGGGGACGTAACTGAGCACTGTGACGGTACTTTGGAGTACTGCAAAGCTATTGATGAGATTGTCGAGTTTGAGAAATCACGAGGAGGGGATAAATTCGGCGAAGATTCGGAACAGTCAAGTGATGTCCGCTGGCTGAGCACCGATGAGTGCCTCAAGGGTCATGTGTCTGAGCCCAAGGACCTGCCGTTTTTGAAGGGCACAAGCCCGGACAAGTGTGGCAGCGAGGGAGATGAGTCCGAGGAAACGTGCGGCACCGAGGCATTCTGCAACTTGTTCTCTGTACAGGCCGGGGATGGAATCAAGCGTCAAGCTGCCGGGTCGCCCTATATCTGGACCAAAACAGACTGCCTTGCTGCTCACCAGAAGCCGGCGGGGGCAGCGCGCTTCTGATCCCCTCTTCACCGCAGCACAGTGCCATCTCTTTTTCCAGAAGACGGTTTAAAAGGTAGCAACAAACGTCCGGGATATAACATGGTTTCAGGCTGTTGCGTTGCGAGGGCTGTTTTTGTTTCTTAGATGAAAGCTTCCTCTATAGACCAAAACACTGTTTGATGCCGCAATTCTTGTTGGTTTATCTAGTGACAAAACTCCCGTCTAGAATCGGCGAAGAGTTTGGCAATTTATCAGCGACAACGGGGAGTTGGATAATGCTGACCTTGCGAAATTTCTGTCCTTTGTCGTGTCTAGTGCGATGATTTGTAGCATAGCATCAAATGTCTCAGCCCTGGTCTTCTCGTGTTCCAGAGTTGGTCTTACGTTCCAGTAGGGTTTACGTCGCCGCCGAGGAATACACCGCGACGTCATCCCTCGACACAAAAGTAGCCTCGCTCACCCTCGTTCCTTCGGGAATCGGTGAATCAGCGACGTTCCGGGCTACGAGGCAAAGTATTCTTCGACGTCCACCTCTGGAGCGAGACCGTAGAACGGGCCTGGCAGAAAGCGTTGTGCGTTTAATTCGGTGACCTACCTGTAGTGATGCTAGCAATAATAAGCAGCGCCTACAAGGCCCCAATTCGGCGTGATGGGCATTGTGAGGCAACTAAACTTCAGCTGCTGGCTGCCTCCATACCCTTGTCATTCCGGGGTTGCACCCCCAAGTCGAAGTGGAGCCAAAGGCGGCAGAAAGATGCAGCTCTCACAGATGCGTTACAGATGCCTCTTAAAAGGCTATTTTTGAGTCAGTAATTCAAGCAACAGATAGTCAAGCAACAGTCGGTTAATTAACAGCTAGAAGGTTAACTAACAGCTAGTTAATTAATAGTTAGAGTGTTATCTAGCTGAGTAGTTAACCATTAATGAAATAGCTGTTGATTAACGTCCTAGCTGTTGGTAAACTGGCTAACATAAAAATAGCCGCTGAGAGGCACCGGCAACGCATCTCTAAATATGCCTAGTATTTCTAAGTGTAGGGCTTTAGTCAGGCTGATGGGTACTACTTATTTATTAAGCATTATTTAACCCGATTAATGTTAGCGGTGCCGTACCTAGCTTTGCATCGTCCCGTCTCTGCCGTGTGCCCGTGTTAATAAATGGTAGGTACTTATTTAAGTCGGAAGGTGTAGAAGTGTAGTTGCCCCCAAGTCCCGCCCACTGGGGAAAAAGATGCGACGATTCCCCGCCCTATCCGAAAATCCACAAGGTGAAGAAACCTTCAGGAGTTTCGTGGGTCTCTCTCTCTCCAACTGCTACCCAACACCAGTTGAAGGGTAAGAACTCTAACCTAAGCCTTGGTGAGCCTGCATACAAAGCGTATCCTGAGTCAGTACCCGAGCTCTTCTAATCAAACCGAAGCAGCCCACCTTGGTTGAGATGGACAGCCGGGCGATAATGAAAAAAAGAAAAAGAAAAGCAAAGTCGTTATAAGTCTTAAATCCATTATAAATCGAGTGCTTTTAATCTAAACGACTTGCCGGCCGGGAGGTGTTTATAATAACGTTGATCATAACGTTAACGCTCCACTATAACGCCAGCGGACATGTGGGAGAGGCCGAACGGAGCAGGAAGAAACGAAATCGCCGTCCACTATTATTTATTACAGTGGTTGGTTGTGTCCCCTATCCGGGTGCGAGTTCTTGACAATAAATCGAATGCCTCGCCACAACAATCAAGGATTCTACATCAACAAATTGCCTAATTAAACCCGACCTAAACCCATCTCAAGTAAATCAATCTGTACAACGTCCATCGGCACAATGGCGCCTGGCAAAGTCGAGCCCTTCAACATTGCCATTCCGCGAAAGAGCCTGGAAACATTGCAAACAAAGCTGCAACTCGCCACCCTCCCAGAGGAAGTGAGCTTCTCGGATACCGAAAAATATGGCGCATCGCGCTCCGACATGAAGCGACTTGTCGAGTACTGGAAGGATGGCTTCGATTGGCGCGCGCAGGAAGCGGAGCTGAACAAGCTGCCGCAGTTCACCACGACCGTCAACGTGGACGGCTTCGGGGACCTCGCCATTCATTTTGTTCACCAGCGCGGTAGCCAACCGGACAGCATCCCTCTGCTCTTCTGCCATGGCTGTTTGTCTCACCGTGATGGAAAAAAAAATGCCGATGTTGTGTGTGCTAATCTCGACGTGCAGGGCCGGGAAGCTTCCTCGAAGTCACGAAAATACTGCCTCTTCTGACACAGCCCAAAGAAGGGCCGTCGTTTCACGTTGTCGCTCCGTCGCTGCCGAATTACGGCTTTTCAGACAAGGTCACGGGTGAAGGGTTCAGCATCTCACAATATGCTGAAGCTATCCACAAAGTCATGTTGAACCTTGGTTACAAAAAATACGGTACGTCTCCGTTTTGCACAAGGTTCTTATCTTCAACTAACAATCAGTAAATAAAGTCACTCAAGGTGGTGACTGGGGATTTTTCATTACTCGCTCTGTTGGCGCTCAGTTCCCTGACCACTGTCTGGCCTCCCACGTCAACATGCAGATGATCCAGCCGTCCGTGGTAACAACCGGCTGGTTCGGGCTGTACAAGCTTCTGGGCTGGTTCAGCAAGCCGGAAAGCGACGGCCTGAAGCGACTTGGCTGGTACTTGAAGGAAGGATCCGGCTACATGGCTGAGCAGAGCACCAAGCCCCTGACCATTGGCTACGCCCTGGCCGACTCGCCCGTCGGCCTGCTCGCCTGGGTCTACGAGAAGCTGCGCGAGTGGACCGACGACTACCCGTGGACCGACGACGAGATCCTGACCTGGGTGTCCATCTACCACTTTTCCACGGCGGGCCCGGCCGCGAGCGTGCAGATTTACTATGAGGCGCGGCACGCCAAGACGGCGGACGCGAAGAAGGCGATGGGGTATGTGCCGGTGCCGCTGGGGATCTCGTCGTTTCCGAGGGACCTCACGCCGATACCATTGTCCTTCTGTAAAGCGCTTGGGCCGATTGTCTTTGCGAAGCGCCATGAGCGAGGCGGTCACTTTGCAGCATACGAGAAGCCGGAGCTTCTGGTCGGGGATGTGCAGGCCATGTTTGGGAGCGCGGGTGGTGCACATGAGATTGCCGAGCGCATTCGATCTGAAGGTGAAAGTTGAACAGTATTCGCTGGTGTAACTTAATTGAAGTAAATGAGTTTTCCATCTCTTTGAGCCGTGTCGCAGTCGGTCACCAATCGTGTTCTTCCGTCTTCTCCAGCGACCACGGTACCCGTGACGACACAATTCGCCTGTGATTGTCGTGCTCTCTTTTCACGTACCTCGATTGCCATCCAAAAGCTCTTGAAAACCCCACAAAGGAATCAATCCGTGAAGCTTCTTGGCCTCTTTGTCTTGCCTGATATCCTCCCGGTCAGCCGAACGGCCTCGTCAGCTCATCTTAAGTAACTAACCGGCCTGCAGGCATCACCCATCGTCACATGCATTGTGAGGTGGAATTTGTATAGATGGAAATAAAAACCCTCCGTTTTGTGATATGTGTGGTGACATTCATGGCCTGCCCAACGTAGCATACCTAGGACTTATTATACATGAGGAGGTAAAACATCACAACCCAGCCCAGATTGGCATTCTAGGCAGCCGCATGTTCTGCTTATAGCTTGAGTTTTGACTTGGCCATCATGAGTTCCTGTCGCATGGCCAAGTCCGCCATGATTTCCTCGCTACCGCCGCCGACAACCTAGACAAAAGAGTTAGCAAAACTACACCAGGTCATCAAGGGCCGCTCTCCCGACGCCCAACTTACCAGCATCCGCAGATCACGACTAATCTGCTCGACCGTCGCTCCCGGCCCGCTCCTCTGATACCCAGCACCGCCAAAGATCTGCTGCGCCTCCCGCGCCGCCAGTTCCACCATCTGCCCGCCCTGCACTTTCAGAAGCGCCAAGCGACCGGCCACATCCGGGCTCTGCCACCCCTGCGGCGACGTGCCGATGTGGTACGCCAGCTGCTCCATCCACGCCCAGTGCGCCTCGACGCGGTGCGCCACCTCGGTGAGCTTGCGCCGAATCACCTGGTACTGCATAAGCGGCTTGCCAAACGTCTCGCGCTGCAGCGCGTACTGAAACGCCAGTGCGAGGCACGTCCGGCTCTTGCGGTTGCACTGCACGGCGAGCAGGAAGCGCTCGCGGTTAAAGTTGCGCATGATGATGGCGAAGCCCTTGTTTTCTTCGCCAATTAGGTTCTCCACCGGGACCTTGACGTTGTCGAGGTCGACAAAGGAGGCGCCGCCGGCGTTTTGGCCACTGTTTTGGATCTTGTCGACGGTGATGCCCGGCAGGTCCATGGGGATGACGAGGACGGAGATGCCGCTGGCGCCATCGGCGCCGGTGCGCACAGCGGTCGTCATGTGGCTGGCCCAGGGCGACCCGGTAATCCATTTCTTGACGCCGTTGACAATGTAGAATTTGCCATCTGACGTCTTTTCAGCCGTGGTTCGCAGCTGGGCGACGTCAGATCCGCCGGACGGCTCCGTGATGCCGAGGCAGAAGCTGGTTTCTTTGGTGAAGAGTCCCGGCAGCCACTTGGCCTTTTGCTCTTCGGTGCCAAAGTGGATGATGGGCGGCGCGCCGATGGAGGACGCGCCCCCTAGTGCAATGCCAACACCACCTTCGATTCTGGATGTCTCGTCTGCGATGATGAGCATGTGAAAGGCGTCCAGCTGGCCAGGAGGCAATCCGGACAGGTTTGGTACGCTGGCGGGCCGGTATTGAATGGGGATGTCATCCAGACCAATCCCCGATTGCAACCAAGCTTTCGAGGCCTCGACTGGCGCTTCGCCCTTTTCTTCCCATTCGAAAGAGTATGGCAGGACGTTTTTGTCTATGTATTGGCGTATGTTATCCCGTAGGCGACGATGACTGTCCGTGTAGTACGGTGAGCGGAGGGACGAGTACCAAGCCGGTTCGCTCCAGGGTATATGCTGGCTGAGCTCAAGCTTCGGGTCTGGCGCCATGTTTAAATTGAAGTAATGTGATACGGGATTCTTGGAGTTTGAATGAATAATTCACGAAGGTGTATCGAGAGGATTTCAAAGCTGAAATAATGTGTTGATGATGCTCTGGTTTCTTGGTTGCCGAGGCTCTAGCTCGGTACTCCAATTAACACCCCGCAAAGGGTATAGCCGCGTTAACAGGCGTAGGTTTTGGCTATATGCTCACGAGCGCAACAGCATGTCGAGTCCGTGCCATAGCAGAGTGGCGGCGCTGAATAGTAACGTATTGATTATTGCATCAACAAATCCACGAAATAAATTGTCCCGCTTCATTACGGTCCAGGTTAACATCGCTTTCTTCTTTGCCGCACTAGTGACCTCGGTACCAGTAGATATAGGCGAATTGATGCTGAACGAGCTTACAATCCAAATCGAGCCAGGGGTCCAGTAAATGCACCACTGAGCTTCGGCAGGTAACTTGACGGTGTATAAATAGTATTTGTGCGTATGTATATTTAAATAGAATATGTGCTTGGAAACTCTGATTATTTAAACGACTCGGATACATCTACCTGCAGCAGGTCAGCCCGGAACCTGGACAGCTCCCAGTAGGCAGCCCCTGTAGCCACTGCAGCCCTGTATTAATACAATGACAACTGGAGCGAGGTTGTTAAGTCCTACCTAGCGTCCCGAGTGCTTGCTGCGGTGGGCATCCCGCTGTAGATGGAATATCACGGATTGCGGTTGTTCTTGGCGGACCGACAAGCTTCGAAATCCAAAGCGGCATCCCTAGCTGTCGTTGGGTGATGCCATGGCGATGGGCATTCTGTTGGAGTTGTAGTGAAGATTGCGGTTGTCCTTGACAGGCTTCGGTGCCTTTTGGCTCTCAGCCTCGACCTCACGACGCTCCGGGACGGCTATGGCAAGCGGCATCCTGGTATTGGAGTTGTAATGGAGGTTTCGGTTATCCTTGACGGGTTCTTCAGTCTCTCGACGCTCGTTGCTGGCCAACATCTCGGGGACAGGCAGATTCTGCTGGTAGTGCAGGCTGGTCAGGTCCTTGAAGGGTTCGCTCTTGTCGGTCAAGTAAAACTCTGGTGCCGCAAAAGCGACACCAGATAGAGCAACAATGAAGAATACAGTAGCTCTCATCTTGTGATGCAAATTCGAGAAGCGGGAAAAGTCAGCAAAGAGTGCATCGCGGCGTCCATGGAGGGCGTTTACAGTTGAATAAATACAGAAGCACCTGTAGTAAGAACGGAATGACCACGCCTGACACAACGTAGCGGGCGTATTACTCGGTAACTTAGTGCTCGATGTAGCGGAAGGGCCGAGTCGACGGGCTTTGTTAGTGGCGAGCGCAGGGGTAATTGGCCGAGAAACCCCCCTCCATCCTGACCAGTCATTTGCAGACAAGGATCGAAGGAAGTTGGCATTTATTTTAACACTAATCTGGAGGTTACTAGCGTTCCATGGTAGAGCACTTCTACTCGCTAGTTTCGGGGCATTTCCCCACGCGGTTTCGGCGCTGTCAGTGAGGCCGGAGAGGGTCACCCCTTTCGTCACGCTGTGGCCTCCTCTCTTCCTTTGTTCCTCAGACGCCATCAGATGACATGACCACTCCGGTCCGGCCATTCACCTTCCTTTTCGGGGCTTACAGCCCGATGTTCACAGCCAGCATGTTCTTCGACATGAAGCCCGTAACGAACAGCCAGGCCCGTCGCTGACCGTTGTGTTTGGCGGGGTCCTGCGGAACAAGGACCGCAGCGCTGGCGGTTCTGATATACTCGGCATTGTCATGGAGCAGGAGCCGGGCTTCCCACACACCACTCTTGGCCTTGCCCGAGGCGCGATCCTGGACGTGCCACACCATGACCCCGTCCTTGGCATCCGCAAGCCTGCTGTTTTGGGCAAGATGGATGCCCCTGGAGAGTCCGGCAAGGACGAAGCCGCTGGCGTCAAAGGTGTCGTTGGCGTATGGATCGGCAAAGTAGAACGGGTTGTCCAGCGTGGACTCGGCCTGGAAGGTCTCGCGGACGCGAATGCTGACTTGGCCCGCCGCAGCTCGCTCGAGCGCGCCAAAGTAGACCTCGCCGCTGGCAGCGCTGACGAGCACAATCTCGTCCGGCGTCCTTCCGCGACCGAGGCCATTGTTGTTGTGCAGACCCGTGAGGGCCACGTTTGCCTTGACGCCAGCTGTCTCGTCTTGCTCGGCCTCGAACTCGACATGGATGGTGTTTGACCAAACGGCACCAGAGTATACGTCTTCTATGATGCGCATCACGCCCTCGCGGTAGAAGTGGTCGTTGGTGACGAGGAACGAAGTAGGAGACAGCGCCAGGATGTCGTTGGGCGTTTGTACCAAGTCGTGCTTGATTGTACGGATATGCCGGGCGGTATTCGTTCCGATGACATGGTGGAACAGCTCAATCACCGAATCGGCTTTTGGTGCCAGCGGATCTTTGGCCCCGTTTGGCCGATGGTTGACGGCAAAGACAAAAACGGCGGCGCCGGGCGCTGCGGCAGGATCGTCAAGAACATCGATGCCGTGGGTAACAAACGGGCCAGAAAATCCTTCGAATTGAAGACGTTTTGCTTTCATATTCTGGGGGGTATCGTCAACATGACTGCATGGCTGTGCGCTCGTGGATATAGGCACGTACCTGGGGATCAATGATTGTGATGGCTCCTGGAGCTTCCACGACCTTGCTGGCATCTTCAAAAATGGTGAGCGGTGGGAACCAGGAGTGCCTGGCCTCCACCGAGCCCTCGCAAGCCGCGAAGAGCAATCCGCTGGCTACATGATGATGAAGGTCTTCGCAGTGCGGCGTGCCCTGTATCTGGACGGCTTCTAGTCGCTCGGTCGCAATGGTGCACTCATCCTTCCGCAGGACACCAGTGATGCGCACAGTCCGGTAGATGCTGCCAAAATTGATGTAGCCGGCAAAAACTGCCACCGCCACTGCGATGAGTGGCGCCAAGAATAGTCTGCTTCCTGCCATGATGATAATACTCGTTGCTTTCTTCAGGACTTGTGTTGTAGTGAGCTTTCGAGAAACGCGGGGTTTGCCCAGATCCTCGGGATTCAACTGCGGAGTTTTCGCGGTCGGGGCCGAGGCTGCCTTGCCGGGCATCCGGGGCCCCGTTTGACCATGAACAGGATTATGCAAAGTCCTGGGACAGAAGCACAACCAGGTTATATATCATGGGTAACATTTAACCCGCTCGGAGAATATGCGGCTGTTTTTAACAGTCGCTCGAGCCAATGCATCAACATGGCCAGGGACTGGGCGATCAAGCGGTTGACAAATCCCAGCCTATTACAGAGGACTTGCCCTGTACAACTATGGCGAATTATCTACAATCCGAAATTGGAAGGCAATCGTAGATGTGGAGTATCACGCGTAAATAGGACTTACGCTTCCAGGTAGTTCGACCCTCGTATCAACGTGGAGTGAGTGTTGTGGTAGTAACGCGACTGCAATACACGCGGAATGCAGTTCCACGTACACAACTGGAATAGCGGAAGCTGTACCACGCAGTTCGGAAAGGAACCACTGGGCTGTCGGCGGATAGCGCACCTGCTAATGCCGACGCTTGGCTTGTCCTCCCTGTAGTACAGGCGGGGTTGGGATATCCGACAACTGCTTTGTGCCTTTGTCGATTCCAATGTAACATGGACTCGAACTCTTACCTGTCACCGCTGATTGGAAATTTTAAAGAGTTGTTGCATCCAACTTTTTACACTAGAGGCTTCCAGGCTGTCGTCACCATCTGTGGTAGACGTGTGACTTGGCTGCCCTATTTTGTCATCTAAACACATTTATTACAGGCATTCGGCCATCCCTGCACAAATGTCAGCCCAGCATAGCCACAAACAAGGAGTCCAGGGCTCTGAAAATGACGCCGATAATGTCTCACAGCAGCAAGTTTGCGCCTGTCTTTCCATGCCGCAAGAGTACGAAAGCGAGTGCTAACTAGACTGGCCAGATCAAACGTCGTTGCTTCCACGGGCGGCGCTGACGAGAACAGAATGCGACTAAAGATGGACATTTTCCTCATCCCTCTTGTCAGCCTCATCTACTGTACGAGTTCAACCCGGACTGCATCCGACACACTTGCTAAGTATATTGCCATGTTCTAGTGCTAGCATTCATTGACCGATCCAATATTGGTAAGCCTCCCGATCAGCCAGCACAACTTGGCTCCACGCTGATGATGAACCCCAAGGCAACGCTGCCATCGCCGGGCTGCTGAAAGATCTGGACATGCATGGTTTCGACCTGAACATCTCCTTGTCCATATTTTTCATATCCTACATTTTATTCGAAATCCCGGCCAACCTCTTGTGTAAATGGATTGGGCCCGGTTGGTTCCTCCCGGGCGCCATTCTCGGCTTCGGGCTTCTCACCATCTGCACCGGCTTAGTGAAGTCCTTTTCTGCCCTGTGTGGCGTTCGCTTTGTCCTTGGCATTTTTGAGGCAGGAATCATGCCCGCGCTCGTCTATTTTCTGTCACGCTGGTATACGCACAGCGAGTTGACGTTTCGCGTCTCCCTGTTCATCATCTCCGCGTCCCTTGCAGGGGCCTTTGGCGGCCTTCTTGCTTCTGCGATCCTGTCAATACCACATCTCGGAAGCTTGTATTCGTGGAGACTGATATTCGTCATTGAAGGTATGCTCTTTTTCCTACACCCTTGTTCTGTGATGCTAAGTACCAGGCAGGCTTGGCATCGTGCCTTCTAGGCGTCATTTGCTTTTTTGCGCTGCCTGACCGACCGGAGACGGCGATGTGGCTTTCCGCAGAAGAAAAGCACCTAGCCAAGGCCAGGTTGGAGGCGGAAAGATATACTTCTGGCGAGGCGGATTTAAAATTTAGCTGGAGCAAGGTACGATTGGGGATATTTAACCCAGTTGTTCTGACGACGTCTGCCATTTTCCTACTCAACAGCATCACTGTGTACGGTGTCTCATTCTTCCTCCCGACCATTGTCAAGACGATCTTTCCCGAGAAAACGGTCCGTGAACAGCAGCTCTTGACCGTCCCGCCTTATTTTGTCGGGGCCATAGCCTGCGCACTTACAAGCTTCTGGAGTTGGAAATCGCAGCAGCGTGGCATCTTTATGATTTTTTGCGCGCCATTGACGGTTGTTGGATACATCATGTTCCTGGCCACGACAAATCAGCACGTCCGCTACGGAGCAACCTTTTTGCCATTCCTGGGTATCTTCACGTACGGGGCGCTTACCAATTCTCATGTTGCGGCAAATGTTGCCACCGACACGGCCCGGACAGCTGCCATTGCGGTCAATGTTATGGGCTGCAACATTGGCGGCCTGGTGTCGGCATGGGCATATGTGCCCTCAGACTCCCCGCACTACCGGATTGGGAACGGGTTGAATTTGGCGGCGCAAGCGGCTATGATTGTGATTGCAACGGGCCTCTACTTTTGGATTGAGCATGATAACAAACAACGCGACCATAGACAGGTGACGGAGGCGGAAGATGTTGAGATCCAAGATATGGATACGTTGGACTGGAGACATCCCGATTTCAGATGGCGCAAATAGCAAAGTTGGCATAATAAATTCAGACAAACTATATAATCGTAAAAAAAATACTCATGTGACGTGGCCTTCATAAAACTTCGCGTGGAATACAGGGGGAAGGGGAATAAAATCGACGCTGGCCACAGCGAGTACATTACTGTACGTTGTTCTGCTTGCGGCCTTTCATGTCGTAACGATCGAGTTCCATGACCTTGGTCCAAGTTTTCACGAAATCTTTGGCAAACTTTTCCTTTGCATCGTTGGAAGCATAGACTTCGGCAACGGCGCGGAGCTCGGGATGGGAGCTGAAGATGAGGTCTGCGCGGGTTGCGGTGTACTTGGCCTTTCCGCTCTCCGCATCGTTCGACTCGAAAAGCTCCTTGTCACTGCTTGCGACGGGAGTCCACACATTGGCAATGTCAAGCAAATTCACAAAGTAGTCATTGGTGAGCTTGCCGGGCTGTTCGGTGAGGATGCCGTGCTTTGAGCCGTCGAAATTGGCGTCGAGGGCGCGAAGACCGCCAATAAGTACGGTGAGCTCGGGTGGGCTGAGGGTCAGGAGACTGGCCTTGTCAACAAGCAACTCCTCGGTGAGAGCGCGGCTACTGCCTCGACCAAAGTTGCGGAAGCCATCGGCCCGTGGTTCGACTGGAAGATTGTCAGCGCGGTGCAGCCGAATTCGAAGATTTGAAACTTACGGAAAGCAAACACAGTCTCGTCGGTCTGGTCCTGGGTCGCATCAACACGGCCAGGGGCAAAAGGCACAGTGACATCGAGACCGGCGTCCGTGGCGGCCTTTTCGACAGCGGCAGTACCGCCGAGAACAATGAGGTCAGCGAGGGAAACCTTCTTGTCGCCGTTGCCCGAGTTGAATTTGTCCATGACGCCTTGTAGCTAAGAGAGAATTAGCTGTCCGTATCGCTGATCGGGAAGCATTCAAGTACACATACAGAGCTGATGACTGCCTTTAGGCGGTCGGGATTGTTGGCGGCAAAGGTATTCTGGGGCTTGAGAGCAATTCGTGCGCCGTTGGCGCCACCACGCTTATCGGAGATGCGGAAGGTAGAGGCCGAACCCCATGCGGTGGTGACAAGATTGGAAATGTTCAACCCCGGGGCTGCAAGGATGTCCTTTTTAAGCTGTGCTACATCATCATCGCCGATGACTTGTCCACTCGCGGCAGGCAGAGGGTCCTGCCAAATCAGGGGGTCCTGCTTGGGAACTTCAGGGCCGAGATACCGCACCAACGGCCCCATGTCACGATGCAGCAGCTTGAACCAGGTAACGGCAAACTTTTGCGTAAAATAGTCAAAGTCGCCGAGGAACTTTTGCGAGATGTTCTTGTATACCGGGTCGTATCGGAGGGCAAGGTCGCTCGTGAGCATCGTGGGCTTGTGTAATTTATTCTCGTCAAACGGGTCGGGCTGCGTCGCGTTGGAGTCGGTAGCCTCCCACTGCTTGCCGCCGCCAGGGCTGGTCACAAGCGTCCAGTTATGCTTGAAGAGGGAGTTTAGGAAGTCTGCCAAGAATTAGCGATCGGACTGCATAGCTGGGGGACGGGCGGCGCATACTGTTCGCCCACTTGGTGGGGGTGCGCGACCAAATAACTTCCAAGCCACTCGTGACGCTGTTGTTCCCAACTCCGGAGCCGAAGCTGTTCTTCCAGCCGAGACCTTGCTGCTCGAGGGGGGAGCCGTTGGGGTCCGCCCCAATGTTGTCGGAAGGAACGGCGCCGTGAGTCTTGCCAAAGGCGTGGCCGCCGGCGATGAGCGCGACGGTCTCCTCGTCATCCATGCCCATGCGTCCAAACGTCATACGGATGTCCTTGGCGGAAGCGACAGGGTCGGGCTCGCCATCCGGACCCTCAGGGTTGACGTAGATCAGACCTAGAACGTCAGTACCTTGTATTCGACAACCAATTCTGTTTCCTCTCACCAAGATTAGCGGCCGCGAGGGGAGTCTCGAGTTTATCAGCTCGCGCGTTAATGTCAGTGCTGGCGTTGTAGCGGTCTGCGCTGCTCTTCTTGCTGGGGAAGAATTCCTGCTCGCTGCCCCAGTAGATGCCTTCGTCGGACTGCCAGGTATCGACACGGCCAAAGGCGAAACCGTAAGACGGGAGACCCATGTTTTCCATGGCGACGCTGCCGGCGTACACAAAGAGATCGGCCCAGGACAGAGAGCTTCCGTACTTTTGCTTGATGGGCCACAAGAGCCGGCGCGCCTTGTCG
This sequence comes from Cordyceps cateniannulata, assembly GCA_028828415.1. Taxonomy (NCBI): domain Eukaryota; kingdom Fungi; phylum Ascomycota; class Sordariomycetes; order Hypocreales; family Cordycipitaceae; genus Cordyceps; species Cordyceps cateniannulata. The sequence continues at coordinate 56,896 of JAPHMX010000002.1, forward strand.
AGACTCTGATTGTCCGGCCAGCTGTTGAGGGGAGCAAAGCGCTGCTGGCCCATGCCGGAGCCGCCGCGGCCGTCAACCATGCGGTAAGTCCCAGCATTGTGCCAGGATAAGCGGACCCAGAAAGGGCCATAGTTTCCGTAATCAGCAGGCCAGAACTTTTGCGAGTCGGTCTGCAGCTTGGTGAGATCTTTCTTGAGCTCGGCGACTGCGGGGAGATTGAGTTAGGGGAGTGCCATCTGGGTGGATGTTGAGCAAGTCCTTACCGTCGAGCTTGGCAAAGGCAGTGGCATAGTCAAAGTCTTCATCGAGCGGATTGGCCTTGTCGGCGTTTTGGCGAAGGACGCCCAGATTGAGCTGGCAGGGCCAAAAGTCAGCGCTTCGCGTGCCGCCGCCGGCAACCTTGCTCTTGCGCGAGCATTGCCCAAAGTCGGGAGCGCCAATGGTTGCGCGACGCTGGATGATTTCTTCGGGGTGAAGTACGGGAGCAACGGCGCGGGCCTGGTTTCCCTGTATATACGGGCAGGACGCGGCCGCTGTGAGAGGCACCGCACTCAATGCGAGTACCAAAAGATTTAAAGACGGCATAGCTAACAGGCAGTCGACCTTGAACCTTGGGAGAAGCTAACTTGGCAATTTGCAACGATTGACAACAACACTCGCCAGAAAGGCCCGTCGCGGTAACGGGAGGGATTCCTTCTATATAACCACTGAGACCAAAAAGACCAAGACAGGACCCGGTTTCTTGCATACAGCAAAATGGGGCACTCCATCACTCCATGCTGATTATTGCTGCGTGCGCGATGGGCCTCTGGGTGAGAGGGGATTCGAAATGCGCTGCAGGACGGCATCCCACACAGCAACCCTGCAAACCACACCAGGGTCCCACCAGCCAAGGAGATGTTGGTGCACAGAGTCAGGGATGTAGCGTGATATCACACTTACGGGCGCTAAAGTCAGAAATAGTATCAGGGCCGGTGTCTAGTCCAGCGTTGCTGCATCCTGCGGTAAGCCAGTATCCGTAATTCTACGGATTAGACTGTTTGCTTGGAATACGGACACGGGAGGATTGGGAGGAGGACAAGAAGGACAAGAAGGACAAGGAGGACAAGGAGGACAAGGAGGACAAGGAGGACAAGGAGGACAAAAGATAAGACCCCCAGCCCCCAAACCCCCAACCCCCAAGCCAGATTTGCAATGCGGCTCCACTGTGGAAAGGCTTTTTACCAAATCGCAGTAGTCCATACTCCCCCCGATGACCAGTACCACTTCCCCAAAAAGCCCCTCAATGCGGGTGTGGCGGCTTCGATCTTTGTCTGTTGGATCTGAAACTAAAGCAAGAACAAAAGCCCGGTGTCAAAGCTTCCATGGATGATCCATGTTGCCATAGTTGGCACTCAACGGAAGAGAGGAGAAGGAATACACGAAAGACTCAATGACTGGCACTTTTGCACGTCCAAAGTTGCTCATGCACCAGCCCCTGCAAATTTGCCAGAGCCCACATGGGTGTTCTGATCAGCGCAGCAAGTCACAGCCATATCACCTTTTTCTGTAGGACTGACTGTGGATCTGGTGTCCTTTGGTAGCTCCCGGTTGGTGCTCCCGTCAGCCTGTTTCCCGCAACGGTGCTTGGCCCCAAGAGTGGCGGAAAGAAACGATACAAATTATCCCAGCTGCGCACGAGGTTGAGCCCAATGTTCCACGGCCTCCGCCACTTGACCCGCACGTTTGTCAAGGTAAGGCCATTTGACGGCCGCATGATTGGCTGCAGCACAGATCAGGCGTCGCAGACAGACAGGTTTATGCGATTAGACCCCTGATTCTTCGAGGGGAAGGTCATCGGATTGATTCCTCAAATAAGAACCCACGCCATTGTAAGCGGACAAAACTAGGACCATGGAGTTGAAGCAAGGAAGTCACGTTAGTAATAGACAACACGTATTCTTGCGTCCCCCATGCATAGTTGACAACGCTCGGACGACGTCACAGACGGTTCTTGTATCACTTGAACAATGCGGCCTGGTAAAATCTAGGGGTTAGGTTATTTGTCACCCTAAAATATGAAAAATATGTTTAACGATAAGGTTTTCATCTGGTGTGCACTGTTGCTACCTTTCAGGCAGGTATCTCAGCCCAGCCAGGCACAGTTTCTATTGGACAAGAAACTATCAACACCATCCAATCTAACCACACTCATTTGCATGCAAACAACGTTTTATTTTTAGATGACAAATCCCAAGTAGCAGGTGATGTTGGGAGAAACAGGCACTCCAACTTTGCGCCCTCTCCCAACATTCTAGTACTTGTGCCACCCGTTCAAGAAGCTGAGTTGGTGAGGTACCTTGAGAGAGGGAGCGACACAGGTAGGCTGTACTATGTACCCGCAACGCCCGTATCTTGGCTGTTGTGCATCCTAGTATTAAACTTTATTAAAAACCCGATGAGAAAGGAAATATTTCCTTTTGGGAGCAATACCAGTGGATTCCCGAGCCGTTGGGCAAAACTAGCAAAACTAATCAAGGCACACGCAAGCCATCATCACACCACTTCCGCAGCTGAGGCTCGGCACGCATGGAGAGCTGTCCCCCATATAGGCAGCCCAGCCATCCCATTGGCAGCTTTTCCGGCACACTGAAGTTTTATTAAGACACCTTTAGAAAAACCCTCTCGGCCCATGGCTTGCAGTTCGAGGAACAAAAATAGAGCAGGATTGACTCGGCCAAGAAAAAAAAGACAAGTCTCCGGGCTATACGAGAGGCCAGAAGAAAGGCAGCAAAAGATGCTAAAGAACCGCGGCGTGCGTGGGAGAGAAATTTTGCCCTCTGTTTCACAGGTCGGCCCTCGGCTGGATTGTGAACCTACGTTCCGTTTATTATTATTATTGTCGTAGTATAACATGTCATTAGATGATGAAAATGTGGTAATGAGCGCCTGGAAATTCTGTAGAGTTTGGAAAAGGGAAGAAAGCATACGCTTGAGCCACGCACGAGGTGAGGAGGGCGGACATGCGACCACGGCTTCATCCACCACAGTAAAATGGTAAATAAAATTCAAGCTTGCAAATTATTTAGTCGCAGTCATCTCCATGACAAATTCGCCCAATTTAAACCCTTTCCTCGCTGTAAGCTTCGAGAGCACCCATCCCAGCCATCATACAACATGGGGATGATTTTGCAGGTGGTGAGAAGCCACACGCAGCGGAAACATGAGCACTAGCGAGCCCGGGCTGTTGGTCTCACCATGCACCAGATACTGCACGGTGCGGCAAATCTCCAGCGCAAAGTCCTGCAGGCCTCCTTGTCCCGGGGGAAGCATCGCATTGGAAAACGGCCCCAATGTCGCATACGTGCCGGATGTCCGAAGAAGCGCGTCACGCAGCAGCCCGACATCTACGGCTAGCTCGCACAGGAGAAGGCGTATCACGTTGAAGTAGATTGCGTCCACGGCACGCTCAAAGTGGGAGAAGTGCGGCACGGACGTGAAGGGCAGCAGGCTGGGCTCACTGGCCGCGCCTTCGATATCGGCGTTGACGGGAACCTCCCAGTAGACATTCGGGTACTCCTCCTCCCAGCTCCATCGAAGAAAGTCTGTTTCCATGTATGCGGAGACAATCTTGGCCCGCAATCCGTCCAACTCAGCTGTGGGAACGAGATGCCAATCGTATGGCATCCTCCTTGAAACCAGGTATGTCACAAAAGATGTCCTGCAGCAATATGGTGACTGGCCGCGGTAGGGGATCCAATTTTGCCCATGGTACTGTTTTCCATTCGTGTTCTTCCAAGAACGTTCGTCGCTTTGTCGCGATGCCAGCAGTCGCCTACAAAATGTTAAGCCAAAGTTGCCTGCCGAAAACCAGAGCCACGAACAAGAAAGAGTCGGTTTGAGTAGAAAATTTGGCGAGCCGAGGCAGCTTGAAACGCAAAAGGACCAAGTGATTGTGTCTATTCGTGTGGTAAGCATCCAGAAGGCGGCGTGCGACGTTTTTGGGGGGCTCTTACTAGAGCAGAGAGGCCGCGTGATAACCCTAAGTAAGCCAGCTCATCGGGGTTGACGCTGTCATCATCTCGTACATGCCGAGAAATGTAGAGCTCCAGAGATTCATATACGACCGCGCCCGGACTACCTCTTGGCCCATATTCTGGAGGTCGTTTCGAAGTCGCCAAAGTCCGCGACCGTACAGCACAGCGGAATGCTGAATCAGAGCCTCGTCGGTGGGACACGCACCCTTTCAATACGATTTAGGCTAGAGACTTCGTGTGCCGCGTATGAATTTGACGTGACTGTCAAGGCTGTTTGGGTGCATACGTGGTCGAGAAGTTCTGGCGAAGAGCTGGTGGCATGCGCTTTCAACTCCCGGGTAGCGGACGAGGAGAGAGCCAGCTGTGCATGGGGCGCAAGTTGGATGATTGCAAGGCCCAAAACCCATGAAGTTGTTGGGTTTGCAACACAGTGGTCTCTGGGTTTGGGGTAACTTCTTCACTTACCGCACTTTACTTTCCGCTTCCGGCAGGTTAAGCATCCTTTACTACGCCGGCTTCTGCGCGGGACAGAGCTGACGGAGCTCTGACTTGTGTCAAATTCAATCAACCCTTCCATGTCGAGGCAGAGAAGGGACGTATAATCCACCCCTCGAATTGTAAAGTCGGTAGGGAGGGGCTGCTCTTCAGCTCGATACGTTTACGCCTAAAAGTTATTGGACTAGCTGTGGTACTTTCTGTGAAGAACGTTCGTCGATCGGCGCAATGACGCCATGTCCAACAAGTTTCAGCTCGCGACTGACTTGCCAGGTCGTACACTACACAACTTTAAACACCGTTTTAGCGTGTTATGACGTACACCAGATGCCCTTCTAGGATATAAGGAGTTGAGCATTCCTCTTTCTTATCCAACTAAACGGCTTTTCTTTGGCCTATATTCTTCTTTATCTAGCCTGTACACCGCAGAACGATCACATTTGATTCACCCTTGCGATACTGCACTTACAATGGACGGCATCCTGAAAAAAGTGGGCGGAAGCCTAAACAACAAAGAAGGCCAGTCAAATGGACTGATGAACGCTGTTAATAACGCTGCGGGCGGCGGGGCCAAATCAGAGGAGCAAGAGGATGGGTTAGACAAGGTACGTATGCCTCCTCTGCACGACATGGACGGGGCTTTGGCATCTTTTGTGGATAAAATTTCACAAGTGTTGTCCTATTCTGCACTGTTGAAACCATGCTCACATGTCAATAGGCCGTCGATTTTGTGCAGGAAAAGGTACTGGGCGAGGGTCAACAGAGCAACGAAACAGCGGCAGAGCAAGCCAAGGACGAGGCCATCTCCGATTACGTTCGAGACAAGTATAAAGATACAACTGGAAGTGATTTTCCAATCAAGGATAAGGAGAAGAAGTATGGTTTGTAGTGGGTGATTTGTCACTCGCAGCTGGGGTATTACGATAGGTAGTAAGCGAAGTAGTAGTACCTTGTTACATAAAGTATAAAACGCCTTTCTTATAATATCCAGCTTTGGGGGAAAATTTAGCTATCTAGGTAGTATTATAAAAATGTTATTAGCTATTAGAATCCTTTTATCTTTGATCTAATGGCTGACTGCGTCCCGCTAATAAAGTCATCAATAAACTACAGCAAGTCACTCTATCACCCCCTGACAGTCTCTTGGACCTCGCACTGGACTTCCAAAGGCGGCAAGGTTAGGGGGTCCCCGGGAAGCAAGCCAGGTTGCTCCTAACTGTGGAGAGCAGTTAACCGGTGCCTGTATCAAGCTGGCTGAGAAAGGGGTCGAGGGCTGCTGGATCTCAGTGTCTACAAGTAGTTATCGCCACGGACGGCGCTATCCTGCATCGAGCTTCCCAGAGCGAGGTGTTGGCGATGCGTCGCCATGCGTTGCATTCTAACCCATTGGAAAAGTCCCTTTTGCAAGCTTTGATATTGATATAAAAGACGAGAGCTCCTCATTTTATAAGAGTCCTGTGCATCTGTATCCGGCGTCCCCTATACTCTTTTCTGACTGTAAATTGTACCATGCAGTCTCACACATTGTCCGCAGCCCGCTCGAGGCAACACTGGCAACATCCTACGCCTGGCAACTCGGCCTGCGAAGCACTTCAATACCGTCAACACCAACACCACCACCAACAACAACAGCACTCTCAAGATCGCTACTTCACTCAACATTCGGCGCATCTGGAGAACCTCACACATGGCCAAACTTATGAGTGGCCAACTTCTCGAGCCTGTGCTTCCTCATGCTCACCAGTGCCGGACAACTACGCTGGGGCGCCACTGATGAGGACAGTTCCAGAGCCCAACTTGTGGTGCTACCAGGACGTCTACCAGTCCGATCCATATCCCCAGCATGCGCCCTCATATAACACGAGGCCGATACAATATGCGACCGCAAAATGGCATCATAGCGGCCACGGGTCCCATCCAGCGATCCAACAGCCCGTGCCACTTGGGGCGCCGCCGGCTTACACCAGCACTGTGCAGCACACATCAACTTCTCCGTGTTCTGGCTCATTAGCTAGCCAAGCACGGCCAACCGTACCAGCGCCTTTCAACCACCAAGTCGCAGACGGCCACAAGCTCATCGCAATTCCCGCGACCTCTGCAAAGCTTGGATCCCCTTTTCTCAGAGCATACCCCACTGAACTCGAAGGCCATGGCATCTCCCGCGAATTATTCGTTCAATTCATTGACCGTTTGAACCGCGCCACCGTTGCCAGTCCTCCGATTCAAGTGCTGGGTCTGGCTGGCAATATTGTCAGTTTTGTGCCTTTGCATACGGCACAGATTGTCGGCAACGCTGTAAATTTTGCAGCGACCGTGTCTACAGTCGCCGTGTCCAAGGGTCGCGCCGAAATGCTCCTCAAAGAGGCCAACAGCACCCTGTTTAAAGCGGCTGGCTTGAAGGCTCAGGTCGCTAAACTAGATGTTGTCGCTAGGCTGGGTAATATTCCCATCCTTGATGCAGAGGGCAAGGTGGATAAGAAATCAAGCATTCTTTTGCCTTTCCAACAAGATGAAGAGCTTCACACGATGAATGCTCAACACCGTCGCGTGCAGGCGCTGTCGGCTTGGCTATCACCTCTTGACATGGAGCCGCTTCCAGAACTCGACGAGTCTACCAACGTGCTTGGCAAGATGCACGCAAAGGTGAGCGAGCGGCAGCGCCAAAAAGAGGAGAACAAGATGATGAAGGATCGAAAAAAGATGCACAAGGGCTACACCAAAGACAGGTCCAAGGAAGATGAGGAGTACGAAGAAAAGATGGAAGGGTACTTGGTGAAGGAGAGCAGAATCCATGAGACAGGAGGCAGGCGGATGGAGAAAGAGCTACGAGTGCTAGAGAAGAAGCGTGAAAAGTTGACCAAGGAGCACAACAAGGAGGTTGCCAAGATTGAGAGAAATCGACGCAAGGATGACAAGGAAGAGGAAAGTATGAGAAAGATACTATTCCTCGTCATTCAAAGGGTTTAATACTAGATGGTGGTGGCAGTGACAATAATAGCTCAACGATTTCAATTGATAAAAGATGATCTCGACTCTAACAAGGACAGAGTAGCTTCTTACACTCAAGTAGACGCCCCCTTCCCTCTATTTCTTTCTCTAACCATAAATTGGCTGGTAGTCGGAACTAGGGAGTCTGCCCTAGAATAACTAGGCTTCGCTCCCTGATTTACTTGAGCTTAGCCAAGCACTCCTTGGCAGAGGGCTCTGGTTCAGGCTTGGATGCCTCCGCCCCGTCGATGGGACGGACGATGAAGCCAGGCTCCTCAACGAAAAGCTCGCCGTCCGAGATGAGATTTGCGGCGTAGCCATCGCTGTTAGTCTGGGTCAACTGCTTCAGGAACTTTGGCACGCCATCGTCAATCATGACGACCTTGTAGAGGCTGTTGGGAGGGGGCCCCTTTTTGCTGCCGCCCTCGGCTCTTCGGGAAAGCGACGAGTACTCGGAGCACTTCTCCTTGAGGCCCTCGGGCTCGGCCAAGTCGTCGCGGTACTCCCAAATGCCCTGTCCGCCGCTCTCCACGGGAATGTAGTACGCATTGTTGGCCTGCATGAACCACCCGTCCTCTAGCTCGCAGGACCTCACTCCATTCTCATCCTCAAACCACCCGACTGCTTTGGGGGCTTTGGAGACATTGGACTTTTTTACCGTGGCGTCGGGTTCCGTCTCAATGATGTTCGCCATGGCCTTGACGGGATCTCCATTCTCGTACCGCAGCGCGTACGTAAAGGTGCAGTCTTCGTCGTACTTGTTGGTCTTGATGAGTGCCGGCTTGTGCATTTTGATGCCCTGATAGTCGTCGCCCAATCCGGACGCGGACTGATAGTTGTCGTAGTCAAAGTCGAAAAACTGAGTGGCAACGCCTTGCAAGGGCTGACAGGTGGGGAAGAGCCCAAGACTGTACTTGCTCTTCCTCTTGTCTCCAGTAGAGCACTTCTCGTCGAAATAAGGCGTCAAGAAGCAGCTTCCCTTGATGGTCCTGGTGTAAGTCCAGGTCACAATTCGGCAGATACTATTCGGGGGGCAAGTCTCAGGCCGCCTGACATCCTGTCTGAATTCACGCTGCTTGGAGGCTTCGCCATTCTCGCCGCCTGCTGAGCGCTGATTGCCGTAGACGGTTGCCGAGAGAGAGGCCGAGAAGAGGCCAATTCCGCCAGACACTTCAGCCGTGGCCGAGCCGCCGATTTCTGTCGCCACTTCCTTGTTCCATCCAAGCCTCTCAATGTCAACTACTGCCGTAGATGTAGTGATTTCAATCGGCTTTTCCTTGTCCCCGGTGACCACATCAGCAACATCAGAGTGGGGGTTGATATTGAGAATCGATTGGAAACCTTTCTCTTTAACCGAGTTGCGCAAGAATAAGCACTTGCGCTCGTCTTCCTTCAAGCCATCCAACTTGATGACACTTTTGGAGGCCTCCAGCAGACCCTCTGAGTAAGGAAGGCCCCCGTTCAAGGTTTTCTGGATGCTCCTCTGATGACGTTGGACTTCAGGCGCGTTGCGGATGAGTGCAGCCAAGTTGACATCGCCAGATCCTTGTCGCGGAATGACAGAGCCCTGTGCAAGGGCAGCAGAGAAGGACAGCGTTGTCAAGAGCATCATGTTGACCATGGTTGATAGAGTCGCTCCGAGAAGCGGTTTTGAAAGAAAATGAGAGTGATAGGGTCCTGAAGAAGGAAACTTGAAAACAGAGTAGTAGATCTGTATGTATTGAACACTGATTGCCTTGTCGACTGTTGGAAACTTCAAGGCGAGAAGCTTCGATATAAATACTTGTCTAGCTACACGTCTCCTGCCAAAGCATCAATAGCACCATATTGCTGCATGGCTCTTTGTGGCCTCTGGCCTGGGTCGGCGGCATCACGATAGGATTTGGAATCAACAGAGTCATCTTTACCGGCTCCGCCACGTGCATTTAGATTAAGATTACCTATAATAACATTAATATTTAACGCGTCATCCGACCATAGCTACACTGGAACGACGCGAGCGTTGCGTTCATGAGCCGACTGGCATGGTAACACCGACCGAGGTTGGATACTTTTGCGGCTTGAACGTCCCGAGTCATCCAGTTCCAGGAGCAAAATGGCATGAACATGTTGCCGGTCGGATCAACTGCCAGGCATAATGCTAAGACTCCAGGCGATATGCCAACGAGTCATGCCATCCGGACCATCTCCCCGGGGGCATGACTCGCACTTGATACTGTTACCATTGGTTGATAACACGAGTTTCGCTTATGATATGATGCAAAAACTCTTGAATAAATAAGATCTTCGCTATGCACGACTATATTAGCCTTGTGTTATTGCCCAAGCGATAAACTACTATTCGCCTGCATATTCCTTGCCACTATTGCTGCGCCTTCATCTGGTTGCATAAGCAAGTTATAGACAACCATTAGAGTTATTTTGTAACTCTAATACTAAAGATATGGAATTAGATGTATCCGTCGGTTGAAATACTACAATTCCTTGCTTAAAATTGCCTGACATGCATAACAGGCTGGAATTAAGCAGCGGGTCTAGCAAGAATCCGGCTCGGCACTCTCAACGGATGTTGGACAAGCTGCGGTTATGAAGAGCATCCGTAATCATATGAGTATTTGTAGCACTGTGTTCGCCAGTTCAATTTTGAGAATGATACCTTGACCTTGGGACTGCTACACTCGTTACAAAGCAACGAGAACCAGCCTGCGCCTGCTCTGGCTCAGAAACCTTTGTAGGTACAATCTTAGTCATTAATGGTCGTCTTTGAAGACTCATTGCTAACCGTACATTTGGTTCTATTTTATTACTTGGAAACGAGTCTTGAGTGACTCTCTCTGAGGTCATGGAGTTGCCAAAGATTACACGTTTTCTATGGTGCTACCTTGCCATCCTCTTGGCCTTTGGCCAAGTCTTGACCGCGCAGCTGCCAAAGGTTGAGCCGCCAATTGCCAAGGATAGTCTTCAAATTCGACTTGAACGTGAGCTATTTGTCAAGCAGCAATCAGTTGTCTACGCTAGTCATCTCGAATTTGATGAAGAGCCAAAAATATCGGACAGGCAGTTCTTGAAGATTGCTATAGATGCGTTCAAGGAGATGAGAGTCATGGTCAAGGAAAACAACCTGGGAAAAAAGAAGATACCAAATGTGATGACCACCCTCCTTGTTGGCAAAGAAATGATATTTGCGTCCTCGGCCAAAGGCACAAACAACCCGATCAAGGAAGACGGCCAGGTACAGGATGACCTCGCCGAGTGCGGCAAGGATTCAGCAAACAAACACAAAAATAACGGCAGATGTGGTGAGGTTATGGCCTTTCACGAATACTATGAGAGTCATGTCGATCCCAAAAAATTGGGCAAAGATAGCGGCGCTCGAGTTGTGGCAATCGCACTTCCCAGAGATGGCGATCCGGAAACATCGCAACCCGAAATTCTGGACCCTTGTGGTAGCGGCGTATGTATCTCTTCCAGAACGGACACTCACAAGGAAAGAAAGAACTGACAAAACTCAGGATAATTGGGGCTGCAACAGGCTGGTAAAGGACCTCAAGGTGTTAACAAACGCAAAGGTTGAAGCGGACCCAGAAATGGCAGATTTCGATTACAAGAAGCTGAGGAATGAAGGAAAGCTCAAGAGCATCAAAACCAAGTTTGAAGAGGGCAACGGGTCGGAGGTGGTGAAGCCCGGCGACAATAAGAAAAAAGGGCCGCCTCCCAACAAATTGCCCCCCCGGCCGCCAAAGCAAAGGCCATCCACTTCAGGAGACGCGGGAGAATCGGGAGACGCGGGAGACAAAGAAGTCGATGGCGCGAAGAAAACAGGGCCGCCTCCCAACAACTTGCCCCCAAGGCCACCAAAGCAAAAGCCGCCCACCTCGGGAGGCTCAGGAGACTCGGGAGACAAACATGTCCAGGGTGATGAGAAGAAAGGGCCGCCTACTAACAACTTGCCCCCAAGGCCGACAAAGCACAAGCCGCCCACGTCGGGAGACACAGGAGACTCGGGAGAAAAAGACACCGACAGTGGAAAGAAGAAGGCGCCGCCTCTTCACAAATCGCCGTCAAAGCCACACCACAGGGCAAGGGCCCCTCAGGATGTTCAAAAGTCAGGCCACGATGAACGAGAAGACAGCGACAAGGGTGAATCCAATGCCGAAAACCGGCTATCGCCTGAGACGCCTGGAAGACACGAGTCACGCCGCTATTTCCGAGCGTAGGACAGCCTAGCACAGTCACCTTGTATCTATCTGGGCTTATGTCCTTGGTAAAGATGGATTTGGACTTAGACTTACCTAGTCGTGCTTACTAGTTTATTTATCCCTGTGAAGACTTATATATTTGGCCAGCTAGATCCATCGGGCCATTCCACTTGTAGGCTGTGATAAGCGATTGCCGTATTTTGCTTCTAAGCTGTAATTCATTAAGGCTGAGCAATTTATTAACAGTTGCATAGGTATAGCATAGCAAAGTATTTATTAAGGTACGGGACACCCAGTCGGATGTAAACTTTACTGGTTAACCGCCAAACTAATTGCCTGCCTATCAGTGGGGATATAACCTTATTATGGCTCGTGGCTCGGGAATTATGTCCAGCATTAATGAGGTGATGGGCGGCTTTTGCAACCATCCCACTCACACACCTAGCATTTGCATGTTCCCGAATGGTGCCGTGAGGAAAACAATGCACTTGTATAGTGGGGTGGCAAGATTCCCATTCACACTCTTGCATAAATGTTGGCACTGGCAAGGCTACATTATGCCCACAGCCTGCACCCCGAGCCTCCACGTGTCCTATAATCAATTCAAGTTGCCACGATAATCTATTCCCAGTGTTGCTCACAACGATATCCATATATAGGCCCCATCGGTCTCCTTTCGGTCGCCTCGTTTTGGCCTTTCGTTCTGACCTCCCATCTCACTTGGGAAAGGCGAGTCGGCAGCCTCCCCTGTCTCACAACTACCTTTAATCTTATCAATCGGCACGCGGCCCGACGGAGTCAAGTAGCGCCAATTATACTCTTCTATTCCGAGAGTTGATGTGACACGATGGCGGTGACGCCGCTCGAAGACTGGCCGGATGAGCTACTTTTGTCTCTCTTGGACTTGCTACCCTTGACCGACCTGCTTTCCATAAATAGGGTCAGCAAATCCCTCTACGCTCTATCCCTACCTTTTATTTATTCGACCATCGAGACAACCTGGACTTTAGGTCGCACGCCGCCGATTGTCCTGCTACTGAGAAGCCTCGTCGAGCGTCGCGAGCTTTCAGGCTACATTCGTCACCTGCGTCTCGAGGGAAACGGGGTGAAAGGTAGATCTGAACTCAGGGAGCTGCCCGCATTCCCTCTTGACGCGCCTCTCCTCAACAAGGCATCAAAGGCCATAAAATCCACCAAAGTACCGTTTGCCGATCTTTGGACACACGAGTTGCAATCCGGCACCGTTGATGCTATCGTGGCACTACTCCTCGTAATGCTGCCCGATTTATCGTCTCTCTATCTTGGTCCCAACTTCACGGTTCGAAGCCGACTCTGGGGAGGCATGTTGCAATGCGCTCTTTGCAACCCGTCAAAAAATTATAAACTACCCGCGTACAAAGCCCTCCGCGTCGTCACGTCCAAATTCAGGGCCAAAGAATACTACTACACTGACATCTGCAACGCGGCCGATGTTCTTCCCTTGTTCTATCTCCCAAACGTCGAGAACCTATCAGTATCTATTGATAATCCTGTCGAGTTTACCTGGCCGTCTTCTCATGCGCCAGCCCCTTCATCGATTGTTTCACTGGATATCTACAGGCTGCGCGAATCCCGGTTGGGCGCCCTCCTGTCCGTATTGAAGGCACTCCAAAAGTTGCATTGGCACTGGTCTTACCAACCAGACCTAGATGAGGAGGTTAGCAAAGGCGTGGTACAGCTTGACACGGCAGCTGCGGCACTCAATAAAGTTGGCGATACTCTCACCGACTTGACAATCGGCGCAATCACCCGCCCGAGGTACTCGGTTGGCGATTACGATCCGCCTCCGCTAGAAATCCGAGGATCGCTGGATGGTCTTTCCCGTTTACACAAGCTCAAAACATTATGTCTCCCGTGGGCCTTCTTGATGGGCTTCTCAGAATCACCAACCAAGAGACTTCTAAGTGCGCTTCCTCCAAGCCTCGAGGTGCTTCGGCTAACGGCAGACTTGGATGACCATGATGAGTGGGAGTGGGATGAGGAGGAATCTGTTATAGACGCGATACGATTAGAGCTTGCGAGTCTGTCTTTGTCGCGCCACCCCTATTTACGTCGTATTATTCTGCCTATTCCTTTTGAGTATAACGAAATGACTGAAGACTGGAAAGGGGAGCTACAAACAATTAGCACAAGTGTAGGACTTGAGTTGGGATGGATTCAACAGTTAGAAAATCAACACCTATAAAGTTTGGGACCATATCTAATTAGATGGCGCCACATTGTGTAAAGACTCAACCACACCTGTGGCGCGGAGGAAAGACTCCAGTGTAATCGGTCAGGCCGTAGAAAGCATAGTCTCATTTACGTGCATTTTTATAAATTGTATCCAAAACCCTTGTTTATAGATGTTGAGGTCATATCTGAGCTAAGACTGTTCTCTCCTCAATAGTTTTAGTCTCCTATTTTATCGTCATCTCCTCGTCCATCTGAGGGTGCTCTAGTATGGATTCTAGGTGAGGGAAGAACCGATTAAAGCCCCAGTAGAACACACCGCCTGCTATAAAAGAGTAAATATATCCAATAGCGAAGCTGTAATAAACTAGGTCAGTGTGATATTGAAACAGGAGCCACCTAGCTTCATTGAAGGGGGACTTACAGGTGCTGGCCACCAAGAGATACAGTCGTGCTACTTTTACCAGAAACGGCGATATTGTTGACGAAGCCAGGCAAAGGCGGAATGCACCCAATCAGGAAAGCAGCGACTGCGCGCCAGTTTGTGGCAGCCCTACTAGAGTAGCGATAAATCCCATGGAAGTTGTACATGTCGGGCACAGATACACTCCGACGCTTGACCAAGAAGTAGTCGGTCATGAGAATTGAAGTCATGGGGCCCAGGAAGATGGTATAACCTCCAAGAAAGGCGATAAAGGTCTGGGCTGAAGCCAGAATCTTCCACGGAACAAATGCCCAGCTACCGATGAAGGCAGCGAGCAGTTGGCCACGCCGAATGTTGATGTACTTGGGAGCAAACGCCATGAGGTCGTTGGCAGCGCTGATGGAGTTTGCGGAGATGTTGATACCAAGGGTAACGATGAGCAATCCAATAGCACCAAATGCAGCCGCAGTACGTCCAGCATGGGAGCCAGACTCCATCCACAGGCTGATAATCTCGATCGGGTTCCACATGACTTTACCGTATGCCGTCTGAGCTGCGGCAGCCGTGAAGATACCGAGCAGGCCGACGATGGCTGCGATATCTGTTAGAATATCTCCTTGCTACACCTGAGAATGGCTGGCAGGACTGACTGAAGATGCACGGGATGACAATGGCTTGGACATTCTGAGCGCTCGGCTTGTTGGCATATCTCGAGAAGTCGGCGATGTTTAGACCGAGAGTCGCGTAGTTGCCCAAAACTCCGTTGAGATCTGGAAGTAATTTCGCGTCAGGGACACAAATACTTGTAGTTGTACAAGAGATAAACGTACTTGAGAAGAAAGCCCATGCGAGGACGGAGCCACTGATGGTCGAGCTCTGCGTGATGACGGTGCTTTTGCTGATGGTCCCGCCAGCCTTGTGGAGCGTGCTTCCGAACACTGCCAAGAAAATGACAGGCGCAATGACGGCCTTGAAAGCGAAGAAATATTGGACCTTTTCACAGTCAGCAAATTCTTCCAGGGTTCGTTGAGGCCTTGCCCCGGAGGTACTACCTTGGTGTACGGGATGCACAGAAATGGAAGCTGGAGGAGGAAATAAAGTAGAAATGCGACCATTCCGGCAGTTGTAATGCCCTCATCTTCCGGTATTTGATTGGGGATATTGGCGAAACTGGGCCAAATGGCCGTGAGCAGCAACTCCATGCATTGGCCACCCGTAGTAGTCTGGACACCGAGCCAGACAATGGCCAGAACGCATCGGGACAGCACGACAAAGTAACTAAAGTAATAGCCAAATGGCATTCGCGCTAAAACGGGGAACGGGGTGTGAAGAATAGCACCGATCCTGCCATTGACAGTAATAACCAGGCCCATGATAAAGTTGCCGAGAACGCAGGCACCGATGGCCATTCGCCAGTCCAGACCAACCGCTATCATGGATGAAGCCACTTCCCAGTTGGAGACGGCCCATGCATCCGCCATCCAGTATGCGACGTAGGCGCCCCAAGTCCATGTTCGCTTGGAGGGAGGTATGGGGTCAAAGTCGGCATTGGAAGCCCCAGCAGTAGCTGCAAAGCTGCTGGGTTCCTGGCGGACTTGCCAGCTAAAATGAGGGAAGCGTAGTCGGACAGTCTGTGTCTGGCCGACCTCGATAGCCTCATTGTCGGACGAGTCCGCGGCCGCGCTCTTCCGGAAGATGTCTCTGCTCTTCTCAGACGCCATGACGGCTGCTTGATATATTTGTAAGTGATAATTCTGAATACTGTGCTGACTGAAAGAACAAAGCACGACTGTGGTCGAGCATCCTTAGGCTATATAAGCGTAAGTGCATTGATATGTTCAAACAAGTTACAACTAGCAAGATAAGGGCAAGTGTGGACTATCACGCCTCTTATTGAACAGCTTGCTTGATAGGAGCCAACTTGCTCCACTGTGGTGCCATGGCGCTGCCGATATCTGCGGTTTTGAGTGATCTGACGCGCAAGCAGGCATGCGCATCAAAAGATAAAAAGTTCCAGCAGCCAATAACGTTTCTGTGATACTGCCCAGAAGGCTTAATCTTCTCCTAAGCTGCATATGATAGGAAAGGCGTTATATGCTTCAGATTAGAAGGCGCCCCCAAAGGGGTTACTTACAGCTAAGCGACAGGTCAAGCGCCCGCATCAAGAGCCTGCTGAACGCCCTTTTCCGCCAATGACTCCTGGAAGCTGTATCCGCACGCTACTCAAACGCGGTTGATGGAGGGAGGCGACATGTGCACGCGCAGCGGCTACGAGCACACACCATATTCCCCGACATGCGGGCGCGTGCACCGAAGCCTTTGGTGACGAGGATGCTGCGGATGGTGTTGGTTGTAGGAGCAAACTTGGGCGCCAAGGATGGTGCGCTGGGGACTCCAGCAATTCTGTAACTATGAAGTGCGGATGAGGAGTTGTGCGATTTGACATTGGGTTGGGGAGTCAGGCTGACCTTTGTGGATCAGAGCAGTGCAAATATGCTTGGAGAGCTGGCCACGTCTTCAGATCCCGAGCTCTCGAAGATTATAGAGAATGCTAGGATGTCGGATGTTAATACTTTTCTTTGCAGATGCAAAACAGCAGACACCACTGGTCAAGTGGCGAAAGTATTGATACGCGAGGAGACGGTCGCTTTCGAGTGGCCGATGAGAGACGTGCGAGGTCGCCACGGCACGGGTTGAAGATCAGTACTACTGACGGGAGCTGTAGGTTAGTGAGTGGGTTGATACATGTAGTATAGGTTAGAGTGACAATATATAGCAAGTTAGATACTTTACTCTGTATAGAAGCACCTGCAACGGATCTGCAGAGTAGCCTTTCCGCTATCAAGGAAAATTCACCGCTTTAACTTCTTCAACTAAATTCGGCTTGAGATTCAGAAGTACCTAGCCCACACACTACAGGTTGTACTTGAAAGTGTCATCGTAATCGCACACCTCATCTCTGTCTCCCTGCTCGCTACCTACGGATAGCTCACGCGCGGCAAGACGCTCGGCACGCTGCTTGTTTACGTAGTGCAGGGCAAAGACATTAACACAAACGAGCAGAATGGCAAAGCCTGCAAACCCCATGGTAATGCCTGTGCCTCTAACGTAGCGGGGTGCGGTCTGAGCTGTGAAGATTTGGCCGACGACGATGCCAGATGAGTTTCCGACACTGAAGGTGACGCCGAGGGCGGTTGCGCGCTTGTAGTGCCCGGCAAAGTTACTATTGAGCCACACAATGGAAAGCCCAGCCTGAAATATTATTAATCGCGGCTCCGGATCAGGTTGAAGTAACCAGAAACTTACAGCAGCGTAGACGCCGCAGCTGATGATGAAGACAGCAGCATAACGGGCACCAAGAGCCTCGGTACCCAGGTTGACCGCATACCCAATAATGAGGAAGAGACAGGCACTGAGAATGAAGGGAGCGCGCAGGCCAACACGATCTGACAGAAGGGCGATGATGACGTAGGATGCCGTCGCCCACACGTAAACGGGGACAGTGAGAAGCTGTGCGTGGACGCTGGTGTATCCGAGACCCCTGATGATGGCTGGGAGGAAAGTCATGAAGCTAAATAGCGCGAGCGAGACGGAGAATTCGAGAACCGAGTGCAGGTACAGCTTCGGGTCCTTGAAGGCGCTGAGAACCGTGGACCATGAAAACTTCTCGTTCATGGACAGGTGAGGGTTGAGCTCGAATCGAAGGCTGATAAAACGGCGTTCCTCTTGGTTGAGGAACCATGCTGTGCGGGGATCCTCCGGAAAGACGGCGAAAATGACGGGAGCCAGGACAATCGTCAAACAACCCTCGATAATAAACAGCCAGGACCACGAAGGCAGACCCCCGGCCTTGATGTTCGAAACAGCAGAAGCAAGCAGACCACCCACGGCACCAGCAAAGGCACTGAAACCGTACATGACAGCTGACCTGAGAGACATCTCTGACCGCAGGTACACCATGCCAATATAGGCATTGATGCAGGGGATCAGACCGGCTTCGAAAAACCCTATAAGGAGCCGGCAAGCATACAACTGGGGTGCGTTCTTTATAAATCCCATGCCGAGGCAAACAGTGCCCCAGCCGAGCATGCAGAATGAGAGGAGGTTCTTGGGTCCGACGACTTTGAGGGCGATGGAGCATGGAGCCTCGAAAGCGACGTAGGTCGCGAAAAAGAGAGTGACGGCATTGCCAAATTCGTTGCCTTTAAGGTTGAGGTCCTCAGGGAGGCCCATGATGTTTGTGTTGCCCTGATTGAAGGTCAGTCTATTATCCGACTGCCCGGTTCAAGCGTTGCGTGGAAGACTCACGAGATTGTTGCGGTCGAGGTTGGCCATCAAGTACATGAGACCGAAGCAGCCCAGCACGACAGTATCGAGCTTGAGCATCGCTTTCTTGCGGATCTTGGGATCAATTATACTGTACTGTTCGATGGTTTCGGCGGACATGCTTTGTGCCGTGTGAAGTTCCATGACCTCTTCGGTCTTGACATGCTCCTCGAATAACATGATACAGACAATCACTCAGAGTTGTTCGTTGAGGAAGTAGGATAGAGTACGAGGAAAAGTAACTGCGATCAAGATTGACAGAGAAAAATTAAAGGAGGACAATATTGTGAATTTAAACTGCGCCTTGACTTTGTACTTGAAAGATTACAAGCGACCCGAGCAGTTGCGTCACAGGAGATCTCTTGAACACCCACGCATGGTTATCTTCGCCAATATTCCAGCTTGGATATGCGCCCCCTCGCCCGAGTACTAGACCAACTAGTCTGTTTCTCACAATTCGGCCTGTCGCTTCGCCCTTATTAGCCAGCCTGGAGAAACAGCAGCCACAAGTGTCAAATGGCATGGTGGCTTTGCGGCCGTTGGAGCCAAAGTGCCCAGGGCCTTTAGCGTTCTTTTCCGCCGTTGAGCTAATGCTAAGCTTAACTTTGGGGAGGGCGCATT
This sequence comes from Cordyceps cateniannulata, assembly GCA_028828415.1. Lineage (NCBI taxonomy): Eukaryota > Fungi > Ascomycota > Sordariomycetes > Hypocreales > Cordycipitaceae > Cordyceps > Cordyceps cateniannulata. The sequence goes on from JAPHMX010000002.1 coordinate 76,176, forward strand.
ATGGTTGGGTTGCTTCGACCGCGGGAGGAGTCGCAGAGCAGCCAAGGCTGCTATGGGACACTTTCACGAGGCTGTATCGCGATAAACCAGCGTTGAAGACCATCCAATTGTGCGATTGACCGATATAAGAAACGGGTGACAGCTAATGAGGGGTAGAGTCACGGACTTTCGCCGATGAGAATGTCTCTTATCGCCCGACGGGAAGCTTACCCCGCATGTTGCACCCTTTGGAGATACCCAGGCGGCCGTATCCTGCCTCGGGCCTGGTTTAGGTGATAAGCTTGACGGGGAAATGCACTTGGCCGTGAGGCTTGTGGCGTCTGTCAGGGATGCCCGTAGGAGTTTCCTGGCCAGCCAGATGCGAGATCTTGAGTCTAGTAAGTGGTCTACAGGGCGTCGCCCCTACCACAATCGAGTGTGGATAGGGAGGATGAGAGTTGGCTATTCCTATAGGCTCGGGCCACAAGGTGTCAGTGGACTCACTAGGGGATCGCAATGTGTCGCTGTCCTCTCTTCGGCTTGACTCTAAAGTTCGATGCCTCCACGGGCAACACGACTTTACTATTCGCCGCGCCTTTACTCGGGCGTTGTAAAAGCCATGATATTCCTGATATTTTCTTGCGACATATTTTGCCATTAATCTTTTAATCTTTCAAAGATCATCTGATGTAAAGTACAAAACTTTATTAAATAAGTGGTGGCTACTATTTATACCCCGCGTCTTCACGCCGCTTCATCTGGCTACCGACATCTCATCCTTACACCAAAATTGATTGACAGCCTTACGCAAAACTTGCAACAATGAGTATTTATAATAAAAGTACCGAATACGATGTGGTGATTGTGGGCGGTGGCCCAATTGGTCTTCTCATGGCATACCAACTGCAGCGCTTTGGGGTCACTGCCTGTGTTCTGGAACAGTACGAGAAGGAAACACAAGATGCGTACGGTCGCGCAATCGCTCTATTCCCACGCACCACTGAGCAGCTGGACCAGCTTGGGCTAATTGAGCCAATGCTTCAGCTTGGGTTCGCTTGCCGGACCAGTGTGACTTACAAGGACGGCGAGAGAGTGTAAGTGTGCCCTACTCGGAATTAAACGCATAGCTCACAAAATACAGTGTTCCTGGAAGAGTTTGGACATTCATGGAGAATATCCAGGACACAGCTTACGACTTCACACTGGTGCTCCGCCAGATGTACACTGAAGAGATCTTCCGTGAGAAGCTGGAGTCGCTGGGCGCCTCGTACTACCAGGCGATGCAATGCATCGACTTCAAGGTCGATGAGTCTGCGCCGTTCAATTCGCATGCAGTCACCAGCACATTCGAGGATAAGAGGGCAGGAAAGACGTTTCAGTTGAAGAGGTACGAATTTGTGCAGTGGTGCACCTGGATTAGACTAACATTGCCTAGCAAATATCTGATCGGTGCAGATGGCGGTCGCAGTTTCGTTCGGAGACACGCATATATCCCTTTCGAGGGCGACACGTCAGAAGACAGGTGGATTCGTATCGATGGAATGGTAGAGACGGATATGCCGTTGAACCGGTCATACGGCAACATCGAGAGCAAGACTCACGGCAATATCCTCTGGGCACCGCTTGACCATGGGGCAACTCGTATTGGATATGCGTACAGCGCAGAGATTGCAGCCAAGTATCCAGATGGAGTGACGCAGGAGGTTGCGGAGAAGGAGGCGATTGAGGCAATGAAGCCTTTTAATGTCAAGTTCAAGGAGATTCACTGGTGGACGCTGTAAGTTCTCTGTTGGGTTGACAGGCCGAAAACATGCTGACCAGTTCAGATACACCATCGGCCAGCGCATCGCAAAGTCCTTTGCGTCAAAGAGCAACCGCGTCTTTCTTTGTGGCGACGCTGCTCACACACACAGCAGCGGCGCCGCACAAGGTCTCAACACTGGCATCCACGACGCTGTCAACCTAGGCTGGAAGCTCGCCCTGCAGATCCGGGGCATCACGCAAACATGTGTCCTTGACACGTACTCTCCTGAGCGCATGTCTGCGGTGCAAAAGTTGATCAACTACGACAAGGATATTTCGACCCTCATGTCGTACAAGTGGCCAGCATGGTATGACGGTGACAAGAATGCGGATCCATATCTGTTGCTAGGCGAGATTTTCAACCAGGCAGCGTCGTTCAACACTGGTCTGGGTATATCCTACACGCCGAATGTTGTCAATCAGACCTCGACGTCAGAAGGGCCACCTGACTCCTTTGAACTCACTGTCCTGCCGGGGAGCAGACCACCCGATGTCCATCTCCACACGCCCGGAACCAACCAGAAAGTGCGCTTCCAACAAGTCACCAAGAACGTCGGCAGGTTCTTCATCGTCGTCTGCCTGGGAAACACGGCCATCACGAAGCCTCGTCTCCTCGACCTGCGCGCCTTTGCAGACGATGCATGCAACCCTCTCCGGAATCACGAGGCTGTCTTATGGCTGACGATAAGTCCCACGGTCGGCTACTCGCCATACGAAACCATGGGCATGAAACCCTTTGGCGATACATTCTACGATCCAGTGAATGAGGCGCATCACAAGTTTGGCGTGGAGGCTGACAAGGGCGCGGTGCTCATCTTGAGACCGGATGGGTTGCTGGGTGCTGCTGGGCCGATTGACGGGGCTTGGATTAAGGGATATTTTGCTAGGCTGTTGAACTTGAAGGAGGTTGAGGCCAGTCGAGTGGCCTCTGACTCCGGAATCAGTGTTTAGACGCACTCATTTGCTTAAATATAGATATTGAAATATTTCTTCGCCAAGGGTCTGCTATGCGTCTATCAAGTCGAGGCTCTACCATTCTAAGGACTGTTCAGCTGCCACGGGGATGAACAGGCCATCTGTACAGTAGCGTCCTGCTAGCTTCCGGGGGCTACTACTTTGAGTTTATCATCCGCCTCTCCAAGCCCTGGAAGCCAGGTGTCTTCTGTAGCGGGGGCTGTTGGAGAAACGGGCGTTATCATTTTGGATCTCAGACTTTGACTTGTCACAACACACGGGTGACGGCGGTGCTAACGGCCAATGCAATTCGAGTCGGCGGCGCGTCTCCTGAACTTGCCATTTCTCCATAGGCGTAGCTATGTAATAAGACACGAGCTCGAACAGGAGCTAAGACGCGATGTATATAATGCTCCTCCATTCTACCCCTCCACTGGACTCTGTCACCTTACACAGTGAAGTATTATTCTATTAGCCACAAATACCGTGGCAGTGTTAACCAGACGGAATATCCATCTTTGATTGCCTCCCAATTGCACCCATCATGACTCTCATCCCAGCTCGGAGGGCCGTCGCCTTTACCATCGAGTCTGGCCAAGAGTTGAAAATCACAAACACCTTTGGCAAACAGGTCCTCGACTTTTGGGCCTTTAACCCCAACGACGCAAACGATTTCCTATCCATGGTCCACACCAGGACTGTTCTTCGCAAAATCTCGATTGCCAAGGGCGATAAACTCTACAGCACGCGCAGGAAGCCGATTTTGACTCTTGTAGAAGATACGACAAAAGGTGTGCACGACATGATTTGGTCGGCTTGCGACATAGAGAGGTATCGCATGCAGGGTGTTGAAGCGTATCATGACAACTGCACTGATAATATGCACAAGGTTCGTACTCGGACGCAATGCCGAATTAATTTTGATAGTGGTGAAATACAATACTCTGTTGCTAAAAGTCATCAGGTCCTTCAACACAAGTTCCCCGACTTCCCAATGGCCGCCGACTGGGTGCCAGACCCTCTCAACCTCTTCATGAACATCGCCGTCGACCACCACGGCGGCCTCGACATCCGTCCACCAACCAGCGAAAAAGGCCAATACGTCATCATCAAGTCCGAGACTTCTCTTCTTATTGTTATGAGCTCATGCCCTCAAGATATTGATCCTGTCAATGCCGGTATGCCCACAGACTGTGATTACGAAATCGTTGGTGCTTCTCAAGCTACTGAACCATCTCTGGCGCTCACGCCGTCTCTGTCTACTCGACCGCCACCCAGTAGAGTCAAGGTCGCCCTATCAGTCGACTTTGACGCTGTGTCGCATTGGCTCGGCACAGGCTGTCACGCGGACAATAACATGGCTGATTACTCGTCCGGCATCTTCGCTGGTCAGGTCGGCGTGTACCGTCTGTTGGACATGTTCAAGAAGAATGGTGTTGCAGATAAGATGACTTGGTTTATACCGGGACATACTACCGAAACCTTCCCAGAGGCTGCAAAGGCTGTGGTCGAGTCTGGGGCTGAAATTGGGCTTCATGGGTATGCGCACGAGGGGATTGCGCAGATGACTGAGGAGCAGGAGAAGGATGTTCTTCTCAAGTGGTACGTCCAATTCTCATATTTAATTCCGGCCATGACTCTAACAAACAAATCAGCATTGACGTGGCTGAGAAGCTCACTGGCAAGAAGCCTCGTGGCTACCGCGCTCCCATGTACACTATCCGCGAAACCACCGTCAAGCTCCTCCGCGAGCACAAATTTCTCTATGACTCTTCACTCATGCACCACGATTCGCAACCTTATTTCACGCCCGCCGACCCTCCGGTCAAGCCCATCGACTTTAGCCAGCCTGCCTCGTCATGGCTCGAACCCTCACCAATCACCTCCCAAGGTTACCCAGCTGAGGGACTTCACCCGTTGGTCGAACTACCCTGTGGCTGGTACAACGAAGACATGATGCCGATGATGTACCTTCCTCACTTGGCAAACAGCATGGGCTACGTCTCCACACGTGTAGTGGAACAGATGTGGAAGGACAAGTTCATGTGGCTCTGGGAGACGGGCTACAAGGAGGGTAGCGACGCGATCGACTTTATCTTTCCGATTCTGGTGCATCCGGATGTTAGTGGGCTGGCACATATTATCGGCATGATTGACAAGTTTATCCAGTGGTTGAAGAGCTTTGGAGACTCGGTGGAGTTTTGTAGGTGCGAGGATATTGCGGAGGCATGGTTGGCGGAGGAGCAGAAGAAGAGGTAGCGATTTCTTTTCTACGTGGACAAGCGAGTTTTATGACGAGTTTCTTCGTTAGCAATCCAAGGAAACGCTTCTATCACTGATTGTTTTACTAGTGAATTGTATACTGTTAATTTCTAAATAGCTCCAGTCTTAGCTTTGCTGCATGGTCCGCAACTCGTATTCCTTGTAATATTGAAGTGCAATTCACATAGGATGGCGACACAGTTGACTGTAGGATGCACTATCTCGAAACGGAAAAGGGACCTGAAAACATACTATAGCTATCTATGCGCATAGGTGTTAGCTGCTAATCGAATGCAGTAGCTACAGGGTCTAGCAGGTCAACATAGCAGCCACAGGGGATCAATTTTAGCAGTTAGTTTGACTGGGCCACCTAAGCATAGCTACAATAGCTAACATGATCCCCTGTAGCCGCTGGAATTAATATCCTATAGTTGCCTTGCAGTTGCTGAGATCTGTTTAGACGTGTAAGCTATTTACCTAAAAGATTCTCTATAGAATCAACCCAATTAAACCCTATCACAGGATGTACCGTGCAGACATTCGTGTACAGATTTGGTGTTTGAAATAGTGCCCCCCCTGCGGTCAAGCGTCGCCGACTCCCATCCCAACTCCCCGCCAGAAAACACAAACCGCCGAGATCCATTGTAACCCCATCCCACCTGTCCCCCGACGGCCAACGAGTTGCCCACCAATCCGATAGCTGCGATCAGGTCTAGTGATAACGTGAATGGCAAGCGCTGAAACGAGGCGGGCCGGCTTACACATTCGGCAGAGAGTATCCTGTTCGCCACTTCCGCCACGCGTCGTTTTATCCATGCGGCTGGGTCGGGCATCTCGCTTGGACTTCAGTGGACATGAATCTGGTGATTCGCTAACGTGCCTGTTTGGCCGACGCTATCTTCCCCGTGGTGGCCTGCTCTAGAGATCGACTTGTTGCGGCGAGTATTGGACCCCTCTAATGATGTTGGATTGGGTATTAGAGTGGGAGTAGATTAAAAACCTCAGTCCATATCAGGAGCAAGCTGAACTTGGTTGTGTGTTTGTTCATCTTCAATGTTAATCTCTTATCTCTCTAGAATGGCTATTCGTTCCACTACCGTCATGCCAGCGATTCAAGTCCCAGGCCAAAGGGCCTACCATAGCCTGGAAGTCGATGGCAGCAGAATGCTCGAGACACTGCACAAAACCTGTGACTTTGGCAAAGCGCACTCATGGGGCGAGTAAGTATCTATCATCTCAATACATTTGATCTGTCTCGCAGCCAGTAGTTCAATAGCTTGGGAAAGCGCTGCAAAAAAAATCCAGGCCGTTAACAGTTCGTCACTGCAGACTTCCCACAGAAACCGGCATGGCCCGGCTCTCCTTGAACAACGACGACAAGAAGGTTCGCGACTGGCTATTTCGCGAAGCAGAATCCCTTGGCTGCACAGTGACTGTCGACCAGATGGGCAACATGTTCGCAGTCAGGCCGGGAAAGTCGAAAGACTCGGCACCAGTGATGATGGGATCCCATCTCGATACGCAGCCAACTGGTGGGCGATACGATGGTATCCTTGGCATTATGGCGGGACTTGAGGTGTTGAGGACGCTGGAGGATAATAAATGGGAGACTGAAGGACCAGTTGGTCTAGTGAATTGGACAAAGTAAGTGCCTTCTCTTTGTTATCCTAATCATGGACCTCTTCACTGTTATTTAGGCTATTCTGTGCCTCGTTACCGTCACTATCCTCATCATAGACGCAGATTATCCACCCAAACGGTAACTGCTAACACTTCTCTCCAGTGAAGAAGGCGCTCGCTTCCCCATGATCACCGTCGCCTCCGGCGTCTGGGCCGGCGTCATCCCCCTCGAAGCAGCATGGAGCCTTACCGAAGTTACTCCTCCGGCCGGTGACACTCCTCAGAATATGAAACAAGAGCTCGCCCGTATCGGGTACCTCGGCAACACACCAGCCTCACACACCGCTTTCCCGATAGCGGCACACTTCGAGGTTCATATCGAACAAGGTCCCATTCTCGAAGATACCGAGCGAAAGATTGGTGTGGTCACGGGTGCGCAGGCGCATAGCTGGTTTGAGGTCGTTGTGTCGGGCAGTGACGGCCATGCGGGTACCACGCCGATGAGTATGAGGCAGGATTCTGTGCTGGCGGCGGCCAAGATGATTGTGGTGTCAAATGAAATTGCGAAGCGGCATAAAGGATTGATCACCACAGGTATCGTTTGTGGGCTTCCTGGTAGTGTGAACACTGTGCCGCATACAGCCAAGTTCACACTTGATGTGAGGCATACAAGCGATGCGACGGTAGCAAAGATAGTCGAGGAGTGTCGCGAGCAGTTCGAGAACATTGCCAGAGGGAAATCAGAGAGAGGTGTCGATGTTTCATGGAAGACCTTGACGGAGAACAGGGCTGTTGTTTTCCATGAGGACTGCGTCAAGGCCGTCGAGGAGGCTGCCGAAGAATATTGCTCACAGTTCCCCAATCATGGAGAGACAGTAGAGTGCAAGAGGTGGCAGTACATCACCAGTGGAGCTGGCCATGACTCCTGCCATGTGAACAAGATCTGTCCTACTGCAATGATCTTCACACGGACAAGAAAAGGGAGAAGTCACACGCCGGATGAGTACTGTCCACCGGAGGATTGTGTTGCCGGAGCGCAAGTGTTGCTTGGGGCTGTTTTGCGATACGACGGGTCACGAAAACTAGTACAGTAACTGCACTTCTTTGAATACGAGGTGATTTGTCCTAACAATTTCGTACCTCGTGGATCGTACGTGTGTGAATACAGTGTGGTCATGATCATACCTCGCCAGCTTCCTTGGTAGAGCCAGATTCCTTCAGAAGCTGAATGGCCGGACTTTCCGGCCCAGCACCGTGAATGACCGATGCGATGCCCTTCCAGAATGACGCATCTAGTCTCATGGCTGCAAGACGAGCCAGTGGCCAAGCTCTTGCTTGTATGCGTAGCGTATCCCTCCATTTGTCCAGTAGTGCCTTGTTCTGTACCGCCATCTCTCGTGTTGCTGACTGGGCCAGGATGAGCAGGATCAACGTCGAAACGTAGCATAGTTGGTAGCGTGTATCTTGAGTAGTGTTAGCGCGCAAGGTCTTTTGCATGGTGCAGCGCAGTCGCGACTCACAGTGAGGCCAAAAACTGGCGAAATGTTTTGCCCGTAACAGGGACACAATCTCCATCGCTACACTGGCACATACATGGCAATTATCGTAGATGGTCGAAATTGGTTCCTGGCACTTATCCAAAGGCGATACTTGGTCGTTCGATAATGGTCGAAGTAGGGCGCGGAAGATTAATATCTCAAGAGTCAAATGCTGCAATCGCAAACTTGCACCATTCTCAAAGTCCTGTTCGTCCAGTTCCAGAACAGGTTTTGAGAGAAATGGCAACGTCTGCCTCCAGCTCTCTATACGTGTTCGTAGTCTTTGCGCTCTGCTGAGGAGAGCCGTTAATGCGAGCGACTCCGAGTTTGCCCTCACAGAACTAGATTCCGTTAGTTATATAGAAATGAAAATGCTTGTCTTCTCGACTTACTAGAACTCCCTCAAGACGTCTGCGGCGATGACAGCGAGTTCGCATTGAGCTACACAAATGGGTATGTGTTGCGCCACCGCCTCGCGAATGGTCAGATCTTGAGGCCCCTGCTCGAAATCGTCCTCCGTGAGGCTGGAGACACACCAGTCCGACTCATGTAGATGAGAAGGTCGCCCACAGACGAGGGCATGCCACGTGTGTCCGAGGTAAGTCAACCACCACAGCCGCCGACGTAGCATGACCTCCTCTCTCGGCAATCTCCAATCTTTCGGCTCGATATTTACCCCCAGGTTCTCTGCAATCGCCACAGCTGAGCATGAAAGAGCCCAGAACTTAACAGGCTCCGCAACGACGAAGTTCTGTGGTGGCATATGCAGAATTAGAAGACATAACTGCAGCAATGACAAGTGTGAGAAACAGCTATCGCGTTGGAAGCTGCGCTGGGCAATGTCCCAGAGGTCATCGGCCGGTACACCGAGGTAGCCGTTTGAGACACTAAGTTCGTCATCTAGGAAGGTGAAGGGCGCCGCGAGGGCGTAGACGGCACTTCGAATGCCGATGGGAACATGAAAGACGGTGTTTGGGTCCAGCATGCGCCTAAGATCCATAAATGAGAGGACGGGGTATCGAGGGTGGACGAATCTTGTGTACCTGTACCCCTGATTAGTAACGAAGAGAGTCAACGAAGTGTTCAGCTGGCGCACAGTTTTACTAGATTTTTTCCAAGCTCTGGCTCCACGATCTTGTTAAGCAGCACTTGGTCTGAAGCTTCCGTGCCTCCACCAGACATGTACCTCTCTGTCGCCTTCAAGTCTTCCTTCCAGATCGCCTCGTCGCTCATCATGAACTGCATTGGGACGTTGGCAGTAGATGTCTGGCTGCCACTGCCGGGCATTTCACGCCGGCTGGAAGTTTGAGTGTCGCTGCCAACTCTGCGGAAGTCGAGACGGAACATGTGGTAGTTGTCGTGGGTGTCGTACCGGTAATGCTTTAAAAGGAACGGATCTGACTCGCATGAGAGACCAATCAAGTGGTTTGAGTATCCTTTTTTGGCTTCTAGTGAGAATTCGGCTGGCCACGACGACGACTGTGAGTTATAGGTGTGGGCCATAACCTGCTGAGCCGTGCTTCCTCGTCGAGTAAACTCATCTTCATGCTGGAGAGGCCGAATATCGGGTTGGTTGGAGGAGCTGTTCGCGTCCGAAGGTGACCCACTAGATGTGCTCGTTGATCTTGTGCCTTGAGAAGTTGGACGGGCTATGTTGGGGGTCGGTGACAGCGCAACCGGAAGGAATACAGGGTCGGGTCTAAAGTCTGCCGAGGGCTCAGTGAACATCATGTTGATCCCGTCACTACCATCTCCCGATGTGCCATTACTTCCGGCGAAAACTCCACCGTTGCTGCCGAGCCCATAGTAGCCCAGAATACTGGACATGTCCTGGATGGCGAATGGCTGTCGTATATCGGTTGGCAGCGCCCACAAATCGCTGTCTTCCAGGTCCATGCTCATGCTTTCGTTTCGGTTGGCCTCGCCAACATTGACTGCAGGTGGCATATCGCTCAAGTCAGGCCTCTCAAACTGATTCTGACTTGCTCGCCGTTGTTGCGACACTTCAGCTGCTGCGTCATCTTCCTTCCTATCGCGGGCGCGATACTTGCGCCTCAAAGGCCCCAGAACAAATGTGCAATGCCGTTCAAGCCTTCGACAGAGCTCGCATTCGGCACCATCAGCTTGCAATTTGCAGTGGATCTTGCGTGTTCGGCAGAGGTCGCATGGCCGCTGTTTTTTCGAGCGATACTTGCGCCCATTGCCCTCCAGCGACGTCGCCTGGTTCATTGCTGCAGGTCGAAATGGTGTCGCCTGGATAAAATAAACGTAGTTAGTAACAAGATAATTAGCCTCATCAACCTTAGACTAAAGCTCTAGGCGTGATGTGGTGTAGTAATCAGTAGTAGTAAAGTTGTAAAGATTAAGTTGAGGGGTAACTACCTATCTGATAGGACGTAGCTGGTCGATAGGCTTTTGTAGACACTAGGACTCTACACACTATAGCTGTGAGAAGCCAACCACGAGCGACTGTCCTCTCTATTTATTATAAGACGAGTTACTGTTTCTAATATTTATTTTGTCTATAAGTGGTTTTTCATTAACAGCAAAGGAAGTAGAGGTAATATAGAAAAGCTCTATCAACTTGGTAGCTTCATTAGTCATTGGACACTATTTGCAGCAGCTTCACATAGTGGTCGGCTTGATTAGGTCCTTAACAGTAGCATTTCTGCTAAGACTCTATCCCGCCCAGCGGGTCAGCAAGCATACCTCTTATAATGCCGATTTAGTTCACACCCTTCTTAACGAACTAAAAATCGTATCTGTATTCGAAATAGCATGTAAAATAAGTACTTATCGCCGCGCGGCTTGTGGTGATAGTCTAGATTTATTAGGCTCACATGGAATATCAGCGCCGCGTTAGATACAATCATATGAAATTTTTAAGAATCGATCAGCAAATAACATTGATCTCAGCGATGTTAAATAATATTTTTTTTATCTTCGCGTGACGACTAGCTCCGACCAAGGCCGATTTCTGTCGGACCAAATTGATCCAGGGAACTCACTTATCCTGCAAATTGAAGTCATGTACAACGTACTTACTGGCTCTCGCGCAAGCCGTAGAGCCCTAAGATACCAGCGGCAAGTGGGAGCAGACTTCGGGCCAGGTTCAGATTGCCCCATTTGAAAATCAGCTCGCGCGTTGCCGTCGAGGTCACTGTTTCCGACGCGCCCTTCAGAAGCATCTCGTTGGTATTTTTCATAAAGACCAAGGTAAACGGAATAATGGACATGACGAGGCCGGCTGCAGCCGCAAGGTGCGTCCTGGTCGCCCTTTCTCCTCCTCGCACCTCATAGGCGCCGTAGAGGTAGCACAGAGCTGTGGCGATGGCAACCTTGGGCATGACGGCCATGCCGCGCGTGAAGAGTCCGTTCCAGACAATGACGGGGGATTGGGGGGCGGCGAGCGCTGCTGGGATCCCAATGAGGGTCAACGAAGCGATGGCGCCTGTGCAAAGGAGCGGCATAGGATGGTCAGCAAGTGCATGGCCGTTGGTTCGCGTGCGGAGTAGCATCATACCTGAAGTCCATACTGAGCCAACTATACCAGTGGCCACAGCCACAAGAGAAGGGGTCAGTTGTGATGGCGCCATCTTGAGTTTAGCGATGTTGGGTGGGTGATGAGGCGTGTCGTAGGCAAGGCTGAGAATCGGTTGCTCTTTAGATGGCCAAGTTTGAAACAAGTATTCTTAAAAGAAAGGAACGAGGCTTATAAGTATTAAGTCCGAATACTGAGTTTTTTTTAGTCCACTCAAGATTTGATTCCAAAGGTACATACACCGAACCTCCACTGTGGGCTCCGCCAGCAATTAGTAGATTACTGTACTGGCAGGGCTGAACTGACATATGAAGTAAGTTTTGACGGCAAACGCCGGAACCGTCCTAGACAGTTCTTTTGACTCGAGTCGAAACAGTGGTCTGATTAAGACATTGCCCCACCGACGGTAAATGAAACCGCTGTCGCCTTGATAACTTTAACCAGCCGGCCGGTATAGCGAAGAATGCCGATGGCCGAGATTCGGGTGGGGCTGCGTAAACCGGGACCGACTCGGGACCGACTGTTGGGCCCGGCCAATGAGATGCCGCCATTGTCCAGCACAACATAAGGAATAATGGTATTCCAATAACCTCCTATCAATGTCGTCTTATTAGTTTACATGCGTTATATTTTTGTGTCTTATTCGTGTCTTCGTGCTATCTCCACATCGCCGCTTCTAAAGTAACCCGTGTCTCGCCAGGGTAGAAAGCACTGACTTTTCCGTAGCATCATTTCATAATCTCGTCTGTTTATACAGTGGGTTATCATGCATGATAACGCTAGTAGGGACTTATAAAGGTGTCAATGCATCTTGTGGCTGGCCACGAAAAAGCTGTCCCTGGTTCCATCCTACTTTTCTTTTCCCTGGTGAACCACAATGACAGCTACGTCTGCACTCACTTGGTCAAGGGCAGCCGCTATTCTAGGCACTATTGCTGTTGGCGGAGCCGCAGTTGGAATCTCAAGAAGGATGCTTAGTACCAAAGCGGTCGATTCGACAGCATCAACCAAGAAAATATTCGGTGGTGGCCCGGCACTCTTGTCTCTGCCTCTGGAGAGTTCCGTCCAAGTCAATCACAACACAAAGAGGCTTCGTTTCCGGTTGCCAGACGCCGAAGCCATCAGTGGACTCTCGTTGACATGTGAGCCTTTTTTGCACTAAACCTGCCGCTCCAATCACTGAAACGAATGCTAATGGGAACAAATCTAGCCGCCCTTCTTACGTTTTCATGGCCCAGGGGATATTATTTCCCAGTGCTGAGACCTTATACACCGATTAATTCTCCTTGTATGCGCCCCTTTACCTCTCTCTCTTCGCGCGCATGCAGCTGATATGGAGCTTTGACTAGGCGAACCCGGCTTTATCGAATTAATGGTTAAACAGTACCCGGGTGGCAAAGCCAGCACACACCTCCATTCATTGCAGCCCGGGCAGCATCTGTTCTTCGTCGGCGCCATCAAAGGGCCGCAGTGGACGCCAAATAGGGTCCGCCACGTCGTTCTCATTGCGGGCGGCGCAGGAATCACGCCGTGCTATCAGCTGGCGCAAGGGATCCTCGGCAACGCCCAGGATCAGACCGCCGTGACACTCATCTATGGCGCCAACGGCGACCGAGACATCCTCTGGAAGGGCCAAATGGAACAATGGCAGCAAACGTTTCCAGATCGGTTCAAGGTGCGCTTTACCGTCAGCGAGCCGGGCGAGAATTCGACGCTGGCGAGAGGGCGTGTGACGGCCTCGCTGCTTCAAGATGCCGTGCCGGATCTTGGTAGCAAAGAATCCGAGGTCTATGTATGCGGGCCACCGGCCATGGAGACGGCCCTACTCGGCACCCGGTCTACAAAGGGGCTGCTGGAAGAACTCGGATACGGAAAGGAACAGATTCACAAGTTTTAGTATTGTTATAGAGTGCGTAAAGAGCCCCTATCAAATATACCTTTATAAAGTATCTCCTTTAGTTAGCTAAAACATAAATATTAAAAATACTTCTTTTATAGGCGTTATCCCTTTCTTTAGTTATACCTTATTACCCTGCTTAATATAGACTACCTCTTACTCCACTTTAAAGCCGATTCTACTAACCAACGCCATTCGTCGTCACCAATAGCAATACAGATCTGATCTGCTATATATACGCTATCAAATAGTCGGTTCCGTAGTAGGGCCCAGATAAACCGGTGGTACACACTCGATTTGGCCGACGCTCGACACGGCTTCAGCGCCAGTGCGTTCACCTCGGGATCTACTAGGATCCTGCGAAATAGGCGCGCAGGGATAACCTGCCCACAACACTGGATAATCTCCTCCTCAGAGATAATAGCCAACGCAAACCGCTCCATCAGGCAGGAGTGGCAAAGCCAATGCTGGCACGGTGCCGGCTCGATCGGACCCGAGGGGATCTGTATCTTGCTACCGTAGGCATCATCGCAGAAGAAGCACGTCTTCCAGAACAGAGGCTTCGCCGACGGATCTATGCCTTGTTCCTGGGCATGATCTCTGATGTGTAGTCCACTAAGGCTCTGGTCATCATTGTAGCTGGCATTGTCGGTTTCGTCGAAGCTGCATTCTGAAGCTGCCATGCTATTGGTAGAGCTTTGCAAGGCAGATTCCCCAACGCCACCCAGATTGTCGTTGGAGGTGCTCGGTGATATGGATTTCTCTGACCAGTCGTGGCTGAGCTTGAGTATCATCTTGACACAACGGCTATACTCCCCGTCGCGTTCAACGTTAACGCCCAGCTGGACAATATCACCATCAAGGACTTGGGAAGCCATACTCTCCTGGAAGGCGGGACTGAGGCGTGTGCCGTTGAGAAAGGTGCCTCTGGAGCTCCTAGTGTCTTTGATATACCATTTGCCGTCCTCGCACCAAAACTCGCAGTGCCGGCGGCTAATAGCCTTGGTTTTGAAGCCGACTGAGGCAGTGGAGGGCTGGGCGTCGGTCACGCTGGGCAGGGGCTGACACTCGTACTCGGAATAGCGCCCGACACGGACCTTTTCAGTGCCGTCGGACAGCGTGCGGGCGATGGGCTTGAACAGGAGCGACGGTTGTACGCTGGCTGGATCGTGGTAGTAAAAGAGTTCGATAGAGGGCTGAGAACGTGGTAGGGATGGTGGCGCACTGTCCCTAACATTCTCTTGAGGCTGGTGCTGCGCTACACTGATCTTTGCGCTTTCGGGGGCTTTGGTCGATGTCTTTCGACGCAGATCAGCCCTCTCCTTGCCTCGCGAAAGATGCGGACGGCTCGCCCGTGAGTCGGGCCGTGGCGATCGGCTTAATGCATCGTTCTCGCACGAGCTTACAGATTGCCCGCCAACGGATACAGGAGATTTCGAATGTGGAACCTCTAGTGCTGCGGTAGTGGCATCATCTAGTACATAAGGCGAGTATGGGGAAATCGCCTTTCTGTCTCCTTCTTGTGTTTCGTCGACACAGTCCTCTACAGACCGCGAGTGGTAATAGGGTGTAGTATGTTTCGCAGGAATCTCCGTAGTAGGTGTAGCAAGTACTGTTATGGTAGCTAATGGCTCGCTAGAACAATCGGTGATGGTGCTCCATAACGCAGAGGGTGTAGAGATGATTGTGTGACTAATTTGCAGTATTAGATCATATTGCTTGAGTGAGAGAAAGGACTATACCTGGCTCCCGTTGTATCTAAGATGACAGTCGACGGTTTCGTCATCCAAGGATGCGTATTAGCATCAGCCGAAGATAATCGACTCGGCCCATTAACTCGCATCAGCGAAGCAATAAAATCTTGACCATGCGTGCTAACGGCTAGCTTTTTGAGAGACTCGAGAGGAAAGTCGAGCTGCCCAGCGGCATATTGGAACACCTCAAAGGGGGCAAATGGTGTTAGAGTCGTCAGCATAATGTAGACAACAGCGCCGAGCGACCACATATCAACAGCAGAGGTATAGGAACCCTGGCCACTGTTGAGCCCCAAGGCCTCGGGCGCGGCGAACCCTAAAGAACCTCGTTGTAGTGTGTGCAGGCTTGTCGCATCCTGGTGCCTTCGTTTGGTGATGCCAAAGTCAGCAATCTTGACGAACCATCCAGGCCCTTTAGTAACAACCATAATATTCTGCTCGGTCAGCGCGCACTATAGCATATGGAAAGGAAAAGCATACTCCAGGTTTTAGATCCCGGTGGGTGAATCCGTTCTCATGCATAAGCTTCAATCCCTCAAGGATTTGGCTTGTAATGAGCTTCGCCTCGTGCTCTGGAAGTGGTCGGGTGAGGTGCCTCTGCAAATCACCATGCTCCAGATATTCCATCGTTATAAACACGTAATCCGGCGATTCGTACCATCCGTCCGAGCGCACGAAGCAGTGTGTATACTGGCGTCCATTAGCAAGCAAGCCTCTCCATTACGTGACGCACGCTAACATTTCGATGCGAAAACTTCATGATGGCCTCGAGCTCTCTTGCATAATCCAGAGGCTCCCCTGACGCAATGTTCTTTTGAATCTGCTTTACGGCTCGTAGCCGTGCGTGGCCACCACGCTCGCACCGCTCTAGGTGAACGATGCCGTAGGCGCCATGGCCCAGCTGCCGGTCGCGGAACCATAGCTCTTCGGTGCGTAGGCGCCGCTCGTGGACAGAAGTCCCGGACGCGTACGAGACGTTTTTCGTGTGAGTCGCAAAGATCTCGGCCTCGAGCCTGGCGTCGCGAACAATGTCAGGCAGGGCGGGGAAGTGATGACAGTCGATGGCCATGTTGGCCGCCTATACGACGCTGTCCGAGACCCCAGGATGGCAGAGACAATCAGAGTCCAACCGGAACGGGTGCATTTAGCGATTTGTGACGGCGATGGAGCAAGAAGACGCGTGGAAAGACGCGTCGTATGTTGAGAGTTGGGCATGAAAGAGGAAGAGGTTCAGCTAAGCTCAGCGCCTGCAGGCTGACTGCAGGCTGAATTATCATGGGCGACCGACCCCGCACTGCAAAGGCAACCTGCATCGCAGTGGCATCAAGCATAGCCTCATCTACAAAAGCTACTTGGTGGTACATGTATTGCCTTTGCTGCACCTTTAGGGGGTTAGCTATATCTCGCACTCTCAGGCCCCAGTCAGATGTTTGCGGGACTTAGGCGAGAGGGCATTCATCATACCAAGCAAGCAGCAATCTCCCGCCCAGTCAATCAAAATCATGGCCGAGTTAGTCATGGCCGCGTTGGCCACGGCCGATCTATGTCTCAAGTATGCATTCGACACCTTTGGCTGCATCAGAGCATATTACTGACCGACAACAGGTATGGCAAGATCCTCGTCGAACTATACCACGACTTTAAGGAGGCTGATATCGCCGTCCGCGAAAAGATCATCTTCATCGAGGCGACATGGTGTCGCACCGAGAAGCAGGTCGAGTTCGTTAAGCGAGTTGCTCACACTATGAGCAACGACCACTGCCGGATCCAGATCGAGGTACTAGAGACGCTAAACGTCAAGCTTCTCGCCGCCATTGCCAGGATCAAGCCGCTGGCCGCGAAGCGCCGTGGCCCGCATGCCCTTGTGGACGGCATTATGCGGCTAAAATACGTCCTTGTACGCGAGTCGCTTGACAAGGCGCTCGCCGAGCTGGAGCGGTGGCGCGACGTGTTCGACCCGACCTGGTATCTGATTGTATTGAACAAGAGCGAAGATATTGACTCGGAGCTGCTAGAGGACATCCCCAGTGCTCGCGCGGCACCTCGCGCGGCACCTCGCGCATCTCCCCCTTCCGCACTCGCAACAGCGCGAAATCTGCGCCAGTCCATGGCCGGCACGGGGACGCATGTCAACCTCGACGAGGCGGGACTAGACTGGGCTTCGGCGCAGACGATACGCTACACGACGACCCAGATCATCCAGCGAGCCAGCTCAGAGAGGCGTTACCTCGTGGATACCATTGCTTGCGGCGGCGGTGACCTCGATGTCCCGCGGACGCGCGCCAACGCGGAGACCATGGCCATGAAGCTCAAGCAGGTCGATCCCAAGGCGTTTGGGCTACTCGCCTGCCAGGGACTGGTGAAGCGCAGGGACCCTGCCACGGGGCACCTGGCCTCTATCAACCTAATCTTCCGCCCGCAGGCGGCCGAGGGCGCGCGCCTCATCAGCCTGCGCGAGGAGCTCCTCTCGCAGCAGCAGCGGGCCTTTAGCCTCACCGCGGTCCTCGGGCTGGCGCGGCGGCTGGCGCTCGCCGTGAGCTTCGTGCATACGTGCGGATTTGTGCATAAAAACATTCGCCCCGAGACGATTGTGCTCTCGCTCGCCGACGACGCGTCGCCGCCCGGGTCGGCCTTTCTGCTCGGCTTCGACCAGTTCCGGAGTGCGCACTTTCAGACGCTGCGCCGCGGCGACGCGGCGTGGGAGCGCAACCTGTACCGGCATCCACAGCGGCAGGGCATGCGGATGAACGAAGACTACGTCATGCAGCACGACGTGTACGCCCTGGGGGCGTGCCTGCTGGAAATTGGCCTCTGGTCCTCGTTCGTGGTGTATTCGGGCGAGGCGGACGGCACTAGGACGCCGTCCTCTGCGCTGCGGCTCAAGCTGTGCGACGAAGCCTTTGCGGCCGAGAACGCGGTGAAGCTCGAACGTGATATCAAAGAGCATCTAGTCGAGCTCGCGAGGGAGAAGCTGCCACAGCGCATGGGGGACCTGTACACGGCCGTGGTTGTTACGTGCCTCACGTGCCTGGACGCGGGAAATGAGGACTTTGGGGACGAGAAGGATGTGTGGGACGAGGATGGTGTTTTCATCGGCGTTCGATTTATTGAGAAGGTTGTTTTTAAGCTCGCGGAGATTGTACTTTAGTATACTAAGAGCAGAGAGGCGAGGGTTAGAGCCTAATCTCCTCTCTCCCTCCTTTATTCCCCCTCTACTGATAACCAACTTTCTAAGACCTACTTAAATTATCCTATTATACAAAGATTCGTTTTCTATCTAGTTATATAGAAGAAGATTATGAACTATATGATTTGACCCAACATTCTTCAACAGTAGCTTCCGCGTTCTCTGCCTTCTCCTGTGCTAGAATTTCCTCTTCAATCAGGATCTCTTCGAACTTGAGTAGCTTCTTCGGTCCAGTTTTGTCATCCAGCATCTCCGCGCCGTGAAGGACAGTCTGTCCCTCGAGTTTCCTCTCTTTGCCAAAGAGGCTCTTCTTCTTATACCGATACTTTCTGACACGGAACCCAACAATAATGTCAGAAGATTGAAAGCCCAGCGCCTGCGTCCTCTCCGACTTGAAGTCGCCTTCCAGTCCTACTTGCACCGGGGCGTCTGGCACACTGGCTCCCGCCTTGGCATCCGCGCCGGTGCTCTTGGCGGCCTCGCTGCCAAACTTCAGGTCCGTCGCGACTTTGAGGCCGGTTACGAGGTACACTGCGGCCGCGTACGACGACGCGACCATGTAGTTGACAATGGGCCTGGCAGCCAGGCACGCGTCCACCCAGTCGGGGTCCGGGTCAAAAAAGGTCGTCACGACGCTGGCGCAGGAGACCGTCTCCTCGCGGTTGCGCTCAGCACCGGCGTTGGCGTGGCCGCCGACGCCGCTCAGACCGAGCGCCTCGGCCCAGA
Organism: Cordyceps cateniannulata; assembly: GCA_028828415.1. Classification (NCBI taxonomy): domain Eukaryota; kingdom Fungi; phylum Ascomycota; class Sordariomycetes; order Hypocreales; family Cordycipitaceae; genus Cordyceps; species Cordyceps cateniannulata. Next base: position 95,437 of record JAPHMX010000002.1, read on the forward strand.
CGCCAAACTGGCCGGACAGGACCTGGCTGCGGCTGGCGTGGAAGCCGGTCTGCGTCGTCGACGAGTACACGTCCTCGGCGGGTACCGGCACGAAGTCGGCCTCCTTCTTGTTCAGCGGAACGAGCTCGTCGAGGTCCGTGACCACGGTGCCGAGCCGCAGCGCTCCGCCGGTGGCGGCAATGTTGAAGTGCGGAACGACGTGGTAGGTCGGAATGCGCCGCTTGGATGAAGCCATGATGCAGAGATGCTCGTTGGGCTTGCGCTGCAGAGCAAGACGAAGATGACTGTCTAGAGATGCATCGCTGTTTTGTCCGCTCCAAGAAGTATGAGCTTCTACTATGTCTCTTCGGATAGGCAACCCCGCTTTCTCCTCGCGCTGCTGAATGTCAGCTCATGCAACAACACGGCTGGCTTTCATCAGGCACACCTCAAGTCGATGCCCAACGGCACCCACCTTTCGGCATATATGTCCGGCGGTCGCTCAACGACAGTGTTGGGCATTCAGCCAGCTCTTATGTCTAGCAACCTATTTAGTTATGCAAATGGCCGGAAAGATTCAACGACGCAACTCCTAAATTTGTAGGACAGATGGTGAGATTCTTATTATTACTACGATACGAGCAATGGTCATAGAGCTTGTTGTGCAGATATCTGTTTGTATATAATGTTCGTGTTGACCGGAGGTTTCTGGGCACCTAGAATAGAAGAACGTTCTACTATAACTATAATATATAGCCACCTTATAGTAGTATATTTATCTTTAATTCATTACCTCTTTCTCTTTTTATTCTTATACCTGGTTCTTATTAGTTCGCCTCCCCCCGCTGGCTCATTTTTCTCATCGATATCTGAGGGGTAGCCCTCGAAAGACTGCTCAGACGTTCGCTTAATCCACATATCAGGTCCCAAGCGTGCAATCTCCCTCAGAGCTTCGCGCGTCTTTGGCAACCGTGTTCCTTCATCCCACAAATGCATCTTCCATGGCTTGACGTAGTCGTAACCGTCCATGCGATCAGAGAGGCAGCGGAACAGGGACCACATGCCTTGGTAGCGATAAAAGTAATTCGGGTCATCGTACTCCTCGGTCAAGGTGTGGCGGATGAACTCGAGCGCGTTTGCCGCAATACTAGCCGCAAAGGGTGCGGCAAAAGAGGATCCGCTGATGTAGACTTCTTTTCCATTCCATTCTGACTGAACAACATTCCCCAGCGTGGAGAAGTTATAGTCGTTTGGCCAAGGCGGCGGGTTGATGCCCGTCTTGTTGCCTTTTCCGTCTGAAACGTGGATGCAGAAGACGCCGTCTGCTTTGGCCGGAAAGGCCCGCGGTTCGTTGCCGCCGCCATTGGAAGCGGCAGCGAAAACGAGCTTGTGTTCCGTGACGAGTGTTTTGATGATTTCCGCCATCCCCGGATTAGTAGCCTGGCCGAGCCCAAAAGACATGACAATGATGTCCGCGTCGCACTCGGGAGTACGAACCCAATTCAGTGCCTATGGTAGACTCATTTATCAGCTTAGCACCGTGCGTCCGGCCCGAACTGTCGTCTTACATCAATGATATGTTCTACCCCTGTCAACATTTTCGACTCGGCTATTTTAGCGACGATAATTTCTGCAAAAGGGGTATGTTGGAGCAGCAGTCTGACAATGTGCGTTCCGTGGCCATATGTGTCGTCGTAGGCCATCTCGTCGTTACCAAGGAAGTTCTTCTTCAGAATGATTCTCGTTTGTGCGGCTATGAGAAAGTCGTCCTCTCCATCGATGTGAATGCCAGTGTCCAAAACCGCAATGCGAATGTTTCTTTTCTGGCGGTCGTGTTTGATGTCCTTTGCCAGTTCGTCGGGCAGCGGCACAATGCTTTCCGTAACAAACGTGGTCATTCGCGCGATGAAATCCTCCGTGTTACCATCAGGACCGGCCCTACATGCTGGTTTAGACTTGGAAACAAAGGCATTCAAAAAGACGAACAAACCTCTCTTCATATGCTCCATCGTTTGCGTCAAATAGAATGCACTGTTTTGGCCAGGCACACGGCTTTGCTCGAGTATGATTCAATCCAGATCGGTTAGGTCTGATAAATGTAGTCGGCTCTGTGAGCCTCTGTCCGCTACTGTCAGCAGAGCTCCAGCAGTAGTCGTCGCTGGTGACCATGGCTGAAAGCGGACTTGCTGTGGATAGAGTGGCTTGCTGTACCCGTACATTATGCTTGAACAACGAATGAGACGACTCGTTCGCGTTTCCCATTTTCGTGAGTGCGGCATTGTGTGTTGCACGCTGTACACTTGGCGCCCTACGCGCGCTGGCGTGTCCTGTGGACGACAATGGGCTGGGCCTGCGCAAGACGATCGTTAACTCGAGGTGACGGAGCTGCAACACACGTACCTCGTAAGCATAGTCTTTCCTACAGTTCCTGAGCATGCTTCCGGACTTCGACTTGGAGCGGCACTATTGCATCCCATTAGGCTCGTTTTCTCTCGTGACTGGGGCGTGTTCAGCGCAGAACTGTTCTGGATCTCGATGGCAACTTTAGGGCAATTCAGCAAGAGCATGTCTCGCAGAGGTACCAGGATCTTTTTGTAGAAAACCGTGCGGAATTTAAAGGCGGCGCTCCTCCCGCGCGAGTCAAGGTCTTGGAAAAGGAGATCCCGGAAATTCAGGCAAGCGACGATAACTTCTTTGATGGGCTCCACGGGGTCTTTAAATTGTTCGTAATATCGGCCCAGAGCAATTGATGGCCAGAGTTCGTCATTTTGATCCTCTTTTTCTAGGGGGAAAATTCTCTGGAGTTGGAGCTGAAGCAAGAGCAGTCCAAACTTGGCCATGAACGTTTCTGAATAGTCGGAAGGATCCGGCAAATCCCTTTGTGATTCCTTCAGGAGCTCAACAGATAACGGAGAAGGGTAGTAGGGCCGTTTGAAGTCCAACAGCGTACCGTCCTTGGGAAACTCGATGAGGTCAGGTTGCCAAACATCCAAGAGCCAGGGACTACAGTAGAGATGGAAGACGGACTCAGAGAGAAGATACTGCACGGTGACCACATTCTCCATCAAGGCTTTCTTGTAGTTGAGCTGCCTATCGTTTGGTTCCTGCTCGGGTGCTGAAAATTTCGTGAGCCACGAGTCGAAAAACCACGGTCTTGTACTCCAGGTTTCTCTGCTAGATCTTGCAGTATCGGCCAGGCCATTCCCGCCAAGAACTTCTTTGAGCGTCAGGAGTTTCTCAGGGACAACTCCATGCTGTTGTGCAAGCTCAGAGCTCTCAGGAACAGACTCGGTGAAGATTGCTCGGGCTTTGCCAAAGTTTAGTGTCAGGCACTTCTTCCTAGCCTCTGCGTGGCGGAAATCTTTGCAGCCCCGGAACGGGGGCATCGTAGGTTCCTCACTAAGCACATTGAAGTCAAGTCAGCATTGAAACTGCGATCGAGTGAGGTTTACGGACTGCTGGACTCTGCACGGCACCGGATGCCACCCCTGGGCTCCATTGCACTTGGAGAGCAAGAAGCCGATCCTACCACCCCCGAGCCCAGACAGATGAAGCTTGACACTATGCTTCGGGGGCTTGCAATCGTGCAGCTGGTTTGACAGAAGTTCATAGACCTGCTGTAAGTGGTCGCAAACAGTGTTGGCCGCGTCGACTATCTCTATAACATCTTTAGTCTGATCATCTGTTGGATCTTCCGCCGTAATCAGACTTTCGATGCCAACTGCTGATTCAGGCAATGCTCTGTCAATGGCCAGCAGAAGAATTTCGCAAGTCTCTAGGATCTTGGCCTCCATCTCTAGGGCCCTGGTGAGATTTACCAGGGAGCCGCTCGTCACCTGGGATAGTGTTTTGCCGTATTCTGAATGGATTGCAACATCGCCTGACTCCAGGAACGGACGAAAGGACAGCAAGGTCTGAATGGCTTCGAGATTTCCATGTTTGTGGTGAGGCTCTTGATGTTTTTGCTTGTCGTATTGAGTTTTGTGGATTTTCTTAGCAACGCAGTCGGCTTCGAAGGGTAATTCTTTGATGGGATACTGGCCACCATCTGACTGGGAAGCAATGAGATCTTGTAAGACGCTGCGAAAATACTTGGCCTTGTCCTGGACGTCCCCGTCTATTAAAAGATCTAGTTGACGCAACAGATCCTGCAGACAACTAGATATCTTGCTTAGGGTGCCTGTGTCGAGTGTCAAGAAGTCTTGGGGTTTGGATAGTCCAAGGAGTCTGAGATGCAGTAGGCTCAGTCCGCCGCGGACGAGCGACGTTCTTTCCAAACCAGAGATGAAGACTGGGAATACTTCCCTGGCAGTAGTCAGATATGCCTGCAGGTCCACAGCCATCTCGAGGCTAATAAGGGGACTGGCACCGCCGCGCATAGCGAGAGGCGCAAAATGCGACGCAGTCCACGCCACGCGACGAGTTCTTTAACTTTGATGAGCTAGGTGGTCTGCACTTTGCGACCCTTTGAGCGGTTCTGGAAGCTGGTGATGGCGATATTGGCTGGGACCGCCGAAAATTGAGGAGCTTGCCTGCGTGCCTGCCCAACTTCCTTCAGCCGAGCGAGGCTGAAGCCGTGAAGATTGGTACTCGCACTGTTCAATGTGCGCTAGCATGCTGCATGCGCACAGTGTTGCATACGCACAGTGTTTCTGTCCGCCTGCCGACCTGGGCTTACATGCATTGCGTCATTTCCCAACATCCAGAGCTCGAAAGAGGGGTACATTCAGGACATCTAGGCTTCTCAGCAACCCATCGAGGTTGGTCCGGCATGGAGTCTCCAATCCGATTGCGCAATCCTCAACCCGAGGCAAGCGACTTGAGCATCCACGATGCCAAAGAGCGATGTTTCCAGTGCCTTGACGACTACACCGCCCACCAAAACCCCAAATCTGCAGCACACGCGCAAGGTCTGGAGCAGATGTTGCAGTTGTGGGCGAAGCACGCCGGGGTCGATGCTCGCAAGGGCATGTCCCTCGACGATCGCCTCAAGGACCACCCTGATCTCAAGACAACATTCATAGGCTTACTAGAGCTGATTGAACGGAGAATGACAGAAGGTGAGGACTGCATTCACTTCATAAAGGGGGATCGGCTTACAGGTTACTAGCACTGTCCTCTCCTCATGATGATGCCGACCCTGGAGATGTTCCGACAACAGTGACAACAAATGATGATGAAGAGGACGACGTTGAGGAGCTTTTGATAAAACAAAAGTGGGAATACTACCGGGGAAACATATGGGACACCATCAGCGCAGCTGTCGATATGCTCATCAAGCTCACAGCGATGGTTCGCAAGGCAAGCGTTTCGGTGCGGAGTTCGAGTTTAGCGGCACATTTTCACAGCCAAGACGATTATTTTGCAGGATATGCCAAGCTTCTGGCCAGGAACTGGCTGAAGGATGCTAGAAGGTCTTTGACGGACCAACTCGGGCACTCCGTCTCTGTCCGACGCAGATACATACTATACAACATGAGGCACGAGGAGAAAATCAGCGTCCGTCGCACCGAAAGTGTCCCTGCCCCAGCTAAGACGACACCTATCCCTCTATCAATGAGAGAGGTTGCCCCAAAACTCGAACTTTCCAAGGAAACCCCTTCACCGGCCCGGTTTCCGCGTCCAGTGAACCCGATCTTCGCGGGGACGACGCCGTCAAGCACAAATCTCTCCCAGCTCGACAGAAGCAGACTGAGACGCCTAACTCGGAACACGACAGCTCTATCTGGCATCACCGAGGGCTCTGTTTCCATCGAGGAGACAGGCTTTGCGTACATGTTTCCAGAGCCTCCGAGTCTGGGAAGCATGCAGAGATATGCCCCATGTCCGTATTGCTCGGCACCTTTGTCTGCTAAAGACTTGACCAAGCATGCATGGAGGTCAGCTTTTCCCGGCATTGTAGCCTTAGTGTTTTAATGCTAACACCACCCTAGGAAACACCTGTATGAAGACCTCCAGCCGTACGTATGCATATCAGAGAAGTGTCAAGATACGATGCAGCTCTTCCCCACTTCAGAGAACTGGCTGCAACATATGGAAGAGTTTCATGGCAATGACTGGCCAAGGAGAGTACACATGAAAACGTGGCATTGTGATAAGGAGCACGAACGAGAAGAGTTCAAGAGCGAAGGCGAGTTGCGGAACCACCTCGTCAACAATCACACAAGCTTGAGTGACGCTCATGTCGGTGCTTTGGTCCGGCGAAATTGGGGAATCGGCTGTAGAGACGCTCATGTCTGTCCTTTGTGTGAATCAACACCAACAAATATCGCGCTTTTGACGAATGAGGAGGACAAAGCGTCCCGTCTTTTCCGACACATTGGCAATCACCTGAAGGCTCTCGCATTATTCTCCTTGCCGTCCTTGACGACTGATCCGGCCGGCGATGGACGGCAGCCCAGCTCCGCAGCTCGGCTTACAAGCGACGGCTTCAAGGCTGATCCTCAGGAGAACAAGCCAGCGGCTGCTGAGTTCCACGATGACAGCCTTGAGGGTAGCCTAGATTTCGACGGCGTTCCCCCAGGCCATTCTAACGCCGGTGATTCTGAGGCGATTATGGACAAAGAGGATTCCTCTTTTCTTCCTCCTGATCTCGGTGCTGGGTTTGCCTGGGAACTGACAAGTTCAAATGAAGAAACCCACGGACCCGATCCAATCCTAGACAGTCTTAGAGCTTGGCACGAAAAGAGTCAGCACAGCACTGAGATGAACTCTTCTGCCGGTGCCATGCGGGGAGCGGAAGTTTATCCTCTTCCAAATGACAAATACACGGTTGGATGGATCGCCACGCTTCCACATGAAGCAATTGCCGCCAAAGCAGCCTTGGACGACTTCCATGGACGAAGACCGTCTACTAAGCACCCGTCGGATCAGAACTCATACATCCTTGGCCGGATCAGCGACCACAATGTCGTCGTTGCATCTCCTCCGGGCAGTTTCATCGGGACCACTTCTGCTACTACAACCGCGAGGCATATGCTCGCCAGCTTTTCATCGATCAGAATTGGCCTAATGGTGGGCATTGGCGCCGGGATTCCCAAAATAGAGAAAGACCGCAACACCAACAAAAACCGTGACCTCCGCGATATACGGCTGGGTGATGTTGTAGTCAGCCAGCCAGCTGGCACTCACCCAGGTGTTGAGCAGTATGACTTCGGGAAATCGATCGCTGGTGGAAACTTCCAGCGTTCAGGCTTTCTGAACAGTCCGCCGAGGGCACTTCTCAACGCGTTCAGCGTTTTTCGCCAATTGCAGGAGGGTGGAGAGAGCGACATGCCCATAATCCTAAACCAAATGCTCGAGAATCTGAACAATGCGACACGTTCGTACGAATACCCGGGACCAGAACTCGATCGGCTGTTCGAAGCTACGTACAATCATCCAGAGGACGAAAAGACCTGTGAGCATTGCGATGAGGCAAAAGAAATAACCCGTCCCGATCGCCCGACAAACAATCCCAGGGTCCACTGCGGTGTTATTGCGTCCGGAAATCAAGTCATTAAGAATCCGGCTGTGAGAGACCGTCTTGGAAGCGATTGCATTTGCTTCGAGACCGAAGCTGCAGGCCTCATGAACGATTTTCCGTGTCTTGTCATTCGTGGTATATGCGACTATGCAGACACGCACAAGAATGACGGCTGGCAGAAGTACGCAGCTGTAACAGCGGCGGCGTGCGCCAAAGAGATCTTGCGCACTATGTCAGAGGCAGGTTCGTTGACACCTCCCCAACATAGTGTATGATTAAAGCTATAGCTTACTTTTTAGACATCCAAGTCCACAGCCAGAGACAGACGAACCAAACCATCCTGGACTGGCTCACTCCGGTTGATTACGCCACTGAGCACAACGACTTCATCAACATGTGGGAGCCAGGGACCTGCCAATGGGTTTTGGACTCGACTGCGTTCCAAGAGTGGTTAAGCAAAGACAAGCACACACTATTTTGCCCTGGTATTCCTGGAGCGGGGAAAACAATCATCACAGCAGTTGTAATCCAATACCTTCAATCTATGTTTCAAGGTGACCAAAGTATCGGCATTGCGTACATCTACTGCAATTTTCGGCAGCAAGACAAACAAAAGACCGAAGACTTGCTCGCAAGCCTATTGAAACAGCTGTCTCAGGGACAGCCTTCGCTACCCGAGAGCGTGAGAGACCTTTACGACCGACACAAGAAATACCGGACGAGGCCGTCCATCAACGAGCTCTCAAGTACTGTCGATTCCGTGGCTGCGGCATATTCGAAGATCTTCATTATTGTCGACGCGCTGGATGAATGTCACACCGACCAACGTACAACGGAATTCCTGTCACGAGTTTTCGATCTTCAGCGCAAATCAGGAGCGAAGTTCTTTGCGACATCTAGAAATATTCCAAATATCACGAAGGAGTTTGAAAAACGGCAGTCCTTGGAGATGGGGATCCATGCTTCTGACCAAGACGTGCGGGAGTATATAAACAATCATATGGACCGCCTACCAAGCTTTGTCTGGAGCCGCCATGATCTACAAGAAGAAGTCGAGTCTGAAATTGCCAAGGCGGTGGAAGGGATGTATGTGCTCCTCATCTGATTTAACTGAACAAACTCTGCTAACAAGTCACCGTCAGGTTTCTCCTCGCCGAGATTTACATGGATTACCTTATTGAAAAGACAACACCGAGAGCTCTCAAACAAGGACTTAAAGACTTAAGAAAAGCTTCTAAGTCATCGCCTGGTGGATCAAGCGCATTATATGATGCGTACGATAAAGCCATGGATAGAATTGGACGCCAGAAGGGTGAGCTGCCGTTGCTTGCTAAGCAGATCCTCTCATGGATTGTCAAGGCCAAGAGGACTATGACACTACAGGAACTTCGACATGCACTGGCGGTAGAAGTTGGGAAGGCCGAATTGGACGAAGAAAACCTTCTAGAGATGGAAGACATAGTCTCAGCATGTTCCGGATTGGTCATGGTCGACAAACAAACCTTGGTCATCCGGTTAGTCCACTACACTGCGCAGGATTATTTCGACGGATGGCAGAACGATTGGTTTCCGGAAGCAGAGGCCAATATTACAAAAGTCTGCGCTACCTACCTCTCGTTCCGTTCTTTCCAGAGTGGCTTCTGCCGATCGGACGGCGAGTTTGAGGAGCGTCTGCGGTCATACCCGCTCTACAATTACGCTGCACGAAACTGGGGATTCCATGCCCGCGCAGCGTCAAACCTAGGCCAGGAGGTTTGGAAATTCTTAACGGACGAGAAGAGTGTGGAGTCGGCGGGCCAAGCATTGATGGCCGTTAAGCGGTACTCGTCGGGTTCAAATTACAGCCAAAAGGTTGTAAGGCAAACATCAGGGCTTCACTTGGCAGCATACTTTGGGGTTAAGGAAGCAGTTAAAACCCTCCTTCAGCAAGGCTTCGAAGCCGACGTGAAGGACAGTCACAGTCGGACGCCGCTATTATGGGCCGCCGAGTACGGGCAAGATGCGGTCGTCCAGCTGCTGCTCGATCTAGGCAAGGCCGATGTTGAGTCTATAGATAATTCTAGTCAGACGCCGCTATTATGGGCCGCTAGGAACGGGCACGACGAAGTCGTCCGGCTGCTACTCGATCTAGGCAAGGCCGATGTTGAGTTTATAGATGATAATGGTCGGACGCCGCTGTCATGGGCCGCCGAGTACGGGCACGACGAAGTCGTCCAGCTACTGCTCGATCTAGGTAAGGCGGATGTTGAGTCTAAGGATTATTATAGTCAGACGCCACTATCATGGGCCGCCGAGTACGGGCATGAAGCGGTCGTCCGGCTGCTGCTCGATCTAGGCAAGGCGGATGTTGAGTCCCAGGATGAGGATGGTCGGACGCCGCTATCATGCGCCGCCGAGTACGGGCACGACACCGTCGTCCAGCTGCTGCTCGATCTAGGCAAGGCTGATGTTAAGTCTAAGGATAAAGATGGTCGGACGCCGCTATCACTGGCCACTGAGAATGGGCACATCGCTGTTGTCCGGCTGCTAAATAGGCGTTAAGCTACAAATTAATACAGAGCGTTTAAACTAAAGTAGTTAGTTCCCGAATTCTCCTTCTATATTTCTGATATCTTTATAAAGGTAAGGGCCTAGTAGAACCCTTTCTTATATAATTAGCTGTAACTATATGGATTTATTGTATTTTTAGTTATAATAGGGCCTTGATTGCCAACTAAGTAAAGCCGCATGAAAATGAGTCGCTGTGTGCCCGCCAATAGACGAAACGGCTGCTTTCGTTGCCTGTCTCTAGACTACTGTTCTTTAGAATTAATACGTTTCTGACTCGCTCTCAATCAGATCGCGGTATCCAGGTAGCTCCTGAGGATTTGACAGCACAAAGTCCAGAGAGATGCTAAACCTAGCCAGTTTGTGACGTCTCCAAAGATGCCACCCAGGTGACGCTGCGAGTTTGCCCGACACGGTACAGTGCTCAATGGGCTCTCTGGCTTGGTCCCGGTCTCTTGTGACTGTGCTTGGCCAAGTGACGTTCTCGCGGTACCCAAACTTGACGCGTCCCGGTGTATTAAAGTGCACCAAATCGTGGCCCTGGGTGAGATCATCCAACTTGTACGACGAGCACATCCCTCCGCTCTCGCAGGTAATGAAGCGTAGAATGGGGTCCCAGGTACCCTGGAACATTTGCACGTATTCGAGCGTCAGTGAGGTGGGCGGGCCGGTGTGTTTTAAAAAGGCAAGCAGCTGGCTTTCGGAGACTTTGAAGCCCTGCAGGCTGCAGCGTTGCAGCGGCATGCCGCGCGCCGCAAACGAATTGTCTGGTTCGTCAAACAGTGGCGGCCACCGTTTGTTTAAATCGGACCAATGCATCACTATGCTCTCCACAGCGGGAGCGACAGCCGCAAGAGCCCGTGCGATGTCTTGAAGAATATTTCTTGGATTAATGTTGTTGAATTCTTCCTCTAGATTGAAACGCCTCAGTTCTGGAGGCACCATTATTGGCGGCGATAGACTTGCTTTGAGCTCTTTGAGCCTCCTGAGTGAGCGTAGCGCCCCGGGGAAGACTTTTGGAATATCGATAAAGTCGTTGTAGCAGAGGCTACAGCTGGTCGGAATGGTAAAGAGATCCAGCTCCCGCGTCACCTCGAGGCCGGCATCACTCAGAGCGCCCATGGCTATCGTAAATGTCTGGTGGGCGACTTGCCATATATACGTCCACGAATCAATCCTTGTATGGGGCTTCTCCAAGATGAAGATGCCTTCTTCGTCCGGTACGGAAACGGTGAGAACCAAGGAGGCGAGCGAGCCTGTCGCCGCCCGTTTCCGGAGATGTGCAAAAGCGCGCGCAAGAAGCGTGCGATGCTGTTCCGTCTCATCGGTCACTTTCATAGAAAAGCGTGCGATGCCGAGTATGATGAGATTTTGGGGCAGAAAAACGACGCCGGCTTGGGCAGTCAACTGCACAAATGCCTGTAGAGAGGCAGTATCAAGCCATAGCCGCCTGGTCTTAAAGCGAGCAAGGTAGTGCGTTTGCAGGATCCGCGAGTTTGCTGCGCGGTTTGTGAGCCGTAGGGCGGCTATACCTCGACCATTTAGATGTGAGATGATGAGGTCGATAAGCTCGACACTGAGGTTGTTAATAGAGCCATTCATACTTGTGTAAGAAGGAAGAGTACAAGCTACCTATACTTTAGCGTGCGTCCTCTATATATTAGTAACTTGCAATAGGCTGGGAGGAATTCTTCACTGCTGTGGAGCTGCCCCAAAGCGCACAAGATGCAATCTAGGAAGGGCTTTAATAGGTGGGATCTACAAGACGCAACAGCCCCAAGAAAACCTGTCTACCAGTGACATGTACAGTTTTACAAAGGCCTGTCGCTAGTTGGTGATTTGTCAAGTTACAACCTACGATTTACATAGTGTATACTGTATGTCTGGTATCAAGTGAACCCCTAACAAAGAATAAGGAGAATACTGTGTTTTTTTTTTCTTTTTTTATAGAACTAGAAACTATTTAATCAAAACCAAATCTAGCTACTGAATTAACTAGTCTTTTTAGTTATTCTTTCCTTGAATACCGTTAGGGAGCTTCTGGCTGAACGAGGCAGTGTTACCATCACTGGACAGGGTGGAGGAACAAACAGCGTAGGGCTCGTCCAGGTACTGGAGGTTAGAGCCAGCAGCGTTGTGACTTTTTTTGTTAAAGTCAGTGTAAGAGAGTGAGGTGAACTCCATGTCGGGGAACCTGGGGAGGCTATATAGTGGGGCCTCGTTAACCCATTCAACGTGCTCATAGCAGAGGGGGTAATCACCGACGGCAGACAGGTCCCAACTATCATACTGGCCGTTGGTCAGGTTCTCGAGATATACCGTTCCGCTGTATTTGTCTTTGCCCACCACGGTCGCGCGAACCTTGTCGCCAGCCTTGACTTTTATTTCCGTTTTGTTAGTTAACGCTGTTACTATTATCGTCGTCGTTGATGTATAATTTAAAGGCACATACTCTCTGGGTATGAGACGTGGGACGAGTTTGGGTTGATAGGGGTGTAGTACTCCATCCAGACGTCGTAGACGAAATCGTTAATAGTGTCATTCCACTATCGATGTAAGTTAATGTCTTGCTAACGTTAAACAGGGAGAAGATCTCTCATAACAACATCGAAAGAAACGTACCACCTGGGAGGTGCCGACTTGGAGTAGAGCTTGAGGGCAGTTCGAGTCCCAGAAGCCGTCGATGCCGACCCATTGGTAGAACATGGGGGCGGTGGGCGCGTTATTCGGGCTAGGCAGGGACACCTGGGGCACGACCCATTCTGCCGAGACCTGCTTCCCCTTCGCGGTGAGAACTGGGCCGCACCACGCCGTGTTGTTCTGCTGGTAGCGCGCTTCCAGAGCGCTGCCCGCAGCGGCGGGGTTCGGGAGCGCCTGGGCGAGTGAGGACAGGGCTGCCAGACTGGAGGCGAGTTTGGCGTACATGGCGAAGCGAGATGGTTGTTGGCTGCGAGTGGACGGTTGGGACAAGGTGACCGAGGCGAGAGAGGGGAGTGCTTTGTGATGGCTTTTTTGTTTATGATCCTCGGGGAGGGGCTGTCAGGCTTTATACCATGGAGTTCGCTAGTTGGGTATTAAAGAAGAATCTCCAAGGGATAGGCTCTAATGGGTCATTTTTTGAAGTTTACGGGTAGGTCGACCCGGATACTACTGTATTGGCTCTTAGGAAGGTCGGCCTCTCCTGTCGCTATCGAACAAATCAGTGTGGTGCGTTTTTCGAGTACCTGCCATGTTTAGTTAAGCCAGGTAAACTTTACGTAAATTACCTAGGTTCTCCAACAGCGGTTCTCCAGCACGATTGTTTTAAGAATCGTCTTTTGGTTCCTGAGTGAGATTTACCCAGCGACGTGCCATACAACCAACTAACCCCAGCTCTCCCCCAGTTGTGAGAGCGTTACGTGGCGGTGTGGCTTGTTTTGGGGTAAATTGTGATGTAATTAAAAGTTCCTCTTATCTACAAGGCTTGCTCCGAACATCGGTCCTTTTAGCGTTGTACATTGTACCGATTGCTGTGAACAAATTTAGTACCTCGATTTGCCATTTCAGACTCCATAGGGAGACGCACGTTGGTCCAGACCTCAAGTAATCCATTAAGCGACTAAAAAGATAGCAAAGGTACAGTATCAACACCATTCGTACATGTTGGCGGGGAAAGCCAGAGATGTTGCTTCTTTGGGCGAGGGTTTAGCTTCCCTTTGCGCTTGGCTGGCTCCTCGCTCGGGCTTGAATTGTGCGGTGCGAAAGTCAAGCTAGTCACGACTAATGAATAATACATGGGCCATTGTTTTTTGTTGTCTGACGGAGTGGCTTGACAAGACGCAGCGGAGGCGCCACTGCCTACTTGGTATCATTCTGGCAAATGCGGCCGTCTTTGCCAGAATAATATAGAAACGAGTAGTCATTTGCTTCTAATCCTAAAGGCTGCATAGTCGTCTGCACGTATCAGTCCAAGCGTGACTACCCCGAGGAGTGTACTCTAATAAATCCCAGCCATATCTTAAGGAAGGACTACATTAGCAGTATTGCATCTTGCTGTCACATTCTCGGAGGTAGCACGCACACGATTATGCAAGTGAACATTGGAGAAACCTATAAGAATACAGGGCTTAAACAAGACTCGTAAACACATATTCCGTCGCACGATTGGTATTTAAACTACTGGATGGCCCCTCTCCCATCGAGTGCTTGTATCACAATACGATTGTCCCGTTCCTGTGCCAGACCAAGTAACGTCTGCCCATACGTTGTTCTAGCGTTGAGATCCGCGCCCGCATCGATTAGTACTCTGATCTTTTCCTCTAGATGATTTCCATAACCTAGAAAAGGGGTAGATGGGTGTCCCAACGTTAGGTACAAAGCAGACTCCCCGTCATTGGTCGTTGCGCTAACATTAGCACCGGCTTCGATCAGAGCTCGCAGTTGTTCGCTATTGCCCCATGCAGCCGCATAGTGAAGCGGCGTTGCTCCGTTGTTATCTCGCGCATGGATATCGGCGCCGGCAGCCACAAGACGCTCTACTTGCTGTCTGCCCCCGGTCCCCCATGCCGCGGCAGCGTGAAGGGGTGTCGCTCCATCAGTGTTGGCCGAGCGGACGTCGGCCCCAGCATCGAGCAGACGCGGAACTATAGCCGGGCAATTCTGAACCGCGCGATGCAAAGCTGTATCGCCTCCCTCGCCCGTCGCCGAGGGGTCGGCGCCGCTGTCGAGGAGCAGCGTGACCGAAGCAGGCCCGTCTCCCATTGCATGATGCAGCACCGGGTCTCCGTTGTTGTTGCGGGCATTGACATCAGCTCCCGCTTCGAGGAACAAACGCGCCATGCATAGAAACTCATGAGTAGCGGCAATATGCAGCGGTGTGTTGCCGTAGCAATCTCCGGCTGTCACATCAGCTCCAGCCTCAACGAGCAGCTGTGCCAGTCGGCGATTCCCAAACAGAGCTACAACGTGTAGCGGCGTCTCGTGATCAATATTGCGAGCGTTGGGGTTTGCTCCAGCCTCGAGAAGCAGACTAGCCAGCGACACCGACCCTGCAGCAGCAGCATTATGTAACGGGGTTACACCATCTTCCGTCGGCGCAGAAACGTTGGCTCCAGCCTGGGCGAGCAGCTTTGCAGTCTCTTCATCATCTGATTGCACTGCAATGTGGAGCGCTGTTAGCCCCCGAGCAGACACTTTTGCATCAATGTCGGCGCCGTTGTCAATCAGCTCGTGCAGGCGCTGGCCATTTCCCTGGAGGGCAGCCTGGTGCAAGGGGGCATTCACGAGCTGAGATTCCATAGCATGGTAGTTTTCATGAGCCATGTTCTGGTGCGGAGATGCAGACTCGTCGGCGTATTCTATCGCGCCACAGCGGGCGTAGGAGCGTGTCTCAGGTGGTACGATGAGGCTCGGTGCGTAATTTCTCTGTGCTTTACACGCTTGAACGGGGGGGGGAGTAAGGCGAAGGAGTAATGCGATGTAAAGACACCTCGTAGCGAACGAGGTGACCATTTTATAGAACGAGTCAGGCTTGCAAGAGAGAGTGCTAAGAACTCGCTTTGCCCGTTGAGTTGTATATCTTGACCCAACCTGAAAAGCTAATGAATACGAACCTGATGCGCCCTGCTTGCACTGCCCGCACAGCAATGTGTATTCCTTGTGACCTTATCCTAGCTATTGTGATTCACAGAAAACTTCACCGAAAATTGGGAGAGCGGGCCACCGTGAACGCCACCTGTATTAAGGTGACAGTGTTAGCAGTTCGGCAGTTGTATTTATTAGCAAAACGGCTACACCACTGAGGAGACGCACGGGGAGCTAAGATGCACAGCCTACTTATCACTAAGCCGTTGTTCACAGTCGATAAAATAAAGATCCTACGTTAGTATAATAAAGCTATTTCCTCCCCAGCCCGCGTCAGGGTCGGGCGAGGTGCGGCGGGTCTGAGGGTGCCCGCTTAGAAGGGAGGGAACCTAAGAGAGATGTGGGAGGAGAGGGGAGTAATAAAGAAAGGGACGCAGCGCAGTAGGAACGCCCTAGGGCAGGAGGCCCCCCCAGCCCACGTCAGGGTTAGGCGACGTATAGTGAGTTCTACGGTGCCTACTAAGTAGAGAAGGGAACCTAGGAGAGAAGTAAGAGGAGAGGGGAGTAATAAATCTTTCCAAGGTTGCGTCCGAAATTTCATCATCCCTGGAAATGCAGACGGCGTATGCAGAGAGTCTGGCCTGGTACGTCTGCCCTCCACACCATTCCTTTTTAATCTATATAGTATTCCTGTCTAAGAATAACAAAATGCAAGGTTCCTGGCCCAGTCTTGGCACCAACCGAAGCTAGCGAGCGCGCTATCTTTAAAGTGTGATCGTGCTCGGATCCTTTTTCGGTACGGGTCCTATGCTGATGTGGAGAGATGCACGGCCGGTATGCGCGAGCTCAGAAATAACTCCGACCTTTCGCTCACGTTCGTCGAGGTAAAAAAGTAGCTGGCCATGCCGGGATTTTTTATATTTGTAATGTAGTGGTGGGCTGCAATGACCGTTCCTTGCAGTTATCCAAACTGTGCGGAGCCCGTACCCGGGAGCAAACAACAATCTACCTACCTACATATTTATGTACTCTCACAGTTTGCCTTGCTTCTCTCTTATTATCTGTTACATAATAACTTGGGCTTGTACATATGCTGATGGTATTGCCCTTTGCCGTAAAGCGGGACGTTGATGCGATGCTTCGACTTGTCTATAGTCAATCGACGTCGACCGCACATCTTGTCCCCAATTGGAGACATTAGCGAGACAAAAGATCTCTGCTTACGGCCCCGATCTAATAGGAAACACCCGATGGATTGAAACGGTGGCGCCGCAGCTTGGTCTGGTGTGAGCGGCTGCTGGCGATGATTACTCGAACCGGAAGGTACAGAAGCGCGGCTGTCCCTAACTCCCATTCTCCAACTTCAATTCCCCAACTCGCCCCTCTTGTCTCCAAAATGATGTTGGAGAATCGCCTGCCTTTTGTAGAAGGTGAAGAGACTCGGGGAAGGTTGGTGAGTCCTTGTCCGACTGTCGCCCAACGACCGTTATGAAGCGTTGGTAATGGAACGAGCAGACGGACCTTGACCTGACGCCAGCATGAGAAGGAGCCATGGACTATATAAAGAGTGCGTGGCCGGGTGGTCTCTGATGACTCTTTACTCGGGTCATCTGCTCACTGATACGCCATGCATTACGCAAAGCTTCTTCTCGCGGCCGTCGCGGCCTTGCCCAGCGCGTCTTCGCTGGCCACCTTGGGCGTGCGCAATGGCAAGCCCATCGTCGAGACGACGACCCTGTCCAACGGCCAAGTCGTCGACTGGGTACTGAGCGACGAGGTGGCCCCTCCCACCGGGCAGGAAGACGTCCTCGGCAAGATCACCAAGCCCCTCGGCGGCCCTCCGGGCGCCGTGCCCTACCTCCGCGCGGACCCGAACGGCCCCGCCTTTCCTCGGTTCTCCGCGCCGGGCCTGGCGAAGCGGGACGAGCCCCTGGGCCACAAGTGGGCCCTGACGGAGCAGTACGTCAGCAACAACCTCGAGACGGACCCCGACGCCTACAAGATCGCGACCTACTTCAACTCGGGTACCCCGTGGGGAAGTTACATGCTCGTCGGCGGTCCGGGATACGCCAGGTCTTGAGCGGGGGTTCCGTGGAGGCGGCGGTATGACGGTCAGGAGACGGGGGAAACTTGCATTCATTGCCTTGCGCACCAAAAGTTAAAGGTCAAGTTCATAGCCACTAGGAGTTGGGAAGAAGAAGAAAAAAGCTTAGCTGTCAAGTTCAAGTTCCGTCATGTCCGTATCTTCAAGGCTACTCCTAAGCGCTTCCATCTCCTCCTCAAGTTTCCAAAGTAAAGACTCCTGCCTTGCCATTTTAAAATCCACTAAAACCGCACCATAGCCATCGCGGACAAGAAAGGTTTGTTTGTTAACATCACCAAGCTTGATTCCCAGCTTATGCAACCGACCCAAAGCCTTGTTACAGCCGTCGATATCCCTCGGCCCCGCCGCCCTCGCGTCTTCTAGCCACTCGGTAACAAAACCAATCACTCGCCCATCTTTGCCTTTGGTGAGATGGCCCAAAGACCGGGGGCCAACGCCGCTGTCGCTGATCCGCTGCGAGGCGGCCGTTTCCATCTCGATGGCGTGGACTTGACAGGGCCACACTGCGAGCTTGACAAGTACAGGTCTGCCACCGTTAACGCCAGGGTTCGTCGAAACGTGCACTCACTGCCTGATTCGATGCAGGTGCGTAAGTTCCAGTTCGTCGTGCCTTGCCGGATGCCAGAGTTTCGCTACCGCAGCCCATTTCATCGTCTCGGTTCGGACAAAGGTCCGCTCTCCCCGTCTTGGCTTAGGGTTACTGTGGTAAGGGTTCCTTTACTAGCTATAAGTAATATTATAGTAAAATACTATATATCTCTTTAATATGTTATATAGTATCCTTACTATTAAGGTCTTATCTAGGTAAGATAAAGGTTATAAGATTCTATTCACTTATTTAAGGAAATTAGGGGACCTGTCTTAGTTGCGATTTACATAGTGGCGGGCGTTTCCACAAACTGTGAGCCACACTTTTTAATTCAGGCAGATAATTGCATTAGGTCACACACATGGCTTGCAATCTTGTCTAGGAGTAGTATACTGCCGTAAGGGCTCGTTTCTATAGCCACCGTTTCGGCAGGATGGGGAAGCATAATATCGTCGTATGCTGTTTACTACAGGGAGACGAAAGCACAAGTCTCCAAAAAAGAATACAAGGAGCTATTTCATTGAGCCAAGTCGACCCCATGGCCTTTTGGCTTGTGGACCGCCAGGTGGAGGAGTTTCCCGTGGTCGACGTCGCGTCGAGCATCGTGCGGGACGTGAGCGCCGGTTTCGGGGTCTGGACGTGCCTGCATGGCATGCGGCGGCGTGACAAGTCGCCGTATTGGGTGCACGGCCATTCTACCATAAAGGGCTTATCGGAGACGCACCTAGCTTGCTCCAGTCGACCGTTGCAGCCGGTCGACCGTTGCAGCGGCGGTTTCGTACAGTGCCGCGATGGCGGTGCTAGGACGGACGGGTCGATGAGCAAATAGCCTTCTTGAAGAAATCCATAAGGCTCGTCAACAAATGGGTCTTGTTCTTCGGGAGCCTGAACATCATTTCCAAGTACAGGTTAGCGAAAAGCCACGGAACCCAAAAGTGCCTTACTTCGTATTCTAGCTGACGACCACTACCCCTGAAACAAGGCTTTCCCGGGGCACCCATTGTACTAATCTATACGGTTCTTTTTTCCTTTATGCCGCTATCGCCAACTACCGTTGGTTGTGGCGGGATGTCGTCGTGCGGCTCCTCGCGAGAGCCTCCCTTTTCATGCTAGCGGCCATCCGCCACGCTCAGCTCTTCGGTTTACATTACCAAACCATTGCCAGGATCACATCGTTCGACCTGCTCAGAGGCTCCACGTGGCGAAGTTCCCCATGGGCGCGGCTCTTTTACCCCATGAGCAGCGAGCGCCGCTCGCCTCCTTGTCCTCGCCTTATGAGAGAAGGCATCAGCTGGGCGTAAAAGATCCATAACGTCTGGGCCGGATGATCGACTTGGCAAAGAGTCTATTGCTAGAGCTAGTCTCGTTCCAGGATAAGTCTCGCTAAGCGGATCATTGGGTGCTGCATGGGCTTGAAACTATTTGGCAATCAAAATCGACCTCCAGCGTGCCACCTTCCGAACCGGGCATGTAGATAATATCGACCTTGTTCATCGACCTTCTTCATTTGTTTCCGTACACTTGATATTAATGCTGCTCTTGACAATGACGCTCCGAATACAACTCTCGCCTGACTTGTATATAAGAATGCCTTCTCAGCAGCTTTAACAATGTGAACTTCTACTCGCCACAATCAGCAGTCCCCCTGCTTCCCTCCTTTGACTTGCACTTTTTTCCTAAAAAAGATCTCTATTGCTTCAGAATGCGTCTCTCTCTCACGTTGGTTCTCGCGGGGCTAGGCGGGACCGTTTCAGCTTCCGTCCGCGGAGGACTCCGGGCCGGCCGACTCCTCGACCCGTCACCACCCGAGACCGCCGCCAACGCCATTGATTGGAACCCAGACTGCTACAATATTTATCCCGTGGGCGTGCCGTGCCCGATCGAGGCCGCCACATTTGACCAGTTTATTGACCACGACAACCCCTCGCTGGGCACCTTTAAGCAGCGCTACTGGGTCAACACGGAGTTCTACGCTGGCCCTGGCGCGCCTATTGTGCTTAACACCCCCGGCGAGAACGACGAGGATAACGGACAGTGGTACACGATGAACTGGAGCCTCCCTGGCGTTTTTGCGTAGAACATTAAGGGCGCGGCTATCGTTCTAGAGCACCGCTACTGGGGTGAGAGCTCGCCATACACCAAGATGACGACTAAAAACCTACAGTATCTTACGCTTGATAACGCAATGCGTGATATCCTTAACTTTGCACATAACGTTACACTATCGTTTGACCAGAATAACTCAACACGTCCAGAAAACGCGCCGTGGGTGCTCTCCGGCGGCTCCTACCCTGGCGCGGTCACCGCCTGGATGAGCCTAATGTACCCTGATACCTTTTGGGCGTACCACGCTGTGTCGGCCGTCGTTGAGCCTATTGCTGAGTTCTGGCAGTACTACCAGCCTATCGAAGAAGCGATGCCACGCAACTGCAGCAAGGACATGAAGCTTGCCATCCAGGACGTTGATAGCCAGCTGGCTAAGGGTGATGAGGCGGCTAAGAGCGCGCTTAAGGCCAGGTTCGCCCTTGCTGGCCTCGCCGACGACGATTTTGGCTACGCGCTCGCTGACGCCCTATAGACCTGGCAGGGCACCCAGTTTAACACTAAGAAGATTAAGCTGTTTGAGATGTGCGACTGGATCGAGGGCGTCGGCGGCGCTAACGCCACTGTTAACCCGGTCCCGGACGAGAACGGCGTCGGCCAGCCCGCGGCTACGGAGAACCTCGCGCAGTGGTTCCGCGACGCCCACGTCCCGTACTACTGCAACGCCACCACCTACTGGAGCGGCATCGGCAGGGACAGTGTTGCATGCTGGGACACACATAATATGAGCAGCCCCTTCTTTACTGACCGCAGTGTCCGTAACGCGTGGAACCTACAGTGGCAGTGGATGACTTGCAATGAGCCGTAAGTTGTTTTCCTCAGTATTCCCTTAAAAAAACCAGCACACCCGGCTAACTGAAGCGTGTTTCCCTTGATATAGGTTCCAGCTTTGGCAGGGCTCCGCGCCTAACGATACTGGCCTAGTCTCCCGCTACGCCTCTATGCAGTACTTCCGCGACCAGTGTGGTCGCTTTTTCCCTGACGAGGACGGCTATACATACGGCCTTAAGCAAAACCGCACCACCCAGCAGATCATCGACAAAACTGGGGGCTGGAATAACGTTAACTCGACCCGCCTAGTGCAAGTTAACGGCGAGTACGACCCGTGGCTAGGCCAGACGGTCTCGTCGCCCTTCCGACCCGGAGGCCCGATGGAATCGACCACAGATAGGCCCATCTTCGTCGTGCCTAAGGCAGCTCACTGCCCTGATCTCTCCATCGCCAACGTCCAGTCCAATGGGCCGCTTTCTGATATTACCAGTCAGGTCGAGGACATTATCACCAACTGGGTGGCGGACTATTACACGCAGCAGGGAACCACCCAGCCAGGATTCTAGAGCGGACGCGAAGAAAATGAGCTTATGCGTCGTGATGGTGAATACGAGAAGAGTTGTGAGGGAGGAGGTGAGAGAGGGGGGGCTTCCCTGCCGACATGGGTGGCTTCTAGGAGCGGTTATCAAGATGTGTCAATAGTTATTGAGGTGAGGTGTGTAGGGTGCGGCTTTTTATTCTTCTTCTTTTGAGAGTCTCGGAAAGTCGCCGAGGAATTAAGAGTCAATAAAAAATTCTACACACTGTTTCGGTATTCAGATGGGCACTCACTACCTACGGCGATGGATGGATAGCTGCAGCCATTCTCTCCCCTCGACGCAGGAAACAGCTCGCAAAGAGGCTGCAGCGTACCAGAGGAGCGATCCGATAGCCGTATTAACGTCACTTATTTCGTCGGCGACCTCTTTTTTCTTTTCTTTTTAGGATTGCTCGCGCGGTCTGGTTGGCGTTGCCGCAGCTTTTCAGCCCCCGGCGGCCGCCACACCGAGAGCCTCGGCGAAACCGATGCAGTGCCCCCGAATGCAAGCTCATTTACTATTATAGATGTATTGAGACAGACAGGAACCATATGCGTGACAAGCATGCAGATTCTCAGATTAAATTGCAGAAGGAGACGGTGAAATGTTTGTCTGGCGGTGTGCACGAGTATGAATGGGATAGGGTGGGTGTGTATGGTGTAGCCTTGCGCCTGCTCGTATTCTATGAGACCAAGAATAGTAAAGGGGTAAAAATCAGATTTAGAACTATGAAATACAGAACGGGGCGAGTTTACTTGTACGACGGCTTGTCCAATATGGGCAGTTGGTTCCTGGTGTTAATAAGGTCTTTGGTATGTCTTGTGGGTGAATCGGCAGCCAGACAGGACGAGTCGCGTGCACTAGAACAATAAAGAGTCAAAACAATTACAGTATGTTGTAATAATATGTCGTAGCACCTATCCATTATTACAGATAACAACTCTTTAAATCGTTACTTAAATAAAGAATGTCTCTCGCCTATAGTTTACCCGGGAATCTCATCCCTTACTACGCTGCTAAGGTTGAGCTACGAAAGCACTTTCCCACGATTTTCATACATACTAAGACTCAAACGATAGATTGGCTTTCTGTTGCATATTCGTAGGTTGCCAAATATCCGTACACTACTGACAGGACTGTAGTAGGTGAGACAGTGGCCTGTGTTTGCTGGATGTAGCCTGTAGGCTGATGAATAAGTCGATCTACTAATATCGGCCACCCACTTATAGGCTACACCCACGTAGGCCACCTAACCTCGCCCTTTCTAACAATAAACCCATATTACTAGTACTATATTTTTAAAACTTTATAATTATAATAATTATAATATTCTAACTATTATATAGTTATAAGTTAATATATAAAAGAAGGCCTTTAAAATACTATTTAAGATATTAATAATAGTATAAGTATATAAAAAGTAATAAATTACTAGTCTATACTTTAAGTAATAGGGCAATCTGGTGGCTCATTCTTTTCCCCGATTAGTAGTTAGGTTAGTAATAACTAATGAATACTAGCTACTGTATTTTTTTTTCCGCCTTAGTTCATCGCAAGGTAGGACGGTCTTCGGCTCGGTCATGCTTCACCCACGAGCGAGGGTGGAAGATATCGCTGGGGCAAGATAATTCTCACATTACCTTGCACATTTCATATATTGGTTGCGCCATCCTGCTGAGTCACAAGACTCTACTCATCTTGCCAAAAGTTCTTTCGGCGTTACTATTGTAGAGTTACATTGGGCATGTCGGGTACTTGACCAGGTTACATCAACTTGCCGGGACATACAGGTAGGAAGCTTCCAAGGAGGGATAGCACATACAGGTACAGTGCACGGCATTACTGGATCTTCGAGGTATATTTTCTTTACAACGTGATTAGGAAGAAGAAGGGTAAAATGGCGATTATAAATATTTTGTGCGATTTTATTTCAGCAAACTCTCTATTTTGAAGCGCGCAATTCCATGTCCACTATTACGCAAGTTTGGGTGGGCCACGAGAGAGCAGACGGCAGAGTACAACCGAGAGACCTATGCCGGGTGATGCATCGTCATCTCCCGTTACGAGTTGGCCTTGATACGACTGCAACAAGGCTCGGTATCCGCAGCAGCAAGGACAAACCCACGGCATGACTAACCGACGGGGTACACGGGGCGGCTTTCAGCCCACGATCGCCAATGGGATTGTCCTAGCGCCATCGACACCTGCCTGTTTGAGTTAGAAACCGTGAAATGAGTGGTCGTCATGTTACAACGTCGACCTGGGAAGTGGCAACCCGGGTACTCTGTTCGGCTCAAGGCAATGCGTCCTCGGAGGAAAGATGCCCGTGACGAAGTCAGGAGGGCGAAATATATATATATCACGTAGCCGCCTCGAGAGTTTGGTTTTCCAGCATCCTCGACACTCGAGCATTTTATTACCGTGCCATAAAGATGCGTTTCGCTATCGTTGTTGCTGCTGCCGCGGTGGCCGCCTTGTCCGGGAGCGTCGCTGCCGACAGAGCCGCCGCGTTCAAGAAGCACCTAAACAAATACCTCCCCCAAGACCAAGACGCCGGCCACACCTCCTTTACGACGCGGGACACCCAGGCGCGCAACAACGGCACCAAGCCGCGCTTCCTGACCAGCAAAACCAAGAAATTCGCCGTCGACGGCGCCCACCTGCCCGAGATCCGCTTCGACGTCGGCGAGTCCTACGCCGGCAGCCTCCCCATCACCGCCAAAGCCGGCGAAAAGGACCAGCTCTTCTTCTGGTTCTTCCCGTCCGCCGACGCCTCCGTCACCGACGAAGTCACCGTCTGGCTCAACGGCGGGCCCGGCTGCTCCTCGCTGTCCGGCTTCCTGACGGAGAATGGGCCGGTGCTGTGGCAGGACGGCACGCTCGCGCCGGTGCAGAACCCGTACTCGTGGCACAAGCTCACCAACATGATTTGGATCGAGCAGCCCGTCGGCACCGGCTTTTCGCTGGGCACGCCGAGCGCGCGGGACGAGATTGAGCTGGCGACGCAGTTTCGGGGCTTTTGGAAGAACTTTATCGACACGTTTGACCAGCTCAAGGGCGCCAAGACGTATCTGACGGGCGAGTCGTATGCGGGCGCGTACGTGCCGTACATTGCCAACAGCTTCCTGCTGCAGAATGACACTACCTACTTTAACCTAAAGGGCATTTCGATCAACGATCCGGTCCTTGGAGATGAAAATCTGCAATTCTCCATCACGGATGTCCCTTTCAACACGTACTGGGCCAACCTGCTGCACCACACCGACGATACCGTCTCCAAGATCAATGAACTCTATGAATCGAGCGGCCAGGCCAACTACACGCGCAAGTGGTTCACCTTTCCGCCGCCGCAGGAGCCGTTCCCCGCCGTGCCCGACGAAGACAAGGCCGTGTCCGGCATCATCCGCAAGTCGCTGCGCGCCAACAACCCGTGCTACAACGTCTACCACATCTCCGACCAGTGCCCGACCGCGTACAGCCACCTCGGCGGCGTCAACGAGGGCGACTACGTGCCCCCCGGCTCCGAAATCTACTTTCAGCGCAAAGACGTGCAAAAGGCCATCCACGCGCCGCTCATCGGCGACAAGTGGAACCAATGCGGCGGCAACAACGGCGACGTGTTCCCGCACGGCGACGCCTCGCCCGGCGCGGCCCTGGACGGCACCCTCCAGAACATCATTGAGCGCACCAACAACACGATTGTCGGGTCCGGGGCGCTGGACGCGCTGCTGCAGACCAACGGCACGCTGTTTGCGCTGCAAAACGTGACGTGGCACGGGCACAGGGGCTTCCACGCGTTCCCCAAGACGCCGTTCTTCGTGCCGGACCATGAGGACAAGAATGCGGGCGCGTTGGGGCCCAAGGGGGATATTGGCGTGTATGTCAAGGAGAGGGGGCTGACGTTTTATGATGTGCAGCTGGCTGGGCACGAAGTTCCGGGGTATTCGCTGTCGGGGGGCTACAGGATGCTGCAGCAGCTGCTGGGGCGCATCGAGGACTTGAGCAGCACGAAGCCGTTGTTCTAGCCCCTCGGAACAGAGATTAGCGATAGAATTTGCATTGTTATACAAAGTAGTCTGCCTAGAGACACGGCATAGCTCCTGGGGGAAAAAATGCTGGTTTATTCTTTCATCATGTGCGTATCATTTTTGAACAGTGTCAACGACAGCGCTCAAGGCATCGGTGATGGAGTCCAATGTGAAGACAAGACTTACAGGGCGATGTGACCCAACGAATAGTCATTCATGGCATTTTCGTCT
Organism: Cordyceps cateniannulata; assembly: GCA_028828415.1. Taxonomy (NCBI): domain Eukaryota; kingdom Fungi; phylum Ascomycota; class Sordariomycetes; order Hypocreales; family Cordycipitaceae; genus Cordyceps; species Cordyceps cateniannulata. Next base: position 121,394 of record JAPHMX010000002.1, read on the forward strand.
GCTCGTTGAATGATGACATGTATCCGCATCCACCATGTGCGTTCCGGCATTAAGAGTATCGTCATGTGGTATGTTCAGTTGCAACTTGCGCGGCACACCATCAAGATATAAATAAATGGCCTTGAACCGGTGCCTTTGTTATCAGCCCCCGAGCGGCGCCGATTCCTCTTGCTTTTATCCTCTAGAACCATCTTGTTACTTTTTTGCCGGTATCCAAAGTACGTAGTGGCTGGACGCATCTTGACATGTCCAAGATGATCAGACTGCTAGCATGTCACGTCATGGTAATTTGCGACATTTCCGGGGCACTATTGCTAAACTCGGAAACATGGGCACCCTCTCAACGGAATATTTTGGCAGTCGGCGCAACATGTCACCAACGGCCCGTCCTTGCCCTGCGATGACGGACGATCCACCAACACCTTGTCCTGAGACGTAGCTCCGCGGGGTCCACGGCGTCAATGCCCCTCTGGTACTCATATTCGCCTATGCAACTATAACACGTGTGATGGATGATCGGCGAGCATACATCTCGACAAGGCGTACTAACCGGGGTTCTCCGACTGTGACCGTGACGGAGATGGACTGTTGATTCTGCATAATTTCGACAAAAACTGCAAGCATAACATAATTTCAACCGTTCGATCTAATCACCGTCGCCGTCACGGCGTCGATGGACTGGTGGGGTCAGCCCTCAAACCAAAACGCGTTGAACACACAGACAGCGTCAGTAGTTCCAGCAACCGTGCCCATCACCAGTGGCGCAGAAGCAGAGCCGCATCTAAATTGCCACATGGCAGTTGCGTTTCAGTGTTTGTTCTTATCGTAAATCGCCAGCCACACAGTGAACCCCTGGCCACTTTTTCAGGGCAGGCATCCTGGCGACCGCGTGCTGCTCAAGCGTTGCAGCGGGGATAACCACGGACTCTGAGGAGTTAATTGCCACCTGAGAACGGCCAAGAAGCTCAGGTGAGGATATATATGATGCATCAATCTCATAGGGCTATCTCTTGCAGTCTGTGGTTTATATAAAGGGAAGGAATTCCCTTGGAAGCAGAGGTAGCAACTCGCAGCACCAACACACTCGTTCTTTACGGTCTCTCGCTTCAACCACGCTCTTTTCCCATTCTACTTTTCTCATTTTTAATAATTCCAAAACTATCATTCTTCTAAACTTTTATTCACTCTTTTCTCTTTTTTTAATCTATTACCGCAAAAATGCTTCCCGCTACTATCCTCGCCCTTTGCGCCCTCGCCGTCGCAGCGCCGCTACCAAACCCTCAGGTAATCCACGGATCATTCTACTTCCACCACACGACCACAACCTAACTTTTTCACATAGAGGGTCCCGTTCATCGACATCAACGCCAGCAACAACAAGATTGATATTCCCGTAAACGTCCTCGGTCTGCAGACCCATGATGTCTCCGCCGCAAATGGCAATCTGTCCCCGAACCGGGCCTCCGCGCCAGCCGCCGCCGCCTCCCCCGCCGCCCCCGTAGCGCAGGCCCCGGCAGCGCAGGACCCGACCCCGGCTCCGGCCGCAGACGCGCAGCCTGGCAAGGGCATCAACGGAAACACAGTCACGGTGCCGGTCAACGTTCTTGGGGGCCAGACGCACGATATTTCGGCTTTTAACGGCAATCTGTCCCCGAACCAGGCCGCCGCCCCGGCAGCGCAGGCTCCGGCAGCGCAGGCTCCGGCAGCGCAGGCTCCGGCAGCGCAGGCTCCGGCAGCGCAGGCTCCGGCAGCGCAGGCCCCGACAGCACAAGCCCCGGCAGCGCAGGACCCGGCAGCGCAGGACCCGGCAGCGCATGACCCGGCCCCGGCCGCAGACGCGCAGCCTGGCAAGGGCATCAACGGAAACACAGTCACCGTGCCGGTCAATGTGCTTGGCGTCCAGACGCACGACATTTCCGCTTTCAACGGCAATTTGTCGCCCAACCAGGCGGCGGCCCCGGCCAAGCAGGCCTCCCCAGCTAACCAGGCCGTCCCGGTCAGTCAGGCCGTCCCGGTCACCGTGGCGCAGGCCAACACCAAGGCTCAGGCCCAGCCGCAGGCCGCCGCCGGTTCCGGTTCGGTCAACGGAAGCTACGTGGTCCCGGCCGCTGTGAGCGCGGCTCCGGCTGCGCCCGTGGCTGCCCCCAACGTGCTCATGGGGGCTGTCAGCGGCCTCACCTCGGCATTGTATAGCTTGGCCGACGCAATCACCGGCGCCACCGGCGGCCGGGCCTAGGTGCCGCGTCGTCGCTGCTTGTCGCACGATTCACTTGCTATAGTTGTCTATGATTGAGTAGTTCTCCTAATTGCTATTACTGAGATGATCTTTTATACGCTTAATACAATTCATTTTCTTCGGCACATATATCAGGTGAAATTGAGCACTAAACTTGGGCAAACTTGTCGTATACTAAACTAGAGATGCGAAACATGTTCAAATCGCGGCATCTTTGGAATTGCGTGAACAGCCTTTCCCATCTCCTTCCTTTCTTGAATTCTGCCCTTAGCGCGGACCGTCGTAGTTGATGGTGACCGAAGTGTCAGTAATGCTGGACGGGTGGCACAGGCGGGTCGAGTCGTCTCCGTTCTGGATAATCCAGCTCTCGGAGCCCTTGAGGTTGTAGCTGTTTCCCTTCTCGTCGGTCGCATACGCATTGTCGAAGCTGAAAGTCGAGAATCGCGCGAGCGCGTCGTACTCGTCACTAGCATTCTCCTGGATCCATTCGACGTTGGACTGGCAAAGCTCGGAGCCATCCGGAGCAGTCAAATTGACGGTGACATGCTTTCCCGTCGTTTTGTTTTCCATGTACCTAAAAAGTCGCATTAGTACCGCACACCTGTGTTATGTGAGGGCAGGCATGCAAAAGCTTACGCCGTGCCCGTCGTCTTGGACGTGGCCGTAACTTTGACATAGATTTCGTCTCCGGGGGTCACTTGTCCGTTATTAGCCCGTATCTGTAGTTCCGTCATCAACCTCGACATACCTTTGGGGCTATCCAGGAGCCAGGAGCCATTCGGGTAAAACTCGTACCAGAATCCGTACGAGCCGACATTGTCTTCCATCTAGAGCGACAAAGGCGTCAGCCATGGTGAGGATGAGCAACCGGGGGGGGAAACCGACCCTGTAATACGTTCCGGCCTGGAGGAGAGCCTGGCAGTCCGAAACAGCGCCGTCAATGCCAACCCACTGGTAGTTGTAGATTGGCTGGTCCTGCTTCTGGGCGGATGTTGGGGAAGACTTGGGCATTTTCCAGGTAGCTTCGACTTCGTTGAACCGCGATCCGGCGAGGGCCTGGCCACACCAGCCGGACACATACTTGGTTCGTGCCTCCAAGGAGCGGGCGGCAAGCTCTCCCGCTGGGGAGGCTGTGGCAACAGCCAAGGAAGAAAGGACGACGGCAAAGATCATGATGAGCTTGTAAGGTTATGTTGGATGGTAAATCGCTAGAGTCACTTGATTTGGAGCTCCTGCTACGAACATGCTATATGCGCGGCGCAAGCGGCTATTTATGGTTTTCTGCCAGTACACATTGTGAGGTCACTTGAAAGACTGCTTTGCTTAACCTCTACTCCGATGTCTATGTAGAGTCTTTCGGCGTAGAATCGGATGGCAGCTCCGTGTGTGTGTTATCGGCTGGTATTTCCGTGTACGTGGCATCGGCTGGCATCTCCGTGCGTTTATGTAAACGTTAATGAGGTTGCGGCAGGTAAAAGACGACCATTGCGCGCCATTCTCCCAAAGAAGAAAGTGCAAAGATCAATGCCGTTCAGCCATCGGCCTAGTCCGGCAAGGGGTTCAACCAAATGTGGAAGGCTGGCCGAATCAGAGCAGAGCCGGGCAGGGCTAAAACAGCGATCATCGCTTTCCGTTCCGATGCATATGCGTAGGAAAACGTAAGACGTTCGTTGTACATGCCGCCTTCTACTAAGTTACTAGCCAGGCGTTATCGTACGTTTGTCATTGGTGCTAGTTGGACGGAATCTGCGGCACCCTGGTTGGAGTCGCTGCCGAGAGCTATGATGGAGGATAATTTCAGCTCAGGGATAAGGAGCTGAAGTTATGTCGTGATGCATACGTGTTAGCAACGACAGTAAGGAGGCAGACGAAAGGGATAACGCGTCAAGATACAGGAGACTCGGCAGTCAGTGAGTGGTAAAGGTGTTCTGGGATTGTCAGATGTGCCCGCCCACTTGCACAGAGAAGTGGATGCCGGCAGATGGAGCAGAATGCGGGGGAACTAAAAATAGGCTGGCTCTTTGTTCATTGCCATTACAGTTGATTGTCTGTTCATTGCCACCACCGTTCATTGTTGGTCTTCCGAGGTCAGACGAAAGAAAAGAGTCACCCAAAGCTACCATTTAGATATGAGCAGCAGCATGAGCACTCGCAAAAAGGCACAAAGGACATGGCGCTCTCCACGAGATGAGGTCTGATCACCGTCTCTAAAGCAGCTACAGGGTAAGTTCGGCTGTCATGTCGCCGTGTAGTCGGTGTAGCTTGTCAGGCAGGGATGGTGGAAATTTCATTTTCGCAAAAACGGAGACAACTTTGATCATCCGCTTTCCCCTCTCACGGGTGAATTTATCCATAGTCAGGCATCAAAGCAAAGCGAGTCGCTCTGTCAACTTACACGAGCCAGTTCCGGCAAAAAGACGAAAAAAAAAAAAAGTCGGCAAGTAATACGGCGCAAACTGAAGACGCGGTCGATATGTAAAGACAAGATGGAAAATATTCATCAAGTACTTGGTCGAGGAGTGTGTGAACCAACCGGTGGGGGCACGGTGTTGGTTTGCAGTAACAAGGGATGGACAAAGAACTCTTGCGGGCGCTGGGTAGCCGCAGGTTCTTCCCGTCGTCGCGGACCGAGCCGTCCCAGCGCCTCCCAGTCGCGTTTTGGAGAGCCAACAAAGTTTCTGTTGAATCGATGCTCGAGATGCCCGCGAGCGCATTCATTTAGAGAAGGATACAGGCATGGCAAGGTGTGCCTGGACCTGGTGCCGAGTGCCAGCGACAATGGTAGTGCTCGCGGCCCACGGACCTGTCTCATGGTGGTGGCTCGATGACTACCTACTAATACCTAGTAACTAGTTACCTGGCAAGTACCTACATGCCAGTTACTCGGTAAGCGATGTCTCTATCGTATTCTGCCCCTGTTGAGCGTGGCACGCATGAACCGAATCTTTGACCCTGTAGCGTCGTTTTCTCGTACCATGTTTGCTGTCATATCCCAGTCTTGTGCAGGGCGCCTGTGCACGGTGAAGGGGTGAAGAAAGGGCCGCGACTTGCTGTTGTCGAGAATCAGCAGTGGAACATCAACAAACAAAAGGACGGCGATGAACGAATTACAACAGCGCCAAAGGTCATTCAAGGATTCAGAGTGTTGTTTTTAATGTAATATATATAAATATATATATATTTAAGAAGAACAACTTATGATTTCTCACCAATGAGTGTTGAACGCGACTCGACACCCTTGCAGCACGTCTCCTGCAATAGTGGACTCGCACTATGGCAGCGGGGATATATGGCATATCCACTGCCATCATGTCCTGCATGTAGATAGATCCTGGAGCAGTTGCAGAGACAGCCGGTCGGGCAGCAAGTAGGAAATAAAAGGCAACGGCGCAATGGCAAATACGGCCGTGGGTGTTGTTGGCGAAGCCGCTAGCAACGATGACGAGGATGTTGAATCAGCGAGACCCAGGATAAATAGACTGCGCCTTTACTAGGAGGTGCTTGATTCCTGGCTGGTACTTGATTCCCTGGCTGGTACTTGATTCCCTTGCTAAATAGTATTACGGGCAGCACATTCCATGACAACAACACTTGCCTAAAAATTCGTCAGGTGGAATCATCAGCCGACATTCATCGCACTGCCGACTTGGTAGTCTATTTCAACGGTGAGTGACTTGCCGTCGGTGGCTGATCAGAGAAACCAGCCCTGTCAGGAAGAAAGCTAGCCCAGCGCATGGCTGCACAGTACCTACGTCATTCCATCTACCGGGTTTCCTATTGATTAACTAACATTAAATTTACCATTCAAAAATTCTTCTCGGTTGCAGACTAGAAGGCGCCCTGAGCCGGGATTGCCAGTGACTTGTCTGAGCCATCCATGCAGGCTTGGCTCTTAGCTTGGTCTTTGCTAGGAGCTGTGCGTGTCCAAAGGGGCGCCCTTTTGTTCAACGATATAGCCGTTGTATATACTTGCTCCGTATTGTGTAATCCGTACAGACACCCTTGTACTGCCAAGATTTCTCTGAATGCCCATTGTACAAATTATGGTCGGCTTCCGAATACTCCCCCACCCGGAACAAGTGCCCCGCCCCGCTGTCTGTCCATCACTGTCATGACTTTTTCCCACTGAGCGGAGACTTCATTCTCCAGTTTATCCTAAAAAACAACAGAAATTCACATTCCGACCAATCCCCTCTCCCCTCCCTCTCCATAACAGTCCTGTTTTTAACCCAGACTGTCGGTCAACTTGATCCTCTTCTTCGTCTTCTTCTTCTCCTTGTCTGCCGCGAAATCCCACGATAGCCACGGCCACGCTCACCTCCATCGCATCTCCTCTTCCCCTCCTTCTGCGCACACCGCTCTTTGGCTGCCGGTGCTGCTGCAAAACATCTTCCCCGCTGCACCTTGTGCCCTCCGCTAGCAGTCAGGTGCAAACACAGCCAAAGTCAAAAGCAAAGCCATGGCCGGCTTCGCCCAGTGCTCTTGGCCCATATGGCGGGTAGATGACTTCAGTCTCTGTTTTCAAGTCGAGTGAGTTACCCTCTTCTCCCCTCCATTTCCCCATTGCCTCGCTTCGGTTGCTGCATGTCTTGTTTTTTTTCCTGCAGCCTCGCCTGGTCGGCGCTACCACCAGCCGCGTCGGCGGCTTCCGAATAGCACCACTGTCGAATGTCCGAGCTGCCCTCCGCTAACCCATTGCCCGCGTGCTTCGTCAGCTATCTCCGCGTAATAGTTCCGCTGCTGCTCGTCGCCCTATCCGCCACCCGCATCATCTTTTTCAATGTCGCTCGCATTCTCGAGAACCGCAGGACGCAAGGCTATGACGCAGTCCACAATGCCGACCCCCATATTGTCGATCATACCGCCCTCCCGCCGGACCCCGACACCGACGACTCCTCCGAACCGGACCTGGAGATTCACGGCGGCCGCCTCTCCAAGACGCTTTCTCGCGGCTCCGTTGTCCATGCCGACCAGCCGCACGGCCAGCTGCTCTCCCACATTGTCGAAATCCTCGCCGTCGTCGCCGTCGTCGCGCTCAACGTCACGGCCCTCGTCACCGGCACCGGCTCCTACGGTCGGCGCGCCCGTCTGGCCGCCACGGCCAGCTTGATTGTCTGGCTCTACACGCTCGCTCTCGTCGCGCTCCGCCTCTTCCTGGGCAACTCCAAGTGGCGGGTCCCGCACCTCTGGAACCATACCGCCACCATTTACGGCATCACCTGGGTCTGCTCCCTCGTCATCTTCCGCTCCGCCCTGGTCAACCCGAGCTCCAACCTGGCCCAGGTCATCGCGATTGCCGAGTTTGCCGCGATTACGCTGCTCTGGGGCATGGCCGTCACCACGCGCAAGGGCAACAAGACCGTCCTGATGGAGTGGGAGAATGGCCTGGAGCCGTCGCGCGAGCCGCTGGCCAGTCTCTTCTCCATCGTCACCTTTTCCTGGGTCGACGACATTGTCTTGGCCGGCTGGAAGACGCCGCTCGAAATGGACAGCGTCTGGAACCTCTTGCCCAAGGACAAGGCCGCCAACGTGATTGCCAGCTACCGCTCCTTCAAGCAAACCGGATCGCTCGTCGTCCACCTGCTCAAGTACTTCCGCGGCCCCCTCACCGGCCAGTGTCTGCTCGCCGCACTGGCCGGCGTCTTTACCTTTGCGCCCACCATGTTGCTCAAGTACATTCTCGAGTACGTCGAGAACCCCGACGCCGCCCCGCGCAACGTCATCTGGCTCCTTGTCATTCTGCTTCCCGTCCTCGACACCATTCGCTCCATTAGCGACAACATCAGTCTCTGGACCGGCCGCAAAATCTGCATCCGCATGCGCGCCATCATCATCGGTGACGTCTACGCCAAGGCCCTCCGCCGCAAAGCCGCCGCTGGCGCTGAGAAAACCCTGGGAGCTTCCGACGACGACACCGACACCGCCAAGGGCCCTGTTTCGACCATCAGGCGAGCACTGGGATTCAAGGGCAAGAAGAAAGCCGATGCCAACACGCAAGACAAGATTGCTGCCGCCGCCACCGACGAGCAGACAAATCTCGGCACTATTATTAACCTCATGTCCGTCGATAGCTACAAAATCTCCGAAACTACCGCCTATCTACACTTTCTCGTCGGTGCTGCGCCCGTCCAGCTCGCCGTCTCCGTCTTTTTGCTCTGGCGGGTCATGGGACTCAGCGCCATTCCTGGCATCATTGTCATGATTTTCCTCGTTCCCGTCAACTATCTCCTGGCCAATGGCTTCAGCGTCACCTCCAAGAAGATCATGGCCGCCACCGACAAGCGGATCCACGTCACCAACGAAGTCCTCCAGAATATCCGCATCATCAAGTACTTTGCCTGGGAAAAGCGCTTCGGTACCATCATTGACGAGAAGCGCGAAAACGAACTCAAGGCCATGCGCTCCCGCTACGTCCTCTGGTCTGTCGCCGTTGCCATCTGGAACTCGGTTCCCGTTCTCATCACCTTTTTCTCTTTTGTCGTCTTCACGCTAGTCGAGAAACGGCCTCTCTACCCCTCCGTCGCCTTTACCGCCATTTCGCTCTTCATGCTTTTGCGTATCCCCTTGGATATGCTCGGTGACATGTTTGCTCACGTCCAGGAAGCCAAGGTTTCGGTTGAGCGAGTCGAGGAATTCTTGCAGGAGGGTGAGACGGAAAAGTACGAACAGCTCGGCACGGACAATGTTGACGAGGAGGGTGTCAAGCGCATCGGCTTCCGCGACACCACGCTCTCTTGGAGCAGCCAAGACAGCAACACCGAAGACGGCCCCAGCGCTTTCCGCCTCTGGGACCTCAACATTGACTTTCAGATTGGCAAACTCAACATCATTGCCGGTCCAACTGGCTCTGGCAAGACCTCTCTTCTGATGGGTCTTCTGGGTGAAATGTCCTTGTACTCTGGCAAGGTGTTTTGCCCTGGTGGTCGCAGCCGCGACGACGTCCGACCGGACCCGGAAACCGGTCTCGCCGACACGATTGCCTATGTTGCCCAGGCAGCTTGGCTCCTCAACGGCAGCATCAAGACCAACATTCTGTTCGGCGCCCCCTTCAACGAAAAGCGCTACAACGACGTCATTGTTGCGTGCGCCCTCGAGCGCGACCTCGACATTCTCGACCACGGTGACGAGACTCTGGTTGGTGAAAAGGGCATCACCCTCTCCGGTGGCCAAAAGCAGCGCATCTCGCTCGCCCGTGCCGTCTATTCCGATTCCGCCCACATCCTCATGGACGACTGTCTCTCGGCCGTTGACTCGCACACGGCTCACTGGATCTTCCACCGCTGCATCATGGGCCCGCTCATGGAGAACCGCACGTGCATTCTCGTCACCCACAACGTGCAGCTCTGCGCTCCCCAATCGGATTTCATCGTCGTGCTCGACAATGGGCGCGTCAAGGCGCAGGGCGCATCCGATGAACTGATTGCCGCTGGTGAGCTGGGCGAGGACCTCCAAAAGTCCCGCCCCGGCTCTGTCCTGGGTTCGCGTGCGCCCTCGCGCGCCTCCAGCTTTGGCGAGACCACCGTCGTCGAAGGGCCTGCCGATAGTCCGTACAAGCCCAAGAACAAGAAAAAGGTCGCGCCTCAAGTGGACCCCATGGATGAGGGCAAGGCTACCGGTGCCATCAAGTGGCCCGTGGTGAAGCTCTATCTCTTTTCCATGGGCTCGTACTGGTTCTGGATCATTGCTCTCATCGTTTTCCAGCTGCAGCAACTGGCACCCGTCGCCACCAATGTCTGGGTCCGCGCCTGGGCGAACCAGTACGTCGAGGAGGACGTCCGCGGCGTCGCATTCAGCGCTGCGAGTGCCTCGTACAATAACCAGTTCCACCCCAAGGCTGCCTGGGCTACAATCGCCAAGTTGAGCAACTTGCAGGTCGACCAGTCCCCTGCCTATGCAGACGCCTACACAGTCGCTGGCCAGGTGCCAATCAGTATCGCCAAGCCGGCGCATGAGGTTGACGCGGTCTATTACGTCTTTGGTCTTGCCTTTATTGGTGCTCTCGGTGCTTTTACAGCCTTTGTCCGCGATATCTGGATCTTCTTTGGCTCTCTGACTGCGTCTCGTCGTCTGCATAGTGCTCTACTAAGCTCTGTTATGCGAGCCCGCTTCAAGTTTTTCGACGTCACCCCGCTTGGTCAGATTGTGAACCGGTTCAGCAAGGATCTTGAAGCTGTTGACCAGGATATTGCGCCTACCGCTATCGGTGTGCTTGCCTGCGCGCTATCTCTGATCGTAACCGTCGTCCTCATTGCCGTCATCACCCCCGCTTTCCTGTTCGCTGCCGTGTTCATCGGGATTCTCTTCTACGGCGTCTCAGTCTTTTACCTCCGCGCCTCCCGCGATCTGAAGCGCCTCGAATCTGTGCAGCGCAGTCCCCTTTTCCAGCAATTCGGCGAGACCCTCAGCGGTATGACGACGATCCGAGCCTATGGCGTTGAGCGCCGCTTCATCCTGGAGAACCTCGACAAGGTCAACACCTCGAACCGCCCCTTCATCTACCTCTGGGCCCTCAATCGATGGCTGGCCTTTCGTGCCGACTTTATCGGCAACAGTGTCTCCTTTTTTGCCGGCGTCTTCATCATCCTCAGCATTGGCAAGATTGACGCTGGTTCCGCGGGTATCTCGCTGAGTTATGCCATGAGCTTCACGGACAATGTGCTGTGGCTGGTTCGACAGTATGGCACAAACGAGCAGAACATGAACTCGATGGAGCGCATCAAGGAGTACCTCGACGTTGAGCAGGAAGCCGACGCCATCGTGGAGGACAACCGCCCTGCCGAATCCTGGCCGGAGAAGGGCAGCGTGGAGTTTATCAACTACAGCACACGGTACCGAGCCGACTTGGAGCCGGTCCTTCGCAGCATTTCGCTCAAGATTAACGCCAAGGAAAAGGTGGGCATTGTTGGCCGCACTGGCGCGGGCAAGAGTTCGCTCACGCTGGCCTTGTTTCGGGCCCTCGAAGCCGACCGAGGCGAAATTCTCGTCGATGGCGTCAACATTGGAACCATTGGTCTGCAGGATCTGCGCGAGAAGATTACCATTGTACCGCAAGACCCAACGCTCTTTACCGGCACGCTGCGGTCCAACCTGGACCCCTTTGACCAGTACACGGACGGCCAAGTCTTTGAAGCCCTGCGACGCGTGCACCTGATTGGCGAGGAGGACACCAGCACGCCCGCGACGCCCGTGACGCCCGTGTCTGCCGCCGTCGCCGCCAGCAACAAGAACATGTTTCGGGATCTCGCGTCGCCCGTCGCCGAGTCCGGGTCCAACCTGTCACAAGGCCAGCGGCAGCTCGTGTGCCTAGCGCGGGCGATGCTCAAGAAGCCCAAGGTGCTGGTGATGGACGAGGCGACGGCGTCGATTGACTACACGACCGACGCCAAGATCCAGGAGACGATTCGCGAGATGCGCGGGACGGTCATTACGATTGCGCACCGGCTGCAGACGATTGTCGACTACGACAAGGTGCTGGTGCTGGACAAGGGGGCGATGGTGGAGTATGCGCACCCGTGGAAGCTGGTAAACGACGAGGACTCGCAGTTTTACAGCATGTGCGAGTCGAGCGGGGACCTGGAGGGCTTGAAGAAGGCGGCGAGGAAGAAGTGGGATGAGGGGAGGGTGGTGAGTACGGAGGAGGAGTTGTAGGATTCGTGTATAGACGCGTTGCTTGCTTGGAGCATTTTTTTCCTTTTTTATTTAATCTTGGGTATGCCGGTGACGTTTAGATTTAGGTTTTGATCACTCTCGGTGGCTTTTTTTTGCTTTATATGGCGTTGGTAAAAATATAGATGAATGTATACACAATTGGCTGAAGTTGTTTTATTGTCAGACTTGTAAAGAGCGCCTGCTGTCGACGTGTCTTGGAGGGATCAACAACCATGCATGGACAAGTACATCTATCCTTAACAAGTACATCTATCCTCGACAGTACATCTATCCTCGACTGTATATCTATCCTTAACTGTACATCTATCCTTAACTATATATCTATCCTCGACTGTACATCTATCCATCGACAGTACATCCATCCATCGACAGTACATCCATCCATCGACAGTACATCCATCCATCGACAGTACATCCATCCATCGTCTATAAACGCACGCCAACTTGCAATTCCATGATTTCATCAGACGTGGCTTTGATAAAGCGAGCTATTTACTCAAAGAGTCAGGAGGGGCCTTGTAAGGGAAGCTCCCACTCGAGCCATCTAACTCTATTCTTTATTCCCGCCCAGCCACGCCCTTGGAACCAAGGTGTGTTTGACTAGAGCCTTCCGAGCATCTATAATGGAAGAATGTTCTCCAACCATGACTGTAGTATATAGCTATCGTATATAGTAGTATAGTCATTCTTTTAAATACCCAGCTTCTTCTCTCTTTTACATTTCCGTGCCTGGTCTTTAGCAAGATGCTCGTTGATAAAGTCCATGTAGCTGGCGACTCTCGTAAACACCCCCGGCGTCTGGTTGCACATTTCGTCCCCGTTGTCCTTGTCGTTGGTGGCCATGGAGACCAAACCGAGCAGCTGTCCCTGCTCGTCAAAGAGCGGACCGCCACTATCTCCTCCGCAGACGTTGCCGCCCGCGCCGCCCGCGCAGAGGATGGTGTCTCGCTCGCCTACATTTTCAAACTTGGTGCAGTCGGAGCGCGGACGGATCGAAAGGACGACCTTTTGCAGCCACATGGGCTTGCTGGTATCCTTGGACGTGGGCGTGACGGGCGTTGTAAGGCCCCTGTTCTCTACCAGTTAGTTATTTTGCTCTTCTTCTTTTTTTTTTTTTTTTTTTGGTTTCGTTTTGGCCCAAGGTAGCAAGGGGACGTACCAGCCGGCGGCGGTGACGGTGGAGTTGACCTTGGGGTCGGAGCCGGCGGGCGGCAGGACGGCGTAGTCGACGTCGCTGCTCTTCGCAATGGGCGTCGCGAGTTTGAGAATGGCAATGTCGTTCTTCTGCAGCGGGCCGGGCATCACGAGGCCGTTTTGGACACCGGAGACGTAGTTGGGGTGCTTGATGATGGTTGCCACCTGCGCGTCTTCTCCCCCTAATCCCCTAAACTATACAAATTTATTAGCTTTTTGTTACCGCCCTTTTTTCATCAGAGTTTTCTAGCGATGAGTGTAACGTACCACGGTGCCGGCTTTGACGGAAATGTTGGTCATCTTGTCGACGCAGTGCGCGGCAGTCAGGACGGTGGTGCTGTCGAGCAGACTGCCGCCGCAGTACTGCTCGCCCTTTTGGCTGACGAGGCCGACGAGGAACTTGATTTCGCCATACTCGGCATTGTCTCCGTGGACGATGCGCTTGTCCACCGCGGCGGACGATGCTAGCGCAGCAGCGAACGAGACGGCTACTGTAACAACAGTCTTGAGTGCCATGATGACAAAAGGGAAGGGATATGAACAGGAGGGGAGCGAAGGAATGTAGAGGATGGGTTTGGGTTTTTTTGGCTGGCTGTTTGGTATTCTCTAGGCAACATTGGCTGTATTTATAGTCGAAGGGGACCTCTAACCAACACTCCTCAACATCATCCAATACAGCACGCCAAGGCTTTGATACTATAGTTTTATCGAGTCATTTATACGTCGGTTTGCATTGCTCATTTAAAGTCAGACAGATTACAACAAAGTCAATGAATCGTCTCTTTTCAAAAGGCCAAGTGTGATGTAGAGCAAGCAAAAAAGCGTCTGCACATTAAAACATGCGTGACCGTTGGTCAAACAAGGCAGAAAATTGCACAAGATCTGGTCATGCGGAATGGGACTGTTCGTCAAAGGGGTTCGGTGCGCATGGACAATGGTAAGGTGTTGGATGAAAGGGGAGGGGCGGCTATACGAGGCCGAGTCATGCAGAGAGCAAAAAGCCGGGCTTCGTAGAGGGGAGAGCGGGCGACGCCTTACTCGTAACAATGGCAGAGATGGGGGAAGATACTTGAGAATTCCGTTACATGCGCTGCTGGAACGTAGCAGAGATGGAAATGCTTCCGTTTGCAAAATATCACTTTTGCATCCATTCAGTAGTGATGGAGGTGCAGTACTTGTCTGCCGAATATGACGTCTTCTCTACCAGCACTCGATTGCTTAAGAGAATCAATATTGTATAATTGTATTCAGGTCATTCTAGCAAAGTCATTCTAGTATGATGCTGAACAAAAGACATAAAGCAGCCGCTACGTAGTCATCGCTAACCTTCCTCATCGTCCACCATCATCAACGTCCACCATCCATCAACGTCCACCAGCATCATCAACATCTATCCCTTCCCGACGTCGGCAGTCCACTCCGCCCCCTCGGCCCCCTCCGTCCATCCTCATTCCCTCCCCAGCCAAAACTCCTATTCACCACCCCCATCGCCCCCGCAAGCCCTGCCCCTTCTCCCCCTCTCTCCAAATCCCCCTGATCAACCAGCCCCCGTCTCCGCGCCAGACACGCCGTCTGAATCGCCCTCGCCCACATGTTATACCATTCATCCTCGCTCACGCTCGCGTAGCGCCCCGTACGCGCCTCCCGCAGCGGCCACTCCACGTACACCGTCTCCCAGCGCTTCGTGCGCAGCGCCAGCCACGCCCACGCCAGCAGAAACGTGAGCACGTAGCAGAGCACCGCGATCCACCTCGTCAGTCGCCAGCGGCTCGTGCGGCAGTCATTATAAATTTCCGCTCTGCTGTTGTGCACGGGGAAATCAACGCGCAGGTGGCCCTGGTAGTTGGTGTCGCGGATCAGCCGCGTCAGCTTGCGCTTGAGGTGCGCAAAGTCCCAGCCCGTCACGCGGCGCTCCAGCGTAAAGGTTTTTAGGCCGGCTGCACTCGCGCAGTATCGGTGACACCACTCCTGCACCGTTGGCGTCCCGGATTCCGCCGTCTGGCCGCTGCTGCCGCCGAAGCCGGGGGCGCGCTTGGCCAACACCGTGCCGCGACGCACCTTTTCAAAGTTGCCCACCGTCGTCAGCTTCCGCCACGAGGCGCCTGTGCGGGCATCCGTGTAGAGCACGGCCGTCAGTTCCACTTCCACGTCGAAATCAACCACCGTTTCCGTCCGCTCCCGGTCCCCGTCGCGGCGCGTCTCGGTGTGTGTGCCGCGGAGGCGGCAAAACGGGCGCGGCGGCGTCTCGGCGAGGATGGTGAGTTGTGTTTGGAGAAAGGCCGGGTCGGTGTCGAGCCGCCGGTCGAGATAGTAGGTGGTGCCGCGGTTGTCGGAGCGGCGGAACGGGGTGATGTCGAGGCGGGGCGTGCCGGCGGGGAGGAGGGGGTCGACGACGGCGGCGGCGGCGGCGTCGGCATCGTAGTGGTCGCTGTAGAGAGGCGGTAGGTCGTCGTCGGCGTGCGGGAGCTCGTCGTCGTCAAAGTACGGCTCGGGGTTGGTGTGGTGGTGCATGGAGATGGAGCTGGCGGCCTCGCCGAGCGGCGTCGTGGGCTGGCTGCCGTCGTCCTTGTACGGAGGAGCGAGATCTGCTGGATTTCCCATGATGAACAATCTCCGAAAGAGAATAGGCAGCGTGGTTTTGTTTGTCGCTGGTCAGCGTAGAGGTGATGATGGTTGGCAAGGATTCAGACTGGCGGGGAGGATTGCGTGGCCTCAGGCCTGTGGCGGTAGGCAGCAGAATCCTGTCAGCCTCGGCGCTTCACCCAGCCACCGCAATTGGTCTGATGGTTGGCATTCTAGCCTGCGTTCCGACCATTCGTGTCCCGGCGTCAACGAGTCCGGCGTAAAGCAAGTAACACGGATTAAAAAGGGAGGTAAGTTTTAAAGCAACATCACAAGTCACAGAACGTAGCTGTCTTTAGCCATCCTCAGGGAATCGAGCTTCGTCTTGCTACCCCACCATTTCACCAACCCCACCATGCCATCATCCAACACATTGCCAAACTTCAGCTCATCATCCCTAGGGTCCATTTCCTGCATCCTATATCCAGCATGGACATAAAAAATCCAAAAAGAGCGCTCGCGGTGAGCTTACAGTCCGACAAGGATCACCTCAGCCGCTTCATCCACGGTAAGTGGGGGGTAATTGCTACGTGACGGCGATACTGCTACCCTACACTTGTACTCTACCGGATCATCACCCTGCCACCCTTTATGCCTGCACGCTGATACTGACGGTTCAGACATTACCGGATCCGCGCCTATCCCTACCGAGGGTACTCTTGCAGGCACCACGCATGAGTTGCCCCTCAAGACCAAGTACTACACCACCACCGTGCCGGTCTGGCTGGACCTCATCGACGCACCCGCCGAATGGGCATCGTCATTCCTCTCCGCCGAGGCTTCTGAAGTCCTTGGTGTCCTCGGCGGACTCATTCTCGTCTTCTCCATCCCGGACGGCGCCGCCGCCGCTGACCACCCCACGCGGCAGCTCATCCGGCACGTGGGCAATGTCGTCCACGACGGCCTCGGAGGCTGGGACTGGGACGGCGTCAAGCTGGCCGTCGGCGTCGGCAGCGCCCTCGACGTGGATGACTGGGATGAGCTGTGCGCCGAGGCTGGGCTCGAGTTTGTGCAAGTCGGTGGCGGCGGCGACAGCAAGCTACAGCAGTTTGGCGGTAAACACATCTCACAGATGACGCGCTCTCAATGAATCCACGCTGACAATCATGACAGAAAAATCTGGCATCCCTCGCGTAAAAGAAGCCCTGGAAGCCAACGAATGGGACCTGGCCTCGGCTGACGAGCCGCACTCTGACGAGGAACACACGGCGGACAGTGAGCTCCCCCCTACTGACAAGGCAGCGCTGGACCCTGAAAACATGGACTTTGGCCTTGGCCAGGCCGATCTCGACGTGCTGAAAAAGGCCCTCTTCACACATCATCCAGATCCGGACGAAGATGGGGCAGGTGCAAAGGAAGAAGATGCAGATATTGACGACCAAGACGTCGCCAAGGTGGAAGCCATGATGCGCAAGCTCCAAGCCGCACGCGCAGCCGGCGAGACCATGAGCGAGACGCAGCGCAGGAAAATGGCCGCCAAGGCCGTCGAGGAGGTGATGCGCGAGCTTTAATAGGCAGTGATGGCTATTTAGGGAACGGGACTCGAGCATATAACGGGACAAAAAAAGAAACATGTACAAGGATCCAATGCAAAGCAGTGTGCTTTTTTTTTTTTTTTTCTTTTTTTTTTTTTTTTTTTTTTTTTTTTTAGTTTGCAGATGCGCCTAGCAAGGCAAACAAGCCAGAGCTTTGCTTTGCCTTTCCTGTGGGAGAAGACGCTTGGGCCGCGAACCGGCACGAGACCAAAGAAGGGACGAGAACCGACCTCCTCTGGCGCGATTCTCTGGAAAGTGTGTTTCTTTGCCTGCCTGCCTTGCGAGAATACGGCCGACGCTTGTCATCGCCACCCCATGTTTTGCCGGAACACCTTGTTAGCCGCCCCAGGGTCTCGCAGCTACCCAATGACTTTGCCACCTCTTCGTCCTAGCCGGGAATTGGAGAGAATAAGAAACTACTTCGTAGCCTGGGATATGCCCCCTCGTCGGCAGAGGTCCAGACCCCAGTTGGCCGATTGGGGGCCTGGGGCTTGGAGGATCAGTGCGTTCCCTGCCTTGTTAGCCCCCTGATCACATTGAGTAGTAAGGGTATCACGGGCTAGGCAACTTGCGTATTGTGCATGCTTGAGAACAAGGCTCGGTGGCGGGCGATACGTAGCAGCTTCCAAGATTGACTCCGTCATTTTCTGTGCCGAACCATTGCCGTGGGTCGAGCTCTTCACGAGCGAGCATTCCGATGCTCGTCACCTGGGTGCAGATCCTCGACGAACTGCAGGGTTGTCGACACCGCTGAGAGAGCGTCGCGGAGAAATGACAAATGTTCTCAGCTACAGGATATAAATTCTGCTTCCCTGACGGCACCGAGCCTCCTTCGACGCCCTTTCACATGTACATGCAAGAAGAGCCTATTGCGATCGGGATTGCTGAATGCCCGCGTCACGATGCGCGACTGCAACCCGCCAAGCAGGAAAATAAGGCACCCGTGCGAAGTACGAGGGCCGAACTTGAACCAGACAAACTGTTCTCGGAAATATTGCTGAGCCGTCTTTTGTGCTGTGCATACGAATACTGAGCTCCTGGGATTCACCGCAAGACAAGTTGTGACAGGGTCTAGGAACGCCTCCGCAGCTGGCGTCGTGGAGCAGTCAGGAACCTGGGGCGGCCAATGCAAGCCCATCGCAGGCGCCAAGGGCCTCCTTACTAGTGCCAGCATGATGACAGGGCGGCGGCGAGGTTGCGAGGAAAGGGCAACTCACACCAACAGTATGGCGAGAACCGGGCTCACCATGGTTGCAGGCTCAAAAAGGCTCTGCAAAGGGCAAAGAGAGCAGAGACCTGCATGAGTGGCAATTTCCATGTCAGAGATTGATCCAACACAGGAAATGGAGGGGCTCACTGTTTGTCACAGACGCCCCCGAAAACAGAAAGGTCTGATAGTTATTTGCAGAAGTCAGTGTTGAGATGACGGCAGCCCCGGCACCAAGGCAAGGGGATAAAGGAACTTGGTGCAGAATCGAGTGACTTCCGGAATGACCTTGAGTGATAGGTCAGGCCAGCACCCGACGACTTGCGCCATTTGCTAATCACTACGGATATTGGCTGGTCAGTGGTATGCAAACGATCTGATGGAGGGTGGACAGGCGTCCTGACTAGGGGGTGTGGTAGCTCGGGCTGGTATCAGAAGCAGGCTGTTGATCAGGTGTTATGAGGCGCGGGTATCGCTGTCATCATATCATTGCTGACGGCAAGCCGGCTCTTGTTGGAGAATCAAGAGGCAGACGCATACGGGACTCATCAAGAGACTTGTGGAACTTTGTGCTGTATGAGCTTGGTTGCTTGGCTAAGAAAGCGGCTTGCTGTGAGTTGTGCAAGTCAATAGTTAGTTTTGGCTGCACTCACAGAGACGGGCAAACAGTGCAACTACTGGTACTGAGTACAAGAGTTGAGCATCCTGGTGGGGCCAAGATCCAGGCACGACGGGCCGCGGTTGGCTGGCAGCGACGCAAGGTGCCGCCCAGAGCGACATCACTAGTCAGGGGTAACAACAAGTCCTGCAGCTCAGGCAAGACAACGCCGGGGCCAAGCGGAAAGAGGGAAAACCTTGCCTTTGGTATCCGTACCTAGGCGTCTTGGCTTTGTTGGTAGACAAGGGTGGCAGTAGGCAATGGGCGGCAGACTATCGGAGCCGGAGCGGTGTCAAGCATCCTGCTGCCCCTCCTGCCGGAGGAGCGACGATGAGCAAACTCCTGCGAGAAATTCTCGACTTTGGCGATGCCTGTGCCGGACTTTGGTGTCCGTAGCTGCTTACTGGTACACAACTTCTGGGACTCAATCAGGCCGAGAACGGGTTCGTGCAACGTAGTTGCGGTTCAACACGACGTGCGATGGGATACGCGCAGGACACACCCAGTCAGTAGATGCCCAAAGAGCAGAGCAGAGTTGCACTTGCAATTGCAGAGAGACCTACCAGTGCCGAGCTCCGCAGCATCAACTTAGGTGGCCGAGCAAGACCGCCTCAGTGAACAATAAGGAGGCAATGCCAGGTTAACGAAATAGTTCAACGTATTTTGAGGGTGCCGCTAAGCTGCGCCAGCCAGGTGACTGGACGGAAGCGGGTTCTACCTCGACTGCTTGCATTGAGTGCTACTCGCAACTCAAAAGCATCCGTACAGGGCTATTATGTGCGCTCTGGTTGTTGGCAACCTATTTTTATAAGCAGGTATGTAGATACTTCAGAGTCGTAAGGGATCAGCCAACTTATTACCTACTAATGCATCCACTTGCTCAATGGTGCTGGTACCTGCAGCGGGTCTGCAGCTACCGACTGCAGGAACCGGCCGGCGCCCCCCTGCATGTCTCTTCGAACATGGCGGTGACGCATATTCACCCTGTTTGCATATCAAGTGTGGCAATAAATCCCCGCCATACTTGCAGTTTCACCAGCTGTATTCGTACTCATCATCCATCAGCTTACTGGCGAAAGTATTGGTACTAGCGTGTCCAGATGCGCCAGCGACTCGTAGCCGTGGTCATGGCCATCAAAGCATTACTCCTCATTGCGTGGCTGTGACAGATTCCATCGTCAGAACTTCTTTTTGAGTTTCGACTCAAAACAGACTCTGCCAAGGAGCGGTGATCGACCCGGAGCGAATCCGCCTCATCTGCCACACTCTGCTATTTGGGCAAGGTGTAACAAGGCGAGGCTTCATGCGGCTTCAGCGAATAGGAAGAGAAACCCAGAGCAGAGCGGGTAAAAGGATGCGAGCAAAGTTTCATCAGCCACAACGAGCTAAGCGAGCCAATGATGCGAAAAGAGTTGTGAACATGCAAGCGGACGTGACCAGTGTAGCATTCGTATTTGTGATAGTTGAGCGTCGGTCGTGATTGCCATTGTGAACCAGAAGTTCGTATTGGGCAGATACAGGATGTGATAGTCACAGTATTACCGGATGCTGTGCGTCATTGTCCAACCGTGCAAGATGATGAGGGACGTCTGAGAAACAAAGAGAGAAGATCCCTAGTTCAACTAGTCAAGTTCATAGACGTCGATACTGCGAGGTGACACCTATCTGGTGCCTGCCGTGCCTGGTTGGGGCCTGTCGGGGCAGCTGACATCCCGAAAAGTGATGCCAAGCTGCAACCTTGCAGGTGTGACGTACATGGGGTGGCCAGAGCGGCTCGATGGGCGCGTTGACTGACTAGGGGGGAAGGCCAGCCAATGGATAACCATTCGAGGAGGCGCCGTCAGCCAGCCGTAGGGCAAGGCAGGGGCAAAGGAGCTCGGAACGCTGGTAAGCAGGGTGGATGCGTGGTGTCTGAGGTCTCATGGGGTTCTCACGGCAAGTTGCATTCTGGCGCGTTGAGGCTTGCTGAGGCTTGCGAATAGGGCCAGCGGCTGGGCTGAGCAAGTCGGAAGAACCATCTGCTTCGTAGTTGGCAGAGGCAAATGGAGCTGAGTCTTCGTCTGAGGCATGCCATGACTGCGCCGATTGACCCCGAAAGATGGCTCGCCTGACTTGGGCTGGCCCCTCTCCCCACTCGCTGGCCCCAAGCCCGAAAAGGCGTCAGGGGAGTGGTGGATTGTGGTTTCGTGGCTAGACGATATGCCATCGTTGGCGGCGACCCCTGACCTGGAACAAGGCCGGCTGTGGGCGGAGGATGAGACAGCCAGTGACTACGCGGAGCAGTGGCGGCGGCGCCCCTCTAACGGGCCAAGGCCAGCAAGCCAGGTGGGCGCGTGGTTGACGGAGGCATGTGTGCAGTTTGAAGCTGCAGGGGTTCTGTCTCTTCTTCGCTGTTTTTGTGCTCCTGTTCCTGGCCGCGTGGCGCGCCGCCAGCAAACTGTCTTGACTAGCTTGGCGTCTGGCCTCGACGATCAACTCTTTTTTCTGGGCTGGGGCTGGCGTCGCTGAGACTAGTACGCAAACGCGGCTCGACCACGTCGGGGGCAGAGGGTCGGCATGCCACTGAAGCCTGAGCGAAACGGGCGACACCACGGGAGAAGTGGAAGGGTACTCCGTAGGTAGGCAGATAGACTCGGGGCGTGGCCGTTGCATTGATGGCGGCTGAGGGGACTCGTTTGGGGTGGTGATGCAAATGCGACACGACACGGTGGTGGCGAGGACGACTGCTTGGCCTTGGCGAGGCACAGTCACACGATTACGACGGGTTGTACGAGCAGAAGAATCAGAGTCTGATGCGGTGATGATGGTTCTAGATAGTGCTGAGTATTGACGATGGAGGCGACGAAGGAAAGAAAAAGGGTGCTGATAACTAGAGTGCGTGCCCCGACAGGGACAGAGAGGCAGAGACAGAGGTGGTCTGGCGAGGTCTTGGGCTGGCGGCTCAGAGTTTTGGTGCCTGGGCTAGTGTGACCTGATCGAGGTTAGGCCGAGGAGCCGGGGCGAATGGTACCTGGAGCTAGTCCTTGTAGGGAGGCGAGGAGGGGCCTCGGGGGCGTGGCGCGCATCAACTTGTGCCTTCACCTTCCCTTCTGGCTGGCATGAGGATGGCTTGCTGGATAAAACAGGCGAAGATAAATATAGACGAGTCGTGCAAAAGTAGGGCAAGGTGACAATGCAGCTGCGTGTTTCTCCAATAGTTGGTGCTGCTTGGTATATTGGGCGGAATACTGGCCTACTGCATAACATGCACCCGTTTTGAGGCACAACTCAGCGACTTGTGTCACAGGATGAGCTGGGGTCTGTGCTGGGAGCCTGCGAGGCCATTCGCCAACTGGACCCCCACGAAGCAAGGCAAGGAGCGCCGAAGCACCGAAGCACCGAAGGATGCAATAAGTGAAGGATACCTTGGTAAGCACATCGACGTTCAGGCCAACGGATGCCAGTGGAAAGTATTTCGCAATCGTAGTACCTGTGCTTATCAGGAAAATACCTTTTCTTAGTACTACCTACCTAGGTGACTAGGTACAGGTAGGCAACAGCAATGTAGGCAGACAACCAGGCCCCGTCGGGACTTGTACCTGCGTTTTTGTTCGTACATGACGGAACCAAAAAAAGCACCTGCCTGGGGCGCGCGCCCACCCGCTTCTGCCGCAGGCTACGATATATTTACCCACAATCTCCAAACAAGAGCTACAGTTAACTGCCCACCTCGGGATGCCCAAAAAATAGAACAGAAAAAAAAGGAAAGAGAGGGAAAAAGGGAGACAGTCAGTCGGCGGCGCTGTTGCACCCTGTTGGGACTGGTGCTACACCAGGAAGCTTCCCCGAGTGCTGCGACTGGCTGGCTTGGCATGGGAGTGGGCTCTGGCTTGCCCCCGTTTCCTTTCCTCGCCGCCACACAGCGCTCTTGCTAACCGCCAGAGGTCGCCGACAAAGTGTCCCCTGACCCGAGTGTGAGAAGACTCATGACTGATGAACAGCAGAACTTGTAGTAAACGCCATGGAATCGATAGGTACTAAGGAAGATGCTGTCAAAATTGCTTTCATAGACACAAGTACTTTCGATAACTGTACGTGTCCTCACCTTTGAGAACAAGGCACGAACGAGTACCTACTTGCGACCGTGTTGTCGTACTTCCAAGTTGAGGTGATAGGTACTTTGGTACCTGGCCTTGCCCCTCCCCCCTCAGCGGCCATCCATCCAGGGCACTGCAGGCACCGCCCGCTAGCTCCAGGCACGCCGCACGCCGCAATCCTGTGCTGGGCAGTGGGTGGCACCACTGCTGCACAACTCGCACACAAACCGCCTGCTGTGTTGCGTCCGTCCTAACACAAACCCGCCCAGGCTGCACGCAATTGTGTTAGTGCTTTCCACCACAGAACCAGCCTGCACCTCTCCCACTTCCACCGCGCCGCTCGCTGACTCCCTTTTCCCCCCGGCTGCCCCCCCATCCATCCCCGTTTTCTTCTTCTCGCTTCCCATCTGCCATCACCAACTGGGTTTTTTTTGTTCTACACTCTTTTTCTTCCCCCGTCCTTTTCTATTTATTCATTCATTCCTTTCCTTACAGTCGCTCTCTACATACCACATACACTCTTTAAACACCCATTCGTGAATTCCTCACTCCTTCGGATTCACCATTGTATTCTCTAGGCTTCATCCTCGCCCATTTTCATCCGACGACCCCCGAAGCCATCGACAGATCCTCTCTCACCTCGAACCCAGTCACCGTTCTTGACATCGGCCCTCCCTCTCTCGTCTTACTGGTCGATGCATACCATTCCTTACTCCTTATAGTCCAGTCTTTTCCACCTTTTCCTTCCTCGCTCCTCGACGCTCGACGGGCGCGTTCGACAACCGCCTCGCATCGCGACGCCCCGTGTTTGCTCTACACACACCTATCTCTACCCCGACGACAAAAACCAGACTCGCAGCACTCGCCCCGGACGGCATCCATCACATCCTCAGCCATGGCCACGGAAGTTGAGATGCCCGTCTCGATGGTGCCGATGCACCAGGCGCCCGAGTCCTCGAGCCCCAATTCAATCACGGCTCCCGGTTCCGCCACCGCTACCTCCTCCAGGCGGACTCCTTCTCCCACTGCCTCTACCTCCGGCCACGCTTCTAGCGGCTTGTCGAAGCGTCCGCCTCGCAAAAGCACTTTGACACAGCAACAAAAGAACCACAAGCGTCAGCGTGCCACCCAGGACCAGCTCGCCACACTCGAAGTCGAATTTAACAAGAATCCTACTCCTACGGCTAATGTGCGCGACCGTATCGCAGGCGAAATCAACATGACCGAGCGATCTGTTCAGATTTGGTTCCAAAACAGGTACGTTAACATTCGCCAATGCATGACCTCGGCGTTGGTTCTCTACTCGCCCCGTCTCCACCCCCATCGCGAATCGCGTATCAACAATTGCTGACTTTGCCTAGACGTGCCAAGATTAAGCTGCTGGCCAAGAAGAGCCTCGAAACGGGTGAAGACATCGATGCTATCCCCGAATCCATGCGCAATTACCTAGCCATGCAGGCCATGGAGTCCGGCAAGAGCCTCGGTGGCAGCTATCTCGGCCGTAATGGCCTTGTTACTTTTGGTCATGGAAATATGCTTCTCGGTGAGCAGACCGGCACGGGCAAGGTCCTCATTCAACACCTCAGTTGTCGCTCCCTGAGCATTGGCAAGTGGACCAGAGTCTGCCAGAACACGATGGATCTCATCGTCTTTTATTCCCCAGACAAGTGTACCATGACCTACTACATCAACAACGACCAGTCTGGCTACAAAATCGAGTACCCATTTGCCTACATCAAGAGCATTTACTTGGAGAATAGCGAAGGGGACCCTACCAAGCTCGGCGGCATCGTCATTGAGCTCAACCGCGCGCCCAACTTCTTCATGGACTCGCCACCCTCCGCCGGTGGCTTCTACCAGGTCGGCGACTTCACCGAGGACTCCCAGGCCTCGAGCTGCATGGTTCATCATCTTGGTGGCACCCCCAAGGTATTGAGCGGCCAGCTCGCCAAGCTCATCTCCCTCGAGTCCTTCATGAACCGCCACAACACGATGGCCTATGCCACTCCTAGCCCCAACGCCGCTATGGATGCCCACGCCATCGCTGCCTCGGCCCCCGTCTCGCCCATTCCTCGCCCCTCGTCGCAGCCCAACTTTGCTCCCAGCCACATGGGAATGATGCCCGACCAGAACCAATGGGGCATTGGTCAGATGCACTCTGCCATGCGCCCGCCCCAGGGCCACAAGCGCCAGAGAAGTCGTTCCGTCCCGGGTCCCATTGACTTTGCCATGTTCCAGAACCAGCCTATGCCCTCGTTCTACATCTCGGCGCCTACCGACATGGGCCCGCCCCAAACACCTGGCGTGTACGCCCCCATCCCTCAGCAGCCGAATATGGCCAACAACCTGCGCATCGACACCCAGGCTGGGTTCGGACTCGACATGCGCCAGTATCCCATGTCCGCCACGACCGCCTCGCCTGCCGATTTCCCCCACAGTCCCAGCTTCTTCTCCCAAGGCCACGACGGCACACCGCTGGCCACTCCTGGCTACACTCCTGCCTATGGCGGTGCATTCATGTCGCCCATGGTGGGCTCCGAGGCCAACGGCCCCACGTCGGCCTCGTCTCTCGGCTTCGGTGGCAACGAGCCTACGATTGTCGACCAGTCTCCTCCCATGGGCATGATGGGCCGACCCGACTCAGCTGGCATGTACGCGGGACATGACGGCTCCTGCGCAGTGTCGGAGGATGGCACGACGCTCAATGACATGTATTCGAAGCACAGCCTCATTTCGCCAAACTTTGTGCATCCACAGCAGGCCGAGCTCGATATGGACCAACTGGTTCATTTCGACACGGTTGATCCGTCGAGCCTTTCGCCTCCCGAAGCTGTTGCATCGGGTCCGCAATAGGTTGCCGATGGGTTGACTGGTTTTGTCTCGTCTCTGTTTTTGCATTGAGCGTTACCATTTTGTGATTGCTCTCGTTTGGCGTTGTCTGTTGGCTGCTGTTTATCTAATACCATTTGCGCTTGTTGCCGTCTCTTTTATTCTCGCGTCTTTCCCTTATCGGTTTTGCTGCATATTTTGCTTTGCCATCCTCACATTTGGCTGTGCTGGCCAATTGACGGACTTTTTTTTCTTTTTGTTTGACCGGTGGTAATACTACTTTTCCGCTTGCTTTCGCCGGGGCGGAATTATAACGAGTTTTGCATGAACGAAAATATTCTTCCACTTTTGGAGGACTGTTCGTGCGGCTACGGGCACATGGTCCGAAAGGGCCTTGTTGATCTCTCGAGGGTGCCTCATGGCTGTAGGGATACAGCCAGCCTTGGCTAGGCTGCCGGTGGGCTTTCGGTTGCTGCTCGTGGCGGTACGGGCTGACCTCTTTTGCTTGTATTTTGCCTGTACATGGCCACGGTTTGTTCGGGATACATCTCGGGCTGGTTGAGGTGGCGGCCTGCACATATGGTGGCTTTGTGCATTCTGCTTTGCGGTTATTCTTTTCTGGCACGATTGTTGATAGTGATTTTTATTCGGGAAGCCCAGGAGGCTTTTGACTGCCAGTCGTTCATTTCCATCTTTTCTTGTCTTGGCAGGCATGTAATGGAAGATAGATTTTGTATTTAGGGGGTTTTGGATAATGCAGGCAGCCGTGCTGGGATTGTGTGGGGAGCACGTGGAAAATTGCACATTTTAGCATGCATTCTTTCTAGAAGTATTTTCTCGTCTCGGTGATTTGCGCGTTGTGAATGAACTGCGAAGCGATGAATGAAGCTGGCTACAAGTAGGCGCGGTTTGTGCCGTGGCAGCGACGTTTGTAGACGGACCTGACGATGGCGGTGGCGGTGAAGCTAGTGTGATACGAGCGTTGAAGTTGATTACGGGGTAAGTATCTAGTACGGAGCGGCGACTAGCAATCAGGACGTATAACAGACAAGGAAAGGAAGAAGAAAAGAGAGACAAGGGAGAAACGATCAGGTATAGATAAGAGATGGGCTTTCTCTAGTGCTCCGCCCCGGTATCTTGACGGGATGGAGAGGTTGAGAGGTACTGAGGATCACAAAGGGTGGCGGGCTGGAAAGCCGGGGGCACTGAAGCGAGGGGGCTGTGCTGGCCGGTGCGTGGTGGAAGAGAGCGCTATAATAGGCAGGCAGGGCGCTGAAGCAGGCGGTGGACTGTCAGCCAAGCAGCCGAGCGGCCAAGGAACGCAAGCAGCAAGGTCCGGGTTTGGTGGTTTGGTGGTGACGAACACGGCCAAGCCTCGTGTGGCGGCCTCGGCGTCTGCGACTCCCCACCCACGCCTTGTCTGGACTCTCTAAGCACTGCCCGCTCGCTCGCAAACTCATCCATTCGCATCGACGCGGCCTTATCAACAGGTCTATATCCCATTTACTTAGACTCTGTTTACCTTCTTTCCCGCCAATACCTTGATAGCCACGCTACGCATACAAACTACGCATAACCGTGTAACGACCTTGTATACCTCCCCCAACACCCGACAAACGACGTACCATCACCAACCAGGCTCTCGCTGACTTGGGACCCCAAATGGTGAGACACGACGGGTGGCATGCTTCCCAATCGCAATGACGCGGCGGTCCGCCCGAGCCACGACGTCCCTGGCGCTGCCGCCGCCTTCGTCGATGCCACCGCCGATACGCAGCGCAATCGCTCCCCTGCTGCTCCGCGCATGACGGCCGCCTCGCGCTCCCACACGGACCCGACCATGGCTCACAGCCGGGGCGCTTCAGCAGCAGCGCGTACGGCGCTCGTCGACCGACACGACCTCGGGACCATACACTCCAAGGCGCCCCTCGCCGCCGCGACCAAGACGGACAGCGTCGACGATGCCGCCACGAGCGCCGCTGCCAGCGCGTCCATCCGGGACTCGAAGAAGCGGGCTTGGCTGCGCGACCGTCTGGCCGGCGGCCGTCTCCGACCTGACGGCCCTGCGAGCAACAAACGACGTCGCCAGATGCACGGCATGCTGTGGAAGGAAAGGGTCAAGGCCCGCGTCGCCGCCGCCTACCAGGCCGTCGTCATCGAGGGCCTGCTGCGCCGGAAGCCGCTGCCGCCGTCGTGCGACGGCCGCCACATTCCCATGAACCACCCGCACGACCTGATCGACGAGCGCAGCGGCGGCCACTACTGCAGCAACTTTATTCGTTCTTCGCGCTACACCGTCTACGACTTTGTCCCGAAGCAGCTGCTCTTTCAGTTTAGCAAGCTGGGCAACTTTTACTTTCTCGTCATGGGCATCCTGCAGACTATTCCGGGTCTTAGTACTGTGGGACAATGGACGACGATTGGACCTCTGCTTGCGTTTGTGGCGTTCAGCATGGCCAAGGAGGGACTGGACGACTACCGGAGGTATCAGCTCGACAAATCGGAGAACCGAAGCAGTACGCTGGTGCTGTCGCGGAATGACGGCCGCAAACGAAAGTCGGCTCATTTGAAGACGGCCATGAAGCGCATCAAGTACTTCAACGACAAGGACGAGGTGGCTGTGGAGGAGATTGCGCTGGGTGACGTTGAGCAGGGCCCTTTGAGCTCCGACTGGGTTGAGCTTGACTGGGAGCAAGTTCGCGTCGGTGACATTGTCCGCCTGCAGCGTGACCAGCATGTGCCCGCTGATATGGTGCTTCTTCACGCAACCGGGCCTAATAGTGTTGCATATATCGAGACCATGGCCCTGGACGGCGAGACCAATCTCAAAGCCAAGCAAGCCTGCCCGCCGCTCGCTGAACGGTGCGCGACCATGGACGGTTTGCGCCAGACGCAGGCGACCATTGTGTCCGAGGACCCCAATATTGACCTCTATAGCTATGACGGGAGGGTTGTTATCGGCAGCGAGACGCTGCCCCTGACCCTCAACAATGTCGTCTACCGCGGCTCGACTCTGCGCAACACCTCGGAGGCCATTGGCCTCGTCGTCAACTCGGGCGAAGAGTGCAAGATTCGCATGAACGCCCACAAAAATGTGCGCACCAAGAAGCCCGCCATGCAGTCTGCCGTCAACAAGATGATCTTCTTTCAAATCTTCATCGTCGTCATGCTCGCCGTCGGCTTCACCATTGGCTATTACCTGTGGGAAGGAGAGGTCGAGGACAAGTCCTTTTACCTCTACCGAAACGGCGTGTACGATGGCTCCGTGCCCTTTCGAGAAATCTTTTTCGGCTTCCTCATCATGTTCAACACCCTTATCCCGCTGTCACTGTATATTAGCTTGGAAATTGTGAAGCTGGGACAGCTGTTGCTGCTGCATGATGCGGAGATGTATGATCCCGTCACGGACACCCCCATGGTGGCCAATACGACGACGATTTTGGAAAATTTGGGACAAATCAGCTACGTCTTCTCGGACAAAACCGGTACCCTCACGGAAAATCTTATGCGGTTTCGCAAACTTTCTGTCGCTGGCGTATCAGTCTTGCATGACATGGACATCTTGCGAGATGAGCAAGTTAAGCAGGACAAGCTGAATACATACAAGACCTCGAAGAAGCGTGGAAAGCAGCAGGCAAATGTCATGACGTCGACGGAAGCGGTTGGGCGCACATCTACTGGTTCTTTTACTCACTGGAAGTCATCTGTCCGACCCAACGACGAACCTGACATGAAGACTGAGGAGTTACTTGAGTATATTCACTCCAAACCAAACACTACCTTTTCCCGCAAAGCCAAACACTTCCTCCTCTGCATTGCTCTTTGCCACACCTGCTTGCCTGAAACCAAGGATGACGGCTCCATCCATTTCCAGGCTGCATCTCCGGACGAGCTTGCGCTGGTTGAAGCGGCGCAAGACTTGGGGTATCTTCTCATTGATCGGCCGGCTCAGACTATCAAGTTGCAAACAAAGGATGCAGAGGGAAGCAAAACAGTCGAGTCTTACCAAGTTTTGGACGTGATTGAATTCACCAGCCAGCGAAAGCGCATGACCATTATCCTTCGCATGCCTGACAAGACCATTTGCGTCATCTGCAAAGGTGCCGACAATGTCATCACGTCGCGTCTGAAGCTAAGCCATCTCGCCGAGCAAAAAGCGCGAGACATTGGCCATAGAGCGAGCATGCGAAAGACGTTTGAGAAGCACAAGGCTCTGCAGCGAATGAGCACGCAAATGAGTGTCCGTTCGACCCCCAGAAACAGCCTGACCATACGGAACCGCGAATCGATGGATGTTCGCGACGGTCTGCGACAGAGTATCGGTCGTCGCTCTGTAGACGGCAACCGCCTGGGTGAAGGCCAGTCCTCACGGCTGCAGCGCCGCCGGACCGATGAGATGGCCACTCGGCGCCACTCGGCCGACCTGCTCAAGTCCAACCGGCGCAGCCTTCACCGCGTCGCCTCGTTCGATGCCATTGACCGCCGCGTTGACGAGAGCATCGCTTCGAGCGACGCTGCCATCTTTGAGAAGTGCTTCCAGCATATTGACGACTTTGCCACCGAAGGTCTGCGCACGCTACTCTACGGCTATCGCTACATTGACGAGGACACCTACGCAAAATGGAAGGCGCAGTATCGCGAAGCAGAGACTAGCCTCGTTGACCGTCAGCAGCGGATTGAGGTGGCTGGTGATTTGATTGAGCACAAGTTTGATCTGGCTGGCGCGACAGCCATCGAAGACAAGCTGCAGGATGGTGTGCCAGAGACGATTGACAAACTGACCCGCGCCAACGTCAAAGTTTGGATGCTGACTGGTGACAAGCGCGAGACGGCGATCAATATTGCGCACTCGGCGCACGTCTGCAAGCCGTACTCGGAGCTGTATATCCTGGACGCGAACGCTGCTGGGACGCTGACGGACCAACTTACCATGACCCTTACCGATGTCAGTCGAGGCATGGCGCCTCATACCGTGCTGGTCGTGGATGGCCAGACGCTGACCAAGATTGACGCCGACGATGACCTCTCCATCCTCTTTTACGATCTTGTCGTTCGCGTCGACTCCATCATCTGCTGCCGCGCCTCCCCGTCGCAAAAGGCCGAGCTCGTCAAGGCGATCCGGCGCTACGTCCCGAGCAGCATGACGCTCGCCATCGGCGACGGCGCCAACGACATTGGCATGATCCAAGCCTCGCACGTTGGGATTGGTATTTCCGGCCGCGAAGGCCTGCAGGCGGCGCGCATCTCGGACTATTCCATTGCGCAGTTTCGCTTCCTGCAGAAGCTGCTCTTTGTGCATGGTCGGTGGAACTATCTGCGCACGGGCAAGTACGTGTTGGCCACGTTTTGGAAGGAAATCTTCTTTTACCTGCTGCAGGCGCACTTTCAGCGCTTCACGGGATACACGGGCACGTCGCTGTTCCAGTCGACGAGTCTCACGCTGTTCAACACGCTGTTTTCGTCGCTGGCGGTCATCCTGCCGGGGATTTTCGAGAGGGACCTGCGGGCGGAGACGCTGCTGGCGGTGCCGGAGCTGTACACGTTTGGCCAGCGGAATAGGGCGTTCAACTACCGTCTGTACATTGGGTGGATGCTCATGGGGATCGCGAGCAGCTTCATCGTCTACTACATTACCTGGGCCGTGTACCATTCCGCGCTGTTCACCGAGGACACGTCACTCTACGCCATGGGCACGATTTGCTTCACCGTTGGTGTCGTCTTTATCAACACGAAGCTCTTTATCCTGGAGCTGCACACCAAGACGGTGATTACGTTTGCCGGGTACATCATCACCACGGGCGGGTGGTTCATCTGGCTGCTGATTCTCAACAAGCTCATGTCGCCGACGATGAGCATCTATCTCGTGCGCGACACGTTTACGCGCAACTTTGGCGCCCACCTCGGGTGGTGGACGACGCTGCTTGTGGCGCTCACGGGGCCGATTATGCTGGAGCTGGTGGTGCAGAGCGTGCGCCGGGTGTACTGGCCGACGGACACGGACCTGATGCAGCGCATGGAGAAGGAGGTGGGCGTGCGGGAGATGCGGGCGCTGTTTGACCGGCCAGCGTCGCACCACGCGCATGATGACGACGAGCACGAGGCAAGGGGAGGTGGTGGCGCGGCAGATCTGGAGCGCGGGACCGGTCGGTTCTCGGTGTCGGATGCGCCGCGGCGGGCGCCGGCCGTCCGGGCGAGTTTGGACGAGTACAGGCCGTCGCAGTTTACGCCGTTGACGGAGGAGCATGAGAATCCGGCTGCCAAGCCGAGTACAAAGCTAGAGAAGATCCGAGACGACTAGAGATGGACGTCTGTACATGCTGCATATTTACATATGGATGGGATGGGTTATTCTGCATCAGGAAGCGCCGGCACTGTTTCATGATTTTTCTTTTTTATGAGAGGTTGGATGAAGTTGGATATACCACATACGATAGCGAAAATGACGAATAGATTTGATTTCAACACATTTATCAAAGTGGCTGTGAGAGGCGCCTTGCTGACGAATATGCAGTCAGCTTGCGGTGAAATAACGACCGTCCCATCGGTATGCTGCAAGGCTGAAGCTCACAGTCTAGTAGGTCTAGTAGAGGGCTCCGGGAAAATTAAAGCTGCCCGTGTCGAATATAGCGTCCTAATCCAGCATTCTTGGGGCAGGGTCTGCCTTTTTATTCGTGGAAGTTGGGAATAAAGCTGCGGGCCGTCAGCGCTAGCGAATCTAGAGTCCCGATGTGGTTGCCGGCATCTGTGGATGAAGCTCGAATTTCTCCGGCTCGCGATGTCCAAGTCCTATATAAGGCAAGTCATCTCAACCTTTTTTTCATTCCTCTTCATCAGCAAGGCACAGTAATCCAGACCACTTTACCACCACGTCCAAAGAAACTCATCATGAAGTTTACACTCGCCATTACCCTCCTCAGCGCCGTCGCCAGCGCCGCCCCGGCCGCCCAAGTCATGGACGACGAGACCTTTTACAACCTCACCCTCCCCGAATTCACCCCCTCCGGGGACCGCATCATCGACCTCCGCTCCTCCTCTTTGGAGTCCCGCGCCGCTTGTCTCGGCACCGGCGGCATCGCCAACGGGCAGTGCGTGCGGTACTACAGCAACCCGGGCTGCGCGGACCGCGACCACATCAAGGGCTACAAGCCGACGTGTGCGGGTAATTGCTACGTGGACAAGTTTGCGGCGGTCAAGGCGATTGGCGACGGGACGTACTCGACCAACTGCGAGCTGTTTGCGGATACAAACTGCCAGAGTAGTTTGGGGAGCGTGGGGGGCAAGACGGGGGGTGGACATTGTAAGAATGCGAGTGGCTGGAGTATGAAGTGCTATTATAGGTGCTGAGGGACGGTTGGGAAGAGAAGAGTTGGATATGGGTGTTATGAGAGTTGGATATGGGTGTTATGAGAGTTGGATATGGGATCTGAGTGCCCCTTTGTGGAGGAGACGGTCAAGGGGCTGGTGTCTGTATGCAATGAAGAACTTGAACCAGAAACAACAAAGACAATGAGCATGTGACATGGTGTTGGATATGCTGCCGCTCTTGGAACGTGCGTGCACCGCGAAAGCATCACAGCCACGTCGAGGTAATAAGCTGACAGAGAACTGTGCTGTCAGAGGGTATTTCCGTCGACAATCCTGGCAGCCCAGAGTGCAAAATGAGCTTCAATGATGGAGCTCCGATTCGGCCCCGTCACTTCAGTCATTCATCAACATCGTCTGGCAACTTTCCGCCTCGTAGAAACGGATGCATGTAGCCTTGCAATGCTGTGAATCGTTCTTCAGGCACCCACCACAAAAAACACTGGATGAAATTGAGAAACAAATCTCTGTCATCCCCCGCTAGAGCGGTGGCCAAAGAGTCGAATGTTCTCTCGGCGGGAAGAGAAACCGACCCAATCCAGTTTCCTGAGGCAATATTGTGGTTAGAGACGAACGAATCCGTAAAATAGCAGCAGGCATCCAGTGGCGTGGTGACAACTCAGATTTTTGCTTACCATTGCTATCCCAGTATTTTCTAGTCGCATCACTTTTTTCTAGGAATTCTCGAGGTGGCGGGCCGAGGAGCGCAGTCATCGCTGCAAGATGGCAGGCGTCATTGTGCTCTTGCGACCCGCTGTCGTATACTTTAAAGAGCTTCTCTTTTTCAAGAAGATCCCAGGCCTAGAAAGTAAGCATGGAATTAGTAAACACTAGCGTCGTAAATGAAATTGAATAGTAAATAGTTACCAATAATCCAGCGCTCCATATATCTACCGCAGGGCCCCATTGCATACCAAGAATCACTTCTGGTGCGCGATAAGGTACTGGCATAGCATTTCCGTGCTGCGTCGCGCCAATGCGTGCTTGCCCAAAGTCAGAAATGACCAACGGTCCTCGGCCTCCTGCCATATATTGAGAGACATAAATGATGGTTTCCTGTATTCGCTTTCGCGCACTAGGTGCGTCAACCTCGTTTTGCTCTACTCTTGCGAGAATCGAATCGTCTGTGAGCGCGATTAAGAGGTTATCCGCGTGTAAATCTATTTTTCGAGTTAGTCAGTAGTCAAGTTGTATAGGACAAAAAGGGGTACACATGCCGGTATGGATCACATCCGCCTCATGAAGAAGACTCAGGCCGAGCAAGACCTGGTCTAGCGCGCCGGCGACGAATTCGCGCGGGAAGACGCCGTCTTTTTGCATGTCTTGGAACGTTTGTAAACTCATTCCTAGCGGTTTCATAACAAGTACATCATGTTTCCCAGCCGGGCAGCTTATTTGAAAGGATGTTGAACTCTGGCGGATATTTTCAAAGCCGAGTTCCGTTGGCGTATTTGATGGAGCGCTCGCAAGATGCTTGTAGACACAGAGTTCCTGGTTATGTTGCAAGGTGTTGATGTACACCTTCAGCACCCAGTACTTGCCGTCCCTAGACAAAAAGGTCAGGTCATGCGCTCTTTTGCTAGTTAAAGCAAGCTTTTGCCTGGTTGTGGACGAACCGAAGGTCGCGAGCTAGCCATACAGTTGCGCTTGTACCGTAACCTAACTTGGCGACAACCTGGTAGCGAGAATGGACGACATCCCCTATTCGCATCGGGTAGTAGTCATCACGGACATAGAACGGCAGTCTCTCTTCTTCGAGCTTCTGGCCTGGGTCGATGACTTGGAACCCAGCAGTGGGAAACTGGCGTGGCTGTTGGAGTGCCATGCCGCCTGTTTTCCTGGCCGGGTATGTCGTGACACGTCTCGAACGCAAGAAAGGCCAGGATAGATGCGTCCGTGAGAGAAGCTGTAAGAGGCGGCGTGGTTGTTGTCGAGGAAGCATGACAGCGAGAGTTGTTTGAAGAATCACAGGCATGGGCCAGAGGCTGGAAGGGGGGGGGGGGGGGGGGGGGGGGGGGGGGATTTGGGATGCTTTGCTAGATTGGCCCACTTTTTACGCGCTGTGGCAGTTGGGAAAGCAGAGGAGTTAGTTTACTTGTCTAGTTATGAACCAAGTCACGGAGCTCGGGCAATTTCTTCTGTGAATCCAGAGCTCTTGCGCGGAAATGGTGACACTCGTGGTGTGGGTGTTGAGAGGATGCGCAAAGAGATGGCGTTGACGCTTAATGCGCGCGTGAAATTCGCGCTCCCATAGGGCGTGGAAATGTTGCGACTTTTCGATTTGGCCTTGAAAAGTGTAATAGGAGTACGTATCCAGCTTTTCAACCTTGGCAGACAAGACTGATGATGAAATAAACTAATACAACTAGAGATGGATTTACATTTGCCGTCTCTTGGTTTGCGAAAGTGCAAGTTTTTTCTTCCTTCATTTTTAGAAAGAGGAGCATCATTTCATTCACCACCTCATCTTACAAACTTGTCTTGGGACTTGGGAACGCTCCACGATCAACTCTGATCAATTGCTAACCTGGGATTCTCTGATTATTGCGGCACTCTAGTTGGATCGAAAATTGCCTGGTCACCATTCACCATTCACCATCCCAGCCTGTCCCGCCCCGAGAGCTTGCCCCGAGCCGCGTACCGCCCTTCCTTATTAGTTCCTTCTGCCGCACTTCAGTTCGTAGACCTTGACGGAGCAGTTTTGCTGCCCCTCGTACTTGTTGCTGCAATCGCAGGACGTCATGTCACCGCAGATGGCACCATACTGCGCCTCGCTGCAGTCTTTCTGCACGCATATGAAGTCGCCGTCCCGACCCTTGTTCTCATAGCCGGGCTTGCACTTGTCCTCCGAGTAGAAGCCGGGGAACTGCTCCCAGCCCGACCAGAACTGCGTGCAGTCACACTGGTCCAGCTTCGCGGGCGTGGCCGGCGTCGCAGGCCTGGGCTTGGGCTTGTGCTTGGGGTTGCACATGGCCTCGTAGTTCTCCCGGGCGCAGCCGGCCTGCGCGCATTGCTTCTCGTTGGACACGTGCCACGCGACGCCGTCCTTGCTGGTGTCCACACGCCCCTTGGAGCAGCCGCCGAAACCGCCAATGAGGAAGGGGGTGCTGCAGTCGCAGGCCTTCTGCGCGCCGCACTGGGCGTCGAACGCCTCCGAGGTGCAGTGCAGCATGTCCTTGAAAAAGCGGTGGCAGCGGCACTCGGTCATTGCCGGCGTGGAGGGCTGGCCAGCCGCGGGGGTAGAGGTAGAGTTCGGGGCTGCTGCGTGCTCGGCGCAGGCGCGGATGGCGGGGCCGGCCGATCCCAGCGCCGCGGCGGCGAGGAAGAGAAGAGTGGTCGTCGTCTTCATTGTAGAGAAAGGAATGTGGCCGAGTAACGAGAGACAGTGGTTTTTTCCGAGTGATGCGGTCGAGAAGCCATAACCAGAATGGGCTTTGGCAGCCTATATATACATATATACATCTAAACCCGACCTGCCCGGGCAGGCGGTTTGACTCGTTACGGAGCTCAACTCATCGCGCATCAATCTCACAGCCACCGTCCCTCCCACTCGAGCCTTCCCTGCTGCCCCTCCTAATGCTACCGAGTCATGACAATAACTCGCAACGACGCTGGTACCAGACCTCCTTCTTGTTTTTTATGCCCTGATCTTGAGGTTTCCTGTTTACAGGCGAGTGACTTAGTTGTTAATTATGCCTTGAGTTTTCCTGTTTACAGGCGAGTGACTTAGTTGTTAATTATGCCTTGAGTTTTCCTGTTTATAGGCGAGTAACTTAGTTGTTAATTATGCCCTGATCTTGAGGTTTCCTGTTTATAGGTGACTGACTTAGTTGTTAATTATGCCCTAATCTTGAGTTTGCCTGTTTATAGGCGAGTGACTTAGTTGTTAATTATGCCCTGATCTTAAGTTCTCTTGTATATAGGCGAGTGACTTAGATAGGTATAAGTTGTTAGCGTTTATAGTAGTTAGTGACTAGACGCTTAAAAAATAGCGAAAAATGTAGACTCTTACTATATACAGTTAGCCGTAAGGCCCCTACTAGCCTGGTATATAGAGCAAGCAGGTCACTTGCAGGGGTTCTGTCCAACGAGGTGTCTTGAAATTTCAGGTACCTTAAACAGGTTTGGGACGCTTGCTGGATGGATGACCCACGGTTTGAATTACGCGCCGTGGCAGTTGGAAAGCAGAGAGTTATAGTCGCTGTCACTTTGAAGCTTGAGAATGAGCACTACTACAAGGTACCAAGTTGCGGAGCTCAGGTATTTCTTTTTTATCAATGAGGTCAACAATCGCGACTTTACCGGACCCCCCCCCCCCCCCCCCCCCCCCCCCCCCCCCCCCCCCGGTTCTGATTTTTTGTTGCTCAGACCTCACGCGGGCTTGCGGCTAGAACCAGGCGACTAAAACCAAACTTTGCCGCCTCCCATCTCGACATACCACCAGTCGCCATCTGACATGACCTTGCTGTTTTTCTTCCGGCCCCCTCTTCCGAGACTAAAAGTCAGGCTGCAGCTGGGCTTGTCAGCGCTGAGGCTCAGTGTGTCCTGCGAGCCGCCGACAGATCACCTGCCGGCGTCGTCGAGGCGTGCCAGGCGGGCGTCGCAGGCAAGTCAGTCCGTACGCTGATGATAGGACTCCATCGTGTCAAGTTGGATTGCGGATAGAATTAGGTGCATAGTATACCTAGTTTACAGGCAAGCAGGCAAGAGGGAAGTGCTATACACTCCACTTATTTGGCAAGGTTAAGGATGTCGGCGTGTGCTCAACAAATCAAACATGAGAATCACAAGAAGGAAGGCCTCCATCACCATACAGCCGACTAATTATAGCCTTATAGATGCCCTCTCACGTATAACGGCATAAAAAGCCCACCAGCCCGAGGCCATGCTGGATGACAGCGTCACACGACCCGGTCAACTGTCGCAATAAAGGTGTCCCTGCCCTTTTCTGCGATACTCGGGGTCTGCTGGTGGATGTGCATAGATCAACTGCCGTCGTGAGACAGTGAGCGAGGCGCAGCCCAGGCGTCTTCCGCTGAACAGGCACATGTCCCTACAGTGCTTCCGAGACATGCCCCTATGGCCACGATGCATCTTTCCCGTAATCGCCCCCTCATCGTCAACAAAAGCGTCACGGCTTTTCAGATTGGGGTGCAGCAGCGGACTTGCTTTTGCATTCTTGTCGTTTGAAGACTTGTCTGGTTCCACGGGCCAGCGCAATCCGTCTTGACATGGACGGCCAGGCGCAAAAACAAACCAGCAAAGCTAAATAGCAACGCGTCTAGCAAACGAGTTGCAATAAGAATCCATATACAACCGTCACCATGCTGGGCATTTGTACACGAAAAGCTCGGTCACACCGGCAAGATATTCCAGCCCCGACATGATGGAAGCTGTCCTGACCGAGCTGAACAGGCTGATCGGCATGCAGCGGCGCAGTCTACCGGCTGGATTGGGCCGTTATTATTAGAGCTGCAGCCTGTATGCAGTCCAACCATACACGGACCTGCTACCTCTTATCCGTTAGCCGCCGAGGCGGAACTGACAGACAAGGCTGTCACCATGTAGGAAGACTCCCTATCGGGCCCGGGCTGAAGCAGCCGCAACTGTCAACAGGCGGTCATAATAAAGGAGACGCCCACCTCCACAACCTCACCGTGACTTTGGGCATTTCTGAGTGGTAAAAACCCCCATCCGCCCTTATGATGAGAGCCAAAGACCCGAACCCGTCTTACCATCTGGTGGGACCTCCTGGATCGTACGCTCCGGGCTTGGACGGCGACGGAAGGCCCCTCGCCGACATGGCGGCACCGTTACCGGTAAAATCTTGTCTGACCGACAAGATGCGGCCTCGGCAGGGGAAGCGCAAGCCCTCATTCTCGGAGTGGAAGCTGGAGCTCTTTGCATGCTTGGCATTCCTTGCAGCACTCGCAGCGATGGTGGCAACACTGTACCCTCACCAGGGCAAGCCACTTCCCCAATGGCCCTTTCGCGTGTCTGTCAACACGTTGCTGGCCATCTACGGGGGAGTCATCAAGGCAGCCACCATCTACGTCGTCGGATCTTGCGTCGCCCAGATGCAGTGGTCCTGGTTCTCGTCTGAACCGCGGCCGCTGATCGACCTTGTTCGGCTGGCAGACCTATCTCATGGCGGTCTCCCTGGAGCGATCCGCTGGCTCTGGGCCAACCATATCCGACAGCCGCTCATCACCCTCGGGGCCATCGTCGTCGTCGCCTCTTTCGCCTTGGAGCCGTTTATACAGCAGCTGACCTCGTATGCCGACTGCAGCGTCCCGCTGGAGAACCCCCGGGCTGCTGCGCCGAACATGCCACGGACCAACTACATTGTGCAAAGAAGCGGCGTGTCCTCGCCGCAAAGTGGCGATCCGGAAATTGCACAGGCCATCTTGTCGGGCCTCGTCGGCAGTCCCGATCCGCTCGCCAGTGCTGGGTGTACGACGGGAAACTGCACGTTTTCGACGCCCTACACCAGCGCCGGCATCTGCTCGACATGTGAAGACATCTCCGGCCACGTCACGATTACAAAGACTTGCCGAGGGGAGGATGGCTCGGTCGTGGACTGTGCCAACGCAACGTACCAGCAGAGCGTGGTTTGGGCCGACCGCATCACTTCCGTCTCGTATGATGGCGTCGAGTTGACGAATGTTAGCTGGACGCCGATGCGGAATGAATCCCTGCTCTTCCACGTGGACACTACGCTCTACCCCCAGTGGCCGGGATATGTCATGTTTGGGATCGGGATTGTCTGGGGGGAGACGACATACTCGCAGGCAAAGGTCAACCCGTTGACCCAGGAGCCTCTGCGAGGTTGTGAGGACCCGGCAACCAACAATACATGGGCTTGCCGGGGCTACGGAGCAGCATACTGCAAGCTGCGGTTCTGCACTCGGACGTACAATGCATCGGTGGAAGCCGGTGTTCTGGTGGAGAATGCCATCGAGGAAAGCCCGGCGTCGACCAAGGAACTGGTTCGTCCGCCGCCCCCGGAGACACCAGCAGGCGCCTTCGCGGCCACTACCCTCGGTCTTGTCGATCTCCATTGTATCAACGACGTGGAGCTTCGGGAACTCGGCAATATTGGCTATAATATTTCCTCCGAATCATCCCCCCGGTGGGCCGCATACATTGTCGGCAGTGACCTGTTCCAGCTTCACGGCGACAAGTACACCGACATCGGCCCCGACTCGCCCTTTCCTCAGTCACTATTGGGCCGCGGATGCCTCTACATGATGAGCCCCGAGATCCAGACCAACTGGTTCTACGTCGCGGGCGCCCTCAGCGGAAACGTCTCGACTGGCTGCATCCAGAACGGCTGCTCTACGACGGGCCCCAAGGTGCGACAAACCATTGAGCCGCTGTCCCTCCTGACCGGCGAGGGTGGGCCGATCTTGCTCTACAACAACTCCAAGGTCGACTTTGCCAGCATCTCCGCAAAGCTCGACCGTGTAGCCGTGCACATGACGACCATGCTGCGCCAAACAGGCAGCGGGAACCACAGCGCGCCGGCCGAGGGAGTCGTGTACCACTACGCGACGTGCCTTAACGTCCACTGGATCTGGATCATACTTCCGTCCCTCGCAGCCGGCTGCGTCGTGGCGTTGCTCATCGCCGTGGCCCTGTTGGCGGCCAACGACGGGACGCCCGTATGGAAGGGAAGCGTCCTGGCCCTTGTCTTCCACGGCCCAGGAGGTGCTGGTTGGAGCGGCGGCATGCCTGGGTCGGGTGTGGACGAGGGGGACAAGGCCTTGGCTGAGCTGGATACGAGTCAAGGAATGGAGCGGACAGCACGCGAGATCAAGGTTAGGCTGGACCGGTCTTTGGATTCGGTGCAGCTTGTAAAAGCCGGGGAGCTGGAACAGAATACGATGAC
Source organism: Cordyceps cateniannulata (assembly GCA_028828415.1). NCBI lineage: Eukaryota > Fungi > Ascomycota > Sordariomycetes > Hypocreales > Cordycipitaceae > Cordyceps > Cordyceps cateniannulata. The sequence goes on from JAPHMX010000002.1 coordinate 162,673, forward strand.
ACCGAATTCTTTGAGCCCCTTTTCTTCACCAGCTGCAGTATAGACTAAACTAGGGCGCTTATCGTATAGGATAGTTGTTAAACTATTTACGGTATCACTTAGTAGTAAGATTAGATCTCATTACCTATTGAACTCGGAGGAATTAGATGAAAGAAGTGCCAGAGGAATAGAGGAATTATTACCCTAATCCCAACTTGTAGTTATATTGACCAAGGTATAGAAGAGATGTTATACTCTACTAGTAGATAAGGATAACTATAGGCAGCATAATATCTAAATACAAGCCACCTTCTATCTAATCCACGCCACCTTAAGGCGCTCCTTAACCTGTGGACAGTAGCCGTTAGGAGGAGCCACTGAACCCATCGTCGTCCTGGATCGGAGAGACGTAGTAATGCTGCTGCGGCACGATACAACATGCCTGGATGCCGGGGCCGACCGACTGTGCATTGCACTCGCGCGCATCGCCGCCGGAAATGGCACAGCCCTGCTTACCCTCGGTGATACAGGCCCATTCGAAAATCGGACATCATCTTCCGGGCCTTGCGGCACAAAGGCGTGCTCTGGCGAACCGTCAGCTGGGCCGCATCATCAGGCAGCCATTGCAGCGGCTGCCAGCACTTTTGTGTGGCTTTCTGTCTCTCGGGTTTCGCAGAAAAAGCTGGAGCAATCTCCGTCTTTCTTTCGTCCTTATTCAACACTGTTTTGTCCCCATGATTTTGAAATTAAAGACTATTTCCAACTTTACCAACGACTTAGTTGCTAGTTCTGCTGGACCAACTTCTATATCTAGTCTAGTACATATGCTATGGCAAGCCAACGCCCTAAAGATAGGCTCTGCTTCTACTGTACCTGTACTCTACCTATATACAGAGTAGTAGTGCGGTTTATAAACTGTGTCCTATTGTCCTCTGTCTTTGTATGAGTTTTGTAGCATTGTCCAACCGATCGAACGACGCTGGGGCCCGCTCGATGATAGTTGGCTTTTTGGTACAGCGCCTTCAAAATTACACTCCAAATGACGACCAACTATCCCATCTCCAGTGTGCCTCCTCAGAGGAATAACCCTGCCAACACGGCGTATAGCTGACAAGCAATGTAAAACACCAACATAATGACGCTTCTCATAAAGCGCGCAAGGAACAACAAAATAGTTGCCGCAGCGGCGCGGGGCGACGGCTGCTGAATTTGCGTCGCTTCCTCGACACGGGGACTCGCAACCAGAGCCATGATTTGTTCAGCATAAGAGCGATGGAACGCGGCTCGTCGCGACTCGGCTTGAGCAACAGCCTCATCCTCTTGCTGCTTTAGACGCGCAATCTGCACAGCCGCATCGTTCTGGGCCGTTGCAATGCTCTCTTTGACATTTGTCTCATCCTCTTCCAGTTCGACAACGCACTTGTTGACCTCCCCTCTTAAGCTCCTCATAGAAGATAGACGATCTTCGTTCTTGAGTAAGATGAGCAGACATTCGCTGTCCCTTAGCATAGCCAACAAGTCCTTGGCTTTCAAGTACTCCCGATGTACGGCAGCATGCCTGATACTTTCCATGGCTCGTAAAAGTTTGCCTGCAGTGACGCCCTCGGGCAGCATTGCGACCCCGGGTAGGTGTTCCTGATGCTTTCCCAGCGCTCTCGCCATCAGGTTGAGCTCCGCAGCCTCCGCACAGGTCCAGTCGTTTTCTTGCAAGACAGCTGGCACCTTGGCTCTGGCAAACTCATAGCAAGCAGCTTCTAGCTCAGCCTGGACTCTCGCAAGCAAATGATGCTGGGCGGAAAGCGGCACTCTGGTCTCGGCAGATAGGTCTATCTCTTTGTCCGCCGAGGCGGCGTTGCAAGGCGCGACACCAGGGCTGCCTTTATCAGCACCCGGCATGGCGGGCTGAAAATACTCTTGTGCAATTGCTTGAGAGAAGAATACATCGTTTTTATGAAGCATCAGAGCTGACTTCTGGACATTGACCAGACCATATGCTTGGATGACATCGGCGAGCCCGGGCTCCGCAGCATGGGCCTGTATGCGGGCTTTGAGCTTCGTTTTGCTGGTATCGGCTGTTGTCTCATTGAGTACGATACACAGGGCATCATAGACGGCCTTCTCGGCAGTTTGATCCATTTGGGGCATGACTGAAGTTTGATGCTGCGCTACTGTCAGTAGTTGTTCATAGGATAGAAATGCAATGAGATCAGTCTTTATAAAGACAACCACTGTCCGTTTTCATCGACATCAAAGCGGTTTATACCGTGTTTGCTGCAAACAGAACTAACTGCTTGAAATGTTTGTAGTGAACTATTATTATTAGCCTCGTCATTAGCGCAAAGACCAAAGTTGGCCGCTCTGAGTGGCCTTAAGAAGCATGAGAACAAGCTAAGCATAGAACACGGAGCTTAGCGGTACAGACCGAACTGGGGCGCTTGTCGTATAGGATGGTGCGTCCGTGAGAGAAGATGTATGAGGCGGCGCGGTTGTTGTCGAGGAAGCATGACAGTCGTCTGAAGAATCACAGGGGACAGAGTTGGGACGCTTGCTGGATTGACCCAACTTTTTACGCGCTGTGGCAGTTGGAAAGCAGAGTGTTAGTCGCTGTCACCTTGAAGCTCAAGGACCACCAAGTTACGGAGCTCAGGTAATTTCTTCTGTGAATTCAGTGCTCTTGCGCGGAAACGGTCACACTGGCAGTGTTAGTGTTAAGATCATATGGGACAGGAGATGGTGTGGAGAATGTTGCGATTTTTCGATTTGGCCTCGAAAAGTGTAATAGGGCCGGACAAGAGATTGCGCATAGTCATTGTGAGTTGTGCTATATATATAAGGTAAATTACAATAATAATTATATAATTATTAAAGATATTAAACTTTAATTACTGTTTAAATTCATAAGGATTTTATATTTATATATTTACAAGAGGAGTACTAAATATCAAGTCTTATATAACCTAAGAAATATTTTTATATAATATTAATACTTCTAAGAAGGCTAATATATTTAAGAAGGGTGTATTTTTCGTGTTTTTTGGTGGGAAGAGGTGGCCCAGAAGTGGGCCGACGTTATACCCTATCAAGTAACTATTGGGCGATGAAGAGAAACTATAGTTGTATCGCTTTAAGATGTTAAAATTATTACTACTAGAAATAAGGATATATTAAAATGCACCGTTCCTTCTAACATCGATCGCGTGTGTGGAGAGAGATCTGCGCGATGTAATGCCCTAGGACCTATCTACTTTACAGAGCTCGAGCAACTCTGCTTCCCCTGCAGAGCGCTTCATGAGGATGGGCCGAAGCACCGCATTCACGGACACACAAGTACGCAAGGCCGAGTTGGCCGTCATTCCTGACAGAACAAAGCTTCTTTGCAACGAGTGAACCGACATCGTGTCGCTGCTCCGCCTTGACAACTGGCGTGTGTGCCTTGTCTGCGCCTTGGCCGGCGAGGCCGACGACATCGACTGCGCGGATATGCAGACCTTTCTGGACAGACCGGTGGGCAGTGACCCTGCGGCGGCGATTATGGCACCCAGAACCTGAATATGCAAGGGTGACGATGGCACCACTACCACTCCAAGCCCGAAAACGGACAGCATTATCCACGGTTCAACCAACGGAACACGCGCGAAATCTTAGTCCTCTTCATAACCACCACCCATTGCTGCCCTCTGTGTTGTACCCTCGTCAGTCATGCACGCGCCCGTGGGACTAGAAAAGAAGAAGTGGTCCTCGTGGAGTCCTTGTCGCTGGCAGACGAATCCAGCAGGGGTGTAGAGAATATCTTGCGTGTGGCGCCGGAAAGATAGCCATTCCCGCAGAAAGTGCAGGGGCTGCTGCATGTTGTGGCCGGCATCGCAAACCGCCTTTTCCGAGCCTGAGCCTGGCGGGCCGAGACCCAGCCATGCAAGCAGAGGCTCGTACTCTGCAAAGTCAAAGTATAGTCGGCCGCCAAGGATCCCAATTTCAATGCCAAGCCAGATGGGTATCTGGCATGTGCTGTGCCATCGCGGGACGGTCAGATGACTGAGGCAATGGAAGCTCTGCATTGACTTGGTCACAGGAGCGGTATAGCCCAACAGCCAGACAAGCGGCTTCGGGACCTTGCGAAGCAGAGGTATGACAATATCGGCCTCCTCTGGTATGATGATGAGACCTGTTTCTGTCGACGGACTCCACAGAACCCAGTTTACGGGACGCTGCTGACGAATTAGAGTGGTGACAATGGAGAGCTACTCAGCTGATGGTTGAGACTTGCCACAATATCTTCCTTTTCCATCCCCTTCTTCGCTGCAACGGTCCGAACAAACTCACGAGAGACGTAGAGACGGGATGCAGTTGCCTGAATACGAAACAGCTTTCCAACCTTGGTCTTGCCAATGTAGTCGAAAGCCTGCAGAAAGGGCGCATGGGAGCCGTGGATGCGCGTATCAAGTTGACCAGTCTTGATAAAGTCTATTAGGCGACTATCGAGGCCCGGAAACACCAGCGCAACGTGATGGTTCTTCGTCTCCTTTTCGCGCATGTGCTCAACTTCGAGCACCACTTCTCTCTCCTGCTCGACTTCCATGAGCGCGGCCAGGTCGCTCGACTGCCCATGCGTTGCCATGCGTTCCACGTCCTGGGCAAACGTCTGGAGCTCAAGGGAAGCAAAGCGGACGTGGTCCGTCAGGGCGGATGGAGCTCTCGGGCCGTACATGTCCTGCAGAGTTTGTTGCTCCTCCTGCCGAATCACACTGAGCACCCTTTCAAGGTCGCTCTTGCTCGTGGCATAGTTGGAGTAGTTCCACAGCATGTCGGTGCGGCGGCAAAAGTCCCGACACTGCGAACGGTAGAGGCCCATCATCTGCTCGTTGGCTTTGCAGCTCTGGTGGAGCAACCAGCGCACGACGTCCCGTGAGGTGGGAACCATGAATCGGGTAACTTGTTGCGTATGAGCCAGACGTAGATCGAGTATAGCATGATGTACCTCTGGCGATGCTAGAAATGCGACTGATTGAGTTGTCCCGAGTTGTCTGAGTCTCATGGCAGCTGCCAGCGTGTCAGTCAAATGCTAGTTATACATGTTTGCTCCTACCCCCAGACCATCGCCGGGTAACGTACCTTGAACAGTTTGATCTTTTGTTTGGCCCAAGCTCAACGTGACGGCGCCCTTGGCATTTGCAGGAAGCCCAAGGTCCGTTCCGCGGGTATGCCCTTCATCAATGTAAACAACACACGTTTTGATATCATTAGCGAATGGGCTAGCGATGAGTGGCATCGGCTCTTTTTGAAATCTGGACCGCACCATGATTTGACTGTCTGGCCCGAAATAAATTGCGCCTTCAGCTTGGCTGTCAATGTCGAGCCACTTTCTGGCGACATCGTGATTCTCCATTTCTAGAATATGCGCACCCACATCGATCAATACGCGGATTTGCATTTCACGGAGAAACAGCAACGTCGCTTCCTCGTCAAATCGGACTCCAGCCGCCGCCGTCAAGTGGCAGTCCGCGTTTCTGCTTTCCAACAAGTGACACAAGACCTCCGCGTTGGTGTTGATCAACTCGGGCAAGTCATTTTGCTGGATTGTTTTTGGCAGAATATGCTTATTGTCGTTGGTTCCGCTGAAACCTGTGGTCAAACCGCGTTCTTGGCCGTCATCACTTGGGTGCAATAGTGGGATATCCCACCCCGACGCCAGGAGTTTTACAGGAAACTGCTTTGCAAACCGAGGGAAAACATAGGTATTCAGGTGATGATTGACAACAGTGCGGTCAAATCGCAGGTACTTCCAAAGCGTTTCCACCTGGAGATCATCCTCGGGGTCGATCAGATTCCAGGACCGGAAGGATGAGGGCAGCGCGGTGCAGGAGCAAACCCACCGATCGTAGTGGGCTGCTGCGTCGTCAGATTGCATTACACCCTGCAGTCCTTGCTTTAGCTGCTCCTTGGAAAGACCCTGCTGATAAAAGGCAAGGCACGTGAGAATGAGTGTGGTTTCAGGATGTCCATACTCGGCCGCTTGCGATGGAATACCTTTTGCTTCGAATGGCACCGCAATAGGTTGCCTGTCCGGGTTTAGACCGTACTGTATATTCCACTTCTTCTTGAGACACACCACAAGAATACGCTGTGATACTAGTCCGCGGAGAAGACAGAGAGCTTTTGGCGCAAATGTATCATCTTTCAGAGAAGCCAAAGCGGTATCCCAGTCTGATGAGGAGACATGTGCGCCGCTTAGTATCTGCTTGATAAGACTTCTTGTATCCTTGGATACGGACTCCTGAAACTGAAGCTGTGGTAGCCGACCGTCACATATATCCTCGACAAGAAGCTCATTGAGTGCATCTTCGGGCTCTGTTGCAATAAAGTGTATGATGGGAAAGCCTTGTTGTCGCGGAACAACAACAACCTTTCCATCAAATGTCTTTTGTAGAACCGAGGCATGACTTTCCACAAGGTCTAGTAGTTGCTCCACAATCAACCAGCGATAAGGATGACCGTCAAGTGCTGTCAGCTCTCCGCTGGGATAGATGAGTTGCGTATGAACAGACAAAGTCATGTCAGACTCATCCAATATATCTCGGCAAGTAGATTCCATCCATTGCTGAATTTCTACCATCTGCTCTCCCTCCTCCTGTCGAAAGTCTGCAAGACGCTGCAGCCCGCTCAACTTGAAAGACAGCACATGCGAGGGAAGACAAAGCATAACGCCGCCCATCTGCAGCATGTCGTGATGGATGCTCTTGTATGCGGATAAATTGGCGGCGTTGGAAGACGATCGTCTGGAAAATGGGATGTGACGAACTTGACGCCCGATGAGCCCGCCGATACGACTCTGGAGCACCTGCGCTGTTTGTAGCAGTAGAGCCTTTGGAACGATGACTCTGCAAAGTCTTTTAGTATCCGCCAAGGCAATTGCGGCCATTGGAATCACGACGGATGTTTTCCCTGAAACTGCTGTCAGTCAAGGTCTTAAGTCTGGAATAGCAACGATGATATATATATGCCCTTACCGGTTCCCATATTCATCTGTAACACAGAGTTCCGACCCGATTGTGGAGATATGATTGCCTTTGCCACATCGGCCTGCAAGGGCCGTATCAGGATATTATTGTCAATTTCCAGAAGTAGCCATTCTGGATAGTCGGCAGGACTCCAATTGGAATGGCCTTCGACTTGCAACTCGCCGTGGAGCCTCTTGTCTTCATAACTCAGCCTCGCGTCTTCCATCCGTAGCAAGCGTTGCAATTTGGTGACCAAAACTCCTAGATGGATGAGCCACTGCTGAAGTGGCAGTGAAAAGGATTTGTAGTGTTTGAAACGCAGCTGCTCGAGGATCGCGGTAAGTGAACTGCATGGCCACAGCTGGCCTGCTTTGAGCCAAAATTGGCAAGTATGCAGACGGGATAGAAGCTGAGAAATGTCAGAGCATTGAGAGTAGATCAATCTCTCAGTACTCGCAATTTCTGACGCAAATTCGCGTTGATCTAAAGGGAGATTGGTAACCTTTGGCCTCTCCAGAGACACTGCCATTGCCACGATGGATTTTTCAAGATCTTGGCCATACTGCTGCTGCATCATATTTTGAGAGCTCTTGAACGGCTGAACCAGTTCAAATAGGACAGAGAGCTCTGACGAGATAGACGGAAGTCGTTCTAGAATGCCTACCTCGCCAGTTTGATGAGAATGGTGAAGAGCTACTGGAGCTGGCACTCTGCTTGGATGTGAAACTCCAGTGATTATCCCAATCTCGTCCCGGACACAGTGGAACATGTCCAAAAGAGACGGAACCCGAAAGCTAGAGCGTTGAAGGGCGAGGCGAGATGACGAGTTATTTTCTGCGTCAGCGGCTCCCGTCGCATGGCAGACGCTCTGCATCGTGACATCACCGCTATTGCCGTTTTCGTCGTCGCGTACTAACTGCACCGTGGCTTCGAGTGCGCGTACATATTCCGAAAGCGAGCGATTCTGTAACAGTCTCTGCAGCTCCGGCTCCAAAAGCTCCCACGTCTTCTCCTTGTTCAGCACTTTCAGCCCTAGTTCGTGGCACCGCTCATAGAACCGCGCGCTTTTGCAAGGCACATCAGGCCATGAATCGCCTAGCCATGATGCAATCCTCTCAGCTTCTTGCTCGATATTATAATCATAGGCCTCCATGGCGACTGCCGCAGCACGTCGAGCCTGGCGGGTTGCCTTGACTCTGGAGAGGTATACCGTATAGTTGTCCTGGCAAGATACAATTAGCTTCGTGAGCGCCGATTTTTCAAGACCCTTATCAGGTCCAATGTTGGCGAATCTCTTGATGCCGGGTGGTTTTAATGCTCGCAAAGCAGGATAGCTACCGACAGCCACCAACCAGTCGATGACGTCGGCGCTGCACTCTGAGGCAAACACAAAAAGCGCGAGGCTCAGTTGAGCCATATGGTCTTGAGCAACGTTGGAGGATGCCCTGAGTAGTCCGATCAACGGCCCAAACGCCTGAGGGGCTTCGGCGCTGAGATTCCGCGCAACGTCTAGCGTATCGAATGTGTCGTCGAAACCATCGAAAGATCGCCACTTGTTCAAAATCTGGTGCAAAGTTTGGGCGGGCGGAAGCTTGCTAGACTCATCTCGCAGCTGCTTGACGCTGCGATAGACTCTAATACTCTTTTCAGCCCCGAATTCTGTGCCACGTTGGCAGTAAACGTCGCTCTGGCTCGCTTCGGACAGTAGTTCGATGTCAGACGGGTGTCTTATACGCTCATAAACTTGACGACGGAGAATGCCCCGAAGAGAAAGACAATCCAAGGTAGGCAGTGGTGGACCACTCGCCTCCTGATTGCTTGTAGATCCATCAAACATGGCCAATGACTGAGACTGCCGTAGTATATCTGCGGCGTGCATTGCCAGCTGCTCGTGCTGTACTGTTGCTGTCAAATAGCGATCCCACGTAACGCGCTGATAAAGCTTCCGATTGGGCGGATAGTACTCTCGTTTAGGGCTGAGATCCATAATCATGCATAGTATTCTCTTCGGGATCATGTTGAGAGGTTTCCACGGTTGACTTTGGGCAGCGGTCAGACACAAGCACGCCTCTTCTGTTCCTGTGCGTCCAGTGAGCTGGTCTGGAATCGGAAAAGACGTCAAAGCATGAATAAGAGCCTTGAGGTAGAACAGAGCCGGTTCTGGGGCGCAGCTTAATCTGCCGAGAAGCGGATCAACTGAAAAGAGAGCATAGTGCCCCTCGTTCAAAATTTTGACCGAAACATGCGGCCCGCTTCTTTGCCAGGAACAAGGACCGATAGGAACCATGACGCTCTTCTGGCTCAAATTGGTGATGCTTCGAAGTACAAGTTTGCTGTCAAGACCATGGAGCGCGCCAATGTCCTGTAAAGGGTCGATTTCGGACTTGAGCTGATTCGATTGCAAAAGCCCTTTTCCGTTCACAAAGAAGCGCATTTCTAGGCGCTTTATTTCGACCGAGAGACGCCCGCCGCCACTCATTGGCTGATAGATGCTCAGATTACTCGGGTCCTCAAAGTGTCTGAAAATGTTGGCAATGTTCCTGCCTATTTGCGATTGCGGCTCGACAAGACTAGATCCCTCCTTGACCGTCACTACACCATGAGCCGTAGACATGGCACGTCCACGCACAGCTGTCTGGGTGTGAAGGTTCAGTATCCAGTTGGAAGGCTTTCGAACCCATACGCCTGGCTTTCGTCGCATCTCAAGCTCACCAGTGTGCAGGTTGAGCCAATGCACACAGTCATCCACTAGTCCCAAAGGAAGGTCTGAAGTAGTATCGCTGCGAAACACTCTTCGTGGAACATACTGAAGTAGATGATTACGGAACCTGGCACGAATAACAACTTCGCCCTGATTCGTTCCGACGTGTACTTCGTGATGGTGGGCACCGTTGATGATTTGAAACTCCATCCCGGCTACACCAGAAGCTCTGGTGAGGAGATGTTGGCCCTGAAAAAGCTCCATAATGCCCGCATCTTCTTGAATTGCAAGGGGGAGCCTTCCTAGCGTCTTTCCGTCAATCAATAGATGGCCCTCAATGGGATGATAGTGAATCGTCTGCGATGAGACGAACGCCGTCGCAACGGTCTTGGACGTGAGCCAGTTTCCTCCATCGCAGAATTTCCATCCGAAGAACGATCGGGACTCAGATTTTCCAACATGTGTCCATGTCTCGTTGATAACAGTCTCCAGTGCTGAGATATGCTCCAACGCCATCTTCTTGATGATATCGCTTGTGCTGCACGCCCAACTCATATATTGCGCTAGAAGCTGCCGTAGATCTTGAGGAACGGCGTCCAAATTGACAACGATATTCTCTGACAGTGCAATAGAAGCTCTGAAAAAATGGGCAGCATTTCTGCTACAAAGGGGAGTCTCTTTGAATGCAGCACTCATGAAAGTCTGGCGACAAAGCAACGATGCACACGTTGCACTGGCAGCAGCCCTGCGTGCCGTCTTCCCATCCCTGGTGGACCTCACCTCTCGACGAAGCTGACAAATCCATTGAGAAAGAAGAGTGCGCATTTCATCTAGTAGGGATGTAACACTTGGGCTGATGCTCTCTGGGCCTAGGTGAAGTAGTCGCAGAGCGAAAGTGACGAGAATGCTCATGCCGTCCAGGTCCCTTCTACCGGACTGCAAGGCGCCCAGACGCAAACGGACCTGAAGACTCAATGATTCGCAAAAACCATGGTCGTGAAATATGGAGTGAATCTTTCCTAGAGCATCTCGCCCGCACGTCGAATGCGGTGGTCCAGCCTGCAACGCCAGACGCTGGAAGCATTTGATCGCCGAGGAGCTACTGAGATTCAGGTTGGTAGATCCCAGCTCAAGTACCAACACCATCCATCTCCTATAAGCACCCGAAATTGCGGCCTGGTATGCTTCAAATTCATGATACGACATGCTGGGGGGGCATTCGTCCTGGCTGGCGGCGATTTCGTACGAACTGGGGTGCTCAGAGCCATCCATATAGAGCTCAGGTTGATCAAAGGGGTCTGGGATACCCTTTGGAAGCCATGGGCCCAGTAAATAATGAAACCATGGGTGCTGCTTGCAGTCATTTGCCCAAATACCGTTTTCTGTGTCGTAGTATGTAAATATCGGGCCAAATGGTAACAGTACTTCGGCCGCCACCTTGGGCATCTTGAGCGTTCGGTAGTGGGTTTGCAGGTAAGCCTTGCTCCGAGATGCCAATGTAATGGAGCTGTTTGACTTGACGTCGGGCTGGTATGTCTTGAGGGGCTCAAAGTCGGCCAAAACAACGACTGCGTCGCCACCGTGCGCTTTGTTCTTCCAGCCCAGCATTCTCAGCCGCCAAGTAGCATCCCGATACGCAGCCAAGAATCCAGGCAGCTTCAGTTCCAGCAAAACAGCAGCTTTGCTTGCTTTCTTTAGGGGGAGAAACTCTTCGTGAACGCGGATTTTGAGGCGCTTGCGACAACGTGCTTTCCAGCATCGCTTGCAGCCACGCACGTCCAGGCTGCCATCGAGCTGGCGCTTGCAGAAGCAAGTACCACTCTGCATTTCGGCTGTCAGTCTTTGGTGCTCTGCCATGAGTTTGCTTAGCTCCTGGTTTTTGGCTTCCACAGACTTGGCAGACGCCGCTTCAATCCGCTCCCTGAGTTGCTCTATTCCAGAGTGCTTTCCATAGTCTTTCAAGTATGTCGTAGCAAATGCTTGGGTGTAGTTGGGGTCGTTGAAGATGGTGCGGTGAGAGTCCGAGCAATGTGCGATGCGGTTGGCCATGTGTTCTTGCACCTGGCGAAGTCGAGCCATGTCGCCCCGCGCCATGAGGCAGAGCATGTCGAGAGCCTCGGGAACAAAGCCAGGGTGATATTCCATTAAAGCTGGACACACACTTATGGCGGCTGAGTCCATGGAAACCCATAACTCGAATAGATTGAGCAAATACTGACTTGCGAGGATGGCGTCGTCGGCATATTGGCTTCCTGCCGACTCCATATATGTCGTGATTGCCTCTGCTAGCCCCAAGCAGGCTTCTTCGGGTGTATCATATGATTTCTGCAACTTTGACATGGATTTCTGTGCAGAGCCTACAAGTTTGGAGTACTGAGCCGCGACATTGTTGACTTCTGTTCCTTCTGTCTGAGAAGGAACGTCAAGTAGATCATGACTCTGAAGCGGAGTAATGTTGGCAGAAAGAAGCGCCCTGAGCTTAGGGCCACTATTTGAAAGTTGGAGAATGAGGTCATCTTGGACCGCGCTCCGTGGCAGCAAAGGAATCGGTCGCACAGTCTGTCGTTTGTGCTCATCCCAAAGGGCTGCGATAAACTTCTTAGTCTTGGTGAGGGTCGATTCAAAGAACCCTTTCTGCTTGAAAAAGTCCTTGTAATGACTTTCTTGAACTTGTGTCGGAGCATTATCCACCACTGCTTGCAATTTCGCGAGCCGACGGCAAAGCTTGGCTTGCAGCATCAGTACCCTCTCGGGGTGCAGAGTCGCCTGGCAGTCTGCGAGGAGATGAGAAAAAACGATGCAAAGGAGGAGCTTGTAGCAGGTGTGATTTGCCTGCAGGTCCTTGTCGAATGAACTCAGTAGGCAGCGCTGAACGAAAACACGAAGCATCAACCAATAGGGAGAACGTCTCCAGGGTTGCTCCGATGATTCCAGAATCACGTCGTCTCTGATGCGTTTGTGCACGGCAACAACTGAACTTGTCCTACCCATGGCCTGGAAATAGGACATGAGTAGCTCCGTAATGAGTGCAGGGCTCGAAGTGTCGCGTGTTTCGACAACGGATTTGTCTCCCTTGAAAGCTCGAGCGGCAAATTGGTCGAATGCAACCTCAGTAGCCTGCTCCAGGAATCCAGCAATTGTCTCTTGAAAAGACGTTTTGGCAAACTCGGTCAGTGGTATGGCCACTGCGCGACAAGGAAAGCTCCAAAGTAGGGAATGCTTGGCTTCTAGCACAGCGGGAGCGGAGGCGGACACCTCGCATGCTTCGAACACTACCTCGTCGGTTCTATACAGGTCAGCGCAAGGACAGAGAGGAACGCCCCAGATAGAAGACGAACTCAGTTTTCTTATGGATAATAATGGCGGCATTTTGCTGAGTGACGTGAAGAGCAAGCCAGTTTGCGCCGTCCGTCCGTGCAATGGTCCGAAAGGCTGCGATGAGCGTCTCTACCGAGACTGGATGATACAGCTCACGCGTCAACAGTAGGGAAGCCTCTAAAGTCTCCCAGTGAGTGGCTGAACTTGTGCCCTGCAGCTGCTGGCATGCTTTGATCAGGCGCGTGGCCAACTCCCAGTTGAGCATGGAAGTATCATCCTCGAAAGCAGCTGGAAGCTGCGGTGGTAGGACCAAGTGGTCAAATACTGCTTCGAGCAGCATCCTTGCCTCTCCCGTCATGGAGGCAGCGGCTCTCGTGGACGCTGAGCCTGTTATAAGCGGGAAGTAAGAACAGCAACGCCCTCGCGATATCAAGGGCACTCTACTAAATCGAAAGAAGCCTTTCTGAATTTTGAGTGGATTTGCGCGTTTGCAACGGCCGTTGTGATTGCAACGTACGCGACCTGTGAAAGTAGCTGCGATGACTGTCTGTTGGGTCGGAATGAAACTTGCACAATCACTCTGTGAGCTGCATACCTACCTGCCTTATATTCTCGCTGTTGCGAGGCAGCTCTGCCCGCTTCTTGCCCATAGCCAAATGCAGTGAGACACACAGTAGTAGTGGTAGGCCCTCGCTTGCTCAAACTCTGGGCCGTCTACCTCGCTGACCCAACAATCGATCCTTTGGCGGTATCGTTCGGGCCGCCAATATGCAAAGTCTGCTTACGATTAGGCAGATGTTAAAGCGACATAAATACGGAGGCGCAGTTTAGGCGCAGCTCACCTACCATGCTACAAGTTAGCTAGCCTCGGCTTTTCAAGACCGCCGCGCGCGGCGGTACTGGTGATGATAAATCTTGGGCTGTGCCAATAGGGCAGCCATGCTGTTGATGCTGTCTGCCATAGAAGCTGGCTTAATTGTGACCCATCCAGCCAGACACGCATATACCAAGTACATGTTTCAGGGTAGTATGCAACAATGTTTGATAATCGGCCGTGTGAGATAAGACCTATCTATCATCTATGGCAAGGCAAGGGAGTGTCTAGGGACGAAAGTTACCGCGTTTAGGGAAAATTCATTCCTCGTCGGGTATCCTAAGATACATCTATGATGATAGGGATACATATCAACCATGCTTGTGTCTCTTCTTCCTTGTCAGTACCTGCTTAGTAATAAAACTTACCCATCCTACCCAGTAGAATAAAGATGAAGGCGTCACTATCTCTCCTCGTCTTCAACATCTCTTCGCCTTGCAACAAATCAAACCTCATACTGTACCGCCATGTCCCCAGTTACAAACGCCATGCTTAATGCCCGACGCGAAAAAGAATGCGTCGCCATTACCACAGAGCGAAAGTACTTTCACATTGACGGCTCGTATGTTAAGCGAAGCCTGCGCCCGCACGAATGGCAGCACAGCCCCTTTCGAGGCCTCTTATGCATTCCGCGCCTTGGTAACGAACGTCTCTTGAATGAGGCTGCTACCTTGCGATTTATCGCTACAAATACGGATATTCCTGTGCCTAAATTATACGCGTGCTTCGAGGATGACGGGGCTGTGTATTTAGTCACGGAATATATTGATGGGGTCCCCATGGCCGATCTGGAAGCGGAGAAACGCAAGATTGTCGAGGCCGAGTTACAGGTCCATGTTGCAGCTTTACATAGTATAAAGTCCAACGTCTGGGGAGGTCCTTCCGGACTGGTAAGCTCCTTCTACGCCACTTGTCTTCTTTACACTGACTTGTGTAGGTTATTCCGCCATATCGACTGCTCAAACACACTGTGCGTGCTACGTGGACAATGAAGCCAAGAGACGTCCAAGATTTGGTCTTTTGCCACAACGATTTATCCACGCATAACGTCATTGTCGACCCAGAAACATTAAGAGTCAAGGCCATTATTGATTGGGAATACGCTGGGTTTTATCCTCGGGAATTTGAAGGCATGTACTTTCGCCGGCCGGGTCCCTCCGCTGCGCTGGACGGCGAGGTCAATGACGAAGAAGAGTTGTTGAAAATCATGTACGAAAATGAGCAGGATAAATAATGGCGAGACAAGTGGGAACGGGGGGAGTCTTGGATAGTCATGACACAGAATCCTTTTAAGCCCTCTTTCTTCACCGGCTGCGGTGTAGACTTAACCGGGGGGACGCTTGTCGTACAGTGGTCGCGTGACTCTGCTGCATCTCTTGGCCGCGAGATCGGATCCGAGCCTGTCCCAAAGGCATTGCATGAAGCGAGTGCTGGTACAGTGTGTTGCCTAAATATGAATGATGGGTTCTGATTGTGACTCGTGACTGCATTGACAAGGGTAGAAAGAACTGTCATGCTCTGCCAGTAGACAGCAGACTAAAAAAAAAACGGCATAATATCCCACAAGCGACCTTGCATCAACTCAAATCCATGCCTTTAATTCTCACACCATCAATGTAGCCCTACAGCACCAACTCCCACGTCTCCTCCTCCGAATCCTGCGCCTCAAAATGCCGTGCCCTTTCCCTCCCTACACACTGAAACCCCAGTCCCTCATACATCCGCCTCGCCGCCTCCAAATTGCTCTGCGTCGTCAACCTCACCGTCTTATACCCGCACTGCCTCGCAAACTCCACACAGCTCCCTGCCAATCTCTTGCCCAGTCCCTGTCCCCTCGCCTCTGGCTCGACCAACAGCACGCGAATCTTTGCCGTGTCTGCGTCTCCCCCGCTGCACAGCACCACACTGCCCTGGAAGCGCCCGTCGCGCTCCGCAATCCAGCAGCGTTCTTTTTCGGGGTCGTAGGCCAGGAGATCCCGCTCCTCTGTCCTCATTCATACATACTCATGTCCTTGTTCCCCTCCTCTGTCCTCTGTCTCATATCAACCCGCGCCATACTCATCCTCCCCATCCTCCTCCTGCTCCACCTCGGGCTTCTGCGCATACCAATAATAATAATTAAAATACCTATGAATCCTCACATCATCCAGCGCCTGCCTCGCCAGCGCCAGCCTCACCTGCGCCTCCTCCTCCGACAGCCCCAGCGCGCGAAACGGCCTCCCCGCCAGCGTCGATATAAAGTCCGTCACCGCCGTTTTCTGATACAAGCCCACCAACCGCATCGTCTTATCCTTGGCCCACGGCCCAATCGGCACCTTGACGACCCTGCAGCGCACGTTGGCGAAGCCGGCGGCGAGCAGCAGCGGTTCGAGCTCCGCCGGCAGCGAGGTGCTCAGGCCGAGGCGGGCGTAGGCGGAGCCGGCGAGCTCGTAGAGCACCTTGAAGGGGTCTTCGGCAGGCATGGTGGCGTCGTCGCAGAACGGACGGCCGAGGAGTTCTTGGAACTCGATCCAGCCGCCTGGGCGAAGGCTCCTGGTGGTGTGAGAAGGGGGGCATCTTACTGGGGATAGGGAACGGGGGGGAGAGAGAGAGAGCACGGCCCTCCAGAATGAGGGACTTACTTGTAGGCATGCTGCATGACGAGGGGGACATCTTTGAGAATCATGGCCATGAAGCGAAAGTGAGCGAGGTCGTAGTTGTCCAGCAACCAGTCCCTTTCGCAATCATCCACGATGAATTCCACATTCGGCGGTACCCAAAGCGGTTGAATCGGCGTCAAATCAATCCCCAGCACCGACGCACTCGGATACGCATCCCCCGCTGTTACCTGTCAGACCACGATTCTCCTTTTTTTCAAAATTGCCTACCGACTTTCAATCGCCCAGATGCCTATCCCCCGTCAGCACATGATCCCATCATCTTCTCATCTTATACTCACCCGTTCCTGTCCCTACATCCACAATCTTCTGCGGATTCGCTCCCACCGGCGCCAAAAACAGCTTGCCATCCATCAACTCCATCAGCATCACGTGCTTCATGTCCTCGCGCGCCTGCTCCTGGTCGTCATTCGGGATGGGGTAGCGGCTGTTCTTGAAGCTCTGGTAGCGCCGGCCGCGCTCGTAGGTGTGCGCGTAGACGCTCGAGGTCACGCTGACGAGGTCCGAGTCGACGCTGTTGGCGACGAACTCGTCGTCGCTGACGTCGCCGCTGCCGGCGGGCTCGATGGGGGAGTCTTCGGGCAGCCAGGGTGGTGGTGGCCCGGAGGAGGAGGACGGCGATGGGGGTGACAGCGGTGGGGGTGAGAGAGGAGCGGACGGGCCGGGGAATGTGGGCTGCGGTCCGGATGACGACTGCGGTCCGGAGAAGGAAGGCTGCGGTCCGGGTGAAGGCTGCGAACGGACAGGGTCATAGTACTCATGACGGTGGTGTTCCGTCGTCGCCGCCGCTTCCTCACCGTCCTCTGGCTTCGGCCTCTGCTCCCCCTGATCTGGCGACCCCATGTTTGCAGCTATCCTTGCGTTTCTTTCCGTCTTTCAATTCCTTCCTTTTCAATAATTAATTTCGTTACCTTCAACTGCCGAAAGGAGAGTACTTTGGCAGATGCGACCCTTGTCCCACGGGCGGAGGGCACAAGGAAATCGGATTGGATGGATCGGCTTCTTCAGCCTACCGTCTGATAACAGAGGTTAAAGACGTCGTATGTTTGACTGTCGGTCAAATGACCATTGTTGTAGTCTTTAGTTTCCAGCAACGCATCCGGCTAGGGCAAAGGTGAGACTAAATGCTCTTTTTTTTTTCCCCAATGCAACTGCAGTCTGTGGCGTCGGAAGCTTACTGGACTCAGACTGGCTGGACTCAGACTCAGACTGGCTATCAGACTGGGCTGAAAAAAACGACAAGTCACCCTGTCTCTTTTTTTTCTTTCAACGGTTGGCGGGGGTTGTGTCTCCTTGGCGCGCCCGCTGTCCGCTGTCTGCTGCCCGCAGGCCTGCATTTATTAATTTCAGACAAACTCTTCTCTCCATTATTATTACCTGCTCGGACATTATGCTTACTAGTCTTCTGCTGTCTTGCTGCTTGGAATTATGTACTCTAATATAAACCTCTTGCCATCCCTCTTGTCGGGTATCTACACTTCTACTTCCCATGCCCTTTTGTCACCATCAACATTTGCTTCACCGTATTAATATCCAGCGACTTTTCTGCTTCGCACAGTGACTGTTCCACCGCATTAGCCCCTCGCTTCACCACTTCCTCATCATACCCCCCCATCACGTCTGCCCGCGACGCCCTCTTCCCCCCCGCATCCGCTGCTCCGTGCAACTGCACCAGCGCATGTATATAATTCTCCACATCCGTAATGGAGTGCTGGAAGCCCTGGCCACGATCTATTCATCATGAAAAATTAGTCAGAATCCTCGCAACACATGGTAGGACTTACAAATCAGCATCGGATGCGCAGCGTCTCCTGCCAGCGTCACTCGTCCATCATAATTATCCCACGCAACCGGAACCCAATACTTCATCTCGTTTACGCTGACATATGCATCCTCTTCCGTCCAGTCTATCGCCAGCTGGAATTCATCCCGCAAAGGCGTCGTGTGCTTGCTGATGTAGTCGAGCGCTTCCCGTCCTCGCAGCTCAACCGGCTCGCCGCGCCATATCTTGACCCAAAACGTTACCCAGGCCGACTTGTCCGACGATTCCTTGGCAGAGAGAACTAAAATTTCCATCAGTCAGTCTTTCAGTCCCGCTTCTTGCCAGTAAAATCACAAACCGCCAATGCCGCCCACGGCACCGGTGCCCATCATCAGCGCCGCCACCGGATGCTTGCTCACAATCGCCTCCGTCTTGTCCGCGTCCTCGTACTGATTGATGCCCGTCGCGAACAGGAACCCCGACCCCTGCGCCCGCGCCCTTTCCGCGCCGAGCAGAATCTCCCGCACCTTGGACGAGGTGCCGTCGGCCCCGAGCAGATAGTCGGCCTTGACGGTCGTCCCGCCCTCGAACTCCGCCTGGATGCCCTTGTCCGTCTGCGCAATGCCCTTCAATGACATGCCCCATCGGACGTCGATGCCGCGGGCCAGCAGTGCGCGAAGCCGTCTCCGGCTGACCCGTCTCGCGCCGGGCGTCGGACTGCTGAAGAGGAGATCCCCCGTGACTCCGTTATAACACGGCAGCGTCTCGACTTGTGCGTCAAACTCGAGATGCGGGTTGCACAGCGCATCGTCCAAGTCCTTGAGAATCTCCTCCGGAGCCAGTCGCCGCAGGATGGGCATGGCCCAGTGCACCAGCATCGTCCATTCCCGCGGCCGCGCATCGATGCCCTCCTCCCTCTCGACGACAATCGCATGGAAGCCATTCTGAAGCTGCTGTCAAAAATAGGGTCCCGAAAGGGAATACATCACATTTCCCACTGCATAGATTTGTCTCACCTGCTTCAAGCCTTGTGCTGCAAGGAGCCCCGTCAGGCCCGCACCGACGATTAAAACAATGGGTTCAGAGTCCGTACTCGACATTGCGGCGGCGTCGATGCCTTGCGTGCGTGCAGCGGCTCGGCCGCGAAGAAAAGGAAGCTTAAACCAACTCATTTTCGCTAAAGAGTGAAAAGGCATTGTTGCTCGTTCTTTCCCCTGGTGGGAAAGAAGTGTAGTGGCAGGTATGGAGCAGGCTTCGTCAACACCATGTCAATGCCAATGGGCACTAAAGATGCGTGGCAACGTGGCTAGGCCAAGTTGACGGAGACGGTTTGGTGATTTTAGTCGTCGTCGTCTTTCTGTCTCAATCATCACGCCACGTTGTCACCACTTTTGCGGGAGACTTGGTCCATCCTGCTGGGCCGGGGAGGCTGACGGACTACTACCAGTACGGACGAGAAGGCGAGGCCCATTGCCTCTATTCGTGCTAGCCCAACTAGCAGAACAAGGTAGCAGTGTCTTTGCATGCAGACATTCAACATGTCCGAGAGCACCGGCCTGGCGGGACTATGCTGCAACCCGTGGGGTCGCGGTTTATATTAACTGTGGAACGAGGAACCACGCCACGCATGAATGTCGCCCAAGAAACACTATCAAGTTGAGGGAATGCGACGCTGTATTTCTGCAGACTGGGCTTCTCACCCTATTGGTACCAGCTCTCTGGTTCACCCACATAGTGCCAACCCATGTCATCTTCTTACACAATGCTATAATCAACTGCCGAGCTTCAAGTGCCGAGTCTGTCCATGGGGTGCCCCACCTCAGCCGGACATATCGGCGAGTACATATCGATGGACAATAACTGGTGAAGCTGAAATATGCATAATACCTCTGGAAGTAATCAATATCCTTTCCAGGAGTGTATCAGCAGACAGTCCCGCCAGGCTGGACAAAGCTATGTGAATATATATATTCCCTTCCTTCCGACCGTTGAAGTTGCACATGCAAATGCGGGCTCCTCCTTACTAGTCTCGACCTATCGCTTTCCACATGGATTTATGGAGCATAACTGGGTACTAGAGCAGCGAAAAAGCAAAACTACAAGTTGAATAATGACAGCCACCGGGGCTGACAGGAGTTGTGACAGTATGCCGAGCCGAGTGACGAAATATCTGCAGCAGAGACTACCCTGACAATGCCTGAGAGACACTCATGGAGAGATTGCCAAGGCAATTTCTACAAGTTACAAGAATTACTCTTGTTCAATTTCTTATAATTCATCATCTATTGTTACTATCATCATGGCATCGTTCTCAGTGTATCGTCGCAGCTTGTGCTATGAATCGATCCATATGCCGGTATACTGCGACGGACCACGGATCGGCTGAGCTGTCAACAAAATCTAGGTTGGCAAAAAGCAAAAACGCAAACAATGTCTTGAAATATAAACGAAGCATGCAAAGTCATAATCACATGATAGGGTGCGATTCGTCAACATGGGCACTGGGTGATGACTGCAAAGAGCCACGCCCCGAGTCTTGACGGCCATGTAGTCGCTCACAGAACCATACGAACCGCCTCATTTACCCCCCTACATCTTGGACCTCCTTCTCGGCTCCCGCAAATACTTGTGCCTCTTATCCGCCACCAGCCCATCCACCAGCTTCGTATTCAAATACCCCGGACTCGCATCCGCCATCAAATCCGTCATCCCACAGAGCCTCATTGCCGTCTCCATCTCCTCCCTCAGCACTGTCCCTCGTTAGCCTCCCTCTCACATTAAAAAAAAAAAAAACTTACAGTGTACCGCATGCTCTACCCCGGCCTGCCCGTAGTTGAGCGCATACATAAACGGCCGGCCCAGGCCTACCGCCGCCGCGCCCAGACACACCGCCTTGACCACGTCCGAGCCGCGGCGGAAGCCCCCGTCCACCAGCACCGTCAGCCTGTCAAACGCCTCGGGCAAGTTCCTGTGCAGCTCCAGCAGCGTGATAATCGCCGGCTGCGCCGTGTCCGCCGCGCGTCCGCCGTGATTACTCACCGCGATGCCGTCGCAGCCGCACCGCATCGCCCTCTGCGCGTCCTCCCACCTCTGAATCCCTTTGACGACAATCGGTAGGTCCGTACACTTGCGAATCCACGGAATGTCGGCCCACGTCAGCGCCGGATCAATAAACGAGGCCGTCTGCCGCGCCAGGCCCGTCCCGCCCGACGCCCGCTCATCCTCCTCGCGCTTTGAAATCACCGGCAAATCCACCGTCACAAACACCGCCTTGACCTTGCCTCCCTTGCCCAACCCGCGGAGCAACTCCTCCGTCTTGCTTCGGTCCTTGTTGACGTACAGCTGGAACCAGAGCCGCTCCGGCGTGGCCTGTACAATCTCTTGCAGCGGGTAGGAGGCGGACGTGGACACGCAGTGCACGATGCCAGACGACGCGGCGGCGGCGGCAAAGGCGAGCTCGCCGTCGGGATGGGCGGCGCGGACGGTGCCGACGGCGGAAATGTACACCGGCAGGGCCAGCCGGCAGCCGAGTAGGGCGGTGGCGGTGTTGACGGCGGCGACGTTGCGCATGACGGCGGGCCGGAACCAGATGCGCTGCAGCAAGGCAGAGTTGGCGTCGCGCGTGATGTTGTCGTTGGAGGCGCTGCGGACGTAGGCCCAGGCTTGGGGGGTCAAGGTGCGCTGGGCGGCGGCTTCAAAGTCGTAGAGGTTGATGATGCTGGACAGCCGAGGTTTTTCGCCGGTTGCGTGTGCTTCCGGCGGGCGTGTCGTCCAGTCTGCGGGCGCGGATGTCGCGTCTAGCCGGCCGAGTCGCTGCGACGAAGGCAAGGTCTGGGAGATGAGCGACGGCGCGTGCACGGCATTGTACCGATCCGAAGCATCCTTTCCGGCGTAGCGGTAAATGACTGCGGTATTCAGTAAGGGCCTTGGGAGGAGAGTGAATTGTGTAATATTGTACATACTTTCTGCGCCCCCGGGATGCGTAGGTGCGAAATCGGTCATGTCGTAGACTTGCCCGTCAACCACGATCCAGCAATTATCCTCGCTGCTGTGCTTGCGCACCTCGGACACTGATATTTTGGCCATTTCGATATGCCTCACCAAAAGGTAATGCTCATCCAACGATGAAACCGCGGATACTGTCCAGTTCGGAGCGCTGGTATTTGTAAAGGCCTTCCGTGGACTGGCCCCCGCTGCGGAGAAGGTCTGGGGAACCCCCACAGACTCCCGATCGCGGAAGCCGGCCAGCATTTCCTTGGGGTTCTTGGACAGCAGCAAGACTGTCTCACAACCAGAATTAAAATATTAATATATCTACAATTCTTCCTTCAGTAGCTACATTGATTAAACTCCCATCCACTACTTGTTTAACCTCGCCGCACGCTCCCCATCGTTCCAAAACGCACACTGCCTCGTCCTCACATCATCCCGTTCCGTGCGGGTACCATCCGCCCCCGGACTCACCACCAGCTGCCGCGGACAATCACCACCCCCCTCGGAAGCCTCATACCGCGGCCATTCCGGCGCCCCCGCCGCCCGGAACGTGTTCGGATCGCCCACCGCCACAAAACTCGCCATGTACGCATGATACAGCCTCGCCACCTCTGGAAAGGGCACGTCCGCGTCGTTCCACAGATACGCCGCGTCGGCCGCGTGCGGGATGCCGCGCCAGCCGTACGCTTCCAGCGGGTGGCCCGGCGTGTTGAAGCGCAGGCGCCACGTCGGCACGCCCTTGCTGGACGTCGTCGCTGCGGTCGCGCGGCTCGGGCACATGTAGGCCATGTCGGACCATGCAGCGGACACGCGATTGTACTGCGTGCTGTTGGGCGACCGGGCCCACGGCGAGTCCGGATGCGCCGCCGGGTCGGGATATAATTCATTCAGAATCGCCAGGTCGGTGACGTTGAGGTTTGGGCTCAGGTTCTGCCAGAAGCGTAGAAAGTCGTCGTTCGTCTGCAAATGCCCCGGCGTGTAGTACTTGCCCTCGTCGGTGGTGTGCGTCGTGATGAGGGGCAGCGCGTGGAAGCTGCCGTCGCGATAGCACCGCGAGCCGGGCCGCTCCAGCCGCGGCCCGCCGACCACCGGCTGCCACGGCCAGTTCAAGTTGCTCTCCGCCTCTGCGTAGATCCGCGAGCTCACCTGCTCCATCCCGTCAATCGGCGCGGCACGTAAACAGCGCATCTGCTGCGCGTCCTCGGCATCAGCATCGCAGCCAATGTGCAGCATCAGCGCCCGGAAATCCGCCTCGTACCGGGGATAGTGTATGTCGGGAAACGCGCGCGCTGTGATAGCGCCCGACTGCAGCAGCACCCGCGCAAACAGCGGCGAGCCTTGATCCTCCCCGTAGTTGTGAAAGTACGCAAACGCCGCCGCGTGCGAGCCCGCCGACAGCCCGCCGAGCGTGACTTGGTCCGGATCGCCGCCAAACGCGGCCAGATGGGTTTGTAAGAACTGCAGGAAGAAGTGCTGGTCGCGGAGTCCGAGATTCAGCAGGCCCTGTCGGTCAAACAGCGCGCTCGGCAGGAATCCGAGCGAATTCAGACGGTAGTTGAACGTCACCACCATGACCGGCTGCGTCGACGACGCCACAAACGAGCCGCCGTCCATGGCCCGCCCCGAGTACAGCGAAAACGCACCGCCATGGATCCAGACCAGCGTCGGCAGCTTCTGCGTCATCGGCACGCCCGCCGGCCGGTACACGTTGAAGTTGAGACACCTCTCCGACTGCTCCGCTGCGTACGCGTACGTCTTGTCCTGCGTGCAGATGGGCCCGAAGCGCGCTGCCTGCCGGATGCCCGGGAAGGGCGCCGGTGGGTGCTGCACGGGCGTGAAGCGGCGGTCGCCGACGGGCTGGAGGGCATAGTCGACGCCGAGCCAGGCGTCGACCGCCCGCGGGAGCGGGAAGCCGCTGATGCTCTCGGAGAGGACAGTGGCTTGGTACTGGCCGATGCCGGTGAGATTGGCGACGGGTGTTGGGGGGGCCTCGAAGCTGTGGATGGCGCCGAGGAGCGCGGAGCTGATGATGGCGCCGAGGGAGGGCTGGACCATTTTGGATCAGGGTCGCGTTGGTATATGGAGGGAGTTGTGTATATGGGAGAATCATAAGTGGCGTTGGCTTTATATAAAAAGCGAAGCCGAGTTTCCGTGCCGGTGCCGGCTGTCGGAAGGCGACCGGTTGTTAACGCGGGGTAACGCCGCGTGGCGGAATTGCGCAACCGACGGAAGCAGTGGATGCAAATATGTACAAAATAATTTATAAATGGAATATTGTAAAATTTCATGATTCACCAACTGGCCCATGATATCTGCCTCGTCTTGCTTGGTAAAGTGATTATTCCTAGCCAACATCGTCCCCAACATGCCCTCCGCTGCACCGTACAAGGAAACGCCCATGTTGACCAAATACAATCATCATCAACATGTCTCAATCATCCCCCGTCCCAGCCGGCATGCCAAACATGCTCAAATCATCACCACTCCGCCCCTCCAGCGCCATCTCCGCCAAATTCCGCCCAATCGCCGGCGCAAACTTGAACGCATGCGCCGCCCCCAGCGCCACCAGCACGTCCGGACTCGTCTTGAGCGGCGAAATCACAAACTGCCGCCCCGGCGTCAACGTATACTGGCACGTCACCGTGCGCAGCGTCTGCCGCTCCGCATCCGGCAGAAACCCTCCCAGAAAAGTACACAAATCTTGCAAAATCGTGGGCGAGTGCACAAAGGTTCGATCGTTGGGTGTCATGAGATTCATGGCGCAGTCTTGGCCGACTTTGAACGTCGGCTCGCCGTAGCAAGGGAACCCGTAGAAGCACGGGTCGGCGTGCCAGATCCAGACCGGGAAGCGCGAGGCGTCAAACGCGGATGGCGAGGCGGGCTTGAAGTAGGTGACTTGCTCTTGGGAGACGGTCAACGGGATGGTGATGCCCAGAGGAGCGAGCAGCTCGTTGGTCCACGCATCCGTTGCCAAAATGACCTTTTTCGCAGAAAACGTGCCATTGCAAGTCTCTACATCCACACCACCGCCGCCATCTTTCGGCTTAATCGCTTCCACCCGCGTCATTTCCTTTAGCACCGCACCGCTCGCCCTCGCCAGATGCTGCATCGCCATGACCGCCTTTGCCGCATGCGCAATCCCCGAATCCTTTGTATACACCGCCTTGACGCCATCTTGGAGTGTATACTGCGGCCACCTCGCCCGCACCTCCTCCGCCGTCAGCAGCTCATACGGGACCTCATTCTGCTCCAGACTCGCCACAAACGCCTGCACCTTTAGCGGGCCGCCCTCTGGCAGAAACACCAAGCCCCCGGTGATTGTTGTCAACTTTTGCCCGGCCGCCTCCTCCAGCTGCGCCCAGTCGCGGTAGGCCGACTTGGCGAGGGCGACGTACTGGGGCGCTTCGTAGGAGGTCCGGATGATGCGCGAGGTGTCGTGGGAGGCGCCGCGGACGTGGCCGAGCTCGAATTGCTCCAAGGCAATGACGGAGGCGCCTTTGCGGGCAGCGTGGTAGGCGGCGGCGCTGCCGAGGGCGCCGAGGCCGATGACGGCAATGTCGTAGGTGGTCATTACTTTTCTTGTAGGGAAGAGAAAGGAGAGTAGCTCTGTAGATGGGAGCAGGAGGGGAGCAGAAAGCACGAGTCCAGCCTTTTATATACGTACCGTCTTCACCCCGCACTTTCAACCATCATCATGCCTCTCGAGGTTTCTCCGATAACGCAAGCATAGGGTCAGGTGCACCATCATGGGGGGTATGCGCCCGACCTCACTGTCTCCAACGCCGAATCCAGACCGGGCCCAAGCCACGACTAGCACTCCCACCATCAAGCCCAAGGAGGGAGGGGCGATGTGTTGTCGGTGACGTTGGGTGTCGATCGGGTTCGGGCACGGCTCGAGGCGGCATGAAATCCGGGTTACATTGACATGTTGGCTGATGATGGTGGATAGTATTCAAAGTCATAGTTCCATGACTTTGTATAGCTTCATGTCAGTGTAAATCCGGGGGCCGAGCACTCTTATTCTTAGCTTCCCCCGGTCGGCGCCAGGTGGGCTCCGGGGTCCCGTCGTATAAAAGTAAGTAACCGGAGGCGCCGGCTATCTTTCACTACCCCTCTCATCCTTGATTAAATTCAACATCTCGACACCATGATTAAAACAGATTACAAGGACATTATTGTCGAGGTTTCAGGGCAGATTGGCACCATCAAGGTTCGATCCCTCTTCCCACGGCTCGTCCTCTTACTTAGCCAATCAGTTGAATCGTCCCGACTATTTAAACGCTTTCGGCGGCCGCCTGCTTCCAGAAACCATCAATGCCTTTCGCGAGCTCAACAAGCATCCCGACACGGTGTTTACCGTACTTACCGGCGCAGGACGCTTCTTTTCCTCTGGCTGGGACATACGGAGTACCACCTCATCTCCCCCGGCTTTCCTTGCCATCGCTAACACCTCTCAGACAACGACTTTCCCTCGGGTCCTTTCGAAACCGACGCCGACGCCAAAATCGCACACGCAAACCTCCTCTATCCCTGTAATCCATCACACTCTCCCCCCCTCCAGTTTCAACCTGCTAACCCCCTAGGCATCGAACTGATCCGCACCATCATCGACCACCGTAAAATCTTCATCCTCGCCCTCAACGGGCCCGCCACCGGCGGCGGCGCCGCCTGGTTCCTCGGTCTCGCCGACACCGTCCTCGCCGCTTCCAACTGCTACCTGCACGCGCACTTTTCCTCTCTTGCGCTCGT
The DNA here is from genome assembly GCA_028828415.1 of Cordyceps cateniannulata. NCBI lineage: Eukaryota > Fungi > Ascomycota > Sordariomycetes > Hypocreales > Cordycipitaceae > Cordyceps > Cordyceps cateniannulata. The sequence goes on from JAPHMX010000002.1 coordinate 189,701, forward strand.
TCCGGAGAACGGCTCGATCCGGACGTTCTCGCACAGCGTGGGCATCCACCGCGCCAACGACATGCTCATGTACGGGAAAAAAGCGACGGCGGAGCAGCTCCACGCCTGGGGAACGGTTAGTGAGGTCTTTCCTACCGACACCTTCCACGGGTGTGTGAGGGAGTTTTTGGAGAGGCAACTCGACGAGAATGACGGGGAGAGCATGATGATTGCCAAGAGGCTGCAGGCGGCGGCGTTGAGGACGGAGAGGCTGCTGGCGGCGTACGAGGCCATGGATGCGCTGTATGAGAGGATGGTGGAGGGGGCGCCGCCGGCGAGGTTTGTCAAGAAGATTCAGGAACTGCAAGGTATGTTTATTGGCTGTAGACTGGAATGCGCTAACTGGCAGTAGAGAAGAAGGAGAAGCGATCGAAGCTGTGATGCGTTGGTGGACAGGTTGGTGGATGGCTACAGTGCACCATGGTACTTGATACCACTAGGTGTCTACAGCGTAATCTGTACCTACCTTGCCTCTCTATTACTCAGTACAGGTAGTACGAAGTAGGTACTTGAAGCTGCAGTGAACCGCAGGTGTGATTCAGCAACAATAGTAGACTTTCAGGGCGTCCGCTATTAGCATCCTTCTAGCTGCTATTGGCCTTGTTCCACCTATAACTTAGTAGTCCGTCCCTTGATTATAAGCTTTCGGCACTTTGTTTGACACAAAGCCGGCGCGGGGTAGCCCGATCACGAGACTTGCGACCGTTGTCATCGGCCCTGGCGTCCTCTTTAAAAGCTTCAGCGGGGGATCCCAGCCCTGAACCTGATCAAGACATCATCAACTGAATCCATCAAATTCATCCACTCCCTACCCAAAGATGCCCTCCTCTGAAGTCGCCAAGGCCAAATACCAGGCCATGCTCGAGCAGGCCAAGATTAACAATGCCCATCGTAAACGCCCGTCGGGTGCGCTGGCCGGGGCCAACCGTCTCAACTAACAGTCAACTTGATTAGATCGCACCAACCGCGTCGTCACGACTCGTCATCCTTCGACCGGCGGCTGCGAAGTGACCAATTCCATCTCTCGTCGCACCAGCCATAGCAGCATGGACGTGCCGACTGGTCGCTTCCGCGCGTTTATCAAGAACATAACCTCGCCGCCAGCCTATTGACAGCATGACATATCACGACACTCAGACTGTTGAATCAAGGACTCATCTTGACATTTGTATCTAACCATCCAAATTTGACTATACTCGCTACTATAATTGACCATTCCCCCCCAGGACCTCATCCTTGATTCCTTGATGCTGCTAAAACAACGGAAACGAGGCAATATCCTCATAATTCACATTATTCTCCTTGCACTCCACCCTCTCCGTGCACGTCCCAAACACCTTATCCCACACCCTCGACTGCTTCCCATAGTTGTGACTGCTCTTCCACCCCGTCCTATGATGCAAATCATGATCCTCCAGCGCCAATTCCATCCCCGCCCAGCTCAAAATGCCCGAAATCGGCGACGCCGCGTACAAGTGCACCCGCAACCCCGAATGCCCCAGCAGCTCCGTAAACCACACGTACATGTGGCACATCCAAAACGAATAGAAATTCAGCTCCAGCCCAACCAGCTTCATCGTGTAAAACGCCAGCGCCGGAATCACCGCAATGTCAAACACCTCCTGCTCCGTGTCCGCAAAAATCGTCAGCAGCGCGTTGGGGTGCTTGGTGAGGTGGTGCGTGCGGTGAAACTTCCACAGCACGGGCACGTCGTGCATCAGCCGGTGGTACCAGTAGAACCAGAAATCCGTGACAATCGGGTACAGCGCGGCCTGTAGTGGCAGTAGATAAAAGTTGATGGCGTCGGGCGCCAGCTCCTTGCGGTACGCCAGCAGCACCAGCACCGCCGGCCGAAAGGTAATCGCCAGCAGCAGCGACTCGGCCACCTTGCTGACCGTCGCGTCCGGCACGTCGTCGCGCCCGTGCTTGTCGCCGTCCAGGTAGCCGTGGCGCTGGCCGACGCGCCGCAGCATGCGCAGCTCGTGGATCGCAAACGCGGACACGCAGACGGCGTAGTACGCGTACGCGGCCCAGATTGGCACCTGGATGCGCGTCCAGTTGTAAAAGACTTGGTGTGCCAGGAGAGGGAGCGTGCCCCAGAAGATGACAAAGGCATTGAGCTGCCAGTTGGGCAGGTACGGCACCGGCTCGCTCTTGGCGTGCACGGGGGCCGGGGCGGCGAGGTCGGACTGGTGAATGTCAAAGATGCCAAAGAGCCGGTGCGCCATGGTCCAGCCGTCCTTGTTGGGGTCGAGCCGCCATGTCGACTTGATGGAGTCTTTGGGGTTGCGCTGGATTGTGGTCGTTGCGGTGGCCATGGTGGGCCGAGTTGAAAGAGAGAGAGTTGTAGAGTTCAAGACACGAGGCAACAAGTCGGGGGAGGCTGTTGGACTTGTTATAGCACCAAGACACCCTACCCAGAGGCGGCGCTAGAGCTCCTTATTTATAAATTTGCCGTTACGCTAGGACTCCACAAGTCTAGACAGTATTAACCTTCTAGAGTTAATAAGGCTTTGACGGTGGGCTGAACGGGGGTTAGTTGTGATGATCACTCACATGTGATGTGGGAACTCGGCATTTCCCCCGCCTTTTCACGCTGAATTACGCCCTGTAAGGGCTAAACCCAACAGAAACATTAAAAAGTAAAAAAAGGGCGTGTCTAGCAATCAGGACGTTTCAGCAGCTATCGACACATGGCGCGTCGTCACGTCTATCGGTCCTGCAAATGACTCAATGTACAATGCAGAAGGGTAAAGCATGATTGGAAATTCCGCCATTTAAGTTTTGAAAAGTCCAGAAATGCCACATCACAACCTTAATTGGCTATCTTTGCCAAGTAGTTCCAAGCCGTTCTTGAACGCGACTTACACGTTCCTGTGGCAATCCTTGTCCTGAAAATAACATGATACATACAAAAATTCAAAACACCTTATTCCCATGTGACTGTGCCATAATATCCAGTAATTGACCCTCAACAACCCTATCCATGTTCAGGTAATCCATCGAGCCACCCGGCTGAGGCTGGGCCCCGTCTCCGTCCCGTCAGAGCGACATGACCTGATGTTTTTCAGAACACCACAACTCTCAAAATCATTGGGGGATATAGTATGGGGTACGCAGTTCTGACCTGATGCCCAAAGAAATTCAGGCATCAGCGCGGCCATGATACCCGCAATCCGGGCCGAGCGGAAGGCGTAGAAGCCCCCGACTCCGTTCGACAACTCCAACGTCACATCCTATTCATGTTGCCTGAAATGTGGGGGGTCGTCGATGGATATCATAGGTAGATTCCATGTTTCCGAGTAAAATATAAATCAAAGAATGCACATGTCAAGAATCACACGTGTAAGCTTGCGTGGCATCCAAACGACCGCATTCGGATACAGCGGCCCGCGACGTAGACTCAGTTCCCAACAATTCTGCGTATCACAAAGTAATGTTCTAATTGCTTACATCGTCATCTCTCTGATTTAATTACCCCGTACCTTCCGTATTCAGGCGTATGTAGTGACGCATCATTGTTCCAGACTGGCATGTGAAGACTGTCGCTGGGCTGTTTGCAGGCCCTCGACTCTCACTCATCACATCCGGGGCGGAAGTAATCAAATTTAACGTAGTCGATGTTGCCTAGACTCATGACGTGGTTCCCTCGACTGGGTACAGCGTAACACACAGTCAACCATGTTCAACCCTATCGGGTACATCAAGTTGGGCCGCCCTACAGCCCATGAGCAGCTTAGACATGTGATGGACTGCAATAGAGTTGCTTGGTTTGTAAGCTGACTGTCAGTACTTGATTTACATTTGCTTGGCTGCTATGATTGGCTGGTTGGGTCACTTGCTCACAGCACTGTGGTACCATTCACCAACACTCACCTTCTCAAAATACAGTTGGAGGCTAGGGGAAACAACAATACACCATTATGGCTGTTGAGAAATTAAGAGACATAAGATAGAAAAACATAAAATATCACAGGTCAAATCAGAGCTTCAATTACAGCTTACCTCACAGCTTACCTCACAGCTTCATCACAGCTTACCTCACAGCTTCATCACAGCTTCATCACAGCTTCATCACAGCTTCATCACAGCTCAAACTTCATCGTCTGAAAGAGTAATATTCATCCCCACTATACGGTACAAGGTGCCGCGAGGCAGCTTTGTAAAAAAAAGAAGAGTATATAAATCCATGACACCAGGCTGACCTTTTGCTTCGCCCGTCAGTCGCTTTTGACAAGTCCCTGTCGCGCCACCAAGTCTCTACCTTGCTCCACGGCAACGACTTCGCATTGTTGCGTGCCAACGGCGCGGAAGGGGGGAGAGGTAACGCTTCGTGGCGCGGGACGGGTGCACCGAGGATGCAAATGAATTGAGACAAGAATAAACAGAAAGAGAAAATATAAAAGATGCAAAAGGTATCGTTGTGGCCATCGAGTGGCCAAAGAGAGTCAAGAAAGACCAAAAGACAAATGCAAAACAGATATAAAAAACTTTACCAAAACGACGTCCGTTGCACAATCACAGCGCAACGCTCCTAAATCATCTCACTACGGTGTAAACCAGTCGACATGTGCTTGCCCTTCTTGTCAATCGGCGAGCGAATCGCATCCTGGTCGTACATGACCGGAGGCGGCGCCAGGATGGGCTTCGCCTGGTTATACGCTGCGCCGCTCAGCATCTCCATTGAAGACGGCGGGGGGTAGGTATTCTTGCGGCTGCGGCTTCGGCGTTCCGAACCCCGTGCGCTGCGGCCCGAGACGCTTCCCTCACCACCGACGCTGCGTCCGCGGTTGTGGCCGCGCGACGGCGGCGGTACAGGCGGCGATAGCACAGGCACCATGTGGTCGTTGGGTGCAGCAACGGGCGGCTGCTCGTCGTCATCCATCACAATCTCAATCATCCCTGATCCAATTGCTCCGCTGGGGCCATAGCTCGGCTTCGTATGTGGCAGGGGCGCTGGAGGAGGCGGCGGCGGCTTCGCCAAGTGTTGAAGCTCCTTCAGCATCGGCGGCCTCGCGGGAGCTGGTGGCGGCGGGGGCGGGGGCGGAAGAGGTTCCTCGTTGGAGCGGCGACGCTCACCACTTTGCACGACGGCATCAATGTTAGGGATGCCGCCGACGCTCATCTTTCTGCGAAAGTGTGGTGGGTCATCTGGGATTGGCGCCGACATGCTTCGTGGAATCATCGGTCGTACTGGTGGCTGATACACAGTCGATGGCAGCAGCGTCAGTGAGGGTAGAGCCTGGTCCTGGGCAGCTGGCTTCACTTCCTTCGCTTCTTTGTTCGGCAGCGACGGGACAGGTGGGACGTTATTGTTCATTCCGTTGGCAAGGATGAGTCGCATGGCTTTTGGTGTCGCTGGAAGACCAATCATCGGGCTTGTTCCACGAGCGTACATGTTCTTCGGGGGGTCTGTTGCGCTTCTAGGGGGCAGGTGCTCGGGTAATGGCTTTGGTTCAGATGTCTCGACAGCAATCCGTTCGGGAATGGGGCAAGGTGCATACTCGTCGGGATGTACAATTCCCGGCGTATGAGCTCGCTTTGCGAGTGATTTTCGACGCTCTTCCAGCTCGCGAGACGCCTGCTCCTTTCGCTTCAGCCTTTCGTCCTTGAACTGGCGTAAATCGCCAGCATGGTCAGTTGACGCAGCGCGCGATCGCTGGTGGATAGGTAGCGCACTCTCTTGAAACTCAGGGATAATGAACTCCCTCGGTCTTGTCTCTGAAGCCTCTCTTCTGGCTGTGGCTGGCGAGTTTAGACCCTGGCTGACGCTCCGGCTATGTTTTGCCCTGAACGCTTCCTGCTCCTCGATGGCGCGCTTCAGGTCTTCTTCATCTTCCGAACCTTGCAAATGCAAAACACTTGCCGACAAGGGAACAGGTGATGCCGGCGATAGGGCCTTGAAACTCTCTCTTCCCTGGCTTCGTCCACGCGCGTCTAGAGTCGAGGGTTGCCGCTTTCTATCAGGGCTGCAACCTTTACTACCCCGACTAGAGGTGCGACTTGAGCCCTTGGTTCTCGTTTTGGCCGATCTCCTAGATGTGGTCGACTCTCCTGCATCAATGTATTTTGGTGTAGTCAGGGTCAGATTGGCCAAGTCCTCGGGAGACATGGGGATCGGAGATGTTGGAGATCGCTTCGGTTTGGCCCAGCTTCTAGCCAGGCCACGCCCGCGATCCTCCGACGGCTCTCTGGACCTTTCCCGTCTCTCTACGCTGCCCTGTCGGTTCCTAGAGCTCTCGCGTGGTCTTTCTTTGCTGTGGCCTCTGCTTCGATTGCGGCCTGGGTAGTTTTTGGCCGCCTCGAGGCTGTGTATGTACTCATCCTTCTGTCGTCCATGTCTGTAGCTTCGGCCTGCACTAGAGTTGGAAGTAATAGAGCTAGCAACAGACCCCGGACCGCGGCGCCTCGTCGGCCAGTGAAACCGAGCCGAGGAAGTGACCGACTGCTCTGGGGATGTAGGATCGTTCATTGGAGTTGGCCCGAAGCTATGCAGCTCCATGAGCGTACCATTGGGGATTCTGCTTCTTGAGCCATTGCGCCTATTGCTCTTGCTTTCTTGCATACGTGCCATGACATTTTGATCCGGTGATGGAGGTCGCTCTACCACTGGGCGATCTGCAACGCGCGAAAATCGGTCGCGCATCATCATAGGGCTAGCAGTGGAGGCGCGCGCAAGCGAATTCCCAGCAGTAAGATTATCATAGTCAGAAGATGCCATCCGTGAGTGTCCGCGCCCAGGTTTGCTGGTCTCACGTGCCAAAGAGTCACGGTTGATGTCGCTTGGAGTCTCGCCGATGGATGGAAGACGGCCTCGACTCGCCAAAGAGCCAGTTGGCCGTGCTGAGGTAGGCGTGTTGAAGCGGCTGTTACTCGATGGGCGCAAGAATGCCGTTGCGGCTTCGTACGATCCACCTGGGGAGATGGCCGAGTCTGCAATTGGCGTCACACCCGCAGCAATGGGCGTTTGGCCGTCGTCCATGTTGGCATAGAACTTGGCCTTGTGGTTTGGATCGCCAAATGAAGTGATGAGCTTCAGTGCCGATGACTTGGCAACACTGCGCTGAGGCCCGCGTTGGATCCCTGGAGGTGACAGCGGTGGGCTGAGAACTTCGGGGATGCTGGGCGTGATGCTCTGAAAGTTCAGCTGAACTGCGGATGGCGATCTCCATGGCTCGGTAGACTCTTGATCCGTGCAAGCAAAGCATCGGATCGCCAGTTGCTGCTGGTGATGTTGAACAGCCCATTCACCCCACTTCCTGATGATGGCTGCTTGACGCTCCCACACACCTGGGAGTGTTAGACAAGTCAGTATCAGTGCCTCCATGTATCGCCTATGTGAGATGTAGATTTCAATGGCATCATTGTGCTCGCCCATGCCAAGCATAATGGTAACAGCGACGTGGACCTCGCCACTTTCGAGAAGTCGTCGCACGTACATTTGGCCAATCTTTTGCTGGCCAGCTGCGCTGCCAATGCCACTCAGAGCAAACAACATCCAATCGGAGGAAGTCATGTCTCTGGCACTGTCAGCCATAATATCAGTGTCCATTTCGCCCAGCCATTTTGAGAGAAGAATTCGGCTCGAGGATCCGCTCGGGTGTCGTTCCATTTCATCGCGGATGAGATCCTCGACCTCAGAGTGCCAGCCAAAAATGGTGCTGAGCATCTGTCTTCTCAAGTCGTCATTGGTCAGACGCGAATTATCCGAGTTCATGGGATGCTTGTATGGAATGTCGCTGAGCCGCGTCCTCGTGAATTTGAACAAGTCGTGGACCTTGTTCTCATCCGGGCTTCGAGGGACTTCGTGGCGCAGCCGAGATGGACGCTGCCGAGAACGTGAAGATGTTATGCTGGTGCTCCCCAGAGAGTATCCCATAGAATACGTATCGATGTCCTGTTGGCTCTGTTGGCGACCAATAGTGGAAGACTTGAGCGAGGTTCCGGCTGAAATGTAAGTATTTTGAGACCGTACCGATGCAGAAGGGTGGCGGCCCGGTGTGCGTGATCCAGGGGAAGCGGCGGAAGAACGTGATTGAGACGAAGATAAACCACTTCTGCTAGAAACGGGGCTGGCTGATTCGTATGTCTCGTTGCCAGAGTCTGGGTGCGCCTGACCGCGAGCAATGCGTGCAAACGGGGAGAGGTGGTCTTCGTCGCTCTCCGAAACATTCATTTCCAGGGGGATGGAGCTCATGGAGCTCTCCGACTCCGAGGTATGGATTGTGGTTGCGGAATGAACGGATTGGTTAGCAGTCTCTTCGATTGAGTTTGGTGGCGAGGGCGGCAGGTGGCTCGTGGGATGCTGGACGTTCGCCACCATGATCGCTGGCGAGTTGAGATCGAACTGTTGCACGGTACCATTGGGGCCGACCGTGAAGAGGCTCGCACCAGGTCCGTAGAGCGCCATACCCCTGACGTGCTCAAGCGTAGGAATGGAGTCAAATGTAACGTGCTTTGTGCGGACATCCCAAGAAAGGGTTTCGCTGCAGTCGTCAGTATGATCCAAACGACGGAAAATGATCGAGGGTTTCAAAGCATACCTGTCGGAGAACTGAATCACACGGCCGTTCTTAGACCATCCCATCCAGTTGGATCCTTTATCGATAGCTTCCGCCTTGCGCAGAATGCGAACGACTTTGGCGGGGTCCTCAATGCTGTACGCCTTTGTGACACTCCAAACCCGCAAGTCACCATCGTGTTTTTGCACAGCAAGCATCTCCGACTTTTGCCGAGACGAAGAGGCATGCCAGGAAAGATTAATAACAGGCGACGGTGCTCTAGACGTCGTCAAGTTATGCATGATGGTAAATCGGGGTTGAAGTCGAGCGATGAGAAGCGTTCCGGTTTGAAAGCTGTGTCGTGTTAGCGTCCAGGTCAATGTCGAGGCAGAAACAGACGACTCACCCAATGGCAAAAGTCAAACAGTCTTGCGACGGAGCCAAGGCTGTGATTGCAGTTTGTTCCAATGTTTTTGACTTCATGTGCTCGGAAGTAGCAATCTCGAACACGGTAATCGAGCCGTGACTGTCGCCTGAAGAATCGTTAGCTCAAAATTGTCTGCCTTGAAGTCTCCTGCGTACCAAATGCCAAGTTGCCATTGCGCATCCAGGTAATGGCCGTGATTTGGCAATCGGCAACTGCGGTAAAGTTCTTGAGCATTTCGCCCGTCATCAGGTCCCAAATGATCATCCTTCTGCTGCTATCGTAACTGGCGGCTATGCGCCCTCCGCCGTACTGGCTGTGGTTGTCGATGGCGAGCAGCAAGACTTCATGTTGATGGCCGGTAAATCGTCGCTCAATGGTCAGTGAATCGTGGTGGCAGCAGACGACAGAGGAGCCTTGCACATAGAGAAACATGGATGCCGTGGCGCCGCAAGGGTCGAAGTACTTGAGATCCTGTATTGAAGGCATCCTGGGTTCGTGTACATTCCGCCCCCTCGCGGTAGACGATCGCTCAGAGGCTCGTGAAATGGCATGGCCTTGAGAAGAAGCTGGGGCAGACATGCTGAACGACTGGGTCAAATAGTTTTGAAAGATAAGACTCGCGTGATATTGTGTAGCGGGGGGGGGGGGGGGGGGGGGGGGGGGGGTTGGCGTCGGCCTTTCGAGGCGTCGTTTTTGCGACCGAGTCCGATGCCCTGCAGGAGGGACGGTTCGCAGCAGCTGTCCTGCAGTGAATCGTCGTCACAGGCTCGGTGCGGTAGATAATTTGCGTGGGACGGCAAGTGCACCGTTCCACGCTGGTATCCGTGGATCAAAGCCTCTGTGCCTCGTAGTGAGAGCGCAGGAGGCGACGACCCACGAACGAGGCTTGTATCGTTGTGAATGTCGGTTCCGATGCCGGGCCGGGTCGCGAATTACATGGAGGCGCTGGTCGAAGAAGAATTAGTACCGTCGCAAAAGGCAATCGCAGCGTGAGTCACGAGACGCTCGAATTGCCGACATGTGACAACTCGAACGCAAAAGAGGCTTTTGTGCGACAGGAGATGCTAGGTGAAGAATACATGTAGTGACGATGTCGCGACAAAGCGGGATGCGACTTGAGTCTCGCCAGGGGCGATGGGCAACGATGGCAAAGAGCAGGAAAAAGAAATTCAGACAATTGGCAGAAAAGAAGTCGTCAAGGGGAGGGGGGTAACAGCCTCGAAAAATAGATCAAAAAAGAGCAGACTGGATGCGGCCTGATGTAAGTAGCCGCAGAGAGAAAGACAGGTGGTGCGGAGTGGGTCGGGCGCTTGTAGATGAGGGGATACGCAGAGGGCTGGCGGTTGGGGGAGGAAGGAGTGCGACTTACTCGGACCCAAAGGGGGGGGACGGTGGCGTGTTCTGCGAACAAAGAGGTTGCGACAGTCGCACAGCAGAATGCAGTCAAACCTAGATCTGGCTGTTGTAGAAAGTGAAGAAGAGGGATCCCAGATTTGTCGGAAGGAAAAAGTGTGTCCGGGTGAGAGTGCGGCGGGCTAGGGACGTAAAGGTGCAGCACAGCGGAGAGCGCCAGCCAGCATGCACTGCATGGACAAGAGGTGGACGACCCGGGCACAAGCACAACGCAGCACGAGCAAGACACGCACCAGCGCCTGGTATCAGTCAGCCAGCAGCAGCACAAGGGCACTTGTGTGTACGGATACTTGGTCGAACTTCTAGTTGAGAGACGGTCTGCTAGCAGGGATCTGGCGATGGAGAAGCAAGAAGTTGCCGGGGTGTCAGAGACCGGGGCCGTGTCGGGGCCCTCTTTGGGCTCTTGGGGGGGTCATGAACCAAGGCGGCTAACATCCAGAGTAAATGGCGAAATGGACTGTAAGTGGTTGACTGGCTGAGGGCCGTATAAAATTAGAGCTGTTGCTGGGGCGGTTTCGAGCCCGTAAGAACAGCCTTAGAGAAGAGAAAAAGACCAAGTCTGAGGGCCCTATCCACACGTCGGTCCTGTATATACTGATATGCATGGCCGCCGGTCTGCCGCTGGTAGGCAGGCAAGGCAAGGCAGGGAGGGCGGCGAGACAAAGCCACCACGTCGGTTGAGGCACCGGGCGGGTTAGATGCGTTGGCAGGCGAATTGCGCAGCGCAATTCGTTACATTTTGGCCAGCTGATGCTGCTGAATGCCGTCATACGAGCATCTTGTCAGGACAAGAATTGGCCAGCGCCGTCCGGAACATGCAGGGCTCCCATGGCTAGCTCCGTAGGTGGTCGTCCCGCGTGGACATCAGCCCGACTATATCGGAGCCTATCAAGACGCATAGGTAGGGCTTCCGAGGCTAATTCGATATTACACTGCCCTGGTTTTTGGCGATTTGGACCTAACCGGCTTGACTAGACTTCATTTCTCTTTGGTCGATTCGTACGCATCAGGCTCGTAATTTTCTCCGGTGTCTTGCCTGCCTCAGATAAATTGCAACGTCGTGCTCGCGCTTTGGTAAGTAGGCTTTTTGCGGGGTCTGGGAGCCAGGACAGCACACCAGTGATCCGACAATGGGAGGAGGCTGCTTTTCGCGTGGGTGGTGTGTTGCATGAGCGCCACTTTCTTCTATACCAGGTATACAGCTGCCGGTGCTGCTGCATATGAGATGGCGGGATGCCGTAGGTAGGTAGGTACTGTACGAGCGAGCCAGCCTGGTGCCGCTACACCAAGCCATGGAATCCGGTTGGTCTTTTTCTGGTAACCCTTCTTTTTTGGGCTTCTTCATCGGCATCGGCATCGTACCTACGCGCAACACAAGACGGGGCGCTGTCTTTGATATGGCGGGCGGGCGAGCTCAATTGCGTGCGTTTGCATCCAAAAATAACAACAACCGTGCTGGCCCCTCGACGGCGACCAGCAAGGGGGGGTGGGAGAGAACAATGCGCTAGCATATAATTCGCTCTCTTGCTGGACAGAATGCAATAGAGTCAGCGGGGGATGGGTAGCGGGATGGATTGTGATTGCTGGCATTGTTGTCAAGCACACACGAGGTGCAACTGTGAAGGAGGAGGAGGAGGAGGAGGAGGAGAAGCGGAAAAAAAGGTGAAGCTAGGGCACTGACTGGTTTGACTGGTCGACTTAGCGTGCAGCGAGGCTTGATGGCTGGCGGTCCAGAGTGGGCCTCCAAGGGCAGACGTGCAATGGAAGCCGTCGAGGAAGCGCCCAACTCGGAGCTAAGTTTTGATTGGTCCATCTTGCTGCAAGTGTGTCTCGAGCGCCAGCCAATCGCAGCGCCCATCACACTCGTCAACGGAGCTCCCTCCCCCTCCCGGGACTTGCAAGGACCTTTCTTATAGGCGGGTACAGGGGTCCGATCGCCCCTATCCCGCCGCTAAGAATTTTTACCATGGCAATTGAATGGCAAATGGCACTTGTTAGCGCTGCCACGGAGCCGTTTTAGCTGCCCGTCCACTAACCACGAGCCTAACAACGACTTTCAAGCCCGCTAACACGCTGCCCCATCCACTTCCTCCTGCGCCTGCCCTCCTTTTGCTTGGACATGCCCGACATCATCTTACTACGTACTATACCAATTCATATACATGCCCCCTGCACCTGGAATCACGCTCCTTCGCTCGCTTTACACGCCATTCTCCTCACCACGATCCCCTGCTTCTCTCCTGTCCCGCATTGAAATTAATTAACGCCACGCAATCCCAAGCTCCACCGTCCTGCGTCCTGCCATCAGCCATCTACAAACTACTCTCCTCCAATCGTGCTTCTCCCTCTCTCACCATCACCCAACAGCTGCTAATCCGTACTCTTCTCACATTCTTCATTTGCCTGCCATCACTAGCCCTTCATTTGCCTCCTGTCACTAGTCTCCTCCGTTTATCCAATCCATTTCTCGTATACCAACATCTTCCACCTTCCATGATCCTCACTTCCCTCATCTACGGCCCGTTCCAGCCACGACTCCCGACCTCCCTCATCCATCCTCATCCGCCCAACGCATTCAAGACAATTCAAGCCAGCCAAGACGCTCGGTTCGGTGTTCGTCTGTAAAACCCCCCGCCCGGCCCTAGCCAACTCCGCGCAACTTTCCATCCTTTTGCTTTGACCGCCGATCCTACCGACTCCCTTTGCATGGACATGCCATCCTGTATCTCAGAACATGTCTTTGTTGCCTGCCAACCTGCATCTGCGCGAGCTGTGGCTTGCCAGGGCTGCCCCTCTGTCCTACGGGAAATCAATCCTCTGCGCAGCCGGCTGTTGCCGCGCTGTCTCACTTTACGGCTCGTAGCCAGCGTTTACAGTACCTGGAATTGAAGACTCTAGGTAACACCAGTGGCACGTAATGGCCTATATCCACGGCTCGTGGCGGTCATTCTTCATACCCAAGAATAGACAGTTCCGGGGTGCATACGGATACCAAGTTATAAACCCGGCTGTCGCATTGTCACTGCCCAGCCTGCAGACGAGCCCCGTGACAGACGCTCACTGAGACTTTGTCTTGCCCAGCCGATTGTCTTTCACTTCCAGTCCTAGACGGGAGACTTTCTTCCTCGTCTGCATGTTGTCAGTCGCAAGAGCCTACGTCGTCATGTGAGGGAACCATGTTGAAACAAGCGCACTACACATCGTGTGCCACTCACCACTACCGCTTCATCCTGAAGTGGTGGTGTCTGCAAGGTGTGAAAGCTGTGTTGCACAGCATCCTGTTCTTCAAGCCAAAAAGCCACACGCATCCATTCAGTCATTGACCCCTCATCTTTGTACGGATAGAGATGGATTAGTTTCTCTGCTCTAATCTGCACACATGAGTCTACCTTTGTATTGACTCTTCCCTTCAACTGTAGTTTAGCTTGCGCGAAAGACCATTTTCTAATTGATAATGTTGGTTGAATGTGTCCAAAAAGATTGTTCATCCATGGTGCCTAGATGTTAGATTCACGCTTTGTCTTTCTTCACCGGCGAATTGTACAACGGCTTTGACTTAAGAGACACGGCACGTCAGCGTGTGATCCGACGGCTTCCTCCGATACATTACTTACCAGCCTCTCTTTTTCCCTGGCCTCTTCAAGATGGTTAAAATCTGCGCCGGCAAGGGTTTGTTCGGGCTGTCCGGAAGCCGGGATGAGACCACAAAGCCTCCCGGCCCAGATGGAGGAGCTTTCTTTTCCCACCCACCCCCATACCAGAAGCGATTGTAACCCCCCCCCCCCCCCAAAATCAATACAACGGCCGGCCGTGAGGCTTGGCCGCAAAAAGAAATTATGATCAACGAACGGGTCGACATTTTTCACACAAATGCCCAACACCAGACCGGCGCCTAAAAAGTCAAAATACTACACATCACCTCCTCCGTACCAGTAGATGCTCAAGAATTAGCTCCGCTAGATAAGTTAGCCACGCTGAATGCCCGACATCAACGCCTCGCATTAGTTCGGCCTCTTTCCCCTCGACAGCCTCTCGGCCTAGCGCGGCCTGTTTTCATGACCGGGTGGACTTTTTCTCTCGTTTCCTTGCTCATCTTCGGCAAAAGATTTTTCAAGCCTCCCTGGAGATGCAGCAGGTGCCGTTAGGTAGCCTTGCATTTGACCAACCACCTGGCCAAGATCCGTTGACCGCCGCCGAACAGTATGCGCATCGTCCTGCAAGAAGAGAAACGAGATTCCCCCGCGGTCGGCCTCCGGAAAGGGCCTTTCAGGTCTCCGCACTGGCGCACTTGCTGCTTCTCTCCAGCATGGTGCGCAAATCACGCAGTCGTAATACGGAGTACAATGGCATTGACAACAGGCTGTCACATATCAGTCGCACCACAAAATTCTATAAATACAACAATTTTACCACGCTCATCTTTCTTTTCTGTTCAAGTGATAACGAAAGTCTTGGTATTACAATCTCGACTAGTCCATTTTCAGTTTATTGTACGATAGTGGATGGCAGGGTTGTCGCGCACCATCTCGGATGCTTCCCCCCCTCCACCAGCTCGAATAGTGGTCAGCCACATACTGCAACCGCTTACGCTAATAAGCCATGGTAATATCTCCTTCAGAGCCCAACTGATCCATCGCCGAACTGCGACAGAGGCTGGCAGCAAACTGCGACATGTTAAAGCCGTACAAGCCAGAGGTGTCGAGGCGCAATTCGCTTCGTCGCGAGAGCTCTCCACGGCTGGCATCGCCTGCGGGTTCTCTGAGCCCTAGATTGGCAAACCTGCATAGAGCACAAGTAAGCCAAGAAAAAGCATTTCCCACGTTTTTTTCGTTGGGGGCCACACTGTCTGCATCCCAATCACACACGGAGCAGGGCCATTTCCATCGTTGCAATCACATCCAGCCGTCTCCATCCAGCCACCGTCTGGCAGGGGCAGGATTGAGTAAGAAAAGAAAAAAAGCCACAATCATGCAAAGCGGTCCAACTTTTTGTCGAGCGGTCAAAAGTGCTCTTTTTTTTTCTTTTTACGGCCAGGCTCTCTTATATGGCGGAAATAGTCCCGTCTCAGGCACGGGATGTTCTGGAGCCTGCAGCTCGCTTGTTGTGTATTGATGAATCAAGATTCGGCCCTCTCTTTCGGGTAGGTCAGACCGATTTGTACACACCGCCCGCAGACGGGAAGTCTTCGAGTGTCAACAGGATTCCCCCTTGTATGTTGAATCAGTACGTTTCCCCTCCAGCTGTATAACCTACCAACATGCACCTCCCGCCCAACGGTACGCCGTTGACAATGCGGCAAAACTGTCAACTGACGGGCTAGCTCCAGGCCAGTGCGCCGGGCACTTTGTTTGCTTTTTCCTGCTTTGCAGCGCAACTAACCCCGGTGTAAACAAGGCCGACAAGGCTACGGAGTAATTGCTTCGCGGATCCTTGCGGCAAAAGTCATCAGAGGCACTTTTGTCTCCCATGGGAGTTGCGGAGCATCTCGGCCGGCATGACAGTACCCGAATGACCCGTAAAGGCCGCTCTAGGGTAAGAAAAACGACCTTCACTCCGCGAGGCCTCCGCCGGACGCGTGTGAGGGGATTTTAAGAATCTACTCCGACATTGGGCATGACTGGAACCGCATTTCCATCTTTCTGTAGACTCTGTGTATCGTTTGTGATGTCTTGGTTGTGGCGTCGTCGCTTGGCCCTTTGGCACTGTGATGGCTTCGTGAACCGTCTTCGTGAGTTGATTAGTTGATGAATGAGCTACCTTGGCTCCTCCCTGTTCACCCCATGGGTAAACAAAATTAAGCAACACGACTGTCAGTATGTGCATTGCACTAAGCGATACTTGGACACTTTCACGGTATAATTCCATCACAAGGTACCTGACGCAAGTACTGACCGGAGGACTCCTGTTGAACAACGGGACACTCAGCCGAAGACACGACAACGAGGCGAGCGATTGAGTTGTGCCAAAGACCCATTATCTGGTATAGCAGAGTATCGGCGTGTAACTATGCGCTCGTTTCGCGAAACGTATGGACTCGAGCAATGGGGAGGAGCACTGATAGAGCTCGACTTTGGGAGACGACTCAAGGTGCAAATCGATGGCTTCTTCAAGCGAAACACACCGAATAAGCTGTTGGCATATATAGACTTGGTGTAAATAGAACAGAAAAGGTCCGGATATGTCAACCGAGTATTTGCCCATCCAAGGCGCAAGTTCAACCCACAAAGCCGTCCGCTACGACTCAGAGAACTCGACAACGTCACACCCGAGGAGATTAAAGACAGCGTGCAGACGACAGCCGTCCTTGCGCCGCTGGCCCAGACCATCGTATTGACCGCTGGCGAGGAAAGGCAAGACGGAGGAAGCCGAGTTGGGATGGCTGGGTGCATGTGCCGGCTTTTCGGCGTTTGACCAAGTACAAGCCAGACCGCCAGGTCTTTGTTCTATCGCGCATGGGTTATGCAAGGCAATTGCTGACAAGGCTAGTCTACCCGAAGAGATGCACGGATGCTGGCATGGAGATTGACCACTTGGCGATGCTCGTCGGAGAGATCGGATCCGAGTGGCAATGGTCATCGACCAATGGCTGACGTAGTATGGATTGTGTTGAAGTGTCCAAGGGACACTCATAGGTCTCTTCGGTAGATTGCAGCGACTTGCCTAGTTAGACAGCGCAGCAAACCTTTTGACCCGAGCCCTCTACACCGCCAGGGTCGCATCGTGGCGACGAGCAGAGCCGCGAGCTCAAGATCCGGTTGCGCAAGGAGATGAAGTACTTTCTACTGAATAACATGGATATATCTCAATGGCTATCCTCTTTCTTCTCTTTAATTTATCTATATAGCTTATTCATTTGGCGATTCAGATGGCAATCTTTTCGGTGTCGGATTAGCCTCGTGTGTTTCCAACCGGACAAATTGGATGCATCACTGATAGAGCGGGATTTGTGATTCAACATTCACCAGCTGTCAAAGCATTCAATAATATACTTTTCAGTTCAAAACTGGCCAACTGCTTGCGAATAAAAGGGTAGACTGGCCTGCTTCTTACCGTTGGGCGCAATTTGCGGGACACTTCTTTTCTGGCGGCCCTGATCAACGACTTTTGACTCTTTAAGAGTTCCATTGCAAAACTGTACATTCTTGAGCTTCGTGGAGAGGTCCACCGGAAGTCTGCGAACAGGTATGCCGTTTATATTGCCTGCATAGTTGCGATTTGCCCGGCATCGGCTCCGAGCCGGATCAGGCTCTGCCACTTACACAGTGCCGCAGCACGGCAACACTGCAGCTCGTGCGGGGGTGTGCATGCGGGAACATAAAATTCACTCATTCATATACTTGATGTAGCGTATTTCTAGGCTGATGCCAAGGGCATGAAGAAATCACGGCACGTGTGTCTCCGACGTCGCCAGCCATACAGTCCTCTGATGGCTTGCGGCAGCCAAAGTCCGTTAACTTGGCTTCCACGTCGCAGCGAAGCTCCGGTCCCGGGATTTGCTTCTTTCACAGCATATTATATCTCTTGGATTCAACCACCACAGGCTCTTGTCTCCAGACTCTACTTCCATGTGCGCAGCCTTGGACGATTCTGCCGGCCAGTCACACGCCTCCGACTCTGTCTTTTGCGTCCTTGACGCGGGAAACACGTAAACATTGGACATGATATTCCTCGGAGACCCAAGAAGCAACCCGTAGTACGGCGAATACCTCCCCGCCTTGCCACGCAGTTCCTACACGGGCACACGGAAGACGTAAGGCGGCTGCCTCGTTTGCAATACAGCACATGCAATAAATCACCGCTTATATAGTGCTCCCATCCGACCCGAGACAGTCGAGCAACGCCCGCGTGGCCAACATTAGACGGCTGCCCAACCCCCGATCACGCCCCCGGGCTGAAATTTTATCGCCTGTCCCTGGAGTCATCACCACATTTTCCCCCGTCACTTTTACGCAATTCATCATCCTCAGGCACGATGGTCTCAGTCAAGAGCCCAACACCTCCCATGGAGACCAGTCCTCTGCTCTGCCCACCGCAGCGCAACAGTCCGGCTGGCAATGCGCCAGACCGCTTCCCCACGACGCAGATCATGCTGCTCTGCTATGCGCGCCTCATGGAGCCGATTGCCTTTTTCTCCATCTTCCCCTACATTGCCATGATGGTGCAGTCCCGGGGGAAGCTCGCCGACGCGGACGTTGGCTTCTACGCCGGGCTCATCGAGGCTGTCTTCTCCGGCGTGCAGTCGCTGGTCCTCATGTTCTGGGGCTCGCTGGCTGACCGCTTCGGCCGCCGACCCGTGCTCATCGTGAGCTTGACCGGCATGGCCATTGGGCCGTCTCTGTTTGGCCTGTCCGCGACGCTGTGGCAGATGGTCTTGTTCCGGGCGCTGACGGGGGTGTTCTCCGGGGCGAACCTCGTCATCCGCACCATGATTGGGGAACTGTGCGAGGGCAGCTCCCAGGCCAAAGCGATTGCGTGGTATGCTGTTGCTGGGAACATGGGCATCATCTGCGGGCCGATCATTGGCGGTGCGCTGGTAGACCCTGCCACGCAGCATCCGTCGCTCTTTGGCGGCTTCGCGTTTCTCAAGACGCATCCTTTTGCGCTGCCGGGCTTTGTGGTGAGCAGCATGGGACTGACGGCATGCATCAGCTCCTTTCTGTTCCTGGAGGAGACATGGGACACTTGGCGGTCGTCTGCGTCCTCGGTCGACGAGTGCGAAGACGGACGCGAGGCGGACACCATCGAGCATGGTGCCATGACAGCAGTGCAGCTCTTGAAGAATCCTCAAGTCTTTCCCGTTCTCGCCACGTTTACCTACGTCATGGTGCTCTCCTACGGCTTTGCTTCCATCCTCCCGGTCTACCTGCACACGCCCATCCCGCTTGGCGGCGCCGGATTCGCACCGTCCTCCAACACCGTCTACATGGCCACCATGGGCGCCGGCGAGATCGTATGGATGGTCCTCGTCTTCCCCGCGCTCCAGAAGCGGTTCCAGACAAAGGGGGTGTTGAGGTTTTCTGCCTTTTTTTGGCCGCTCTTCCTGGCCGGCTACATTCTGATGAACGCCGCCTTTCGCGCGGAAGCGCACCAGCAGACAAAGGTGTGGTCGTTTATTGTCTGGGCGGCCAACTTGGCCTTCGGCTCGGGGATATGGATATCGTTTGCTGGCGTGCAACTGGCAGTCAACGAGGTGAGCCCTAGCCGTAGAGTGCTCGGCAAGCTCAACTCGATGGCTGAGATTTGCGCGAGCGTGACGCGGACTGTCATTCCGCCGCTGTCGACATCCTTGTTTGCGATTGGAGTCGGCGGACAGATTTTGAGAGGCTATATCGTGTGGGTGGTTCTGATGGTGCTTACGCTTGGTCTACCTGTTGTTTTGCATTGGTTTCCTGACGTCGAGGCCCGAGACTTGCCCGTAGCCTAGACGCGGAGCGACAGGATTGGAAAGCCACTTAGCAAGGTCATTCTGGAGACAAGATTTAGATATAGGCACGTCATCTAGGAAAAGAAGCAAAGAAGAGACGGGGATTCGGTGTTCTCTTGCACTATCAGTGCTGTCAAGTGTTTATATCCTCTTGAGCGACGTCAGAGGCGAGGATTGGGGAGCGGGAAAAGCCACTCGGCGCACTGCAGGACTGGTACATGTATTTTGGAAACTGTCTCGTTACAGCCCATAAAGGACCCAAACATCGCTGTGCTGATAGACGAGGAGTTTGTGTGACGCGTCCCATCGGAGTCGCTCTGGGAGCTGCGGTCCCGGCCTGATGCCGTGTCGCGGCCGACCACCTGCCACGGGCGCAAGTCGCCGTTGCCGCTGCGATCCCTAACCTTTCCGCCGGCAGCGGCGTCGGCGTCGGCGTCCCGGTACTTGTCCCTGATGAACGGCAGCCACTGGGCCACCGGTAGCGCCGCGTCAATGTTGCGCGGTGCGACCTTGACCAGTTCCGCGCCGAGCTCCAAGTGTTTCCTCAGCCACGGATCAAACGGCAGCATCCGAGTCCCGCTCTCACCCGACCGACGGCGATGGCCCGCATCCAGCCACGACATCTCGGGCCGGCGCGGGTTGCCGCGGGACCAGGCCAAGTACTCGGCAAACGAGACGTCCATGTACGCGCAGCGCATCGTGAGGTGCGCGGGGACGGCGATGACGGCGAGGCGGCGCTGCCGCGCAATCGCCTTGAAGCCGGCCTTGACGGCGACGCACATGCCGACGAGGGCGTTGGGCGCGTCGGCGGCGCTGGCGAGCCCGCACGCGAGCTCCCGCGCCTGCTCCTCGGTCCACGGCGCGTGTCGCGGGGCCTGCGCCAGCTTGCCCTGGCGCGCAAGGGCCTGGCGGACGGCGTGGAACGCCATGGTGCCCCAGCCGCCGTCGGGAAGCGCGGGCTCGGCCCAGTCCGCAACCAGCCGCTCGAGCTGAGGCGGCGGTTGTTCACCGGCGGCGGCCAGCACGGCGGCGAGCTGCGGGCAGAAAAAGGGCAGGCAGTAGCCGAGGACGACAATCTTGTCGGCGGCTTCGTGCACCACGAGGCGCTGGTATGGGGCGAGCTCTGCGTCCGAGTGCATCTCCTGCCACATGGCCAGGCCGACGAGGCTGATGACGTCGGTGGACGTCCAGGAGAAGAGCTCGTTGCTCGGATCATTGGCGGCTTCCTGCCAGGCAGCACGTCTATCTACGGCGCGCACGAGCAAGAACCCCTCCGGCAGCCCAACGTCAAGTTTTTGCTGATCCATAGTTGTAGTTGTTGTTGTTGCGGCTGCTGTACCTGTACCTGTACCTGTAGCTGTTGCTGCTGCCGTGTTGCAGTTTGTTGGCGTACGTGGCGCAACCAATATACCTTGCATGTCCTTGGCTGAGATACGCGGTACAGCAGGACTGCAGGTGCGCCTACAAGATGAACAAGTTCCATTTCCCAACCTTAGCAAGTGAAACGTCCTTTAATTTGGAGGGCGAGGTGACTTGAGAGTCAGTCGCACCGGAAATCCCGTCGACCATCAGTGGTGACAGCTATTTGTAGTATCAGCGCCGCACAAAGCAACCCGAGCTTGGTGTAGCACGGCCAGGTCAAGTCTGAGACATGCAGAACAATGCCGCTATTTTCCTTGCTTCTGCCGCAAGAATACTATATACGTATCTGCAGACCAGCGCCACATGCAGCATCTTGCCGGCGCTGTCTCGCCAAGGTTTGCGCCCTTGCTCGCGGACCATGAAAAGGGCCGATCGGAGGTGGGTGTTTCACAGCGAGGTAGAGTATGGGGGTGAAAGTGTGCTCGAAAGGAGGGCACATTTTGCTTTCTTTGTCTCTTTGTTGAATGAAATGCCGAGAAACTGAGCCCAGATTGGTTGGCCGCTGCGGTGGTTACGGATGATACGACATATCAAAAAGAAGAACTGCGGCACTGAGTGAACTGCATCAACGGGATGATATTGGATGCATATGCGGGTGCAAAAGAAAGCCTAATTGGGAGATCGAAGCCCCTCGCCCTCTTCATTGGGCAGTGGCAGCATATCACATCTCGCTCCCCAAGTACGAGTGCCCTGATGATATGCCTAGCAACCCGAACTTGGCGACGGAATATTAACTCTATTATATAGGCTTGCCTGCATGATTGCCAAGTAGGAGATGACCTAGCGGTACATGGTGGTTTTTTGGATCCCGGGCCCATTTCCGATGCCGACTAACCAACCAACCTGTGCTGGTTGGCTAGCACAGCAGTCCAGAGACATTCAGCCGTGACGGATGCATGGAAGCATGTAGCAGTAATGTGCAGACAACCTTGGCTTTACGTGCAAACGTGAGAATGGTGTAGGCAAGAGGTCGCTGTAAGACAGCAGCTGGGCAGCTTGCTCATGTATGCGCTCTAGGTGCTTGCCCTGGCGAGCGGGGAAGTCAATCTTGCTCCGAGGGGAAGAATCTGGTACAAATACACAAAGAAAATGCCTATCCATGCCGTAGAATAGCGATTGATAAACATGGACATGACGAGGGCGCGAGGTTGACGACTGTACACTGCCATGTGTCTCGACTGTCCACACTCAAGTCGCACGTCTTTCTTCCCATATTGACATTTCTGCTGGCCACTTTCGCTTGACCGTCTTTCGGCTCCAGTCCTTGGCTCGTCTTGGCCGCCGCCGAGCCGGCCCTGATACGACTGCCTACCCGTGCGACTAGCCGTGTCCGAGACCAAGGAAGGCAGGCCAAAGGGGCAAATCGAGACACCCGTTCCTGTCGAGGCCCGGCTACGATGCACAGACCATCGTCAAAGTAAGTACAGAGTACAAGCGGTGCTTGGATCCCTTGATTCAAAAAATGCGTCGCAGGAACAGGTCAGTGCTTACCCGTCCCCTTCCTCTCATCAGGGCTCCCCTTGCCGCCAGCAGCCGGCGAGGGCACGGGCAAGGGCGAGGGCGAGGCCATCAACAGCATGCCGGTCGCAATCTTGCCGATATAACGTCAAGATTAGTCTTTGACCCGGAAACACACTCGTGGATACAGCAACTCCACGATGCCTGGTCGTCCAGCGCGCCGACGTCGACGTTTGCCGCCATCCGCGACCGCCTGCTCGACCAGCTGGACCGTCTGGACAACCGCGTGTGCACGCTCAGCTCCTTTGCCAAGGTTGCCGGCGTGCACGACGCCGCGGCAGAGACAAGCGATGCCGCGCGATGGACGCGGCTGTTCTCGCTAGCCACGGCGATCCAGGCGCGCAGCAGCACCAAGGCAGGTGCGGCAACGACGGAGCGGAAGCGCAAGTACAACGAGACGAACCGCCTGCGCAACCTCGCCCTCGTCGCCGCGCTCTGGTCGCCGCGCATCGTCTTCCACTACGGCTGGAACACGGCGAGCCAGGTGCAGATGAACATGCTGCGCGCCTGCGCCACGCGCTACCCGCGCTTCTCCGTCGAGTTCCGCCCGAGGCTCAACGCGGTCCTGCTCGCCCGGCACTGCCAGGGCATACGCGACGGCAAGACCAAGACGCTCCACGAGCGGCCGCTGCAGCCGCATCGCGACCTGCACCTAGACGCCCTGGCCGCCATGCTGCCGGACGCGGACGCGGAGAAGGCGTGGGTGACGAGCACGGACGGCCGTGTCCTGGTCGATGCCCTGACGGGCACGACGCTGAGAGAAGCCCGTCCCAGCCACTATCAAGGCTATCTGCTGCGCCATGATTGCTTTGGCTTACTCGTTGGGCGTTTTGCCCAAGACACCGACGCGTGGACGATGATGCAAAGCCCGGCAAGCTCATCCACGGCCGCCGACGAGCAAGCCGCGAGGATCGAGCCACGTCCAGCGGCACCAGCGTCGGCCGCCCATGCAGAGACGTACTATTCCTTGGCGTCATCACCAGCGCTGCATCGACACTCTGTCCAGAGCTTGGAGCCTCAGCCAGAGCTGTGCTGGAAGTTGCCGACACCACCGGCTTCGTCGCCGTCCTTGCCCGCCGATTCCGGGAGCTGTCTGGCCGCCGATTCCGGGGGCTGTTTGGCCCCGGTAGCAAACATGGGGCGACACCCTGAAGCCGTGATAACATCTGCGAGTGAGCCAACACAACTATACTGTGTACGCGAAACGCCCGAGTACTGGCAGTGCTACGTGACTAGCAACGGACTCGAGCAACTTGAGCTCGCCGTGCCCCTCAGCCCGGCATGGCAGAGCAGCGTCGACGACTGGACCTTTTACGCAGCTGTCGAGGCCATGTCACATGCACATCCTATCAATCCCTTCTTCAGCTGGCTCATCTCGTCGGATTCTCATAGAAGCATGCTCCCAGTATCGCCAATGTCGAGGCCGACTCCGGCGGGCACCACTCTGCGCCTCGGATCATCCGCCAATTTTGTCGCCGCAGACTCTACTTCCATTGAAGAGGTGCTGCACCTGAGATATCTCGACATGACTATCCAATTGCTGCAAAGAACCTCCCATCAGCTTTCCCTCCACAATGGTTGGCTGTCGGCTTCCACTCCCTGGGCGCGAGTGTGGCGAGTGGGCAGCGATGGCTTGGCCCCCGGACGAGCTTCATCCTTACTGGACGCCGACCTGCTGCTCCTCACCTCAGACGAGGCCATGAGAGCGGCAAGCTCGGGGCAGACGTTTACCAAGCCCCTCGTCATCAAGGAGTCTTTCTCAGATACCGGTATGCACACAATGGACAGACTTGACCGTCTCTGGGCATCTGCAACGGCAGCCCCTCCAGAGACATACCACCCTTTGCAAGCTCGAGACACCATCGGGATCAGCGTGCAAGATGCGGCCACGGCCGCCTCGGGGACTGAATCATCAGACCCAGCTACTGTTGCCATTGACCTGCCAAACATCACTCGTTCGCATCGGCCACTCATAACCATGTTGCCTCGCTTCCGTCTCCTCGAAAGCCTCTCCCAGAGACCAACACAAAGACCTCTGCTGGACTGGACGCAGGTCACGGGCTTTACGACGCTGAGTCTAACGGGGGCCTGCTCCAGCCCGAGACTGGTAGGCTCTGCGGGTGTGTGGATGCGGAATCTGGAAGGACCCAAGTTTGTCTCCTTGGTGACCGAGGTCGCCGTCCTTGCGCAGAGCGAGGCCCTTGCCGGCCAGGGCCTTGGCTGGGACCCCAAGGAGAGCCAGCGTTTCATGATTCTGGAGCAGGATGACGTCTTGTTAATCCCTCCCGGGTCGAGGACCATCTACACCATCTACTCGCCAACGCGCGGCGTCATGGAAGGTGGCTTCTTCTGGGACTGCTTGAACCTCCTGGATACCCTGCGCATCGTGGAGTGGATGCAGCGCTACGACTTGAGCCGGCAAGACTCGATATGTCGCGCCATGCCACAGCTGATTCCGGTCATGGAGCAGCTCGTCGGCCAGGACTCGAGCGATTTCAGGGGCAAGCAGCTCCACGAAGAGTTCATGTCGGAGTTTGGGAGGATCGTATCAAGGCTACGACAATACGCCACTGCTTCTAGCGAGGCTTAATGGTACGGGGTCTTTGCGTGGACTCAGTCTAAGCGATGAACTAGGTAGGCCAACAGAAGCCAAGCTGACGCTGTATTCAAGTATTGTCACTGCAATTTTGTTGTTATTGTTTTTCATCTTTGGAAAAGATTACTGCGGGGTTTGCTTTACTTTCCTTATTTTCTGACTCGTTTCGGCACTATTCGTACTAGGCAAGCATCCAAATTGGCCAACTTGGCTAGCTTTGCCACCCCCTTCTCACAAAATGAAGACTCCCTTAAACCGCTTCCTAAAGGCTTTCAAACAATTCATACGCAATAATGTCAATGCGATGCTCCGTCTGAAAGCATTGATGCTTGGGGATATGGAATCGACCGCTGGAGTTGACTTCGAGCTGCTCTCCCACGTTGACGACAGGCATGCGCCGGTTGACCTCGACGTGGCGCCACTCGCCGGTCGCGCGATCGAGGACTTCGAGGAAGGGCTGGGTGTAAAAGATGAGCGTGAGGATGGTGTCGTCCAGGTGCGGCGGCATGATGAGCGTGCCGGGCTCGGCGACGGCGGAGACGCCAAAGTAGAGGTTGCTCATCGGGCCCGGGGCGTCCGGCCGGTCGAGGCGGGCGGGCCTGGGGGGCTCGGCGGCGGCGCAGATGCGGGCGGCGAGCTGACGGAGGAGCGTGTCGAGAAAGGTCGACGTGCTGAAAATTTCGTCTTGCGCGGGGACGAGCGTGTCAGGCAAGTCGAGCGTCTGCTGGATGTGCTCTTGTCGTCCGAGCTGGATGGGTTTTATCAGCCTTGGGGTCAGCAGCCCAGCAAACCTCCCCGGTCCTCGTTTTTTTTTCCCATGAAACGCTAATGTTTTGGGTGCGAGGAAGGGACTTACAAAGATGATTTCGACGCCGTTGTCATAGGTGTGGAATCTAGAGGGCCGCGGGTCTCGGAGTCAGCAACAAAGCATCTCGGGGCTTTCGGGGGGAAGCCGGCCCGGGGCCGGGACCGGGGCCACGAGCTGCAAAAAAAAAAAAACCCCCCAACTCACCCCTTCGGCCGCGCGCCGGTATGGTAGCGATTCTTGACATCCAAAGACTCGTCAAAGAATAGGCGCTGCTGGCGATACACGGCGCCGAGGACCTCGAGTGCCTGCTCGCACGTCGGGCCGTCCATGTCGAGGAAGAAGAGGCCCTTGTCGCTGAGAGCGGTGATCATTTTCTGCACCTCGTCCTTGTCGTCGGCGAGGACTCGCTCGTAGTTGACCACGGTCAGCTCCATCCGCTCCGTCTGTCGCGTGAGGGTCATGGTGACGATGTTTGTTTTTCTACCATAAGGCAAAGGGGTTTTCTGTGACACTCACTGCCAGTCTGGTCCTTGGGCCACCCCCCTGCCTGGGTGCAGTTCTTTTTATCTTTGCATGTTTACACCGCGACCTACGGAGGAAGATGGGAGAGGGACAAGATACAGGGCGTGACTTGGAGTCTCTTGAATCTACAATTAGCCAGTTCAACTGCATGCTGCATGCGGCATGCGGCATGCAGCCAGCCCAGCCTGGCTCGGCGCGCATCTGCTTCTGGGCGCCGGGACATGTTGTTGTGAGTTTCACTATAGAGAGTGCTGCCGAGGCTGTAGAGTCATATGACGGAGAAGAATGTCTGCAACAAGACTACTGCTGGCCCTATCGCCCTCGTTGATTGGGCTTCACCATTGGGTCGGTTCGCTTCGGCTTAGTATCGTCCTGGGCGAAGGAGTACAGACGGTTAAGGTATGCAGCATAAAGCACAGACCACTATCAAAGTAATTGGTGCGTTGCTTTTGCTCTGGTCTGTGCGTTTTCTTCCATCCGATATGCCATACTAGACACGATTCACGTTGCACGCTTTCTTCCATCCGATATACCATACTAGACGCAGGTTAGGCTATGCGTCTTCTTCATCCGACATGCCATACATGGCTCCTCTGTTGATCTATTCCCCTTCCGCATCGAAGCTGCTTGAAAGCCGGCCGGCCTAAGTCCTCTCCAGACGTGCCCCTTTCTTCTTGGCCGTACAGCGCAACATACGAAGCCCTACTCCTGGATATAATCACTGCTCTTTCCGTCATTGACTGCGTTGAACCAAAAGACCTGCTTCTGTGCCCTGCATCCTGCAACGGCAGGAAACAAGGGCTCGGCATGTCCATCGTGTCAGGGTCAGGCAAGTCCTTGTATGGAAATGACGTTAATCATGGCCGGCAGTTGCCGCCGCCGACTTATATGTCATCCGCATCCTGTATTGTGTCAACAAGCAGGAGCTAGCGGCACCTTGATTGCAAAGCCAGCATGTTGGGCCACGCGCTTGCGTGGTTGGCCATGTTGCTATACCATTTACTCTTGGACTCTCTCCTTGGAATCGCAACATTGGTCAGCAGCTTTGGCGGCAATGCGCAGCCGGCCGCATCACCACAACCAGCAAAGTCTCCCGAGCTAGCTGCCAAGCTGGAGGCACTGATGAGCTCTTACCGAGACTTGTATTACAAGGTGCAAAACCTCGAGCGCTTTCGCGAGGTCATTCCCGAGGCTCGGCGGACGCTGGAGTCTCTGCTGGACCAAGGCTTGTGCATGGCACAGTACAAGCCTCGTCCTCGTTCCATCCTCGACATTGGCGACTTCGACAAGGACAAGCTACGGGCCTTTCTGCAGGCCGAGGAGGCCCAGGTCCTCGTCGACTATGAGGACTATGTGCAGCGGAGGAAGCACGGCGCCGGCCCCGAGCACTTGCGCACATTGCAAGAGGCTCGCCAGTCTCTCCGCAAAGGTGCGCGCTGGAACTACGCCGACGGGGTCTGGCTGTCACGCACCCACCAAATCACGACGCCCTTTGCGCTGCGCAAGGTGATGCGGGATATCTGGCAGATCTACTCGGAGGAGCTCGGCGACGGCGACGTGGAGAAGAACCACGTCGTTGTCTACCGGCAGCTGCTGCAGAGCGTCGGCGTCGAGCTCCCCGACGCCGACAGCGCCGACTTTATCGACCCGCGCCACGGCTTCAACGACGAGCCCGGATGGCGATTTGCCGTGGCGCAGCTGCTGCTCTCCATCTTCCCCAGCGACTTCTTGCCCGAGATCCTTGGCTTCACGCTGCACTACGAGTCGCCGCCGCTGGAGGGCTACAGGATGGCCCGGGAGCTGCCCGAGCTGGGCATCTCGCCCTACTACTACACGCTGCACATCACCATCGACAACTCGGACTCGGGCCACGCCGCCATGGCGCTCGCGAGCGTCGTCGAGTTCATGGACGTGGTGCGCGAGACGGGCCTCCTGGACCCCCGCCGCGCATGGCGCCGCATCCAGGCCGGTTACCTGCTCGGCAAGAGCCTCGACCACGACGAGACGGTACACCACTTCCACGACGAGCTGGCCGCCTGCCTGCTGCGAAAGGCCGACTTGGCCCGCCAGGTTCACTGCGCGAGCCGCGCGAGCATCGCTGGGCACCGCCTGGCTGCCTGGCCGGCCGGCGGCAAGGACGCGGACCCATGCCGCGAGACGTCCAACGCCGGCGGTGGCAGGGCCGCCTTCCTGGCCGCCCTGGCCGACTCGAAGCCGTGGATCCATCGTGGCGACAGCGGCAAGAGCCGGCTGATGCGCGAGCTGGCCTGGAAGGGCCGCATGTTTGGCGCCTTTACCAACTACGAGGTCCGGCTGCTGCGCACCTGGATCGACTCCCTGCCCAGCAAGGAATCCTGCTGCGGCCGCCCGGAGGGAGACGACGTCTTGTACTGGGGCCGTGTCGGCGGCTACGACACCGCCGCCGCCGCCGCCGCCGTTCTGCCGTTTGACCCGCCGCGGCACAACGACGCTGCCGTGACCCACCCCGTCTTTCCGCCGGCCGACGACTGGGCTCCGAGCGCGCGACACGAGTTTGCGCCGCGCGCGCCCCTTGCCTTACCCGCCGCCCCCGACGCTCGCCGCCGCCTCGACGCCCTCTTGCCGCTCTGGTTCGTCCACCCGTGCCTCCTCGAGAACATGATCAACCTGCCGTGTCGCACCATCCGGCCCATGTACTCGCACTGCCTGTCGCTGCTGCGCGCCGACAAGGGGCTGTCGCTGCACGGCTCCGGCATCGCCTGCATGGATGAGCAGCTGCGGCCGAGCCACGAGCCGGACCTCGTCGCGCTGGGACTGGCCATGGCGCGGCGACACGGCCGGCCCGTGCCCGCCTGTCTCGGCGACGTGATTCCTCGGTGCGAACAAGAAGAAGATGATGCCGCACGCGCGGACGTGATGCGCTTCTGTCGGTGCCTGCTGAGCTGGTCGCAGCGGCCGATGGCCAACGGCGGCTTCCTGCTGGGGCTCTCGCGCGCCTTCCTCGACTTGGAGTTGTGGGTGAGCGCCAGCGAGACGCTGCTCGGGGCAAAGCACAGGCTTGCCTTGGCGCAGATTGTGCAACAGAAGCTCAGGGCATTCGAGCTCTGCCTGGCGGAGCTTCAAAGTGATGAGAAGAGATGTCGAGAGTTTATCGGCGGTTACGAGCACGGCCGTGGGCAAATAGAGAGGCTGCTGGTGTAACTGACTGCTGGCATAAGTGACTGCTGGCCCTTTACGTAACTTGGAGAACAATTATATTTCATAAATGTGTACTCGTCGAAACTTGCATAAATAATTCGTCAATGGTACGCGACCGAAGCACACACCATCTGTAGCCGCACTGAACAAAGCCAAGTCTGCTTACAGTAGGTATTGAACCCCTCCCAACGACGGATAGGTAGTGACCAAATCGTACCAGCATCTTGCCGTGTTACCTGATATTATGCATTGTAGCTCCGACGTCGTTATGCCGTTACTGGCCCTAGTCCGACCATCGCAGTCCCCATGAGCTGTATCGTCAAGTCCCCCCCCTCCACCAGAAAAGGTATAAGAAGCTCGCCATACCTCCTTTTCAAACCATCTACTCTGCTCCTCCTTTCTCAGCACTTCATTGTTTCCCTTTTCTATCCAACGCTACATTACTCAAGGCAAGTTACTCCCTTAACCTGCCCCCGAGAAAGCGATGCGTCAGCTGACTCTCCCAGATGGTCGGCAATACGGAGCACTGTGCTGTTGGCGGTTCGGCGAGCGAGGTGCCGAGAGACCCGGCCTCGTCTGACGCGCAAGTCCACAGCGCTCACGGCGAGCTCTCCGCCGCGCCGCCGCTGCCGCCCGAACCGGAGCAGCAGCCGCGCGCGGGGCCGGACAGCAGCAGCAGCCCCCTGGACGACCGAACGACGGCCGTCTTCAAGGTCTACTCGGACGTGCATGAGCTGGCCGTCCGGTACCTGGCGACGCGCGACTTCCACCTCATCCCGACGCCCGCGTGCGTCGCGTACCAGTACCCGGGCTACGAGGACGACCACTTCACGCTGCCGTTCTTTGGCCGCGAGGCCATGCTCGCGCCGACCAGCGAGGTCCATCTGGCCATGGCGCTGGCGGCCGGCCTGGAGCGCGTCTATGACTTTCACACCGTCTTTCGCCGGGAGCCCGTCTCGGACGGCCGGCATTTGACCGAGGTAAGCCGACTGCCTGCAAGACGCACCCCCTCCCCAGCCCCAGGGAGTGTTGGGGACATTTGCTAACATTTTGTCTCCCCCCTTTGCAAGTTTCAAGTGTTGGAGCTGCTCTTTCGACTTTATGAGAATGACTGGAGTGAGATTCTCGACTGTGCAGAAACGCTCCTCGTCTTCCTGGTCCGCGCCCTGCAAGACACAGACAAATACGCGCGACACTTGCAGCTGGCGCGGCAACTGTATCCTCTGTCCGGCGTCTTTCAGCTAGGCCTCGGCGCGGACGGAAGGCTAATGCGATTGACGTTTGGCGAAGCAAAGGCTATTCTACGCGACCATCTCGGACTCGAGTCCGGCGACCACGATGACCTCAGGTTTGCTTCTCCCCCCTTGCCCAATATACATGGCCCTCCACCATTTGGCGCACGCTGACAAGGGCATTCCGTAGCCCCCAAGAGGAAGCCGCCCTCGGAGCGTTGCTGGCCAGCCCGGACTCGGCGCTCGGCCCGGCGACCGACATGTTTATCATCACGCACTTCCCGCGCGCGCTGCGGTCGTGCAACATCCCCGCCGCCGCCGAGGACGGCACCGCCAGCATGTCCTTTGACGTCATCATGAGGGGCCAGGAGGTGCTCACGGGCTGCCGGCTGATGTACGACGCCGGCGAGGTGCGGGCGGCGTGGGCCGAGCGCGTGCCGCCCATTGACCCGGACGCCGACGGCTGGCGCGAGTACATGGCGGCGCACGAGACGGGCATGCCTCCCGGGGGCGGCTTCGGACGTAAGTGACCCTGAGTATATTCCAACGTTTTTTTTTTTTAGTAGAGGCGGGACTAATACTGGTGGACGCTGGAATAGTTGGCATCAACCGCTTTGTGCAGAGCTTCTTAGGGCTTAAGGATATTCGCGAGACGGTGCTCTTTCCGCGCGATGCGAGTCGTCTGACACCATAAGACCGTTTTGCGTTTTCGGCTGGCTGTGTTTTGGGAAACTTCAAAGCAAAGATAAGGTCGTGTTACAAGACATTGAGGATAGGAATTGGGCGTTACTCTAGCTAAGGAAACAATACAGGGCTGTCAGGCCTCTGTCGTGATGGGAAGCTCAAAGTGATGCAACGACAAATCCACCATGAGACTGGCTTCGGGGATTCTTCGAGACGATTTAGCATACCCATTTCGACAGCTGAAGCGACAGTACTCGTAGTTGTTTCTTTCTTTTGTTTGCCTTGTAGTTGTCTGCCGGTCTTATCACTGTCGGGATTGCTTTCTTATCGCCAGACCTCCCTTTTTTTTCCGCATCACTATCTAGAAGGGGATCAACTCATTTCAGCCTCATCATGGTTCTCATGGTTCTCATGGGCATGCCGAAACCTTATTTGGGCCAGTACGCCTTGGACACAGGGCTAGAGTGTTCCTGGATTGAGGCTAGGGCGAGGAACCGATCTGCGAATAAGCACCTTCCTGATTAAGAAGGTCGCTGAGCTGAGTTGGCCGAGGTCTAGCGAAATATGCTGGAAACTGTATATGCAGGCCAGTATAGGCCACGAAAGATGACGCGCGAAAAAAGGGCACTCCTTACTCTGAAATACTCGTCGCAACGGACAAATTCGTGCTGTTCCCAGAGCCGCGTGCCGACCAACCGCGGCCAGCTTCTCGCCAGGGGGGTTAACAAAAGAAGCTTCATCATTTTAGGTAACGTTATCCATCACCAGCTGAATGGTTTGTTTCACAGCCACTATTAAACCTAGCGCAGCGAAAAGTGCCGACTGCCGAACTTGGCTCAGTGCCACGCACGAGTCACGTCCCACTGAGGACGATACCAATTAGACAAAATCCTCTCTTTTTATAACACAGCCACTTGCTCATCGTTCCATTCATTTCGTCCACTCTGTAGAATAATCGTCTCTCTCGCTAGCCCCGTGGCTTGTGGCGGTGCCCTGGCGGTTATTCGTAGTCTTGTCTTCAGACTGAGTATTTAACTCGCTCGACTGCAACATCCTTCCACTCTTTGCGAGCCTCCTACATTTCCGTCTACTGCCTACTTGACTAAACTCACAATGACTCTTCTCACTACGCTGTATCTTGCCCTGGTTTCATCCACCCCGGTACTAGCAACACTGCGTTGCGGCCAGCGCACTCATCCAAGTCTGCTTCTCGCTCGATCGACCGAGGATGATCTCACAAACACGGGCATAAATGCCAGCGGTCTTGCTCCCATCGTGGTTGATACTTATATGCACGCTGTTGCGAGCAACTCGACCGCTTTGACTTCCGTAAGGCTGAAACCCGGGGGCTCTTAGCCAACAGCGACTCGGATGGCTAACGGACGAAATAGAAAGAAGCCATGGATCGGCAGCTTCAAGTGCTCAACCAAGACTTTGGCCCAGCCAACATCTCCTTTACCCTGCGCAACACCACCTGGACCGAGAACCAGGATTGGACGACCGGCGCCAACGGAGTCTACGCCGCCATGATGGCTACTCTCAACCAAGGCGGCATTGACGCCCTCAACCTCTACTTTGTAGAAGTCGTCGCCCTAGTCGGCTTCCCGCCGCCCTACGAGGGCGACAGCGGCGAGCTTCTCGGCGTTGCATCCTTACCCTGGGACGCGTCCACCGACGACCCTACCAGCAATGCCTGCCTCGTCGACGCAGGCTCCGTCCCCGGCGGCTACAAAACGCCGACCAACCTCGGACGAACCGCGACGCACGAGGTCGGCCACTGGTTCGGCCTCTACCACCCGTTTGAAGGCGGCTGCGTCGCGGATCCCAACGGCGGAGACCGGGTGTCGGATACGCCGGCGGCGGCGAATGCGACGTTTGACTGTGATGTTGGTCGTGATAGTTGCCCGGACCTGCCTGGTCTTGATCCGGTCAAGAATTACATGGGAGCTTCGGATGAGTAAGTGCATCTCCGCGGGTAGCCGGCTTCGCAAGCGGATGAAGGAAGAAGAAGAAGAAACCAAGGCTAATCTGTTTTCTGTGCAGCGATTGCTTGAATAACTTTACACCGGGTCAGATTGTGAGAATGCATGCTGCTTGGAACAAATGGAGGAGTCCGCAGTCTACTACGACTACGACTGCGACTACGACGCCCAGCCCTACGGCATCACCTTCGTCCAGTGGGCAGCTGAGCTCGGCACCGCTTCAATTAGGATATGCACTTGTTGCCTTTAGTGCATTAGTTGGGTTGGTTTAAAAATGTCATTTTCTCTTGCAGCTCTGCTTGTCACGGGTCTTTCAGCTCACGGCGTCGGTTTCAACTCACACAAGTCTGTTGGCCGCTCCTCTCAATCAGAACCCGCTGACACTGTGTAGGCGAAAAGTACAAGTCGTCGTCGGTAAGCTTCTGCCAAGCCGAGCACATGTCTAGGCAGCCCGCTCTCACTTCATCGATGCATAAGCGCTGGAATGGCGTGCATACATGGTCACTCACGATATTGGATGCCTCGGTGGACATCTTCACGTCTGATCGAGGCTACCCTGTATGCTGGTCGGGATGGACCGCCTTACTTCTGGGACTCGCGGATGTCGCCAAACTTTCCAGTCGCCTTAGTTACCTCATAAGAGCCTTGCCTTTTCGGGTGGCCGTGTTGCCTGCTCATTTTAACCTTCTGGGCCATCCTAGTTCATCCCGTCGCTGCGAACCAACAGTCAGCCAATCCTATCCGCTCCTATTAACTAGAAACAAAGATCTAGAATGCTCTTGGCGCCGCCCTGTCTATTAAAAAAAGCCAGGGGCGTGTTTGTTGTAGTATCATCATCTATTGCGCCCGCTCTCAAGATAGCCCGGCTTGCCACCTTGAGCAACCGAACCTGCAGGCGTTGACAGCCAGCCACGATTTGCGCCGGGCGCATCTCAGACTACTACTCCGTCCATCGCCTATACACCGCGATGCCGAGCCTCTCTCGCCTACTTACTCCGTGCCGCTCGGCGACTTGTGGAATCCGTTGTCGTTCTAGAAACTGGCCATGACGCCGGCCATGTTGCATGTGTCAAACCCCCGTCGTCCAACGGCCCGACACCAAAACACATGTGCTGTCTCGCGTGTTGTAAGCAACAACTCCGTAACGCACTGGGCATCATCTGTTCAAACCGGCGCCGGTCGCTCCTTTTTAGTCATCCCATGTGTACTTGTTCTGGAAACCGGGGTGCATGGCGGGCAAAGTTTGTCTCTGAGCACAGGGCGGCTGCTAACAAAGGGCGCCCGAGGCCATCGTGGAGAGCGACGGCGGCTTGCGACAGGCAGCGGTTTACCAAGGTGGGATGAAAGACAAGCGCATTGAAAAAAAGATGAGAGAATTAGAGAAATTGTCTCCAAATTTTTCGCTTGGAAAAGACGGCCGACGCTGAGTTGGTTGAGACAACGGCATCGCACAAGGCAATTTCGCGTCCCTACTGGGTAGGATTTATGAACCCCAGCTTATTTTGCTGATGAACCATCTTTGCTGAGGAGCGGTGTTGGTGGCGAGACTACGTATGCTGACTTGGTATTCTTATCCCCCGTAGTTACCCCATGGGACAACAAGGCCCTTTGAAAACGTTACATGGGCCGCCAGATGCGCTCGTACTAAGTACTGGGTAACCATGCCCGCCCGCGCAAGGCAGCAGCCTGGGAGAGCCTAGCAAAGAATACCTACTAATAAGGCAACCGCCCTCTCTCAAGCAAAGGGAGGGGGTGTGTGAGTGTGACATGAAGGAGTCACAGCTGGCTGGGCTGGGCGCGATGTCCGTTGCAGCCAACCAGGCTTCTCGTCACGTACACATGCACATGGTTGGCCGATGACCGGGACGAGTGACAAAGCAGGCTGCTGCCACCACCGCAGTGTGTATCGTCACGAGTCGGGCGCGTAAAACAAGATGACGACGGCAAGCTATCGACATCACGTTGAGGCAGGCTGCATTCAAAGTCCAGATGAATGACCAAGGACGGCATCTCCAAAGCAAGGCAGCAACATTCATCGGCTGGTGTATGTAACCTGGAATATCAAGTACCTCCGTATCGTATCGCGGGCGCATCTCGCCAACCTGAGACAGGATGGCTGTATTCCCGCTGCTGCGACGGGAGGCAAACAACGGCAAGATTGCTCTTTGGGAGGTTTTTTTTTTGGTCAGGTTGCTTTGTTTTGCCGTCTCGCATCCTATTTTATTTTTGCCCTTTTTTGAACCCCCCCCCCCCCCCCCCCCCCCTTTTTTTTAAACGATAATGTTGACTCGATGTCTTGTCACTTTACGATCTGACAGATCATGTACGAAATAACGATGGAAAAAAAAGAAAAAAAAAGAGAAAACTAACGACAGAAATCCCGGTAGACTGGATTGTTGGAGATTAGGTAATTACCAGAAAACGTCTCGAACTCGGGACCCATGCCCCGTCATTCCGGAAGACCGGGAAGTTGACGAACCGGGTGCTTTTTGTCTGAGTTTTTCTTCTTTTTTTTTTGACAGTACCTGTTTTGATGGCTTTCTTTTGCAACTCCCGTCTTTGTTGTTATCCTTACCGCCAAAAGCCACTGCCCGCCACGCTGCAAGGGAAAAAGCGAAACAGCGGCCCGTCTTATGCGACGCCATTTTAGTCACTGCCGGCGCAACCCATCGATCGGAGCGATAGCAACGGCATCAAGCAAGACGGTACCAGCGGGTTGGGCGCTGAATGGGCGTCGAGTCATACTTTTTCTCAATGTAGGTACGGAAGGCGGTCGCGACAAAGTGGCTGCAGGGGGTGTGTGTGTGTGCTTGGGTACGAAGTAAGGAGGGGGTGCACTGTCCTGTCTCCCACAGCAAATGTCAGAGAGCGGTGAGGTCTTTGACGGTCAGAGATGTTGCCATCCGGGCCCAACGTTTTAGCACAGCGCATCCTCCTCCTCCTCCTCCTCCTTTTCTTCACCCCCTTCCGGCGGCCCGTAGCTCTCCGGCCCGTAATGGAGCCCCCCCTTCCCCCGTCTGCAACGGTGTAGAGAAGCGTCAACCTCGCTTTCTCCGTGGGTGTGCCGGAGACTTGTCGAGTTCCCGATGGTATGGTGGTGGTGGCCTCGTTTGTTCGGGGGGATTCCCTTGTAGGAGCAGCGATGCTTTTCGCCGCTCGTCTATTGCTGGCTCCCGCCAATACTTACTTGCCCAGGCTCTCACAGCCGACATTTATTGGCGCCACCAACATCACACAGCCTGGGAGAGGACAAGCTAGGTGTGGCTGTCATTCAGCGGCAGCCTGGGGCGATATAATTACGAATACAGACACACAGATTACAGACGGGACATTTAGGATCGCCAGCAAAGTGCATGTTGTGTCCTGTTGCGGTCGCATGCGAGCCGTGTTGGGAGCCCAGCTGGTGTTTAGCAGCAGCTGATGTTAAACCTGCGGTTGGTGATCTGTAATCCGTACATACGGGATGTAATCTGTACTTAATACAGTACTCCGTACCATCGCGAGGAATAACTGAATGCGAGCTGAGCCGGATGTTCTTGTTTCCTGCTAGCAAGGAATCATGATAGAACTAGCAAGCAACGGGGAGCAAAATCCCTTGTCTGCCGTTTTTTTTTTGCCTTGCTCTGCAGGGGGCGTTACCATGGAAAGTCGAAGCACCCGAAACATTTGTACTTTTTTTTTTTTTTCTTTGCTTGTGCCCAACCGTGCACACCCTGTCAAATCAAGGGAGAATCGTAACAAAGAAAATTTTCCATCGGAATCTAAAAAGGTCGCAATGTATGAGAGAAAAAAAGGGACAAAGCGGTCAAAGGTCAAAGTGCATTGCGCGATGCAAGCGACTCATGTATGGCGCTGCGACAGAAGCTGGATGCAGGTGGTAAAGTTTGGTCGGTGAGGTGGTTTTGCAGGCCCAGCACTGCAAATACCAAGCCAAGGGTATTTGCTTGACTAAACAAAGGCGGTAACCAGATTTCCAGCGGGCAGCCGGGCCAGTTGGGAGGCAATGTGGCATTTTTAGGTGCACCCCTCGCCAAGAGGTGCCCAAAGAGGCAGCTTGAAGAGAGGAGGATGGTAGGCTTGCTGCGCTCACCCCCTCCCGATTCATAAAGTCCTATTGTCTCTGCTCTCAATCAACCGAAATGGTGATTCACTTTGGTTGCGCCCGGTTGGTGGCACGCCCGTTGCACCAGTCTGAGAGTGCTTGTTTCCCCTTTGCTCCCTCCCCCTCCGTGTTAGGCGGTGATACCTCTTGTACCACGTATTAATAGAATTCAGGACTGGTCCTTGTTACGAAATATGTACGGATGTACGGATTCACTTGTCCGACGCTGCTCGTCTGTGTATCGTGTATCAGCTATCAGCTCCTACAGCCTGCATCGCCGCTGTTGCCGATATTGCTCATCATCCATCTCCGAGGGCTGATTACGACATTTCTAATCTGTACTGCAAGCGCTGAGTGTACACTGACGACACCAACTTTGTTGCCAGCCTGTCTGCACCGATACATCAGCCTGACTCATCGACCGGTGCTGGATTTTCCCGCGGTCGGAACTTGAGAAAAGACATCAAGTTCCAGAGAACCCGACAAAGGCGTTGGGATAATTTCGACAAATTTACAGATTACCGGATTCATACTTCCGACACCCGGGGCACAAAAGGTCGCGACCGAGGCCAGGTTGAGAAAAGAAGCAAGCAAGCAATCAAGCAAGCTTTTCCCCCGGTCGGCCCTTGCAGAGGAAACTCGGCCCCAGGTTCAGGCTATTGCCACCAAAGCCAAAGCCCAAGCCCGGCTGTGCTTACTCGTACAACCGTACTGAGTAACCGACCGTGGCTCATTCCATTCCGATACACACCCCCGAACCTCGCCACACCCCCCCTCCCTTTCCTCCCTTTCCCCAGGCTCACAAGCCAGCAAGCAAGCACAAGCCAGAAAAGCGGTCTCCTGGCCGCCGGTCTTACTCAGTATTATAAGCCCTACCTACCGCCATCCCGCTCATCCTCTCTGACCGACCGTATAATCCTCACAAGACATAATAAGCAAGCGACAGCCGGAAACTGGATATCTTATATCTCATCCTCCCATCCCCGACTTCTTGACTTGATCCCCAGATCATACATTAGCATCACAACAACCACTGATCATACTTTCAACACTCCGACCCCGTTGGCTACTGCCACCACTCTACAACACCAACTTACACATACATCCACATCTATACCACACAACACAGCCAAACTTGCAACCATGTACGGTTCTTTTGGTTCCTACAGCTCCATGAGCATCGGCGGCTCCGCGCCCATGAACATTTACACCAGCGTCACCTCCCGCGACGAGTCCTGCGCCTATCCCTCCTGGCCGCGCCGCTCCTCCCTCAGCTCCCACGGCAGCAGCGACGCCTCGTACGAGCCCCGCGCCAGCTCCTACCTCTCCGACGACGACCTCTACCTCGACGACGCCGGCAGCAGCTCCGAGACCGAAGACAGCCGCAGCCTTTCTTCTTCTTCTTCCTCCAGCAGTAGTGCCTCGCCGCCCACGCTCGGTCTGGTGCTCGCCTCGCCGGTGCGCCAGGCGCCCAGCGAGGCCGAGATTCTGGAGATGCAGCGCCAGCGCCTCAACATGCGCAAGGACTTGATCCGCATGGTGCAGCAGGAAAAGGAGCGTCGCAAGCAGCAGCAGACCAGGAGGAGCCGGGCGAGCGCGGCGCCCAAGAAGAGCAGCAAGACGAGATATTCGATGGCGCCCATCACCGAGGCCGATGAGTGAGGGCTCGGCGTGGGCGTGGGCGCCACGCGATGCCGCACCGAAAGCCTAAAACTGTCTGGGCCAACAAGCCCAACAAGAGAGGCACCAGAGCAAACAAGATTGTGTGTGAGAGTCCTGGCACATGTGAATAAGGGACTTGCCACACACAGACGCCACCCCGAGAAAGCTTATTTCGCGACCACCCCCCCTCCATGGCCAACCACGAAGTATCTATTGCAGAGCGGACATTCGGCTGTCTTGCTCCTCTTCTCATTCACGCAAAAGAAGACAAAGCCGAATCATCTGAAATGATGCACCACAGCCGCGCTGCTTGCAGCTGAGCCAACAGGGAATTATTCGGAGCGCCTCCGCAGGGAGAGTACCTGGTACTTGATCTGTGGTGGTGGTCGCTGCAAAGCCAAAGTCCCAGACACTTGCATGTGGAACCGGGACCTGTCGGAACGAAAACAACCCAAAGAGGCAATGCGCGATACCGAGGATCGGCCTCCGCACTCGCACTTCCTCCGCACTACCGGCCGGAATCAAGCGCTCGAACCTCCCCCCAACCAACGGCGATTTCACTCTCCAAAAGTCCGTTCTTGGAGCATACAGTCACATTCAGGGTCTCGCTACCACATGTGAATCGCCGCAGAGCCGCAACCTTGCCCATCTATTTTCTCTACCCCAGCCGAAAGCTTGTCCTGGTTCCCACTTGGATCACAAGCCAAATCTGCCTCGGCTGCCCATCTTCTTCTCTTCTTGTTCATCTCTTATCTCCCTTGACGGATATAATTTACTTTCACATGACTTTTCTTCCTTTCTCCTTTTGATGACATCACTTTGTTTTCCATTTGGCCTATTAGCATGAGCGAGCATTTTTTGGACTTTTCTTTTTTTTTTTTATGTTGAAATCATAATACATACAGCACAGCACACTGTGGATTGTTGCGACAATCAGGAATACTTTGGTTTGCTTTCTTTTTTAATCTTGTTCACACACACGCATGCGCATACGCATACGCATAAGATGCGTCTTTTGGATACCCCCTTATTTCTCAGTCTCCAGCTAGGAGAGACTTTTAGCTAGCTTTCAATACCCATATGTTTACTCCCTAAACAATCATGACTTGTCCCAACCAACGTGACTTGTGCTGTGGACTTTGGGACAAGGATGTCTATTGGGCCGACTTTGCATAGACGCATGCCTATCTAGTTGTGCTTGTGCACCTCCTCGCCCAGCCTCATGAGCTCAGCCAGTGCGTGTCGACACCTGCGCTGCGCTGCGGCAAGGTACCTCCTACCTGGCGACATCATGCGGTACGTTTCTGGTTGCGTCACTTGCCGGTCGGGTTTCCCAGCTAGATCAAGATACTATTGATAGTTTCGAGAACCTTTTCGATATACCGCGTACCAACCTTGGCCGAGCCCTCTTCCGTCAACTCCTTGTCATCTCCAAAGTACAAGTTGTCTTCATCTAGGCACGTCAAACAAGTCTCAACGACCTCGCCGTACCGGGTACCCATTTTACTCCTCAGTGCGTTGCTCCGGCTGAGCGTGACGAGATGATTCTTGACCGCAACTGGATGCTGCAGCTCTACGCGGTCTCGGGACACAGCGAGTGCCGGAGAAGGCTGCGCGGTCCAGTGAGGGCCATACGTGACAAACGAGGACCAAAGGCCAATCTCCAACAAGCACACCCCCAGACTGTACATGTCGTGCTGCATCACGTAGTGGGCGGCGTCAGTCCCTTGCCGTGTCGGGTGCTGGTAAAGGTTCACCTCCCAGCCGGCCGAGCCGGAGACGGGGTACGTCGCGCCGTCGGCGTTTCGAATGACCTGGAAGCCTACGAGGAACGCCTTGGACGGAAGCTCCCGGTCCTCGGGTCGCGCCAGGCCCAGGATCGTCTCCGGCCGGATGTTCTTGTGGACGAAGCCGTAGAGATGGACGTAGAAGACGGCAGTGACGAGGCTTCTCGCGACTTGGAGACGACCGGTGAGCGAGTCGTGGGTCGCATCGCCGCGGAGGAGGAGTTGCCGGAGACCCCAGACGATGGTGTAATCGCTGGGAATGTTGAACAGGAAACTCATGGGCGTCTTGCCGTGCTGGCGCACCACGCCCTTGCAGCTCAAAAGGCCAAAGATGAAGGGATCCGCGTGTTTCAAACGCAGTGCGAAATCGACCGCATCCGACTCCTGGACGGCGCCGCTGGTGACGGGGTCGACGATGAGATGCTTGTCACCCTCGGGACGCTGAGCAAACGTGGCGGAGCAGAATGGAATCTCGTGGATTCGACAGCGTAAGAGGGAACTCGGCGAGACCCAGACGGAGTGGCTGGCCGTCATTGACATGGGCGAGGACGGCTGCTGCTGCTTCGGTGGCAAGGGTTCGCGAGATGCCTCGCGGAACTTGGTAGCTACCTTGTACCGCTGGGTGGTCTCGGCGTCGGAGTGTTTGACAATCTGCTTGAGCGTCACTTCAATCTTGGGCGGCGCCAGCTTGATGAGATGGAACCATGACGGCTCATGCAGCCTCTGCCAAGACTCCAGCTCTACGACGGTCGCCCCCATGACATCTTTGCGCATCACAAACGTAAGCTTGCTCATCAACGGAAGCACAGGCTGAGGAGCGAGTTTGGTGAATTTGCGTGTAGCGACGTCGAGCTTCCCTTTGAGGATGGAGAGCACGCGCTCTTGAACGTCGCGCTCGTCGAGAGACATGGTAGCTTCGAGCTCGCGGGTCACGTCAAGTTGATACGCGACGCGGGCCCAGCACAGCTCGATGCGGACGAGCAGCTCGTTGAGCTTGGCGTCGGCATCGCGAAAGGTTCTGCACGCGGTGACGAGAGCCTTGCCCCATCTTGGAAGATTCGTCTCGTTTAATCATTTCCGTCCTCGTGACTTGAGGTGTACAACTTACTTAATACAGACGTCGATGGTGCCTACGATGCCAACCAGACCCAGGGCGAGCTCAGCCATAGCCGGT
The DNA here is from genome assembly GCA_028828415.1 of Cordyceps cateniannulata. Lineage (NCBI taxonomy): Eukaryota > Fungi > Ascomycota > Sordariomycetes > Hypocreales > Cordycipitaceae > Cordyceps > Cordyceps cateniannulata. The sequence continues at coordinate 232,171 of JAPHMX010000002.1, forward strand.
GGATTAGAATTGCTGGAGACTAGGGCGGATGAAGAGCATTCGCAGTGTGCTGGCGAGAAGGAGGGGTTTCCCCATGGGCCTTGGCTGGCATTTCTTGCTGCAGCGGAGGCGGCCTTTGCAGCAAGCTGAGCAGGCTGAGCAGGCTGAACAGGCTGAACAGGCTGAACAGGCCGGGTCACCTTCATGTAGGCCACACGGCTGGGCTTTTATTGATTATCAGCCGTCCCGCTCACATGACCCAGGCATCTCACACTGAGCAGCCCGGCGAGAGTTCTTACTCTTCTACCCTCGTCGTCGTGTGAACCAGAGTTACCCTTCCGCGACGATGGAGGAGGATCTCTCAACTACCGTCCGCGCCAGCCAACTCTCCATTTTACGCTACCGGAACGGAGAGATCACCCACAGCATTTACGATCCTGGCGATCATCCATCGACACCCCCACGTGAGGAGACGTGGACGACGACGAGCCTGGTCGGCAAAGGCGGGCAGGGTCAGGTCTTTCTACAGACGTGCACTGCCGGCAGCCGCCTCCATAAACTGCGGGCGGTGAAGAGGATTTCCGTTGCGCAGCGCCCGGGCGACAAGAAGCGATATATGCGCGAGCTTCGCGCCATTACGCTGTTCTCTCATGCAAGGGTGCGTGGACTCCTTTGGCAGTTGTCGGCTTATGGCTGTATACTTATCCGAGCAGTATTCTAGGCATTTCGTTCAGTCACTCGGCTGGTATGAGAGGAAAGGATCGCTCTACATCACCATGGAGTATCTCGAGGATGGTGATCTGCACACATACCTCCAGAGCATCGACAGACCCATGACCGAACTCGAATGCCGCCATATTATCAGACAGATCCTCCAATCCCTTGACGTTATGCACACCGAGGACTTTACTCACGGCGACATTAAGCCCAAAAACGTCCTGATTAGACAGCGCGCCGCCTATGGACAGCCGCAGATGTGGTGGGTGAAGCTCGCTGACTTTGGCATCAGCAAACGAGCCAAGGAAATCAGCGGCGACACGACCCTTGCGGGCACCCTCGAGTTCATGGCACCCGAGTTGCTGCACGGTAAGCCGCCCGAGGATCCACGAGCCGGGGATATCTGGGCAGTTGGCGCGATGGCCTTCCACATACTCACCAAGCAGGCTGCGTTCAAGTCTCCCATCCTGGCGGTCCAATACGCCGATAGCCCGGACAAGCTCTTCCCGCGAGCGGCACTGAGCGAATGGGATGTCACTGCCGATGGCCAGGGCTTCATACGGAGAGTGTTGGAACCGATACCCGAGCGACGGCTGGTGGCCAAGCAGGCTCTGGACGAGGGCTGGGTACAGATCGGGACTACGGAGATACAGCAGACTGAGACAGATTACGACAGCGAGTACGTTTTGCGAGGAAAATATACCGCTGTTTCGGCATGCTGACGTACATCGCAGGTCATCAAACACATCTTCGGCAGCCTCTAGTGCAAGCGCCAGGAGTGATGAGAGAGGTCTCACAACCCAACTCTCAAGCACCGCCGACTCGACAGCCATGTGGCCCCTAAGAGACGAATATACGCCAATATGGTGGGGCACCAACTCGCCCGTACAGCGACATCGAGTGTCTATGAGCGCCAGGGCGAAATCAACAGACAAGCCTGCCACCCATCTCATCGAAGGTGAATGGCTGCCCGCTGCAACGGAAGCGAGGAATGCCATTCCTCGTCAATCTGGCATTTCGAGCTGGATCGATGAAAGATTCAGAAAGGTAAGGACATGTAGACTCTCGTCGTCTATCTTTGGAACCGCCGTCGGTTTGTCTGTCTAGTGGCACTTTTTATTCATTCCATGGCTAACTAAAGCGCACCCAACAGTACATCTTTGGCAAGAAAGAGATCTACGTGAATGAAGAATCACAAGAGAATGCCTTCAAACAATATATGCGAGACGTTATTAAGGTGTATCAGCTGGACCACTTCTTTCCCGAGGATGATCCATTCCTCCATGCCATCATCAACCGAGCGGTAGCCCTCGAGCGTGTCCCGGGCAACATGCTCGACGCAAAGGACTTGGCCCATTTAGCCCTCTACCGGCTCGTTTTCTATTGCGGTATGCACATCACACTCCCCAAGGCGTTGGAGCAGCGTCTGACACCAAGGCAATTTATAAGACGACAGCGACTTCCTGGCGGAGGGAGATCGCCAAGAGAATCTGAGACTGCTGGTCCAGCGCATCACCAGAATTGCCACACGCGTACTGCCCGACAACGAGGGCATCGAGCTACGATTCATCAACAATCCGACGACGGCCGAGATGTCACAGCCCTCGCTGGCACAAATCGACACCATCATGACTCAAATGCCTGCGCCAGGTTGGAATGGGATTGTTGCCGACCTGGATAGCAAGGTACTCCACGATATCGTGTACACGCCACTCGCCCAAGACGCCTTGGAACGCCCTGTGCTTGTCGTCATCATCACGGCGGGCAAGCTAGTGCCGCTAATGAACAGTCTCAAGCAGGCAGTTAAGGACTGCGGAGAGCAGCTGAAAGCAAAGGGATTTGCTCCCAAAGGTACGTCCAGCCAACGAGATTGGTGGTCACAAGCTATTGACAAACTCCATCGCAGTGGTGCGTTTCCAAGTCAGCCAAATCGGAAATGACCCCGACGCCAAACAATATCTTAAGCACTTCGATAAGTTGGTGCAGTGGGCAGGTCTGGCAAAGGTGTTGCATGTGACAAGTGGTAGATTTGACCAACATTTTTCGCTTTCAAGTAATGGCTATGCTAACAAGGTTGGGTATAGAACCACTAGATGCCAAGTTCAAAAAGTTCCGCAGCAATGATGCGAGACTGGAGCAATGGGCGAGTTTTCCATTTCATCTCTTAGTTCCCATCTATGTTTCTCTAACTTGTTGATTAGTTGCTCAAGATCCTAATGAGGTCGATTACCGATGCAGAGGCTGAATAAAAGTCACGGTTGCATACCTTGTACCTCTCGTCAACAATTGCATTAACCTGTATTTCCACGACTGGGTCCGAGCTCGGGCTGTTATTCGATCGCGGATACCGAATCTATAGACTCTGTACCCTTTCAAATATTTCTTACACATATCCCTGCTACTTGATTGATCAACCGCGATGCCACAGCTGAAATTCTTTGTTAGTTGTCGAGGGGTTGGTTTTTGGAAAGCTATTTGATCAGGCGCAAGACTCTTGCCGCCGCACCCAGAAGTACTGAGTTGGGCGCAAGAAAATATGAGAGCAGGCCAAGAAGCTGGCTTGGAAAACTGTTAAAGTGCCGGTCTGTTTGTCAATTGTAACTTCTCTTGAGAATTTCGAGCTCGTGCGACACTCGGGGCGTTGGTGCCTTACTAGGCTCCGCTATCAGGGTTCTAATAACATGCAAAACCCCCTTTCATAAAAGAATCATTCCTGCCATTTTATCTTTTTCTTATTACACGCCTCTGCTACATGTTGATTAAAAAGTTGGGCCGTAGCCATGTCAGACAAGTACCTCGGCTAGGTACCTAAGTGTCCTAGGCATAGTTAGGTACCTTAGACAGGCCTCCTGCCTCGAGGTAAGGCATGTAAATCACAGCTTGCCTAGCAGGCCAGCCTCGAGGGTGAGCGAGGTCCCGTGTCCAAGTCTTTCCACAGTTTCTCAGTAGGACGGGTGTCGTCAAGATGAATCTGCTATTTGTTCACTCATTCAGGCCTCTTCCTTCAACCTCGATAACGACCTGCATTGCTAATTGTGCCATGTAAAAGGTCTCCCACTTGAAGGGCCTTGGCGATCGGGTAGGCCGGCATCAACAGTCTGACATTTAGTAATTCCAGTTTGTTTATCTATAATATTATTAGCAAATTCAGTACAGTTCAAATGCCACTAGGTTCGTGATTAATAGAAACATAATGAGACTACATAATAAATAATAATGGCGGTGCCTCACCTAGCTCTCCTACTAAGCTCGGCATTTAGTTGAGCTGTCAGTTTAGCTTATCACGGTGACACATCAATCACGGAAATACAAGAAATCTGATAAGCAGTAATTCCGAAATGATTTAGGTCAAGATGCTGTCAAGACCAATGGTCAGATGTAATGTGATGGAAATGTGTAATGAAAAATAATGCAATTGCCGAACACTGCTAGCCTCCGCCTAAGTTTGAGTGGCGTAGCGGCAACAGAACCGCCGTGATAGCATCTCGGATCATTCACTCAAATTGCCTAATTAGGCAGGTAATACTTTACCCCAGATTATTCTAATTGTTTCATTACGTACGTAGACATTATCAAGAGGCTTCGACCAATGAACTGTCAATGAGTCAACATGTCAGTTTACTGTATCAGCGACTTGTATATAAAGCAGCCTCAACCGACATTCATTACTACCTGCACTCATCATTCAGTATTCGAGTACAATCGCAAGACACTTCTTCCGCCAATCTTCTGACATTCTTGGTCATTTTCAACATGAAGTTCAATTCTGTCCTGGCCGTGGCTGGCGCAATTGCCAACTCTGTGGGTGTTGCAGCCGCTCCTCGCAAGGGTTCTAGCGGAAGCAGCGTTGTCACCAACACACACTGGTCTGGCGCTGTCTTGAACAGCCAGGGCGTGACCAACGTCCAGGCAAACTTTATCGTCCCCGACATTTCCGGACAGTCCTCGGATGATTCCGTGGCCATCTGGGTTGGCATTGACGGTGTGGGCAGCGGCAACTGCGGAAACACCCTCATGCAGGCCGGCATCCTTGTCTACGGTGATGGTACTATCCGACGTAAGTGGTTCTACAAGGCACACTACACAATCTACATGGAGAGGTGTAAACTGACGATATCTGGCAATAGCCTGGTATGAGTGGTGGCCGGAAGAGCATATCCAGTACTTCAGCCAAAGCTGGGATGTCCAGGCCGGCGACAACGTCTTTGTGCAGGTTCACGCAAACACCACGACAACCGGCATCGCCTACCTCACCAACCACCGAACCGGCAAGACGATCACGCACAACTTTCAGGCGAGCGAGTCGCCTCGTCCTCTGTGCGAGACGTATGGCGAATGGGTTGTCGAAGCCATTGGCTTTGACGACGGTAGCTATGCCACGCTGCCGGATTTCGACACCATCACCTTTACCAACACCCAGGCAACTGCGAATGGTGGCAGCACTACCGCCGACAGCGCGAATATCTGGAACATGTCGGGCTACCAGAACAACAACGTCAACTGCCGTCACTCGGGAAGCGGCTCTGTCGCTTGCACTCGTGCATAAGTCGGTTGGGAAGCAGCTCTAAAGCCGCGGGAATGTAGCGAGCGAGGTGCCACTGAGGGAGGACTTGTCTCCCGCAGCGACCAATATAGTCATTACTGAGAATTATCTACTATTTGGCAGCTACTTGAAAATCATTTTCCATCCTTCCTTTTACTGTCTTTGTGCTAGCTTTATTCTTTATTTTCCGGCTATTCATGTTGTTCGCATGGCAATTAGGTCAAGTCATTCTTGGGGACCATGCCCTCGGCCTGCTGTGTCTCAACCAATACTTGCCATACAAAGTAGTACCACTTCATGACTAATACATTTCTCCGCCACAATAATTACATCGAAAGGGTTGCAGTTGAAATGAACAAGCTGCAACTGTCCAAGTTTATCAGTATGCGCCGCAAACTAACCCCCACAGATCATGTAAGTGGCGTGCTCTAGGCGTGCTCTAGTGGCATTCCGTAGCACCCGGCAGCACTGCCGACCAAATTGCAGCTCTGGTGGCAACGAGAATGGCAGTCTGGGGATTACGAAGTATTCGTAGTGTCCCCAGTTGGAAATGAAGGACCAAGGAAATCGGCCCGAAGGTTGGCGTACAAGGGAAACTTGAAAGACGATCGCCAGCCACTGAATGAGTGCGGGGTGCGGAGTGCGGAGAGATGACAAGTTACAAAAGCAAGAGTGAATCCTGGATTGTCTAAAATACAGTTTACATTTTCTGAAAAAGAAAAAAAAATTGGAAACTGAAAATGGTAACCATGAAACATCTTGTTGCATTCTTCTCCCTTGTCGGAATCACAGTCGCATCCAATTCCTCGTGCAAGGCCACCACCTTGCATCTGCCGGACCCACCCTACGATAACTACTTTTTCTCCGATTGCCATGTCGACGCGCAGTCCGTCATCACCAGCCCTCTGCCCGACAGCAATCTGTCCATCATCGGACCGCGTCTGATCATCGCCTGGCCCGGCGGTAACAGCGGCGTCTGCGCCTTTTTCGCGCCCCAAAACGGCCAAAACGGCAGTCTGGCCATTCAACTCGTCAACTCCACCCTCGGCTCCCCTCTGTCGTCAGTCGCTGCACAGAATGCTTCGTCAACGATCCCGACTACCGGCGTCGAGGGCGTTTTATCCTTCAACAGCTCTGCTTCCCTATCGCTCGCCATACTCGGCAGTGTCCGGACCATCCGCGATTTCGTCGAGGGCCCGAGTCTCCTCGTGCCGCTGATCCAGGATGCCGTCAAGGTCCAGCGCTTCAACGGCACCGGGGCCCAGATTTCCCGCCTGTGGCTAGACAATGTCACCACCACGACCCTCACGCTATCGCCGTGGCAAAACACCGACGGCAAGATTCACGTCGACAACAAGACCGTCTCGTTTGGCGCCGGCTTTTATCGCTTCTCCGCAACCTACAACTACCCGCAGCTCAAGCAGCTCACCCCGAATGAAATCCTCCGCAATGAATCACTATCGCTTGCCGATACGCAAACCGAGCAGGTCGATGCTCTGTCGTTCTTCTCGTACTCGGACAAGCTCCTCGCCGGCGGCTGGCGCTTCCTCACCTACTTTGGCCGGGACAGCATGATTGCCGCGCTCCTGATGCAGCCCATCCTCAAGACGGGCGCCGGCTCCGCCATGGAAGCCGTCATCGGGGCCGCGCTTGAGCGCATCAACAAGACCGACGGCACCGTCGCGCACGAGGAGACGATTGGCGACTACGCCACCTACACCAACCGGCAAAACGGCATCTTCAACTCGACGGCCGCCGGCTTCACCTACCAGATGGTCGACACGGACTACTACCTGCCGGTGCTTATGGACAGGTACTTTCAAGGGTCGCCCGACCGCGTGAAGCCGCTGCTGCAGACCGCGGCCGGCGAGGTCAACGTGGCGAACAAGAACATGACGTGGGCCGACCTAGGACACAGGCTGGCCTCCAAGATCATGAACATGACCGCGGCGTTTGAGAAGGAGCAGACGGCGGCGAATCTGATTCATCTACTGGATGGCGTTCCTGTAGGACAGTGGCGAGACTCGGAGCATGGTCTTGCCAACGGGCGCATTCCATTCGACGTCAACTGTGCGCTGGTCCCGGCCGCCCTGCGCGCCATTGCCAGCTTGTCGGCCGTGTCGGGCGTCTTCCCAACCGGCGATGCGCAGACATGGCAAACGGCGGCTGCCAAGCGCGCAGACATGTGGCAAAACAGCACGCTGGCCTTGTTCAAGTACAGCGACTCTGTGACCAACAGCACCGCACTGCTGGACAACTACACCAAGGACAGCACCTTTTACCACGGCCCAACCCACGCCGATGCCATCTCGCAATACTCCTCCAACGGCTCCATCGTCGACTACGGACTCGCCCTACCCAATGCCAACGACTCGGCCCCCATCCGCATCACCCATACCGACACCGCCTTCCGCAACGTGCTCCTCTTCAACACGACCGACGACGACGACGCCCAGCTGACCGATTACGTCAACGCCACCGCCAACGCGATCCTGCGACCGTTCCCCGCCGGTCTCACCACCCCGTTTGGCGCCGTCGTCGCGAACCCGGCGCTGTCAGGCAACGCCACGCTCGTCGCCAACTTTACAAACGCGGCGTACCACGGCACTGTCGTCTGGGGCTGGCAGATTGCGCTCGTCGCCAAGGGCTTCGAGCTGCAGCTGGGGCGCTGCGGAAATGCAACGGGCCGCGCGAAGCCGGCGTTTTGCGGCGACGGGGCGGTGTACGGCGCGCTGAAGGGTGCGTATAATCGGATATGGGACGTGATTGAGGAGAATGAGAGCTTGCTGCAGTCGGAGGTCTGGAGCTGGACGTACGCCGGCAATTCAACGGGCGGTAATTCAACAGACAGCGGCAGCTCGACTGGAGGCAGCCCAACTGGAGGCAACTCGGCGAGCACCAACTCGACTGGTAGCGGCAACTCGACTAGCAGCAGCTCAACCGATCGGGACGGCTTCACGTTCTCGCCGCTCGGCGTGTTGCCGCCGCCGCCGGGCGTCGCAGGCGGCACGGAGAGCGATGTCCGGCAGCTCTGGAGCCTGGTCTTCCTGGCCATGAGTCGCGATTCCACGTACAAAAATAAAGTAGAAAAACAAACAATAATACTATGAGCGGCGCGGCATCACTCGGCGTCCGAATCAAGTGGGTGTGAGTGGCCCTGCATTTCGTATTGCGACATCCCCCACGCCAAGACCTCCTGGCTCCGATCCGCTGCCACTTGATTCCAACGTTGGACCGCTTTTATCGGATGACGCAAATCCCTGGACAGTCGTGGGAACGGCTTGCTGTAGCAGGCCGCCTGGGCGCTTCGGAGGAACGTGCACACCGGATGAAAGGGAACGGTGTTGAGCGCTCTCCTTGCGTGAGGAACTTTAATGCCTGCATGGGACCTCTTTCGCTTGTGCAACGGTTTTTCTCTTTCCAGTGTATTATTTGTTGCTAAAGATCGTGTTATGCAACAGCAGTCACTGACGCGCAGATGGTCATCACGATGCCAGACAGAACGCGGGCGCAATGGTTAATTGAACAAGGCTATAAGCCAGCATTCCATCCGCTTATCGCCGCTCCATAAACACCTGAAAACATCTTCAAACAATGAACAGATGTTTCATCGTCGCAGCTTCCGGACAGGCAAACATCATTCCGTGATACTCGACGATTACCACATCGCTCCGTCCATCCATACCTCGGCTTTTCATCCCCTATAACACTCTTTCTTTTATGGTTTTTCTTGCCATTCAGCCCTGCATGGGCAATCGAAACATGGCACGGAGCCTCACGGATTTACTATACTACAGAGGCAGAACGGATTTATTATTGCGGTTCATGCTTGTCCAGCCGCACAGACGCGGGCTTGGACGCTCATCTCCAGTTTTCACACACGCGCCCTGAAACGGGCTATCCGCAATGCGGCAACTGCTATAGAACTTTAGCAGCAGGCGTTCCTGGTTTTAATATAGTCGGCGATGTGAACGCTGGGGCCCCTGACGGCGGCGCACGGGACGACCGTTTGGGCGAGGGCTTGCGAGGGTGAGGCCATCGCGGTATAAAGACTGCGCGATGCGCTCGCCTTCTTTGTAGACTAAGCTCGACAGACATTCATTACCACAGCTTTATTAACCTACGCTCTTTTCCATTCTTTCACTTCAACGACTTATATTTATTTCACCAACCTTGACACCATGCGCTTCTCCATTACCGCCGTTTCTCTCCTCGCCGCCGTCTGCGCCGCCGCTCCCCTCGAAAAGCGTACGTCATTCCTACCGATCAAACTGTATACAAGCTGACTTTTTCCACAGGCCAGCAGCAGCAGGGCGGCAGCTTCCTGTCCGGTCTGACGAGCCTCTTTGGCAACATTGGCGGCCACACCAACCCGGACAGCTACCCGCCCAATGCGGGCGGCACGGGCGGCGTGCTGGCGGACATTCAGGTGCCGGCGGACCACTTCAAGTTCACGATGAACCCGCCGAGCGCCGAGGACGCGATCCCGGCGGCGCAGAACAGCCAGCTGCGCGAGGGGCACCGCCAGGCGCACGTGGCCATCTACAAGGGCCTGGGTGGTGGTGACAAGCAGTAGGGCTGTGGACAAGGGATACAGCCTTGTTTTTAGCCAAGGAGGGGATGCGTTGGGTCATGTCAGGTCGGATACGGACGGTTTTTGGTCGCGAGAGTGATGGCATCACCAACACGAGTTGCACCATAATTTGAACTTGCAGATATAATACATACATATTTAAACCACAAAATTGCCAGCATGATAATTCATAGTTTTTATATATTTGTGTTTAAGCCACTTGTGCGTTTTCAGGTGTCGAATACCTCAGGGTTGTTCTTGAATCGATCATGTGTTGGTCACGAACAGCATCTACAATCATACCACATCTCCGTGTCGCCGACTCCGGCCACTACCAACAAACGAGCCCCGGAATCACAACATTTTTTACCCTAAACATGTTAGAAAGATCATCTGATGTCCTAACAGGAGCTATAGTCAGGTTATCAAGACTACAAACTTCGCCGGCGGGACGCGAAGAAGACACTAAAGAATAGAAGCATGTCTAAGCCACAAACTTGATGTATTTAAGAATCCCTTTAATTGGCAGTCTAGAAAAAACTAAAAGACTTCCTTTTGCAGCTTCATCACTTCTTTCTGATCAAAACAGTGATTGCGCAGCTTCATCATCTCTCTCTGATCAACCCAGTCATCGTACCGGCAAATACCCATCTTGCGTGACTGTGTTTCGACAACCGCCATGTCTTCTACAAGACCCCCAAGAAAACCGCAAAACTCTCTCCGTTTGCGCTTTCTAGACCTTCTAGCTCCAAGGAAAGCAGAAGCAGCAACCAATAAGACACACCAGAGTCGGGCAGAGCCACCATCCTACGACGCAGTAAGTACAGCCCACCCGTTGTCAACTCCCCTGTGGAAGCATCAGTATTCCAACACCTCCAGATTGCCTTGCACGATGAAAAGCTGGACCCCATCGTCCGAAGGGCGCACCACAACCACCTGCGCAGCCCTCTCCTGCGCCTGCCCGACCACGCTCTCGTCCTGCTCATGGCCGCCCTCGACGTCCCCAGCCTGCTCGCCCGCCGCCACACCTCCCGAGACTTTACGCGTCTCTTCGCCACCGAGCCCGTCTTTGCGCCGCACCACCTGACCGCACGCCCCCAGCCCGAGCGGCTCGGCGACACGGGCCCTCGTGTGGGCGCCGCCGCGCGCCTTCTTCCCGCTGCAGGCGACGCACCGCCTCGGCGCGCGCTGTGCTCCGCGTGCGCGGCCCGGCGGCACGGCGACGTCCTCGGCCGACGGGCGTACCAGGAGATGCCGTCGCTGCACTGCTCGCTCTGCCAGCGGTCCCCACAAGGCGATGCACTTTTCCGCGTTGGCGAGGGACGAGGCGGTGCCGGATGCGGATCGTGTTTGTCTCGGACACCAGCTCAACATGCCGGTATGCAGCCACGTGGTGGCTGAACTTGCAGCAGCTCAGGCTCATGGGCGCCGCGCGAGGGGCAACGATGGACCATGCGTGCCGCGCGCCGCGCGCCGCGCGACGTGGGAGGCGGCCGGGCGTGCCGCATCGGCGTGTGTCGGGACGGCGAAACGGGCGTCCGGTTTCACCAGATTCACGAGCCACGGTCAAGCACGCTGCGGCTGGATCTGAGCTGTTCGGTGCACATTAGGGTGAAGCGGCTCGCGTCTGGCAAGCTGTGTCCGGCGAGCATCCGCAGCGAGCTGGCTGCCGTGCGCAAGATGCCCGCCGCCGGCGGCGTCGGGAACTGGCGGGACAGCCGGTACTTTGCCTCGGCCGACCCGATGCGCGCGTTTGACCCGAACCTGTGCGACTGTGTGGAATGGATACCTGCCGGCTCCTCGCACATGCGCTGGCCGCTGGCCCGACCAGCGCTCGCGCGCACGCGCAGGGACCGGGCCATCGTCCTGGACGGGTACACCAGCCCGTCCGGCCGCTGCGCGTCGCTGCGTCACGGCTTCACGGCGCAGTACGACGGCATCAGGGTCACGGTCGACTTCATGCAGTGTCCGGTGAATGAGGACCTGCTGGTGCTGCGGCAGACGGTCAGCTGCAGCGCCGACGTCAAGTTTGCGGCCGGGCCGGGCTGGGGCTATTTGCTGGTGTTTCTGGCGCACGATCCGAGGGGCGGCGCGGTGTTGAACGGCGCGGCGACGTGTAATCGGGACGGGTGCGCGCCGCGGAAGCTGGGCATGGATAATACGGGTGCGCCGAGGTTGTATTGGGGGTCGAGGAAACGGAGCGAGCAGCTGCGGAGGGAGGTGAATAGGGGGAGGCAGAGGCTGGGGATTGGGAATATCTTGGCAGAGCAGTAGCTGCTTCGCAAGACCACTTGCAAAAGTTAATTTTAAAAAAAAAAAAAAAAAAAAAGAAACTTATGGGAACTCTCCGCATGTAGCCCCTCACTACAATGGTGTTAGCTGGTGTCATCACGGATCCGGAACCCCCTCCCCCGCACTGACAGCCTGTTCCGGCACATGCGGACGTCAGCTCTCACAACTCTCTTTCCGAAACAACCATACCTGCTCTCTGCACCACGCCCGACACCACCGTGAACATGTCTGAACCCGATACCAAGCGCCTCAAGACCGCCGGCGACGACGCCGAGTACGAATTGATCTACTGGCCCGGCATCCCCGGCCGCGGCGAGTTCGTGCGGCTGCTCTTTGAAGAAGCCGGCGTGCCCTACACCGACCACGCGCGCACGTCGCCCGACAAGGCCGTCGCCGAGGTGCTCGCCGTCACCGACGCCAAAAACGTCGGCGACGACGCCAACCCGCCCGTCCTCGCGCCGCCCGTCCTCAAGCACGGCGCCGTCACCCTCAACCAGACGCCCAACATTCTGCTGTACCTGGCGCCGCGGCTCGGGCTGGCGCCGCCGGCCACGGAGACGGCCTTTTACCACCTCAACCAGGCGGCCCTCACGATCCTGGACGGCTTCTGCGCAGAGGTCCACGAGACGCACCACCCGGTCGCGACGTCGCTGTACTACGAGGACCAGAAGCCCGAGGCTAAGCGGCGCGCCAAGGCGTTTACGGAGGAGCGCGCGCCCAAGTTCCTGGCGTACGTGCAGCGACTGCTCGATTCCAAGCTGAGCGGCGACGGGCCATGGCTGCACGGCGACAGCCTGACTTATGTCGATCTTGTTCTCTTCCAGGTGCGTGGAATATCTTGAGCTTTGTAGGGTGGCGGCTAACAAAGGCAGTGCATTGACGGCACGTCGTACGCGTTTCCCAAGACGATGGCGCAGCTCAAGGAGTCGGGCAAGTACGACGGCGTATTTGCGCTCTACGAGGCCGTCAAGGAGAGGCCCAAGATCAAGGCTTACCTGGCGAGCGAGCGACGTGCCAAGTATGGTGACGGCATCTGGCGTCACTACCCGGAGCTCGAGGAGACGATTGAGGTTGAGGTGACGTTGAAGGAGTAGTGAGGCTGCTGTCAGAGCACGCATTCGCGGTTATTCGTGTTCCATCGCGACGGCTCCTGGGGTAGCCAGCGTTGTAATTATGGTGATAAGTAGGATAAATGTGACAGAGAAAAAAGCAAAGCCAGGAAAATGAGCATGTAAAGAATAGACAAACGAGGAGAAATAAAATCTACCACTTGCCTGGCCACACTAGCCACATCGTGTGGCTTATTCTGCGCCCCATATTAACCCGGCGTCCATGCCTTCGACACCAACGAGTCTCAGTTCTCTCCATCAATTACAGCAGCCATCAAGCTGTCATGTCGGCGGACTTATTTGCCGAATTCACCCAGGGCACTTCTGGTTCGGCCGATAACGACACCTCACGCCCGCCGCAGCAGTGGTCGTCTGCTTCGTCACAGCTCGCCTGGTCGGCGCAGCCTCCAGCCACGCCGCAGACGCAAAACGTCGCAGATGAAGATGACGGCTGGGGCGATTTCGAGGTGGCCGAGCCGAGTGCTCCTCAGTCGAGTCAACTTGGACGGACGTATCAACAGCCGGCTGTTGCTCAGACGGTAGCATGGCCAGGCACGGCGGCGGCTCAACCGGTGACGTCGGCTACATACGCCGGCAACGCGCACTCGCAATTTACTCTACAAGCGCAACCGCACGGGTTTTCGGAGAGCTCATTTATGAGCACCGGACAGAGCACAATTGGGGCGGCGGAGAGCTTTGAAGCGCTGCCAAAGCCCAGGAGGAAGAACCCAGCGCAGGCACAGGTCAGCGACCCTGGCGTGCTGTTTGATGCCGCGGACTTTGAGCTGGAGGATGGGGAATTCGAGGGCGAAAGCGACGATGAGTTTGGCGATTTCGAGACGGGTAGGCAGGCAGCTGCAGCGAGCAAGCCTGCAGCACCAGCATTGTCAGCACCAGCCAGACCACCACCGCAGCCTTCCATGCCATCGATGGACCTGCTATCATTAGATGACACCACTTTACCGGTGCAGGAAAGTCAGCCTTGGAAGCTAGACGCTTCAAAGACCGGCGGGGCATTACGTTTTGGAGCTTCAGTGGCCAATTCAGAACCCAAGAGGTCGTCGATGCAGGATCTAGACTTTATGCAATTTGAGAGACAGGTTGCGCCTACAAAGAAACAGCCAAAGACTGAAGAACCACCAAAAGCGCAACCAAAATCCAAAGCGGAAGCGCCAGTTATGCCAAATGAATGGGCGACGGGAAACAATGACGATGAATGGGCCGCTTGGGACGATGGACCAAGTACAACCGCCAGCACCGCGAACGTGATTGACACGACGCCAGCGCCGTCGTCTTGGGATTGGGACACAATAGATACCCCGACCGAGCAACCGACTACAGCCTCGGATAGCACCCCGCCGCCCGTCAACGTGCCACCCCCGTCAGTCCTCCTATCGGTCTTCCCCGAACTTTTAGGCTCCGCCAGCGCCCTCTTCAAATCTACATCTGGGCATAGCGGCAGCATCAAGGAGCAGATACTTTCCAACCCCAAAGCGGTGCGGTTTCTACGAGGATACATATTATTAGCGACAACGGCAGCGCGCATCATGGCCGGCCGCAAACACCGGTGGCATCGCGACAAGATTCTCGCCAAGAGCATGTCCATCTCGGCGGCCGGCAGCAAGGGCATGAAGCTGGCGGGCGTGGACAAGACGCAAGCGGCGCGCGAGGACCGCGAGGCAGCCGACGTGGTGGCCGTATGGCGGGAGCAGGTCGGGCGGCTGCGCTCGGCGGTGACGGCGGCCAACGCGGCAGCGCAGGCCAACCTCAGGGTGCCGGAGCTGAGCGAGACGCTGTCGGCGCACACGGCCAAGATGGTGGGCACGGCGCCCAAGGCGTGCGTGATTTGCGGGCTGAAGCGGGATGAGCGGATAGCCAAGGTGGATTTCGAGGTTGAAGACAGCTTTGGCGAGTGGTGGGTTGAGCACTGGGGCCATCGGGCGTGCAAGAATTTTTGGATAGAGCATGAGAAGAGTCTGCGGCAGCGATGATGTGTTTTGGTATAGATTTTGGTCGCATGTTGGTGCAAATGGGTGTGCTTTAGGTATGATTCAGTGCCAGGGGGCCGATGTCCTGGGAAATGGGGAATTGCATAATCACAAAGAACGGTATCCAGAGATAGTTTTAGACCATCACCAGCAATTGGCTTCCAGAACTGAATCAGATTGTGAGCATCGCTCAGTGGCGCAGACGTTTCAGCAGCGTCAGAGGCGCGGGAGAAGCTGCAATCACAGCCCATGCGGCGTGAACTGTGGGCGCGTTCTGCCGCCGCATCAACGTCATGGGCGTGGCGTGTCCAATTGGTCCAAGTCGTATGTTGCACGTTGGTGATCTGAGCTTGTCACATTTTGTCTCTTGTGCCCAGAAAAGTCAATGAGCTCACGGCGGCAACCCCCGCACCGGGACGGGTCCCGCTGGCGTGGCCAATGTTGTTAGCCCTGGCCGAGCAAAGTCACCATGACGCGGGACGCGAACGAGCAGTTTGGCAATCGAAAGAATTGCACAACGCACAAGGACACGGGTAAAAAGGTAAATGTACGGGTTGGAAGTGTTGCTAGTGAAGAAAAAAGGTCAGATCAATTCCTTTTCCATCCTTGCGGATATTATTTACGTCAGTGGCTCGAATGCGGAGGATTTGTTTGTTGTGTCACGGTAGTACCGGATGGGAACTTCTTGGCGCCGCGGCTGGCAGGCGTTGAGCCGAGTACAAACCAAGTACCGGGACGACAAGCTTCCAAACCCCGCCTCGTGCTGCGTCCAAGTCTTGTTGAGGACAAGACCCCTTCTGTGCCGCTGAAATGCTACCTCTGGTTAGCGGGTTTTAGTGGGCTCGCAGGGAGCGGGCGGGCATTTTTCAGCGGCGTCGTCCAGCCTTTGCAGGGCTTGTTGCCTGCCTGCCTGCGAGCCTGCCTCCCACCACCACCAGTCAGTCCCTGCCGTTTTTTCTTCTCCTTCACCCCTTCTCCTCTACACTTACCTTGTCACCTCCACCACCTCTTTTTTCGCCCTCCACCACTCCTGCTACGCCGACTTCACCTTCTTCCTCCCGCCTCGCCTCCCGAACCCCTCGCCTACCCTTACTCTCTTCCTCCTCCTCTTTCATCTCCTCTTCCGACTGGTTCTCTCCCGTCTCCATCCTCTTCGACAACCTTCAGCTCATCCCATCGCTACGTTCCACCTCAAAACACTCCACGCCTTTTTCTCTCCCCACCTCCCCGTCTCCCGCCTCGACCCCGCCAACATCGTCGCCCTCATCCCGCGCCGACCCTCGCAAAAATTCCCTTCTTCAACGGCCATTGACCCTTGTTGACCCTTTCTCCTAACCCTCATCGACCTCTCCATCGTCCCTTTGATACAGGATATAGGTATGTGGATGCTGTTTGCTTGATGGCGCATGCCCACGTCTGCGCGGCAGGCAACACCTGTCGGCCGCCAAGCCACACGTGCTCAACGTCGACGGCTCCTGGCAATGCGGCTCTCATCGCCAGCAATTGCTATCATGGGCATTTCTCACAACGCTAACTCTACTCTTGCAGCATCCTGATCCTCCCGACTCCCTCCACTCCGAGCTTTCGTTTGCCCACGTCATCTCGCGCCCCATCCATCCACCATGTCTACCCAGGAAATCCTCTCCCCCAACGGCTCCAACGAGATCCTAGACTCCATGGATCACCTCAAGATGGAGGAGCGTCTCGGACCCGACGGCGAACCCGCCCCTAAGACGGACGAGGAGTATGCCCAGGCCCAGCTCACCCTCCGCGCCATTGTTTCCTCCAAGGAAGCAGGCGTCATTATTGGCAAGGGCGGCAAGAATGTCGCTGATTTGCGCGACGAGACTGGCGTCAAGGCCGGCGTCTCCAAGGTCGTCCAAGGCGTTCATGATCGCGTTCTCACCATCACAGGAGGCTGCGATGCCATTTCCCGCGCCTATGCCACTGTCGCACGTGCCCTCCTCGAGGGTGCTCCCGCCATGGGCATGGGCGGTATTGTTCAAGGCAACGGCACTCATCGTACGTACCGAGCTCATTACATACAGAATCAATCCGACTAACATATCCCAGCCATCAAGCTGCTCATCTCTCACAACCAGATGGGTACCGTCATCGGACGTCAAGGCCTCAAGATCAAACACATCCAGGACGTGTCTGGCGTCCGCATGGTGGCTCAAAAGGAAATGCTCCCTCAGTCCACCGAGCGAATTGTCGAAGTCCAGGGCACCCCCGATGGCATCCAGCGTGCTCTCTGGGAGATCTGCAAGTGCCTCGTCGATGACTGGCAGCGCGGCACCGGCACCGTCTTGTACAACCCCGTCGTCCGCACCCAACCCGGTACCACTGGCAGCATTGGCAGCACCGGCAGCTTTGGCGCCACTGGCAACGGCCGCGCCGAGTACAGCAGCCCCCGTGTTATTCGTACTGGTAATGGCTCTGACTTTAGCAACGGTGGTGGTCCTCGCCCCTTTTCCCGCCGTTCCGACTCTGATGCCGCCTCGCGTGGTCCCCCCACCCACGATGAGAATGGTGAAGAGATTCAGACACAAAACATTTCCATTCCCGCAGACATGGTCGGATGCATAATCGGCCGTGCCGGCAGCAAGATATCCGAGATTCGCAAGACGTCTGGCGCCCGCATTTCGATTGCCAAGGTATGTCAAGAGGAGCAAAACCCCAGAGAACCCCAGCTAATTGTCCAGGCCCCCCACGATGAAACTGGTGAACGCATGTTTACCATTATGGGCACTGCCAAGGCCAACGAATCTGCTCTCTTCCTACTGTACGAAAACCTCGAGGCCGAAAAGATGCGCCGGAGCCAGCTCCAGGACACCGAGTAGGCACTTTGCATGATGGCTGCGCTGCTGCTCTGTTATCTGCGTTTGATACCACTTATGCATGGGCTTTATTTGAATGGCGTTTTGGCAGCTTTTGCCCAAGGTCCAGCCTCAAGGCCCTTGGCAAGCAGACCAGCTTCAACTACGGCGACAGCACTTTTGATGACAGCAGTGAGCCGAGCCGCTTTCTCATTCTTTGCTTCATTTGTTTATGCTTGCCATTGGGATTCGAATTCCACCTTCTGCTTCAACTCATCCTGTCGATTCAATACTCTCCTTCCGCCTCCACGACAACGACACATTGAACATTACCCCCTTTTGATCGACGACTTCCACTGTATAAACTTTAGCTATGCAGGCTCGCGTGTCCTTTTTGTTTTATTCGGAGCAGATGCGCCGACTATGAATTATGCTGATACCACGACGTTGTCATCCTGGGACACTCCTCAACTCCGCCCCGACCCCGACAAGGCGCGCTCGCGTGCCCTCTGGAATCATCATTCTCTCCTCTCTCTCTTGTGTCCTGACGCACGACTTGCTTTGCTTTGAAAACAAAAGACCTAGTTTGGCCCAGTTGGGCTGGCGATTCATTCTTCATCTCTTGCTTATACCCCTTTGCCGCTTGCATGGCATTGTCTTTTTGTTGGGATTGGGTCACGGGGTGATTACTGTATTTAGCCTCTGGCCGAGATGAAATATATTGCTACTTGTCTCTTCTACTGGTGTGCTTTGCTTGGGTGAATGAAATGCTGACTTGCAGTGAATCCCAACTCTTGAGCTAAAAATTAATGATGTCAAGCAAGATATGAAGACTTTTCATCATAATAATTACGAATAGACTACCTCTAAAGACGCTAAATTGACGGCGCTGTGCCTGTGGCGTCACAGCATTCGCTAACCCCATATGCCCCACCATCCAGGGTCCATCTAATCTGGCCAGTTGATGAAGCCAACTTGTCCAGTTTGCGACAGTCAGATCCGACACCTCGACTCGCACAAACGACTGCGCTGTCAGTACTCGAGCGTGCACAATTTCTTTCGTTCTTTTTAGTCGCTGTTTTTCTTCTTCTGCTGTTCGATTTCCTCCTTCTTTTCCAATTGATCACGACAGCGAACCACACACCTTGCTTCTGGCAACGGACCAAAACAACACAAAAACCATGGCGCGCACGAAACAGGTGCCCAACAAGCGGCAGGCGTCGTCGGAATTCTTCAACAAGGATACGGCCGAATGGCAGTCGTCCAACGGCAAGGCCAAGACGAATGGCTCTGCCTCTGCGGTCGGCAAGCTGGTGCCGGTCAAGGCAGACGCGGGGATTGTGCAGCTCGTCATTGCCGTCTCTGGCATCTACGCCTCCTTGTACGTGATTTCCCCTACCTGCCCTTCTCTATTCTCTCTCTCTGTCTGGTATCAAATTTGCTAACCGATATGCAACGTGCACCTGCAAAATAGCTTGACGTGGGCCTATCTCCAAGAGAAGCTCACCACGACGCGCCACGGTCCCGCGCAAGAAGTCTGGCACTTTCCCGTCTTCCTCAACACCATCCAGTCGATCCTCGCCGCCCTTGTCGGCATCCTCTACCTCGTCCTCTCCACGCCCCGCGGCGCCCCTATCCCGTCCGTCATCCCTTCGATTGGGATCCTCGCTCCGCTCGCGCTCGTCGCCGTGACATCCTCGCTGGCCTCGCCGTTTGGCTACGCGAGCCTCGCGCACCTCGACTACATTACCTTTTTGCTCGCCAAGAGCTGCAAGCTGGTGCCGGTGATGCTGCTGCACGTGACGGTGTTTCAGCGGCGGTATCCGGTGCACAAGTACCTGGTGGTTGCGGCCGTCACCGCCGGTGTGGCGGTGTTTACGCTGCACTCGGCGAGTAAAAAGAAGAGCAGCAGCAGCAGGGTTGGCGGGGAGGGGAGCGCGGCGTGGGGGATGCTGTTGTTGGGGATTAATTTGCTGTTTGATGGACTGACGAATAGCACGCAGGACCATGTGTTTGGGGCGTATAGGCCGTATAGCGGGCCGCAGATGATGGTGGCGAATAATGGGATGAGTACGCTGGTGACGGGGGCGTATCTGTTGGTTGGGCCGGCGGTGTTGGCGGCGACGGGCGCGGGCGAATGGCTAGGTCTGGGTGTGGGTGAAGCAGGCGAGTTGGGCGATGCGTTGGCGTTTATGGCGCGGTACCCGGCGGTCTGGAAAGATGTCCTCGGCTTTGCAGTCTGCGGTGCCATTGGCCAAGTCTTCATCTGTAAGTCTTTTTTCCCCCTCGCTTCGCTCGACGTGGGGCGGCAAAAACAGATCTGTTTCCGCGGTCTGAGGGTATTCGGAGGGAGGTATAGGGCTACAGATGGTGGTTTTGCGGCCGACGTCGGGCGAAGCGAGCCAAAAAAAAAAAAAAAAAAAAAAAAAAAAAGAGAAAGAAAGCTAACAATATGGGTGTTTAGTCTACACGCTGGCTACGTTTTCGTCGGTGCTATTGGTTACTGTGACGGTGACAAGAAAGATGTTTACAATGATCTTGTCCGTGTTTGCGTTTGGTCATCGGTTGACGGGGATGCAGTGGGTAGGTGTGGGTTTGGTGTTTGGAGGGATTGGCGTGGAGGCGGCGATTGCGAGGAGGGATAAGCTGGCCAAGGAGGAGGCGAAGAAGAAAGCAAAGTCTGCATAAGAGGGGAAAAGGTGATGGTTGAAGGTGGCGATGGAGTGTATATATATATGATTTCCTTGGGTTGGTGAGGCTCACTTTAAAAAAGAGCGTCAACAGGCTTTATATCTTTTAGACGTCCCATGGTCTTATGGTTCAACAGTCACATTGCAGTAGTGTAAAAAAGAAATCGTGTATATAGTCATTGCTGTTTTTTTATTGTCCAGAAAATGCCCGTATGTAAAAACTATCCATCCCCCTTTGCCACATCATCATGAAACAAAAAGAAAAAAACAGACAGAGAAGCAGTGTTCCAACCAGGCCAACACTGATGCCACGCGCCTTGAGTGTAACAAACACATGAAAAAAGACTGTTCCCCGAAAATCAAAGATCCATGTTATCACCACCCCATCCCTGAATGAATCGACGGAGAAAAAATCAGCAATAAAGAGAGATTAAACGATTGTTCCATTCTTCTTCTCTTTGCACCGGCAAGAAAAAAAAGATGATTGTGCAAAAGGCCCAGTGTATGCAAAGGAAACGGATGTTCATGGTTCCTGGTGACTGTCTTGCACCAGAGAAAACCCGCAAGATTAAATAAGTTTGGGGGCGGGGGGGTATCGTTGAATGTGTACAACTCCCACGGTACATGTTCTTGCTCAAGAAAAAAGAGGACGTGGCATATTGCCAACGTATGCACGTATATATTTTTTGTTCAGGGTTTGTGGTAATTTGGATTAAGGGGTGAATTTGAAAATAGTAAGGTAAAAACGGCAGCATGTCCCATAACATGGCTGGCTCTTTTGCCAGCAGTCCTGCTCTGCCGGGTGGCGTGTGGTGGTGGTAGTGTGGGATATAAAGAAGGGGTATAGTTGACCCCAGAAATCATCAAGGAAATCTTTCTCATAACAAGTCATCAATGGATCGGATAATGGGCGCCTCGCCTCGCGTCGGTGGGCTGCGCGGGTCGACCATTGGATCTGGCCGACCAAAGAAGAGCATCGCCTCGCGCGGAAATGTCGTTGATCGTGGCGAAAATAGGCCGTCCTCAACAGGTGGTGCCGGGGCAGGAGCGACTACAGAGTCCATAAACTGCATGCCAGTGAACCCTGAGAACCCAGTATACTCCTGGACGGGGTGCGTCATCGTCTCGGCGCGTGGAGAGAGCAGCGGCGGCACGTCGTATGTTGTTGTCGGGAGATCGATACTTTGCGTGCTCGTTACGGCGCCAGGGTCAAGCGTGCAAGGCATCTGGTCCTGGTAGGTTCGCAGCGGAAGCGCCCTCATGCCCACGCTGGATCGGGGTCGAGGAAGAGCCGGCTGTAAGCTGCCCAGCCATGATACGGCATTCTCGTTGGAGCTGGGTTCCGGCCGGCTCATGCTCGATTTAGGCCGTGGGGGGACCCGGCCAAGCCGCAATGGTGCTCGCACCGGAATTGGCGGCGGTGACTCGGTTGGCATGGGCGGGATGGGAGGCGAGGGAGCAGAAACAGTCGGTATCGCGGGCACTGGCAGCTCAACATTATGGACGTCGTCGTTCTCCACTGGCGCAAAGGGCTCGATATTCTTCCACGAAAACGTCAACGGCGCAGAGGCTGGCCCCGGGGACACGTCCTGCATGCCGGGAGACGAGTTTCCTCGAGCACGCTTACTGCCATCCTTGAGCATCTCCTCTCTTGACTTTTCCTCCTCGCTAGGGAGCGGTGCAGACAAGGGCTCTTTGGGGGAGACCTCGATAGCATCCGCAGACAATGTCAGACGGTGCTTGTTAGGGCTGCGTCCTGTGCGGGGGCGGAAAGCGCACGAGGTCGGGGCGGAGCGCTTCTTGGAGATTTCTTTTTGAAAGTCCTGCAACGAGTACATGAGCTTCATGTTGGGGCTGATCCAGCGGCTCTTGGCTTGGGCAGCGTAGTAGGCGTCATTGACGCTTAGTTCGGGGTTGAGATATAAGCCATAGGCAATGATTAAGCTGGCAGAGCGACTGGCGCCCTGCTGGCAGTGGATAAGAACCTTTTTGCCTTGTTTGGTATGATCGTGGATGGACTCGCACAAATTCATCAAGTCGGGTGCAATATCGGTGTTGTGATCCCAAGGAATATGGATATACTCGGGAGTTTTGAATGGGTTAGCCTTGGGCGTGGTTGGCGTCTCAATGCTACCGTCGTCGGGCTGAAATTCGAAAGCGGTGGCAAAGCTGGCAGTAGTGACAGCAGTGTCAGGAATCGGGCTGTAGTCGGGCCGAGTTTTGCTAGCCAGCTCCTCGGCCTGTTTGCGCTTTTGCACCTCGAAGGGGTTCTCTACCTCGCGAGCAACGTTGAAGACGACGTCAAACTTGGCAGCCTCCTCGGCAGTGGGTTCCAGGTACAGAAAGACGTTGTCTTCATAGATGGCGATGGGCCCATTGGGATATGTGGGCGACTTTTGATCCTCGTTGTTGATGCTCTCGTCATACGGTTCAAACTCTTGGCGGTTAGCCATTTGGGGCTTGATGGGCGAGTCTTCCTCGGTGATGGCGGCGTCAAAGGAGGAACGCATTCCAGTCTTCATAGGGCGCAGAACCTCGGAAAGACCAGATTCGTTGCGCTCAAGCATGCGTGATGAGGGCAGCGGCGGTAGTAGACTGGGCGCGTGTGAAGTCTTGATCATGCTCAGCATATGGGGTGTCGACGTCGAATGCTTGAGCGCGCGGCGCTGAAGAATCGGGGGCATGGCGGGCGAAGGCGGTACCTCAAGGACTGGTCGCACAAGGTCGTTCGTGTTGGTGCGAAGGCTAAGCTGACTAGGCTTACGCTTCATGGCCGGTATTTGAGGTTTTATAAAGCAAGGTGATGCGGGCTCGGGTGCGGAAGCCTTAGCAGCCATGGTGGTGACTGCTAGAGGCGGGAGAATAGAGAGACCCTTCATGTTACGCGGGCGACGGGGAGCGGGAGACGTCATGGGACGGCTAAGCGCGATAGCATCGCCGGCCGGGAACATAGCCGTGGTATTGGTTACGGGAAGGGCGGCAAATGTGGTACTCGGGTAGTTGTTGAGGGGGATGAGATTGGCGTTGACGGGAGAGTCGGGTGAGGAGGAGGGTGATCGATCAGTCAGAGGCGAAGAGTCGGTGGTCGACAAGGTGGTGGTGGGAGAAGAGTCGGCCGACTCTGACATTTGCGTCGAACTGCTATCGCTGTGCTTGTGGTTTGGGTCTTGGTGAATGGCGCCATCCTGCCCAGGCGCGGAGAGGACCGTCTTGGAGTCCATACCGACGAGCTTGGGTTCGAGAACCGTGACCGTCTCGCAGTCACCAATGGTATCGGCGTCGAGATCAAACACGGACATGAAGGTCGGTATTTGATCCTCGTATAGTCTACGAGCCGCAGCGGACGGCATGGTTTCGTGACCAGATGCCGGCAACGTGTGTCAAAGAAATGATATCGAGGTGTGACGGACGGTGGAGGGTCGAGGTGTCCGTTTGCTGCAGAGCGTGATGCCAGAATTGAAGGAACGCGATTTGCCCTAGTCGCAGAGGCGTCGATCCGAGGAAAACAGACCTGCTGAGTCCGAGGACAGCGGCCGTGAGGGCGAGAGGGCAAGGGAAAGGAAAAGTAGCGGCGACGAAGTAGGCGTCGCGATGTCGTCGAGACTTGGGCCAAGTGGCGCAATAAAAGGTAGTCCGTCGGGTGCCACAGGTCGGACAAACTGTCGATGCGACAAGAAGGATGCGAGTTGGGGGACAGTCTCGAGACTAGTTTGAGGAATCGAGTCTCGATGCAGCGCGTGTCTCGTCGCAGAAGTAGGCAAGTCTCGGTCGGGGGGGCTAGCTGGCCGGTGGCAACGGCCTTGGGCTGCGTGTTTGAAGAAGCGCCGCCGAGAGCGAAGCAGGCAGGACGGCTTATTGGGGCGTGGGCGCGTGGACAGGCAAGGGAGGATCGGGTGTGGTCGATTGGGGTCGATTGGAATCGCAACGGAATGAGCACGGCAACGGCCAGGTGAGACAGCGAGACAAGTCGAGCGGCTAGAGAACAAGTTTCGATCGTGGGCGGCGACACCAGAGGAGACACAAAGCAGGTGAAACGGGCGCTGGAGAAAACAAAGAGGCGGGAAGGGAGGGAAAAAAAGAGAAGAGAAGAAGAAAAAAGACAAGGGTGAGGAAAAAAAAGGTTTCGCTAGAGTCAACGCATTATCCGGAGAGGGATGGGATTGAGGAGGAAGAGTATGGACAAGGAGGAGAGGAGATTGTCGGGTCCGGATGGTTGACGGTGCTAGACGCCTTTGTTGGTAGTTGAGGGATGGCAAGACTGGGAATATGGGAAGAGAAGAAGAGAAGTGGAAAGATGGAGATTGAGAAGAGGAGTGGATGAGGGTGAGGGTGAGGGTGAGGGAGGATGGAGGAGGAGGAGGGGGGGGGGTGAAGGTGGAAAAAAAGTGTGTGGGCTCTCAAGGCTGGCTGGACTGGGCTGGACTGGACTGGGGGCCGCTGTAGGCGTTCTTCTGGCGAGGTTGCATTCGTCGTAGGTGGATGGTTTAGTGAACGACTCGCTGTAACGAACTGATGCACCCAGTAACTGGGGCGGCAACCGGGGGGAGGGCGGCAAGGCAGCCAGCCACTTGTCAATACAGAGTACAAAAGAGATACCTGCTGCAGACGATGAGTGGGAGGCGGGTACGGAGTACATTGAGGTACAAAAGCCTGCTAATAATAAGCTCCCTGAAGATGGGCTGGCTGGGATTCTGATCATCATCCACCATCATCATTCGTGCATTTTGTCTCGCGCTGAGGATTGTTACCGGGGGGCGTGAGTGGTGGGTGGTGGGTGGCGGCGCTGGGGGCCGGTCGGTCAAGTCATCGAGCAAAGCAAGCGCTGATTGATGCATGGAACTGGACTGGGATGAGTTTCCGTCCAAGGGAGCACAGCGGCATGTGAAACGAATGGGGGCCTTTTGCCACATGTCAATTCTTTTCCCTTCCCATTGAACATTGAGCAATCCTCTTGTTTGGTATTCGCGTCTCTGCAATGCCCAGCTACCAGTTTGCTTTGTCGTTGCTCCCTTGACCATGAAGAGAAGGCGCCCCCCCCCCCCCCAGGGATAGGTACCCCCCTTGTACCGCCTGAGACCAAAATAGCCAGTGGGGCACGACCGCCGCAGGGCCGCCAGGTACCGTTCGTTCTAATTACAGTGCATTACTGGTGCAGCCGCCTAATAAGAGCTACCTCGGAACTTGCTGCTTGTCTTGCAGCGATGGCGGGGGGGGACGAAGACCTGCAAGCGTGCTAAGAAAAGAAAAAAGGTAGACTTGTCCGTCCCCTGACGCGCTGACGAGGCAGACCGGCAGCAAACGAGCAGCGCAACAATAGAGGCCAGCGACGGAGGCAATACCGACTCGAGGTCGACCAAGGGAAACGAAAAAGAATTACTCGCCGTCAAGCGCGCTCTCTCTCCCGTGCATACGAAACTGAACCCCCTTCCCTTGCCTTGTCATTTCAACGCCCATTCCGACCAGAACAATTGCCCTTTGAAAAGAAAAAATACCTAGCAGAATAGAACACCTTGTGCTAAATATAGAACCTGCATGACGCCCCATGACGCCCCTCCTCCTGCAAGCCACCGGCCTTTTGCCCCACCACGGCGCCTATACTCTGGCCAATCACGCACTCTCGTCACTCCCCCCCGGCCGGCACCTCTTCATGTAGCTTTTTACCTTTTTACAGCCGGCCAGCCCAAGCTTGGAACCATGAATAAGGACTGCATTTATACTTTTTATCCGTCCTAGACCTCTTCTTCATACAGATTAGTTATTCCTGAGTAATTACTGACTCTGCCAGGCTTTGCCTATTGCAGTTATGCTCACATCTCCCTGATTCAACACATGCCATCTTTTCCAGATATCCCTACTTCCGCCCTCGCTCCAACTACAGTTTACTCAGTACCCAGCATATATAACACTCCATAGCAGCCAGATTTCCCATTGAAACACTGCGCTTTCTCTCCTTTTCGCCACCGGCATGGCCTCGTATCACCTGAGCGCGTGCCCAAACACAAATTGGCAGGGATCCGAATGGACAACTCGCTTCGACCGCTGCCCTCGCCAGCCTCTCTCTATCCATTCAAAACCTCCATAGCCTACCTTCCTTCCCCTCATCACCATTCCCTCTTCAGCAAGCGCCGGGCCTCTTCCCAGCTACATCCTCTTCGCGCAGCCTCGGCCGCTTGATGCGGCCTTATCCTCCCCCGCCGCCGCCCATCGCCGAAATCGCATCTCCAACGCCGCGTGTTGCATCCCTTTTTTATTTCTCCTTTTCCCCGCCGGGGTGTGATATCCGAAGAAGAAGGCTGCTCCCGTCACAGGCCAACCCTCTCCTCCAGCCCTCTCACACGCGCCTGAAATAACCACGGCAACGGGCCACGATCACGTCGTGTGCTGACCCGAGATGAAACGTGTGTCAAGATTCATATGATACCCGCCCTATTTTCCAGCCTCCCCCTAGCCCTCCTCCTCCTCCTCCCCCTCCCCAGATTCATCGTCGTTGGACCGTTTGGGATCCCGTGCGCATCCCATCGCTCCTATAATTTAGGTTTAACCATAACGGCGCAAACTCCACCATCTTGCGGGAAGCTCCTCGCAAAACGCGCCTTTGTGCCAGCCATCCGTTGGCCATGGATAGATCTGTCCTCGATCTTCCGACGTTGCAAGATGCCGGCCGGGCCCGTCTGTACATTGCACGACATCTGATCCCGTTGCCCGGCCGAATATGCATAACACTGGTGCTGTTGTGACCAGAACAAAACAGCAGTCTTCCCTGTAAAACTTTGCACGGCCGGCGCATCGTTGCCAAAGCCAAATCGTGCATCCTTTCCTCCGGTAGTTCAATGCAGTATGTCAGTACGCCTGAACATGGCACAGATTCAGCCCAACGCAGCTGCTAGATGGCTGGCCAGTCTTCAGCGGCAATCTGCATGACATCGCATGCAGCCACTCACTACGGACTACACACGTTCCATGCCAGCGAGGCAGACTCATTGGTTCCAAGAGACTCGGCCTCGAGAACTGCACGTCCAACCACTCACACGCGCCCATTATATCCCCCCTTGGTCGCTGTTATAGTCGATTGCCCGCGCCCATACCAATCACTGTCCTGCCTTTGCCGCCTGGTCACTAGTTACTGAGTATACACAAAAGTGCACCCCTCCCCACCCAGCCTCCGTAATCTCCATGGCATAATCCGAATAGAGAGTTTGAACAGAGGAAAAAAGCCAAGCTTTTGTTAATAAAATAAAAAGGGGGGGCCGGGGTGACATGGATAATGAAGTCCCATCTTCATAAGAGCGGTGCCGATATTAGACTCTGGCACCCAGGATGTTTGAGGGCCCCAGGTCAAACCGCCGTCGCAGGCTGACGTGCAGTTGCGATCCGAGACTTCCTGGACAAGGCAGGCAGGCAAGTAATAAAATAGTATACTCAGTAAAGGTATTCAAGTCTGCGCCGGGGGAACGAGCCCACCGGGGAGTACTGTAATTTTGCCCATTGTCGATCTGGATCCTGCCCGGGAAAGAGGTAAGAGAATAGGCAAAAACAAGGAGGGACCCCAAAAGTACAAAAGTACATGACTGTTGTGGAGAGACGATCATCATCATCATCATCATTCTTCTCGTCTGTACTAACTAGTTACCTAGTTAGGTAGCCTTGTCGCCCTCGGTCGCTGCCCGGCCGCCCTGTCCTCCCCGTCACCAGAAACCGAAACTCGAGCCGCGGATTTTCTGAAACCGACGACCCCAGACATCAACCTCGCCCCCAACAAGCGGCTGATGAGTAACAGAATAAATCCGACCAGCTGACCCCCCTCCCCTGGTCGACTTTTTTTTTGAGCAAATTAACTGGTAAATTACTGCCAACTTGTACAAGCCAGCCGAAAACTTGGCTTTTGGTTGTTCTAAACTTGGCGTGCATCTGAACCGCCAACTTGCCAGCTTGGGGACGCGACAAAGCCCATAGTAAACAAGGTTTGTTTAGCGGTGCACAAGATGAGATCGAATAGCGGATGCGCCGTTTCATCGTGTTGTGCTTTCGAAAAAAAATGGAAACGATATAACTCACGCCTCGTTATAGCTGAGGCCGTTGGACAGCCGACCCAGCTTTGACCTTTTGACGTCCCATGACTTGAAACATACATATCACAGTGCAAACATGCTTGTTATTAACCACCGGGGACCTGGTATTCCTCTCTAATAATCCACTGCCCATCTATTCACTTCATTCGTACACACAAAAATATGGCTGCGGCGCCGCCTCTCGACGCCACACCGACCGTCGACACCTGATCCTTTCATGTCTCACTTATACGAGGCCAGCGACGAGACGAAACAAAGCCCAGCCTTGTTAGTCCATCTCAGATGGCCATCCTTGCGATCCCATGGGATTTGGCAGATCCAATATGTCGTATAGTTGAGCTATAGCCAAGTGGCAGAGTCAACCCGAGTTGATCGCATCTGCGCACACGAGGCTGTGGAGACGCATCGCTGATCCTGCTATGCCGACACGATGTGAAGTTTACGTGCATTTCCGGTGGTTATTATCACTTTACTCCCTGGGTATGTGCTTAGGTCTATTCGTGTAGAGCTAGATTAGTGTGGTTGCGAATACTCGGGTGTGTGGTGGACGGAACTCGGGACGCAGCAGCTCGTATAGTAGACAATGATGCAGAGCTCGCTGATGTCCGGCACGGGGTGACAAATACAGTGCATTGGAAAAAAAAAAAAAAAAGAAACTAAAAAGAAAATAAAACCAGCTTCGACTCATGAATTACAAAATCAGTGATTTGACTGGTCGATAGTCTTGCAACAATCTCGTCAGCGTCCCGCGCCTGTTAGCCATCTCGCGGCAAGGTACTATAGGGTAGGCAGGTGACAAGCGCATGCTCGGCTTCACCAGCATGGGCGCCATATTCACCATCACCATGTTGACCCGATTCAAGTTGGAGCGTTTACTGGTGCAAGAGCTCTCATTAGTCAAGTGCGCTGATGGGATAGATGTATTTTGTACGGATTTCGTGTATATACGCCGCATTTACGGCACACTGGCTGTCGGTCGACCGTCGATACCTTCAAACTCAGATGTGCTACGCAAAGGCGCAAGATACTTCGGGCGCAACGGGATTTGACCGTAATTGCACACCCGCCTGCTACGTTCTGTGAGGCTAAAAAACTCTGCAAATCAAGCCAGGCAGCGCGGCTGCGCTCCCAGATGTCGTGGATGTGACTACGCCCGCTGCCACATTCACCGTTGACCGTCGCCCGTCGCCCATCGCCCATCACCCATCATCTTGCCCCTCTGTGAAAACCAAGAACCTCCGGCCGAGTACGAGTTGTGTGGAATCATTAATGTTCAAAGTTCATTCGGCAATCTGCGTCTTTTCGCAATTTACTGACTCTCTTAGCCCAGTGTTGATCCTTCTCTCCCCTCGGCGAAGACACCGGCATTTCGAAGAGGAATGCCATTCGCACTTTACTTGTCCATATTGACCAGCCATTCCAGCCCAGACTTTCTTCTCCTCTTTTGGGCGCCGATGCTGCGTATCCTCCAAAAATGCCCCAACAAAAACCCCCCTATGACCTGCATCATCAACTAAGAGAATCCCGGTGGATAGCGACACTATCCAGCCCACTTGCCCACTGAGCTAATAACGATGGCTTGCCAAACGTTGCTGCATCAATGGATTAAAGCTGTTTTTGCTTGCTCCAGTTTACCAGGCACCGAGCAAGGGGTTGTCGTTTCAGACTCCGGCCAAAGGGTGGCTGCTGCAGTGGGCATCCGCGAGCGAGCCTCGCAGCGCCTTTGCTTCCTTCTTTTGGGGCCCCAATTGGCCAATTTAGAAAACGAGGGACAGTATAAATGGGATAGGCAGGCAGGCAGTGCAGACAAGGTCAGGTCAGTGACATGCATACGAAGTCGAGGATTGCAGATATCGTGAGTGGATTATGCTGCGCTGCGCTCTCTGTGTGGCGACAAGCTCGAAATGAGCCTGTGGATGCCAGCGCCGCCATTGGTCGCACAAGAGAGAAGAAAAAAAAACGTTGACAACTGGACTGCAAGCCATGTATGAGTTGTCGGCGATGACACCTGCATGGTGGCGCAAGTAGTATAGTTTATTTGGCAGTCTCTTGTCTCTGTTTTGGACGACGTCAAAGAGCTTTGGGCGCTGCCCCTTTCTCATTGAATTGTGCATCTGAGAACACGGCGACAACGGGAATTATGGCCCGACCCTTGGTTTGATCTACCCAGAACAATCCAGAAGTGGTGCACAGACCAGCAAGTGCTCGCCCTAGCTTTAACGGAAACTGGCCTTGGTTCTTGGCTCCGTCGGTTGCGATCGCACCATGCAACCCGCTTGGACGGCCGGAGGAGGGGGGGGGACGGACAGCCGATGTTGAAGCCGTGTGAGTCGACGGAGCTATCCCGACGTCCGGCTGCAGTTGAATGCATGTCTTGTTGCTACTCTTCTTGCCGCGGGATATCACTGAAGACAGATATTGCTTTGCTGTCATGATTCTTACTGCTTTGTCGCTGCTCTTGCGGTTATTGAGGGGCATGGACAGCCACATGCAGGACACCAAGCCCATGAACCTAGTCGATGCCGGCATGTAATAGTGTCATTGCACCCTGACATGGGCGAGTAGCGTTTGGATTTGCATGACAGGCGACCCATCACTGCATGGCGCTACTGAGGATGTGCGGGTTGCTTGCTTTTTTATTTCTTCTTCGCCGTATGAACGACATGCTCGCTGTCTGGCGGAGTGCTTAGACCGGAATCCCGTATAGTATGTCTGTCCTGTACGCTGTGGTGGCTGTCACACATCACATTGCAGAGTACCGGCGCGCCGCTGGTCATCCTGTGATATGCACTCGCGCGGGTCTGTCTCTTGTCGACTTTGCTCGCATACGAATACATGCTGGTAACTGGGTAGTTGGTCGAATTTCGTCCGTGAGGTGCCTAGTGCTGGAGAATTGTCTCGGTTTCTAGGTAAAAAGGTTGGACGGAGGAGGGGAAAGGGGACCCCGGCATCTAGGTAGGCTGTTTGCCGGACAGGCCTCGGTGGTGGCGCCCTGTCCTTTTTTTGCGAACAATGTGTGAGGCCCTTGCATGCTGGCTCTCTCTCATGGCCACCTGGCCCATCTCGTTGTGCGCCACTGCGGAGAACAAGAGCGAGAGAGGAGAGAGGCAAGGTTCCGCGATAATTGATGATTGCCCCCCTGGCTGGTTGATCGGAGCCGAGAACGACTGGCTGGACACGTTCTCCAAAGAGCTCTCTTGAAGTTGCCGAGTCCCCCCTTGCTGCTTCCCTCTCAATTCTTCTCGTATCTCTCAATTGTCATTTCCTTTTTCTTGCCGCTTCCATATTACCCTGTGCCCTTGTGCGCCGTTCACTCATTTATTTCATTATTAGCCCGTTTCCGCAATTCGGTGGCGCGTCTCGCAGCACACGGCCCGCGGCAGTACGACGGACGAGAACAGTCAGCGCATGCATACAGGCATCGGCATCCATTACCATTACGTCGACTCGCATACGGGGAGCTGCACGCGTCGACAATAAACATCGGCCTGCTGAGCCCTTCGCTTCTCGAACGGCGAGCCCAACCGAGCCCGATTCAAGTACTGGCCACCTCGCACACGACGAATCGCGCCTGCCACGAGGCTAGACGTACCACTGGGAAGCGAACCGATACGCTGCTAATTTTCTTCGGCCAGCCTTTTTTGCCTCTTCAGTCGTCGACCTTGAGCTATCGGCTTGCGACAGTGCCTGAGTCGCGCACGCCCTGGTTCGCTGTTGATAGCTGAATCTTTTTTCCCCGCTCCGCACCGAGAGAGCAGAAGCAAACAGACGTTGTCCGCTCTCACTTTTCGCCGTTTTGAGTTCGAGGAAACGAAACGAAGGCTCAAGGACCGAGCAAAGCCGCACCAATCACGCTGGGACCAGCAAAAGTCAGCAGCTCGATACATACTTACCCAGCTCGATAGTCTTGGTCGAACGATTGGCACTGCTTGTGGAAAGCGGGTTAGTATCCATTTGCCATGATGGCAACGGTTGGACTGGCAGCGGGGCCCAGAGAGGGTCACGCTGGCAGTATTATGACAGGCACCCGTCAGGCTATTGGCAGCGCTACTCCAGGGCGGCGATCCGCCGCACAGGGCAGGCCGCAGGGGTCTTCAGGGCCCTTCTCAGGGCGTCCAGGGCGACTTCGAGGGCAATCAGTGGGCAGTTTGGCGCGAGCCTCAGCACTCGAGACTCCAGCTTCGGCGCTTTCACAGCGTCATCATTCTATCCGCGACTCCACTGAAACCACTGAAGCCACCCCAAACGTCACTGAAAAACATGCCCCAAGCACAAGCACCGCTGCTGCTGCTGCACGCCTCGCCGCCAAAACTCGTCTCCCCGTCTCGTCTTTGACGACCGCCGTCTCATCCTCGACTGATCTTCACTGCCTCTCTCCGTCCTCGCCGCTCCTTCATCGCCAGCCTAAGACCTACCTCCGGACCCGGGCCTCATCATCCCTTGCTGCGCCCGCCCTCGACCGAACCTCCTCTCGTCCTCCCTCCCAGGCTTCTACCACCCCCGTCACCGCCCGCCGTCCTCGCCGCCCGTCCGACGACTCGGCCATCTCCCTCGACGACCACAGCAGCTCGCCCCCGCCCGGCTCCTCTCCTCCATCCAGCGTCGGGCGAGACCTTCAGGCATCATCGCCCTTCGCCGAGCCCAAGCCCGTCTTTCCTTCGAGCCCTCCTCGTTCTCATCGCCATCGTCACCGCGCATCGTCCTTTGATCTGCCGCCAGCTGCTAGGCCGCGCCCGCGAGCATACTCGGATCAGGGACCACGTCCCGCCGTCTCCCGTCCGCCACAGACCTTTTTCCTCCGGAGATCCTCGAATCCTGAACTGCCGGTCGGTCCTGATCCACGCCTCTCCACCTCCTCCTCTCACCCGAGCCTCCTTTCGAGATCCTCCCGTGAGCCCGCCTCCTTCAGTGCCAAGGGCGTCTCGACCTCATCCGGCCCGCCTCCCTCGATCAACGTCCGTTTGCTCGACAGTGCCGCCCACGACGCCAACTTTGCTGCCCTCCAGCAACATCACCAGCAGCACTACCAACAATACCAGCCACGCCTCATCACCGCCTCGCGACAGCTTCTGCCTCTCAAGACGGCCACCGGCTCCTCGACTCCCGATGAACACCGGCGCCGCTCCCTCCAACAACGCTCCTACCGGCTGTCGCTGACCGGCTCCCTACCCGCAAACACCTCGCCCACCCGCGTCCCTCCTATACGTTCCTTTCGGTCCTCGGGTTCTCGCAGGAGCCTCCATAGCCCCGACATGAACTTTACCCCCCGTCCCTACGATCTCGGCGAGAGTGCTGGCGCTCCCCTCTACGACCAGGACTCTGTCCGCTCTACCACCGCCGGGCCCTACGACAGGCAATCCAGGCTCATGACCTCGCCCGTCTCGGGCCGTCAGGGTGTCAACGGCGAGGAGTCTGGCGATGTCTTTTTGCGACTGGCCCGCGAAGATGCCGTGAACCGCGGCGCCAATGCTCGAACCCCAGACGGCACCTATAGCCCAGTTTCTGCCACGCATCGCTCATGGCACCGTCGGCCGCTCTCTACAAATCTTACTTCCCACCAGCAGTTGTCCCCTCCAAAGCTAAGACGTAGGTTGTCTGACCAGCAGGAGCGGCCGTTTTTGGGCAACCTGGAAGATGATCAGACCAGTCAGGCATCTCGCGTATTGCAATATCGCCCTATGGGCAGGGAAAAGGCCGCCTCGGCTCATCCCGGTGAAATGGCAAGCCAGTTTACGCCTTCGGCCCGAACTCATCGCCCGCCGCCTGTCTCCTCACGCTCCCCTGTCTACCATGACAACACGGACAACTATCGTCAAACCCGCCGCCGATCATCAGTAACGGAAAGCACACCGCCCATCTCTGGCCGAGGACAACACAAAACGGGTGCCGTGCACAATTTTTCCAAAACGTACAACTCCTCCCCATTAGTTCGGTCCTTTGATCTTACCCCGCCGCAACCCCACGAACCTCAAAATGGCGTCGAAGGTACAGAATCCACTGGGTCGACCACGGCACCGTCCACAGTATGGGATGAGCTCGACGAGCTCAAGTCGAGAATTAATCGCCTTGAAATCACAGGAAAGCTGCCCTCGACATCTGGTGCCGCAGTGTCGAAAATGTCGGACGAGCGCCCCGTCACAGCCGGCACGACCGTGACGACAGCTTCGATATCACCAAAGCGCCAGGTCCAAGTTCATACCGACGACACCGCTTCAGTCTCGACGCAAAGAGACGCCCACCCGCTTCTGCAAAGTGCTCTGGCCAATTGCAAGCTGAACCTCAGCTCCGAAGTTTATCAGGCTTTGGACTGTCTCGCTCAGGACGCCTTGGGCTTGTCCGCCGCCATGGGCCAGGGTCCAATCCCCAGCGGCGCCAGCACTGTCGGCGGCGGAAGCGTGGCCACTGACCGTCAGCTACGACGCAAGGCTGAGAGCATGTGCCGGAGCCTCACCGAACTTTGCATTACCCTCAACGACGATGCCACCAATCGAGCTACCGCCAGCCAATACCAGGCGCATGCATTCGTACCCGGCACGCCCTTGACGCCGACAATTCCCAAGTCTCATAGTAGTGGTCTGCCTGTTGTTCGCCGCGCTAGTCTTGTGGACGGCAACATTGCGCTGTCGCATTCAAGCCCGAGAGTTTTGTCCAAATTTGAGGAGCGCCGCAACTCTCTTCTTCACGGATCAGGCCCTCCAGTATCTATGCACTCTACTCCCAATAGCATTTTGCCCAACGACGGCCGCCACTCTTCCCTTTTTGTGTCTCGGACGCGCCAGGTTCGCCAAGACGACATTGAAGATGGAAGAGAATCTGTCCTGTCGAGAACTCGCCGCGCCATGACGGAAGAGCCCGAGGATGGCCGGAAGAGCACTTTTCTGGTCCGCAGTCGCCGCGGTACGGCCGAGGATATGGACCAGCCGCTGTCTCGGTCACCGACGCGACGCACCGTCACCATGGCCTACCAGCCCACCAACGAGCACGCCATCGAAATGGACACTCCAGACAGACACGATACGTCTTCGGTAGTGTCGTCGGCCACCTCGCGCCGCCGCTTTGCCCCGGAGCTGCACACGTCCCGCCTGGCCGGACCGGCAGGGTCGAGCCCCGCGCCGACCCGGAAGTATCTGGACCGAACCGCCTCGACGCGCGAAGGCGCCGGCACGCCGACCATGGAACGTCTGTCCCGCCACGTCTCATTGCACAGCCGAACGGGCAGCCAGTCGCGCACGAACCGCGACAGCTTCCTGCCTCGACCGCCCAACGGCAACGCGACCCCAGAAGGATCGCAGTAACGGTAGTGTATAATGTTGTCTCATTTACACGTTGTTCTATGTTTTCTCGGCAACAAAAATTGCCAGCGTACGTGACTTTTCGGCGTTTCTTGACGACGATGACGTTTGGTACCTTTTGTCAACGACTTGCATTTGTTTCCCTCTTTTCCTTTCCTGTTCGTTTCCTGTACACCTCTTGTTCCCCCTATCTTCTTATTATACTTTTTTAAACGGTCGGTCGGCACGGGTGATTTTTCTACTAGAACGATGCCTTGCTGTGGAAGAAAGAACACGTGTTAAAACGTGAACCTTGTTTTGCAACGGCTGCTACTTTGACGAGGCTTCAGATTAAATGATAAAAAAGACTGTTTCTGCTTTTTCTTCTGCTTTTTTTCTTTTATTATATGACTTATCGCATGATGGCTTATGGACATTTTTCTGGTTTTGTGTACGAGGAATGACTAGTAGTAGCTTTCTTTATTGGAGTTGGATTCTTTCCAGTCACGTATCAACTGTGAATGCTAATATGCGATGTACTGCGCCTTCAACGCTGTTGGAAAATCAACAAGTGTGGCTAATAAATAGACACCTTGCCGCGTCCCGCGCCGACCGCCTTGATCCGCGCGCCGATATCCAACGGATCGCCCTCGGACACCACCCAGTGCGCCCCCCGATGCCCCTCCGGCTCCTCCAGCCCCAGCACGCGATACACATTCCTCGAGACGATGTCTAGCGCGCCCTTTTGCGAAATCTTGCCGTTGCTGTTGCGCCACGCCGTACCCGCCTCAAACGCAAAATCGCGCACGCGCCACTCCTCAGCCAGCCCGACGGCGACGACGACGCCGGCCTCGACGAGCGCGTCGACGACGGTGCCGGCGTCTCGCGGGGCGCCGACGAGGGCGCGGCGCGTGTCCCACGAGGAGCCGAGTTGCTGCAGGGGCGTGAGGATGACGCCGATTTTTGCGGCGGCGAGGTCTTTTGCGACGAGGTGGGACTCGGCGCCGCCGACGATGGCGATGCGGAGGGCGGTGGAGGTGGTGGCCTCGACGTCGGCCTTGACGCGGAGCAGGGCGGCGATGCCGTCGGCCGAGGAGACGCTGACCGCGAGGACTATCTCACCGGCGACAACCCGTCGCAGGTACACACTTTCAGCGTAGGGGTCGGTCGCGTTGTTGCCATCGCCGTCCTTGGAGGCAGCAGTCAGCAGCTTGCGGCGCAGCTCGCCAAAGGCCTCTGCGTAGCTCTTGCCCGCATACTTGGCGGCCAGGTCGAGCGTGTAGTGCACTGCTGCATCGCTCGCAAACACGGCGCCGTGCTCGATGCTCGTCTCGGCGGTCGTCACAAACGCGGTGCTCACGCCAAAGGGGCCAACGGCGCTCAGGGGCGGCGAGACGGCGCGGGTGACGCCGTAGCGGCCGGCGACGCCGAGCACCTTGCCGCCGAGCTGCAGGCCGTCGACGGCGCGCGTCCACGCGGCGGTGACGCCGTTGTTGGTGGAGTCCTCGGCGGCAATCTCGACGAGCCCGAGGTTGCCGAACGCGGTGAAGGAGGCGTGGACGTGGCCGTCGCGGAGGGCGACGACGGTGGTGGAGGGGTCGGTGGCGGCGGCGGGGCACGCGCCGATGCAGGCGATTTTGCCGTCGCGGACGGCGACGTTGAAGGGTGCGCCGGCGGCTTCGGCGGCAGCGAGCGCGGCGTCGTGCGGCGACGGCAGGTCGAGGAGGACCTTGGTGACGCCGGTGAAGAGCGCAGCCTCTACCACAACGGGCTCTTCAGGCGGAATCTCTGCCAGACGCGCGTCCGGCAGGATCGGGCCCTGGTCGGCCTTGTCGAGCACCACAGGCTGCGCAAACTGCGCGACGCCGTCGATCCAGACCTGCACGGGCGCGGCGCCGATGCTCAGCGGGTCCGAGTCCCAGAGGGCGAGGTCGCCGTCAAAGCCCGGCTTGACCTTGCCGAGACGCGCGCCGAGGCCGAGCAGCTCGGCGGGCGCAGCGGTGACGCTGGCGAGGGCGGCGTGGTAGGGCAGGCCCCAGTGATAGGCCTTGGCGGCCTCGAAGAGCACGTGCTGCGCGTTGAGCACGGGGTTGTCGGAGACGTAGACGGGGGTGAGGCCGGCGTCGTAGAGGTACTTGCCGGCGTGCTCGGAGCCGACGTAGGCTTCGGCCTTGTAGTACATGTTGTCGGCGAAGAGCGCGGAAGCGGGCGCGCGGCCGCCCCAGGTGCGTTTTAGGATCTAGAGGGTTTGTTAGTGTGAGGGGAAGGTGGGAGGAAGAGTTGGGGGGATGTGTGTACCTCGGGGACGAGATAGGTTTGGTGGGCGTGGTGAAAGGCGCGGATGGGGAATTGGAACTCGTTGCTGTGGTCGACCATGGCTTCGAGGTCCGCAATCTTGTAGCAGTGCGTGTTGACGTGGACCTGGCCGCGAAGCACAGCAGAAAGCGACTCCCACTCCAGGTCCCGCGGGAGGTACTCGTCCATGTTCTCCGCGCCAATCGCCTCTGCCTTGCGACACCAGTCGTCCTGCTTGGTGACCAGCTTCCTCGCCGTCTCAAACGCGCGGCGGAACCGGTACGACTCGCCCATGCGGCTGTACGGCGACCGGTCCACGCCGCCGTGCACGCGCTTCGCATTCTCGCCGCACGCCATCTTCATGTACCGCCAGGTGCGGTCCGGGTCGGCCAGCATGTCCGCTGCCGACGTTTCGCTGCGGCCGTCGGCGCGCCCGACGGCGTGCTTGACGACGTACGCCTCGCCGCCAATGTTGTTGCCGGAGCCGGGCAGGACGAGCGAGGCGGTGACGCCGCCGGCCTTGATGACCTGCAGCTGGACGTCGTCCGGGTGCAGCGCGTCGAGCGCGCGCGCCCACGGCGTCACGTCGTCGGACATTTCGTTGGTGTCCTCGTCGCCGTCGAGGCCGGGCAGCGGGCCGACGCCCGCGTGGCTGTGCATGTCGATGATGCCGGCGGTGAGCAGCCGGCCGCGGGCGTCGACGACAACGGTATCGGCGGCGACGGAGCCGAGGGCGATGGCGGGCTCGACGCGCCGGATCAGCCCGTGGGAGAGGTAGACGTCGGCGGCGGTCCACTGCCAGCCCTTGCCGGCGCGGGCGTCGGCGTCGCTGGTGCCGCGGACGGGCTCGCCGATCCAGACAGTTGCGTTCTTGATGAGCGTGGGCTTGCCGCCGTCGACGTAGCGCGCGTTGCGCTCACGGCCGAGGCCAATGGGGTCTTGCGGCTTGGCTTGGAGGTTCTTGCAGGAGGCGAGGTCCGCGTGCAGACGAGTCTCGGAGAGTCTGGGCGCGGCTCGCTCGGCGTACCAGGACTGCTTCCATTGGGAGAGCACGAGGAGGACCATGCAGGCAACGGCGACGAACTTGATGGCGCGGGAGCGGCGGAGCCGGGTGCCGGCGAGACGTCGTGTGCTCGTGCTCGTGCTGGGCGCGGGCAGCGGGGTGAAGCTACTGGCTGCCGCAGCGTAAGGCGGGAGACCGGATTTTTCGTCCATTGTTAAGGATTGACTGCTTCTGGAGCTATGTCCAGCTGTTGAAGACGGAGCAAGAGAGCGATCGGGTTGCAGCTGGGGTTCCAAGGTTTTAAGTGAGCTGCAGCTCTGGATAAGGACCTGGAGCTTGGGCCCGGTGGCGTTTGTGGGGTTGATCTCCAGGGTACGAGGCAGACAGCTCAGTATGTTGAATTGTGCGGCTTTGCTCAGGGATCCTTACTTTTTTATATTATTAAAAAATTACTACTAGTAAGAAGTTTCAGTAAGAAGTTTCAGATGTTAAACAAAACTCGATTTCCGCATATCCTGATGCTCTGTTGTTGAGTCAACCGCTAATATTCAATATTCAGGCTGTCTACAGATTAGTGGCGTCACCCAAGACACGAATTACATGTTTCGGAAGCGGGTACCACAGCCGATGCTATCTCTTCTTCCCGATATAATTGATGCGACATGTCAATGTTTTATGCAATGAATTATACAGTGATTATGCAATGGTATGTGCTTTGACTCTGCCCCCAACTTGCTTGCCTGCCTGGACCTGCGTCGGATCCCGGCCCGCCGCACTCGGTCCACTGGTCGCTCTCCGGCCTTGATTGATCTTAGCAGGTACCTATCATGTAATGTTAGGTATGCAGTGTCTGTTTGTTTGAATGTTTGAGTTTAAAGGTTATCTCCTGGTTAGACGTTACTGATACCTCACATGTTCCGGGCTATATATGTACAACACAATCACTAGCGCCGGTAGTCAAAGAGTAGAACTAATATCAAGACTATATATTCTTTAAACAATAAATCCCGTATCGCTAATAAGATCAAGTACCACAGCAGTTTATTAGACTGTTGATGGTGAAGCCGTCCAGGCAAGTTGCTGCTGGTCGAACCAAACCAGCGGTCAGCCCCACCGCAAACAACGTGCATCGCGGGGCTCGTCTTCCATGGCGTCAGGTGAGATCTTGGTCAGACCCAACAACCAATTCCTCTTCTTCCTTCATCAGGCCGACCATCCAATTGAAGTATCCGAGGTGCATTCAGAACCTCACCAGAAGAGATTCCCCCCAAAACTCCCGCCACGATGCGGTCGATGGAGGAAACGCAGTACGTTCACCGCCGCCGCCCCCAACACCAACGTCATGCTGACTGACTGACTGACAAACAGGGTGCGATGGGAGGCCACCATCAAACACTGCACATCCGTCGCCGACCTCCAGCGGGCAGTCAAGAACAATGGCCCGTCCAGTCCGTGTCTATCCGGATGCCGCTCCGTCTGCTGGAAGGTAAAACCCTGTCTCATCCCTCGCTGCACGCACCGGCTGAGCTGACGCTTTCAGACATTCCTCCTGTTTCAGGAGACTGGCACCGACAGCTGGATACAAACGCTGCGCCATGTCCGAGAGACGTATGCAGAACGCCGAGAGCACTTTTTGAAGTTTATTCGTCATCCCGAGTCTCTGGCCGAAATTAGCTCAGATCCCCTCAATGACGATCCCGACGTAAGCCTCATCCCCGCTGACGTCCTGCCTCACTCTCCGTTGCTGTCCGCTCTAACATGTCTAGTCGCCCTGGAACACCCTCAGGCAGGATGAGTTGATACGCGCAGAGATTGAGCAGGATGTCAAGCGTCTGCCCGACGAGGCCAACTACCACGAGCCCAGGGTCCAGCTGCTGATCCTCGACATCCTCTTCATCTACTGCAAGCTCAACCCCGGCCGCGGCGGCTACCGCCAGGGCATGCACGAGCTCCTGGCGCCCCTTCTCTACGTCCTGGAGCAGGATGCCGTGAATCGCGCGGCCCTCGTCGAGAACGACCTGCTCGATGTCGCCATGCTGGAGACTCTCGATGCCGCGTACATCGAGCACGACGCCTACGCCGTCTTCTCCAGGCTCATGGAGCGCGCCCAGTTCTTTTACGAAGTCAAGGATGCGGTTCCAGGCATCCCGTCGCTGCAAGAGACTAGCTCGGCGATAGTCGACAGAAGCAAGCATGTTCACGAAGTCTTGCTCAACAAGATTGATCCCGATCTCGCTGCCCACCTCACCAACATTGAAATCCTGCCACAGATTTTCCTCATGTACGTTTCACGCATTCTAAAAAGAGTCCTCGCTAATTTTCACAGCCGCTGGATACGTCTTCTGTTTAGCAGAGAGTTCCCCTTTAACCAGTTCCTCATCCTTTGGGATACCCTCTTTGCCGTCGACCCTTCATTAGATATCATCGATTTCGTCAGCTGCGCCATGCTTCTTCGCATCCGCTGGCAGCGTACGTCTCCCCAACGCCACTCCCGTTACTATACTGACACCTTGTAGTCTTGGAAGCCGACTACTCGGTCTGCCTCCAACTCCTCCTCAAATATCCCGCCCCGGATCCCCAGCACGGCCCACACACCTTTGTCGACGATGCCGTCTACCTGCGTAGCCACCCCGACTTCCCCGGCGGCTCCCACATCATCGCCAAGTACACGGCTCGCTCGCCCGCCACGCCCGGCGCCACCGCCACCAGCCCGACCACCGCCGCAGCCCGGCGCGGCCTCGAAAGCATCCGGCAGCGCGCTCTGCGCACCAGCGGCTCGCAACTACCCGGTGGCGGCGTCGAGCAGCTCATCCAAGGCGCGGCAAAGAGCGCGCGCGCGGCGTTTGAAAAGGGCGAGAAGCTGGGCATCAACCAGGCTGTGCGCGAGGCCATGGGCGAGCTGCGTCGCAACATGCAGAACCTGAATGATGTGAGAGTCGCACCGCGGCCGCTGCATGGAGATGATGATGCTGCGGCGGCGGCGCTGGTGGCGTTTGATAGGCGCAGCAAGCAGCTGGCGGGCTTCTTGAATGAGACGGTGGCGGACCTGAAGGCACTGTCGGCTTCGAATCTCGATGACAAGGTCAAGAGCCTGCAGATGCTCGAGGTGGCGGCCGCCAAGGTGCAGTTTGTGCAGATTTATCTCGAGGATTCGACCATGGACGTGCCGCCGTTTCGGGGGGACCTGTCTCGAAAGTCCGAGGAAACGGTGGAAGGGAGCACAAGTAAGGAATCTGAGAGCCAGAATACAACGAAGCAGGATACAGCGAGGCAGGATTCAAAGAAGGAAGACTTAAAGAGGCAGGACGCAAAGACGAAGGACGCAACGAAGCAGGATTTAAAGAAGCAGGACGCAAGGACGGAAGATGCGGTAACTGAAAAGAGTACCAGTACACCACCACAGACCAAAAGAGAGGTCTCCGACAAGACAGCGGTGGATGTGCCACCGGCTGTCCCGGAGAAGTCTAACCCAGCAGAGAAGAAGAAACCCACCAAACCTACGCAACTTGGAGACTCTACAGTACCTGAAGCAAGCAAATCTCCGACCATATCATC
Organism: Cordyceps cateniannulata; assembly: GCA_028828415.1. Classification (NCBI taxonomy): domain Eukaryota; kingdom Fungi; phylum Ascomycota; class Sordariomycetes; order Hypocreales; family Cordycipitaceae; genus Cordyceps; species Cordyceps cateniannulata. The sequence goes on from JAPHMX010000002.1 coordinate 275,074, forward strand.
GCAGCCTGAGACAAAAGACTCCCCTAAACAGACCCCGTCCAGGGATTCCCAAGAACCAACAGAATCCGTCTCATCTCAACCAGAGACTCCCGGGAAACCAGCACCCGAGCAGCCAGCCACGCTCGCTAGACCACCTCTTCCCGCCGTGCCTACGCGCTCCACGATTGCGCAGTCGTCCTTTTCGTGGATGCTCGAGCCCGACGAGTCCACCCCGTCCGCGGCCGCGGCCGCGGCTGGTAGCAAGTCGCCGCAGATGCAGTCCAAGAAGCGCAGCTCCAACATGAGCCGCGAGCGCAACGCGTTTCTCTTTGGCGACGGGGGCGACGACACGGTCAGCGAACCGCTGGCTGCGAGCGGCATCTTTGGCCTGGAGTCGATGAGTAAAGCCAAGGGCAAGTGATGTATGTATACGCCAGATGCATGTGATGTTGGTATTTCTATAGACAATGTTGTATAAATAAACGCCTAGATGATGTTTTGCCAATGCCCGTGCTCTATTTTGTTTACTTCATCTTTACACAAGCTACGCGTGGTCCAAATTACTTGCGGATGGCCGTCTCGCGCACCCAAAAGGTGCACAAGAACGCAACGCCCGCAAAGCCAACCGCCGGCGCAATCGACGTCAGCGTAGCGCGCTGGTAGCTGGCGCGGACGGCCTCGGCGACGTCGGGCGCGAGCTCGCGGATGTAGTCGAGGCTCTGGCGGACGCGCTCCTCAATGTCGCGCGCGTCGTCGCGGCCGGCGAGGCGGCGAGCGAGCTCGGCGCGGAGAGCCTGCTGCAGGACGGCGGAGCAGACGCCGACGCCGACGCTGGAGCCGAGCGAGCGGAAGAGGTACGAGCAGGCGACGACGACGGCCGTGTCCTGGACGGCCGCGTTGGCGAGCAGTGCGATGAGCGAGGTGGTGACCCCTGTCTACCGTTACTATTTTACAACACTGCCACAGTTGTACATTTACGTACCGGAATAAGCGCCAATCAGGCAGAGCACGTAGCCGGTCTCTTCCACCAGCAGGTCCCGTCGCCACAGCCCGGCCGCCAGCACCGGCAACGCCGCAAACACCAGCCCAAACCCCGCGACCGTCACCCAGTAGAACCTACCGGTGCGCTTAATCGCCCACCCGCCGCCAATCGACGCCGCCACGCCCGCCAGCATGCCCGGCACGAGCAGCGCGCCGCTCGCCGCGGCGCCGAAGCCGTGCACCGCCTGCAAGTACAGCGGGAGGAAGAAGGCGGCGCCCATCTGCGCGGCCAGCCCGAAGAAGTTGGCCGCGTAGCAGGCGGCCAGGCCCGGGGACAGGATGAGGCGGCCGGGGGCGAAAGGGTGCGCGGCGACGCGGGCTTCGACGTAGAGAAAGGCGGTGAGGAGGAGCGGGGTGAGGAGGAAGAGGCAGAGGAGGGTGGCGGGGGCGGTCCAGCGGGCGCGGGCGCCGAGGTCGAGGCCGAGGAGCAGGGCGAGGACGGCGCTGACGAGGGTGAGGGCGCCGAGGAAGTCGATGCGTCGAATCTTGGTGAGGATGTGGTCGGAGGGGGACGGCGCGGGGAGGTTGAGCGCGAAGTAGACGATGAGCGCAGCGACGACGCAGAGGGGAGTCTGCCCAACAAAGGACCTACATGCTATTGTCAGCCCTGCTTTTCATTCCTTGTTTTCTCCCGGGGTTAGAGGGACGCACCACCGCCAACCAATCGTATCGGCCAAGACACCGCCCAGCGGCGCGCCGGTCGCGGTGCCCGCCGCGTAGACGACGTTGATGTAGCCCTGCCAGACGCCGCGGTCGCGCAGCGGCACCACGTCGGAGACGAGGATGGACACGACGGCCGTCATGCCGCCGCCGCCGACGCCGGTGACGGCGCGCGCGACGCACAGCTGCGCCATGGACTGCGCGAGCCCGCAGCCGAGACAGCCGAGCCCAAAGACGGCGTAGGCAAAGAGGAGGCACGGCTTGCGGCCAAAGATGTCGCTGAGCTTGCCGTAGAGCGGCTGGCAGCTGGTGAGCGTGAGAAAGTATCTGCGAGAAAGATGTCAGCAGGGGATGGGAGGATGGGAAGGGAGGGAGGGGGCAAGGGTACGAGGTGGCGATCCAGCTGACGCTGTCGAGGGCGTCGAGGTCGTTGCCCATCTTGGTGTAGGAGGCGAGCGTGATGAGTTGGTCGACGGCGGAGAGCAGCAGCTGGGGAAAAATGTTAGCGGGTGGTGCAAGCCTGTGAGAGAAGGAGGGGATCGTACGCCAATGGCGACGGCGGGGAGGAGCACGTAGATGCGGTTTCCCAGCTTCTTGACGCCATCACCGTCGTTGAGCACGGCGGCCGCATTGGCTTCCATGTCAGCCGCGGCCACGGCATCGGCACGCGGCGCAAGGAGCGGCGATGTCTCCGAGGGATCGGGCCCGGCCATTTGTATCTACAGAGGGGGGCAGGCGAATTTTTTTAAAGAGAAAGGAATTGCCTGACCGGCCGTTGCGGAAAACAAGAGGCAGAGAAGGTGGACGGTGAGCGAGCCGTTCGAGCGACGCTGGGCAGATTACGCCATGGATTTTCATTATCGTTATCCGGGGGAGAAGCTTATCAATTTCGCGGGGGAGGGGCCTAGGGCCGGGAAGGCGACCCGGAGGCTTGTGGGCAGCAGAATTTCTGTCCAAAGATGCCTAAAAATACAGACAAAAAAATAGGCATGTACAAGGGAGGCCAAGTGATGAGATGATTTGATATGCATGCGCTCTTCATTGGAGAATTTACAGCTGGCGACATCTCGCAATTATGCATGCTGCAGGGTCGCAGCGCTGTCGACTGGCAGGGCGTTGCATCGCAGCGATCCTTCGGCCGGGTCGCGTGCAGGAACGCCATTCATTAAACAGTCATAAAATGGCAACCCTCCGCTGCTTGCATATTTTCAACACGATTGAGTTATGCTGCTGGTGGCCAAGGTGTGGCTGAAATCCCCTCTGTTGAGCCACAGTGCTAATGTGAACTCGAACCGCCCAGACAGGTCGTCTGAAGTAGATTGATCTTGGGCACCTGCAATCTGTGAAACAGCAATGTAACGGATTGTCGCATCGCTTTGTATTTTTTCCCCCTTGTCTTGTTGTCTTGGTAGAGCATCTGGCGGTGTGCAACGCTCAGCCAAGGCGGCGGGGTCCGAGTATGAAACGGCCAGCAAAAGAAGAACATATTGCCCAGGGTCATTGTATTCGGAAATAAAAGAAAATCGGCATCCATCAGGCCACAGGAAATAGGCAAGGGGGAGGCTCAAACAGGGCTGGTTTCACCATGAAGCGTTGCGGTGGCTGAAGGTGGGCTTTCACGTCAGGATCGTCGTGATTGTCTCTTCTGACATCTGTCAACCCGGCTGATTGGAAACCTCCAGGTCTGACTATCAACTAATTTACAGTTATTAATGCAGAGTTAATCTCAACTTTTCTTGCATAGGAGAAACATATCCCTTTCTCGTGGTGACGCCAAAACGCGGGATTACGGCCCACCTTTTGCATGCCCTGGACGGGGCAATTGAGATTAATCGTGAATGCACAGCAAAAAACTAATCCTCCGCCACATCCGTTGCTTTTCTGCTTTTTCCCCCTTTCAACTGAACTCTTGCTGACAAGAAATTGCCTACCTACCGATGTTGCAGTGACGTGAGCAGGACGCGATACGCGGGACCCATCACGACCAGGGCTAATTGCCAACCAACAGGCGGCTCTTTCCCGCCGGCCGGAAGAATTGCATGTTCAGCTGCTAGGACGTACTCCGGGCCGTCTCTTTCTCCCTCTCCCTCCTAGAAAGGACGAAAAGCCAATACAAGCAAGTTAAGTTCACCTCATTAGCTACCAACCACCCGAGCTGGTGTAGCGGTAGCACATTCAGAATGACACATGAGTTCTCTGCGGTGTATTCGTAGAGGGCTCATGCCCGCAAGGGCCCTGGAGGGCTGGGTTCGATTCCTAGGCTTAGCAAACTCTACTTCTTTGCTCTTTTTTTTTTCTTTTTTTTTCCCCTTTTTTTCTTTTTTTCTCCGACAACGTGTCTTTGATCAACCGCAAATGTAGATGAGGTGAATTCAATGTCATTGTATGTTTTTACACTGACCAACACAATGACATGCAGTGCTCCATTGTAATGCGATGGGGCTTGCCTGAAAGGGAAAGTATTACATATCCCCTCTATTTTTTTCCTCACTCTTCTCACATGCAGGGCTCTCTACGCGTTCCTAGTTGCTTGCCCCATCACGATCTGCTTTCGTGCTCGTCTTGGATAATTAGCACAAGTAGAGCATGAAACCAGGCGTCTTCCTAATGATCAGGGCATGAAAAACGCCAAATCTACAAAGTACATGCGCAGACCCTGAGGCGATCAAACCAAGGGTGTATCTTGCGGAGTTATTCATGGAGTAGACGCCGCTTTTGGATAAAAGAGCGGGACGGCGGGACAGCGGGACGGGTTCATCCATCAATGGGCAAATGCTGATGCGGAAAAATGAAGGGTTGGTTGTGGCGCCAACGTGCGACTGGAATGCAGTTGGCCGAGGTGTGGCATGAAGAGGTGTGGGCAAGACATGAGTGGGATGGGCGTCGCAGAATGAACGGAAGAGGAAAAGGAAAGAATCTTGAACAAACGCGAGAAAATGGTGCAAGGTAGAAGGAAGCAGAAGAACGTCGGTCGACGAGAGACGAGGGGAAGAGACGTGGGATGCAAGATGAGAGATTGCCTTGCTGGGCATGAATAGCTGAGACGACCGATTCAGCATGACAGGGGCCTGGCCAAGGCAGTGCTGCAGTGGGCAGTGGCAGTTGGCAGAGGGCAGTGGTAGTGGGGTTGAGCCAGGCTGCAGGGGATGAAGAAAAAGAAAGAAACGAAATACAGCCTGGATGGATGGCTACACTGATTGACTGATGATAGACTACATCTGCATAGTGTATTATACTGCGTGGCGACCGCTGTCGTCCTGTCCAGGGCTTGCTGAAGACATTGTGTAGGCGAATGGGCGTCGAGCGGACAAGTCAATGTCTCGGAACCGGGGTTGGGGTCCATGTTGGGCTACGAATTGACGACTCGAGTACCTCGAGGCTAGCTCGCATTGTTGTAATGTTATGAGACTTTAGGAAATCAAGAATGCCAAGCGTGACTTGGACGGCATTTAGGAGCCGGCTTTGTGGCTTTGCGGTAATTGGTGTGTCCGAGGGATTTCGTGGCAGTGGAGAGGAGGCTCAACTGGTGCCTGGTGCCCGATCCGATTGCCTGCTATCGACTGCCGTTGCCTGATTACCCAAGGCATGCAAGGAGGCATCCTGCAGCACAGCATCTACCATTTTTCGACTACTGCAGCGCTTTGGCTGCGCTTTGTAGGCATCGGACCTGACTTGTGACTTTCCGGTTGTTAATATTATCTTCCTTCATTATTAGCATTGCCATCGCTTCCAGCTTCAGGCCCACCAGGAGCCCGCACGCTAACAGCCCAAAGGAGCCCACTAAATCCCGCCAAGCCCGCTGCAAGGTTTGCCCAGTGACAGGCCTTGACTGCTGCTGGCTGCACCAAAAAAGAGAAAAAAAGGGCTGAGCCGGGCAGACCAGGGCCCTCTTTTCCAGGAACCGACCGACGTAATTTTGATTACCTCTGTTCTCCGTACCATCATTAGCACGAGCAATATTTATGCCAAGTTGATGACTAGTGAGGAAAGAGCTAGAAAAAAAATACAGAAAACTCCGGCTATCCGGTTACCTCGATTTTTCTTTATCCAAGGCACTGGCACGCTACCTCGTTATTAGTCTGCAGTACCGTTACCTCCGCCGTCCCCGGTCGTCTGCAAACGCTCGTGCCAGCCTGATTGTCGCTGCTTCCCAGTTGGCAGTTGCAAGCCTCATACATCACTCATCAGTCATCATCCATCTACCTACTAACCTAGGTAGTTAACCACTTATCTTACCTTAGCAACTTAGCACTTAGCTACCTACCCACACCCTCCTCCATACCTCCTCTCACATTACTGTCCTCTTCGCTTATCCTCCCATCTTCATTCCTAGCAATCTGCCTTTCTCTTCATTCCCGTTTCCATTCTCTCCTTTCTTGCTCGCTCGTTGTCTTCATTCTCCCCCGCATTTCTACCTACCAGCAACCACTATCCTCGTTCCCATCCTCGTTCCCCTTGCCAACCTCGTTTAAGCACGCCCTCCCACCTCGAGCATCGCCACACCCTCCTCCGGCATCCCCGCCACTCTCAGCCCAACCTGATGCGTGCGCGACACGTTCATCGCCACCATCTGCATCTCGCGACCTAACTAATTCCTCGACGTGCCATTCTCTCACCGCTGCTCAACTTGCGCGTCTTTGCCCTCGTCGTTTCCGATAGTTATCCCTGCCTGCCTGCCTGCCTGCCTGCCTGCCTGCCTGCAGCTCGCCTCGTCGTCTACTGCCACACCTCGAGGGATCCTCGACGTCGGCTGTTTGAATCACCCCAGCAGAGTCAAAAAAAAGAAGCACCAGCCGAAAAAAAAGGAAAAAATAGTTACAGAGCGCACACGGGTCCACGCCGCATCGCACCACCCTGGTAGCCCTCTGATGATACGAATGCTGCTCGCGTCTCACCATCAACCGTCCACGCCACACCCCTGCAAAGACGATCCTGCCCTGCCACACCAACCGACACGCCCTCATCTGGCTTGCGACACTCGCACCACCTCGCGACACGTCTAATCTTTCAAAGTTCTCGACCATCTATCCAGTCACATCTGGTTAAACCCAATAAGCTTCTATCCCCGGTCAATACTCGTCCATAACCGGAAAAGCTTGTCCTTCCGGACCGGCCGCCCACGCTTCATTGCGCTCGCATTGCGCGCCGCACCCGTCTCATATCACTTGTTACCTGCCGGTACCATCGCACCCTCCTCTTCTCTTTAAACATGGCACAGCCCGCTACCGCCCGCAAGCCTCGGTCTGGCTTCTCTCGCTTCTCAAAAGCTCTACCGGCTGTCCCTCAGCTGCTCAAGTCCTCCTCTCCCAACTCACACTCGGCTTCCTCGCCGCCCTCCGCCTCACATCAACTTCCGCCTCTGCCCAAGAACCTCCCCGACGTATTACCAGACTTGCCCAAGGACCTCCCCGACTTGCCGCCTCCGCCTCCGCCGCCGCCGCACAACGACGGCCCAGCTCACGGCTCCGCGCCGCCTCAGCTGCCTCGGCTGCCCGACAAGTCTCCTCCCCTTCCTGTACCCGGCGCCTTTCCTTCGGAGCACCTGGTAACGGCAACTGAGCCTCCTCGCAGAATGGCCATACCGAGACGTCCTGTTGCCGCGGCCAATAACAATACAATGCTCTCGCCATTCCCCGAGCCCTCGCCTACAGCCTCCATCTCGAGCCTAATCTCCGCCTATTCTCGTCCATTTGAGTCTCCCACCACAACCCCTCACACTGGCGCATTTCCCGATACACCGTCAGCCTCAAGTCGCGAGACTTCACCTCCTCCCCCGGATGTCCCGGAAAAGAACTCGGATCGTCCAACCCATCGCACCAAACGTCTGCTGGCCTCAGTCTCGAAAGCGTCTTCGGCCGATAAAGATGTGCCCCCTGCGCCTCCCTTAAAATCAGAGCTCTGGCGCCGTCGCCCTCAGAACGACAGTCGCGAAATCTCGGGCCTAAAGCTTGACCACAGCCATGGTTCAACTGTTTCTAGCGCCATCTCCATCGTGTCTACCTCAACCTCCTCAACCCAGCGCCCGCCCACGGCTGTTCAAGACGAGCCCTCAAACTCTCCGCTCTCTAAGCCAAGGTTACCTCGTTCGGTCGGCGGTCTCCCGGGCCGCAATGTTCGTCCCTCCACCGCCTCCAAAGACGAGCCCCGACCTTCCACAACGGCTAGCAAGCCAATTGGTTCTGCCACCCAATCCGACCAGTCACTGCCTTCTCTTCGCAAAACCGCCGCCACTCCGCCTACCAATCGCCCACCCACGCCTGAATATCAAAATGGAGAGTCTCGTGTTCCCGTTGTCAACACATTCGTCTCGCCCGCTTCGCCCGCCTCGTCACCGGAGACTCCTAGCAGATTCTCACCTGCCCATTCCAAGAACCTGCCTCCGCAACCACCCCAAAACATCTCGGGGAGTGCTGCTACTAGTACCACTCCGAAGCTTGCGCCGAGCATGCCGGCCTCTATGCTCACCGAGATGCCGCGTCGCAAACCGGCGACTGCACCCGTAGCTGCTGCCGAACCTTCACCCTCCAAAGGAGATGTCTTGACCAGGAGAGCGCAGCTACCCGCAGCTTCCTCGCCGATACGTGCCCGCACACCACTGGCGGTGTCTACTCCCTCGGACCAGTCTCGTGGGTCTAGCATTAGCCCGACGCGCCAAATGCGTCGCGACCAGGACCAGACTCCGCGCCAGCAACGCCGGCCTGCGAGCGACCAACGCATTGTTCAGACTGAGCAGGGACCGATGTACCGTGGCCGGGACGGCACTTTGTACCCAGAAATGAAGAAGATGCGGGAGCCTGACCCCCGCGCGTTCCGCTTTCCTGCGTGGAAGGGTAAGGAGACGGCGACGGTGTCCGTCGATGGTGTCTATGCCGCGCGAGAGCTCAAGGAGTCACACTACTCTTGCTTTCAGAAGCATGCTACGATGAACCGCCGCACGAACCGACACTACCCGCTGACGTGCCAGACGTGCAGCAAGGCCGACGCAGATGACCGTTGGGCCTGCAGCTTTTGCCACTTGCGAATCTGCGAGCCTTGTTTCCGCACGTTTGATTCAAACCAGCGCGATCTGAAGACGCTGGTATCCAACATTGCCGCGCGCCACTAAGAACTGTCCTCGGGTTTGCGCCCGGCCTCTCTTTGCCGTTGGCCTGTACACTTACTGATGATGTAATGATGCATATCATTTTGCTTTGGGGTGCGCATATTCACCCTACACAGTCGCTCGAATCACTCCCTTTTTCCTTCGACGCACCAGCACGAACCTGCTGTTTTTCTCTTTGTCACAACATTTATTACCTGGCTCTAGCCAGACGGCATTTGCATTCCTTTTTTCGTCTTATAAGCATAGAATAATGATGGGATCTTGAAAAGTTCAACTTGGCTTTTTTTTGTCACTTTGGATTACTAAGGAAAGGCATTGGAATACATGGGGACCGTAGAAAACGGCCCCGGATGAGTTGGAATAAGTAGCAGTCACATAGATGGACTGGCTAACGACTGGTTGGAAAGGGATTAGAGAGGGAAGAAGAGGAAGCAAGGGCATAAAGTCTCTTGCGTACAGGGCTTGGCAATAGGCCTGTCTCAAGATACATAATTCTGTCTCTTCCATGCTCCCATCGAGTATCCAATAGTATCAACTGCTTGACATGCGTTGGTGAGGTGGGCTGGTTACTTGATCAACTTGCTACCTAGCAAGGTTACAATGGAAGAGAAATGATGATAATATATAGCTTGCGCACTTGTGGTTTCATTATCGTCAAGGTCTATAGATAAAACTACCCAGTTGCCATCCACCAAATCTTTTCATGCTATGCAATTCTTGTTACTATATACAGCGAACGTCAAGGATATTCTTCTTCGCCCACACCATCCCCTTAGAACCTCTCCAGCCATCGATACACCCTCTCGGCAATCTCCATGTTATTCTTCTCCATGAAGAACATGTGTCCGTTGCCGTGGATGCCCTCCTTGCCGAGGTCCGCATACTCGACGTCGACGCCGACCTGGCGCAGGTAGGCGACGGTGCAGTAGTCGTAGGGGGCGTGGAAGGAGGCCTCGCCGGTGACGACGAGCTCGGGGATGCGGGCGAGGTTGGTGAGCTTCTTGACGGGGCCGGCCTGCAGGATGCAGTCGTTGTGGTCGGCGTCGACGGCGGGCTGGATGCGCGTGACGAGGAGCTCAGCCTTGGGGCCGGCGGGGGGGTCGTAGCCGATGGGCAGGTCGGTGAGGCCAAAGGCGAAGGCGGGGTCGTTGCCAAAGGGGGGTCGGAGGGTGAAGGGCGGGCCGGAGGGCTCGAGCTGGACGATGCCCTTGACGAGGTTGGGGCGCATGTCACCAACACGCCAGCCTGTTGGAGTTAGCATTTACACATTCGAGCATGTTGTTGTTGTTGTTGCGGGTATCAGTGATGTAGACATACCATATGCGCCAGCCTGGGAGTGGCTGATGATGAAGCACTCGCCAACTACATCGACCAAGGCCGCATAGGCACGGGCGTTCTGCTCCTCACTAATGAAGCGGTTCGTCTGCAGCGGCACTTGGCTCCTGTAAAAGGCATCAAAGGTGGCATCACCCATGCGGCCGGTGCCGGGCCACTGAGTGTGGAGCTTGGCCTGCGGCCACTGGTTGCCGTTGCGGGCCGTGTTGGTGAAGATGTCGGAGACGGCCTGCGGGGGACCAATGGTGCCGAAGCTGCCGTCACCGCCGGGCTGCCATGCGGAGCGGCCGCGAGACGGCTGGTCAGAGAGGTAGACGGTGTGGCCCTTGGACAAGAAGTATGCGGCCCAGCCGGGGCGGCCGTCGGGGGTATCGAGGAAGTTGGTACCGGTCTGGGCGGCGCCGGCGATGAAGATGATGGGTAGGGGCCGGTGATTGTCGAGGCGCGGGGCCAGCGGCGGGTTCGGGGAGAGCTTCTCAACGTATATCTGGCCGACGAGGGCCACGGAGACGGTGTTGGTGGTGTGGTCCTGTTTCGAGAGGGAGGGTTACAGCGGTGTCAGGTATTGTGCTTATCGTGGTGGTGGAAGAGGGGACAGGGGATGGGTGGTCAGATATTAGGGTCGAGGGGATGGTGGGAAAGAGACGTACCGTCACATTGGCATACTCGCCGCCGACATAGAGGACATGGCGGCGAGGGACAATGTCCGTGAGGTTGGTGGCATTGGCGTGGGCATGTGTGGTGCCAAGGAGGAGAGCGAATTGCGTCCAATAGTAGGCGAGGGAGGTCAAGGAGGCTGAGAGGTTGACCATGTCGTCGACGATCACTGGCGGCGTTTGATGAGGGTAGCGGGAAAAGCAAAACAGGACAAGGGCCAGGAGGGAGCTAATGAGCAGGATGTGCAGGATGTGCTTGGCCTGGCGATGATGGCGGTGCGGAAGGGTTTCAGATGCAGCACGTCGCACACCTTTTGAAGGCAACGAGGCCGCGGACGAAGAGGAGGCGTCGGCGGCGGCAGCGGCGGAGGAGGAGGACGAGGAGGAGGAGGGCGCCATTTAGTCGGAACAGGCAATACGTTGCCACATATGTTGTTCAGCGGGGACGTGACAGGGAAGGAGATGGAAGAAAAGAGGTTCTGGAAGGGAAAAAAAAGATGGGCTTGGGGGTTGCAGCCTGACTGCAGGTTGCCGCGGCGGTTGGCAGCGGAGGATGTGGTGGTGGTTGTGGCATGATGGATGGAAGTTGGTCGGCGATGGCGTTGTACTGGTAGATTGCGTTGGAGATTGAGGATGGATGAATGAGACAAGGGATGGTTGTTTATTAGATGAAGGCTGAAAGCAATTGATTCCAAGTATGTTGGACCAAGTAACCTGGTAAGGCGAACGAGCCCAACGAGCTAAGCTACTCAGTAAGAGCTAACTAGCCAGCCAAGGTTAGTAACGAGTCAATCATCCATAAGGAGCCAAGGAGCGGGGGGCAGCCACCACTTTTTAGTAGGGACGGACGGGCCCTCAACGCCACAGTCCAGCGGGTTACCCAGTGATAATCCACTGTGCATAAAGAGGAGGGAGACAGACAGAACTCGAGAGTCTTTTTTTTTTTTTTTTTTTTTTTTTTCAATCAATTCAGCCCGGCCCAAAGCAATTCAATATATTGCAATGTGAGTAGCAAAAAATAGTACATTCCCCGAAGCCCCTGGTCTCTCCACCCTGGCCCTGTCTCTCTCTGTCATCTGCTGATCCTGTCCCAAACCAGTCCCCCCGCATCCGTCTGATGCCCGTGACTCGAGGAAGCTGTGGTGGGGACCTTGACGATCCTGTCCGCCGCCGCCGCCACAACCGACCGGCGACCGCTCCTCGAACCGAGACCAATTATCTCCATCACACGCGCTAGTTACCCTTTGATAATAAGCTCGCGCGATGGCCGCTCATCAGCATGGTCCAGGGATCCCGGTGATGAGAAGCCCAGGCATGGCGTTCATCAGCGCCCGCTCGGCCCGTTGTCAGGCAGAGAGGACCAGACCGTTTCCAACTCTTGCGCCATTCTCATGCCCCTACTCAAAACCTAGGCTGTCAGGGAACCCCCCGTTCATGCTTCTTCATGCTTGGCTGCTTTTCCCTCTTGGCATCGAACGAACCACCCGAGCCAGCCGAATAAGAAGAGTCCCGCTGCCTTTTTGTCTCGCTTCCCCCCACTGGCTGCCAACGAACGCATTGTTGCTCATCTCATTTTGTTAAAAAATGGGACCTGTGCTGCCTCATTGACCACTTGATCACTTGAGCAAACAAACCCTTTTTCCCTTCAACATTGCGGTGACGACATCACGGCAGATGCAACGGAGAGGCAACACACGGACGCAGAGCTTCCAGACCTAACGCACATACAGATTGCATACACACGGACAGAGATACATGCGGACAGAGATACACACACACACACTATCTCGCCATGGCTGGCCCAACGCCCGGATCCCCAGAGTATCTCGCTCAGACCAACAACCCGTACCTTGACCAACGCGTCAGCATCGCCTTTGCCGTCATCGACACCGTCTTCCTCGCCGTCTTTTACGCCAGCCGCTACTACAACCCCAAGGCCGTCGGCAAGCCCATGCTGATCTGCAACACCCTGTGCTACGTCTTTTGTCTCGGCAGTGCCGCGGCGGGCATACGTACGTTCCAGATGCCCGTCCTCCTACCCATCCCCATAGGAAGTCCTACTTCGAAACACCACTGCTAACCCATTCCCCCTCAGTCATGACACAGATTGGCGGCGTCGGCCATCACGTCAGCGCCGTCCCCATCACCACCTTTCAGACATGGCTCAAGCTCTCCAAGGTGCTCGAGTTCACCTACACCCCGGCCGTCATGTTCGCCAAGCTGGCCGCCCTCTTCCTCTACCACCAGGTCTTTGAGGTGACCGGCTACCGCATCCTCATCCTGGCCCTCGGCGTCGTCATCGTCCTTCAGGGCGTCGTCGCCCTCATCCTCGCCTTTGCCATCTGCCAGCCCTTTCGCTACTTTTGGACGCAGGCCGTCGACCCGGCCGACGGCTCCTGCGGCGACGTCATGCTCTTCTACAAGCTCTACAGCGTCCCCAGCATCGTCACCGACGTCGCCATGCTCGTCATCCCCTGGCCCATCCTGCTGCGCCTGCAGATGCCCGTCGCCGACAAGGTCGGCCTCATGCTCACCTTTCTCGCCGGCTCCCTCGGCATCGTCACCTGCGCCCTGCGCTTCTCCGTCTTCTTCACCACCCCGCTCTTCAGCGACCCTACCTGGTACGCCTCCGGCGGGCCCATGATTTACGCCCTCGTCGAGCCCTCCATCTACATGATTGCGAGCATCTTGCCGACGACCCGGCACCTGCTCCGCCGCGTGCTCCGCCGCCTGCGCGGCGAACCGGCCACGGAGAACTGCACGGGCAGCGCGCGCACGGCCCGTACAGCTGGCAGCAGCGGTGCCAAGTTTGAGCTCGAGAGCCATAGGTCCGGTGGTAAGGCACCGCGCCGCAACGATCCGTGGCTCGACACCAACTCGGCCAGCCAGGAGGAGCTGACCCTCGGCGACTGGAACCACACACAGGAGGAAGCGCATCGCCCGCCCCCTAAGGACGCCGAGGAGAGGCTGAGCGCAGCGGAGAGGCGGCCATAGATTCACGATACGCACTGCTATGACTCTGCTTTCTTGCTAGCGATCTTGTGACATTTTCATCAAAAGCGGCCATCTGGGTACCAGTCCAATCTAATGGGTATATATGGGTATATATACCTTTATCGCTGGCTTGGCGTAATTGGGAATAAAAGCGATTGGAATGATTGGATAGTAATGGGATATATTAGTGATATGTTGATTTAGCAACATGATATAGAAGGACTTAAATGGAACTCATGTTTACACCCGAGAATCAGTTGCCGCACGCGAGAGGATCTAATCAGTTGCCGCCCACAATGTCTCCACTGCTTAAGCTATAAAACCTTGTTTAGTATAAAACTTAAATCAAACACTTGTTTAGCATAAGCGAACGCCGATGGACTTTCTTCGTTTTGCTTCTTGTCTTTCTTTTCCCGGGAATTAGTAGTGTTTTATCACCGGCGTCGCTTACGGGCAGTGGAATTGCCAAAACAAGATCAATGCCTTATTCCCTGGTCCGACTCGTTCAGCCCTACGCAGTCATGTGGTCGCAAAATGTGCCGTGTATATTAACAATGTTTCATCAAAAAAAGAAGATATTGGCAACGAACTTATGTGATTTTCCGCACACTTCGTAGGCACCCAAAGTTCAAAAGGCGGCCCTCCCGCCTGCAGGGTGATTGGCGTCTACCAACTGGCAGGTGCACCCGTGACAACGGCCAAAACGACAAAATACGTAAAAACAAGAAAAAAAGCCATCTTCATCGACAGCCAGAAATATTGCACCACAATCCATCCTCTCAGCATAAATTCACAGTCTAATCCTCCATGTTCACCGCGCTGGTGACCCCCCCAACACTCCGGTGATTCGACCCACCAATACCAGCACCACACTCTGGACAGCGTGCCGTCTCCATTGGCATTCCGCACTCACCAATCGCAAACTATTCATCGTCCATGTCAGTTCTCTCCGCACCACGTCTATCTTGTTCATCAATCATCCGCAGGGAAAAACATACCGGATGTCCGTTGACGCAATTGTACCAATGGCCAGAATGCGTCGCCAGCCCCCCGCGCCCGCTGACCATGGCGCGTTTGATGGCGGCAAGCTCCTCCTCGCTCACCGGCTCGTACCATTCCGATCGTAGCATCTGTGCCGCCGTCTTCACCGCCTCCGCGAGCTTCTTCGCATCTTGAAAAGGCTGCTCGCACCATTTGAAGGCCTTTTCCAGGTAGCCTCTTGCCTCGTCCACGAAGCCAGCGGCCGCGGTCTTGTCCGAGCAGCAGGCCTGGTAGGCCTTTGCCAGACGCGCGTAGTAGAGCGCGGCCTCGACGGCGCGCTTGGGAAGGGCCTCGGCGTCGCACCGAACGATGAGGGACGCGCAAGATCCGAGAAACGGACCAACGCGTGACGATGGTGCGCCCCCGGGCCACTCCGGCTGGGCAAGCTCGGCGATGTCGAGCGCCTGAGAAACAGCAAACATATCCTCGAGAGTGAGGAATTCAAGCTTTAGGAGCGCCATATCGCCTGCCAGGGCCACGCGGCGATCTTTTTGCACACGGAAGGGTGCATTCTCTAGCGAGAGGGCTGCGAGGCCGTCGCTCAAGGTGTCGTCTGCTTTATCCAGCCGCCGCAGCGCATGGATCGTCGCTTCGTGAAGCTTGTGAATAGGCTGGTACCGATCCGAAGATTGCTCGCAAAACGTATGGATTTTGCCATGCAGCCTTGCGCACTCCTTGTAGCGAGCTTCGATGCGCTGGTACAGTGGTGCTGCCCGCCCTCTTTCGGCCGACCCGGCCTTCCGCTGCATCGTATCTGCGAAGGACTTGGCCAGCTTCTCCTGCAGCTTCTCCAGCTCCCTGTTAATTACTTCCAACCTAGTCTTGCCAGCGACTAGGAACCGCTTTGTGGACTCGTCCATGACGGCCCGGTTGACAATGCGGTTGTAGCGCCGGGTGGCGTGCTGTCGCACCGGGCGCTTGCAGTCCGGACACCGCGGCGTCGTTACAAAAGCTCCCGTCGGCAATTCTGCGAACCCCATGACTCGCCCCTCGTGATCCGTTGCGTACGCCTTGTTCATACCCATGAGCCCGTCGAGACTCTCAGTCGTGAAGAAGTGCCCGCAGCCGAGGACGACGATAGGATCCGTGTCAACGTCAATCTCGGCGTATGTCTTCATCTCAAGCAAATCCACGCGTGCGTCCTGGGCCTCACCACAGTCTTTACACAAGCCCTTCGGGCACACCTCACCGCAGAGGCTCGGACAGCGGTGCCCGCACGAAAGCAGCTCGGCGCACCGCTCGTCGCACGGCAGCCTGGTGCAAGCGGCCGCGCACGGCATCGGACAAGAGCCCTGGTGGATGCATGACCACTCGCACTTTTGGACGCACGGCGCGCAGCCCTCGCTACATGACGAGGCGCACTGCGAGTGTGGGCAGCGCACCTCGCAAGGGGCGACGCAGAGGCCACACTCAGTGCCTGCCTCTGCGTGGCAACGCTTGGGGCAGTGATGGTTGCATGTGCCGAACGGCCTCTCACAGATCTTGCGGCAGCTTTGGTGACACACCTTTGTCCCTCCGCCGGCAACGATTTCGCGGCATCTGCTGCATGTACCGGCACAGACATGGCCGCATTGAAGCAGCGAAGAGCACTGTGTTGGACACTGATAGCCGTCTGTTGCCACAGACACGTGGCAAGCTACCTCGACTGTGTGGCCACATCCCGGAACCGTCTTCCCGACCACAACCTCACAACGGATAGACTCAAGCTGCTGCGCCGTGTGGCAGGCCACTACATCCTTGACGTGGCCGCAGGGAAGCTCGATATCGCGCAGCAGCACCATACACAAGCCACAGTCCTCTCCGCAAGTCGGCTTGCGACACCCGTGCCCACACGGCTCGTGCAGCCGCTGGCAGCGCTGGGGGCACTCAAAGACCGCGTGCATGCTTTCTGAGTGGCAGCGCGCCGTACACATGTGGCCGCAGTCCGGAAGTCGCCAGGCACATGCTTGCGCACATCCGCCCTCGGGGCTGCGCCGTGCAAAGTCCTCGGGCTCGGAGACGTCAATGGGGGTCTCACGGTGCCGCGGACAACACAGCGACAGCGTCTTGCCGACGGAGTCGGACGCGCGCAGGAGCTCAATCACGGTCTGCCACATGTCGACGTTGGCATATGTCGCTGCGTTGCCAATCAAGTACATGCCATGCTGGGCGCGGCTGAGTAGGACGTTTATCCGATTCGTCGTCCTGAGGAAGCCAACCTTGTGGGCCTCGTTGCTCCTGACCAGAGAAACAATCACGACCTTGGCCTCTTCTCCCTGGAAGTTGTCCACCGTGGCCACTCGTAGTAGCTCGCTTAGCTGCTTCTTTGCTAGGGCGCCCTTCTGGCGACCGGGGACACCCTCGTTTGAGGGCCTTTGCGAACTGACCTGCGCATCATCCAAGCCGTCCTTTTCTAGAGCCTCCTGATCTCGGTCGCTCAGAACAATTTCAAAGTCCCCCCGCATGGCAGCACGAAGTTTCTGAAGCTGCCCGGTATAGGGCGTCAGCACGGCAATGTCGCTGCTGTTGTACACTCCTTGGCGTACAATGTGACGGACGAGCGCGTGCACCATGCCGACCTCCCATGCGTTTGAGTGTGATCGGTGGTGCATCTCTGAGCACCCGCCGTCCTCTAGGTGGTCATGATCGAGCCAGAAGACGTTTTGCCGCATCCCCACGACGTCTGGAAGGACGCGCGTACTTGGGTGGTCCTTCATGTTGGGATACAACGTGTTTCGTATTAGCATTGATATCAAAGGGCGCATGCGTCGCTGCACTTCCAGCTGGGCGAGGGGGATTCTGGGTCGCCCTGGAATGCCGACCGAGAGCCGCTCAAACTGGCTGCGGTCGAGCTGGTACAACATGCCTTGCTTGCTCTCCAACGATAGCCCAAAATTGTTGATTTGCGGCCGCAGCTGTTCGTGATCGCCAATTTGGATGATGTGCTCCACGGTAGGAAGCAATGCCGAGAGCATGTGTGGCTCCATTACCTCGCCTGCCTCTTCGCAAATGACAACTTTGCTCTGCAGTCTTTGCAAAATCGAAATGCGCTTCGCTAGTCCCGTGGTCGTGACCCTAATGACATCTGCTTCTTCCAGCAGCCGTCGGTTGACCTCGTCGTGGACGTTGGATACACCTCGCTCTTCCGAAGCGGCATCCGTTATTCCCTCTAGCAAGTCGTCCACGGCCTGCTTGTAACGCTCTCTGCTCCAAAACTCGACGAGATATCGTCGCTCAATGAGAGTGAGCGCGTGAACGTTCGAAGAAGCCTTGCGAATCACCAACCCGTGATTCATTATGGTCTCAGTGGGACGGAATCTAGACCAGTCGGCTTTTGTCGCCGAAGATGCCCAAACATCAAACGGATGTCGACCAACGGTTTGGAATCCATCCGCATCCGTCTTTCCGAATTGACCGTGAATGCGCGGATAGTTAACCTGAAGAAACTTGTGGATGTTGTTCCATAAAATCTGCCGCGATACCCTATACGCTCTTTCGATTGCATCCTCGATACTCGCTGCCTTGGTCTCCAGAGCTTTGTAGTGCAAAGCAAGAGAATATCGCTCCCATCCGCTTTTCGACTCCATCTATGCCACGGCCTAAAGATTGTGTCCCTCCAACAGCTTGGAATGGCTCTGACCTCCGATACGGATGATCTTTTGGCTGCCCTCTTTCAATATATGCTCGAGGAACTGGTCCAGCGCATGGTTTGTGTAGCACCTACAGGTTGTCATTGTCAGCTCTCAATCCATGTTCCGGGCCATAGTGTTGACTTACATGATAATTATAGGCCCGAGAGCCGCTCTTCGCCGACATTCCAGCAGAACCTTCATCAACTTGATACCAAGATAGGACTTTCCCGTCCCGGGAGGCCCTTGAATAAGTGCAAATTCACGACAGAGGGCCGCGATGAGGGCCCGACACTGCCCGCGATCAAGATCTGTGGCGGCTTCGACTTTGCTAACGAGCGCTTCGATGTCCGAGACTTCACCCGACTTGACCTGCAGATCAGCATCTTGAAGACTGCCTGCCTTCAGGATAGGCTTAAGTGAGAAAGCAAACCCTTGTCTTCGCGCGTACCGAGGCGGTGGGATATTCACGGTCGTGGTACTGTGTCCTTGCTCCGTCTTGTCAGGGAGGATCCAGTTTTGGAACGGTAAGGAGCCAAAGCGTTGCATATCCTGCAGATTCTCGAGGATCGGCACAAAAGCGGCTGGAATTACCCCCGCAAACTCGACAAGGATACCCTGTGCTCTGGAGCTGCCAAGTCCCATGAGTGTCTCAATATCTTGTTGAGCATGGCTCGTGAGCTTCAAGGTGACGGAAGCACGACGGGAATCGTTTGTCAGAGTGTCGCCTTGCCTGCCATTGTTTCGTCTGCTGCCGACGATGAGGAATAGATGCTGCACTCGGTCCTGATGGATCGCCATGAAGGAGACGAGTACCCCCTCAGAAAGCCTCCGCGAGTCCTCCCACCATCGCCGTCGCTCGGACATCAATTTGTTTCGCAGGTTCGCGGGCTGTGCAAACGATACGCTCGTCTCTAACCCACGGCGTCTGTCAAACGAGACGTCGTCGATGACGGCCTGGGCGTAGCGATGAGCCCTGAGGCTACCGAAGCTGAGTCTGGGATTGTTTAGGTAGGTTCTGTCCTCGTCTACTAAACGCAGTACGCCTCCAAACACATTCTTAAGCTCGCCAAATGTGTCGTAGCGAAGCAGGCGGAACATCGTGTCGACATGGCGCTGAGCCTTGTTGGCGAGGAAGTGCGGCTGCTCCGGGTCAATGGACGGGAGGAACTCGACAGCGTCGCTGAGCATCTCGGCCCGGGTTGGGAAAATCTGAAGGGCCGAAATATCGGCATTGTCGTTATCATGGCGGCCGCCGGGCATATGAAGACCGCGCGGGTAAGCCGAGGGTGCATCCGCAAACTCGGGAGCATCAGCGATCTCATTTGCTTGCAGAAGCCCGCGTGCGCGACCCACGACGGCACGAATCTCGCCGACATGATGAAGCAGCTGGGCCGAGGCGGTGATGATGCCCCGTCTCTCAAGATCAGTCGCCAAGACCTCGATCGAGTCGACAAGGGAGGGAAGGTCGTTGTGCAGCCGGGCGCGCTGCTCTCTCTTGAGCATCTCTCGTAGTGCGGTCGAGAGCGTGACGGCAGTTGTCTCCGCATCCGCGCAACGTTCCCCTCGCACCTCATCGCAGAACCTCTGCAGCGCGGGGACGCCACGGCTCCCATTGGTGCCGCTGAGGAAGTTGTACAGTCCGCCGACGCAGGTGTCGACCGAGAGGCAGTCGAGAAGGGCCGGGTGCGTCATTGTCTGAAGGAAGAGATTCATGGCACGACAGCCGTGTGCAAACTGCCCCGGCTGCGACGCGCAGGCGATGGTCTCTTGGATGTGCCTGCGCCCATGCAAGGACTCGTCGTCGAGGTCCCGGGCGACGGCGTGCCTCAGGTCTTTCTCCGTGCCGTTGAGGATTCGCAGTGCGCCCTCCCACAGGGACTCGGCAGTGTCCGCGTCGTTTCGGTAAGGCGAGCTCTTGATGATTCGCTTCCACGCAGTGTAGGACGCCCTGGCCCGCAGCTGTTCTGGCGTCCCCTCCGTCTTGCGATTCTGCACAGCGCGTTCGTCACTGTCTGCGGACGAAACATCATGAGAGAAGCGACAGGATGAGCCGTAGTGGCACTTTTGTCCTTGCTGGAAGAATCGGCACGGCTTCTTTGCCTCGTCGCGCCTGCCCTCGCTTCCGCCGATCCATCCACCCCTTCCCCTCCTGTGTGTATTATAAGACCCAGCTCGCATAGTGGTGGTGCAGGTGTATGAGTGAGTATTGATGATGGAAGAGGTAAGATTCAGGAGAGAATGGACTGAGTGGTGGATTTATCCTTGAGTGCCTTTATGACCAGCAGGCCCGTGAGCATTGTCAAACATTCACTAACAACAAGTCCGGGAGAATTAATTACTTTACTGTCAGCACCCGTATCGCCCACTGACTCACGCTTTGTAGCTGTGAAAAGGCTTTGAGAGGCCCCTAGGATACATGCATTCTGCATGCAAACGCACAACGCTGCCGCAATGACTCCTCTGCAACAGCTCGATTGTTTGCCATGGATGGCTGCGCATGTCCTTTATGCTCTGCGACTCCTTATGTTTTGCAAACGGGCTGCAGCGGCTACCTGCCCTTCTGCGTTTCTGTAATTCTACAGACTTTGATGGCTAAAGATTATTTATAGCAGTCTGTTTAGTACGTCAATCGATGTTGCGCCATGCTGAAGCTGGCCAGCAAAGAAAATCTCAAGCAAGCGTAATTCTAGTTTTTGTGTGACAAAGACTAGGCGCTTTCACACAACTACCATTAATAAGATGCAACATCAAAGTCATGGCAAGCGTAGCAATGGCCAACACTCGTGGACAAGTCGCACACACGTCGCATGGAAACACTGACAGTCCATTGCAATGCTTTCCAACTTAGTGGTAGCCAAAAAGAACGCAACTAGAACGTACAGCTATTACCAGGACACTAGTGATTCAGGCCAAGCCAAGATTTTCCAGCAGCCACCGCCAACGATAAACCCTGAAAAGCGTATTGAATCGGGCTGGCCTTGATTGGGACCCCAAACTCTTGCGCATCCATCTTGTCCGCCCTCTCGCGAAGCCTGCGGAAACTATCAATCTGTCTCGTCATGCCCTCCACGTCCACCAACTCCTTCTCATCGCCCTCCCACGCCGCCAGCAGGTATATCGGCGCCGTCACCAGGGCCACGTTGGGAATGGCCCGCTGCGACAGCGGCTCGCCCTCGCCAAACTGGACAAACACCGACGGCTTCGAGACACAAGGCTGCCCCGGCTCCATGCCGCGCCACTCGTGCGTCACCAGCGTCGCGAGCTGCTGCGTGTTGGCGTACAAGACCTCGCGCATCGGATGACCGGTGCGTCGAAGCACGCCGGCGGCGGGGTCATCGACGTATTCCATGGCGCCGAGATGCTCGATGACGAGGCCGGCGATGGCTTTGCGCTCGTTGTGCTCGCCGCCGCGCCACCACTCAGGGTGGTCGTGCAGCCATTTGGTAGTGGCTTGGCCGTCTTTGGTCACGCAGGGGATGCGCATGTGGCCGGACACAAAGATGAAGACGTGCGTGCGATGGGGCTTTGCCGCAAGGACGTCTTGCGCGAGTTGGAGCACGCCAATATGCCCGTTTTCCTCGACGACGTTCAGACCGTCCGTGTGGGTGACGACGAGGATCGTCTCGTCGGATTTCTCGCCTTCTGCCACTGCCCAGATGGTTCGTGAAGATGCATCCTCGAGTCCGGCCGACGGCAAAGCAAGCGTGGCCGTTTTGCCTTGCTCCGCCGCCTCGATGACGCTTTTGCTCGCACTTGCTGCCGTGAACACGACCGGTATGTCTTGGTAGTCAAGGGTAAACGGGAGGTACTGGTTTGCCGCTGCAGCAGGCGATATGCTCTCATCCCAGGCAAGAATCACGGCCTGGACGCCGTTGGCTTTGGCCTTGGCGATGGCGGCGCCGGCAATAGTCGCGGGAAGCAGAGGGTTGCTCTGCAGGCCCCAGGGCGGCGAGCCCTCCCACGTCTTGATGAGTGCCCCGAACGAGATGCTCGGGTTGCTGATTTCCACGACGGCAATCTTGCCTCGGGCGGACGACCAGCGCGGCAATGGCGAGCGCAACCTGACCAGCGGGCCGGATATTCCCTCTGGTGAGGTGCAGCCGCTATAAGGGAAGACGGAGGAGATTTTGATGGGATGCCCGTCCACGGTGAGGCTTGGGGGGCTGGTAAAGGGCGGCATGTACTTGAAGGAAAATTCGTCTGAGTGGACGGCATAGCCCATGTCCTTCAGACGCGTCTCAACATGGTTCACGAGCTCCTGGTGCTGAGGGCTGCCGGTCAGACGCGCACCCAAGCGAGTGAGGAGGTCAACCTCCGCTTGATAATCGAGACTGGTAAAAGGTCGCGCCATGTTGGGCGTTCAAAGTATGACTCTGTAGCGAAGGAATCGGTATAAGAAGGTTGTTGAGTTGGCGGATGCGAGGTTACACCGGCGAAGGAAGGCGGATGGGCATGCAGCTTTATTAGTATTATTCACAGCATGGCCGAACTGGATGCTAGGCCTAACTACAATCGGGGGCGAATTGCGAGCCGGACCCTACGCCAGATCCGGGTTGGCGAATCGGCAGACTATCTCTAGTCCGTGACTCGGTAGATGCTCCGCACCGACCCGGCCTTACCCCAGCATCCTATTAAGTGGGCGCATCGTCTTGAGCCCCAGCACTTGGCTCCAATTCCTCCTCGTTCCATGTCCATCATCACCAGGCTTTCTTTCGTCCTTGTTCTTCATCACCACGCACGTCGATGGCAATTAGCGATACACCCCATCATTCATCTCCGACATGTCAGCTTCGCCCCCGACCTCTGCCGCATCTGTTCTTCCCTCCTCCCCACCATCCTCACCACCATCCTCACCATCCTCTCCGCCGTCTTTTGCACCACCGGCTCGTCCACCCAGCCGCGCTGCCAAGGATAAATTCCCTGCCGTCCAGCCTTCCGAAGTCGCGTATGATGGAATTCTCAAGACCAAAATAGACAAAAAGAATGGCAATAAGCGGGTTATTACCTTCAAAGTTAAAATTGGCGACAGCCTTTGCGTCATGAAAGTGGTTAGTTGCAATTTCGCGGGGCATCTATTTTAACACAACACTAACCCCTTGCCTAGTATAAGCACACGGGATACTGCGCTCAATTTCGCACCGAGGAGAGCGCTTATCGACTGCTCAACGAAAAGGGCTTTTGCGAGCGAGGCCTCGTTCCAAAGTTTTATGGAATCATCGACGAAATAGATGTGAAGCTCTGGCCATGGTTATACCAGTTCGAAAACGACAAACATCCGCCTAGCGCCATTATCATCGAATACATACAAGACGCCAAGAAGATTGATCTCGACAACTATACGCAAGATAAAATGGATAGGCTGTCTGCAATGCTCGCCGAATTCCACAGCGTCGGCCTCCTTCATGGCGACCCATACCCAAGAAACATGATGGTTGTTCCGGGAACGCCTAGAGACAGAGTCTTTTGGCTGGACTTTGACTCTTCGAGCGTTGAGGATCGAACCACGTCTGACGAATTCACGGAGCAGCTGTTCCAAGAGGAATCAGAGGAGATGGCATGTGTTGCGAAAGCATTTGTATGTGTTCTTGACTTTTCAACAGAGTCTGGGACTCGCTTTGACTAACCAACTCTCTGCTCTTAGTCGCTGGATGCCAAGAATGGCAAAGCCGAGGAAACATTGTATTTCTAGTGCTGGCTGTCGTATTTCCAGCACTCAACACACACGATCGTGTCAGCGACGAGCTGCACACCGAAGCGAATCACAACTCACGCCCCTCTCTCCCTCGTCTCGTGTCACCATAATCCGCGAGACGACTCAGTTTGTAGAAAAGGGTTGCTAGAAGCCGAAGCAACGAGGCCGAAGCCATCGAGCCGTCGCCCGGTGGTGTGTCCGTTGCCTACGCACCATGGCTAGCTGCTCGCGGTATTGCCTTCCCTGAGCTTCCGCTGCCTGACAATTTTTTTTTTCCGCCAAAAGCCTCGCCCACGCTGACAGTTCTCGGCATAAGCAAGGTGCCCGCCCGGTCCAGGGTGGTGAGAACAGGCATAGGAATATGAGAGAAAGAGTTGATTGATTGAAGATAACTGTGACTGCTATGAGAGATGCATATGTAGTATGGTAACGGCGGACTGTTCTTCCGTTCCGGATGCCCGGAAGCCTCCGGTTAACACAGGGTGAGACGACAAGGAGGTACCAATGATGCACCTACTGGCTGCCTTTTAGCTGTGTCTTATTAATTAGAATCCCTATTCGTAAGCTTAAGAATCTATAATATTGTAGCAGCCATCTTGTTGCAACTCATAAACCACCGTCCTCAACAGCGCCAGCCGCAACCAAAAACCTGATGGTTTCATCATTCGCCGTTCCTCTTGCCAAACTGAGCGGTTTCCTACCATCGAAACCTGGAACGTTGACCATATCTGTGTCCAACTCTAGCAGGAACGCGACCACAGCGGCGTGCTCGTAGAGGATAGCAAGATGTAAGCAAGTCCAGCCATACAAGTCTGGTTCATGCCGGTCTTCGATTAGCACCTTGACAATATCCAGATGTCCTTCGATGGCTGCCCAGTGTATTGGCAGCCGCCCGTTAAAGTCTCTCAAGTCGCGATTTTGATCTTCCATGGTCTTTCGGGCTTTCCGTTGGCTTTCGATTTCCGTCTTTCGAGCCTTTTCAAGCAACTCTACCATGTCGATGCTGCCGAATGCCGCAGCAAGATGCAGCGGCGACACACCATGCTCCTGCTGCTCGTGCACTGAGAAGCCGTACTTGATTAGAGTCGCTGCCACATCAATGAGGCCCTGTAAACAAGCGAAATGGAGAGGCGTGAATCCAAACATATCCCCTTGGGGACCATAATGCCACTGCTGTGTCTTCTCTGCCAGGATCTCTATAAGTTCAAGCTGGCTGCTTTGCCCCATTGCTACAAGATAGTGTAGGACGGTCCATTCAAAAACATCTCGATCTCGACCAATCAGGCCTAGCGACAAACCCTCGCCTTCATTTTCGATAACGGCGACATAATTTTCCATCAGCTTGAACTTGCGACATTTGGACTCTGTCACTTTGCACCTTACTGATGGTCGGACCCCGCGCCAGTTGAAATCGTAGACAAGAAATTGTCCCTCAAATACGCTGGCGATATCGATGAGTGGCGGACAGTTGACATACGTCAGCAACGTCGAGAAGTCTGAACAGAAATCCGACACCTGATCGTACTCCTCTGAGAAGCCTCTGCCCTCTCTCCTTGATTGTGTGGCCATGTGTCTTGCTAGATAATCGTAATATTGGCAGATAACCAGGGCTCGCGGCACGGTGGGATTAACATCGAGGTCTGACTGGAGAGCCCAGATGAACAGTTCATCCAACATGCTTTTTACATCGAAAAATTTCTTGTTCTGTAACGAACTTTTTGTTCTCTTCTGGATCAAGTTCAGCACCGGCAACATGTCCGGCAGCATGCCTGACAGGCTTAACGGAATAACCAGATCTGTAAATGCTTCTGAAAGGTCGAGAAAACCAGTTATACTGATGCCTTCGGCTATCGCGGAAAGTGCCTCGTTTTTAAGGTTGCACACGATCCAAGAGCCCTCAGAGTCAGCATTCCGGTTGAAAATTTCACTCTCATGTGTCCAGAACCCGCTCCACCACTTCATCTCCATCATGAAAGTGAAAAACACATGTCTAGCGAAAAGCCTCTCTGTGGTTTCATAGCTCTTCAGGGCAAAAAACAGCTCCCTTTTCTGCTTATTTGCCCTCTTTGACAAGCTACGCGCAGAAAAATTGGAAATAATCAGTGCGATATCGGGGACAATGAATTCGCGCGAGACTATGTTCTCCAAGGATTTCCAGAAGGCGTCGAAAGTGCGAGAACGTCTTCCGAACGAAGAAGAAGATGCTCCGGGACCTTTGATGTGCATTTGGTCAGTTATGTCGAAAGCTGACATACCATGCTCGTCATTTGCTTGACGGTTTCGGGCAATGCCATTTTACGGTAGGTGGCCGACAACACGATGGCGAGGGGCTTGAACTGGGAATATAGATTTAGAAGCATTTTGCAATAGGTATGCTTCCATGGAGAATTGGGGCACCCAAAGCCCAAGATCTCGAAACTGAGTCCTGTCAGAAGTTCGGTACAGGCGTAGTCCAATATCCCTCGTCCGCTTTAGGCGAAGCCATTCACGCTGACCCGGCAGCTTGCCTCTTTCATCATGACTGATTCTCAAAGTTGACGATAGCCACAGAGACAGGGCACCCTCTAGCTCTTCGGCCTGTGTCGTCCACCTTACATTATACTCTTGGCTTCCCCGTGTCATCCAGCATGGACTCGAATCATCAAAGGTCTCTGCAAACCAATCCAGCTCGTAGTCGGCTGGTACCTTTTGGCTTATTGGCCGCGTCACAAGCCCCCGTCGCACAATCGTTCGCAAAATAGTCATGATGGCCATGGCTACGAACTGGGCGACCGTGGCGACAAAGCTCAGGCCTCGCAAGCCTACAAACTGTAGGCCAAACCCAACAAGGGCCGTGAAGCA
Organism: Cordyceps cateniannulata; assembly: GCA_028828415.1. Classification (NCBI taxonomy): domain Eukaryota; kingdom Fungi; phylum Ascomycota; class Sordariomycetes; order Hypocreales; family Cordycipitaceae; genus Cordyceps; species Cordyceps cateniannulata. Next base: position 302,026 of record JAPHMX010000002.1, read on the forward strand.
GGCAATAATGGTGAGAACCTCCATTCCAAACGAAGCAGCTACGTCTGCTTCCAATTCAGCGGTCTCCTGTTCTGTGGCTAGTACTTCTTCTTGTTCACTTCCTTCCCTCTTTTGGTCGGAGTGATTTTTTTGTTTCCGTCTTCGACGCGACGTGGTCACAAAAGAACGCTCCTTGGCGGGGTAGAAAGCAAAAGGTTTAAAATCCTGGTCGTTGACTCTGCTTCCCTTCTGCAGCCATACCGTATAAAGACGGTGACTCTTGTACGGGCTATCCGGGTTGACAATGTAGTGGGTTTCTGAGCTGCATTGCTCAACCACCATTCCGCATAGCAGTATTCCGATGGTTAGGATAACTGTGCCCGTGGCCGCTAATGGAAAGGCATAACTTTGGACGGGCTTGCCATTCTTCTGGAAACGGGATGAGGTCGATGGCTGAAGCGATACAAACCCACTAAACAGCAAAACCGCCCCTTGAAGGATTGTGCCAATGATTGCGACAAAGATGATCTCTTTGCGACTTGTCCTGTCGTAGCAGTTCAAGGAGACATTTGGAGCATCAGGGACCTCTTCTCTGACTACAAGGACAGTTCTGTCGTCAGATTCTATTTTCCCAGTGTTTTTGGAGCCCGGAATCTCAGGACCGCGGCCAGGTTCCTCCTGGTTTCCTGTGTTGTTCACAGCCTCGCCGCGTTCAAGGCTGTTCTGACGTGGTTTTTTCGTTGTTAACTTTTTGTTTTGTTTTCTGAGATATTTTTTCAGCTTCTCGAAGCTCGAAATATCTATGTAGGCTTAGCGCACAAGGGAAAGATTCTCAAAGCAAAGAGCAAGAGTGCTCCTACCTGTGATCTTCATAGGTCCATCTGCCTCGGCCACGGCAGCCTTTAGCTCCATGCATTTCACTTTCCAGAACGTAGACTCTCCAAAGGGACGTTTGCATGGTTATTTCATGTCTTCAGGCACCAGACAAATGAATTGCCAGATTTTCGCAGAGCCTTGGCAGCGAACGACGTTGCGACCGTTCCAAAGCTCGCAGGCTTCGGTAGACGTCGACGACATGAGTTCAATTTCGGCGGCAGACAGACTCTCCCTGACCCTGCCAACGACGGCTTTGAGCCAAGTCGGGCCGCCGACTCGGATAGCGCTGACAATGATTGTTATGACACCGATGGGGGCCATGGCGAGAGCAATGGAATCTGCGAGGCCCATCGACTGGCTCATGAACTGCATGGCGACTTTTCCTCCGAAAAGAGCAATCAGTCTGTAAAAGTGTAATTTTTTAATTTTTTTTGCCTTTTTCTTTGTAGCTAGAAAATGGAGACGGGAGGACGCACGGTGCAAGATCGGTGAGTAGATTATTAATAAAGTCGTCATTCTCATCAGCATAGGCAGGGTGGACGTATAAGGCGAGGCACACAAAGGCGCCGAGCGCAAAGTGCATCATTTCGAATAGTTTGAGGAAGAAATAAGAAGTTTATGAGACTATCAAGGGTCTTGATACGAATAGCAACTTTGTGAAACGAAAGACGATGCTTGTGGAATCACTCGAATAGAACCCTCCTACTGCGAGTAAACAGAATTTACTCGGTGCCCAAGACCAGCCGTACCAGTGCCCAACGGGTGGCTTGGAAGAGAAAGTTTGGCCTCTAGGCCCATTCAACAGTGGTCGGATGCAAGCGTAATGTTGTCTAAGACGCTATGCAGCCTGTTATGCGACCTTCTACACTTGACCGGCGGTAAGGATGTAGCAATTTCATACGCACCCACATTCTTTTCTACGAAATACTTCCTTCATTTACAATTCTCTGATGACAAGGCCAGTCCGCGTCTAACCTTGGCATACTATTTACTATCCATGCTCTTCTACACTACTTATCAGATAGAATACTGAGTTTATCCAAGTGTAGCCTAGAATGCAAGTATACAACTCCTAATGCAGAGCAGCGACACGACTATCAAGACTCCTCTCGCAGATCAGATGTGCGACCCCCGCAATCTGCCGGCCCTCAGGTTTGATCGCACACTACGCTCGGGATCATCAACCTTCAAGGAGGGGCGGATATGCAGCGGCCACGGTTTGGTAGCTGGAAGCCACCAACAGAATGCCTGAGGCAGCAGCTTCTTTGCCGACGACAGCCGACAAACCCTTATGCTGCCTTATTTTGGCGGGAGAAGTGCAGAGCAAAGCTTGGCTGCAGCGAAAATCCTGTGCGGGCGGCCGCATGTAACCGCCGCCTCACTCCTACTGGACCGAAGTTCCCTCGGGTTAAAAATGTAGCTACAGCATCTAAGATGGAGTTGAGAGCCGCACGGCGAGGCTTTATTTTTATTTTTTTTTGGCTCTCTTTTAGGGTGGTAAGTTGACATGGATAATTAGACGGCGAATCCTTGGATCTGAAAAGCCACTCTATGAGTTGGATATCAAGTGGGGTTACTTAGGGTTGCATCGGGCTGCAACAAAGAAGAAGGCTATAAATAAATAAAGGGGTATGCTTATCACAAATGACGTCAAGTTGTTCCGTTCTATTATCACCAGCACTGTCGCGTCTAGTAGGGGCAACGGGAAATTTAGCGTTTAATTCTCTACCTATCAACTCTAACAGCCTAAAACAAATGTGGAAAGTTCTTCAAAGATCGTTAAAACAGGAAAGGGTTACATTAAAACAACTCTGCGCCTTGCACAGTTGCGGATATCAGGATCTAAGATCATTCAACCGGAAGCCCATACAGCGCGAGCAGATATTCTCATGCATTGGGCCGCAGCACAACTATTGGCAAATAAAGCCAAACGAATATGTACGCAATACCTCAGTTCAAGAATGCAGTTTCGTCATTCATGCACCCAAATAGACGAAGAAATTCAGGATGTTTCACCATGTGCTCGATGCCGAGGGCGGCGTTGCCGAAGAAGTCATAATCAAAGCAGTATTAAGCAGAGCATCACCTCGACAACATCGACAACCTCGATAACCGAATCGTTCCAATGATCAAAGTCAAGTAACACAGGCGCCCATCGGTGCGTCTCCGAAAACGTCGCTTCTTTCCCAAAGATCGTATCCGGCCGGTTACCCGTCGCTTGGAGAAATGTCCTTGGCTAAATTAGGACGCGGCAGAGACACACATTTGCTATTGCTAGCTTTTTTGTAATACTTTGAGCACGGCAAGGCACGGCTTATCATGTGACAGATGATGAATATATAGGTTGTGCGCATATGCAGTGAGACATGCACCCCGCCAGCCTCCAGACTCTTCTTTCATCCCATCAACAGCCAGCGACCGCGCGCTGCTGCTGTTCAGAGCCTAAACAGCTCAAATCGACAAGACGGGTGCAGTCTCGTATCAGGGAGCTTTAATAATCGACCGCCGCTGCCCGCCATGTCGGACGACGCCAGCCACGAGCCGCTGCTCGCCGGGGCAGCACAGCTACCCGAACGGCAGCCCGTCTCGCGCCGCACGTTCTACAGCGTCCTCGCAGCGAGCTACATGATGTACTTTTGCTTTCTGCTCTACGACGTCGCCTTCAGCATCGTGTTTCCCGAGACGCTCGAAGGCCTGCTGTGCCGAGACCTGCACGACAATGTCGCGGACCCGTTGGCCGACCCGCGCTGCAAAGGCGAGGCCGTCCAGTCCGAGCTGGCACTGCTGATCAACATTGAGATGAGCTTGGAGATTGTACCGCCGCTCCTGTGTGGCGCTGTGTATGGCGTGCTTGCGGATGTTCATGGCCGGAAACCGATCCTGGTTCTGGTCATGGGCGGCAAGGTGCTCTATGGGTTGGCGAATATTGCCATTTGTATGTTTTCTTGTTAAAGAAAAGCAGGGATTCCTGGCCTCGTCTAATGCTAATTTGACGTCGATTAGGTTGGTTTCATGAATACCTGCCCACAAAGCTGCTCTGGGCTGCTCCCAGCATGTACTTTCTCGGAGGTGGTGGCAGGGTGGGCGCTGGCATCATCATGACCATGGTCACCGACGTCCTTGCAGAATCGCAGATGTATAGCCACTCTCATGCTAGCCACGGTCACTCCTAGCAAACTAACATCCTGCTTCTAGAACTACATTTATGTTGGCAATCAACACTGCGATAACATTGGCCAGTCTCCTCGGTGCGCACTTTGCCGCCGCGGTGCTACGTCACGGACACTATTTCGCACTATTCTCGATTCTTTCCGTCGACGTCGTCAACTTTGTCCTCGCATTGCTTATTCCAGAGACGATCAACACTCAACACCGGCCGTCTAGGAATTGGCCGTCTCCAGGCCCAAAGCCCAACGGCAAGCTCCTGGCAAGAATCAGTGCCCTCCGCGCCAAGTCGGCGGCTTCTCTAAAGTACGTGTTTGGGGGCAGTAATACAAGACTCACGCTCTTGCTAGTATGTGTCTTCCTTAACGGAATTGGCAAAGATGCAGTCAACAACGTCAGGCAGCAGTACGCAGTCAAGCGCTACGGCCTCTCCTGGGCAGATGTAAGAGCTCGTTGCGCTGCAGGGCACCCATTGACCGTCGGCTGCTAAAGAATAACATCCAGGCCGGACTTGTTGTATCCGTTGAATTTCTAATGCGGCTCTTTCTATACCTGGTCGCCGTCCCTCTCCTTCTGTTGGCCCTCCGCAATGCCCGAGTCCTCCCGATTACGCAGGCCGCTTGGATTTTACGCTTTAGCAACCTCGCGCTGTTTGCTGGCACCTGCATCGAGGCCGCTGCCACCAAAATCGGCGCATTTACGGCGAGCCAGGCTGTGGTTGGGCTGGGCGGCTGTCTTGAGCCGACTATTCGCAGCCTGGTGGCCGTGACGGCGCTCGACAGCGCACGCAGCAGCGCACTCACTGCCGTAGAGGTACTGGCCATGCTGGGCGCCTCAGTGGGAGGGCCTGTTGTTGCGGCCATGTTTGGTCTAGGCATGAGCTGGGGTGGTGGCTGGATCGGGCTGCCGCTGTATATCGGCGCGGGGTTTCTGCTTGCTACTACGCTGATTTTGCTAACGATGCGGTTCAATAATGACGAGCGTGCTGAGGGTGTTGTGGAAGAAAGTGAGCGCCTGTTGTAAACTTGCTGGATCGAATATATGTCATGCAGGCCGTACATGAGGAAGAGGCAGGGCCTTTATGATGCAAAGGTTTGACGTGGAATTAAAACTGGAAGTAGACGGATGGAAAAAATCTAGACAGCCTGCTTGCGTTGATCTGGCACGAGGAGTGAACAGATGGTGTATGCCAAGCGATTTCAGGTGCTTTTAACCAGCCAGGACTGCATGTTTTTCTTCCGAGGCTGTATAGGGTAGGTAGGGTAAGAAAGTACACAAAGGCGGGCATTGGCAGGGCGACGAGGGGCAGCAAACGAAACGCGCCGTGTGCCGGGGCGGGCCTTGGCATGCCTGTCGAGCCGGTGGCCGTCTAGTACCTGCTTGGTACCTGACCACCACCCCCCCACGCTAGATTCTGCCCCTCCCTTGGCTGGACGCGCAAGTCGCGCTAGGTACAAGCTGTCCAACGACTGGACAACGGACAACCCATCATACCGTCAAGGTAAATAATGGCCACCCACTCTCATCGTTCCCTTTTTGCCAGCAACACAAAACTTCCCGCCAGGCTTTGCCATTCACCTCGGCTCCCAGTATTCCGATCGCTTCCCAATGACAGCGTCATTCCATCCAACATTCCACTTTCCTTGCTTCAGTCCCTGACATTTAGCCCTTGTCACGTAGCGAACTTGCTGCCCGCGCAGTCTCGCGTGCACCACTCAATCTCTCCCTAGGTCCCGTGAGACCCCAGGAACCGACCCCTCCTTCTTTTTCGGTGAGCACCTAATCTCCCCCTGATGGCCGCTGAGCTGTTCCGCTTTCCGCGACTCTAATCTGTAGTTACCGGATGTTTGGTTTTCTTTCCGTCGCAAATACCATCACTGCCTAGCCGCCGTTGGACTGTTCGCGTGCCTGTTGCTAACCCGTTGGCGCCACAGCTAGCTGGCTGCACTACAAAGCTCATTCCATCGTCCGATCAACATAGCCATCCCTAGCTCTTATCGCGAACGATACGCTTTCTCCCGTCCACCATGGCTGAACGCCTCACGGACAAGCAGGTCACCGATCTGCTCGACATCCTGCGCAGCAATGCCCCCCTCGACCACAAGGTCACGGCCGTCACCAACGCCAAGTCGGCCATCAAGCAGCACAACGTCCCCGAGACCTGCATCGCTCTGCTCTTTGAGGCGCTGCGCACCGCTTCCACCGCCCAGCATGCCGTTCTCGTCAACGCCGGCTTCACTGCCCTCGGCCACCTCCTGACTCGTCTCTCCCGCCAGGAGCCCAAGCACATTGGAAAGGAGGCTGTCCGCACCCTCCCGGTCGTCATCGAAAAGCTTGGCGACCAGAAAGACAAGTACCGCACGCTGGCCTCGCAGGCCCTCGTCACCATCTACGCTGTAAACCCTGGTGAGGTCGAGCGCATGGTCCGGACGACGGCCATGTCGGGCAAGAACCCGCGCGCAAAAGAAGCCGCCTTGCATTGGCTTCTCCTGGTATGCCATACTATCCCCGAGCTGGTCTACTCCCGCTAATCGCAAGAGCAGATGCACCAAGACCACGGTTTGCAATTCAGAGGCTATGTCCCGTTGCTTATGGAGCTACTCGAGGACGCAGACGGCATGGTCCGAGATGCCGCCAAACACACCGTCATTGAATTGTTTCGGTTCGTTTCATGCCCATGCTTGACCAACTTGAACTGATGCTAACCTTTGGCAGAAATGCGCCCAACACCGCCAAGTCGGATCTCAAGCGACAGCTCAAGAATTACAAAGTTAGACCTGCGATCGAACAAGCCATCATCAAAGAACTAGCACCAGCCGGCGCGCGCTCCGAAACACCATCGGCGCCCGCACCAACTAGCCGTCCACATCTTACCGGCAGCGTATCGTCCATGTCGAGCGAGCGTCCCATTACACCAGCCGTACCAGAGTCTCAGACGGATCCAGTCGAGCCGCAATACGTTAACACTAATCGCGAACTGGACGAGGTGTTCAAGGGCATGGCTTGGCAGTATGAAGGCCGCGAAACCGAACAGAATTGGCAGAAGCGAGAGCAGGGCATGACCACCCTCCGTCGACTCAATGCAGGCAATGCCGTTTCCGACTTTCACGACACGTTTGTCAACGGCCTCCGTGCCATGCTCGACGGCATCATCAAGTCTTTGACTTCGCTACGGACAAGTCTATCCAAAGAGGCCTGCGCCCTGATTGAGGATATTGCTCTTACCCTTGGCCCTGCTATGGAACCCATGGTTGAGTTGCTGATGCAGACTCTGCTCAAGATGACTGCTTCAACGAAGAAAATTACCTCGCAAATGACTAGCTCGACAGTCGACACCATTATTAGCCGCATTTCCTACACGCCTCGCATTATGCAACACATTTGGAGTGCTTGCCAGGACAAGAATGTTCAGCCTCGCCTCTATACTTCTATCTGGCTCAAGACGCTTATCAAGAAAACTTCAGGCAACAAGCATCATATTGAGCATACTGGTGGCGTTGATCTCATCGAAAAGTGCCTGAAAAAGGGCCTTGCTGATGCCAATCCCGGCGTCCGAGAAAAGATGAGGCCCACGTTTTGGGCTTTCTGGGCTGTCTGGCCGGCTAGAGCAGAGGCCATCATGGAGGACTTGGATGCCACCGCGCAAAAGCTCCTCAACAAGGATCCCAGCAACCCCAACTCTCCTAAGAAGACTGAGCCCGCTAGACCCGGTAGCAGCCTCTCTAGAACCGGAAAGACGGCAAGCAGACCAAATATACGCGAAGCTATGATGGCCCAGAAGAGGGCCATGGCCGCTCAGAAGCTGCCACCTCGCCCTGGCTCAGCGATGGCACAGCTATCGCCGGTACGCACCACATCAAATACATCGACCCACGCTCCACAGTCTGGCCACGCTGCCCCTCCGAAGCTCGCATCCCGTACAAAAACAGAATCAACCATTTCTGTAAATGCTGGTGGCATGTCGGTTGCACCCATGAGGCCGTCCAGGAGACGCCCAGAGATTGCCAGACCTGCCACTGCTGGCCCGTACTCCGTTCGTGACCAGCCTGGCTTGGAGATCAATAGTCCTGAGTCTCTGAAGTCCAGGAGCCAGACGCCAAGAGTCGTCAAGGATTCTACGCCTAAGAAGTCGGTTTCCCGAACTCGTCCTGGCCATGTTTCTCACGGCAGTGAGTCTAGCATTCCGTCGCCCACGTCGAGGATGGGAGCCAAACCGAGAGTCGTGTCGCCTCGCGTCAGTCCTGCAAAGCCTAGAATGCCGCATGAAGACTTGTTCGGATCGAGCCCAACCCGTCACAGCCCTGGTAAGCAGAGCTCAGCGCGCTTCTCACCCACAAAGACACTCGAGGATATCAGCCTTGTTGTGCCCAGCATGCCCAGCCTCGAGTCAGCTTCCACCATTGTTGCTGATGATGAGCTTTTGGCTATGGATGTCCCTACTACGCCGACGCCCGTAGTCGCCCATATTGCTCGCCAGGTTGAGCCTCAGCCACATGCTGAGTCGTTGAAGGTGTATGAAGACCCTGATGCCGAAATGCAAAGCACGCCGAAACCGGAACTGTCAGCTCCCGTACTTGAGGATAAGCCCGTCAATGAGGATGCTGCCAAACTCCAAAAGGCTGCTGAAATATCTGCGGCACCGGCGGAGCCTGAATCGCCCGAGAAAATGCGCCAGAACTCTCGTCTTTTAGACAGTGGCATCGCGAAGATCAAGGCCATGTCCCTGGAGGTCCACGGATTCCGCAAGCTGCAGTCGCTTATCCGTGACAGCAGGACCATGTTCACCGACGACAAGTTTGAGGCGCTCTTACTTGGCCTCTTCAAATATCTCGAGAACCCACTCGCCAACCTGCCCTCAGACAAGGGCCAGGACATCAAGGCACAGATTCTAGCCACCATCAAGCTTCTGCTGAAGAAGGAGCGAGAAAACTTTCAGCCACACGTCTCCAAGGGCCTCGAGGCTCTGCTGCAGACGCGCAGCGCCTACGACTCCCGCGCCCACGTCGTCAGCGGCCTGGAGCTCCTCGCCGACGAGCTCGTCGGCATCGGCGACGGCCCCGAGATTGTCGTGGTCCTGACGCGCCAGCTGCACGGCATCACCGACGCCACCACGGAAGGCTGCCGCAGCCTCAGCATGGGCCTCCACGTGCTCAAGGAGATGCTCGACCGGCGCGCCGAGTTCCAGCCAACGTCGGGCGAGCTGGAGCAGCTTACCGGCCTGGCCGGCCACTGCCTCGAGTCGGCCAACTCGGGCGTGCGCATGGACGCGGTCAAGTTTTGCGTGGCGCTGCACGCGCGCGTCGGCGAGGCGACGTTTTGGGACGCGCTACGCGGCATCCAGGATGACCCAAAGAGTCTGATTACGTATTACATTGTGAAGCGCCAACGTGAGCAGCAGGCTTAAAGGGTTTTGGGATTTCGTCTTTTTTTTTATCCTTGTTTGGGGCATATTGGCTGGCGCAGGGTTTGACATTTTTAGTAGCATGTAGATCAAAGGCCACTGTACATTTAAATGTTGAACAAAATTTCTAGTACTCGAAACTTTTGCTTCCTTTTGCAAGTGTTTGGCTGTCTATCATCCATCAAGCTACTACTAAACAGACTGCTGCAACCAATACTTGGCTCTTCAAGTCTCTAGAATCACAGAAACGCGACAAGACACATCACCAGTAGTTGGAAAGTTGAATTACTTAGCAAGAACTTGAACCCTATGTTGCCGATGAGTGCAATACACACAAAACACACTGCGAGCTCTTCCTCGCCATGGGCCGCGACAGAGATAGCAATCATGTTGCCAAGGTTCATGCTGTAGCGTTTGTAACACGTCGTTTCATGCCGCACTCGCCAGCAGGCAGTCTCTAACGTTATCTGGGTCGCCGCATTCTGCCGTCTCGAGTCACGCTTCCGGTCCGCATAGCGGCTTCTCACCGACCAAACAGCAGCCATTTCCAGAAGACGGAGAGCCGTGATGACTTGCAGACCGTTTCAGAAACCCACCTAGTATTCCTCAAACTTTAAAAGGTGGTGGCCGCGCGGCTCCCTGGCACTAGTGGGGGGCCGCGCACGTATGCCACCGTCTGTATTCTCATGATCCTCCTTCAAACGCCTAGGAAGAAAATGGCAGATCATCTGGCTTACTTTGGCTCTCGCGCCTTTAAGCAAGTCGCCACAAGGTTCCTCGTGGTTTGTGTGTGTGCGGGCTTCATCCTGGCGCTTATACAATTCACTCCTAGCAGTGTAGCGCCAGACAGTATTTGGGGCCCCAAGGCCCTTCCAGAGACGAAGACGAGATCACAATACCGAGCGTGCCGAGAGGATGAGATTGCAGGATCGCAACGTGGCTGGAATGCTGCGAAGAAACGGTACTTGCATCTCAGGGATGACAAGTTCACGTAAGTTTTTACGTTACACTTGTGCTTGAGGTGCAGAGACGGCGAGTGTTGGAGAGCTAACGAGGGTACGCGCTTCACAGCATCGCCATGCAGACATACGACCGCCCTGACGAACTCAACAAGACTCTGCATGCGCTCTTGAGCGAAGAGATTCCGTCTCTGCTCGAAGTGGTCGTGGTATGGAACAACGTCGCGACGAAAAAGCCTGCCGATTACGTCTCCGAGCACAGTGTCCCCGTACGTTACCGGCAATCGCCAGTCAACAGCCTGAACCAGAAGCTCTGGCCCGATCCCGCCTACAAGACGCAGGCCATCCTCCTTAGCGATGACGACGTGCACTACCACCCCTCCGATCTCGAGTTTGCCTTTCAAACCTGGCGCAAGTTTGGCCGGGACCGGATGACGGGGGCCCTTGCGCGCTGCGCAGAACCCAGAGAGGGCGGCAAGCTCCAGTACTCGCTCTGCTCCAACGCCAAGGACCAGGATGTGTACGCCATGGTGCTCACGAACCTGGCCTTTTCGCACATTTCCTTTATGGATTACTATTGGTCCGACGAAGCGGACATGACCAAGATCCGCAGCTACGTGGATGAGCATTTGAATTGCGAAGACATTGCCATGAACCACGTCGCGTCGCTGCTGACGGGTCAGGGTCCGCTGCTAGTGACGGGGCGCGAAAGATACGTCAATTTCGAGCCTGCTACAGGCATCAGCAGGAAGCCTGGCCATATTGAAGCTCGGAGTCAATGTCTCGATGACTTTGCCGACATTTTCCAGTGCAAGGCCCTAATTAACGAGACGGGCCACATTCAACGGGGTGTAGTAGTACTATGAATGCAGGAAGATGGCAGAAGTATTGATGTGCGGTGCCATGCCGGCCAGACGTCGAAAAACAATGCAGACAACTACGCACGGATGGCGCTCAGTGCCGGGATTGGAGAGTACGTGGGCCGAGTCGAGATCGTGGTCGACTGAATCAGTAGTGCTGTAGTGATAGCTGTCCGTTCTAGGCATGTTCTTTTCGGCTACTGATGGTGTAAGTTGCATAGGCATATGTATATCATAAATTGTAATCAACAGTCGAATACCTTGTTGCTTAGCAATTTCAGCTTCTAGAGTATCTGAGGTAATTCCTGTCACAAAGGAAACAGGCACAGGTAGTTCTAGCACTTTACTAATCCGCCCTTGTTAAACCAGCATCACACGGATAATGCTCTATACCAACTACCTAATGCTGACTGATCGATCTAAAGCTTCTTTGTGACATGATTTGCCGTGTATATCTCGGCATAGCCATCCCCGCCACAGTTGCCGCCCCGACACTACCGAGCGTAACGAGGTTCAGGACCCAAACGTTGAAGCTCTACTCTGTATAGAATAGCCTATCCTGGCAGTCGTGGCGGCCGGACTGGATGCAGTCCTGGCTGTAGCGCGAGAAGAACGAGTAGAGTCCGACGCTGAGTATGTGGACAGAAGTAGAATCGATGATGCGCACCGCCCAAGAGACACCACAGCTCGGCGAATCGCTGGAGCAGTCGTTGAAGACGGGGTCATTGGAGAAAGCACCCGGTGAGAAGGGTGCGGAAGCCATGGGCATGGACTGGAAATAGGGCGACTCGGTCCTACTATTCGCTGGACTCGTGGTTCTATGCCGCTCGTTGGGAGGGTGTGAGCATGAGGGACATGTGGCTCAAGGCGCAGCAGCATCCGCTGAAGCAGTGGATTTGTTACTCGAAGCCGCTGGAGGAGTGGGATCACGAGCCGTATGTTGGAGGGATTTGTCCTGCCGGGATGCTTATCATTTCCAAGACTTTGTCTCAGACCTTGTTGTAAGCCTCAAGCCCCGTTGCTATCATCGTATGGAGATGTCAATCAAGATTTTATTTGCATATAAATAAAAATAAAATCTATTACAAAATCTCAAGTAATAATAACAAGGGAAGCAAAGGAGTTCCCTTTCTTGTTATTCTTTTTGAAAAAGGCAAAAAATTAAAGCACCACAAAGGTGGGAATTGAACCCAAGGCGATTCGAACGCCTAACCTTCAGGAATCTCCTGGCATCAACCCTTTCGAGAGAGAAAGAGCAGACATCCACTGGAATCTGACGCTGTCTAGGGAGTTAGTATGAGGTATTCCTCAAACATGGCTGGGGGGGTTTACGAACCGCTACCGTTGCGCCATGGGTCCTAGATGGCCGGGGGGGGTCTTATTGAGGGATATCAAGTCATGGGAAGGGCGGATGCGATTGGGCGGCCTTGGAAGGTGTTTTGATTATTTTTAGTTGAGAGTTTTGGCCATGGCGTTTAATGTGTATATATGGAAGCACATTTCTGTTGAATTGGTTGAGGTCTTGCCGAGTTGATGTTTAAGACATGAAGACTATTATCACTCGGCTGAGCAACTACAGATTACTGCAGCGACAACGACAACAAACGACAATTTGGCAGTCAATTTGCTCATTAATACTACCCTGACTTATTTATATGCCTGCTTGAATTGATCAACAGCCACCCTCTTCCATGCCCCGCGTCGCACGTCCTCTCCAACCTGCCACCTAGCGTCTCACCCCACCTTTGCAGCTTCAACACCACATGCAAACGGCTCACCTGCATCACCACTCTTCACTCTCCCATCACCTCACAAACACCCCATCCGAACCCCCGGTTCTCTGAATCATCATGAACGCACCGCCCACATCCTCCGCCATCCCCGAGCACCTCCGTCCGCCCTCCGCTGCCACGACCCCCGCCGCCGCCCACCCCTCCTCGGCGCACTTCCCGCTCCCGAAACTGCGCCTCGAGATCCGGGACCTCGCCGCGCACGGCGCCCTGCGCGCCCTCGCCGCCGTCAACCTCGGCGAGTGCCTGCGCGACTGCGCCCTCGCCGTCCTGCGCCACCTCTACCAGCACCCCGCGCACGCGCCCTGCCCGCTGCCGACCACGCGCTCCGTCACCCTCATCCTGCGGCCCATGGACGGCGTCGCCTACACGACCGGCAGCGAGCTCGACGACGACCACAAGGAGATTCACCTCTCCGCGCGCCACGTCGACAACCAGTCGCCGGAGCGCATCCGCGAGGAGCTCTACGGCGTCGTCACGCACGAGCTCGTGCACTGCTTCCAGTATGATGGCAAGAGGACGTGCAGCGGGGGGCTGATTGAGGGCGTCGCGGACTGGGTGCGGCTGCGCTGTGGGCATGTGCCGCCGCATTGGCGTCCGCGCGCGGAGGGGTGTAGATGGGATGCGGGCTATGAGACGACGGGGTATTTCTTGGATTATCTGGAGCGCCAGTGTGGTGAGGGCACGGTGCGCAGGATCAATGCCAAGTTGCAGGCGGAGACGTACGAGGAGGAAAAGTTCTGGCCGGACCTGTTTGGGTCGACTATCGGGGAGCTGTGGGAGACGTACGCAGCTTCGATCAATTAGGGGTACCGTGGTGTCAAGATGTATCATGGGATCAATATGTATCACGAGATCAAGATGTATCACAAGGTGGGCGCATAGCATGGCAAGAGCAACGACATATAGACACTAGAAAATACCTCTTGTACTTTACATCTACCCCGCAAACTCACCCTCAATCTTCTCCCAATTCTCCAAGAACCCCTTATAAAACAACACCCCCAGCCCCGGATCCAGCGCCCCCGTCGTCGCCCGGACCGAGTGCATGCTCAGCTGCACGATGCCCGCATCCGTCGCGCGACACCCCATCATGCTCGACAGCACCGGCCCGATGCTCCCCCCCGCGCGCACGTCGCTGCGCGCCTGGTACGGCTGAATCCTTGCCCCGACCAGCTCCGCGACGCGCGCCAGCACCGCCGCCGACGCCGCGTCCGTGCTGAAGCCGCCGTTGGGATCGTGCTTGACCGCCACGCCCGTGTTGAGCGTGGGTATGTGGCCTGGCGCGTAGTCGTCCAGGAAGTTGGGGTGGCCGGCGTGCGCGACATCGCTGGCCACGAGAAACGACCGCGCGTAGGTGCGGCCCAGCAGACCCGGGCCGTACGGCGTCTGGGCGGCGCCGGCGAGCGATTCCACGATGCGCTCGACAGTCGTTGGCAGGAACGTGCTGCCGTGGCCCTGCCGCAGCACGCCCCCGACCTCCTCGCTGTCAAAGAGGCCGACCAGACGCACGCAGCCGCCGTCATCGTCGCGCTCCCCCGCCGCCAGCAGGCCCATCATGGCCGCCCACGAGCACAGCTTGTCGTCCAGGCGGCCCGCGGTGATGAGCTCCCGGCGCAGCCCAAACACCTGCGCCGGCTGGACGTCGTACAGCTCCAGGTCCCAGCTGGCAATCTGCGCGTACGACACGCCCAGCTCGCCCGCCACCAGCTGCACCAGCTCCGCCGGCTGGCCGTGCACAAACTCCCCGTCCTGGCCGAGCCGCCGCTGCTGCTCCTCCGCGAGGCCGATAATCGGCACCGCGCGCGTCTCCGGGTTGGCGTCGCCAAAAAACGCCGGCCGCGAGAGGTGCGGCGCAACCGTCGCGACCTTGGCGATGGGCCAGCCGAGCCGGAGCAATCTCGCGGTCGTCACGCCGGTGTCGGGCTCGCGGACGATGACGCGCCCGGCGAGGCCGAGGTCGCGGTCCCACCACGTCGGGTTGAGGCCGTCGGCGTACGGCGCGACGCCGAGCTGCAGGAAGCCGGCCGCGTTGATGGGCTTGGCGCTCACGGGCTTGAGCCGCACCGTGTTGGCGTCAATGTGGCCGGCGACCATGGCGAGGCCGGCGCCGGGCTGGTAGGCGCGGCCGACGGAGAAGGCGATGATGGCGCTGCCGTTACGGGACGTCCAGTACTTGCCGCCGGGGTGAATCTTGTCGGCCCAGGACTCCCGCGACGGCAACTATCTGTTGTCAGCTATGGGGGGCCGAGGCCTTATGTATAAAGCGGCATGCATGCATCTACTCACCTCTTGGAAGCCGGCATTGTGGAGCTTGGACTTGCAATAGTCGACAACGTGGAAAGATGTAGGATTCTCCGTCATAAAGTCACAAAACGGCTGTGTGAATTGTTCCGGGGTGTATTCCTGGCGTTGCCGCCCGGCCATCCTTGGTGCCGCCGGCTGTCGGGCCGGAGCGGCGTACAGGCCTGCTGGAGATGATGGCTCACGACGAGTCATTTTGCTCAATTTGAGTCTCGGTCCATTCTTTGAAAGAGGTTTTAGACGATACCGAGTCGACCGGACTCCAGGTCAGAGGACGAATACCCAGTGTTGCGGGGTTGCTGAGGAGTGATAAGCATCTTCCGTTCCGCTTGGCCGTACTTGGGGGGAAAAGTATTTATCGTGGAAGCGCCACGCCAGCCTGAGAGTTAGTCTGTTGGTGTAGGTGTTTTTGTGTGGTCGGCAAACATGTATATGCCCAAGATGGTGAAGCCTTTGCCGACCTTGTTGTCGGTGTCCTGAAACTCGCGTTGCATGACGGCGGTGTAAATCTCGACAATGATGACGCCAGCGAGGCCGGTCAGAATCATCTTCCGACGGCCCCATTGATCCGTCAGGTATTTGGTCGTGATGGCGTTGGATACAAATGTGACGGTGCCATAGACGCCGGCCAAGGCGAGGACGGTGGAGGGGCTCAAGCCGAGGCTCTTGTACAGAAGAGCTGTAGTGTCCGTAAGTATCGGAAACAGGAACAAATCTATGAACTGGAGAAGTAGTATCCATCGACTTACTCTGGTAATATTGTATTACATTGACGCCGGTTAGCGACGTCATGGTTTGCACGGCAATTGATCTATACTTTGTTAGTACCAGTCAGCCATCACCTCTCCAGACTTACACCAAAGCACGATGCCGGAACAGCCGAAATATCTCCTTATACGACTTGACCTCGCGCTCCATCTCAAAGCGAATCTGCGCCATCATGGCCCGAAACTCATCGTCCGCCTTGTCCAGGGTAAGTTCGCGCCGGATCCTGCCAAACTCGCGACGCGCCTCCTCCGCCCGGCCCTGGCGGACCAGCTGGCGCGGAGAGTTGGGCATAAAGGTGGCCAGGCCGACAAACAGCAGCACGCCCCATGGGATCTGCAGGCCGAGCGGGAGCCGCCACTGGCGCTGGCCGTATGCCAGGAAGGAGCAGGCGAAGCCGACCCAGTTGGACATCATGGTGCCAAAGGAGATGCCGCAGCCGGAGATGCCGCCAATCATGCCGCGCTGGTGCGGCGGGGATATTTCGCTGAGATAGATGGGGACGGTCGATACCATGCCGCTGGAGTTGTTAGATGGGGGAGAGATTAGAGGGAAAATCCCGGTGGGCAAAGGCTTACCCAACTGCGAACCCGGCTAGCACGCGGCCGGCGAGGAACATGCCAATATTGACGGCAGCGGTCTGGATGGTGGTGCCAATGGTGACGACGACACACATCATCTGCATGAAGCGAATGCGGCCCATTCGATCTCCAACTGCCGTTTGTGTGAGCGCGCCGACAGCCTCACCCGCAATGTACACGGCAACGACCTGCATTAGCCAGTGAGTAGTTAACGAGGACGAGAGAAGTTTATGGCATACTCCGCCAGTGAGCCCCGTGGAGGGATGTTTCATGTAGTCGATCCAACTTTGATGAGCGATGGCTGTAATCCATTAGCACTAATAATACGTGAGTGTTGCGAGGCTGCCGGCTTACTGGTTGTGGCGATGCCGGTATCGAAGCCCTAGATGCGTTAATGCGGGGAGCTGCGACCATGCGATCAACATACAAACAAAAACGTGCCGATTGCGGCAAAGAGCGCGACACCAATAGTATACGCGCTTCCCATTGTTGATGGAATTCAAGTCATTAGCTTTTCTAGATTGTTTTTGACGCAAGGCTGTGAAGCGCTAGGGACATTGTTGTGATGGTGTAAGTGGTACCATTGCTAGGCTTAGCGGATAGTCTTGGCGGCCAAGAGTGCATCTACATGTCATTAAATACAGCTAGGTTGAGAGCGGTTTCGGAAGCTAACAAGCATTGGATATGTCTGTATCTGTACTACAGGTTCAGTGTGTGTGTGTGTGTGTATGTAGGTGCTGTCGGTTGAGGATCAGCGAGCTGAAGCGGGGGAACGTGGGGGTGGAGACGGTGTAAAAGTGACGTCGGAAGGCGAGTTAAAAAGAAGCCTTGTTCTGTAAGCACTTGGTGCTCATGAGTTGTGCAAGACTTGTCGCTGGTCGTGTTGGTGAGGGGTCGTCCAAGACATGCAGAGTTGCTGAGGTGAGACATGCTTTTCTACAAGTCCTGTGGCATTTTGACCATACGCTACTGACTTGACACATGAGAAACAGGCCAGTTTCAAGGCGATATACTTTCGTAGGGTAACTAACTGCAGTGACCAACTAGTGTAAACACACGTTGACCAACAGGGTTTGGCCCTGCACTCAGTCTCGCATCAGGCGCTTCTGGAACCTTGTTTGGATCTAGATGTATTTATTTTGTCAGGATTTTATGAATTATTCCAGGGATGTCAACAACAAAGTAGCAATACGTCAACTTGCCTGTGGTGGACATGGGTAAACAAAAACAACGAGGCATCGTGATTCATTTATTCCAACAAGAGATATATGATATATGGCAAAGTAATAAAAATAAATACATGTCATGTTGGATATGAACCCACAAGGCAGAGACCATGTGGTGGCGGACTGCCTCTAGGCCCTGCACCGCCTTACGACTTAGTTACTTAGTACTACTGTAGGTAACAAAGGTGGCGAATGATGAGGCGCCGCGACAGGGCATACGCAATCATCCGTCCCTCCTCTCTGGCCACCCTCAACCATTTTCTATTCTTACAACGTCTGCCATGTGAAGCCGACGCAGGCTTCCCTCCCCCGTTCTCATCCTCTTTTTAATCCCAACTTGACAGAATCATCTCCCTCCATTTTCTTCTTCTTCTCGTCCTCCTACAAGTCTCCATCCCTAGACAGACACAGGACCCTGCATCGTCACCTCCCCCGCCGCCTTGGTCACACCACCCCGCAAGCCTCATCGACAAACACCCGAAAGCAGCCCATCAAAACCCCCATCGTCGGAATTCCTCGACGATGCCCGCCAACCACGTCCTCCTCGCCTCCGGCGCCGTCGTTGCCGTATCGGCCGTCGTCGCCGCCGCCATCGCCATCTACGAGTCCCCCGAAGTCCGCCGCTACACCGACGACGTCCGCCGCCGCATCGCCATCGCCCTGCAGGCCCTCGGCGACAACATCCAGCCGCCCGTCCGCGAGCCGCGCTTCAACCGTCCCGAAGACGCCGAGGGCTTCCTCGAGACTCGCCGCGGCGCCGGCGCTGAGCCCGGCGTCGACGCCGACGAGGCCACCCGCCGCAGCCAGCGCGAGGAGCTCATGTACTGGAACTCGGTCCGTCTGCAGAACCAGGTCGAGGCGGAGCTCGCCAAGCACGCCGAGCAGCAGCAGATTGCCGCTGCCAACTCCGTCCCCGCTGCCATCGAGGGCCGTCCGGCAGCGTCTAGAGGCACCTCGTTTGACGACTTTTTGAAGCCAGCATGTGGTGAAGAGTCCGGCGTGTTTGTCGTCAGCGGCGCGCAGACGCAGACCTCGACGGGCGAGCTTCGACACCGTGGGGGGGATGGCGCTGCGGCGCGCGGCTTCGCGGCTGCCGCCGTCTACGCGAACCCGTTTAGCGATGAGCACCACATTGACCCGGAGGAGTTTGGCAACATGGGCCTCGGCACCGGCCGGCTGGTGCGCGAGAGCCCGAGCGACATCTACAGCGCCACCACGCGCGACGAGGACCGCCAGACGACCGCCACGACCGCCACCATGGACGCGGAGACGCCGTCGCTCATCGACTTTGGCACCACCACCGAGACCGTGCCGCATCCCGCCGCAGACGTCCCGCCAGAGGCGTACGCTTCGATCCAGGCCTGGGCGCTCGACTCGGGCCCTTTCTCCCCGCTGCCCGCCACCCCCGTCGCGCCCGTCTCCGAGGCCGAGGTTGCCAGCGACGGCGAGCTCACGCCGACGGACTCGGTGTCTGTCGTGGACGTTGCAGACGAGGCACGCTCGTCGCATGCGGGAGACGACGCCAGGCCGTACGACGTCCTGAGCGAGACGGACGGCATGCTAACGCCGGCGAGCTGGTCCGAGGTGGGCAGCCAAGTCAGCGAGAGCGAGCATCCTCACGCCCACCACGCGTAGCGCGTCGGGTGCAGCTGTCGCACGTGTACGTTGTACGAAAGGTCCGTGTTTCTCTTGGCTTCTGTTTATTTCGTCTGCTTTTGTTTAAAGCCCTCTCGGCCGGCGTTGGTGGAACTCATAGCGGCGATTCCGCTGTTTTATCAAATCTCTATACAATAAAATCATTGTTTTACCACCCCCCTTTTCCAAGAAGAAGACTTGTCCATGCATCGCTCGTGTTTCCATCTAGTCATACAGTTTCCCTTGAGGCACGTTTACATCTTCCGGCTCTTGAGGTACTCGTAGTCCGGCAGGTAGCTCTCCGTCAGCTTCACCATGACCTCGCCCACCTCGTCGCCATATGTCTCGCGCCAGCTCGCATACTTTGCCGCCAGGTCCAAGCTCCTCGCGCTCTTGGACTTGTCGATGCCCGTCGACTCCCAGATGCCCTGGACGTAGCTCTTGTGGATCGGGATGAGGCCGTCCGTCGAGCGCGCCTCCCAGCTCTCGAGCACCTGCGCGGGGTCCATGCCGATTGCGCGCGCCAGCCTGTGCACCGTGTCGCCCTCCAAGACGTCGTCGGCGTCGACCACAATCGGCACGCCCTTGGCCCCCGGCTGCGCATCGTCGAGACGCTGGGCGTACCAGTCGTGCAGCTGCCGCGCGAGGCCGAGGCCGTGCGTCTGCGCGCGCGTCGTCAGGCTGGTGTCGGGCGGCGCGCCGGCGCGCGTCTCGGTGCGCCACCACGAGTCCACCATGAGCGCCGGGTGGCGGATCAGAAACACGGGCACAAACGAGAGCAGGTACGCGTCGGTCAGCATCGTCGGGTTGGTGCGCGGCCGCGGGTCGTCGTCGGAGAGGGTAAGCTCGGCGGCGTATTGCCCGCCCTTGGTGGCCTCGTACAGCTCCGACGGCGCCCAGATCTGCGCGCAGTGGCTCTTGAGGAACAAGGCGTTGCCCTACGTCAAGGTCTTGTCAGTTGAGGAAACCGGCTGATGGAGAAGAGGGGGAGGAATACGTTTTGGTGGGCAGTCTCCCGCGCGGCTTCCATCTTGGCAAAGCTCTCGCGCAGCTGTCGGACAAACTCGCGGCGCTTCTCGGGCGGCGCGGTGGCGTCGACGGATTGGCTAAAGTTTTCGAGGGCGTAGAGGTAGGCAAAGTGAAGGTAGTAGCCGGATTCTTCCCAGCCGCGCTGCTGCGAGAGCAGCTTGACGAGGAGGTTGGACAGTGTCCGGGGGCAGCTGAGGAAGAAGACGTCTGAGGGGCGAGGTTTGGTCATGATTGTTGTATGTGTGTGTGTGTGTGTGTGTGCTTGTGTGTGTGTGTGTGTATCTATGTTCAAAGTTGAAAGTTATTTTTGCCAAGTTGTACTGTTTATAGAGTTGCTTGTTGAGTTGACCGACAATCTCGACCCATGTGGCACATGCCCTACCTACGGGTCGCATATATATAACCTCACCGTCTCTCTCTCTCCCTCTCGGGATCCTCCGCCCGCGCAGGGGGTCACAGACTTTTTCCCGTCAACTCACTTGCCCCTTCCATGATTAGTGTCGTAGCGTCCCGCTCGCAATTGGAGGAGTTCGACTAGATCGTCGGCCGCGATGTGGATTCCGGAATATGGAGTTGTCCGGCGTGCGACCCTGCCAAGCAAAAAAAAAGAGCGCCGACTTGGCCGACAAGCCGAAGCGCGACGTCCCGACTCTTCCGTGGGGTACTTTTCCCCAGGTCAAGGCTTTTGTGGCTGTTTGTGGTAAATACCGACATCAAATGACTTGCACGAGATCCTCAGCCCCCACAACCTCTTCAAAACCTACCGGGTAGGGCCGGGGATTACGGACGATGGTGAGTTGGCTGACCATGCGAGCCTGGTGACACCTAGTCTAGACCCCTGCCAGTGGCAGTTCGGTCCCGAGTCCATGTCCGAGGGGTGCTGTAGCAAAAGTCTGTACGACCGCTATTGTCAAACTCTTCTCTACTTCGTACTTTGTCTCCACGCCCACTTGGTTGCTTAACGATGGCTGGATTTGGTCATGACATTGTGGATAAGCGCTAGGAAGCCAAAGCCTTATACTGTTGCGTCTACCGCCCATGTCTGACGACAATGACGTACTAGCGGTCTGCATTTTACAACTGGCTGGAGATTTCTCTTTACGTAGCGTGTTGTGTTGATGATCTGTGGCCGCGCGCAACAAACCTACAGTTTATGCTGCGCTTCTGTGCGACAGTGTGAAGTGGCTGAGACTTGACGTCGCACTGCGTCGCGGCTGTCCATCAAGCTGAATCCGGAAAGCTTGCGGTGTACCCGTCTAAGAAGATGCGTTTGATATTAATTGGTTTTTATCTCGTTGGTTGTTGACAGACAAAGGTTTGTGTGTCACCGGTAAGTGGACGTCTCGAGACAAAGGAAAGTAAAAGAATTTCCCAAATATATACGTAAAAAGAACCGTTTGCTTAAGTAAATTAGAGTCAATTGAGATGAGAAAACCAGAGGCAGGCAATACTGGATACGCTCTGCGCTCGTCCTCAAACCTTGGCTCCAAGATTGAACCCAACCAAGGCGTGTCTAGCAAGTACAACAAATACGGTCCCTACAAGCAAGGCTATTCCGCAAAAGAGGATCAGTCCAGTGTATTCGCCTTGCTGTCGGTTGACAATGGCTCCGGCGATGGGGTTTCCGAAAAGAACGCCCACAGCGGCGCATGCGTACAGCGATCCGTTTCGCGACCCCAGCTTGGAAATGTCGGGAGAAATAGAGGCCACCATCGCGGGAATGATGGACAGCGTGCAGCCAGAGGTGAAGCCATACAGGACAGCAAAGGCAATGAGCGCCGGGTTCGACCGCGCCGGAAGCCAGACGGCGAGGGTAAAGATGGCGCTGAGCAGGCTGAACAGGATCATGACGTTGAAGACGCCGTACTTGTCACCAAAGTGTGCCGGTAGAATCCGCCCAAACGTCCTGTAAATATGCCATCAGTGCTGTTCCATGTAAGTATATGCAGAGGGGGTACGTACGATGCCGCATTGACAATCGAGACCATGTACATGGCCAGCTGCGGCGACATGCCTTCCGCCTTGGCCTGCGTGATGATGAAGTTGAACGGCAAGAACCCGCCCAGGTAGATGACAAAACCACCGACACTGAGCAGCACAAACGGCCTCTCCGAAAAGGGCGCCAAAAAGTCATCCAAGCTAAACTTGCGCCGCAGCGGCGGCAGCCGGGACGTTATGGTCAGGTTGCCTACTACCAGCAGCGCGAGCAGCAGAAAGGCAGTGCACCGCATGGCCCAGCCAAAGCCGACCTTGTCGACCAGCCGGTTGACCATGATGGGCAGCACGACGCCGCCGATGCTGGAGCCGGCCGTGACGATGCCAAACGCGAGCGCGCGGTGTCGCTTGAACCAAGTGCCCAGCGCGGCGATTGCTACCACCAAGTCAGTGAAGAGATGAGAACGGGGTGAAGGGGGTCTTACGGGCGTAGAAGAGAAAGGAACAGCCCATGGCGCTGCATACGCTCTGGGCGAGGAAGATTTGGTAGTATTGGGTCGAGATGGAGGTCATCATGAGGCCAAAGATGTGTAAGAAGGAGCCGATCAAGATGGGAATGCGCGGACCGAGTTCATCGGTGAGTTTTCCGACGAGGGGGCCCTATACTTTACGGTCAGTGACGTACTACATCGTAGTACTACATCGTATTTGGCGGGTTGCCAGCAAATTACCCAGAAAAAGAGCATAAAAGACTCGGTGGAAGGAATCCATGCCACGGTGCTCGGCGAGTACTGCTTGAGGAGGTTGCTCTTGTAGTAATCCTGAAAAATACCAATACCTTTGCCATTGTTAGACCATTTCGTTTGTAAAAGAATGGTAGATGAAGAAGTAATCGCCCAGCACTCACAGTTAATCCAGCCAAAACTTGCAAACACAGTACAAAAACCGCCAAGAACGGCTAGCCAAGCCACCGTACCGCCATCCGGAGGCGGCCCGAAGCTGGGCGCCGAGACACAGTCCGGTGCTGCTTCTCGGTCGACCGGCGGCCGGTGAGCTTCGCCGGTGTCTCCGGCAACCGGACCACCAGCACCACCTCCCACACTCGACGACGAGGTCGTCAGCGGCGTCCCCTCCTGGATAGATTTCTCCATGGGCAGGCCAGAGGGGAGGGTGGGCACAAGACGGATGCTAGGGATTGACAAAGAACGGCCGCGCAAAAGACAGGCCCGAACCAGAGACACGCAACCAGGTAGACGGGCTGGTATCTTGTGTATTTGGATTGTGTGGGAAAGAATTTCGTTTTTCAACTCTTGCATCACCAACTATTTTTTTCGTCATTTTTTATTCATAACCCACTGCGCTCAGTTCACCCGAAACTCGGCTCTGGTGTGGCTTGCGGTCGGCTTGCCTCGTAGCGGTTCCCGGGCGGCGAAACCGGATGCCAAGTGATCCTGCGGCCGGCTATGCGGGCCGATAATGGACTCGAATTAAGATGAGATGGGGGCTGCCGCACGCAATGACTCGCGAATAATACAAGCCCCATCCCAATATAGGGCCCTGTCGTTCCACCGGGTATGTGAGGATTCATCAAGAGGACGATGATGGTTCTTCCCTTTCCGTCATGTTGAGAGTATTGAAGGACTCAAAGTCCGCTTCTACTGAGAAACGGGCAATCGTGGCAAATACTGTTGTACCTCCTAACCCTGGTTGCTGTTACCAGGATGCCCTGCTTGACAGCTCAATATCAGCCGACATATCACAGGGATGTTGAGCCCGCCCAGCCATCGCCATAGATTCCTAATTAGAACCGGCAACCGTGCACAGTGCCACAGAGCCATCAGGTCGCGCTCGATCCTATGGCTAAATTAGAGGGCAATTCTAATTTAGCCAGCTTTGCTCAAGTTGATACCACGGAATCTGCAAGTAATGACAGGGGCCCTTGCCAAAGCCCGTATGGGTGTAACAGATGACAGTAACCAAGTCTGTGAATAGCCGGATCCGGCTATGGAAACCAGCGATAGCCTATCATCGCTTCCAAAAGGGTCTCTGATGCAAGTGGGCGCGCTGCGGACCTCTGTCAAGATCAGCCAGCGGGGGGGCGGTTGCCGTGTTTCTGGCCCCCAAGGAGGACGGATCTGCCGAGGCGTTCCATCTCGTTTCCTCCCTTCCGAGCTTCAGCTGGGCAGCCGAGCCGCGCAAAGACCACCAGCTCGTGCATCCATCGCTACGATGCGGTTCCCGTCCCTTGCCCGGGAGCTGGTTTGGGGGCCAACATCCACCAAAGATTTCTACAGTATTACCTTTACTGGATCATATGGGACAAGATTTGCCCTCTGTAGCTGAGAAAACTTTACAGAAAGCAGCTGAAGCGGTTGATATAACAGACGGGGCCCCTCGTACGGTCAGCTTATACAGAAACTCCGGTCGGGATACAGATCCACCGCGCGCAGCTGCAAAATCAGGATCCCATTTGGAATCATTTTTCGTTCAGTACACAGCGTCCTGGGAGTACGGAGCAGATGCGCCAATAACAAAACCCATTACACCCGGGAATGCCTTTGGGGACCCGCCGGGCTGAGCACCGTCCTCAGGTCACCGTCGCCGACGAGATGCTCCGACGCTGCTGGTCCCTTACTCGACCGTCGACCCCGAAAGCCGCTTATCGAAAAGGTCCCTTGTTACGGCACACGCCCCTGTCATGGACGGCGGCTACGGGCCAAGATCTCAGGTACCCATGCTATGGGACTTTGGTACCTGTTCCTCGACATCGAATAAGGTGCATCTGTAGCTGACGTGTAAAGTGCCTACGGGTAAATCAAGGCAAAGAAATGGGTGAGACTTGGCGGTTGACTCGGTAAATACTTGACGCCCATTCTATGAGGTCCTCATCTGATCTGACCTTTTTACTCCCCGCCGTCCCTGAGGCCATTCGCGACTGACGAGTAGACCAGGCTCCCGAGATCACTGACAAGCACTCAAGCCATTACAAAACTCTCTGTAATTCTACCAACTCATCACGTGCTATCAGTACCCTCCGTCAAACGCAGTCTGAAGATCATGTCGTGCAGCCCAGACGCAGCACTCGTCAGCTGTCATTCTGCTGGCCGCTTTCCCAACGCACACCAGCGGAGCCTGAGGCTAAATAGAAAACAAGGTTTTCCTTGGCACATGCTGCATCAAGTTGACTACCCCCCCCCGGCAGGAAGACTCGTCGCGATACGCTATTTGTGGCGCCCCGGCCCCGTCATCATGCTGGGGCGAGTGCCGAACACGGGGCCAGCAAGCCACCGTCGCCAGGAAGTAGTCCGACTTGCAATTGCCCGGACATGACGCCTCACTGAGATTAGCAAACTACAAGAATGCGCTGCACCTGGAAAGCTTAATTTCGACTTTGGCTGGGCGTGGCTGGAGGAGACCCAGTGGCCGGGACTGTTGGTTCAGACCACCCCCCCTGCTGGATGGATCGGCCAACAGACTGGCCAACACGAACAGCGCGCAATTACATCTGCGAGCGTTGTCGGGCCGGAGCTCTGGGAACTTGTGATTCAAAATAACCGCCCTATCGAGAAAAAAAAAAGACTCATGCTGCTGCCAGGTCATACATATCCTGCTGCGCGCGCATTTACAGCTGGTTGTCCCATATGCCGGGCATCTTAAGACACGGAATTCGAATTTCCATGGCGGCATCCCCACAGGCATGCAACTTGTTCTTGGCAACATGCCATACCGGAGGCCTAAGCCGTGATCAAGGTCCGAAATCCCCGGCTTTCCGAATCTGTCGACAGCTTCCCATCAGATGTTCATCACGGCTCACCTTGAGCTTCCCCCAGGCGGTCCGATTTTTCGTTTAATCCGCGATAGGCAGAAACACCGTCCCCCGGTTACGTTCGGTTTAAAGTTATTTTCAGAGTTGTTCATGTGTCTCCATGAAGCTGCATACGGCTGCGCCGCTGCAGACATGTCATGTTTTGCCCACAATCGCGCTTTAGTAGCATTGGAGTGCTGTTGTCCAAGATAGTATTGGACGACAGCGATGGGGTTCGATACCTCGAAATGGAACGTGACATTCGCTCGTAGCATAGATTGGCATGTCTGAGGGTAAAATACTTGAGGCTGGACGACCTGCTCATGCCCAGTATCCCACATGTGTCAACAGCCATGGTCTATATATAACAACCCATCCATTCAAAATCCTGCAGCCGAGTCTCTTATACCACCAACCTTTTTTTCATCTTACCATTGGAAATAGACGCTCTACAGTCATCATGTCTATTCCGGCTATGCCCTTCATCACAGGCCCCGTTGCCCAGCCGCAGGAGCAGCTACGGCCGTCTCCGCCCCAGGGCCGCCTCTCCGCCATCATCCCCCTCTCCAAGGTCCAAGAAGTCCTCTGGGTCGACTACCTCCGCCAGCCCTGGGCCACACACTACAACCTCACCCTCAAAGTCGACCTCACCAGCTCCAAGCTCACCCTCGAGAGCATCATCAACAGTACGGCCTCTACAACAACAGAGGGAAAAAAACTTGTCTACTAACGACGGGTCCGCAGACATTCACAAGCTAGGCAGCAGACATGACATGCTCCGCACCACTTTTCACATTGACGACTCGGCGCAGCAAACATCGCAGTCGTACATGGCCGTCCATGAGCCCGCCGGCTGCTTCCAAAACGTCGAGATTGCCGCCGACGACGCCCGTCTGCAGCAGGCGCTCCGGCGCGGCTTCGACCTGTCTGCCGAGTTCCCGGTGCGGTGGATCGTGCACCAGAGCTGGTCCATCGTCGACGGTGGCCGCCTCGAGGCTGCGCATACCGTGTACGCCATGGGCCACCACATTGCCGTCGACGGCTCCAGCATGAGCCACCTCTCAAGGGAACTCCTACAGCTTGTCGAGAGCGGCGACGAAACAAGCCCAGAAAATACCACGGCACCTCCCTCATACGGCGAGTTTGTCCAGCGCCAGGACGCCTACCTCCGCTCACCCGAGGCCGAGGCCGCCCGGGCCTTTTGGCTCTCACAAATCGCCCACACCGCGCCGTACCAGTGGACCCACCCCGCGCCGCCGCCGCCCGCTCCGGCCCCCGCTGCCGGCCGGGACTACCGCCGCATGACCACCTGGGCCTTTTTCCCCAACGCCACGCTTGCCGCCTGGTCCGCCCTCTACCGGACCTCGTGGTTCCGCGTCGCCACCGCCGCCATCGGCCTCGTCACCGCCGGCCACGCCGCGCCCGCGCCGCACCACGACAGCACCCTGCAAGTCGCGTTCGGCGCCCGTGAGGGCCGCTTCGCCGGCTGCGTGTCGCACATGGCCAACACCATGCCCATCCGGCAGCCCCTGTCCGAGCTGCTGCGCTCCTCCCGCAGCGCCGCGTTTGGCGAGCTCGTCAAGCTCGTCGGTAAGAACATCTCCCAGGCCAAGCGCAACGAAATGTACCCGTTCTTGTCGCTCGTCGAGGCGGCGGCCAGCAGCGGCGGCGACACGGCGGCGAGCAAAGTCGCGGTGACGCTGAGCCCGCGGCTCGCGGACGACCGATGCACGCTGTACCCGGTCAATGGCGTGTGGGATCTCTTCTTCTGCTTCCTCGAGCACGCCGACGGCGTGGCGCTCGGCGTCATCAGCGACCCGGCCGTGTTTGACGCGCCGGCGCTCGACGCCCTCCGCGCCGCCTTTCTGCACACCGTCGAGCTCTCCCAGCAGACGCCCGACTTTTCGCTGACCTCGCTGCCGTACATGCGCGGCCGCGAGGTGGCCACCATCGTCAACGGGCCGGCCATCGCAGACGCAGACGCCGTGAGCTCTGCGCGCGTCTGCGACTGGATCCGCAGCCGCGCGGCCGCGCAGCCCGACGAGGTCGCGCTGTGCCGCGGCGAGGACGGCACTGCCATGACGTACGCCGAGCTGGACGCCTCGTCGGACCGCAAGGCCGCGCACCTGCAGCGTCTCGGGGCCGGCCGCAACGACGTCGTGGTGCTGCAGCTCGGCCCCGTCTTCGACATGGTCGCCTGGATCCTGGCCGTGCACAAGGCCGGCGCGTGCTTCGTCGTGCTCGACCGGAAGCTGCCGCTCGCGCGCAAGCAGGCCATCCTGCGCGTCGCCGACGCCCGCTTCTTCGTCTCCGATGCGTTTGACGACGCCTACTTTACCTCGTGTGTCACACCGCCCAAGACGGTCAGCGTCTGGGCTGACGCTGATCTCCCGGCCGGGTCCCGTCCACAGCCGGTACATGATACGCAGCCCGCGGACCTTGCGTACCTCGTCTTCACGTCCGGCTCGACCGGCCTGCCCAAGGCCATCGAGGTCGAGCACCAGAACCTCAGCAGCTACGTGAGCGCCACGCGTGCCGTCGTCAAGCTCGGCCGCGGGTCGCGCGTACTTCAGTTTGCGCCGTTCGCCTTTGACGCGTCCGTGCTGGAATGGGCCGTGACGCTGTCCTTTGGCGCCGCGCTGTGCTTTGTCGAGCACCCGGCGCTGCTCGTCGGCGACTACCTCGCCGACATGATCGACCTCAACAACGTCAACTTCTTCCACACCACGCCGTCTGTACTCTCAACCATCCCGGACAACCGGAGGCTGCCGTCACTGCGCGCGCTGTCCGTCGGCGGCGAGGCCTCATCCGCCGGCCTCCTCGACAAGTGGAGCCGGCGACTTGACCTCATCCACGCCTACGGGCCGACCGAGACGACCGTCATCTGCGCCACCGAGAACATACTCCCTAGTCAAGATGGGAAGCTGCCAAACCCGTCCAATATTGGCCTCGCCAACCCCAACGTCACCCTGCTCATCTGTCCAGAAGACTCAGAGCAAGTCCTCGGCCCCGACGAGACGGGCGAGATCTGCATCGCCGGACCACAAGTCTCCCGCGGCTACCGCGCACAACCCGAGCTCACCGCCGAAAAGTTCCGCACCATTGTGCATGACGGCCACACGACCCGGATGTACCGCTCCGGCGACCGGGGTTTCATCGGCGCCGCGGACGGCAAGCTGCACATCCTCGGCCGCATGAACAACCGCGAGATCAAGCTGCGCGGGTTCCGCATGGACCTCGCCGCCATTGAGAAGAGCATCCTCGACAACTGCCCCGAGGTCATGATGGCCTCGGTGCAGGTCGTCGACGAGAAGCTCGTCGCGTTTGCGTGCCCGACGACGCTGGAGGCGGATGGCATCCGCCAGCGTATCGCGCTTGACCTACCATCGTATTCGGTGCCGAGTGAGATCACGGCGGTCGACAGCCTGCCGCTCAATGCCAACGGCAAGGTAGACCACAAGGAGGTGCTGCTGCAGTTTGGCAGCCAGAGCACCACTACCAACCCGGTTGCTAAGCTGCCCAAGCCCGCCGTAACCGTCAAGACTACCGTCTCGAAGAAGAAGGAGACTCAATCCTCCGACGCGAGCCTGATGGACCGTCTCGAAGCCTCCATCACATCTCTCTGGCAAAAGGTCCTCGGGTGCCGCGACGCGCCCGCGCCAGACATCACCTTCTACAACGCTGGCGGCCACAGCATCCTCCTCTCCGCCCTACACAAGGAGCTCGTCTCCCTCTATCCCGCCGCCAAAATCTCCCTCCTCGATGTCTTCTACAACCCCACGATCCGGCGACAAGCCCAGCGCCTCGCCGAGCTCGTCAGCGCCGACACCAGCTTCGTCCCCAGCAGCAACGCCTCCGACGTCTCCGTGCCGTCCACGCCCAAGTCATCCGGCCGATCCACCGCCGCCACTTCCGTGTCCGCGCACGCGCCGCTGTTCGCCATCGTCGGCATGGCCGGCCGCTTCCCCGGTGCCGACTCTGTGGACGCCATGTGGGAGCTGCTCATGGAGCAGCGCGACGGCGTCAGCACGAGCGACGGCGCCGGTGCGCAGAGTGCGGACCTGGCGGACGGCGAGATCTTTGTGCCGCGGTACGGCAGCATCAATGGCCTCGACGACTTCCGCGCCAGTGACTGGAACATGTCCGAAGAGGAAGCAAGAACACTAGATCCCCAGGTACGTCCCCTACCCTCTACATCTTTCCCAAATCAGCAAACTAACACCACCCTTAGAAACGCATGTTCCTCATGGTCGCTGAAGAGGCCCTCCGCGACGCCTCCATCCCCGTTCGCACCACCGAGGGCACCGACGTCGGCACCTTTGTCGGCGTCGCCCCCAACACCTACCTCGAGTGCGGCGGGCCCTCCTCCCTCCCCGGCGACGCCTTTGAGCGTCGCTACAAGGCCGTCCTCGACCCCAACGCCTCCACCCTCACCGCCTACCGTCTCAACCTCACCGGTCCCGGCGCCGACGTCGGCGCCGCCTGCGCCTCCTCCCTCGTCGCCCTGCACCAAGCCCTGCGCGCCCTCCGCGCCGGCGACTGCGCCGCCGCCCTCGTCGGCGGCGTCTCCGTCGCTTACCCCCAGCTCGGCGGCTACGCCACCGCCTCCGGCAAGATCTTCTCCGCCCAGGGCATCTGCCGCCCGCTCGACGCCGGCGCTGACGGCTCCGTGCCGGCCGACGGCGTCGCCGCTGTCGTAGTGAAGCCGCTCGCCGCCGCCCGCGCAGCAGGAGACCGCGTCTACGCGGTCATCGAGGGCCACGCGGTCGGCACCGACGGTGCCGTCGACAAGATTGGCTTCACCGTGCCCAGCTCCTCCGGCCAGGCGCGCGTCCTGCGAGCCGCCATGGCCGACACGCGGCTGCCTGGCCCCGCGGCTGTGCGGTACGTCGAGATGCACGGCAGCGGCACCAGCGTCGGCGACGCGCTCGAGTACAAGGGCATCGAGCGCGCCGTAGCCGCGTACTCGGCCTCCTGGACCCCCGGCGGCGGCTCCTCGTCCTGCGGCAGCAGCGGTACCGTCTCGCCGACCGGCACCGAGCAGCAGCACGGTCAGAAACAAGCCCGGCGCACTCTCTTTGTCGGCTCCAACAAGGGCAACTTTGGCAACGCCGAGGCCGCGTCCGGCCTCTTCTCGCTCATCAAGGCCGCGCTCGCCGTCAGCAAGGGCGTCGTGCCGCCGCTGCGCCAGCTTGGAGACTGCAACGACCTCATGGGCGTGTCCGAGGCCAGCGTCGTCCAGCCGCTGCGCAAGCAGCTCCGCCTCGAAAGCGGCGACCGCGTCGGCGTCACGGCGCTGGGGTACGGCGGCGTCAACGCGCACTGCATCCTCGCCAGCTTGGACGCGGTAGAGCAGAGGGAGTGAAGAAAAGGGGGACTGTGATGCATCTGAGCGAGTTGACTGTGGTCTTTTATTGTGCAAGTTTCTGTGGGCCGAGCAAGGAGGCTGCATGAACATTTTCAGTTGGCGGGATGGACGAAAAGAAATGAACAGATTGTATAAAGAAATGAATGCGTACCGCTGGATGACTAGTCCAGTAGGCCACTGGATGAACTCAACCCATGACTTCAGTTTCGCGTGGATTGTGGAAGGGACTTGTTTATACGCAGAGTTGAATTCTCGGTTGAACCTGCATGTTGGTTCCGTGCATGTAGACAGTGTAGAGAACTTTCGGCTATCAATTGGCAAGTGCATTCTCCTCTCAAGAAATGAGGGTAAAACACAGCATGACTATACTAGATATAAATATGGTTGTTTTTTCTCGTCAAATAGTAAGAGCATGGAGATGCATCATCTCAACCCTCTCCATGTCTCAGCGCGAACAAAAGTCAGGACGAAATGGGGTTGTCTCTCTGTAAAATCGAAAAGCTCGGGGCAAAATGGAACATTTGGTGTAGAAATTGCAAACGAGCCCAACAAACAACAAAACGGGAAAAACTCAAAACGAGTAAAGAGCCCAAGCTAGATATCCGAGTTGCCAGACTCGTGGCCGCACAAAAACTCCCCCAACCCTGCCCTCTTCCTTTCCACTTTTGTCGATAAATGAAATGACAATAAATCAGCCATCATCCACTCCGCCACCCCTCAAGGTTCTTTCTATAGTCATCTTTTTTCCTTCAATATTTTCAACTCATCTTGCTTACTCATGCATCCTCGAATATCATCTGGCTGTTTTCAATGACAAACTGTATAGCGATATTCTTGGCATGCATGTCGGTCATTTCTCGCTCAATGCTCAGGTCTCGCATGATGGTGGGTGCAAAGACAACTGCTAGGTTCTTGGGTGACATGAGGTTTTCGGGCTCCCGATGAGCAACGCGCTGCAGGTGGAACATGAGAAACTCGAGACAGTCGCGGTGGCTCTGGGGCATCGCGGAAAATGTCCTGCTTAACTGCGCGCAACGCTCAGTTTCTTCCGATACAGCTGCGATTCGTTAGTACATCCTAAGCCCATCACCGAGGATCAGCATCAACATACCATTTGATTCCAATACACGGTCATATACATCAAACGTCACCAGTGGCGTTGGAAGCTTGCGGAAGTATTGCTTTAGCACACTTGTGACTGCCGTAATATCCAAGTCTGGGTCGGAGATATCAAAGTTTTCGCTCTTCTCGAAGCCCTCCTTGATCTGGTTGATTTGAGAATTGCCACCAGTCTTGCGGTAGATGCCCTCTTGGTCCATGCCACGCAACTCGACCTCTTCGATACAGCGAGTGACGACATTAGGTATTTGTCGGTGCTCATACTCGGTGCGCTCGGCTAGGTCCGAGCCAAACAAGATTGACGGGGGCTCGGCTGCGAGAGGCGTTGAGAATGTGGTGGCGGAAAGAGACTTGGGTACAGCGGTCTTCTTGCCAAAGAAACCAAAACCTTGTTGCTTATTGGCAGCGTTGAGACCAGCAGGGCCGGCACTCGGCGCGGGAGTCATGTCCGCCTGTGTGACTGTCATGTTGTATGGTAGACCAATGTTATCGGTAGTCAAGCCGCCGGGCTGTCCACCCATTTGACCTGGCCGGTCACGCTCGTTCTGTTGAAAGGCAACGACAGCGCGGTTGACACCCTTGGCAACGTTCTGTGCCATCGTCTTGGAACCCTTCTTCCAGTTGAACTTCTTCACTTGGCCCTTGCGCACCTGTACCACGGTAGGGCCAGATTCGACGATGTGCTCCTCGTCTGCCGGGACAAGGGTAGCGCCGGTGGTCATGCTGGCGGAGTCGAGGTTGGCGTTGGAGCTGGCCGCACCACGCTGACCATAGATGCCAAGACCGTTGGACGGCGAACGCAAGTCACCGATTTGCGACTTGAATCTTTCTTGAATCTGGTGCGTCATCTCGTTGTTCATGTCGGCAAGCTGGGCATTCTTGGAGGAAAGCTGCTCAAATTCCATCAGGGCCCTGTCACGATCGGCCACGGCCTGATGTTTTTCCTCAAGAAGCTTATCGCGCCGCTCATGCAGCGAGGCTATCTCGGATGCCATAGTCGCCTTGACCCGCTCCAACTTTTTGACAAAGTCTTTGATGGCAGAGTCCTCAAGCTCCTGAACGTCAATTGGTGCCTTGGTTTCTTTAGCTTTTTCCACATAGCCAGCAAGGACCTCGAGCTGACGAATCATAATTTCCGCCTGAGTATCCAGAACGGAAACAGTCTTGCGCTTCTCAACGAGCTTCTTGTCAAGGGTCTGCAAGTCCTTTTCAGTATTGAACTGTCGCTCGAGCTCCGCCACGCGCTGCTCCGAATTTCGCAGCTGACGCTTCAGCATGGCCGAATCCTCGGCCTTGACCAGGGAGACGGGGCTGCTGATATCGTGGCTGTGGCCGTCATCGAGGTGCTGGCCTCTTGACCAACGGGGCGAGACAGTCGATCGGGTTGTCTCGCTTATGCTTCGCGTGTGGCTCTGCCTCGGGTTGTGGCTAGACTCGATGCTGCCTGTACGACCATGTCGGACCGCGTTAGAAACCCGGCGCAAGAGCGAGGATGAACCTTCGTCGGTCCCAAGGATTCTAGCCATATCCTCGTCCAGGGTGAAATCGGCACCGCTGCTCCATCTGGGTAGTTTTGGCGATACTTTGGGAGACTGACCATCATCTTTGGCACCAACGGAGCCTCTAGAACCCGGCGGTACGGGTGCGGTTCGCGGCTGCATGTAGCTTTCATTGGGGGTAGGCTTCTCGACCACGTTTGCGGCGGGTCCAACTGCAATGCGTGTTAATTGAGTGTGGGGGTTGCCGAGGATGGGTAAGGGCTCACGAGTTCTGCTGGCAGACGCCGGCAGCTCCTTGCGGGCAATGGCCATGCCTGGACCCGAGCGCCCAGCTTTTGAGTTGGCGTCTTGAGAGTACGTGGTCGAGTCCTCTTCAGGCGACCGGGCCTCCTGAGAGGCACGGGCTCGCGGTGGGACGCTCGGTTGCTTGATATCGGTAGACTGTGAGCTGTTTGTTCTGGATGTCTGCAAACGCTTGCTACGAGGAGCCTCGGGCGTTCTGGATTCATCGGTATCGGGCGAGGCCTTGGAAACCTTGTTCCTCTCCTTGTCGGTCTTGGACAGCTTACGCGAGGGAGCCATGGCCTGCGTAATATGATCCGCGGACTGCTGACGACCCTTTTCTTGAAATGCAATGTGAGGAGATGCAGCAGGGTCACCACGTCTCTCGGCGGACACCTTATTGTTTCGGGATGAGACATCGGTGTTGTGGTCCGGAGCTGGAGAGGCCTTGGCAGAGCCGTTGGGTGTAGGATCTAGAGCAACAGAAATGTAGAAGCCATCGGAGTCATTTTGATTGCTGCCATGGCCACTGGGGAGGATGGCGGAGTTCCTATTCTTCCTGTATGTGCTGGAGGGCAGGGTCAGCGTATCCTTGCCGGGGGCATTGGCATTGTTGGCACCGTCAACTGAAGGGCGTTCTGGGGACCTCGCGGGAATGGGAGCGGCTCTCGAGTTGTTATTGACGCGAGGTGCTGTATTCTGAGGTCGTGGGGAGGTGGTCACTGCACTGTCGGAGTCGGCTTCTCCCTGGTCGGTG
Source organism: Cordyceps cateniannulata (assembly GCA_028828415.1). Classification (NCBI taxonomy): domain Eukaryota; kingdom Fungi; phylum Ascomycota; class Sordariomycetes; order Hypocreales; family Cordycipitaceae; genus Cordyceps; species Cordyceps cateniannulata. The sequence continues at coordinate 337,361 of JAPHMX010000002.1, forward strand.
GGTGTGATCTCGGGAGGTAGGGCAGGCAGGGACTTATCCGTGATGACGGCAGATGGGTCCTCCTTGTCTCTCGCTTTTGCAGCGTTCGCTTTGGAGCGTTTCCGACGTCGGGCCATTATGGTTTCATGGCACCCCATACAGAAGATTCCTTGTGATGTGCGTGCATAACGCAGGTTTTCGATCTTGCGTTTGCAGTTTCGGCAACGAAAGCAGGTAGAGCAAAAGGCCTGATCGCCTGTCAAGATGGCGAGGTCCTCGATTTTGTTGCCGCAGGCATTGCATGTATATGTACAGTTGTTGCAGACGAGGGAGCCGTCGCCTAGAAGGAGAAGGTTGGCGTCGGAGTCGAGGAGGGTGCCGCAGGAGTGGCAGCGGAAGCAGTCGAGATGCCATCGTTGGCCGGCTAGAGAGCAATTGAGGGTCAGCATGGAATTGGGGACGCGAGTGATGCTCCGTGCGGTGTAAGGACTTGGGGCCGAGCAAGAACGTACCCAACTCGAAAGCTTTGCCTTCTTCGAGGATCTGTGGTAGAGAGGAGATTTGGTCAGCTTGGGCGGTGATTGGCGTGGCGGTGCGCGCAACGGCGAGGGAGAATACGCACCTCTCCGCAGCCTCTGCAGGGAAAGACATCGTCGGAATCGAGCGCACCGTCGAGGTACTCGTCAACGACGGCAGTCATGATTGCGAATCAAGGCCTCGGGCCGGGAAGGCAGGGTCGATGGGTTGCCAATGGCGGGTGATGGCAGCAGAGCTTGGTGGTGGGCTCTGCGACGAAGGCAGAGCTCAGGGGCGGGGCGCGCAAGCTGGACGGGCGGGAGGCAAACGGCTCAGGGTTGGACTGCTCGGGCTTAGGGGAGAGTCGACATGAGGGTCGAGATGGGGGAATCGATGATTGTGTAGAACGGTATCTTGGTGATTTGTAAGGTCCACTGGCAAACGCAGGAAAAAGGGACAGGGCAGTGCGGCGGCCGCGCCAAGGAGAGACTCTGTCTGAGCTGGTGGTGTTTGCGGCGTATTCGGGAAATAAACGCAGACGCGTAGTGGAAGACGAAATGCCAGTATGTATCGAGAGAGTTTGAGGCGAGCAATAATAGGTGACGAGTAATCGCGGTATGGGATTGGGAGGGGGGAGGTGAGCGGATTGGATTTGCACCGTCGACCCAATGGCTGCTTGGCTGCTTGGCTGTAGACTGTGGCAGAGGGGAGAGGCGCAGGCGCAAAGCAGGTGAGGCGTTGTTGGGTGGGACGGAGTCCAGGGGTCGGTCAGGAGATGAGCAGGGAAGGGCGCTGCCAGTTGCCAGCTTGGTGCTAAGTTTGAGTGGGAGGTGGTGGTCGATGATGGGGGTCCAAGGCGGCGTGGAGGGAAAGGGCAGGGGACGTGTAGATTGGAAATTGGATCAAGAGGGAGAAGTAAGGGCTATCAGATGATTATCAGGATTTTGGCCGTAGATTACCTGTGCTGCATCGCTGTCGGTAACGACACGATAGTACAGTGGCGATGAGATGGAATCATGGGTCGACAGTGACAGTGGTTGGTCTACATCGGTACTTGGCTGGGCTTGTAACACAAGGCCAACCCAAGGTACCTATGTAGATTTATTACCACCTGTCCCAGTACGTAGACGCAGCTCGTAATAATAAAGCCAGCAGCCAAGGTAACAAGTAGCATTGAAATTCTGACAAGTCCAACTTACCTTCCATGGTACCGCATACCAGTACCATGACCAGCCAAAACGGATTATTAAGAGCCATAACGAATGGCGTTGGGCAATGCTTACACCGTTTAGTACTGCTAAGGTTGTACACCTCAGCCAGTGGCTGTCCCCGCTACAAAAAGGTACAGCGATGGCATCTCCCGGTTTCATGATGGACGAGTCACGTTGGATGCCACGTTTTCTTTCCCTTGTTTCTTTTTCCTTGTTGGAGGGTGCCTGCCAATCACTGTTCAGTTCAGCACTCCCTAATCTGTACAACAGGCCACCGGGTACTAGGTAGTTAATAGTAGATACCTGCCTATTTTCAACCCAGGCACAGCCGAGACGCTTCAACTCCTCCTCTAACAATCCAACACTCCAGCCAGGATCCCAGCCCTCGGAATGCAAAGTACCTTATTAGCCAAACGAACCACGAAATTGAAACCATTCTTGTTCAAGTATGGATACCACCTGCCCTTTACCACACATCCCGTTGCTCCTATTTCTAAGTTAGGACCTGCCTAGGGAGGAGGAGGTAGGCTTTGGGCTAGTCGAGACCCCTCCAGTCCGTCCCCTGGACCCTGTACCCCTGGAGTCCGTTGTTGCAACCCATTTGCTGCAACACAAAAGTCGCACCACGGCATCATGACCTCCAGTGCCTACGTCCGCTGCCTCCGTCTGCTGCGCTACCAACAAAGAGTATATCATTAACTGGCAGAGCCATCGGCCATCTACTAAGGTACTGAATGATTCCACAGTGGTTAGACTACCAAGACACCCTGCCGCGCGGTGGCGTCTACCTACTGCCGAGGTATGCATGCAACGCAACGTCGACAAACAGAGCTGAAAAATGGCAAGAGTCGAGGCGGTCCGGTTGTCAACAATCACGCTTGCCAGTAGTTTTTCCGATTGTTATTACTGAGCGGCTTTTGGGCCGAAATGACAAGGCCCAAACCATTTCCCATCCCGTACGAATACAACGTCCCATCCCTAGATCAACATATTCCACATATTGATTCAGATTCATCGGTACGCTCCCGCTCCGACGCGCGTGCGGCCCATGCTGCTCTCAGATCCCTTCGATGAAAGGAGGAAAAATGCGGTTTACATGTCTGCATGTCTCCGTCGCACGCACAGAGATGACTTACATGACTAGGTCTGCTGCAGCAGCACTGTCAGCTTGCGCTGTGTGTCTTCAGCGATGCATCCTCGTGCAGCTCAGTGAGCAGATCAATTCCAATTCTAGCACGCTGCTCCTCTTTCATGTTTCCTTCCTTTTCCGCACATCCATCTTGAAGTCGTGTCTCGCCGCTTTCACTCAACAACAGCGTCGAAAGAAAAAAAACCCCTCCTCCACTCAGGTTACGAGACTGCAGTATCCCTGCGCGTGTGAACCTTCGGCTTTGCTCAGCAATGCACCATCTGCTCACAGCCGGTTTATTCAGAAGCTATTTCGTTTACCCGTTCAACCTTGGTCTGGCTGTGGCGCTGTTTCGTGTGCTGCTGTCTGCCCCTCATAGCCGCCTTCTGCCCGCCACCTTCTCCGCCTCCCATGATGGAATCTGCAGCAGCAAAGCGCCTTATAATATATTATGAGCGCATCGGGCATGTACATCTGGTCCACTGTTGCCAAAGTCCCTCTCCATACATTCATGCTCGCTCACCTGCCCGACGCTGAGGGGTTGAGAGTTGTCTCCAGTTCGCACAGACTGTGGCCCCCCTGTCTACAGCGGCATTGCCGCAACCCCAACAGGGATCCGGACGCCATCTGTTTCGTAAATCCATGGCTTGCACATCCGACAAATCACTCGTCAGGCACCCGCAAGAAAAGAAAGGAAGAGGAGCTCCAGAATGTGCAGTACGCTGTGTTGTCGTTGTCATCTGAAATTGTCCTATTCTGCGGTATCACGATCTAATTTAACGCAAGGGGAGCAGGGCACTTGCACGGCGTCGCGCGTTCTGTCCTCCCATGCTGTTGACATGGCACACCCACTACCCCTTGCGGTGATCTGAGGCTATCCGTGGGGCATCCTGGGAACAGGGTGGTTTTGCAATCTGTGTCGGTTCTTAAGGGCCATGTTGAATTCCCACGATTGCGATTGCAAAATGCTGAACGGTATCCATCGCAGCATCCAACACAAGCATGACAGCTGCGGCGCAAAGCCCTCTTGAATATACCTATATGCATTAGAGGTCACAAAAGATGACGCTGCAGCAAATAAACGAAACAAGCGAGTTAATATTTCCGTGGCTCACGATATGATTTGCAGTTTCAGAACCCATCTTCCTTACCCAAGAGGGTCACATCATGGTTCCTTTGTGCCAGCTACATCTGCAACGTCAAACCCCCTCTTTGTTATACCCTCTTTGCCACTGGTATCAACGAGTCACATTTCCTAAAGTGTCGAGAGTCATACTGCTCATAATTCTCCGTACTTGTCTCCTATATGGTGGCTTGCTATCGAAAGCAAGCCGCCACCAAAGTCCCCCCTCCCCCCTCCTTCCTGTGGGCCAAACACAACGTGTTTGTAGTAGACAAGGCCCAGCCAGATCGACTGTGTGTGGCGGAATGTGAGGATGCAGTACACCGCTTCTCGCAATGCGCGTGCAGAGGCTGGCAAGCAGACCACATCACAAGATGGGGACCAGTGGGTTTGTCGCAAGTATACAGGCGCCTTTGCGCCCGTCGTGTTCGATTCGGCGTGGTCTGCATACGTCGAGCGACACACCATCGGGATGTTTCTGAAACAGGAACCAAGGCATCCAGTGTTGGTCTTCTTCCAGCTCTGCCGTCACAACAGGATACAGAAAGCCCCCCCAGAGGTTACAATGTCATGTCACGGCATCCAATGAGCGGGTTTTCCAGGTTGCGTCTATCCGCCGAGAGGCGGTCGTCCAATCATTGATTTGTCGCTAAAAAAAGGATATCACAACGCCATGTACGAGTTCCAACAAGATGCCATGCAATACACAACCCCGGCCTCCTTCCCACATCACCAGCCCTCACTTGCTCCCCGCCACCATCTTCTTCACCTTGTCGAGCAGGATGCCGCTCTCGCGGCCCAGCTTCTTCTTGCCGTCGCGCCCGACCGTCTTGGCCATGGCCTTCTTGAAGCGGTCCCTCTCGGCCAGCCGCGCGTTCCGCTCGGCCATCCGCGCCTCGCGCTCGCCGGCGCGCCGCTCCGCCTCGGCCTTGCGCTCCGCGGCCCGCGCCAGCTGCTTGTCATAGTAGCCGGGGCGTCGCGTGCGGCGGAGGTTGCCGTCGCTGGTGCCGTCGCGCTCGCCACGGGCCGAGTTTTGCGCGACCTCCTCGTCCTTGATCATGAGCTCCCGCGTCGGGTGCATGACCTCGTTGCCGGCGTCGTCCTCGACGTCCTTCTCATCCAGACTGGCAGCGGCGTCGGCATCGTCATCCTGCTCGGCCTCGCCGGTGGCAGATTCTCTTTGCTCGCGCTCCTTGATCTTGGCATAGGCCTTTTTGACCTTGGCCTTGTGAATCAGATCCTGCTTGATCTTTGTGACTGCGTAGGGATAATCTGCGTCAGCGTCATCACTTTAAATCTCTTCTCGCTTTTCCATTTTTATCTGGGGCCCTTTTTAGGTCAAAGTCGGGTGAGATGTGCAGCTTATTAACCTGCTCATCGTTTTGAAGCAGTGAAAAAAAAAGAAAAGCTTCCACTCATCAAGCACGTACCTTTACGACGCCAAGGCCCGTCAGGTAAGTTGTCCGGGCCGACTCTGAATCCCTTGCGATGCTTTTTCCCCGCTTCGCTGTCGCCGACCGGCTTCTTTACGGGTTTCGGCGCCATGGTGAGCGCAGTCTGATGTGATGTCTGTTGTCGAGGTAGAATGGCTGGTGAAGAAAAATCAAAGTGTTGCAATGCATTGTACCAATGTACCCGGCTGTCCGAATCAGGCCAAAAGTGGGTGCCAGCAGTGGGGACTGTGGCGGGCGATGGCTCCGACCTTGAGAAAATAGCACGACGGGATGAGCATGATATCATTTCATGTGCTTTTGTATGAAGGATTCGGTGATACTGGTGCAGGTTGCTACTGCAAGCTACTACCTAGGCGGCACATGCAACTCGTAAAAGCAAAACCTGCGTTATTTCGTGAATGGGATTCAGCTGCGGCTTTTCGCTGCTTGGGGTCTCAATACAATAGGTAGCGCCTTACTGCAGCCGATCGGACCGCCAACTTCCATTTTCCTGCCAGGGTTGCATCGAGTGTGACAAGCCGAACAACTGGAACTGCTCAACGGCATCTGCTGTAACAGACCCTTGATATCTATTGGCCCTCTTTATTAGTATACTGCACCCTTATGGAGAAGCTTTGCATCATGGAAAAGCTGCGTGCAGCAGGAGGCTTTTTGCTAGTGAAAGCTACATAGGACTGCCACCACTGTCTGCGGTACTTGGCTGTGCTCTGTAAATGCAGCGGCCTTCGGGTACTGCCAATGGGTCTCTCCAGTGGTTGGCTGTCGTTTACAGCGCCCAATGTCCACCAGAACCCACCCTGAATGCCACTGGCGCGCCCACTGAAAGCCCACTGAAGCCCACTTCGTCCAGGCCTGATCTGGACCTTCCGCCCAACCGCCCAGCTGTCGCATGACGAGCCTTGCTGCCCCACCAGCCTCCGACACATCTTGGACCCGACTCGTTCGTTCCCGTCCTGCATGCATTGTCCATGATTCACCGCTGCCCGTTGCTTGTCTCTCTTGTTCTTTTATCTGCCAACCTCTCTGTCCTTCGTCTCCCACCTCCCAACTTCGTCCGTGTCACCCAACAAACAAGAACTGTCCGGCAGTGCCACCTCCCCCTCTGTACCACCAACCATCCTAGGTACTAAGGAGCCCAGTAGCCCGCAGCGCCAACCGCCCGCTAACGACAGCCCGTTGTCGGAGACGAAGCCCTCGACAACCTTGGACCCAGCCCGACCCGTGGCCGTTTTGATCTCCCGCTCCTGGGACCGCAGCGCGGCTGTGGTTAAGGATACACGATATCATGCCCATCTTCCGGGAAGATTTAGAGCACGCTCGCCCGCCCCTCGACCCGCCTCCGCTGTCCCGGCTGGTCGACGGTGATGACGATACACTGCTCCGCCTCAGGCGCCTCTCCGAGGTGAGCCTCCCGGTCGAGCTCTGCGATGGTCCGATACCAGACAGTCTCGAGAAGCGTCTAGAGACACCGGACAACCAAAATGAGTCGCATATACTCGATAGATCTGTACTCATCGAGAGGCTTAAACGACGGGAGAGTCCGTCATGGATCCCCAACCGCCATGTATGTTGCTCTTCTTTACGAATAAACGGTGTAAATACTAACAGGATGTATAGCTTGATTCTCGAATACAACATGCCAATCTATCACCAGCCGCCCCGACATCGCCACAGTCTCCCAGTCTACTCCCTTCGCCGCAAATTACCAAGGACAAGGACCAACCCGCCTCCCCAATACATAACCCATTACACGATGGCCTCGGTATCGAGCGCCCACGTTCCGCACTACACAGCGGTGACTTTACCCACGATGACTCCTCATCGTCGTCTTCGTCCGTTCAGGACGAGCACCGCCGTCAACCGACTACTAGGCGCCGACAGGACCACCTCTCTATGGACATGGCTTGGATGGCCACCTCCCCGCCTCGACCACCTGTACCTTTTGAAACTCATAGCCCATTCGCCGAGCCAGGCACCAGCTTCAAATCATCATTATCCTCGTCACTATCCTCGTCGTTTGCGTACCAGCTGCCGACAAGCCCGCTCGCGCAGTCTATCACCAACGAGGACCAGAACGGCTTCACAGAGCCGTTCCGTGAGGGTGGCTTCCTTAGTGACAAGATGGATGTGCTTCGTGGCAGCTACGATGAGACCTCGCCATTCTCATCGCCGCTTCGGCCCTCTCGCGCCCACTCGCGCGCTTCGTTTCGCAGAGAGGCCACGCTTCCGTACCAGGCGCACCAGCCGCGACGCTCCTCCGGCTCCGGCATGCACTTCCTGCACCCCGGGTCGTCACCCCAGCGCTCCATAGCCCGCTCTCGTCGTCCCTCGCTCGGAGCCGAGTCCTCTCCGTCGCTCCACGCCTCCATGGTGGGCTCCTACGAGGAGAGCATCCTGCAAGGCCGCATGTCCACCACGCCGTCCAAGCCCTTTGACTTCATGGCCCAGATTGGCGTCCTCGGCAAAGGCAAGTGCAAGTCGCGCCTACGGTGTCCGCCTCACGTCACGCTACCCTTCCCTGCCGTCTTTTACAGCTACGGGAGCACCAGCGCCGCGCGATCGCAGAGCAACGACGGGCCCAGTCCGTACGTCGGCCAGATCGATCTCGAGAACGGCCTGCCCAACCCGGACGCTGAGGCTCAGAAACGCAGAGTTATGCGCCACCAGGCCCAATCCACCGATATGGATATCGACATGCTCCTAGACGGCCCGCTGCTGACAACCGACGACGGCCCAGGCTCTGGGCCGCTCAAGGCACCCCCGGGGGGCAGCTACCGCATTCCGGAGAAGGGTCAAATCCAGATTGTCATCAAGAACCAGAACAAGACGGCTGTCAAGCTCTTCCTCGTCCCGTACGATCTCACCGGCATGCCCCCCGGCACAAAGACGTTTATCCGGCAGCGCAGCTACTCGCATGGGCCCATCATCGACAATCTACCCAGCCTCTCTACTCAGTCCTCCACCGCCGCTGCCACTGCCGCCGCGGACCGCCCAACCCTTCGGTACCTTGTTCACTTGCACGTCTGTAGCCCGAGCAAGGGCCGCTTCTACCTCTACAAGAGCATTCGCATCGTCTTTGCCAACCGCGTCCCCGAGGGCAAAGAGAAGCTCCGCAACGAGACCACGCTGCCGGAGCCGCGCTTCACGCCCTACAAGCCGGTTCGGCAGATGCACCATGTTTCTTCCTCCTCGCTCTACGGCCGTTCTGGCGCCGCCCTGGCTGCTGACAAGGCCCTTCGACGGCGCAGTCTCGGCATCCCGCCCAGTAGTAGCGGTGACGCAGCACACCACCGCTCGTCTTTTTCCGCCGCCGCTCTGGCCACCTTGAACCAGCAGCGTCGGCTCTCCGGACCCCGTGGCGGCAGCGGCGGAGGTGCTGGCCACGCGCGCCCTATTGAGCCCGTGCCGTTTTGCTTCCCCGCGCGTCTGGGCAGTGATGCCGTGCATGATGACCTCGATGGGCCGCCTCGCTCGCCGCCCAGTCGTCCCTCGACCAACGACTCGTCCGTGTCGTGGGGCTACGAGAAGCTTAGTAGAGGTGATGTCGGCTACGGCGGCAACGCCTTTGCCAGCGCTGATGATCCATCGAGTGGTGCTCCTCGTCTGCCTGGCGGCAGCGGTGGCGGCCCTGTACCGGAGAGCTTGCTCTCGCAGCGACTTCGGTCGCTGGGCGTCGAGCAGGCGGCGCGCTCGCCACCACCATTTTGAAAATTATGATGTATATTTTATGACTCGAGAATCCCTGGCTAGGGACTATCAATACCCCCCTCTTCTGAGCTTGCTGTTGGAATTGGCACTTATATTAACACAGGCGGGCAGCGACACAATGTTGGCCTTCTTTACATGGCTATTGCTATCACTTGGAATATTTGCTTCGGAGTTGGGTTTTTTTTTTTTTGGATTTTGCAAAATTAAATAGACACCAAACAGGTTACTCTGCAGCGCAGTCGCTCATTATACCATAACTAGACTCTGTACAAAATATCTTTAAATATCTCGCAATGCAATATGCCAACTTGTTCAAGTTTGTTTATATATGATACACTAGCTATAATTAGATGTAAAACTCTAAATTTTTCTATGAATACTATAAATACATTGTAATACATTCTCCTCCAGTGTACGAAAAAACGATGACGACTACATTCACAAGCCTAGAACCTACGCCGCCTTCCCTTTGGCGGTACGTACACGCGTCCCCATTTCTTCGCCCACTCCCTACCACGACTCTCCCTGCTCGCGTTGAGCTGCGCGCCGAGCGTGAGCCGCATGGCCAGCAGGTCCCGCAGGGGCATCGCCGCCAGCGTGTCCTGCAGGATGGCCCTGTTCAAGCTCCTCGGCTTCTCGCCCGTGCCGCCGACGCGCGCCGCCGCCCACGTCTCCGGGATATCCGCAACGTCGACGGTCGTAAACGCGTGGTGCAGGAGCGGGTACTGCGTCTCGACGCGGTGCAGCTTGGCCGTCACGCCGCCGGACCAGGCGGCGAGCTTGCGCAGGCGCAGCCACTCGCGCTGGAGGCTGAGGACGGCGGTGCGCGAGGCGACGAGCACGCGCGCGTCGGTGAGCTCGTGGCGCTCGGCGAGCGACCGGCGCGGGTTGGCGGCCCAGCCGCGCCAGCGGGGCATCAGCAGTGTCTCGCACCAGTGCATGGCGGGCTCCCACTGGCCGAGCTCGGCGAGGCAGCAGATGAGCGTGTTCCACGTGTCGCGTGTGAACTGGAAGCCCGCGTCGAGGGCCGCCTGCGTGTAGGCGAGGAGGCGCCTGCCGTCACCGGCGGCGCGGTAGACCTTGGCGACGTGCGCCATGGGCCCGCTGAGATGGTAGGCGTATACGGGGAAGATGCTCTTGGTGGACGGGTTCTCGGCGCGACGGCGAATGTCCTTGAGGATCACGGCCCACAGCTGGAGGACGCGGTCGTGGCGGTCGTCGTCCAGATAGGCGCCCATGATGACGCTGAGAACCTCCGAGGGCATCTGCTCGCCTTGCTGGGAGACGGGTCGCATTTTGGCGTAGAGCGTCACCAGATCTTCGGCAAGGGCTATCTCACGCTTGTCGATGAGTAGTTTTAGCGCGTCTCCAAGATCGCGGAGCTCTCTGTTCAGCTCAGTGGCATCACGCCTGGCAGCAGTATATGGGTTGGGCTTGCGTTGTCGGGGGTGGGTTTCAGTGTTTTCGACGAGCTTTCGCATATATTGTACAAGCTCTCGAGCAAGTCGTGCTGTTCGGTCGGCAGTCGGCGCACGAACGAATCCAGATTCGAAGCGGGCCAGATGTGTAGCAAAGTTTGGCTGGATACCTGCACGGTCCATTTCCGTGGTGAGAATGTCGACAAGGGGCGCCTGCCTGGTTCCGATGGCACTGTTCATGACAATAGCGAAATGGTCGGCACTGATTGGCAGCATGTTGTCTGCAACAGCGCTGCGTAGTAGGCGATGCGCAGACGCGGTCTGCTTAGCGCGTCCTTGGGCGATGAGAACTGCCTCGCAAGTATTATGGTCCCAGGTGAGGTTGTTGTTCTGCATTCGCGGCAGCAGTTGGAAGCTTTTGTTCATCTTTCCAGCACTTGCATAAGCTCGAATCAGGCTGTTCCATCCCTCTCTGCTGGTGATGCCGCGACGTGCCATTTCTCCGCATATTTCCTCCGCCTCTTGTGTCAGGCCATTGTGCAAGTATGCCACCACAAGTGAGGTGGCCATGCTCTCCGATGGCCGGAGCAGCGCGATCTGAGCTTGATTGAACAATCTTAGAGTCTGCTCCAAGTCGCCATTCGCAGAATGCAGTCCCATCATGTGCTCGAATGCTTCGGTGTTTGGGCCATGGCGCTCGGTAATCACGCCGAAACAAACAGCGGCCTGTTTGTAGTTGCCTGCATTGATGTGGCACTGCAGCAGGGCATTGTCAATCACCGCATCGGGTTGAATTCCAGACTCCTTCATCGCAGATATTTCATGTTCAACACCAGTAACATCTCCGGATTGGGCGTAGGCATTGACAAGGCAGTAGAAGCCGCGAGCTTCCTTTATGGATTCAGGAAATGCCGTGACATATCGCCGCCATAGATCTCGGACAGCAGCTACATCGCCTGAGCGGGCGTAAAACGTCAAGAAATGTTCGTAAGCCCACTTGTCCATGCCCCCGTCCGATTTGATCCAGTCCTGGAATAGCAGTGCCAACCCAGCGGGATTGGTCGGATCATAAATCTTAAACATGCCTCGCAGAATGTCGGGAGTGAATTGAGCGTCGGGCCGCTGCCGGTATTTATCATAGATCTTGCCGAGGTGTCTCAACGACGATCTGGATTGCTTGCCAATCTTGGCGGATTGCAGGACGGACTGGATATATAATTGATAGTATGCGGTATTGTTGTAGTGAGAAAAAATAGTCATCGCGTTGCTTGGTTTGCACGGCTTGGCCAGCACAGACCGAATCATCAGGTGTCGTAGCTCATCGAACGCTTTCCGTGAGTAGAATTCCTTGTTTTCGGCTCGGATTTGGGCAAGACCCGTGTATTTGACATGCTTTTCGAACTCTGCAAATAGTGTATCCAGTTTCGGCACAGACGGAAGGTGGTCAAACGGTATTGCCTTGACAGAGTGGTTCCGAATGGCGGCTGCGTATTCGAACCAGACTCGGAACAGCTGTGGCCATTTGCGAGCAGCAAAGGCACTGGCTACAATGTACTGCATGCCACCAGCATAGTTATACTGGAGACCCTCTTTGAACCTGCCGAGAGCAGACGTAAATTTTCCGCAGACCGAAAGCGATCGAATAGCAGCAGAGAGGAGCTCGTCTGTCCACTCACTCTGTGGAAGCTGCCGGAATAGAGCCGCAGCCCGAGAACACTTCAAGTAATCGTCCGTTGTCGCCAAGGCAATGATAAGGCCAGGGCGCCGTGCCTCCTGTTCTTCCCGGGTCGCCTTTTGATAACAGCCCCAAGCATCATCGGCCGCTGGACTGGTCCACGATCCTCTGGATTTCACTTGGCTGAGAAGAGGGTCTGCTCGTGCTCTCGGCTTCGCGGGCTGTGCCGGCTCGGTCCTCTTGTGTATTGCAACGGGTGGATCAGACGCCTGAATGGCTTCCGGTTCGATCGCTTCCGATGTTGCGGTAGCTATCGACTGGTACTGTACAGGTGCGTCGGACGATTTCCGCGCGAGAGCGTCGTACCGCGTGGTGCACAAGATGGACGGCTCACTCCGTTGGAACGCGGCCATGTGCTGCGCCGAATACTGCCTCCGTCGCAGCGGTCGCAGCCGCTCCGACTTGGGCCTCGGGGCCAACACGCGATGCAATAAGGACTGCGTCTCATTGGGGTATAGAAAGTCGAGGAGGAACGAGGTGGCGACGAGTTTGGGCTCGAGCAGCTCCGAGGCCGCAGGCCTGACAGCGGCAGCGGCAGCAGCCCGATTCGACGGCGGCTCGCCGGGAGGCAAGGGCCAGAGGCTGGACAGCTCGAGAGCTGTGGCACCGTGCTGCCAGAAACCCGTGTGAAGCTGACGGGACCGACGGGCGGCCCGCCGCGTCTCGGGGATGGCGCGCTGGAGCTGGCCCGACTCCAGGCTCGCCACCGCCCGTTCAATCATCGGGCAGGAAGAGACGGGGGTCCCACGACCTGAACAGCCGTTATGATGTGCAGAGAATTGCGGGTGATGTGTATGTCAACATGGCAGTGCAAGGCTTGTTGAGCGCGCAAGGGAGTCGCAAGTTGGCTCGTGAGGCAGACTCGGTTTCGCTCGCGGGAAGAATCGCAGGCTGGTATGCCGGCTGTCTCAGCGTAGAATGTCGATTGATCGGTATCTGAGTGCAGTGTGTGAGTAACTCGAGTGTACGTCGTCACAGATCTGCAGGAAAGCCGAATTGTAGCCGGCTATAGGGGTGGTCAGGGTGATGAAAATGGCCTTATCCGTGATGAAAAAAGTTGGCGTCGGAGCTCTCTGGCTTCGGCAATACTGGGTCAGCTCCACGTGTAATTGGTCAGTGGCCCACTCGCTGTGTATTGGTGAAGGAACCTCAGGCCATTCACTGACAGGGGCAACACCAAACACAACGAAGCACAATGTCGAAATAAATAAAGTGAATTGAAAATTCCAATCTGTTTCAATTATGCTAGGCTTAATGATACCACAAAAATGTCGCTGCACGCAAATGTGGTGCAGAGTGATCGCCTGACTAGGACTAAAAATACATTGAAGCAAAGCAAGATAACCTTTGCTGCCGTGGCTGCGATAGAATATAATCAGTCCATACGACTGCATTTTTTCCTGTATCGGCTTTTTGAATTCCGTGCCAATCCGTGGCATTTTAGGACTTTTGGAGCAAATAATCCGCTGCCGTTGGAGCGTTAAATACGCTGGGCAGTATAAGGGGGCATTCAACCTGGGGTGTGATGCGTGGTGGCAGTCGTTTGTTGTGCTGCGGTTTGGGGTAAAGTATATCTGCGCTTTTGTTCCTTTTGACTATCGCTTGACGCGGGAGTCTGCCCTTTCTCTTCCGAGGGACTGACGGATGAATGGCGGGGCTTCGCTTGAGTCTGGGTTGTAGTATACATGTACAGTAGGTGACTCGGCTCCGTGCGAATGCATAGCCGCACTCATCCAGATTCGTTGGCCTTTTTCATCTGCCGGAGTTCGATAAGAGCTGGTCGGTTGCGGCTCTTGGTTCTCTGCTGTCGGCGGTAGGGCGGCTCCGTCGGATGGGGCGAGGCGGCCCGCGAGGGGCAGTGATCACGGCGGGCTTCCCGCTGTCTGGCATGGTAGGCGAGACGAAGAGCGTTGGAGGTGAGCGGCGCCGGGGAGCGAGCGCGAGAACGGGCGCGCGAGCGAGTCTGGGAGCGATGGGGAGAGATGGACCGGTGGCGGGAGCGGCCACGAAGAGTGCTGGATTCCTCTGTTCGCAGGGCTCGGATCTCAGGGCGTGTCGGGCTGCGGTGCCTCTTGCGGCCGCGCATGTCAGCGTCGGCGGTGTGGGGGAGAGCCATCTCGAGATAGTTGACGTCGCTGGTACTTTTGGTGGTCATGGCAGCGGCGATGTTGACTTGTTGGCGATGCAGAGGACGAGAGGCGAGGCAAACGGGTGACAACGTCAGTGTGTAAGTGGCGTAGATGGGGGCCGCAGTGATGTTGATACAAGTAGGCTGGAGAATGTAGTCGTGAAGACGAAGGCGGGGAAGAAAGGAACTTGGCAAGAATAAAGATGGTAGATTGAAAAGTGGTGTACAGGTGAAGGAAAGGAAGGGAGTAGGGGAGGTGAAGGGAAGATGAAGGAGAAGGAGGGAATGTGTGAATAGTTATACAAGGAATCGAGCCCCCCTGTCTGCACTGCACCCTTCAATATTAGTCGAGACGAAGGCGACCCAAAGTGTTGGGCTGCTTGCTACTGGAATTTGGGGGATTTGAAGGGGACTCAACCTGAAGGGCGGACGTGGTTCAGAGGGTTCAGGGCGCGGTCCAGCGTGGTTCAGGCCGACTAGCGCCATTCCTTAGCAGGAGTCGAGCCGCTCGTCCACTAAACAGGCTAGACTTGCAGGACGCTAGTTCAACACCACAACACCTAAATCAAGGGAGCATCATTCGCCGTCTGTACACTTTGTACTGATTCTTTGGGCGTAGTATTTTTAATTAGCGTATAATCTAAAGCCGTAATTGTTTTGGCATTTTCATATACTTGTTAGCGCGCCTCGTTTGATCTTGGCTGGCACGACAGCCCAAGGCCATACCTAAATGGAAAAGGGTCACATGAGGTCTCTAGCCAAATTCTGGCTGCCTGTTTTCTCTTTGCGAGTCTGTTGTCGCTGCTTCCTCAGGCTGCCACTTCTAGCACCGCAATCCCAGGCAACTTCATTCGGCCTCCCTCGCCCATCGAACCGCAATGACCATCTCATTCTCCGGCATCTCGGCCTTCCAGAATATTTCATCAGGCCAGGATGTACAGAATGAGCAGGGGGGGCGAAAAAGTCTTCCTCGATGCCTGCAATATGCGAACACCACCGTCTCACAGCTGGCGCCCAAACCTTGATGGATGCGCAAACCTCCAACCTCGACAACGCTCAATGCCGCTCAATGCCACTCACACACCACGCTCATGCACATATAGCACAATACCTACATACAAAGCGACACACACACACCACACAATTGCCTTATTATATACCCATGGCCCATCACCGATAGCGTACCTCTGTTGTGAGATGCAACCGACGCCTCCTCCCCATTCTCCACAGCACCATCTTACCATTGGCTTGTTGCCCATGCCCAGTAGCAGCCACCAACTCTAGGCTGTGACTCTTTTGCCGGGCAACAAACTTGTTGGAACAATTATGGACAGGTGTTCATGCTCCATGCTCATCATTCGTCACTGGCGCCCTGCCAACCCTATGCGTGCGTCTGCCCACGCGGGCCTATGACTCCAACCTCACGGCCTCGCGGCCCGCTCTCATTCATGGCCCTGCTTTTGGGCAGCAGCGACGAGGATCAGAGGCAAAAAAATAAATCCATGAATAACCAACCAACCAACTAATCCAGGCCCATGCTAGTTCATTCCCACTCTGAGCGCGGGGAACTCTACCGTGGCGCTAAAGTTGCTCATCCTAACCTAACCATTTCAGTATGGAACTAGTTGTCGTATCACTCTGGGACTGGAATAGGGGAATGGGCACACCAGCCAACAGGCCGAAGCCGCCCAGCACTCACGACAGCCATCACTGATCACTGATCACTGATCACTGCTAAATTTATCCCGACAGTCTGGTTCTGTGGGCTCATCAGCGGCCAACTCACTCAGGAGTCAGGGCAAGCCAAGGAGCATTTTGTTTCATTTGCTGGCTTTCTTGTCACCCTTTTGCTTGTCGCGCGCTTGGCCCTGGTCTCATTACTGCATACATTATTACATGGACATTGACCAGCCATCGGCAACCCCGACATGATATGTTGCTATGCCGTGACTTGTTATAACCAGCTCCGGCGGCGGGCTGCAGCAACCATACTGATTACGCAGTCAGCCAAGACTTCAAGACAGGCAGACAGCCGATCCTCACAAGCCTCGTCGCCGAATTCAGTGTCCATCACACAGCACATACATCACATTTCCTGACACAGCGTTCGCCGAGCCGCTTGTAGCCAACCACGCACCTTCTGCCGAGCCGTCTCGATAAGGGAGGGGTAGCGACAACACAATCCCCCTCTTCCACCAGCAATCATATCCCAAGACGTCAGCTCTGCTGTATGTTGGCGTCAGAGCCTATCCGCTAGTATGCCGATTACTGCCACCGCGTAACAAGAACGACTGAGAAGGACGTGGCGCTTTTTGGGCACGCCAAAACTTTAACTCGGCAGAGTGAAGAGAACCCAGCCGTCTGAGCACCACCTGACCTTCCCGTCCCTCCGGAGGGCTTTATCCGTCAACTGGTACGATTTGTGCGCCCGTGCCGATATGCGCCAACGAACAAGAGGCCAAGCCTCTGCATCGGCGCGCTCGGCACTTGGCCGCGACGTTGTTGCCAGCCCATGCAATGCCCAAAGCTGAGTGCATCTGCTTGGCGGATGGGATTTTCCATGCCATGCTTCTCATTACGACATGGTTAGGGGCATGATGCGCCATTGTTGACGACTGAAACAGGCCAAATGCGGACATGATATAATGTCTCAGTCGTATATGACCATGCGCTGGAGTTGTGCAACTGAGATCATGCAGCGCAAAAAACTGATATTTTTACGACAAGGATATTAAACGGTTCATGAAAATGCAACACGTCAAGTAAATGAATCCGACAAGCTTGTTACATCCTTGACCCAACTGTGACTCTATGACACCTGCAGAAGCCAACTTAAATAAACGGGTTTGCAATAAAAGAAGAAACCACTTACGCCCAAGATATGAGTCTTGCCTCGATCAATATCAAGAGACTGAATAAATCTCACGCGAATTCTCAAACATGTCTCTTACTAGCGAGTCTATGTCCTTCATTTCGTTGTTTGCTATACATGAGAATGTGCTGTGGCCTCTATAGGGTGGCTGTGCGTGGCTGAGAAACATGCACCACCACAACTTATCACCAACTCACAACCCAATTTCTTCCTTCTCCAACAGAATGTCAGCATCAAACGCAGCAGGCACACCGTTGTGCAGCGCTTTTACCGCCTCATCCGCGTGATCCGTGCCGGTCCAGACCTTGCCGTCCCGCACCGGAAACAGCAAACCCGCGGAGCCTCCGGGCCAAGCCCCCCCCCTCACCATCGCGAACCTCTCCGGAATCTCCGCCACGATGCCCTCAATGTCGCCTCGCTTGCGTGCCGCTTCCCCCCCTTTTGTCCCACGTCCATAGCCTATCCTCATAGACGGCCACACGCACAAAAACGGCCTCAAGGTCCTGGCGGTACATCCTGGCCTCGCCAGACGGGCACAGGTGCCGTACATGATGTCCGCGCGGCGTGGCGTCCTCGAGGTCAACGAGGATGCCGCGCGGCAGAAAGATGCCATGACGTAGTTTGGCAGTCGTCTAGAGCTCCCGGTGCTGCCCCGGGCCTTGTTCGCCATGGTCATCTCGAGAAAGTCCTGCTCCGGGCGCTCAATCGCGGCCACTTGGTCTTGAGCGCATGGCTCCAGTCCTCCGAGCCGGACAGCCTGGACCGATACCAAACGGCAGCGGATTCTTAAGATAAAGCCTCCTTCGAAAACTTTCAGTTTGTCAGAGTATCTTGTCGTCAGCCAACGGCAACGGGAAGAACCTTAGTTGCGCCGTGAGGGGTTGGACAGAAAAAGCTCTGTGTAACCTTTCGTTGACGACTAACTGCATTTAGAACTCACTTAATCGTCTGCGATAAGCTTGCACAACTTAATAAAGCTGTCTTGTTTCTTTGTTTTGCGTGGAGGTGTACGACTAGTATGACGCCGCGTGCTTACTCTGTGGTCGCCAAGTTGTCAGACAGAAGACGCCGTTTTTACGTTGAACAAAATGCCATTTATACTTGCAACGTCTATATAAAGACAGAAAAGGGTTGAGAAACCCTGCGATTGAACGTGTCATGGAATTGTCCTATGCAGGAGCCGCCCCGCGTGTCCTACTTGGATTTGTACCACGCAGTCTCGTTGTCAACTAGCATCTCTGGGCGCGCAATGGAAGCTTTATGTAGCCCCCTTTCTATTGCATTACTAACATTGATGTTCTTCCTTGCCCACATCTATATTCTTCAACTCTACAGCTTTCTCGAATATGTCAACGCCGCACCACAGTCATGATAGCATGGCGGGATCACGTCCCTTCAAGCCCCAAGTATGGCTGCCACCAACACCGCCGTCTGAGCTCGACAACCAGAGAACGTCTGAGTACTTCTGCGAGACCACTGGCACGGAGAGCGCGGATAATGTGCTCCAATCCTCCAGTTTGGACGAAACTCTGCCTCCCAAACAAGACAACTGAACACCTGTAAGTGTGTCTGCGACACCATGGGCTCGGGGACCACGCAGCACATGTTTCAACTTGACAGTATGGATGCAAAGCCTCCTACAAAGTACGCTCCATCTTCGGAGGACCCGCGACTATATTTTTCGCTCAATCACTGGCCAGAGAGTCATCCAATCCACGGCTCCCGAGAAGTCGTGGCCGGCCACCTAGGACAAGACCTCAGAGAAGCCGTCCGTGAGGAGTTTTACAAGCTTTCGGGGCCCCCAGAATCAGAAGCTGCATTCCTTCCTCATATTCGCCTCGCGGGTCTTGTATGCCCCGTCCATCTGACCGCACATTTGCGCCCTACGCTCTGGGTTGACTGTGCCAGCGAGTGGGTGAGGGACGTCATCAAGCGTGCGCTGCACCAAAAGAGCACGCTGAGGTGGCTCGGCTCCGAGACTATCATTGTGCAGAATAATTTTGTCTTGGCCACGAGCGTCGCCGACTTTCGTGACGCTAACCTGGATCTCGGCCACGGCCATGATATCGGCCACGGACGAAAAGTCCACTTCTTCCTGAAGGATCCCGGCAATGATAGCTCAGCGTGTGGACTCCGGACAGCCGGCGTCATTACTCATGAGGGAGTCATAATCAGAACCACAGTTCATACTCTAGGTGGTGTTTTGCTCGTCAACGAACCCGTTGATACCGCCAACAGCACTGGGGAGAGCGTACCGGCCCGTTATGGATGATCATCAGCCCATGGAATTCTCAACCTGATCAAAATGTCTAAGGAGGACTCAAGTGCTAAGGAGGACTCAAGTGCTAAGGAGGACTCAAGTTCTAAGAACGATTCAAGCGCCCCGAACCAAACAAGCACGACATCCCCAAGCATGGTCAGCGCCGCTGAGCTCAATTATTCGGGCGTCAGTTCTTGGGTGCCTATTCCGGGAAAGGTTTTACTGGACTGGATACAAACCGACGGGGGGTTGGTGGGAGTCTCCTCCTTAGACCTAAATCTGGGAAGGAGCACGACGTCGCTTTGTTCGATTTCAGTCACGCACTTCTGCGTGGTCTCGAGAATAAAGCGCGGTTCGGCTGCGAGACGGTGATTGGGCATTGGAACGATGTCTATCTCACGACCAAAAAGCAAGATGTTACTTTTCTCAACCACGACAAGGATATAGGTCAACTTCTCACTTTTGAACTGCGCGTGTGTTTTATTGGTGCTGAATTTAAGACAAGGAGGGTGCTTCTGAAAGATGCCATGTTAGGTATGTTGAGCCCTCCGTCACTTTTGTCACAACACGACGCAAGTCTGGATTGAGAATAGTTGCTAATATAAAGGGATAGTGGGCAGACGGTCAGGTACTGCTGTCGGGGCGAGCCCATTCTTATATGGCACCGCATGTATTCGCTACCCAAAGGAACCGATGTGCCAGATCAGGTCTGCTGAGCAGCAACTCCGGGACGTCTACGAGACCAAAGCCCTAGAGCAGAACTCTGCTACATTTCCAAAAGTAAATGAGCCAACCATGGTTGAACACGACCAGCCAAAAATCATGCCCGTGCTTGATCGCTTGCTGTACAGTCGTATGAAAGGAAAGGTGGCAAGTCTATCAAAAGAAATAAAACGGCTCGGGCTTTTGTCGCCAGCGACGTTGAGGTGCCCGACACCCGGGATCACACCGACCGCCCGAGTTGGTTCTTTTCGAGGGGAAGATCTTTGGTACTATGAGCCTAGCCCGCGTCTTATGGAAATACTGCAGAAAATGTTGAAAATGCCCAAGCGGTAATCGAGCATCGTGGATATTGAGCTCTTCCTGGTTGGTAACTTGGACAAGGCCAAGGCGAGTCTTGTCATTTGGGTGCCGCCCGGCTTACATAGAAGAAAGTGGCCCTATAAATATCTGCACGAGTATTCCCAGGCAGTTGGTTTCTCGATCTTTGAACGAGAGCACCTTAGATGGGAAGATTGAGGGAAATGGGCAAACCATATGAATAATCTGAGACAGATGCATAAACGTCACAGTTTGAGATAAATACATGAATTGGAAAAAAAAACATTTTGCCCTATTTTTATCAGAAGAGCCTTTGACTTGATACTTACTCATCCAAATCCCCTCCTCTCATCCCTCCTTCTACCTCTGTGTAACCGTTCGACGGCACCCTGAGCATTCACCGCCCACTTGTAGATGCCTGTGCGTCTTTTCTGACAGTTTTACTAAAAAGAAATGTTGCGTTTCTTTGTCGGGTCTTGACGACAAGTACGAGGCCTCAGGCCTCTTCCGCCTCCCGGGCTGTCGGGCTGAGAGGCGGATCAGGCTGCTCAGGCTGACCGGGCTAATTTATATCTATATTCGCAATAACAAAGACACAATACAAGTGTGAGAAAGATTTTGACGCAACATGCCGTTTACGGTCGTGGGAAACTGCTGACAAACCAAGCCCTCGGCAGGTCTGTGCGACTCCAAAGCAACGTCTGTTTGACAAGTCGGCCATGGTTTGCTGAGAAACGACACCAATACCCGATCATCCCCCGACTCGAAACTCTTCAATCTCTTGGAACCCATCAAATCTCATCACGAGAATCCCATCACGTCCCGCAATACTGCGGTAGGCTCTCGTTGGCGCCGGGCGAGGCGCACGCCTGCGCGAGCGCCAGGTAATACTGCGCCGCGCTCATATCATAGCTCTTGGCCGCGTAGTACGTGGCCGAGATGCCGAAACCAAGAGCGAGCGTCATGGCCACGATGGCGGCGACCCAAAAGGTGACCACGTCAATGAGGTTTCCGTGCTCGGCGTCGACCACCAGCTGCCGCACGCCGCGCCGTGGCTTGCCGAGCTCGGCACGCATCATCACGAGGCTGCGCCGCCAGTGCTTGTAGTGTGCAAGGTCTCGCCGCTCGACGCGCCCGCAGGTGCCGTCGTCGTGGAACGGCTGCCCACAAGCCGCCAGGAACTCCCGCGTCTCGCGGCTACCGGGCGGGAAGAGCAGGTTCAGCGTGTCCAGCGCCTCTTCGAGCGCCGCTCGCGGGATCGGGCAGCACAGACCGGCGTCGAGGTGCTGCAGGTGCTTCGACAGCGCCATTTTGTGCTCATACACGGCCACGGTGCTGCGCTTGAAGTCAATCGCGAGGTGCTGTAGCAGGTTGCTGGTCCATCGAACCTTCCATCCGTGGTTCTTGGCAAGGTAAGGGATAGTCAGGTGTGCCGGCATATCATTGATGGGAGCTTCCGCTTCGTGCCCGGCCTCGCCGCGGTGCTTGAGGTCCTCAAAGGCGTCCTCGAACGCTGCCAGCAACGACGCATCTCCGTTCCAGACCACCGTCGGCTCCCAGGCGTGCGCCTCGCTGGTGACTTTGGTGGTGAGCCATGCGCTGATGAGAAGATCTGCAAGTCGCCTGGTATTATGGACAGAATGCGGCTGGTAGGTGCGCAACTTTTCATTCAATGCTTCCGTCATGACAGATCGTGTAGCAGCGGCATTCTCCTTGACTTTTTCAAGCAGCTCAATTATGTTCGTCAGGGATAGCGATGCTCTGGCGGCGATGGAGCCGAGCTCCGATCTCAAGTACTCTACCAGCCGTCCATACATGTCCATCGGCATATTATCAACTAGCCACGGCCATACCGCGCGAAGCACCTGCTGATTCTGTTGATTTTGAAAAAGTTTGTCGTTCATTCTTGACTGGAGGCTCGATAGTCAGTCCCACAGTTGCCTTGTGAGCGCTTTCGACCGCAAAGTATTCTCTATGAAGAGATGTTTAGGGTAATTGCATTCAGCCCTCATGCATGACCTGCGTCATTCAGGCTTGATTGGTTCTTTTAGATGCAGAGCGGTTTCCTTACCCCGCACGCTCCGGTGCGTGTGAGAGTTAGCTTATGATGTCCCTTTCCTTCTCTTTTTGTTTCCTTGTTCCCTTCGACCTGCCCTTGAAGGTCTTCACCTCTCTGACGATGGCAACACCACAGAGTTACGACAGCACGCCCACGCCGTTTTCCAAAGCGGCGCTTAAAATCTTTTTCACGGGACTGCATCATGTCTCGAAAAAGGCCAAAGCTATATTCCACCACGAAATCGCAGCAGCCGGCCGGGCATGGGCGTCACCGCCAGTGACGCCGCAGCCTGGGACTGACGACCTAATAACGGGCGTGTGCCTTTGCGAAGTCGTTCCTGGGGGCGTGAGAAAACTCGTTAGCCTGAGTGATCTCCCGCTTCCTGGAAATCCCCGATTTCATACGTCTTCGGAAGACGCACCACTGGCCGACCTGGGCTTGGGTCCCCGGTTCGCCGAGTCTTCGGAAAATTCACAACTCTATTACTCTCTGGACGACTGGCCAGACAGACACCCAACACAGGGTCTCTGTACGGCTTTGATTGACCGTTTGGGACTCGATCTCGCCACGATAGTGGAAGAAGAGGCTGATAAACACCCGATCTTATCAGACTCAGATGCTGCCTTTTTGCCACATGTTCGTCTGGCGGGGTATGTCTGCTACGAGCACTCGGTGTCCGTTATGCGGCCTACGATCTGGGTCGACTGTGGCAGTGACCGTGTTAGACATGTAGTCAATCGTGCTCTACATCGAGAGAGCACGCTAAGGTGGCTTCAATTTGACACTGTTTTTGTGCAGAAGGCTCTTAACTTGGCGGCAGGCTTCTTGGGGCCCAATCCCGAAATGCTGAACTTTGATCAAGGGCTGGATATCGGCCATTCACGAAAACTCCATCTCCATCGTGCAAAGTCTGGCTGCAGCCCCATCTGCCAGTGTGGGATACGGATCTGTGCCACCGTCACCCGGAAAGGAGTTGTATGCGATTCCAGAGTCTCGACCATGGGCGGTGTGCTGGAGCTTAATCGCGCGCCGAATACATCATTTCCTGTTGATAAAGCCACCGCCGTGACCGGGGATGGCGCATCGGTTCTTTATGGATGCTCAACGGCCCATGGAATACTTGACATGTTATTCGAAGCTGGGTTCGGCACCGACAACGGCGTGAATTTCTCGGACCCAATTGACATGAGGGCACCCGGCATAGCGACGACTGATGAGTCGGGCAATGAATGGCTACCAATTCCTGGGCCGATTGTTCTGGATTACGTGCGGACTGCTGCGATGGTTCAAGACAAACTCCAGATGCGATCTTCGAATCCACGACCCCACGACTTTGCTCTATTTGATTCCGAGACTGCCCACCCCGCCGCGTCCCGGTCATCGTGTCCCAATGTAATCGGGCGCTGGGACGACTGTTACCTTTCCCGCAACAAACTCCATGTTGAAGTCTGCAACGGCGTACATCAGGCGGGAATCATAATTCCCCGCGAAGAAACCCTCTTCATTCGCAAATCCAGGTTCAAAACCAGACGCCTGGTTCTGAGCAGCCCATTATGTACGTTGAAAGCTGCTACGCCGTTGTTACAACACAACGCAGCGAGTGCCCCGATTTGGCGTGGCCGCTAATCTGACAGTAACAGGCCCTGGTGATTCGGGTTCATGGATCGTGGCGGATTTTTTGTTATGCGGTGTTGTCATGAGCCGTTACGAAAGGGAACCGCTTGCGCACATTATCACTGCCGAGAAACTAGTCCAGGATATCAGTGAGACAATGGACATTTCTAAAACTTCCGTCACATTCCCAGGATACGTAAGACCGATTAGGAGCAGCCGCTCTATGCACCCAAACCCGTCTAGTGAATTGAGTGGCCTTTTCTATGAGTGGGTAAGCTGGCTGAATACAGCGATGACCCAAAGTCGTCAGCCGCCGCAGTTGGTCGCCAAGGAGCACCCAATTGGTGACTTGAACGGGGAAAAAGTCTGGCTCTTTGAGCCCGATGGGCTCACTGAGAGACTGAAAAAAATGCAAGTAATACTTTCGCGCTTATGGCACGGCACTGTGTATGTCCGAATTTTTTTGGTTGGTGCTTCCAGCAGAACTGCTGAGGTGAGACATTTGTTCTCCCTGGACAGATGTTTGGTAATGCCTCAAGAACTTCGGGATGCTTTGGTAGGGTCCTCCCTGCCCGATGCAGTGGTCGGGTATTACTAGGTAGTTAGGCGCTAGGCTACTCGGGGTCTCAGTTGTTCGCTGCTGCAAAAAGCACACCAGAATGACAGGGAAACTGACACACCAGATTGACACTTCGAGCCAGAGACGGATACGTCAGATTGACGCTTGCAGACAAACAGCTCGAGAAACCGCAGTTCAAGAAACAACAGTGTGAGAAAAACCGTTCAAGAAAATATGGCCGATGCAAAGATTGAGATGGCTACATCATAGTATTGGATCAGACAGGACGATGGACGGATGCGTCAGAGTATGAGATCAGATGGAACGATTGGGACTGATATGTCGGATTATTAGATCAGACCAACAGTTCGAGATAAGATATCAGGTTGATATTTTGAGATAGATCCTCCCACATCTCCAAAGTGACCCTTTTACTAAACCCTCATCATTCTTCCCCCTCCCTCTCTCATTCCTCCTTCTCGTTCTCCTCCTCCTCCTCGTCCTTCTTCTTCTTCCCCCCCAAGCCCCTCAGCGCCTCCCACTCCGTCTCCGTCATGGAATACGTCAACTCATCATGCCACTCCCTATTCACCCACGCCACCTCCCTCCGCCTTCCCGCCAGCGCAAACCCCGCGCTCTCATACAGCCGCTGCCCGACCTCGTTAAATGACACCGTCGTCAGCGACAGCGTGTGCAGCCCGCCGTGCCGAAACGCCCAGTCCACGCCCCAGTCCAGCGCCTCCCGCCCGTAGCCGCGGCCGCGGTGCGCGCGCGCCAGCGTGATGCCAATGTACGCGTTGCGGTTGTGCCGCAGCGAGTCGGGGATGCCGCCCCAGCCGATGCACAGCGTGCCTATGATGGTGGGTTTCGTCTGGTCGTCAGCGGCGAGGCAGATGGCGACGCCAAGAAGAGCTTTGCGGTACATGGTAGCGAGGAATTGCACATCGGTCTTGCCTTGAGGCCGCAGCAGCATCTCGGAGGACAAGGCTTGCATGGGGGGTTCGTTGATCATGGCGGTGAGTACGGTTTTGTAGTCGTCGCAGTCGTCGTCGACGGCAATGTACCGGAGTCGCTTGGACTCAAACGCGTTGTCAAGAGCAGCTGAAAAGGCAGACATTGTTGGTTCTAAGTGCTTGGTTTTTTGACTCTGGGTGGAAGCTACAGACCAAGAGAGCGAATCTCTTGCTTTATCTACAACTTACCCGCGAGGCTTGCACTATACCAGCTTGAGCATCTCGCAGAGCTTTCCCAGCGCCAATGTTTGGGTTGGCGAAATTAGTCAATAAAGGCTAGCGGTCAGTCAGTGACTCAGGCCGTTGTGAAAAACTTCAGCTCAACGATTAGATGCTGCTCATGAATCCGCATTGAGTCACTCCAGCTGCAGCTCGGCTTTCGGTGCTCGGGGTGGAGACACCATTGAGCCGTCACTTGCCCGATTAGGCACTTCCGAGAATCTTCCCAGCTGGCAATCGCGTATAGGCCAGAAAAGAAAAGCGATGCGGAATTTTGTATTTTCTGCATCAATAAATAGAGAACGGAATACATACAGTATCAGCAGACTTATCTAAAGTGGCTGCTGCGAGACATACGTCGACGGCTTGCGTACGCGGCAGAGCCCATCGGCGTCCCAATCTTCACTACCAACACCACGGCGCGTGATAAAGAGGCCCTTGGGATCAATGTGCTGCTTGATGCGATACAGCCTCTTGTAGTTCTCTCCCCAGAAAGACTCCTGGAAATCAGCTTCAAAGGGATTGGCCTCGTTCAGGTACGCTCCCATGCCCTTCTCGAGCCGCTTCAGGATGGGGATCTCGACATTGGTCAGCCTGTCCTGCACGGCCTTTTGCTCTGCAAGAGTGGCATTAGGTGCCCAGTCCCGACCCCACGCAATATGGGTAAGGGTCTTGCGCCAAGCCGGGTTGAGCGCCGATTTGATCTTGCCTGCGTTCCTGGCAACAGCGCCGTCGGCGATGAAGTGGCCGGTATAGCCAGTCTTGTTGCCACTGACGTCGTAAATGTCGCGCAGAGCTTTGCCGAGACGCTGTGCGCCATCCTTCTGACTAAGAAGGTCGCGAGAGATTAGACGGGAGCCGACAATGGCTATTCCACCCGTGGGATCGTATGGCGTCTTTGCCAGCTCATAGGCAATTGAGCCACCAAGCGTAGGTGCGAGCTGGAGGGTGTAGTCGGCATCGGGTGCGGATTTCCGAGCATCTTGAATGTATCCGTCCACAATCTTGGCGATGGGTGCTTGGTCGGTTTTGTTGGGGAAGAACATCATGACATTGAGGGACGCCATAGATGTGCCATTTTCGACAGAGTTGGGGAGGGCAAAGTAGTAGCCGCTACCGCCCGCATCAGCAAGTGCCGGAAGACGCTGGTGGAGAGCTTCCAGAATATCCCAAAATTTGTCATCGGCCGGCCCAGGCAGAACGATATTAGACATGAGGGCCACGGAAGGAACATCAGGGAACGTCCGGATGGTAACAGCGACGACAACGCCAAAGGTGCCACCACCGCCACCTCGAAGGGCCCAGAAGAGGTCTCTATTTTGGTATTCATTTGCGACAATAAGTTTGCCCTATTTAATGTTAGACATGTTCTTTCTTGGATGAAGAAAAAAAGTACTTACATCGGCTGTTACGACTTGAAATTGCAGAGCGTTGTCCGAGGCCATGCCCTTCCATGGCCCGAGAGGCGAGTGGCCACCGCCTTGGATGTAGCCGCCAGCGGCGCCAACAGTATGTGAGAGACCGACAACTGCAGTCAAATTGCGTTTGCTCGTCTCGGCGTAAATGTCCATGAGCACAACACCGGCACCGAGGGTAACGGCCAAGCCCATGGACTTGTTGTGACTCGAGCCCTCAGGAACAAAGTCGTCCACAAAATCCATCGTCTTCATCTTATAAGTGGCAATCTGCAGCGATTCAGGCGCGGATGAGCGGCCGAGAAAGCAGTGACCGGTGTTCTTGATGGCTAGTCTGATGTTGTGAGCGGCAGCAAAGCGTACCGCTTCCTGGATGTGCTGCGCAGTCTCAGCAACCACAGAGAAGAGAGAGATGCGTCCCTGACGGCAAGGGACGCCTCTTGGGAGGTCAAACGAGCAGGTCTCGTTACGCTCCGGCCAAGCCTCCCAGTTGGTCCATTGGACAGCGCCGGGGTTCTGGTCACGCCAGACGGAGGATTCTGAGAGGGCCATGGAAGCATTGCATGCTGCAGCGTCATAACCGGGATCGTGGCAAACGTGGGCGACAGGCTGGATGGCGACGAGATTGCCACTGACGGAGGCATTGAGAGATGCCCATTGGCTCTGCGACGGCCAACACGGGTCACTAGGCCGGCATCGACATTGCGAGGCGTTTGTTGTTTGCAGGGCAACTCCATGGGCTGAGCGGAGCAACGTCAGGACGGAGAGGGCGATTGTAGATCTCATGGTGAAGCTGAATAGTAATGCGAGAACTGGTCATGGTTCTTTCGATGCAAAAAGGGAGCTCCGGCCACAACTATTTGTACTCGTCGGGGCCATTAGCACTGCGCTCAGTCCAACGACCTCAAATAGGGCATTACGTAGACGAGAGTGAGCGCCGCCATGATTTGTATCTCATTGCGCCTTGGGCGATTCTCTTTCTGGATGTATGCACCGAGACGACCGATCGTGTTCGGCAGTGCATGGCAAAGCGAAGAATACGGTTCGGTGAGGTGGACGGAGATTGGCTGATCAGCCCCAAGCTGAAAGAGACAAGTTGGCCAGCCGATCCAAGTTGCCCGGAAATACTGGGCCAAGCGTCTTTTGGTGTCCCGCTAAACTTATAGTGGATGGTCCGCTAAATGGTCCCTGGAGCACGACCCAGGAAGCTGGAAGATGTTTTTAGTACCTACCTTAGTACCTGGTACCAGGTATTCCAGCAAGGTGAGGACACACGCCGCTCTACCGGCTGAATTACATGAAGAAGATACCTCGAAATACTTAGAATTCACATCCCAGTAAAATGAACGCCTCCAAATTCTCCGTAAGCGTCTCCGGCCCCACGGCATCCCCTTTTATCATCCCTTTGAACCCCCCCCGCCCGCAGGCACCTATCCGCGATGGTGGATCCGCTACCATCCACTTCGCGACATCTGGCCTAAAAGGGTCAAAAAATCGCAGCTAGATCAACGTCATTGTTACCGGCCTCCCTGTTTCATCTTGCCTTGTCGACATTGCATCGCCATTACGCTGCCAGATCAGTCCCTCAACTCGGTACACGATCCCCAATTGGGGCATTTCCTGCAAACGACCAGACTTGCCATTCACTGCGACGTCATCTACCCCTTGTCACTCCATCAGCGGTCTCCGTGTGCCGTGCGACGTCGTCTCCGTGATTTGCTGCCTCCGATAGTCAAGTGCGTTTCTCAGCCGTCACCTAATCAGTCACTCGATACTTGCTGCCTGAAAGCGACGTCGGCCCCGGCAAATGGCATCGCAATAAGCCGCCAGCCGCCCCCGTTTGCTCGTCTATCCCACGACGACCACGGCTCCAGCCCGATCACAGCCTAACATGCCCAAGACGCGCCCACCCACGACGGGCTACGAGCGACTGGCCCAGGCCGACCGCTTCAGCGACGACTCCGACGATGAATTCGTCAATGCCGGGCCCTCCGCCGCCTTGAACCCTTCAGCCACCCCGGGCGGGCCGCGGTCGACCACCACGCGCCCCAAGTTCCGGCGTCGCGTCGGTAGCACCGGCGGTGTCGATATCAAGGCCATCAACGCCCGCCTCGAACGTTGGGCGGACGAGATTGCCTCCAAGTTCAAGCGTGGCCGCGGAAAGAGCTTCGCCGGCGAGGAGGAGCGCCTCGAGATC
This sequence comes from Cordyceps cateniannulata, assembly GCA_028828415.1. Classification (NCBI taxonomy): domain Eukaryota; kingdom Fungi; phylum Ascomycota; class Sordariomycetes; order Hypocreales; family Cordycipitaceae; genus Cordyceps; species Cordyceps cateniannulata. Next base: position 367,011 of record JAPHMX010000002.1, read on the forward strand.
CAACACTCGGTATTCCGTGCCCCCGACGGCGTCAGGCCCGTCACTGCCGAAGACCTTGCCGAAACTCCCGACGGTGCCATAACAAAGGCCGAGTTTGAAGCCATTGTCGACAGCGTCAGGCTTGCTATTCGACAAGAAATTCACCCTAGCATGATCTCCCAGGGTAGCTCTGGTAGTTACTTTGCGCGCGATCCCGATGGCAAGATTGTCGGTGTCTTTAAGCCCAAAGACGAAGAGCCGTACGCAGCCGGCAACCCGAAATGGAATAAATGGATTCACCGAAATCTATTCCCCTGCTGCTTTGGCCGAGCTTGGTAAGACGAGAAATGTCCAATATCACCAGTCACATGCTAATTTTGGCAGCCTCATTCCCAACTTATCCTACGTCAGCGAAGCCGCTGCCTACGTCCTCGACCGCCAATTACGAACAAACATGGTCCCCTATACCGATGTCGTGTGGTTATCCTCAAAATCTTTCCACTATCCCTTCTGGGACCGCCGCAACTTTCACCGCAAGAAGAAGCCATTCCCAGCCAAGCCGGGCAGCTTCCAAGTCTTCCTCAAAGGCTTCAAGGACGCCAACGTCTTTCTACGCGAGAACCCTTGGCCCGACCAGTACTGGGCTGGTTTCCGTACATCGAATGGCAGAGACAACGGGAACCGAAAGAGCAAGAAGTGGTCCGACGCGTGCCGCCCGTCAACGTCCGGCCAAGCCGAGAATGCTGATTCGGACGACGACGGGAGTGACTCGCCCGGCGGTGGGCAGCGCTCGCCATCTCCCGAGCAGCCCGCTCGATTTTCGTGGACCGAGGACTTCAAGCAGTCATTCCGTGAGGAGCTCGAGAAGCTCGTTATTCTCGACTACATCATGCGCAACACCGACCGCGGCCTCGACAACTGGATGGTCAAGGTCGACCGCGAATCCAGCGCCGTGTCCATCGCCACCGAACCCATGCACCTCAACCTCGACACCACAGAGTCTGAGCCCTCCTCCTCCTCCAACGCCGACCGCCCGCGTCCCGTCAACGCCGCCGACATGCCCGCCCCGGCCTCCACCGCCGCCTACCCATACAAGCGACAGCGGCCCATGCACGCCTCCTCCAGCCGGGCCGCCGCCGCGGAGAAGAGCGCGCAGATGGTGCTCGGCGCCATTGACAACTCGCTCTCGTGGCCGTGGAAGCACCCGGACGCCTGGCGCAGCTTCCCCTTTGGCTGGCTCTTCCTGCCCGTCGACCTCATCGGGCGGCCGTTTTCGCAAAAGACGCGCGATCACTTTTTGCCGCTGCTGACGTCGACCGCGTGGTGGAGCCAGACGCAGATGGCGCTCAAGCGCGTCTTCCAGGTCGACGAGGACTTTCAGGAGCGCATGTTTGCCAAGCAAATCGCCGTCATGAAGGGCCAGGCGTGGAACGTCGTCGAGGCGCTCAAGACGGCCGACCACGGGCCGCTCGAGCTCACGCGCCGCGCAAAGGTCTGCGTCTGGGACGATCTCGTCGACGTGCCCGTCGCCGTGCCCATGCGCGTCACCTCGTCCGAGATGCGCCGCACCGCGCTCGCCTCGGCGCGCACCTCCTTTGACCCAGACGAGGCCGATATCGCGAGCTCCGTGCCCGCAGGCGCCGCCGCCGCCGCCGACCCCGCCGCCCAGAACCCAGACCTTCTTGGCTTCGGCAGCGCCTCGCTGCCCAGCGGCGGCGGCGGCGATCTGCCGAACCCGGGCCGCTTCGAGATTACCACCAGTCCCAAGCTCGAGGCGACGCGCACGTCCCACGATGCCACCACTCCCAACGGCGCGCTCTCCCGCCAAGCCAGCAGCAGCGACGGCAAGCCCGCCGCCACCAGACCACCGCCGCCCGGCGCGGCAATGTCCTCGTCGTACCACGGACCCTCGCGCGCCCTCAACACCTACGACCCGCCCCGCAACAACCGGAGCGACGAGCGCGCTGCCACCACCACGCGCTCCTCCCGCCATCACCAGCGTCGGTACTCGTTTGCCAGCACCGCCGCCGGGCGTCGCAGCAGCCACTCCATTGCGCAGCATCTCTACGCCGGCGACCATCATCACCCCACCGGCAGGCACAGCTTCGACTATAGCCACCATAATGCCCACGCTGACGACGACGACATGCTCGAGGGGGACCTCGGCTACGCTGCGGCGGAGGGCCAGATGGGCAACCAGCGGAAAGTGATTGTGGAGCGCCTAGAGGCCGTCAAAACGAGCAACCCAGTCTTTACGTGGTGTTAGCGAGAGCCGGGAAAGGAAAGGTGAGACGGACCAGGGGGGCAGATGACACTTTCTTTGACACATTTGTGAGAAGACGAAGAGAAATGTGATAGAATATGCTGCAGAGTGGGATCAAGGGAGGGGACCGGCTATCTGGAAGCTGGCCCCCGGAGGTGGCGGCGAGTTGGTTAATTACATTTGCCAACACATGCTACGTGTGTGGCTTTTTCCCGAGCCTTCACATCTTGGAACCTTTCGTGGCTAGACGATCACGGTTTGGTAACGTGTAGTCGTCGTTTCTCTTGCGTGTTGTCATTAAATTAGTAATTCTTTGCATGCTGGGAGCCACTGCCATCTGCTTTTTGTACTTATAGTTTTGCGTCATGGGTTGGGTTATTCGGTACCAACAACAACAAATACTCTGAGACAATCGTACGATTTAGATCATAAAAACATCCTGAGAACTGTCGTTTCTTTTTTCAACTTCCATACAAAATCTCCGAGTTTAGTCTCGAAATAGATAACCGAACCACACGCTCTCCTCTTTCCGCGCCGCACCTATCATCGGTAAATTCTGTCACTTTTCTTTTGCCAAGGAGCCAGGGCATACTTTTGTTCCCCTCCGAGCTGAGCGAGCGGGCAGGTAATGCGATCGAAGCCTCAATCCCGTTTTGCGCAACAGCATACATTGGTCGGGGCCTGGAGCGGGACGAAGAAGGGCCTGATAAAGCCTTGTTCCCACTGATCTGCTTTTTCCGATTCCTTCCGCCCAGCACAACGTGCCCAGGCAATTGTACGTGAAGCTTCACTCGATAGCCACGTAATCAGCTCTCTATCGCCTTGTTCTCGTGATAATGAAGAGCGGGGTGACACCCGGGATGCTGGCGCCCAGCTGTTGCAGAATGCAACGTCACGCTCTTGCCAGAGTGAATGATGAAATAATCCTCGCCAAGAGTGCAATATCCGTGTTGACCCTGCCTATAGCAAAAGATATCAGGACCTTTGGCGTCGAGGGTCTGCGGAAATTTGCCAACGATGCTCGATGTGGGTGCTTCGCTGCCATGCGCGACAACGGTCTTGGCCAATCCTGGCTTGGTTAAAACATCGCCGATTTGCTAACAGAAACTTATATATGACAGAGTAAAGGGATGGCCGGCCGTATTAAGAGTATTCTCGCAGACAGGGCACCCGACTTTCCTGGTCGCGGCATAGCGTCCTGAGCAGGGATACTTCTTTGCGCTCCTCACCGCTCCGAAGCCGGGTCTGCACGCAAGACCTCGGTTCAGGACTGAGCTGGGAAGGCCAGGACGAAGACAAAACAAGTCGAGATCTGGTATAGAATGGAACTTGCCGTAGCGAGGCCAGCACTTGTCAGATGGCCAAAGTAAAACAAGGCCACGACCTTGCAGAATTGTAACACAGTAGTCGCGTTCAAGAGCGGGCCGCGCTCCCACCACATCCGACCCTAGCACTGCACAACGTGGCACATAATTCATAGCGTGTTTTGAGCGTTGAACTTTATTGTTCGTATGTTTGGCATAGTCGGTACTTTTTTCATGTTTGCAGGCCGCTTGTAGAGTTTGCTTCATCCCTCTCGCGGTCGCCGGTCGCCGGTGGACGGAGGCGGTGAGCTGACTCGATACCGGCCAGACATCAAAATTGTTGCTTGACGGGCCTCATCTTGGGCCACTGGATTTTCAATTCTTGATGGATTACTCCTCGTCGTAAATCCAAATGCCGATACCAAAAGCTAGGCATGACTCGACCTGCTGGTCGCCGTGTAGTTCTAGCCCCAGCTGCGGTATTGAACATCATCGGTCGCCGTGCACTTGGCTTTTGGATTCTCCATTGTTGCTTGGGGTCAGTGGAGGATCTCCGTCGCTTTTTCGCGTGGTATGTCATTGTGCCTTATGCAGGCCATTATGGCATGGGTCTCGACCCAGCACTGCTCAATCATGATCCTTGCTGTCACCGGCTTCGTCTTCCGCGGTCACCAAATAGGGCTTGGTTCCAAGAAGCTGAGCAAGACCATTCGCGACGCTGACAACTTGTTCGTTGTCGTTGTGGTTGACACGCACGCACACCACTGCTCTAGCCACCAAAAGTCGACCCCACGCACAAGCCGACCCGAGAGTTTGGAACGGGCCGAACTCTATAGCCCGAACTTTGGTCAATTTGAGTTTTCGTTATCAGCCAAAAGCCTGCATTTGGGAGGTGGCTCGGAAATTATTCGTCATGCTAATTGGTTGCATTGTCTCCGGGTATGCATGCGAAAAGTGCCCGCACGAGATGTATGTTCTGTTTGGTCTCTTGATTCATCCTCTTGCACTGCTAGTGACCACCCTCTTCAGATATTTGGATCGTCGGGGCAACGCCGCGTCGTAGCGTGCTGCGTCATTTTGCCAACACCGGAATTCGTTTAAGACCCGCAGCTGGTTTCGCTTAACCTCGATGTTATCCGTCCTGGGATGATTACGTATCCGAACAGTGTCGAGGTTTGCCCATCGAATGACGTCTGCTGTGTTTGAGCCCATGGCTGGGGTAAACTTGGCATCCCACATACACAGTGAAGTTGGAGCCATGAGAACCAGCTGGGAGACCGCGACCACCCGCAAAGCGGATCGCTTCCCTGTTGACAAATACTTGATTACCCCAACGAAAGCCAACAAACGAAGGAGAGCAACTTCATGCAGGACATGCCGACCTCAGTGGATGTGTCCCCTCCAATCGGCCCACCTTATGGTGAAGGCATAAGCTTCAATGTTGTGATCAACCACTTTCTTAGCTCAGTCGGAACGATCAAATCCTCACGATAACCCGAAGTGCCAGGCAGGCATAGGTGCAATGCTTGAAGCCTTCCGTAGCCTACGGCTACTGCCGAGGGCTGGCGAGTCAGCCAGGCTGGGGACCGGGTATCGTCTCTCTGGGGTGTCCCTGCCATGGAGCGGCGACGACGAACTGTGAATAGCTCTAGAATATTCGCACAAGGCTGTCCCACCGCAGGCAGTACAATAGTTTGCCGGATATTCGGCGCCAGCTACTGTGGCCCTCTGGCCCCGGGGTCCGGCCGTCGCTCATCTTCCAGAGGGCGAAGCTTATGCAGCGAAAAGGCAGCACGGTTGATGCCCGCGTAGCACAAATCTTGTAAATTCAAGCCAGCTTGCATCGTTGGGCGTATGATTGGGTTTCCTGGCAAAACAGGCTCATCGCAGCAGCGGAGCTTTGACTGGTAGGCCTCCTCGTAATGCCGCTTCTAGAATCAGCTGCCTCTGGATATGAAGCAACGGAGTAGACTTGCATGATGAAGTACCCGAAGGGTATCCCTGAGCTTTGAGTATAAGTTTGCCTTCTAGTCCGCTTGACCTAGCCCGGGGTATTTGGTGCCGCCAAGTTCTTCCATGACGTTTGGTGAGACGCAAATTCGACGGCAAAGTGCCACGCACCGACGACCGACGAGCCATTTGCAGGAAATCCTTCGAGTCCCCACTTCGGTATATCACATTGAACGCTTTCCTCCAATCCCGGTGACCTGGCTGTCGCTCGTGTGAGGACTGTTTGCCAAAAGGAGGCGCAGAGGATGTGCTGTCATACTGAGCCCTAGCCCACTAAAGCATGCAGCCAGAGAGCACCGTTGCATATTCGGCATTCTGAGTTCATCTGCCCCGTGGTTTGAGTCCTTGAACGAAGCGTCACGCGCCAAATGGCTCTGATTTGACAAGGAATTTGCGACCTGACCAATGGTTCTTAGGTGGTACTCGTCGCCGCCCAACTCGGCCGATTCGTCCAATCTCAACGCTGCAAAGGGAATACCTGACCCGGTAGCGGGAGTAAGGTATCTGCAGTAGCCTGAACGATCAAAAGGCTGCAAGTTCTGGCTGTCGAGGCGAAAAACGGAGGGTTACCCACAGCGGCGATCGGCTCACCTCCTCCATGCACAGTAGCCCTCCAACATCAACAGCCAATAGCCTTTCCACGGCAAGATGAGTTTTCCGTATGTCAAACCTTATTTCTCCGACTCGGTACTAACACAGAATTCCCCAGGGAAAGCACTGTGCCCCTGGAGGACGAGTACCGCGACACCGTGGAGCACTGTGGCCGCACCTTTCACAAGTATTCACTGGACACCGGCACATACTTTGCGCCAGTAGACGAGGTTTGTAACGCTGGATGTATCTTTCACCAGAGTTGTTCTTGACACTGGTCACAGGAGGAGGTCGAGCGGTTGGAGCTAATGCATGATGTGCTCTCGAAAGTCTTCGACAATAGACTCATCTTTCCGCCCATGCCGACGCCGGAGAGCATCCTCGACTGCGGTTGTGGCGCTGCCAATTGGGCTGTTGGCGTGGCTGAGAGATATCCCGACTGTGAGGTATGTCCTTGGAACCCCAACCATGGTGAAGGGGTGAGGTATTACGCCCGAGTCTTGCCAAAGCGATAGCTTCCAGAGGCATTGCCTTGTCCATTGAGGCCCGAACTTTCGTCTAACGCCCAACTTTTCCTTTAGGTACTGGGAATAGATGTCAGTCCACACATGCTGCCAGACCATCCGCCGCAAAATCTCGATTTCCAAATTGACGACCTGAATGCGAGGTTCGACAAAAGCTCTTGCTGGCCATGTCAATACTTGTCTAATCCTCGGCGCAGATTTACGTTTCCGGGGAATTCATTCGATCTAGTTCATAGCCAAATGGTCGCTGGGGGGGTACATGCCAGCCGCTGGCCCAGCTATGTGCGCGACATCTATCGCGTGACGAAACCTGGTGGATGGTGTCAGATTGTGGAACTGTATTTGAATGCACAGTCGGACAACGGAAGACTGACCTATGGCAAGTATCGCGGGAGCCGGATTTTACAGAAATGAAATAGGCGCTAATCTTTCGTGCCTCCGCAGATCACGCATTGTCGAAGTGGTCAAGTCGTTACCTGAATACGCTGTCCCCCCGAAAGAATCCTAGAGCAGCCTTGCACATGGCAGGCTGGATGGAGAGCGCCGGGTTCGTTGATATAGAATCGAAACTCATCACGCTACCGATGAGTGCCTGGCCAAGCGGTATGCTCTCAGTGCGATTGCTGTGATGTGCCAATCAAGCATGCTGACCAGGCCTCGTCAGAGCCTCGAGACCAGCGAATAGGGAGAGCGAACCGCGAGAACATCAAAGAACTGTTGGCTACAGCTGGCCTGTATCCGCTGACAGAGCAAATCAAGTTCGTCGCAGCCGGACCATGCACGGCAAGGCCATTTCGCAAGCTGACCATGTTTTCCAGGATGCCGATGGAAGAGTTTGAGGAACTGATCAGTCGCGCTAGAGACGAGGCGGGCGACCCGGGGCTCAAGGTAGGCCAATGTACCTGACTAAGACCGATGACGGGGGCTAAAATGAACTCCTTTTGGGGGAGATAGGCATACTTTCCACTGTAGGCGATGGATTTCCGGCGACGCCGCGAGGACACGACTAATTTCTGTCTTAGATATGTCTTTATTGGACGGAAGCCGACCACGAGGTAGGAGACGATCAGCAGCTTGAGAAGCCGAGGGATGAACCAAGCGTCGTTGGATGCCGAGGCGATAGATTTAGGTCGAATACGAATACAGACCGATGCAATGAAGGTGGTTTTGAGTTGGCAACAGGTTGAGAAACGAAATTCTTGGCCGTAGTGTTTTGTTTGGAATGGCAGCACCACTGCTGGACTGACCTGCCAGCTGGCAGACGACCGCAAACGACCAAGTCCACAGCTTAACTATTAACTAGGTAGTAGCATTTTTCCCTTTGCAACCCTAGTACACTAGTTATCGAAGAATCGAATCGAGATTCATTCAGAAATCACATAGCATCCGTGCCTCGAATTATTTGAAATTACTCTGCAGCAACACGCATCATACTTCATGGTAACTAGCGCACTTGTCGCGGCGATTGTGCGCCAAGTAGTGCAAACGGCTAACGTACTTCTGCCAGCTAGGGATACACCAAAAGAACCGCACATTACTCGAGTGGGTGTGTTTTGTGAGACTTTGTTATTTCTGTACGATCTTAGCAATAGAATGAATGGCATCGATATTAGCCAGTAGTTCTCCTGCGCATCCTCAGGACATATTCCGAGCGAACGCCGCCCGCGTTACATGACCAAGCAGTCATCCCTCTCGCCACACTAAAGTTCTTGATCCCGAATCAGAGAGGAATTAGGAGAATAGATCATATTCATTCAATTTCGCCATCCGGTCGATAAAGCCAGCACGCTAGCAACACAGGTGGAACCACGGGCAGAGCGTGGCGATCGGCTAGAACGGATGGAACGGAGAGGCGGGTAACAAGACCACCCGACTGATTCACGCCGTTGAGGAGAATCTTTTTAAAAAAAGATTTATACGAAATTACGGCTACTGCAGAGCTGGTCGTTTCTCTTGAGCCAAGTTTGAAACTCGGTTCCGCCGACGAAACCATCTACGAAGTAGGTCGTCCCTGCACAGTCGATCTCTCGTCTGGACTCTGGGCGCCACCATCACAGACAGACTCATCAGGCGTTTTCTAGCGTCCGTTGTGGACCACTCAATTAGCAGGTAGCTGCTATCTACTATTTCCACATGCAGCAAGCCTGTTCCTGAGGCTCTACGAGGACACCGAGTCACCTCCGTTAGCCTCAAGTATCACAAACGACTTACATGTCGCTTTAGAAGAATGCGTCCTTCAGTTGGACGCTGACCGACTTTCTATGGAAAGACCGAAAACGCACGCTCAATGCTCTGACGCTGTCTTACATGCGCCTCTGGACATCCTTACACAAGCGCTGGGTGCCTTGCCCGAAACCACTGCGGCCACCGGCTCGCCCGAGACATCAACAAGACCTCAAGGGCGGCCACATGATTCTGATGGCACAAGTCGCAATAAAACTTCGGGATGGTTACCATGACTCTTCAAATTTAGCAAGAAGAGCTAAAGCCCGGTGAATTATTCATTGAGATGGATATCCCGAGCTGGGCCGGTGATGGCTCGGCGATCGCAGCCAGATTCCGCGGCATGTTGGCCTGGCAGGTGAGGTCCACTAAAAAAAGCTGTGCCGCTTCACGGTGACTGAGAGCACAGCTCGGACCATATCGCAAGGGACAGACGCACTATGCCATTGACAGGGGAAGATTTTTTTGCAAGTCATATAAAAGGGACCTCATTGCCTCTCGGATACTGGTTCATACAATCTCAAACTCTCGCGACCAAGTTCCAACTTACACCACTCAAACCACTTATACATACCTCTTTACACGCCTTCACACCTCTCCACACAACATAACTCTCGTCGCCATGGCTTCTTCTGTCACATCTTCATCCTCCAAGTCCAGCATCAAGTCTTGGTTTGCTCGTCATTGCACGCCTGCCCCGGCCTGGCGCGGTCAGCAGACCTGCTGGTGCAAAGACTGCTTCAACAAGCAAATGGGCTTGCCCGCAAAGGCCCAACCCTCGGACTGGCCCTACAACCACCCTACCCGAAACAACAACGGCTTCAGCTCCGAGACTGCCTCCCTGAACAACGAGTCGGAAGCCGAATGTGCTTCCGAGAAGCGGCTCCTGTAGACCGCCTCGCTCGATGCACTTACACCACTCTCAACTTAACCATCTCCACTACCACGACATGCACGAGAAGCAGTATTCGGAATTTGGGGCTTGGGTGAGAACCCATTATTGCGGTGACAGTCCTCAACTACACGCATTTCTTTTGTCAAGAGGAACAAAATTGAACCAAATCAGGCCACTACATCCTGTCCCGGCTCGTCGTTGCCTGCCGGCTATGGGCTCCGGACGAGCGGCGCCGGCATGTGGGGCGGACCCTGACACGACCTTTTTTATGTTGGCGTTTGAGCGGCTATTACGGAGTTGACGGATAGAGATAGAGATTATACCATAGACTAGTTGATGAATCGATTTTTTCTTTTATTATTCTTCCATTGTAGCGCTTAATCCCGCGTTATGCATGCGTCCATGTTGCACCATTTCAGGCCGCTAGCTGATTGAAGTATGTAAAGTTGACGTCACATCACCAGAGCCCCTCTGAGTTCCAAGGGGCCATGAGTGGTGGCCTTCAACTCTCATCTGACGAACACAGAAATCCCTTGCCACCATATTATGACGCGCAAAGTAGATGGTGCCATTCTTGAAGCACTCAGCCTAGATGTCGGCGAGGCCACGATGAGCCCGCACGGCGGCTCCGGCTTCGCATCGACCTTCAAGCTGTCCACGACCGTCGACGGCCAGCCGCGTCGCTACTTTGTCAAGACGGGGAGCGGCGCCGACGCCGAGACCATGTTCAAAGGTACTTCCCTGCGCAATGTATCTGACAAAGTTGAAACGAGTACTCATATGAAACAGGCGAGCACGCCTCGCTCAACGCCATCGCCGATGCCGTGCCAGGCTTCTGCCCTCGCTCCCATGCCCATGGAGCCATGCAGGACGCCTCCGGGCAGTACTTTCTCGCGACCGACTTCCTGGACCTCAACGCGCCGTCTTCCCCCTCCGGCCTGTCGCTTGCGGCCAAGCTTGCACGGCTGCACACCACACCCGCGCCCGCTCACACGCCGCCGTTCGGCTTCCCGATGACTACGTGCTGCGGCGCCACTGCTCAAGACAACACGTGGACCGCGTCGTGGCCGGAATTCTACGCGGAGCGGCGTCTGCGAGCGGTCCTCCGTGCGTGCCGCGGAAAGGACGCAGAGCTGTCGCGGGCCGTGGAGAGAGTGGCTGCGGAGGTGGTGCCGCGGCTGCTGGGGCGTGTTGCGTCGATCGGGCCGGTGGTGGTGCACGGCGACCTGTGGAGCGGCAACCACGGACGGGCAAGGCTCGCTGGCGGCGAAGATGTGGAGGAGGTCGTGTTTGACCCGGCGGCGGTGTACGGACACGCAGAGTATGATCTAGGTATCATGCACATGTTTGGCGGCTTCGGGCGGTCGTTCTGGGATGAGTACCACGCGCTGGTGCCCAAGGCGGAGCCGCGCGAGGAGTGGGAGGACAGGGTCGCGCTGTATGAGCTGTGAGTCGTTGTGTCTGGGTGTATTGGTTCGGCTCTTGCTAACAAAACTGTCAGATATCACCACCTCAATCACTTTGCCATGTTTGGTGGAGGCTATCGTAGCGGCGCCATGGCCATCATGGAGAGGCTGATTGCCAGGTATGCAGATTGACTATTGGAAGTCGTGTATAGATTGTAAAAGTTCTATAAAAATGAATCTGCTTGGTAATGGTAATTATAATGACAATGATAAACTCTCCCACCTCGAGCGCCATGGAACAAAGCATCCGTTTCGTAATCGCAGTGCTGTCTATGTACCATTTTCACCCAACCGTATGCGTGATGATGAGGATAGAAATCGACAAAAACAAGAAACAACACCGACCCGAGACTACTCTGCCAGCATCAACTGCCTCGTTTCCCGCACCGGCTCCTCCTCCTCTTCCGGCACGCGCTGCACCCTCTCCGGCAGCCTCTCCTTTGGCACCTCCGGTAACCTCTCCCCCTCCCGCTCCCCTCTAATGCCCGCCTCCATCGCCGCCAGCTCGTCCTCCACCTCGTCCTCGTCCTGCCTCGAGATGCGCCCGCCTAGCATCTCGCTCACCTCGTTCTGGTACGCCACCTCGTCCGCCGTCTCGCCCATCAGCTTCTCCACGTGCTCCAGGCCGCCCATCTCCGCGTGAATCTCCCGCAGCACGCGCGTGCCCTGCTGCAGCCCAAACACGACGTCCTTTTGGATGCGCGCAAACTCGACGCTCGCCGTCAGCTGCTCGAGCTGCGCGAGCTGCGCGTCCGTCTTGGCCAGCAGGGATTGCTGGTACTTTTTGCGCCGCAGCGCGAGCAGCGCGCGCGGCTTGTCGCCCTTGGCCAGCATCTGCCGCGCAATGTCGGTCTCCTTGTCGGTGAGGACGGTGATGCGCCGCTGGTACTGTTGGAGCTTGTCGCGTTGGATCTTGAGGTCGAGGATCGCCCTGTTGGGGAGAGGAGGTGGTTAGCGAGGACCGAGTGGCGCACGACGACAACGCGAATGGAATGGCTGGGGGGTGGAAGCGCTGCTCACTTATCCTGGGCGGTGACCTTGCTGGTATTGCCGCCCATGATTTGTGTGTCTCTTCTTTGTAGCTCGGATCGTCCCCCGCGACTGTAGGATTCTCGTTGCTTGCTGGAAGGCAAGTTGGTGTCTGGTCTGAGTTGGCGAATCTGTCTTGTCCATCTATCTTCTTATCTAGCGCCACTGCTTTGCCCCGCGATGTTGTCACCAGGCAGCCCAGGCCCGCCGATGACGGCGCCATCCGGCCATTTTTAGGGGGTGGGATGCACTAAAGAGCCCTACAACCCGCCGAGAAATTGTACAACACCTGCTGAAACTCTAAGACAACCCCTGTGGCCCACTGAAGACACTTATCGCCGGCTATCGTCGTCGGATGCAACTCTGTTTGTCTCATTTCATCCTCCTACATCCGCTCTTCTATGTACTGTTTCTGTCCAAGATCATTTCAAAACGCCTCTTAAAAACAATTCCCATTTCGGCCGTCAGATACCTTCACTGTCCATCTACCAAGTGAAGCTCTCAATCATCAGCTTCACCACCACCGCCTTGCCATTCTCATTGTGTCTTCCGAGCGCCGACGCGATGCAGCGCACGTCATCCACCATACCCGCTGGGCCGCAGACTACAATCACCGTGCCGCCCTTTTGCTGACGGAGTTCCTCCGTAAGAATTCTGCGAATATCCAGCCTCTCGCCCACCGCCAGGGTCACGTCCACGTCGCCCCAGTGTCGCTTCTCCGCCGTGCTCTGGCTAGCTGGGCCGCAGAGCTGCATCCTCTCCACCTCCCGTACCAGGGGCCAGGTGCGCGCGCCCCAGTACAGCCTCTTGGTGCCCAGCGGCTTCCCAGCCGTGTTGAACCTATCAAGGGCCGGGAGCACGCCGGTGATGCCGACGCCGCCGGCGATGCACAGCAAGTTGGGAAACTCGTGGGTCGGCTCGGGGTGGTCCTCCTGCAGGAACGTCATCTTATGGTTATACGAACCCTCCACAAAAACAGTAATGCCATTGGGACACGGTCCCTTCTTCGCGAGCAGGGCTGTCAATCCGCTTTGTCGCCTGATGAAAACGGCAATGCCAGACTCCTTACGAATCATCACCGACTCGTTGTCCGATCCGCTTCCAGAGCCGCTTCCAACCGCTGTCGTACTTGCCGCGACTCCCTTTTCCTTTTCGTCGCCGGTTACAGAGCTGGCCATGGTAGACGTCTCTTGTTGATATGTCACACCAGCAACGGAAAATGGGTGATTCTCCCAGAAGCGCCAAGTGCTGATGGTGGGAAAGTGAAGGTAGACATGGCCATCAGCAGAGACACCTGGGATGTCCAGACGGTAGTAGTCCTCGTCAATGGGCGTAAAGTATGCCTTCTTGAACCCAGCACGCAGCGAGCGTCCAAGGCGCACCAGGCGATCGAAACCCCAGATGGCACAGGCCATCCAGAGCCAGTTCTGGTAACCCCACGCATCGGTGTATTTGACGTTGACGTGCTTGTAGGAGCAAACAATGACCAGCACCGTGATGACAATGTGCGCGGCAAGGAATATCTCGTACATCCGCTGACGAATCGGCTGGATCGACTTGACGCAGAGAATCACGAACCCGATCGTGCCCGCGGATCCCCAGTACCAGTACGGTTCGGTGAATTCCTCGGCCCATCCCTCGGAGTGCAGGGCAATCTCCAGGTACACCAAGCTGTGGAGGACCGCGTGCATCATGCAGATGAAGGCGGCCCACCGGTGGAGAAGCAAAAATGTCGAATGCGACCAGTTGGTCAACCAGAGCAAAAAGTTGTTGCGGCCAGCGTACAGAATGACCAAGGGCACGTTCGCATACGCCAAGACACCCAGGCGGTTGGCAACGTTTCTCATGGTCTCAGCCTTGACGGTCTCGTACCAGCTGCCCAGCTCATTCTCATACCCGACGCTCGAGAGAACGACATTGATGGCCCAGAGATACAGAATGAAGAGTGCTTGGCCACGGGTCGGCATGATACCCAAGCCCCAGATGGGTGTCGAGTGCTTGGAGCCGACCAGAGGCGGGTCGATGAGGTATGCGTTCACCTTGGTGACCCAGGCTGCCGGCCATGGAAGGAATCGCAGCAGCGAGATGGCAATAGGGATGCCTGCGCCAGTAATCAAGATGATGAGGCTGTACAGCGAGTGCTTGATCTCGTTCCTCGCACCGTGGTAAATGTCCGTGTAGTGCAGCTTCCACTGGTCATCAGGTACCAGCGCCGTGTAGTTGAGCACCTCGGTGACGTTGACTGGCCGCGTCGGCGGCTCGGTGATAGTCGCCAGCACCTCGGTGTAAGACTTGGGCCCGCTGCCATCTGGCAGCTTGACGAGCTGGTCCTCCCAGAACTTGTCGGCCGCGCTGACAGGGAGCGTCGTGCACTGCGTTTTGATGCAGTACGCGAGGGTCTGCAGGTAGAACTCGTTGCGCGAGAGGCACGTCGGCGTGGTCTCGGTCGTGACGGCCCAGCCGTCGCCGCTGGGATAGACGGGCTTGGCGGGCTCCTCGTCGCGACGACGCAGGTACTGCGGCACGATGGCCAGGTCGGCCGTGGTGCAGTTGATGGGCACGAAGAGGCTGAACTCGCAGGCAAAGGCGCAGTAAGGGTCATAGAGCGAGATGCCGAAGCCGAGGAAGCCGTGGGCGCCGGGGCTGACGACGTCGCCGCTGGCGAGGCCAAGCAGCGCCAACAGGCTGAGGATCGAGATCCAACGATGGCTTGCCATGGCAAGGAGGCTGGCGTCAAGCCGGTTTGGAAGAAGAGGTGTTGTTGTTGGTTGGTCCAGGTGAATGAATGGGAAAGGGGGTTGAAGAAGAATGGGACACCACGAAGAGAGAAGTCGTACGCTTGTGCCTTGCTTTACACGAACGCGGGGCTCGAGTCCTTGTCTCGTTCAACTGCTGACACCAGGTATATGTTTGCAGATCTTGGCGTGGGTGTAAGACAGCAGCAAAGGTGACCGAGGACCTCTCTGCAATTGGAGGTAAACGCCGTGTAAGTACGACGATGCAAGTACTCGAGACGTGACACCCCAAGGACTTGTGTCAAATGTAACGGTTCTACGTGAAACTAGACCTCTAGGGAAGTGGGATCGTCCGCCGTTCTTATTCCACGTCTAGTTGGGGTTCGACAAGATACCTAAACCCTCAACTGTCCCAGCCCGCCCGCCAAAGCTTCCCGGTTCGGGGGGTCCGCCGGCTCCAACAACCACGCCCTTCGCTTCTCTCCTCCTCTCAGCTCAGCGGGCGTTCGGCCTAGAACGCAGACGGACTTTTTTTCCCTTTTCTTGTCGCCTTCCTCATCCTGATATCTCGCTTGTGCGTGTCCCACGTTGCCGGCCGGCAGGCGTTGCCCCGTTGGGAACAATAAAAAGCCCCTTGTGGCGACGAGGCGGCACTTGGACGAATGTCTCCGCAAAGGACGAAATCACTTGAAGCGGGTTGGTGGTCAAGGAGGGGGATGATCCCCGTTTTCTCAAGGTTCCCAGCCCGAGAACGTCGGGACCTTCGTTCAGCTCCCATGGGGCCCAAAGTTGCGCCGGGTGCGCACGAGCACAAGAGACCCTCCCCGCTTCAACCCCCCGCCAGCCCTGCCTCTAGATTGGCGCAGATTAACTCTCATGACTAAGACCTATCGATATGTTGTTTCACACGCGCATGTCCAAAGGCAAATGTTTGCAAGTTCTGATGTTGCGCAATGGTCAATATTGTGTCTGCGTGTGTGTTGTGTGTGCGAGTTGGTTCAAAAGGTTTCTGTTTGTCTCGGTCGTGATACCTGAACCACGTGGCTTGACGTCGGCTCACCGTCGTGCAAGATGCTGCAAGAAATCCAGACAAAACCGGGAAAGGTCTAGAACCCCGCTCGAGACGACCCCTTGGGAAAAAAAGTTTTCTTCATTCTGTAACAGCGTCCGTGTGGGAAGGGAAAAAACACGAGAGAACCGAGGGCAAAAGTCGGTACGGAGTAGTAGGAGTGGGTCCCTGATTTGATTGATAAGATGGACTCTTTGACTCATGCCCCGCTTCTTTTTCTCTAACCTTGTTTCCACATACGCCGTTTGGCCGTTAAAAACAGGGCCTAGGGTCTCAGGCCGGCGCCGATCGTGAAGAAAACGAAGAAAAAAGCTTTACGCCATGTTTCTACCTAGTTCGCCATGGTGGAGAGAAGGAAGTGTTAGCCGAACTGCTTCGGCTCGAGTCGGCTGTCGGTTTCAACGCCCGCATTTTTTGTCCCATGTGCCTGGGGACCCAAACGACGATGCCAAGGGCTTGGAGAGACAGATTCGCGGCACATCTTGGCTTGCCAAGCAAATAAAGATGGTTCTGTATAGATTTCAAGGCTGCATGTATTATCTTACAGGACTGATTATTGGAGCCCGCTGCAGACAACAAACCGATCAAATCAAACACAGACCATGTTCAGACGATACGTTGTTTCGCATACGGACACTATATCCCTCAGCAAAACTTTTCTTTCCTCATCCACAGTGCTTCCGAGTTTACCCTGGTATTTTTTTTTTTACGAGCAAGCCATCATCTACAAATTATAGCTCGCTTTACCTACCTACCTCCACCACGGAACTTGTCCAGCCCTGTTCTGGATCCACCACACAACAACACTGCCGGTTGCAACTACTCGAACCAGTCGGGAATGCTCTGATACGACAAAAGGTCATCGCGTTGGCGCTGGAAACTGCACAGGATCTGCGCTGTCATTAATCTTGACGACGATATCGGTCGGCATTCTTCTTTGCATGAATTCGCCGGTTGCGCGGATGTGGCGGCATGTGACCTCAACAACTTGATTGTCATGCCATAATAGGCAGGGAGAGACGTTCGCCCACAAATCCGCCCCGACGGTGTTCAGCTGATTCTGCGTCGGAATGGTTCAATGTCTCATCAGCGTCGCAGCGTATCTCTGGCCACGGATCGGACGATTCTTTGCCTTGTGATATCGTGCCAGTTGCAGTGGATCTATCTGCTCTCTTCCCAGACACGTTCCTGCATGGTCATGCACTCACTCAGAGCCGGGAAGCTTCCCTTTGAGGCCCTCTATACACCATGACCAAAAGGAAGTTGGATTTGACTGGGCTCTTCACGATGGTTGCGTGAATCCATCTCCGTCCGAACCACGATGTCGATCAGCTTCCTACGTTGCATCGGCCATGCGCTAGTTGCTGTTGTGTCACTCACCAAGTCAATAGCCCACGCCTGTATTGCATCTACGTCAAGTGGTGTACTGGCTTGTGCGTAGCAGAGACGTACCACATCAACCCCTCATGCCTGGGTAAGAGGACAAGACCCTAACCCGCTCAGCCGTAATCAATCACCAACGTCGTCGCCATGGCCGCGACCACCTCCCACCTCGTCGACACGGACATTGTCCTCACCGGCGCACAGGAGACGCTCCTCGTCACGCTACTAGCTAAGCGCAATGACTTTTACCTGCCGCGTCCGCTGCTCGCCGACCGCTGGGCCGTCGCTGTCCTCGAGCACCTCGGCCCCTCGCAGCACGCCGCCCTGGTTGCACGCATCCCACGCGGTCCCACCGCGCACCCAGCCTCCGTCACCATGCGCACCCGCACCATGGATGACTGGACGGCCGACTTCCTAGCCCGTCACGCCGGACGGCCCGTCGCCGTTGTCCACCTCGCCTGCGGGCTGGACGCGCGCGCCCTGCGCCTACGCAACCGGTGCCGCGCCGGGGACGTGCGCTGGACAGACCTTGACTTGCCAGCGGTCATTGATGCCCGACGTCGGGTTGCCGCCGCCATGCCGGAGCCCGAGTCGGGCGAGGGCTACGCGTACAACATGGTGGCGGCAGATGCGACGGCGGCGGAGTGGCTCGAGGCGCTGCCCGCCGACCGCCCGACGCTCGTCATCATGGAGGGCCTGAGCATGTATCTGAGCATAGAGGGCGCTGAGGCACTCATCCGGCGGCTCGTGGATCGTTTCGCGCCGTGCGGCGGGGAGCTGGTGCTAGACGCTATGTCGAATACCTCCGCCGCGCTGCTCAATTGGGTCGTGAAGGTCAAGGGCAACTTTGACATTCACTTTGCGTACACGATCGGCGGCTTCGACGACGTGGCGAAGCTCGATCCGAGGCTGCAGCTCCTAGAGGGCTACAGGTATCCAGACAACCCGGCAGTTAGGCTGCTGGGCTTCTGGCTGCGCTGGATTCTGTGGTTCGTGTCTTGGATTCCGTATGCGAGGAGCATGTCTCGCTATATGCGCTTCAAGATCCAAGACCGCGAACAATTAGTGTGTACGTTTACATGATATCGAAAGGGCTCTCTATAGGTTGAAGATCGAGTCCACAAAGGCAAGTTGTGTACATGTAGGCAAGGGCAGAGTGCTAGGGTTGCCGGTGACCAACAAATTAAAGTCAACAGGCTAAAGCCAAGAGACAGGCCGAATCCATGATGGCTATTATTAAGATATTCGTAAAGAAATAAAACAAAAAGCTCCGGCCGTAAAAGCTTTTGAGAGCGTATCCTTACAATGTAACTGGGTGATTCTGGTTGGCTTTCCTTGTCACTTGATTACGCCACTAGCCAGGTAAACCCAGAATTGGGTCCTTGGGGTCCAACATATTTTAATTGGTAATTGATACAAATTCAATCCCCAATCCACTTTCTCTCTTCTCATTTATGTAAACAGCACGTCACAGTTCTCGACTTACACGGCGTCCACCCCGCCGAATCTCCGCACCGCCTCCGGGCCACCCCACTAATCCCTGTCACCACCAAAAAAAAAAAGTTGTCACGTCTCCAAGATATTATTTCACCACCATCAACGACAGCACGCCGACGCCGCCCTCCCCATGCCGTCCTCCCTCAGCAACCGACTTGATATCGACGTATACCACGTTGTCAAGCGCCTCGAGCAGAGCGCCAACGACGGCAGGCCCTTCAAGACCGTCGCCGCCGCATACGGCGCCGTCAAGGCCTCCAACTCGAGCCTCAGCCGGCAGAAGAAGCGGCCGCTGGAGGATGCCCTCTTCCGCGTGCTCGATGTCCGGAAGCAGGAGCGGGCCGAGGACGAGGACGACGACTCCGAAGCCGCGATTGACGTCGACGATCCCGAACCGACGGCAAAGGGCGACGAGCGGTTCCTGCTGAACCGCCAGATGATGAAGCATTGGAACGTCGAGCCGGCGGCGATGCCAGCGACTACCAACACACAGACGAATGGCGAGCAGCCGCCAGCGAAGAAGAAGCGACGGGTCGATGTCGACGGCGATGATGCGAACGCGACGAGAGCAATGAGTGAGGGCGCTACAGCGGTTTCCACGCCAAAGGAGCCCAAGGACAGCAAGACTGCAGCCGATGGCAGCAAGCTACAAAAGAAAACACCTCGAGGTCCGCTCTTCGACATCGAGTCAAATATTGACCGCCCAAGATTAGGTGGCCTCGGCAAAGTATACAACGACTTGCTCTTCGACCTCGAGAACCTCTTAATAGCACCCCATTGCTACGACCCCTCCGACGAGCGTCTCCTCGGCATCCTCCTCACCGGCCCCTCCGCCGTCGGCAAGACCTCCTACGCGCGGTCCTTTGCCGCGCACATGGGTGTCGCCCTCGTCGACATCACCCGCAGCTTCCAAGAGCCCGAGCGCATCGACAAGGCCCTCACCGAGGCCTTTGACGCCGCCCTTGCCGCCGCGCCGTGCATCGTCTTCGCCGCGCACATCGAGCGCTACCTGCCCCCGGCCGCCGGCGGCAGCGACATCATACACAACGAGCAGCAGCAGCGCGCGCTGGCGCTGCTAGAGAAGCAAATGGCGCGCGTCAAGAGCCAGCGCGCGAGCGTCGTGTGCGTAGCGACGGCGGCGCGGGAAGCAGACGTCCACCCGGCGCTCTTCACGGGCGGCTGGTTTGACGTGCGCGTGCAGCTGTCGGTGCCGAGCGCGGCGGAGCGCGCGGACATTCTGCGCGCCGTGATCCACGAGCGTGCGGTGCACGACGACGTCGACCTTGCTGCGCTCGCTAAGAAAATGGACGGGTACGTCGGCGGCGACATTGCGCAGCTCGTGCGGCACGCCGCGCGCAACGCCGCCGGCCGCTTCCGATCAGCCCACTACCCGCCCTCCAGCAACGACACCATCTACACACCCGACGCCGCCGCCGTCTCCGCCGCGCCGTCCAGCATGCCGCTCACGCTCGACGACTTTGCCGGCGCCATGACCGACTACGTGCCGATGCTGCGCAAGGAGGGCTTCACCGCCATCCCCAACGTCACCTGGGACCAGGTCGGCGGCCTCGCCTCCGTGCGCGACCAGCTCAAGCTCTCCATCGTCGGGCCCATCGCCAACCCGGGCCTGTACGCCAAGTTTGGCCTCACCCGCGCCGGCGGCTGCCTGCTCTGGGGCCCGCCCGGCTGCGGCAAGACGCTCGTCGCGCAGGCCGTCGCCAACGAGGCCCAGGCCAGCTTCATCCTCATCAACGGGCCCGAGCTGCTCAACAAGTACGTCGGCGAGTCGGAGCGCGCCGTCCGCGAGCTCTTTGCGCGCGCCCGCTCGTCCACGCCCTGCATCCTCTTCTTTGACGAGTTTGACTCCATCGTGCCGCGGCGCGACAGCGGCGGCAGTGCCTCCGAGGCGGGCACGCGCGTGGTCAACGCGCTCCTCACGGAGCTGGATGGCGCGCGTGCCCGGCCGGGCGTGTATGTCATCGGGACGACCAACCGCCCGGACATGATTGACGACGCCATCCTGCGCCCTGGTCGTCTCAGCAGACAGCTCTTCCTGGACCTGCCGAGCGCCGCCGAGCGCGTCGACATTCTGCGCGCCATCTACCGCACACGACACGGCGCTGCCGCCACAGCCACCACCGCCGACGAGGATGAGGAAGAGGCGGCGCGGTTGGAGCGCGTCGCGCTGGACGACCGCTGCCGCGACTTTTCGGGCGCGGATCTGAGCGGGCTGCACGAAAAGGCCGCCGAGTTTGCGCTCACGAGGTACCTGGCGGCGGCTGACCCGGATGCGCCGCAAGAGATTGCGGCGCAGGACTGGGAGGCGGCGCTGGCGGTGACGAGGCCGAGCGTAGCAAAGCCGGAGATGTACAGAAGACTGAAGGCGAAGATGGCCGGGACGTTGTAGGGGGTGTCGATACCACGGCGTAGAATATAGATGATAGGGTATTTGACGACCTTTCTTTTTCAAGTTGCCCAATTTAGTTTATGCATATTTCCATGCTGCATTGGCTCTGCATATATCCATGAATTCTCATATGTGCTCGACTACACGCACCTCGCATAGCAGACACATTGACACATGATGCAATGCCGGCGTCGTCAAGATTACGCGAGCTCGCTCGCAAAGAGGAGTTTCTGTTCAGAGCTGTGGGCGCGCCGTCGTCTAGTATTGGCGAGGCCCTCTAACTGGTCTATAATACACTAATCGCCGGCATTTTCCCTTCCCGTCTATCAGAAAAATAATGTCTGTCTTTCATATCATTGGTACAATTACGGTTGTTGCTTCTTCGCAAAGCAGTCAACATGCGAGTCGCTTAAGCGCACGACTCCTTGAGGTAGCTGTGTGGCGAAACCGTTAGCATGCAACTTCGAGGTAGAGGTATCGTGACGTCACTTACGCAATAAGGTCCTTGCGGTCCTTCTCCTTCTTGAGACCACCAAAGGCCATCTTGGTGCCGGGGATGTACTTCTTGGGGTTCTCGAGGTAGGCGAAGAGGGTGTCCTCCTCCCAGGTGATGCCCTTGCCCTTGTTGGCGTCCGTGTAGGCGTAGCCCTCGACGGAACCCGTCTTGCGGCCGAAGAGGCCGTGCAGCGCAGGGCCGATCTTGTTGGCACCGCCCTTCTCGACGGTGTGGCACTGAGCGCAGCGGGTCTTGAAGAGGTTGGCACCCTTCTTAGCGTCGCCTGGAGGGTATTTGTTAGCGATTTCTGCTCAATTGGTCGTTTCGAATGTCCTCGTCCCGTTGCGGTGGTCGGAGCGCGGCGCGTTGGAGCCTGACGTTGCGCAAACAGGGCGTCTCGACGGTATGAGCGCGATGCTTGTCGGCAGCGCGGATGTGCATTCCACGAATGATGGAGCAATTCTCGGTAGTCAATGGTAAATGACGCACTGCTGTTTGGGAGCTGTTCCATTGTTTGCGCGCAAGGCTTGGGGGCCTCGGCTAGGAGAGCTGACATGACGCATGCGACATTTTGTTCGACTCGAGAGAATTGATTCATCGGAAGGCAATCGTTCGCCAGGAATCCGCACAGAGTCCGCAAGCTGGCCCCAACCGTCCAGACAACTCCTAATTACCGCTTCACGGGCCGACGGACAGCCCGGGACGAGTCGACAAGGAGAGAAGGCGACTTACCACCAGCCATTGTGATGATGTATGTGAAAGGAAAAGGACGTAAAGTGTCGTAAGTTAAAGCGTGCTATGCAAAGAATCCAAAAAAGAGCCTCGTGAGGGTAGTCTTCTTTGGAAGTGGACGTTCGTGGGTTGGATTGGTTATTAGGTCGTTGTGGTTGGAAGAAGGAGGGAAGAAAAAAGGGAAGCAGGATTGAGCAGGAAAAAAAATAGTTCATGACAGCATGTGGACAAAAGCCTGCTAGCCGGCTTCCCCCTGTGCGCTGCTGGAAATGCGCTGTCGCACAGGGGACGCTACAGTGGACAAAGCCACCTGTGGCGGGCGCTCCGGGGCGGTGCCTGGCCAATCAGGGGCTGAGCATTACGCAGGTCTTATTTCTAGGTTACTGGGGCAGGCGGACCCGGTGAGCCAACGCCGAGCAAACTCCAACCCGACTTTACCCGTTGGACCTGTTGGTGCTAGTTAGCCAACGTGACCAAAAAGTCATGACGCTCTGGACAAGAAAAAAAAAACCTTGTGCCTGACATCGGCTCCTTCTGCAAGAGACTGGCCTTATTACCAGCTCCACTCTTTTCCTTCACCTCCGGGCAGAATTTGGTTTAGCGCGCAATTCAACATCTGGAAGGGAATTTCCTTTCGCCGACAGAACCTCAGTTCTTTCCATACTGACGAAGCGCATCACCATCGCAAGGCTAAAACCCACCCCTCATACGCCCATCATGGCCGCCGCCTCCAAGAGCGTCATCCCGCGCTTCTTGCTGCCGCTGCAGGGTCCTCTGTGGCGGGGCCTGCGCGTACCGCCACCCAGCGCCGCGCGGCAGCTCGTCCGCGTGCGCTACGCCTCCTCGTCACGCGCCGACGGCAAGCCCATCGTCCTCGAGAAGCCCGCCCGGTTCAACCCGCCGTCGCACGGCTCCCGCCTCCGCGGCAAGGCGCTGCCCAAGCACTACAGCCCGCCGCTGAGCGAGGTCGAGGTGCAGGCGCAGAGCCAGCGCAGCTACCCGGGCATCATGGCGCCCGCGGGGTCGTGGCAGCACTGGTTCTGGCACAGCAAGCTGCTGCACACCTTTATCACAATGGTGCGACACCCCTTGTCCCTCTTTCTCTTCTCCTCGCCTTTCTACCAGGCCACCAGCTTCACCGCCACGCATGCTGACACCTCCCAGGGCACCCTCTTGGCCATGGGCGTCTTCACCTTCTTCATGAACTACGCCTACAACTCGCCCTACAAGGAGCTCGTCCCACCCACCTCCGCCCTGTTCTCCGACCCGGTCTACTTCTTCGCCGCCTGGAAGGAGGTCATCCTCTCGCACGAAAAGGACAAGGCGCTCAAGGCCGGCGAGCACCGCACCCGCCACCTCGACGATGTCGCCAAGCGCCGCTACTACATGAAGATGCACGGCATCGAGCCCAAAGACCCCGTTAGCATGGTCTTTGGCAAGGGCGAGCAGCGCTCCGACGCGGAGATTGAGGCGGCCGCCCTGGGCAAGGAGATGCCGGAGAAGACGCCTGAGGAAGTGGAGGCGGGGAAGCGCAAGAAGTGGTTTGGCATCTTCTAAGCCGGCGCGCCTATGTGTATCAAAGTGTAACATATACTGTCTCTCCATATAGCGATTCGTTCCATTGAACTTCTTGAGCATGCTCATTATCTCTGTGGTGTTTTCTTCGAACGTTTGGGGCGTGGTGACCGCTCCCCGTTAGCCTTGCTTGGATTCCGCTTAATTTTCAGTTCATCGTATCAGCATGATCCTCATTGTTACCAGTGTAAAGTATAATGCCTTTAGTCATTCAAATGTCGATCTCTTCACGGCTGATCTATCGCTGCATAGTGCAGTCCAGCATGCAAAGTTCTCGAAATTATATTCAACGCTGGTAGCAAATCCGTATTCACCTACACACCTATACAATCCCCATCAGCTTCCCCCCTCCTATGCCAGCTCCACGCCCGCCAGTCCGTCGAGGACCTCGTCCGCCACGCCGCCCTTCTCCAGCACCGCCTGCACAATCGCATCCACGACGCCGAATTTTGTACCTCCCAGCGGCGCCTTCCACACGCCCGCCTCCGTCGCCCCCTGGTCCGTCTGCTTCGTCGGCGCCGCGCCGCCGCCGCCGCCCGCCGCAGAAGCAGCATGCGGCACGCCCGGCGGCGTCAGCCTGCTCGGGGGGTCGACCGTGCGCATCGACAGCAGCCGCAGCTCCCTGCCGCCGCCGGCGCTATCCTTGCGCCGCGCCTCCGCCACGGACACGGCCAGTGCCGTCTCGGCGACGGCGAGCTCCTCCCGCGCAGGGTCAAAGATGACATTGTCGCCGACGGCCACGACGAGCAGCGTGATGGGCGGGCGGGATGTCGGCGTCGCGGCATCGCGCGGGTACAGCAGCGTCGAGGCGTCCCAGTCGTCGTCGAACAGTGGATCCTCGTCGCCCTCGGACTTGAGTCGCGGGAGGCGCGTCGACAGCAGCGCGAGATGTGTGGTGAGGGAGAGTAGCGGGAGGGGGTATGACAGGGGCGGCGATATCAGCAGGATCTCCCAAGGTGGTCAGCCCAAAACATCACAACACCATAGAAAGGGGACGTGGAACACTCACATCTAGATACAAACGCCAGTGGAAGCGTCGGTTGATCCACAGCTTGCTCGCAAACTCTCCGTCCGCGAGCAGCGCCTCGCGCAGCATCTCCGCCAAAAACACCGTCGCTGCATCATCATCGCGCTGCCCAGGAATCTCCACCGTCATCTCCAGCCAATCCTCGCGCGCCTGTCTCACGCGATCACACGCCTCCGCCTCCGGCCCCGCGCGGTGCGCCTCGGTCGCCTCCAGCTTGTCCTCCGCGCCCACGACACGGCCCTCCGCCGTGCGCTCGACCTCTGCTTTCACGCCCACAATCGCCTCGGTGCCGTCGGCGAAGCACACGCGTGCGCTGCCGTTGGTGCCCGGCAGGATGCCCGTCTCGGCCGTCAGCGGGCGGAACTGCGTCGGCGAGCGGCCGTCGGCCCGGATGGGCGGCCGTAGCCGCAGCGAGCTGTGCAGGTACGCGAGCTCGGCCGGCGAGAAGAGCGATTGTTGCGTCGCCATTGGAGGGGTCGTGTGAGGCGCGTGGTTGTGTGTGTATGTGTGGGTAGATTGGGAGCAGAACGCCCGGTGTGCTGTGGTGGCAGCGTTACTGCTTTTTTTGGGCGCCAGTCAAGGTTATGATAAGATATGTTCGTTCAGTGAGCTTTCAGAGGATCTGGGTGAATGGTTGCGTGTTCGATTGTGACTTGCCGTGTTTGTCTTGTGCTTTGTAGAAATAGTCGTGCAGACTGTCGGTCCAAAAGTTTTTGAAAAGTTTCGATGGAGCTCTCCGAATTTGGGCAGATCCTGTTGGCGCGGGGCGCTTAGTGGGTTACAGCGAATGCGCCATGATAACCTATACCCAGGTACACACCTTCCCCTCATTCACGAGTGCCTACCTGGGGGTATTAAAACTAGCAGTCCATAAAAGTCGAGTCAGAGGAAGTCATTGATAATCTTTCAGATATATATGTTATCGAAATTGATTCGTTGTTTTACACAACTCTAGAAGCTATAGATGTGCCTGCAGCCTTCGTGGGTCCCCGTGTGAGAGTCTGGTTGTTGCAAGTGCAGGTAGTTGGCTACATCATGGGGTGATCTTCAGCGGTACACATTGCATACCTCAAGGTCAACCCCGACGCATGATATCTATGCATAGCTTTGGGGTCGTGTCGCTTCCCAGGGCTCCAACAAGCTCAGCCATGCGAGCCTTGAGGCTGGGCCAATCGTAAATTGTAGACTCGTCCCAGCCGACAAGATCGGTCATGCTATACAAAATAACAGGGGATGGCCCCAGGACATAGATCTCATCCATGTCCACAGTCGCCATCTCGGCAAGGGTGGGTATGCCGGGCATGTTGGCGGTGAAGAGGCATCTATCTGAGTTGTCGCTACTGTCATCAGAGTCATCCGGGTTTTCACCATCGACTATGGCGGCATGTTGACCTTCTGACGCAGTCTCTATGGTGTTGCGCTGGGATAAGCAGAGGTACGGTGACTTGTCCAACAGCGCGAGTACCGACTTGTCCAAGGGATCCCAGTCCAAGGTAACAGGGTCGAGAATGTATTGCGGCGCGAAATCCATCTTGTAACGCATCTTGGGGCAGCTGTGAATGTAATAGCCGGGGTACCACCAACGGTAGCCTCCTTCTTTAGTGAGTGCAATTTCGTGTAGAGCGCCAAGTTTACCGGGGCTGAAGTTATGGACGCTCTCGTGATAGAAAAAGTACACAGAGCTCACACACTGCGGTAACAAGTCAAGGACGCCGACAGCCACGAGTTTGCCATCGAGGCGGTAGCACTGATGGTATGAGCCAAGAAGCTTCTTCGTGCCGTCCAGGCGAGTTTCAGTGTGGCGACGCAGGGGGGAGTTGCAAAGGAACCGGGTGAATGATCTTCGCGTCCGCTCCCCAGGATCATCCTTATGAATAACCCGTTGATAGTTGTCGAAGACGGCAAACTTTTCCTCTGTAAAGCTGTCCTCTTCTAGAGTAACTTGGAGTTTATGCGCAGGCTCTGGGGGGGTTCTCAGCCTACCGTATTCTGCTTCATGAACTCGTTCTAGGAGGTTAAACTCGTTATTTCGCCTTTTCGATTCTTCCTTTGTTCTTGGATAACGTCGCGATGCCGCTTTTGTGTACTCGTGGCCAAGAACGTGGGCGTTGAAGCGGTTTATGGTCTGCCTCTGGTCGCGCGACGGCTTAAACTCTTCCGAGTCTAAGCGAATGGTATAATGCGGACAGCAAGAGTCTCGCTGGTTAGGACGGTACAGTAACATCCCGGACCGCCTCCAATAGCGATCAAGCAGCGTCTCGTAAAAGGCCGGGCTCAGCGCCGAGGCTCTGGCATAATAAGAGATTCCTGCAGCTTGTCAGTGAACTGGACTGGACATGGCTTGCATGCACCATACCACGACTCCCGGCTTGAGCATGGTTAGCAGGTACATAAGGAAGAGGAGGAGGGGTCTTTACGTTTAGACGATGGCTGGTTTCTACCAGAGCAATAACCACAATGTGACTGTGAAGAGTAACCTGGTGGGGGGATATGTCAGCATCAGCTGAAGCATCATGAAACTATGCGGCGTGCATGAGACAGTCGCGCCGTGACGTAGGTAGGCTGGATCATGGCCGGCTTCGCTTGATGCGGATTGCCGACCGGTATTGCAACTAGGGAAAGAGGCAGCCCGGGGGCAACGGGCCGGAATAGAAGTTGAAGCTAACGTAGATTTGCTGACGGAGCCAGTCATGGCAATGTCATAGGCAGCAACAACGTGTTCCGCGATGTAAAGGCCACATGAAGGAGACTACCTAATAAGGGAGTGGTATAGGAGCACGTGGGGAGAGACCACTCGCATGCATCGTGGGAAAGGGCAGAAAAAGAAGGGGAAAAAGTGACAAGAGGTGAATTAGGGGATTAGAACGTACCGACAGGGGCGATCAGCTCAAGGGAATCCGTATATGCCATAAGGGACTCATGGTCCGGGAATTGCATTGTGCGTATCCTCAGAAGAGGACAGCAGCGAGGAAGTACTAGGTAGGGAGCAAGGCGACAGCGGATGGCGGGTCGGACCGGGCGGCGATGGCGATGGCGATGGAGATGATGGAGATGATCGTGGAAATGAAAGAAGCTGACTTGGAATCTTGATAGATGGATGGATAGTGGCGTTGGGCGGTGCGGAACCAAGCGGCAGAACAGGTATAACTAGTATGTACAACAGTCGAGGTTGGCACAGCAAAGAGGAGATGCAGCAGGCTCCAGCGCTGCGTCGCTCTTCCTGTACCAGGTTACAGGCAGGTACTAAGCAAGTAAGGTACCTACTGAGGTACCTGTACTACCTGTACATAGGTATTAGGTACTACAGTGGGTTGACCATACAAATTGCCTAACAACCGTACGGAATTTATGTCTCCTCACTGTAAGGTAGTACCTAGGTACCTACACCCCGAAGGATTCGATTGTCCTCGATTTCGTCACAGTTACTTTCACAGGTCGCGTACATTGCAATCACAACAATAATGCAAATATGTAAATCCACTTAAAAAAAAAAAAAAAAAAGGAAAAAAAGCTTCACTTAATTCAGTCTTATGCTCTTGACATCGCGAGGGCGTTGCGGCAAGTGCACTCCTTAATTCACACAGTTTCAGGCGCAACGCCGCTTAGCGCTACTGTACCACGCCGACAAGCTCGTTTCGTTTATTTTAGGTAGCAAAAGTTGGAAAAAGGAGCGGCCGAAATACAAGCTGCCGTGCAAACATTGGATACAGGTAGGTATGCGCAACTTGCTACGACCATTTCTCGGCCTAGAGCGGGGTTGACTGGAACCTACGGAGAGGGGCTCGTGAACGAAATACCTCTTAGTAGTCATTAGTCCAGTATGAATAAATTGACCAAAGCTTTAATATTCTAACAACTTTAGCCGGCATCTACTTTAGCTTTTAACTTTATTCACAATAGCTTCAGAATGCCCCACGTTGTCTGGTGTACTTCAAAGATGGCATCACTGAAGGCAGGGAACAGTAACCAAGAATCACATTGCATCAATAGAATGTCTATTTGCGACTTCTAGCTGCATACACAAAAGCATAGATATCCCTGTAATGCAACCGTCATGTTTCCAGTTGATCTTGCCCGCATAGCGGCTAGTCGTCAGTAATAACAAGATGGACTATTGAGCTCCCTTTTCAACCGCCGCATTTGTTATCCCACAGGCAGAGATGTTCCACGAAACCTCCAAACGACAGTTTGAAGAGCCATGATTCAACAAAATTCAGCCGACATCCAAGCCCGATCCAGAGCCGGCGGTCCATCTAGTTGCGGCTCACTCTAACGGCGTGCCTTCCCCGGAGGCGGTCCGATACCAAAGTCGGCGGGGTTGATGACGCCACTGAAGACGTCGTCGTTCGAGGAAGCCGGCTGGGAAGGAGGATTCACCGGGGCAAAGGTACTGGGGTCGATCAGGCCACCAAAGCGATCCGGGTCATCACCGAAAGCTCTCTTGGCCTTCCCCGGAGGGGGTCCGATACCAAAGTCGGCGGGGTTGATAACGCCACTGAAGACGTCGTCGTTCGAGGAAGCCGGCTGGGAAGGCGGATTCACCGGGGCAAAGGTACTGGGGTCGATCAGGCCACCAAAGCGATCCGGGTCATCACCGAAAGCTCTCTTGGCCTTCCCCGGAGGGGGTCCGATGCCAAAGTCTGCGGGGTTGATAACACCACTGAAAACGTCGTCGGATCCCGAGGAAGGCGGCTGGGAAGGAGGATTCACCGGGGCAAAGGTACTGGGGTCGATCAGGCCACCAAAGCGATCCGGGTCATCACCGAAAGCTCTCTTGGCCTTCCCCGGAGGGGGTCCGATACCAAAGTCGGCGGGGTTGATAACGCCACTGAAGACGTCGTCGTTCGAGGAAGCCGGCTGGGAAGGCGGATTCACCGGGGCAAAGGTACTGGGGTCGATCAGGCCACCAAAGCGATCCGGGTCGTCGCCGAAGGCTCTCTTTGCTTTGGACTCGGGGACGCCCTCGACAGTTTGCGTAGGATTTCTCTTCGCCATGGGACCAGCCATGACGAATCCAACAAAAATGGTACTAAGTACAACCGAGAACTGCATTTTAAAATAAGTATAATAGTAAGATGTGGAAATAGAATAAAGATGAGTGTTATTAATTGTTGCAACTAATAACACAAACAGGCAAAGGCGGCTATATATACTTGACAGCAATGAACGTTAATGGAGACTAAATATCTCAAAGGTCATAGTGACGAAGTATTTTCACATTTCTACAATTCAGTGAACAAAACGGTATTGCCGGTTTCACGTTAGGCCTCTCTTACTACGAGGATTTATGCTGGAGATAGCCACTAACACACCCTTGCTCAGTGTGCATGATAAGTATCAAGTCCGTACCAATGCCCACATGAAAATTATGTGTCGCCTGAAATTTATGCGATACCTACACCGGTATATACCAGAACTAACTAGCTATTGTGGCGCATACGAGCCGGAGTATGCCTGCCGATTGTATCGCGGACCGGCCGTACGTACGTGATAGGTAGCGCAGTTACAGTCTTGTTATCGGCTACGTTTTCCATACAGAACGGCAAGCCAGAAAGAGTTGACTTCTGCGGCCAGCGCCATTTCTGAGTACTTGGTAGATGCTGCGCGCATACTTTGTGCTGGGCGAGCCCGTTTTCATGGGTCATCCGGCTCTTCCTTACTCTGGCACCGCTTCTCCCAACTATGTGTGATGGTCGCGGAGCGGTACTACAGGACAGCTTGACTTGCAATGTCAAACAATCAATCGGGCCGCTTGACGATAAATGCCAGGCTCTACAGTCGGCATGATGATGACCTGTTTCAACATGATTCCTCCATCCTGCCCCCCAATCATGCTCCTCACCAAAGCAAGACGCCATCTGTCTTATCAGATCCAAAACCCTTACGAGAATGAGTTAATCTCGTCTCTTTGCACTCTCTTCCAAGGGCCGATAGCGGGGAGAGAATGGAGGCTGAGTGACGTACTCGTCCAAGCTATGCAGCCAGAGTAGTAAGAGTCATGCCCTTCGGGACGCTTCAAGCAAGGAAAGAAATCGCGACAAACCCCCTTCTTGGACTCTAAATGGAAAGAAGGTAAAGAATGAAGTTTGCTTGCTCATATTCGTCATACTAGCTCATTGTCAGCAATGTCACCACGCGGACCGCCTAACGTCTGACGGAACTAGACTAGATAGCGGACGAAAACAAGCTCAGGGATGTGCCGTTATTCTAGAAGACGAAGAAGGAAAACGAAGGGAGGAAAGCGTACATCTGATTTTCCACATTTACTTCCATTTCATCGCATCAATCTGCCTCTTTTGGCTGGCCTCATGCACCCTATTGGTGCAAAACGTGGGGAATGGGGGTGGCCCACGGCAGTGCTTTGAGACGCCTGGGGAGGAATTGTGAAGCTTCTGCTTTCTACTGCGCATAGACAGAAATACAGTTCAGGCGGGCTGCCCAACTTCCGAGGGATAAGCGTTGTTCCACCGACCCGGATCCCTCGGTCAGCGCGAGAAGAAGATTTGATGGGCAAGTCGGTAGGCACGAGTCATCGTGTATGGAGAAAGACATTGAGAGAGGGAGCTACACATGTGAGGTCACGATAGAGAGTAGACAACGCTGGAGAAACCCTCTCTGAAGTCTCAAGATAACTCAACAAGCAACATCACAACCTAGTAAATCCTCTCCTTTATTTTCTCTTTAGTTTCTATAGTCACTTTAACCTTTTGTTTGTGAGTTTTATTTAGCGTCAAAATAAAGAGTATTACCCTTATTATTACTTACTTTACTACTATTACTACCTATTTCCTAAGATCACCTACTAACATTAGTTACTTATTATTACCACTTACTTCTTAAGTATTTACTACTAAGAAATATAAAAAATATACTACTTTCAAGTACTATTATTAACTAAGTAAATGTACTAATATATATATATAAATTTACTTACTTTATTATATATTGTACAATGTCAAAGCAACGCGACGATAATTGACCTGAGCTATTTCGCCTATCGCCCCGTTCTATGGACCATTGTCCTGGCCCAACTAGCCCTGTTTTGTATTATCATTCGGTGACGAGGTGTAGATAGTCTAATCGAAGGGACTACCAAGGTCAACGGGCGCAAAACATGTGGAACAGACACGGTGCGTCAATTCACGGGAAGATCCCATCCAAATGCATGGTCTGGCTCCAATAACGCACTCTGAATCTTCACAAGAGATTCGCAGAGGTACAGTAATTCGCCGTCGACGTACGCCGAGCAAACTAGTTCAACCACCTTCAGGTGTATCATCTAGAGGGCTGACCACGGCCACACTCTTGGTGCACTCCCTGCGTTGGGCATGTAGAGTCCATCAGCACGAGTTTGACCTGAGTTTAGTTGCAGGAACTTATGGGAGGAGAGATGTAGTCGCTTTGGACTGGACAGACTTACATGTCCCTCGCGCCGATCGGATGGATTGCACCTTCTCTGCCTGGCCTGTACGCCGCGTTACACGCGGTCAGGGTGGCCAAGTACCAGGTGTCACGCAAAAATGATAGCCGACCACACACTTATAGTTGGCTTATAGCCTCTTGTCTGCTTGACACCAGGACGGACCTGTGTAGGTCGCCAAATTAGTTTCGCAAACTACTCGCTGTGCCGCTGTTTTAAAAGCACATGTTGCTTATAGCAGCGTGATGGCCTGGAAAACATCCACCATGAAAGGTCGTTTTTAGCTGTTCCGACGCGCGCGTACTTGAAAGGACAGAGAGCGAAAGGTAGTTATGCGCAAAACAATTCCTGGAAATCCTTCATTTCTGGCTATATAAGTGGCCCTGTGTGGGAAGATAAGCCTGTCTCTTGGCCGGTTGCAATCGCCAGACTACATAGACATAATACCGTCATTGACACAAGCATCATGGCAGCCCTCTTCAATGGCCTGAACGTTGCTGAAGAATGGGCCACAGCCATCATACGCATTCTTCTCAGCCGAGAACCGTATCTTGATCGTGTCATCCGTAGCAGTGAAGGAGAAGGACGCGCGCTTTTGGCCATTGGGGGTCACACGGAACGTCCGCTTTGGGTAGTTGTCGACCTCGACGAACAGGACGTACACGCTCGGCTGAGTGCACACCCATGTACCGTGCGAGTCTCTCAACATGAACTGAAGAGTAATATTTTTGTTAACCGGAAGGTTCTCCAGAACGTATGAGAAACCACCGTCGGCCCACAGCGCGCGCACCGCGACCTCATTCGTCTTCCAGCCGACACCACCGGCACCCCCGAGCGGGTTCACCACCACCCCGGCCTGGCCTTCAATGGTCCAGCTTTCAACCCATGCACCGCCAACGCCGACGCCATAATAAGGAGAGTAGTATGTGCCCAGAACAGCAAGGTTTGAGTTGTAAATGTAGTTTTGGTGTTTGCGGCACGTCTCTGGAGTGCAGACAAGAGCAGTCGGCGGGGTACCATACTGGGCTGGGCTGCCGAATTCGGATGCAACGCCAACCTGGCAAGTACCTTGGACGCACTGCTGGTCAAAGTCACAGCTTTCAATGTCGGTGCAAGGAGTCGCGCGGTCGTCGGAAGCGACAGGGCTGGCTGTAGCGAGACCTGCTAGGACGGCAACCAAAAAGGCAGATGGAAGCATGCTGATGTGCTAGAAATAAAACGAAGAAGCTTGGCAAGTTTGAGTGATTGGGGGGGAGATGTTGATAAACAAACAAGTCGTGCTCTACCTGACGGTGGATTTGCGTTCTATTTATACATGGGCTCTCTCTGCTGCCATGAGAGTTGTCGGCGCTCCGACGTGACCCTTTGGGCTTAACAGTAACACATGGACGTCCCAATAAGCAACATGCATGCAGGAGGTCATACATTACAGCAGGTGACGACGGATTGCGCCGCAGATTAGCTGCCGTCCTGGCTGTATCAGATATCAGAACATATTCTACGCAGTCCGAGACACCGGCTGGTTCAGTTCAGCTCCCACCAGTAAGCAGCCTACATCCACGGCACGGTGGCAAGCTGATCGCAAAATACCTTCGCCTCGGTACCGATAAAGTTCAGATCGCCGGCGCCGCCTAGATCTACTAGGACAATGAATTGCGAAACTTGAGACATATTCGGACTGGGGCTGGCTGAATACCTTTCTGCCATGTCTTCTGTTTTGTCGCAGAGCAGTCACGCCGCCCACTGACTGCGACTGTTCATGGCTGGGATCACCATTGTGCGAAAGTGCTCTTGTGCGCTATCAAGTCTCACCCGAAACTCAGTACTTTGCATCATCAGCTGTTTCTACAACTCTTGGATGGTGACTTCATGGCACCCACCCTGATTCTCTGGATAGAGCGACGGGTCTCCTCTGCGCTGGATGCCATCAGCAGAGATACACTACCCCTTCATGAGTAACATCTCGCCTCGCGCTCCGTTTCCAACTCTCACGCACAACATAGCTCACGTCGAAAGCACGTCGTATTTGTACCTCGACAGCTATCCAGCCATGCTAGCACGAGGAATGGGCGTAATCGTCGTTGCCAAAGCAGGTGTCGTAGTTGTCTCCCGAGAGCTTATGCCACACAAAGCGTGTTACATCACGGTCACTCTAGATACGGCTACGGAAGCAGGCCCAAGATGTGTGTTTCTGTATGCACCATCATTACCACACCATCATTCAATATGAGCCCTCGCACAATACATGCTCGGATTTAGCGGCGAGATGTACGCCGCCGGCTGAACCTAGACCTGCCGCTCCACGGTCGCGATGTCTACATAACGCATGTGCGGGCAGGATCAACCGCAGATCTCTATTCACCACCAAAGAGGGCGTTCAATCAATGGTCAAATTGTGCGAGATTTTAATGCATTTATTGCTATGACCGAGAAGCTGTCTGATGATCGGGTTTAACAATGCTGACAGTGACACTCAAGGATACTCCATGGACAACTTCATACAACGACCATGGCACAAGTATCCTACAAGCATTCGCATAATGCTAGGCTGTAGTTAACCCTGTGTTACATCCCAGTCAGTACGATGGTAGCAACCAGCGGACCTGGTATCAGAGGCCAAATACTTACTGAACAGCAAAGGTGCTTTTGGCCGGTAGGGCATCCGGGGTTTTCTCCGCGGTCGACCTCATAAGGCAACGGCCTGCAAGCTGCTGCGCAGTGGCAATTCTCATTTGCGGGAGGGCAACAGTAGTGAAGGGGGGGATTATACTGCTCACATCCTCCCATGATTCCGTAGTCGTGCCATCCAGGAAGTCCAGGACATCCGGGCTGTGAACAACCACATTCAGCATTGGGGTCGCCAGGAGGTCCGCGAAGGCGGCACTCTTTCCCATTCTCTGGGATCTGTACAGTTGGACTGGCGGATGCAAGGCCGGCAATGCATGCTAGGCTTGTACTGAACTTCATTTTCAGAGAGACCTTGGACAAGAGCTTTCGAATTGATGCTGACGAAGTCAAGGTGATGGGAAAACGATGGATGGAGTCTTGGATCAAGCCCGAATAACCTGACGACGGATGCTAGTGCAATATATAGATGTACCGATGGTGACGGAGCTGGGGTACTCCGAATGCGACTTCATGTGGAAGAGCTGCAGCACAAATCATTCCATCTCGTGCTTGTCCGTGCTCGTCCGTGCTCGTAACGCTTTTCGCTGTTCTTGTGGCTTTCATTGGGGTCTGCTGTAGCCCTGATCTATACTGATCGGTCAGCCGACTGCTGCATCTCGATGTAGGATGATTGATCTCCCCCTCTGTGGCTTGCTGACTTGAGCCCACCCACATCAGCATGCATGGTTCCGCTCAGGGACTTCACCGAGCCATCAACGGCCGCCAATGTCGATCACGACGGAAACTGCCGGCATGAGCTGATCAAACCATTACCATTCTGCGACAGTGAAGGTAGTAGCCAGAGGGGCACGACCCCAATGTATCTTTCATCTCGTCGTTCCTCAGGGCATTCCCCCGCTGGCCACGCTCCCCGAGAACAAACAATAGAATCATCTGTTTTCGCTTAATTATTTTGCTACACAGATCCTATCGCGGTTTGAATACACTCTTTTGTATCCAACAAGACCCTTGCTCACTTGCTTCCTCATACCTCGAGGCATTCTTACCGGGTGAAGCATGGTCCTCTCGTTCCCCACGGCGAAATATCATGCCGCTGTAACATTTGCCATAACAGAATTAGCTTCTGTTTCGGTTCATAAACATCTAGAACTGCCATTTCTGAGATCTTTGCAATGGCATTTATCAGCTCAAGTGGCTGGCTGAGGTTTCACCTGTAGCTTTGTCCGTTAAGACAGTTGCAGCTTGTGACTGGATCCAAGGCAGTTTTTACTGTAGGCAAGTGTCGTGTGATGTATCAGTTCAAATGCAGAGTCACGGCTGTATAGTTGCTCTAGGCTTCTGTAGAGTAAAAACTAGGAGCCTAATGTAAAAACTGGCAGGTCGTTGTAGATGTTACTATTACAAACACACTGAACTGATCATCTAGCCAAAGTGGCTGGCTGATGTGTACTATCACAAACGCACTGAAACAATCATCTAGCCAAAGTGGCTGGCTGATGTAAAGACCACTGACGGGATTGAAAGCTACTCCATTCAGTCTGTTAGGTTCTCAAGTGTAGTGGGCTGATTATGTTGAGGACATCTTAATCTCCTCTGCCTCTGGCTCTCCCCTTCTCTAATATTTAATAGCCCAGCACAACCCCTTCACGTTGAGCAATAGAAAAGGCTTCACCATCTACCAATCCAAGCACAAATCTCCAAGAACTTGAGCAGAACTTCGACCTTCTACATCGTTATCCAGTTACTCTACCTCTACAACCCGAGCTTACGATGCATTTCTCACGGATTGCTGCAATCATCTTTACACTGTTTGCTCCCCTGATCTCGGCTCAGCATGATGGTGTGATTAATGTAAGAAGAGCTTTGCCCCCCCGCCCCTTTGAAGGGCTGTCGAATAGAGATACTAACTGTATAATAGCTTAGCATAAATGATGCTGATCAGTATCAACTGGAAAGTGGAAGATGCAGAGATATCAAAGCTGTGTAGGTTTTTTTTTAACATTTGCTATATACTCGCTAACAAAGACAAGGGACGTACACAATGTGATTATCGAAGGAGGGTCCTGTGCATTCTTTCGGTAAGTTGGCTAGATCACAGAAATGCTTTTCGATTCCCCCCTTCACTAGTTTGCTCACTGACAATTACTTTTCTTAGCAATCGAGACTGCTGCGAACTTGCATTCAAGGAGCAAAGCGGACGCCATGTTGTTTCCCCACCCAAGCACGTCGTCAGTGTTCGCTGCCAGGGCCAGTGAAGCCAAGAGATATAAGCCAATTCTAGAATAACTGGGGATACTCGTGGAATTGGTTTGAGAGAAGTGTTGAGCAAATAGATCGGCAATGCCTCGGTTTAGGTTTTTCCCTATACACCACAGGTTTTCCTAAACCAGAATGCAAATGCAGAGGCTACTTTTCCTTCGAAGCTCGGATTTATCAAGTAATATATCTGTATTTTGTCACGTAAGAAGCACTTCATTGATGAAGGCACAGTGTGTGTGTGTGTGTGTATTGATTGTTCTTTATCCCTTCCTGTTGTTCAATCTAGCCTGTTCCTATACTCCTCGGCTGGGCTTTCCAGCCTCCCCACCAGCTCTCTCCCGAAGTCGGATCCTCCATCATGCTTTACGGAATCCCGGTACACGGCGTGTCTCACGGCACGGCTCTGGGTTGTCCATAGACATGTGCCTGTATGTGCGCAGCTCTATGGCCCACGTGCGACAAGTACTGCGCGGGCTTTCATCCGCCCAGGACAGAAGTCCTGCATGCAGACCAGTCAGCAGGCAAACTTGGCGGCTGTATATATGACTCCCAATTTCCTCGACGCCTACTGGTTAGGCGTGCCGTCGTGGTCATGCAGGCTGAGTGGCGTTCCTCTGCAGGGCAGTCTCTGTTGGAGAGGCGACTGATGCCCGACGCTGGCCGCCAATCATGCCATTGACAAAAGAGCCAACAAGCCTGCTTTTCGCCTTTCGCCTTGTGCCGTGGCACCGGTCCAAATCACCGAGATTGAGTGATTAAAGTGGCGGTGTCGCTGTGGTTGGCCTGACATGGCTTTGGCTCCGGTGGCCGGGTTGCCAGTTTCCTGCGTGCAGCCATCTCCAATGAAAACCACTTACACATTGCAACTTTGTAAAAGCGCAATGGATTTTATCAACCTGGCGTTTGGTTTCTGAGCCGACTGACTTGCCAGTTTACATAACGCCGCCCTCGCTGCAGCGCCCTTGCATCTCTATTCGTTGTAACCTCGCACTCCGCAGTCGCACCACAGCCTTCCCGGTGGCGTCCCCAGGGATCTGGTTTTCATATCAGGCTCGAGTTTCTCATTGCCCACGCCACCAGCACATTCTAGCGTTGTGCTAAGTTACCACGTGAGAAAAGGCGAACAAGCAAACCGGGCTAGCTAGCTCGCCCCCTCCAGCCTTGAAGAACCAAGCCCGAACCCTGAGCCGGCGCTGGCGAATACAAGCATCAACTTTGCTGGCTTTGGCCCCTGCAGATTGCATCGGTGAAAATGTCCACTTGGCCTGCATGCATTCGAGATGGATGGTGGCGTTGCAGGCGCAAGCCCTGCTGCGGCTCACTCACCACCTCGGTCAGCAAGTTTGGATACTGTAACAGAGATGCGTACTAGTTGATGCGCTTGCGTATGAATTGCAGGGAATACAAGGACGGAGCAGGGCATTCGAGGCGGATTGCCTTGTTGGGCCGCCGAGACAGCCGTTGAGATGCAAGACATGGCGTCTGGGGTGAGGCTACAGTACTCAGTACACACAGACAAAAGACAGAGTCCTAACTTGGCAGCGTTGCACAATATACAATATCGGCCAGGTGATGATGGCGTGTGGCTACGTAGCGGTATATAAGACAGGGTTGCGCTTCTTTCTGTCCGACACGGCATCGGCTCTCCCCGTCAATCACTCTTCGTTCCCCTTCCTTTCAGCCTTGCTCTCCCACCGCTACCTCTCAACACACAAACGCAATAGGTAAGCCGGGAAGCAGGTAGGATGGTAGTAACTTGGAAGTAGAGAAAGTGCGTCATTGTTATAAGTTAGCGCCGCGAGGACGCCACGGGGCACCGAAAATCTACGAGTGGGAGCTGCCCACGTGCGCCGGTGCCAGACTGACTGCCCAGTGCTTTTTTTTTTGCAGGGACGGGAGGGCATCGCGAGTCTGCGGCCGAGACGTACCCAATGCAAGCCACGCATCTCTAATTTTCATGACTTGACGATTAGACAACCGTCTTCCTGACCCCTCAGCCGTACTTTTTGAACCTCTGGGACAAGCTAATTTCGTCATGGCAGTAGGAGAAGAAAAAACCTCAAAAGAGAGAAACAGACAGATATGCTTCCGTGCATCGAGGACCCTCTGCCCCTCTGAAAGCCCCTAAAAGCAACGACTCCACCACGACTGTTGCTCTTACACCGCACTCGCTCGTGCCAGGAGGCAGCTTTTTTAGCAAACACCGACAACTACTGGGTACAATCACGTACCTTGTATCCCTTGCTGTACTGAGTAAGTCAACAAAGGAGAAGAAAGAGAGAAAATCCAAAGGCGCCGAGTAGAACGTGATTTCCTAGAGTCCATCCAACGAGCCATCTACCTACTAAGGTATCTAGGAACGGCAAGCATGCAGGTGCAGCAGTCAACCTGAACCCACTGACTGTACAGGACTTTTGCCCACTAAAACCACTGCAAGTCCACTGTCTGCCCACCGTGGCTGCCCACTGTTGCTGCCCACTGTTCGTCCGCTAACCGTCCGCAGAAGCCTTCCAAGGTTCCCTCCAGCCAATTTTTTTCTCCTGTCCTTTCTCCTTCTCTTCTCTCACCAACTCGCCCTCCGGCAGTCCGGGAAATCTTGCTGGGCTTCCATCTCCAAACTCCTTAACAAAACACACACCCAACACTCGAAAAAAAACTCTCTCATTGCGCCTTCATCATGCAGCTCGATACCCTTTGATCGCACCCTGCGCAACCACGCTCGTCGCAATCCCCGTCTTCCGGCCTTCTGGTGCTTCTCATTCTTTTCTCTCTCTGACTCTCTTCCTCCTTGACCAAAAGCTGAACGCACCACTGCCAGGGCCTTGCTAAGGTGTTGCGCCACAAG
Organism: Cordyceps cateniannulata; assembly: GCA_028828415.1. Classification (NCBI taxonomy): domain Eukaryota; kingdom Fungi; phylum Ascomycota; class Sordariomycetes; order Hypocreales; family Cordycipitaceae; genus Cordyceps; species Cordyceps cateniannulata. The sequence goes on from JAPHMX010000002.1 coordinate 407,368, forward strand.
CTTGCCAAACCACCAAGACCGCCAAACGCCACCACTCGCTCCGTCCGAAACGACACCAACAAACGAGAAAAAAAAACCCAAAGAACATTGTTCAATCATGTCGGGGTCAAATTCTACAGAGGCCAACGGGCGGTCCATGGAGTCGCGAGTTGGCAGAAGTAAACAACGTAAGTCGTTGTGGTCCCCTGCGTCACCGTCCCCTGCACTGCATGCAGCACATCCGCCGCGCGCGTACCGCTGGTCCTGGGTTAGGAGTCACTGTCCGAGACCCAGGCTGCCGCTAGCACATTTGTGCATGCACGCATTTCCTGCGGCCGACCTCGCACATCAGCTTCATCTTCTTTTTGATGCGATATGCGAGTTCGGATGCTTCATCAGCTTGGCGCAACACGCCACGTGCTCGAATAGTCCGTCCCGCTAACTCCCTCTCCTTCAGGCTACAATTCCAAAGGCTTCAGACTCGTCGCCGGCGTCGTCCCCCTCTCGCCAGACCAGGAGTTCGTCCTGCTCATTCAGTCGACCCGCCGCAAGGGCTGGGTCCTGCCCAAGGGCGGCTGGGAGATTGACGAGTCGTGTCAGGAGGCCGCCGTCCGCGAGGCGTGGGAGGAGGCCGGTATCACCATCGAGGTCGAGTTTGAGCTCGGCACCATCGAGGAGCTGCGTCCCCCCAAAATGTCCAAGGACCAGAGCCAGTACCACTTCTTCCAGGGCACCGTCCTCAGCCAGTACGAGGAGTGGCCCGAGAGCCACAAGCGGGAGCGCAAGTGGTTCACTTTTTCACAGGCCATCGAGGCCCTGTCAACCCGACCCGAGCTGCAAGAGGCCCTGAACCGCTCCGCCATTAAGAGGTTGTAGTCCCGAACAATCATGGCGACCTGTCGGTGGCCAGCTCACGGCTGTCAGTATATCATGGCGGCAAATCAGGCCATTACTGCAAATGTGGCAGGTCACTCCTTTCATCCATCCAGTCAATCCTGCGTGAGACGACGCGCCGGATAGCTACCCCAAAACAATCACATGCATTTATAACACGGCGTTGCTAGGCGGAAGGGTATTTTAATTACTGATAGATCTGGGGGCAAAAATGAATGGCAACCATAGCCCGTCACAGGTTACGCGGGTAATACACAATTCGCATCTATATCCCACATTTTATTTCCCTCTCCCGAGTCACTTGAGCCTCTCCTGTTTTTCGAGAGTGGAACCTGGCCGCCAGGTGCAGAGGACTTTTAGATTTTTTCTTTTCCAACTTGACGCCCCTGCGTCGTGTACAATTCTTTGATTTCTGTATCATTATATAGAAGAGACGAAAAATACAAGAACAACCAGACTTGATGCTGGCTGCGTGGCAGACACCAGCCGACTGCTCGAGCAGCAAGTCACAAAAATGAACGAGCCATTTTTGTCACTGGGGGGGTTGCCTGGCGTTGTTGCCCCTCGGGCCAAACAACTGGGGATTGGGGACAAGTCGCGTGAGAAATAGACGGTTCTGGGACGCCGGCGAGTCAAGCATTTTCTCGGCGCCCGCCATCGAGGCTTCGAGCTGGGCCGTTTTTAGGCACACCCAGCTTGCTTTACGTCTGGGTGGCTTAAGCTGAGCAGCCACGATATGGAAAGCCACGGTGAGCTTGCTATAAAATGTGTAGACCATGTACCAAGTAAGACGCAGCTTGGAAGCCAACATCGGGTGAGATCCTGACAAGGGTTGTGTTGCGTTGCATCATGAATACTGCTGGGATAAAGCCAATCGGCAGCCTCGGACAAGTTCGGTATTGCACCAATCGCTGCTATCGAGAAGAAGATGCCCCGCCAAACTTCACTACAAGTTGAAGCCTGAGAAAAAAAAAAGACGAGTCCAGATGTGTTGGGGATCGCTGAGCAATCGCGGAGACTCACGTGATGATACGCTATCGATAAATCAGCACCACGCTTGCAGGCGCCAACGAGTCGCATTGCGAGGTTGGACAAGGATCCGATCTTCCATATTCCGCCACGACGACCAAGCATTCAACAGCCGTCCATACGATGCGATTATAGCCACAAACTCAACTTGCAGACTAAGGACTTACACCATCACTCATTTTCGAAGGAAAGCTGGCGATACAACAGACAAGTGGGATTTTACGCAGAGTTCACAACAACAATGGAAAACCTGAGTATCTCGGAACCGCCTCATCAGGGAGGGGGAGGGCTGGGCATGGCGGCGCCGCCCGCGCAGCTGCCGCCGCAGATGTTTACGACGGCGGCGCAGCTCCTCGACCTCACGGACAGTATGAATCCCCCTTTGTCTGGCGCAGAAGCTAGAACGGCGGGAGAGCAAGGCAATGAGACGAGAGAAACGATTGCTGACTAGCTGGGCTGCTGCGCACTGCAGAGAAGCTGATGGTAGTACTACGCGACGGGCGTAAACTTGTCGGTGTCTTGCGAAGCTGGGATCAATTCGGTACGTCTGGAACAAGAACCGAGAGAAACACCTCCATCCTCCCACCAATGAACACATCCTGCCTGGCATCCAGCACACAACTAACGCACGCCCGGTTCCTCGCGCAGCCAACATTGTTCTGCAATCCACCACCGAGCGGATATTCGCTCTCCAACCACAACCCGAAGCCAGCACAGCCGACACCACCACACTGGCGGCGACGACCCCGCGGGGCCTGTACGCGGACATCTTCCACGGCATCTTCCTCGTCCGCGGCGAGAACGTGCTGCTGCTGGGCGAGATTGACCTCGACCGCGACGACCTGCCGCCGCCCGGGTACGAGCAGGCCGAGCTGAGCGTGGTGCGGCGGCTGGCGGAGGAGGCACGAGCGCGCGACAGGAGGCGCGACAAGGTGCGCGGGCGCAAGCTGGCGAAGCTGGGCTTCGAGGGCGACGGTGCGGGCGAGATCGTCCTGCTATAAGGGAGTAGTAGGCATGGGTATATCTGGCAGCGCGGGGTGAGGTTCGTGGCAGGGGATTGGGAAGCATTGCGTGGAGTGAGGTTGGAGGCGGTAGAGGGCTTTGAAGCCCGTGCATTTTTTCTTTTTGTTCGGCGCAGTAAATATTCAGAGACAACAAGGCCCCGGAGCAGAATATTGTGAAATGCCCCGGATGGCTGGCCCATTTTTCCCCCTTTCGTGAGAGAGGATGGGGAGACGTGGCTGATTGGAGCTCACAATGCACCATAGAGTTGCTCAATCCATACGCGTTTACGAAGCACACGTCCTTTTTGGTTCACCGCGTTTACAGATATTTTAGATAACGTCCATACAGATCAATGCAATGTGCAGCTAAGAGCCGTGTTCATTATGGTGCTCATTATACATAGTTAGCAGAGAGTTGCGCGCACGCTGCCGCAGTATTATACATGACGGAATCAACCGGATAAAAACAATGTTCGCTGAATGACAAGACGCCAGAGGGGGATAATGTGCCGAAAAGATACAACAAAAAATGGAAAGACGGGCCGCCAGACCTCAGGTCCGTCTCCGCCGCTCAAACATGGGCATCGGGGGTGTGCCGCCTGGGTCGCGCTGTATGCCCCCGAGCAACCAATCCGTCAAGCCGACAAACTTGGCGCCCATACCACGCTCCCAATCACCCCCTTCTTGTGCCGTCTCTATCGTATGCGTCAGCACGCGCCCCTCTCGATCAAAATCAAATATAAAAAGCCCCGTAAACGCTTTATCCGGCTCGCCACGCGATAGCCGGAGCGAGCGGGCCAGCGCGCCCGCGGTCCGGGGGCTCTCGCGCCAGCGGACGACCAGCTGTTCGGGGGCGGCGCCGGCGCGGCGCGGCAAAAAGGTCAAGGGCTCGGCGGTCATGCGCTCGGCGAGGATCTCGAGGCGCAGGTCGCCGACGAGGGGCACGCGGTTCCAGGCGATGGGTGAGGTCCAGAGGGCGGCGGTGTAGGCAACGCGGCCGGAGACGGTGGGCAGGTGCGGGTGCGTCGAGGGGAAGAGCAGGAGGGTGATGGTGGGCGCGAGGATCTCCTGCGGGAGCGGCGACTGGAGGAGCGTGGGCATGCGGTCTTGGAGGATGCGGAGGGCTGGCCGGGGGGATGTGTTAGCTTGGCGGTTCGCTGGCAGAGGTGGTGACGGTTCACACAAATGAGAGGGGTATCTGGGGTCGAGGGGGGGTACGCACTCTTTCCTAGCTTGGCCTTGTTGGGGTCGACGGGCTCTTGATCGCCGGAGAGCGGCATCCAGGTCTGGCTGGTCGCCTCAAAGCAGGTCGGGGAGAGCTGGCCGGCTCGTTGGGTAGCGGCGTGGGCGACGAGGGGTAGAGGAGGAGGAGAAGGAGGCGTCGGTTCGCAGCCGGCGGCACGCGAGAGGCTCTGCACCTGCGCCTTGGCGTGGCCGTAGCTGGCAATGCATCGCGGCGTCGGTGCGGGCAGGCGGCGCAAACGGGCCCTGGGGAGCGCTTTACCCAACGGCGCGGCCATGTAAATTTTGTTGCGGAGCTTCTGCGGTGTTCAGGTGGTGCACATGGAGTCTGTATCAAAGGAACAAAGGAAGAAAACAACGCCGGGCTATCGGGAAGCTAACTACTTGGTCATGGGTGACGGGAAGAAGAAGAAAAAAAAGTAGGGTCTGACCAACAGGTATGGTTGGCCCCGGATTGGCTCTTTTTCCGCCTGGAGCTTTTTCTTGGAGGGGAAAAACAACGTGGGAGGAAGCGCTGGGCGGCGGCGGCGGCGGCTGGGTCACTGGCGGTGGCTTCGTTGGTGGAGCCGATCTGCTACTGCAGTGGGTTGCATCCAGCTGGCGCCTGTTGTAATTTCAACGGGATGCTTGGGTGTATTATGATTTCGCGATCGCTATTATGAGACAATTTATAGGTAGGTAGCTAGGGATATAAAATTCTCTATATTGTTGTTATAGCAATAATGAAGACATGGGATGCAGGAGCATACACCACGGGCCAAAGGGGACAGTAGATGAATTACTAAAAATGGACGAAATGAAACGAAACATACTTTGCCAATTTAGCTAAAATAGACCTGTCATCAATTTAAAACGGTATTCAGTTTCTTCATCACTGTTCTTCACCATTGCTCCTCGTCATCTGCTCAGGCACTAGCTCGGCCACATCACATGCAGGTCCCAACAAAGCTCGGTGCCAGACAAGGCGTCAAGTCAGGGTGATGTAGTACGACTCTGCTGGCCAGTCCAACTGCACATATGTACATAATTCTTTCACAAAAATATTCTTCTCATTCCAATACAATTTAATACCAGTGCATGCTCCTTAATCAACCACAAACCCCGCTCCCACGACTGCGAAACAGCCCGACACCAAATCACTCCATTCACGTGACCCAACCACCTGGGCGACCGCTATTGGCTGCACCATACCACACGGCCACCACCAACCACCACTTGGCCTTCCCTCTTCCCTCTCTCTGCTCTGCTTTACTAAGTTACCTTAGTACTCTGCTGCCTCGCTCTCCCTGACGTACCTACGCCGCTAGTTTTGCCCACGCCTGACCATCTTTCGCAACGTCAACAACCCGTCTTCCAGTCCCTCCATCACTGGATCTGCTTTCACGCCAACATCCACCACCTCACCCGCCGCCCCTCGCCATCTCGTCGAGCGTCCCACGCCGTTTCCCTCCCCCCTTCTACCTACCAAACGAACCGACTTCATTTTTTTTGGTTGCTCTCCAAGCCACCTCCCGTCACCATGAACCCTGAGTAGTATGTCCAAGGCTCCACCGCTCCGTGCCCGCTGTCCCCTGAAACCCCAAACGCCATGCTGATGAATCGACCGCAGAGTGCCCAACGAGGATGACGAGTAGAGATGCCCGCGATGCGGGCGCCCTTCTCTGGCCCTTTTATTCTTCATGCATCGTTCTGCCGCCCGATGAACGACGAACGCGCCGATGAACTTGGGCGCCGCCGCGCAGACTCGAGCAATCATGGCTAACAACCCTTCGCCTGCAGATACGACTACCTCTTCAAGCTTCTCCTCATCGGTGACTCCGGTGTAGGAAAGTCTTGCCTGCTGCTGCGTTTCGCGGATGACACCTACACTGAGTCTTACATTTCTACCATCGGTGTCGATTTCGTACGTCCAACTGCCAGCCTCCAGCCATTCTCCTCGGACCGAGGAACAACGAATATTCTAACAAGAAACGACAGAAAATCCGCACGATTGAGCTCGATGGCAAGACCGTCAAGCTGCAGATTGTATGTGACCGACGCGCTCCACCTATTCTCTCTGGATGCTAACCGACGCAGTGGGATACCGCCGGCCAAGAACGCTTCCGAACCATCACCTCTTCCTACTACCGTGGTGCTCACGGCATCTGCGTAGTCTACGATGTCACTGACATGGACTCGTTTAACAACGTCAAGCAATGGTTGCAAGAAATCGACCGCTACGCCACCGAGGGTGTGAACAAGCTCCTTGTCGGCAACAAGAGCGATATGTCTGATAAGAAGGTTGTCGAGTACACCGTCGCAAAGGTATGTTTGATTCCTCGCAGGTCGAGCTGCTCACAACCCAGCCGCTACCGGGCATCGTGCTGACAAGTGCAGGAATTTGCCGACTCCCTCGGAATCCCCTTCCTCGAGACCTCTGCCAAGAACGCCAGCAACGTCGAGCAGGCTTTCCTCACCATGGCCCGCCAGATCAAGGAGCGCATGGGCACCACAGCTGCCAACAACACCAAGCCCAGCGTACAGGTCGGCCAGGGCCAGGGCGTCGGCAACAACTCCAACAACAGCTGCTGCTAAGTTGCTTGCTGCCAGACGCGATGTGTTATGAGAGCCAGTAGAAGCCCTATGCAGCGACAATCAACCGTTTGACAAGTATTCGACAAACGAGACGAGAGCAAAGGGGAGAATATTAGTTGCGCAAAGGTTGTGGATAATGTGGACAGACTTTGTCATGACTTTTCATAGTTTTCCGGGTTTCGTTTTTTGTTTTTTCCAGCTTTTTTGTTTCCCATCCTCTTTGTTGTTTTTCCCCCCCACCCCCCATCTTGCCGCCGCGATGCGTATAGAACGAGAATTACATGAAGTGCCTCCCAAACTTGTGCCAGAGCGATCAGAGCAACGCGGGACGAAAGGGCTGCGCAGAGAGCAAAGTCGGGATCATAATTTTTTTTTGAAACCAGCTAGAATGGTGGGCGAGTTTGAGGAGAAATCAGTGTAGGGAATAATACGACTGCTTTTCACTGGACAGTCGAGAACTTATAGTAGTGAATGAATGTCGTAGAGCTGAGATTCAGCAAATGCCACAAATTCAGGAGATGCTAACAGCACAAGACATTACATGATGAGGCGGAGCCGGGCTTTGTTATTTACAGCCGACTCTCACACGCCAAGAACGGCATGAACGAGGTGCAAAATAAGCTTTTCCATTCCCCAACTACAAAAGATGAACGAAAACAAGTTTTACGAACCATTTCCTTCCAGCTGACATGACAAGTTCGCGTAAATGCAAACTACGAATGCCATGGCCAGCTGCAAATGGGGTCCGTGTCTAACGTTTCAGGATGGACGCGGGCCTCCCCACGGCTAGCGACTGGGAAAGTCCCTCCTTCCGCGGTCTAATTATAGTATGTTGACGAAATGAAAGGGCTGAAGAAGATTTTAAAGTTTTGACATGTGTTGATCATGGCGTTGTTGCGTCAGGTGAAATGTTGGCATGTCCCTGTGTTTAATGGTGTCTTGAGATGGCGTGTTGCTCTATGTAGCTAGATTGAAAGGGCAAGTAGGAAGACGTAAAAAGAGAGAAAAAGAGATTCGGTATTTTCCAGCCGATGCGTACAGGTCTTCTAGACAAACTGGTATTCTAAATACATCCAAAACCAAGCGCTCGCAAAAAAATGTGTGAAATAAACCGCCTTGTAAATGAGCATCTTTTCCACCCTTCTCCCGAACCAAAAGCAACAACAACAAACATAGAAAATTTTGTAAAGCAAGTGAAAGTGATTTGTACATGTCCTCCCCATTATCAATTATTAACTCCTTGAATATACCCCTCGACTCATGCCATCATACCCAGCACGCGCAACGCCTTTTGCGTGCCCGGCTTGGCACGCCGCCTCTTCTTGCCGAAAAACGGCATCAGCCGACGCTCCTCCTGGTCATAGTCGCTGTCGTCGGCCGGATCAAACGTCATGATGGACGAGGCGCCATCGTCCATGATGCCGAGGCCGTTGTGCAGCGTGGAGCCGGCGACCGACGACAGCGACGGGGAGTCGATGAAGCGCGGCGCGGGCGGCGCCAGCAGCGACAGGTGGTGGTGGTACTGCTGTTGTTGCTGCTGGTTTTGCGGGTGGTATGCAGACGACAGCCGCGGCGTGGAGGACGACGATGGGGGATCGTAGAGGCGGCTGGGCGTGGAGGGTGCGGCGGCGCCTTTGCGCATGTGGGCAATGTGAGGCGTGGTGGTAGAGGCGCGCGACACGGCGCTCGCAGTGGTGCGCATGGTGCTGTTGCTGAGCTGCCGGCGGAGGTGCAGCGTGCTGGTCCCGACGGCGCTCACGCGAGCCACGACGTGCGCTGGCTGCGGCGGGTGATGGTCCTCCTCGAGGCTGGGCGAGCGCCGTGAGGAAGAGGTCGTAGGGCGGAACTCGTCCATCCGCGGCTTGCCGGACATGGGCGGCGTGACTTGCTGCGGCGGCGCGAGGACAGAGGAGACCAAGCTGGCGCTGGGCGTAAGAGGGCTCTGGGGGCCGGTGGGCTTGGGGAAGGCGGAGAGCGCAGAGACGCGTAGCTGGGCGGGCTTGGGCTTGCGTCGCACGGGCGACTCTTGCGGCGTAGGCGGCGATGCCACGGCAAGCTCTGACGGTTGCCGAGCGTGCGAGGCGTCCAGAGGGAGAGACTCGTAGTCCTCAATGGTGGGTGTAGGCGGCGACGTGACCGTCCCGACAGAAGCTGCATCTTGCTGTGCAGACCGCGGCCGATCCGCGACGGCAACATCCCACACAGCAGCCACAAAGTCGGCAACATCCCTCGCCGACGCCGACGCTGGCAGCAGATAGTTGGCCGTGCCGCCGACCTCGGAGACGACCGCCATGGACCGACTGCTGCTGCTGAGCGATGTTGTCCGCTGCGAGTACGCAGACGCGCCGCTGCCCTCGCGGACGTGCTGAAACGGCAACCGCTGTTCGTGGTCCGTGTCGTCGTCGACGACGACCTGCGCGACCTTGAGCAAGTCCGCGCCCGCCAGCCGCTGCATCGCCGCGACGGTCGGCAGATGCTCCGCCGGATACTCGAGGATCAGGAAGCGCACGTCGGCGTGCACGGCCAGATACGTCTCGAGGTGCGGCAGCATCAGCGCCGCCAGCAGCTCCGGACTGCCGTTGTCCACGTACCGCGGCGGCGTTCGTGCCGCGGCAGCAAACGCCTGCATGGTGTTGGCGAGGAGGTACCGAAAGTCGAGGCGCGCACACCGTGAGGACCCGGTCGGTTCGGTGCCGAAGCGCTCGACCTGGCTGATGACGCGCGCCGCAGACGCGCGCCGCACGCCGGGCTGCACGCCGACGGCGAGGACCTGCTTGTGCGCGTGGCGCAGGTGGCCGCGTGGCGCGCCACCGACGCCGGCGGGAAGGCTGCTGGTCGCCTTGCGGCCAAAGAGCGGCCGCCAGAGGTCTTCGTCGGAGTCGGCAGGCGGGGAAAAGGGCGGCGTAAAGGGCGTCTTGGTGGAGGTCAGCGGGTAGTGCTGGCGGAGGACGGCGCGGAGGGAGTTTTGCAGCGCAATGGGGGTTTGGGTGGGCGAGATGGGGAGTTGGTGGATGGTGCAGTCGAGTTCTTCAATGACTTCCTTTTCAGTGTCTGCTTGCGGCTGTTGGGGTTGGTCTTGTTGTTGTTGTTGTGATTCCTCGTGTTGTGGTTCCTCCGGCTCTTGAGACGCGACAGTCTCCGTCGTGTCAGCGTCGGCGGGCTTATCAGGCGGCGGCGTCTGGGCCGGCGTCGGAGGATGAAGGATGGTGACGCTCTGCTGTACGGGCTTGGTAGTAGAAGTCGTACCGTAGACGGGGTTGATGTAGGCAAAGGGGTCGTAGTCGTCCATGCTAGGCAGCGCCTCGGTCACCTTGACCGCCGTCTTTGGCGTGTCCTCCTCCTCCTCCTCGTCAGCTTCGACAGTATCCTGCTCAGCACCAGACTCTTCCGGGGAGGTCAGCGCCGCAGTCCCGTCGTCAGTATGCGTGAGCGAGTTCCGGCTGCGACTGCTACTGCTGTCCTTGGAGCTCGGTGACGACGAGCCTGACGACGATGATGTTGAATTGCGCATGTACTCCTCCCGCATGGCGTTGAGGGCCGACTCGAGCAGCGGCTGGGGAGTGAGGTCGGAGCGGAGGTACAAGACGAGGTCCTCCATGCGCGGGAAGACGGGCTCATAGTCTGTGTTGTTGTGGGCGGCGTCGTCGTCTTTATTGCTTTGGGGGGATTCCTCGCCAGCATTGTCGTCAATGTAGGTCGACTGGCCCTGCTGCCAGCGTCGCCTCTTGGTGCTGGGCACGGGCTGCAGCTTGATCACAGGCCGAGTGCGCTTGACGACAATGGTCCTTGGCCGGCTTGTGGTGGAGGGGACACGTGTGAGAGGGTAAGCCATGTTGGCAGCGGCGGCGGCGGTGGTGGTGTTGCTGCCCGTCGTCATGGTCGACGTTGGGGGGGATGATGATAAAGTCGTGGATACCTCTGCCGAGTTCCCAGAGAACTGGCGGGCCGGGATGGTATTATATCCAAGTAGTCGTGTTTCATCAGCAACGGTGACGGATGATGGGCAGCTGAGCTTGGGCACAGCACTATGATGGTTGAGCTTGGGCTTGGGCTTTGCTGTGGTGTGATTATGCGCAGTGGTGCCTCCAGTGGTGCCTCTATCCACCACCGCTTGGACGCTACGACCGCCTCCGCCTCGGCCACCTGAAAGCAGCCCGCTGCTGCCCGCTGGTGGCCCACGCACAGACGTGCTGCTGCGTAGCTCCAGAAGCGAGGCTCGCCCGTACTCTACCTGTCCAAACGACGAGCGCGTGCTAAACGCGTCCGACATGGGCGAGATTGGGCTGCTGGCGAATCGACCATGGTGGCGGCGGGTGCTGTCCCGTCTGGGCGTCGCCTCGCTGTCGACTGCTGTCATCATGGTCGACAACGACGACACCGACGACCGCCCGGTGGGAAAGTCGTCAAAGCCAAAGACGGACGGCATTTCTGCCGACTGCTCGTAGTGCACGACAGAGAAGCGATGCCGTCGGCTGAGGGCTGGTGACTTGGCCGGTTGCTCCGTTGTCGCCGTGGGCGTGCCGTCATCGTCATCATCATCATCATCAAACGACGATGTCTGCTGCTCAAACACCCCTGCTCCATCCTGTCTGGACGCTGTATCGTACAGTGGCAGACTTGATGACCGACAGAGGCTGCGCATTGTGAGATCCAGCTCATTCGACACCTGCAGACTCGCCGTCTGCCGATCCAGCGCATCCGCCGCCCTCATCGCCCTCGTAATGGGATCCGTCAACGCATCATCATCATCATCATCCTCATCTCCCAGCTGTCCCGTAACACGGTACGACGGAATCGGTTCTGATCGAGCACGCTGCTCCTCTCCCGCCCGCTCTAGGCCCGTGAGTCCACGACGGGTGAGCCGGGCCAGCACCGCTTCCGCGGCTGCGCCATCGCCGCCCGTCTCGTTGTGCATCAGCGCTTTGAGACAGAGCGCCTGGGCGCTCGCCGTGCCGCCTTCCAGGAACACGAGCCGCTGCCGACCGTCTTGATCTTCTGATGCGCTGCTGCCGCGCAGGAAGGCTTGGGCGTCGCGATGCCGTCGCTTCATGGCGGCATTGACCTGCCGCAGGTGGTGCACTGGATCGTAGACGTCGAGAAATGAAGAGGTTGTCGTCGTCGGCATGTAGGTGTCCAGGGCGGGCAGAATAAGGATGTGCGGCGTCGACGGGAGTAGACGCAGCTGTGTAGAGACCGTCTTGCTGGGGCCTTCGACGGCCACGATGGCGCTCTCCCAGGACGTTGCCTCCGCCATGGCCAAGTTTGGTTGTATTTCTGCTCGTTTTCGAATGGTTTCTGTTTGAAGGAATGTAGTATCAAGCTTGGATAGAGTTGTTCGTCAGAGGGCAGTCGTGTTTGGTGTAAATCCACGGGCGGGATGAGTTTGCGAGTTTCGCGGGATCCAAATTCTGTCTTGATAATCAAAGCTGACGGCAACACCCATACATGGCGTTTTTTTCTCCTCTTGTCAACCCAGCCCGTCAGCCCGCGGGAAATGGCTTCTTGGAACGGGTTGGTTTTGATTTTGGTTTGGTTTGGTTTGGTTTGGTTTGGCTTTCTTTGCTGGGCTTGGGTTGAGCTCACAAGCGCCGCCGTGTAAGTGCGCCGAGACCTAATGACAGCCCAAGTGGAGGTTCCTTCTTTTTTTGGTGCACAAGTCGGCTGGTAAGACAAGATGACGGGAACTGCGACAGAAGAATGAATGGAACGTCTAACCAGAGACAAAGCGAACAAAACGGTCGACCGTTGACAAAAAAAAAAAAAAAAGACAAAGTCTCCAGGATTTGAGGGGAATGAGGGGGGGCTTGCGGCAACGAGATGAAGGCGGGTGGTGCTAGTATTATGATAAATGAACCCGTCTCCGTCAATGGCAAGCAACTCCAGTCAAGGTGACGACTGGGCCGATCACACTGCCAACTTGTATCCACAAAGCTTGCAAGGAACAGCCCCGTCGCACTGATCACCCAACATTGGGCTAGAGCTCTGCCGGAGCTCGGGGGGGAGAGACGGATGGATGGGGATGAGAATGGGGGGGAGGGTCACGAGCAAAGAGGAACGAGCAGCAAGTAGCTTGGGGTTGTGAAAGAAGCGGTCTCCATGCACTCCTCCATGTTGCAGTTGCAGCAAGGTACCTACATAGGCAGTAGGCCCAGTCATCCATGATGCATGCCAGCTTTCTTTCATTCACACACTGCAGCACAGGCACCCGAGTTGTGTAGACTCAGCAGCTATTGTCCCCTACAGCATATGCGCACGGTGTTTCTGCACTCTTACCAGGGTTGGTTGCCTACTAATATCCATTCCGCCATGTCTCTCATCTTCTTCTTCACAAGGATCATATGTGATAGCTAGCAATCCCATCCCAGGGACCCTGATAGGGGCATAAAAGCAATGTCTCTTGTTGGGCTCCTAATAATAGCCAACGACCGGAGTGAGTTATTTGTCCGTCTGGACTATTTGTCCGCTTTCCATGTTTTTGCGGGCGTGCACCTCTCTGTCTGTATGTATCCGCACACACAAAAAAGAAGACAAACCTGCAGCCAGAGAGAGAGCCTAGCCTTTTGTGCTGTCTTTTGTCTTTGCTTCTTGGCCGACATGAGGCCGCAACGGGTAGAGACAACAACGGGAGAGCGCTTCGACCTCTCTTTTTTTTTCTCGCATATTATATGACCCTGCATAAATTCGTCTAGACGCCGCAATCGTAAACGGCAGTCGTACCGCTCCCCGTGGCTCAAAATCCAGCTCGGTCAGTGCAAGAAGCTGCGAGATCGCGGAGTCTCTCCGCCTTTTGCGGCTGCAACTTGGCCTTGCATCTCAGGGGGAAAACTCGCTTGTCGCTTGGGAGGGAGGCAGAAACTAATCACCCTGGGCTATAGTTAGCTGAACGAAGTAGTTACGGAGCACGTACCAGCATAACTTTGACTGATGTGATTGTCAGCCAGGATATCCTACGGCTACAGGGGGCTGATAAAGAGGCGACATGGGTCAGGCACCGTTATTGCTCTGGGCATCCTGGGCGGTTATTCATTGCCATTTCCACATGCAATTCGAATATCCTGTACGGAGTACAGATTACAGATTAGCTTGTATAATAATCGATGGGGGGAAAAAGGCATTAATTCAAAAGTGTAGCAGCCATTATGGGCCCCAATATCCCGCGATCTCTCTTTGATCAATTGGCAGCACATAACCAATTATTCGCAACACGCATATCCAATGCACTTTTTCCTTTGTTAGGGCCTCATCACCGACCCGACCCTTGTCATCGTTTTTTCTTTTCTTTTCCCCCAGGTCTGTGCTTGCTGCCGCTGCTGCTGCTGCTCTCGTCAGCGTAACTTTGCGCGCGACAAGCAAGACGTGCCTGCATGCATGTACGTCTGCGAGGTCAAGGACCGAAAGTAGAACAAAATAAGATCAATCATTTCAACAAAAAAATAACCGCCATAAAAACTGACCTGCAAACTTGAAACCGCAGCTAGGGCGGGGACGAGTGGACACGAGAATCTCGATTCTGGACCTGACAGCATGACAATTACCCGTTTTTTTCCTTCTTCTCTCTCTTTGATTGCCCTGTTCACGATGGCCTCGCACAGTTCTTCTTATGCACGCGGGGGGTCTGGATCTTCTTGCATTAGTTGAACCTCTGACTACTGCATCCAGTCGTTCCTGTGCAAGCACATCAATGCCAAAAAGCAACAAGGGAGCTGCGGCTGATGTTGGATTGTGAGATCTTCAGAGCTAAACTGGCGAGGCGAGCAGGAGTGGAACTCCCGAGTCTTTGCGAAATAGGCAGAGATCATTCATTACAAAGCCCCCTTTTCTTCAACTAACCCCCGAGCTGAAGAGATTTTCTTGAACGGAGGTTCGGTCGCAATTATTGCCCCAGGAATCTACAAGCCCGTTTTTGTCTCTCTCTCGGTGAGGATACAAGGCCAGAGGTCAGCAAGCAAGAGTCAGGTTCTGCTGCCGTACCCACGAGGCTATGGGGAAGCTGGGCAAGCCTCGCCCTTTCTACGCTTTGATGATTTCTTCATTGTCAAGTTGACAAGTCTTGCTAATAAGTTACAGCCTACTTGGGGGCCAACAAGGTTTCTTCGGCTCAACTTTTGTTCGAAGCCGGACATTAAAAATTCTTCAAGGATAGGGTGTCATTGGGGATACTATATCTGTTACAATGACCTTATTGTCTTGGAGATGCGCCTGACCAAGGGGGGCAAAACCAGCCCGGGTCCGAGGCCAATCGGCAACAAAAGTCGGGCAACATTTCGCCTCATTTTCTGCCCTGCAGAAGAAAAGTGATGGACGCTTTGATGTTTCTCTCCCCTCTGCCCTCCCCTGCGGAGTACAACATGCCCACCCTTTGGTGACATGTCTTCTAGTTATGACAGGCAGAGGAGCTGGGCCATGTGGGCGTTGTCTTTCAATTAAACGCCCCCGAGATTGTTGTAGCCAGCCTCCTTCTGCTTCGGCTTTCCTTATTATTCGTATAGACGACACCGGGTCGGTATCGACGTCGAGAGCTAACAAGGGCAGATCCGTCTCCCTTTGCCGTCCAAAACGTGGCGTTCTAAAAGAATGGGTTCCTGCTTTCCACCTCGACGATGATCGGCATTAAACCAAATTTATTACTGAGTAACAATGGTTGACTGGCACTAGGAGAGAAACAAGAGCGCAAGGCCATCCACAAGGACAGGCCTAGTGACAACTTCTCAATTTCATGTGTTCTCGCTTTATTCCCGGCTAGCTGCAGAAAGAGACAACTTTGCAAGCGACATGTGCACCAAGAACTTGAACGTTTTGTTATTTTTAGAGACGGCTAGGCTCAGACAAAAAGCTATGCAACGGCGGTCTCCTGCGTGTGTCTCTTGTCTCTAGCCAGCTCCTTGCCGGCCCATGCAGTGCGGACAGTACGGAGTAGCCGGGGAAGGATAAAGAAAAACACAAGCCCACCACTTGCAGGCAAACCATGTTTAGTTTGTTTCTCTTGTCAACAAAAATTCATGCACCGAAATCCCGGGACCATGGCCGGCTGCAGGGAAGCGCCGAACGACCTACGCGCATGAACCAAGCAAGAAAAAAAGGTATAAAAATGAATAAAATATAATGTCAATCAGACAATCACAAAGTTTCTCTTGTCCCGCCCCGGCTTCGGCGAGCCAACCATTTCCAGAGACATGGGAACCCTCGTCCGCACGTCCCTTGTTGGGTTGCATCCGCCTAACTACCTTGCCAGGTTTTAAAAAAAGGTAAACCGGTCTGCTGCCCACGCGGCACGGCGAGCCCCGGCTTCCCTACTAGGCTGAACAAGGCCTAACTAAATTGAAGTGTTTGTGCTCTTTGCCGCGGCCCGCGAGACATCCGTCGTCGTCGCCAAAGACAACCACCAGCTAGTGATTGTCGTGGCCCCCCAAAGATTGAAATGAATCAAACTACGGATACACATGCGCCATAATAAACCCCGACACGTTCCCCCCTCCCCCCAGGGCCAGCCTTGTGATGATGATAATAAAAGTACCGAATGAAAAGAGAGAGAAAAAAAAAAGGGTCTGGTCCTCTTGGATCACTCGGCAGTTGGGTTACATCTCCACGTCGTGATTTTGGTAGCCTTGTACATGTTTCTATTCCTGGGATGATGCTCTGTCTCGCTCCCTACGCGCCCGGATCTGACTCGTGATTTCTCCCTTCCGAAGTTTCCGCCACAACAAAATGTTGCGGCCTTTTCTTGTTTTCACAATCAAGGATTCACAAAGGATAAACGAAAAAAAAAATGGCTTGCATGAAAACCTAGTTCCCAGTCTTGAAACGTCCGGTATGGAGAACTACATGCACGGGTAGAAAGAATGACTTGCATTGTTCTTCCCGTCCGGCCCCGTCCGTTTCCCCCCCCCCCCCCGGATACAAGAGAAATTATCAGTGCTGACAGTAAAGGGTCATTGAGTAATGTGCAGCATCTCGGTAAACATCTCTGCCTCTACTTTCGTGTTACAGATGCTGCAGGGCGGATTCTACCAACATCATCAGTGTGCCACGGCGCAGCGAAGCGCTCAAACGCAACACACACCAGAAAAAGTCATACAAGGCTTCGTCGATCCGTAGTATTTCTCATCTCATAAGCGTAAAGACAGCTTTGCCCGTCTATCGGGTAGCTGCCGTGTCTCGGATTATCCCCTTCTTGACCGGGTCACACTACCCAACTGATAAACGTCCAAGTTGCGCGCGATGCAGAAAAGCACGGACAGAGTTGCCACGCACCCACACACGTGTGTTTGACACTTTGCATCCTTCCAGCGCACAATGGAAGCTCAAGAGAAGCGGTGTCTGCAGAGCTCGGACGTTCGAAGAAGTGATCCGAGCTGACAGACAGGCTCGGTTGCGATCTGACCATCAATCGGCACTCCCAAGACCTTCTCACGCAACTCGTATTTCCAATTCCTGTCCAAATGTAAACATCCGAGAAGACATTTAGTCATCCATCAGCTCTGCCAGCTCTGCCTCCTCCTCCGCCGTCAACAAGCCATCACCCACATCCTCCTTGACCTCCTCCTCTTCCGCCGTCTTGCCCGCCGCCTTCTTCTCCTCCTCCTCCTTCATCTTCCTGACCGCCTCGTCCAGCGCATCCAGCGCGAGCGGCCACGTGCGAATCGTGCCATCAATGCCCACGCTGCACACCCGCGTCGGCTCCCTGCCGCCCCCGCCGCCGCCCAGCAGCACCAGGTCCGTAATCTCGTCAAAGTGGCCCGTCAGCGCCGCGTACAGCCGGCCCGTCGCGCGGTCCCAGACCTTGACGTCCTCGTCGCGGCCAGCCGTCACCGCCCATCTCCGCGTGACGACCACCGCGCGCACGTAGTCGCCGTGCTCGAGCGAGTCGTCCGCCTCGAACCTGCGCGCGCGCGCGAGGCACTTGGCCGTGCCGTCCGCGCTGGCGGTCCACAGGTCCACGTCCTCATCCTCGTCAGCTGCCGTGTCGAAGAAGAGCCGGTACACGCTGGTCTCGTGCTCCTGCACGGTCAGACGCTCAGCATCGGGTCGCGCGTGGTAGGCCTCAGGGAGCTGCTCGGCGGCGGTGAGGCTGACCGTCCAGCGACGGATGCTGGGGTCGCTGCTGGCGCTGACGAGCACGAGCGCGTCGGGTGTACTGAGGACCGGGTCGAGGGCGAGGTGCTGCACGGCGAGCATCGTGGTTGCCGGGTCCTGCAGCGTGTGTATCCGGCGGCCGGTCTCGGCGTCCCAGACCATGATTTTCTTGTCGGCGCCGCCGCTGAAGACGACGGGTTTGCCGGAGAGCGTGCCGCAGATGACCGTCTTGACAAAGTCGCTGTGGCCGCTGAACTTGCGTCGCGGCTGCGCGGTGTCGAGGTCCCACGACCAAATGTCCTTGTCCCAGCAGCCTGCGTAGAGCGACTTGTTGTCAGTGCCACCAATAGCTAGGCATGTTACGGGCGCCTTGGGACCTCTGTAGGTGGTTTTTGTTTCTGTAGTCTGTGAAAGATCAGTATTTATTCAAGCAAAACCGCGTAGATGGGCTCACTTCGAGGTTGATGCGTCTGCAAAATCCTGCAGACTCGGCGATGAGTATTGAGCCATTGCGGTCAGCCGGGTCCGGGATGCCCGCCAGGATCTTGGACTTCATAGAGATGGGGTTGCCATTTTTGTTTCCCGACTTGGCCGCCTTGCGCGCGCGATTGGCGTTGGCAGCGCTGCGACAAGGTCAGTTCGGCGGTGATGATGATGCAGGATGAAGCTCACTCGGATTGAAAGTAAAAGTCTGGATTCGAGGTTTGCATTCTGAGGATTATTTGCAATGCTATCTTCTCGTACTTGTATCTTGCAAGAGGCGAGAAGAAAATATCTGGCAACGGTAATCTGCCCCTTTTATCTTGTACTTTGAAGGATGCCTATTCTTTTCGCCAGGCTTCCAAATTCCATGCTGCTGCGATTGGGCACTTGTGGCGGGGTGGCGGGGCAGCTTCAGGCGGTGGACCGCATCTTGTCCCAAGCATCAAGCATTGAGGCCAGATGATATAGGCAGAAGGAACTTGGCATTATGTTATGGCTAGTTCTTTAGTTCTTTGGCATCAACAAGATCATAAATCGGTTACCGGCCGCTGTTGCGGACATGTCAATGCCGAAAGCAGGCAGCAGCCAGAAGACATCCGGGAGAGCAACGCAACGCCGCTATCCAAGCGGGCATCTATATAGACAGTTTCGGAGATTCTCACGTCCGTTGCCATTTTTGTTGAGAATAAATAAAATAAATTCTTCATTTTAAATGTTAATCACCGAAGCTGCTGCCGATTATACAGGCCGACTTACTTGCTCTACCATGCTCAGCCATGGCCTTCTCACTGTTGCACGTGGCATTACGCTCTTTTTTTTTTTTTTTTTTTGCACGCTACAATACAAATATCATTGATGATATCCTGGTTACTCAAAGACTCCACCTATAGTATCACTTGTACTATTCTGCCTAATATGCCGATTCGCATCTTGGACGTTGATGTGGCGCAAGCTACCAGCCACTCTAGCGGGGTCACCATCGTGGCGCAACTCATTTGGGGTTTAATTGAGACGCGTCTCCGGCGCGTCTCCCGCATCCACACCAGCACATGCGCATTGTCTCGACAAAAACTCACCCGAGCTCAATCAACTTCTTTTCTACTTGGATGTGATACACCTTGACCGAGAACCCCATTCCACCGAGCAGAGAGAACAATGGACTCTACGCTGGCCCCCCGGCCGCGGCCGCGCCCGGCACACACCCAAGGCACCACGCGTTGCGCCTACACGCCCGACGGCGGGCGCCTCGTCACCGTCGGCTCCAACAACACGATCCGGCTGTACGCCACCGGCTCCGACGGCGAGCCGACCAACATTGACGACTGCCAGGAGCAAAACGTGGCCGTCGCCGCGAACCGCACCGACTTCGTCGTCGGCTCCGAGGACGGCACCGTCAGCCTCTTCTCGCTCGCCTCGGCCAGCTTTGAGCGCTTCCTGCTTCGCACATCGCTGCCCGTCCGCGACGTCGCCCTCCCCGCCGACGGCGGCCGCTGGTGCGCGGTCGCGAGCGACGAACTCACGGTCAAGCTGGTCGACACGCGCGATCCCAGCCGCGTGCTGCACCTGCGCGAGCACGGGCGGCCGGCGCGCCACGTCAGCTTCGACCCGCGCGGCAGCCTGGTCACGCTGTCCGGCACCGACGGCATCCTGTACATCTACTCGCTGACCGCCGCGGAGCCCGAGCTCATCCGCACGGTCGACGGCGTCATTGGCGCGCTCGACGCCGACACCGCGGCGAGCTCCAAGGCCGCGTGGCACCCCGACGGCCGCGCGTTTGCCGTGGCGACGCCGACGCGCGACATCCAGGTCCTCTCCAAGGGCGACTGGGAGAAGCAGCGGTGCTTCGCGGACGGCCACCTCGGCGACGTCACCGCGCTGGCGTGGTCGCCCAACGGCGCACTGCTCGCGTCCGCCGGCAAGGACGGCAAGATTCTGGTCTGGGAGACCAAGACGCAGAGCGTCCTGCAGCGCGCCGACTTTGCCAACGTGGTCGACCTGTGCTGGCACCCGCGCAAGAACATCCTCTCCTTCACCACGTCCGACGGCGAGGTCTACATCTACCCGGATTTCCTCGGCGAGCCCTGCGCGCCGCTGCTCAAGCTGGGCCCGCAGCCCGCGCCGTTCATCCACGACCCGCTATCCGAAATCTCCGGCAACCGACAGGCACCGCTGCCGCTGCCAGGTGCGCAGAACGGCGGCGGCCGTAAGCAGCACGACCTGCCCACGCGGGGCCGGCGTGACTCCCTCGGTAGCCTGGATTCCTACCTCGGTGGCGGCAACGCCGATGACGACGACTTTGTCGTAGACGACGACAACGCGGGCTACGCACCGGGCGGCCTACTCCACAAGCGCACTCGCGACGACGACGACGACGATGGCGGCCGCGCCACCAAGCGCAGGTTCCTCCCCGAACCCGTCTACCACGAGCCCTTTCAGCCCGGGTCCACGCCGTGGCAGGGCAACCGCAAGTACCTGTGCCTCAACCTCGTCGGCTTCGTGTGGACCGTCGACCAGGACGCGCACCACACCGTGACCGTCGAGTTCTACGACCGCGAGCTGCAGCGCGATTTTCACTTCACCGACACCTTTCGCTACGACCGCGCGTGCTTGAATGAGCGCGGCTCGCTGTTCGCGTGCCCGCCGCGCGACGGGCAGCCCGCGATCCTGTACTACCGCCCGCACGAGAGCTGGACGCAGCGGCTGGACTGGCGCATCGAGCTGCCGCGCGGCGAGGCTGTCACGGCCATGTCGCTCAGCGAGTCGTTTATTACGGTGACCACGGACGCCAGCTACGTGCGCGTCTACACGCTGTTTGGCGTGCCCTGCCGCGTATACCGCTCCAAGAGCACGCCGATGGTGACGTGTGCTAGTTGGCGCGACTACGTCCTGACGGTGGGCAACGGGCCGCTCGGGCCTGACGGCACGGCCCGGTTGCTGTACACGATTGAGAATGTGAAACGCGATGAAATCTGCCAGAACGAAGACACGCTCGCCCTGCCGCCGGGAGCAACACTCAAGAGCGTATTCTTCTCCGACAATGGCGTACGTATCCTCACTTGTCTTTCTTACAATTGTGTCTTTACTTACCGTCATTCTTTAGGATCCATGCATATACGACTCTACGGGCACGTTATTGACGCTGCTTCACTGGCGTCAGCCCTCGCGCGCCTGCTGGGTGCCGCTCCTCGACACCAAGCTGCTGCCACGCCTCGCATCCGGCCGCAAGCACGAGACATACTTCCCGATTGCCGTAGCCGACGACAAATTCCACTGCATCATTCTCAAGGGCGGCGACAAGTACCCCTACTTCCCCCGTCCTCTGCTCTCCGAATTTGACTTCTCCATCCCCCTGTCCTCAGCACCCAAAGCAAAGGATCCCAAACCGAAGAAGAAGAAGAAGCAGCCTCGCGCGGATGGCGAAGATCTCGGTAGCGACGTGGAAGAAGACGCCTCCGACGAGGAAATGCAAGATGACGACGATGAAGAGGTCGAAGAAGCGTCAGAGACCAAGAAGCTCGAGCAGACGTTCATGATCAAGGGCGTGCAGGCCTCGCAGACGCGAGACCTACTCGAAGCGACGAGCGGCGGGCACGCGCAGCGCAGCCAGCTGGCGCGGCTAGAGCTCGAGATTGACAAGACGCTACTACAGCTGTTGGCGGTGGAGTGCCGCGAGGGCGAGGAGCGCGGGATGCGGGCGCTCGAGATGGTGCAGCTGATGCGCGACCGCACCGGGCGCATGATGGAGGCGGCCGGCAAGGTGGCGGAGCGGTACGGGCGCACGATCCTCGGGGACAAGATTCGCGAGGTGGGCGAGAAGAGGGCGTCTGGGGAGGAGGACGACTTCTGATTCTGTTAGTCTGCGGTGTGGTCGTAGAGGGAAAGGCATAAAAGGGCGAGGATGTGTATGTGATAGAGGACATCATGGTATATGTTTCATATGGGTAATTAGGTTTAGGTCTTTGGTTGGCCTGAGGATTCAGGGCGTTTTAGGGGTTCACTGCATCTGTATTGCGCGCAACATGAATGATGACAATTTCCTCTCGGTTCGTACGATTCTGGCGTGGTGCAACGGTGGTTCTGGCCAACGTCTGACTTATTAAAGAAAGGCTTGAAAACGGCTGCTCGGGCCAAGACGCGGCCCATGACGAGCTAAATTGGTCCGTTTTACACGTTCGTTCTCTGTAGCAAACTTATGCCCAGAGTGGAAACCGGGTCCCACGGGGGGGTGATTGCGTTTGGGCTAGATGTGAGGTTTGCCATGTGTAGCATATTGAGTGTTTTAATAACTGAGCC
This sequence comes from Cordyceps cateniannulata, assembly GCA_028828415.1. Classification (NCBI taxonomy): domain Eukaryota; kingdom Fungi; phylum Ascomycota; class Sordariomycetes; order Hypocreales; family Cordycipitaceae; genus Cordyceps; species Cordyceps cateniannulata. The sequence goes on from JAPHMX010000002.1 coordinate 429,939, forward strand.
GGCGTTGCAGATTGGTGGTTTGGCAGCCGGGCCTGTCCTTGGCTCGCGAGTGCGCTTCATGCATTACCGCATGACCATTGAGCACAGGTCTCTTTGGTGGGCTCTAGAAGGAGAGAAGGAGTCACTCGGCGGGGGAGCTTGAAAGGGCTGACAGATCTTGGCCCAATAATAACACGCTGATAGTGGATGTTGCTTGCGCGCATCTCAGGCTGCATGGCGCGGATCTGGTCTGTTCTAGTGGCGGCGACTGGAGGGAACGACTGGATGCCCAGTGCCACCCAAACTGTCGCACACCCAGTGGGACGGTAAGCGAGGGCGCAGACAGGTTGCTTTTTCTTGGATAGCTTGGAGCAAGCCTACCAGGGGTATGTATATTCGTACGTGGGAGTGGGTGTGGTGTCCGTTCTAGCGGGTTCAGTGTGAGCTCGCTGGTCAGTGTAGTCACTGGACAGAGCGGCGATGCAGCACCGCAAGAGACCAAGCCTGGCCAATGCTGAGGACGACGCGGACGGACGGGAGAAGGCAAGCAATGAGTCGTAATAGCGGCGAGTATCTGCCAATTTCCACTAGCCGTGTAATATTAACTGGCAACTATTATATCGATGGCCGAGACATGTTGTGCCGTAGGATGCGGAAAACAGCCGTCATGGTTGGGTGCTGCAGACAACTGGTGGAGAAGGGCCTGGTTCGATGTCGAGGCAACAGGAGGAGCGGGTTTTGTAGCAGGCGAGAGCAAGTCTCCACGAGGGCTGGATGAGGTCCGCGGGATGCTTTGTGGTGCCGAAGCTCTTTTGTCTTGTGACGGGCATTGTTCCGCTGTGGCTGATGTGCAGAAGGATAAACGGCTGCGAGGCCCAAGGGTTGCGAGGAGGGGCGCGTGAGCGGGTTGTTGCCGAGCGAAGACGTCGGCTGCAGGTTATTGGAAATTATAGCGCGATTCGTGTAACTAGATGCTTGCACAGGTGCAATTGAGGTTGAAACTAGAGCGGGGGCGGTGCGAGAAGGGCCGGGGAAGGCAGCGAGCGAGTTATGCTCGAGATGGGAGAAAGTGCTTGTCTCTCAGTGGCGGTGGCGGAGGTGCGGTGTGTTTGAGCTGTGCTTGAAGAAGCAATGCTATTGTAATCTGCAGTGGATATGAAATGCGAAAAAAGCCGATGGATATGGCTTTGAACTTGAAAAGATGGATGGCAGGCTGTGAGGCCGGTGGTGATGATGGGAATGCCGCTGTTTGCAGTTGAAACGAAGTGGCAGCGCCATCAGTCAGTAGGTGTTTTACAGTGCCAGTGCTGCGTGGCCGTCCAGTGGTCTGGTGGATAGAGGTACTAAGGTAGAGGTACGTAGGTAGTACTTCGAGCTACCAGGTAGGTAGGCCAGGACGTCACTCATAGTGTAGGGGCGGAACTTGAGCCTACAGAGGGAACTGGTGCTATTAACTTGGTGTGAATCAAAAGCCGTATGGGAAATCAGGGTCGGCACAGAGATTAATTGCCAAAAGTCAATAATATGCAAGGGTGTGTTCGGAGATTCGGGGCTCGTCATGATGCTTGTACCTTGTATGCAAGGCAGGAGGCAGGTACTAAGGTAGCTTCACCGAAGCATGCACGCTAGGGAGAGGAAAATTTCTGGTTGGAAAAAAGAAAGAATTTTTTACAGGGCAGAGTTTCAAGTGCTGGGGAACAGCTGAATTGGCATTTCCAACCCAAGCTTAATGAAGCACCGACAAGACCAGATGCTGGAGTTAGGGGAACCCCCGCCGGCTAAAACACATCGGCCGGAGCGAGCGAGCCCTGTCACGGTCGCCAACTCCGGCAGGCCATGTACATGTAGACAGACGGACAGACGGGCATTGCAAGCGCAGCGGGTTTCCTTATCAGAAACTGGGGAAACACGAGGAGTTGCAGATGGTCGACTGGGTCGGCGGAATATTCCAGCACTTGTCTCGACTGACAACTTGACAGCTTGTACTATCCGTAATGTATCTGGGCATTCACTTGCCAAGCAGCTAAAACAAGTCAAGGCACAAGCCGGGCAACGACCGGCTGGAGCAACTCCCGTCCGTGACAAGAGGCCGCTAACAATCGAGTAGCCGCTAAAGAATCCGCTAATAATTAAGTTGATCCGATGCTGGGCGGGTTGTGGCAGCTGCCCAGTGGTCGGGGGGAGACCTCGAGCCTCCAGACGGTCTGAGGAACTGACATGACACATTTTCGGCACGGATTCGGTACTTTGCTGATTTACCTAAAAAGTATCGACCTATATAGGTAGCTACCACCCAAACTCTATCGGCCCATAGCCAATCGGTCGCCGTGATCACAAGCTCAGACGGAGACAACTGGCCATCGGCGCATGCACTTCTGTCACTGCATCCATCTGTGTGGGCTGTCTGCTTTGCTTGCGCACTTTTGTCTGCAGCTGGTGTCGGTTAGAGCAAGACGGGTTGCAGCTGCTTCTTCGGTACGTCGTGCAGCTCCCAAAGGTACCTCGCTACAGGTACTAAGGTTAGTAGGTAGTTACAGTACTTTTTTAGTCGCCAGTGTCATTTAGCGGCTCAAGTTCCACTCCAAGCAGCGCTGCAGGGCCTGCCTTATTAAGGTCGCAGGACGGAACGTTGCTAAGACTAAAGTACCGTAGCTAGTTATTGTTGAGCAAAGGTACAATCTCCCTACCTTTAACTCCTTCAACTCCTCTTTGCTTCACCCACCTTGACCTCCCCCTGCCGCCACCACCAGAACCACTCCAGAGCCCACCAAAGCCCACCAGAGCGAGCCCACCAGCTCACTAAATCCACCACCAAACCCCAGCAGCACCGACCTTACAGATACTTCCTTCTACATTCTCGCGCAAACCGTTTCAACGCCTCACCTCGCCTTTCGCATCTCGTCTCTCGCCAACCCACGCCAAACCTCGCCCTTTTATTCTCTTCATTCACCAGCTCTCGCCAATCTACCGTCCCCAACCAGCACTTGCGCCCACCGCCTTATCCGTTCTCGCCTCTCGATTTCGTCCGCGCCGCGCCGCGCCTCGCCACCCGTCGTTCGTCGCTTGCGACATGAGGTTAGTGTCGATGCCTCTCACCATCACCGCCTATTCCACCCAGCATATCCGCCTTCTACCCGTCCGGCCATCTCGCAATCGCCCGACCGTCCCTTTCCCTCCGAACCGGGGTCGCCTCTTTTTCTAAACCTGTTCCTGCATCGCCGCCTCGTCCGCGCTCCCCTGCCCGCCCGCCCCCCTTCCCCGCTACCAAAGCTCGGCCACCTCCGTAAGCTGACACTTGACTTTTTTTTTTCTCCAGCGCCAATGGCTACCGCAACTGAAGGCCCTTACACCTCGTCTCTGCCGCCAGACCGGCCTCGCGATCGCCTCGTCTCTCGAACCATTCCCCTTGCTCGCTCCTCCGCCGCCGCCATGCCGTCCTCTTCTGGTGACGCCATGGACGTTTCGCCCTCCCACACGCCACCTGCCAGCAACACCTCTCCTCCAGCCCATAACGAGTACGATTCCAAGTCAAACGGCCGCTCCAACAATTCGCCTCCTCAAGACGGCCCTTCCTCTTCGTCTGCCTCCATGGCTGCTCCTCCGCCCTCCGCCGCCGGCGCCGCCCAGCAGCCCAAGATCGTTCAAACAGCCTTCATCCACAAGCTCTACAAGTGAGCCACCTGCCCTACTTCTTTTTGCGCGCGCATCTGCCTAACCTTCTGCAGCATGCTCGAGGATTCTCAGATTCAACATTTAATATCATGGTCCTCGACCGCCGAAAGTTTCGTCATGTCACCGACTGCCGACTTTTCCAAAGTTCTCTCGTAAGAATCCTCCCAGCCCTCTCCCTCTGCGACCACCGCTTTACGACTTGCTTCTAATTTGTCTTAGCCAATACTTCAAGCACACCAATATCTCATCATTTGTGCGACAATTGAACATGTATGGGTTTCACAAAGGTAGGGCACAATCCCACACTCGCCCCTTCGCCCTTCGGTCTCCTAATCTAGAACAGAGCGAGACGTTTTCCACACTGGGAACCCCGACACCACCCTTTGGGAGTTCAAGCACGGCAATGGCAATTTTAAGCGTGGCGACATTGCGGGCTTGCGCGAAATTAAGCGTCGCGCCAGCAAGCAGCTCGTCCCCAAGGAGAACACCTACGTCAAGGCTAGTCCTTCACAGCCAGGCACACCGGCTGAGCCCGTACAGCTGCCGCCCGAGAGCACCGACGCCAGACTTGCGCATCTAGAGCACAGCCTCTATGACATGAGCACTCGGCTACACAGAAGCGAGGAGCAGTCGCACTTCATGCAGCTTCGCAATCAGGCGGCACTCGACACCGTATCCCGCCTCTTGCAGTTCAACCAAGAGTTGTCGCGCATGCTGCTAATGCTGGCCCCAGTCGACAGTCCCACGCACCGCGATGGTACGTATCAGATGTAGACCACAAAAAATCGTGTTACTAACTAAAGTAGTGGCGGCGTTACAAACTGAAATGCAACGGCAGGCCGAATTTGTGCGCACCTTTGAAGAACAACCGGAGCCGCCTTATTCTGCACCTAGATCCTATCTTGGAAATGTTGAAAATGCCCCAGTGTCACCGAGACAACTACCGCAAGACGACGGCCGTCGCGCCGCACCCGGTATTGCCCAGATGCGCGCCCAGCCATCCTATCGCCCCTTGGTGTCGTCCAATCTCACTTCTGGAAGTCGACGCTTCGGATCCATTGGGGGTACCAGTCCGAATCAATCTTCACCGCTTCGCAATGCAGCGCCCGCACCACCACCTGCCCCCCATTTGCTCTCCGCAAATGAGCCGCCTGGCATGGGCATGGGCCGTCGACACACAGCCGCCGATATTCGAGCCCACGGCTGGCAAGCTGGCGCGCCGCCCTACCCCTCGTCAAACCCAGCATCTGCGCCCTGGCCTTCATCACCTAATCGAGTCCCTCCTGAAGATCAGCGCATCCGTGAGTCCCTATCAACCTACTCGCTGCAGAGCGCTTCGCATGGACACCCGCGGTCTCGCCCGACAACGCCCCCTCCCCCCACGGCCAACGGCGCAACCAACGGACACGATGCATTTGCCGGTTGGGGGTGGAATTCCACCAGCAGCCGTGAAGGCCGAGGCCCCTTGTTTAAGGATACTTCAGGTCCCCCTACAAGACGCGGTAGCATGGCCCATATTCTGAATCCGAGCAATGCCGAGAACAGATCAGACGAAGATGACGATTTGCGAGGCGAAGATGATCGGAAACGCAAGCGCGTGCAGTAACGCAGGCCATGCGCGTAACTAATTACCATGCGGATGCTCTTGCATCATTCATTACTCAACACCACATCTATACAACACGTCGACATTAGTTGGATAGCAAGTGGATCTCATTGAAAATATATCAACACATCAATCATTATGCATCTAGTTCATGCTACCATTATTCAAACATGAACTAGAAAACATGGCCTTAGGCCACGAAACCCGACTTGCAAAGGGCCTAATATTGCGGAGCATCTACTCGCGGCGGACGGCGAATCATTCATATACCTGGGATCTAGTTTTGGTCACACTGGTCTGGAAACTTGCGTTGAAACTACATTCTTTTTTTTATCTTCCTTTCAAAACGGGCATGGCGCGCTTCCCTTTTTTTTTTCTTTTTTATATTATACATTATTCCGGGATACCGAGGCGGAGTAGGTCAAACGAACTACCGAAACGTGGGCTAGGTCACACGGCCCGAGTCTCACACGAGAGATGTTGGCGGCTTTTTTTTGTCTGGTGCACTGTTTTACATTTTCGTAATGGTTTCGATGTTTTTGCGCCCTATGAACGAAAAGACGATGTCTTTTTTGGCTGGAAGAGGTCGCTTTTGTTTGTTTTGTTTGCTGGGAGTTGACAGGACGAATAAGCTCGGATTGCAATGATTCAAAGTTGGAAAACCCCCCGTGTACACCATTCTTCCCTTTTTTTTTCGACTTGTTTATTCTATGGCAGGGGCTATACCGGATGGGAAGCTTTACTTGCTTGAGATTTTCTTGTTTCTGCGGTGGGATTTATATCCAGTATCGAAACGATGTTCATAATCTTACGAAATGTCTCTCCTTGTTTGTTCTTGCCATAATAATGTCGTCTATTGCCATCTCCGCTTGGTTGCTATTTACGTTTGTTGTGTCATGTTCTTTTTCTTTTTGTTCTTCTTGCGCTTTGTCGTCGTCGTCGTGGCAGGTTGTGTCGACTCCTCCACCATCACCTGCGCCGCAGCACTTCTGTCCGCTTCACCCTCCCTCGTCCCATCCTCCCCCTTTCCCTCTCTCTCATCATCTTCCTCGCCCTGCTTCTCAGCAGTGTGTGCCTCTCTCCTTGGCCTCTTTCGCTTCCCCAGCGCACTCCTCCCCACATCCTCATCCTCATCCGTATCATCCGCCTTTGCGCCCTTCTTCTTCGCCCACCGCTCCCTGTCCGCCTTGCTGTCCCGCGCGCGCTTTCCCAGCATCCGGCTCCGCAGCTCCTTTGTCGCGGCCGTGTCGTCGCTGTCCCCGGCCGCGGCGGCAGGCGCGTAGCCAACGCCGCCGTTGGGCAGGTACGCTCCCTTGAAGAGCGCTTCGTCGTCGGCAAGCTCGGCCTGCGACTGGCGGTGGTCGACGGGCGGCGGCGTGGGTCGGGCGGTGCGGCCGCCGGAGAGGGAGAGGGGAGAGGGGTGGGCGGCGAAGAGCACGGCGATGCGGCTGGACAGCGCGGGTGCGGCGACGGGGAGGGCGCCGTCGTTGGAGGAGGGCGCCATGGGGTATGTGAGGGGATGCGCGCGGATGCGCGGCGATCTGTTGGTGTAGCTTTCAAACGATTTGGGGTCGAGGGGGGAAGGAGTGCTCGAATGGGTGGTGTGCGCAGCGGATTTGACGCAGACGGAGAAGAATTGGCGGGTTGGAGGGGAAGAGGTGACGTGAGTTGGAGACGATTCCGGGCAAGAAAAAAAAGTTTGGGGTGACAGTCAAATGTGGGGTCAACGGCCGGGCTGAAGCACTGGCAATAATATTCATCATTGCATATAAGAGAGATTGAATAAACGCAAATTCAAGAAAATCAACGGCACCCCCAAAAAAGGCATTAATTTCAAGCTTGAATCCGACCCCATGGTTCAATTTCATGTCTAGAAGCTGCGGGCAGCTTGGCGGTATGGTATGGTAAAGTTTGCGCGCGCTGCATTACAGGGTACGTTCGTTGCTGGATGAGGTGACAAATGATCAAGGGCGCTCCTGCAAATCGCAGGTCATTGCATGGAAAGCTCCATGGTTTTGCAACTACATCCCGTGCTTGCGAATTCTGCATTACCACAGCAGTTTTTACGGCTACATGTTGAAGCTGACTGTGACGGCTTCCGCTTGTAAGAGCACTTTTCTTGTACAGTGCAGGAATGGTGAGGCTCGCAACAGCGAAGCCAAGAAGCAATGTTGATATACATGACCAGAATATACATTATAGACCATATAGTCTTCCCAACCAAAGTAAGAAAAAAACAAATGCACGCTCCCATTTTATGCCATGCCCTGTAATTTGTGTTGTAAACCAAAGCCCCGAGGCTCTGCAACACAAACCGTGTACAAATAATGATTATACAATATACCCTTACATCTCGTCGTTAGTCCATCGTTGGACGCAGCGACAACACGTACGGAAGCTCCGATGCGTCCTCCCTCGTGGCCAGCCGGATTACCGAACGGGAGCTCTCCGAGTCGCTGGAGCGCAAACTGGCATGGGAGCGCTGCTGCGTGAGCAGCGGCCCCTGCTGCAGCCTCGACATCGGCGTGCCGCCACGGCGCGTCGTCGACACGGTCGCGAGGCTGCTGCTACTACCGCTGCTGCTTCGCCGGCGCGACATTGTCGCGCCCCCATCTGCGTGGCGGCTCCCCGGCGTGTTGGGTGCCGTGGCGTACTGACTCCAAGCGTGAAAGGAGGAGTCCCGCCGCGGCAGAGGCAGGCGGCCGGGCGGCTGCGGCGCGACGCTGCGTTCGCGACTGCTGCTGGAGACGGACGGTGGTGTGCTGTCGCTTTGCGCGGTTGTGGGGCGCGACCCGAGGGGCGCGTCGCTGTCGTGCGCGCTCTCGGCCGGTCGCTTTTGTCGTCGTCGTCGTCGCGGGTGGGCTGTGGGCGTCTCGTCACCGAGGCTGGGGGCGCGCATGGCACGCAGCAGCTCGGCGAAGCAGTGCATGAGGCTACGGAACTCGCTGTTGGTCAGCGCGCGCGTCGAGAAGCGCGCGTGCTCGTACTGCGTGAGGAAGTCGCCCGTCCGCTCGTCCGCGTCGAGCACGCCGAGCTCGGTCAGTGTATTCAGGTAGGTGCGGAGACTCATGGTCACGTCACGCTGCAGCAGCGCGGCAGCCTCGGGGTCTACCTGCGGCGGGCCCACGTCCGGTATTGTCGTCGTCGGCGCCAGCGTGAGAGCTTTAGCTTCGATCAAGTTCGGCAGCTCCGACAGCACGGTGCTGTACTGCAGGCCGGGCAGGTCGCGCGAGTCGGGCGACGCCCAGCCTGGCTGCTCAATGTGCGCCCAGGCAGTGCCCCTTGCCGGCAGGACAACACCTAACTCCAAGCCGACGGTGCGCGCCGTCTTTATCGGCACGCGCGGCTGCGCCAGGGGGTTCTCATGCGAGGCGTCGTCATCGGCGACGGACCGGTCCCTCGGCCGCGACAGGAAGGCAATGGCGGCGCTGCGGTTGAGCCCCGCGCAAATCATGCGGTGCACGCGGGCGACGACATCGCCGCGGTCGACGGGTACGACGCGCGACCGGGGCACGGCGGCGAGCGCCGTCTTGTTGACGTAGAGGCGCGTAGCGTAGACAAAGGCGATGATGAGCAGTGTCGCGGCGTAGGCGAGGGCAAGGGCGAGGATGTTGTACCGCTGGTGGCTGGCAATGGACCGCTGGATGACGTCCCCCGGGGTGATGAGCAGCAGGCCGATCAGGATCAGGTAGAAGAGGATGTACACGGAGCGGTACAGGATCCGCTGGACGATCCGCCGGCGCTGCATGGTGGGCGGTTGCGGGAGAAGGAGGGGGCTAAGTTGATGTGGTGGCGGGAGTTGGGTCGGTCGGAGTCTAGCTCGCGGAGGAGATTGTTGTCGATGGCCGCATATTAAGGCTGGTGATAGCAGAATCTGGTTGAAATGAGAATAAAGAGATGAAGAATGAAAAGAGACGAACAATCAAGGTTCGTGGCTGGAGGGGGGGCTGGTAGGAAGCGGGAAAGCCACATGCAACTCGGATCCGAAAAGGACCACTGCGACGTGATGACTCAGCGGCAAAAACAAGCCAGCAGAAAAGTATTCTTATTGTTTATCTTTAACCTAGGAAACTTATGCCTAAAACTCGAGCACAAGGCCCATTTAGCCAACTGATCGGCACGCTTCGATAGGCGCGCTCTAGAGCAATCTAGGCCTGCATGTATCGCTTGCCGATGCAGATGGCCTCGCGTCGTTGGCGCCCACCCAGAGTTCTCATCGCATGACCATCTTCCCGGCCTCTCTGTAACAACGGTTCCAGCAACGGAAAGGCCCGGTGATAGCCGTGTTCGTAGTCGAAGGCCATGCTAGTTATGCAGATGGAGAACAGGGTCGGTACGTCTGCCGCTCCGCTGAACAGGTTGGCCATCCCGCACCCGAACAGTGCGTTGTTCGTCTTCATCGCCTGCAGCTAACTCGCCGCCCCGAAAAGATCTACGCCGAGCTCTGGAGCCTGGGTCAGCCCGGTTCCTTTGGGCGGGAGGGTATTGCCGACGGCGTACGTATTGTATTGTAGCTCGCAAGACATGTCTCGGATCCCCAATTTTCTTCTGCTTGAATGGCTCAACTTTCGACCGTCAAAGATACTAGAAGGACTGTCTGTGCCATGTCAATGGGGGCCAGAGCTGCGCAGGCTATTCTCCCATCAGTTAAACGGCCCGCACGTGGGCGGCCTCAGGCGATGAAGTCCTCTGATCATCGATGCTACCCTTATGGTAGGTATAATTTCTAGATAAGCTACAAAGTGTGTTTTGAGGTCATTCTAGGGCACTAGGTCAAGCCGGGCTGATGAAGGCCGTCAAGGCTTTTGGCAAGTCGCTGATCGGCCAAGAAGACGGGCGAAACTCCTGAGAAGAGTTAAGTGCATGTTGTGGCTTGCAAGACCGTATCATATTGGTCAACTAATTTGCTTCCGCAGGCAAGGTAACATTGCTGCATGAGCTGAGACCTCCCCTCAGCCGCCCGACGCAGCTGGCGGCTACTGGTATAGGATTCTCTTCTTTGCTGCCCAAATTTCCTGGAGGCAGCGTCTCTACAAACTCCACCCTAGCCTGCTTGAATCGAATCTTGAGTAACCTTCGAAATCTTGTTGCGTCTCCCGCGGACACTCTGACTAGTACCCTCGAACCTTCCTGTAGTGGGCTGCAATCCGGTGCAGCGAAGACAGTATGCCGCGACCCAAGCGAGCTGCAAAAGAAGGAGGGGAAGGTACGAGCATGACTACTTCCTCGGAGCGAAGAGATTGCCTTATGAATGTCACACCGGATAGAAACGAAAACAACACCGACATTGACATCATCGCCATCCACGGTCTCGACACAAAATCACCAGAGACATGGACATGGAGGTCCAAGCCTCCCGATCGCGATGTGAACTGGCTCGCAGACCCCGATATGCTGCCAAGTCAAGTTGAAAACGCCCGTATCTTTACCTATGATTGGTACGCAGAGCTGTTTCCAGATGCAAGCCTGACCCAGGTTGGCCTGGATCAACACGCCGCCTACCTGCTTCAGTGCCTCCAGCGCGAGCTCTTTGCCAATGGGAAGAATCGATTGCCCCGACCCATCTTGTTCATTGCATCATGCCTTGGCGGTCTTATTCTGGCCAAAGCACTTATTCTTGCCGACGACAGCGACAGCGACTGTGGGCTCGTCAGACAAGCTACCGGCGCCGTCATCTTCTTGGCCACGCCTTTCCGCGGCACTTCGTTCAAGTACGTCGCCAAATGGGCCGAAGTTGGGCTCAATTTTAAGGCCGTTCTGCAAGATAGGAGAATGAGTAAACTTATCAATGTTACCAAGAGCCCAACGGCTGATGTCGGGGAGCTGATTACGCGCTTCACCAGATTGTGCCAGGACGCACAATATCCTATCAAAGTCCAGAGCTTCTTTGAGCTCAAAAAGACGAGACTGCCACAAAAGGCATTTCCGTGCTTACCCAAGCAGTGTTTTAGAGAGAGATTGGTAAGTTAAGCTAGCGCCCGGAAGGACTTGCTCAAACACACAGAGCTAATGCACCCAAGTTGGTCGACCAATCCTCCGCGTCGCTGGACATCATGCACGCAAATCTGCCATTGGGCCTAATGAGAGCTCATTCTCTGATGAACAAATTCATGAGTTCTCAATGTGATGACTACGACAAGGTCCGTGGAGTCATACAATCTACTGCGGGAATCATCTGGCAAGGAAGCCCAATACACCAGGCCGATACAATCATCCGGAATAACAACTACTCTGCGAGAGATCTCGAAATCATCCGCCTCTCAGGAGATTTACTTTCTATGAGTCAATGTTACATCAACCTTTCCATTGTGAGAAGCATGGACCAAAAGGCAGACCCGGATGATCATGGGATCTCAACTCTTTCCTTTATACGGCCGCCAGTATGGGAGAAGCCACTCGATCAGCGGATGGAAGTCGACTTAGCATCACTTTTTGATCAACGAGAGGGTAGCAATTCACGACGAATATTCATTCGGGGACGAGCGGGAATGGGAAAAACAACGCTTTGCAAAAAAATAATTCATGAGTTTTATCACGAAAACAAAGAACTGCGAAAATCGTGGGCAGAGGTATTCGATCGCATACTCTGGATCCCCCTGCGGAATCTCAAAGAAAAATCTATAAGCAGCTTTGATCAGCTGTTTTTCCATAGTTTTTTCGAGACACCGCAAGAACAACGGCATCTCGCCGAGAACTTCTCACATCAGTGGGAACAGATCCGCGGCAGGACTCTATTTCTCCTCGATGGTTTGGATGAAATACTGCCGGACTTGGTCCATGATAGCAGTGCTAATAAGTTCCTGACAGCACTTCTCAATCAGGAGAATGTGATTATCACCTCACGGCCCTCTGCCAGCCTCCCTTCCAAGTTGACGCCCGTGCACCTTGACGTCGAGGTGATTGGGTTCTCGATAGATCAAGTGGAGCAATATGTCAAGCATGTCTTTACATGCGATGGAAATGCAGATGATCAAAGTATTAGGGGGGTTCTGGAGTTCCTCAATAAGCACTGGCTGATGCAAAGTCTCATGCGCATCCCGATTCAGCTGGATGCGCTTTGTTTCACTTGGAGTGATTGGGCAGATCATCGCAATGCTAGCATGGCCCCAGAAACAATGACAGCCATCTACAGATTGATGGAAGTCATGCTGTGGAGAAGAGACATAGTGAAGATGGAATTAAAGGATGACCACGGACAGGTTGTCAATCTTGGAGACATTTCGAGTGGGAATTTTGATTCCCTTGTGCCGAAAGAACTGAAATTTATTACATTTCTTGCCTTTTCAGGCCTTCATGACAACATGATCGAGTTTGGAAGAGACTATCAGGACCTCATCCTCACGAAGTTGAGGCTAGAGAATTTCTTATACGCCAAACAACTACCGCGGCTTTCCTTCCTCAGAGTATCGAACCCAAAATCAAAAGTCGAACATCAAAAATATCACTTCATTCACCTCACTTTCCAAGAGTATTTTGCTGCAAAGTATTTTGTGGAAAAGTGGCACGATCCGTCCGCGGAACTCGACATCCCGGGCTCAGCGTCGTGCAGCGCCAGAGACTACCTCCGCAAATACAAATATTCTCCACGGTACGATGTTTTCTGGCGGTTCGTCTCTGGGCTGCTTCGAGACGAACAGGAAGTGGTCGACGTGCTTCGACTTGTTGAACAAGAGCCACTTGACTTGCTCGGGCCTGCCCACCAACGACTGCTTATGCATATGTTGAGTGAAATGCCGAGAGACATGAAGATCCGGCCGAGGTTCGAACGGCAGGTTAAAGAGTGGGTATTATTTGACACTGAAGCTTTTGAAGGCAGTGAACTTGTCAGAGAAATTGAGATTCCAGAAGCGGTGTTGAACGGGCTCCTACAGCAAGATGCCCAAACGTACTCATCGTCAAAAAATGCGATTTTGAGGCGTCTGGCGGATACATCATACATTCCTGAAAGTACACTCAGGATTATTTTCTCAGAGTGTATTGGAGATGAAAACATATACAAGGAGGTATGCGGGGTCTTATTAGATAGACCATCCCCGTTGCCAGCAGAAGTCTTATCTGCCCTTGCGAAGCATCTAACCAGGAACAAGCCGAGCATTCGCCATGGCATTCTGCTTGGCTTATCAAACCATCAAAATTTACCCTGTGAAATTCTTGCTGCAATGAAAGCATGCCTTCAGGACGCCCGCTGGCAGACACGAAACGCAGCGGTGGAATCACTAAGCTTTCGAAGCACTCTGCCTGATACGATTCTGGCCCAGCTTCAATCGCTTCTTCATGACACCGAAATAAATACCTGTAAAGTAATGGCATGTTTGGTCAGGCATTCATTCTGGTCGGATGAGCTCTATCGTTATTTGACTGCATACATGGCAGGCTCGGATCGGTCACAGAGTGGATGGATTATCGAACAGTTCCGAAATCAACAAACCTGGCCCCCGCCAGAGAAATACCAGATGTTGTTAGAGAAGCTGCTTGCCGATAAGGACCGGGAAGTGTGCATGGCTGTTGCAGGGGTGTTTCGGGCGCAACCATCGTTACCGATATCGACAGTGCGAGTTATAAAAAACAACATCCGCAATGGGAGGCAGGACGCTCCAGGTGGTGCTATCTCCGTACTGAGAAGCCACCCAGCTCTCTGTGCTGAACTACTTGATGATATTGTGGCAGCTTTGGACGGCACCGATTTCGTGCAGGATGAAATCGGGCATCTATTCAGGAATATGGTTCTTCCTCCCCGGATAGTCTCAGCTGTGGCACAGCATTTGACGAATCAAGATGCTCAAGTGCGGAAGACAGCCGCGGGCATTCTGTGCTGCCAACCCAACCTTCCACCAGTGATACGCGAGAGTATAACGGCACACTTCAAGGACAAAGCCATCTATACCCGGGAAGAGGCCGCTGAGAATCTTGGTGAATGGCTATGCGAATCCGACGAGGCTCTCCTGGGCCTGGTAGAGTCGCCTGACAAAGATTTAGCGGTTGACGTAGCTATCAAGGCACTGAAAACCGGCCGGCAATCTGATCTACCAGCAGCTTTACACGCCAGAGTCATCAGGGAGATAGACGGAAGCGCGGGCCTTGATCGGAGGCGTGAAGTGGTAGGAGAGCTTTGCCAGAGGGACTTACCGAATCAGATCCTTACGGCCATAGCCAGTTGCCTAGTTCATGATGATCGTGAGTTGCGAATAAAGGCACTGATAGCACTCCAAAATCATCACACGACGCAAGACAAATTCATCAATGATATCGCGACGTGTCTTGATGACCAAGACTCTGATATCGTAGATCGAGCCATATGGGAGCTACTGAGATACACCGCAGCTCCCAAAGACGTTCTGCTGCAGGTTGCTGCACGTCTTCGGGATTGCACGGCTTCGAGTCGCGCAAACAGCAACGCCTTCTCTCTGCTCGCCAGGCAACCTGAATTGCCTCTACCGTGTCTCCATGATCTAGTGGACGCACTAGTAAGCGCTCCAACGGAATATAGCCTTGATTTGGTGGAAGCACTTCGACGCGAGAAGTCCTGCTTCCTCCCCTGGGTCCTCGATGCTCTGTGCCCAGAGACGTCGCTCGCGTCGGCCTTTTTCCGAGCCTTGCTTCGTAACAGCTTTGGTAACAACTTCAGCATGTACTTACGAGACGGCGAACTCTGCTTCGAGTTCCCAGAAGGGATAAGAAAATTTCATATCAAGGAAGGCGTTGCGGAGCGCATGAGGGGCATGCGCCCCAAGGAGTTCCCAGCGGTATGCGGCATCTTCCCAGAGGGTGTGATCCATGACGATACAGACTCTACAACAGGCGGCGGTTAGAACGGGATCCGGGTCGGTTAAGGATTACAATTTGCCTGCTAGGCCTTTGGCTGTCCCGCAGCATAAATGCGGCCGCGATTTAGACGAATTGCGGGTTCATGGATACGGATCGGAGGCATACACGACGAAAAGAAAGAGACGGAATAATGATGGTAGTTTCAAGTGCACGCAAAAGTAAAATGCCGCATCGATTAGGCCAGGCTGCTAATAGTACATCTGTTCCGCGATCCGTTTTCCTGGTCTCATTCATGCATCCAAATGGTGACTTTGTTTTAATTCTTTTTTTTTTAATTTCGTTTTGTTATTCCGCAGATGCCTCACCGAACCTGCTCCATCTCCGGTTTGCGCTGCTCTAGTCGTTGCCTGACAGCCGGCTCTGCCCTCCGCTGCGTAATCGGCTTCGACCGCGTCAAATCTGCCTTTTTTGCGGCTGCACTGCCCTTCTCCGTACTCTCCTTGGCCGGCTCCGTCGCGGGCGCGACCTCCTCCGGCTTTTTCGTCATGGCCTCCTTGGCGAGACGAAGGTCCGTCAGGTTCAGCCGGAGGTCGCTGCTGTAGGGTTCAAACTTGGTGACGACCTGCTCTAGGCCGAGACGCATAGCATCAATCACCTGGTCGACCTCGGGGCTCTCGCGGCGCCGTGACGAGTCGGTCCAGTGGATGGGAAACTGCGCCTTGAGGGCCTCGACTTTTTTGATGATGGCTGTCAGCACGCGTATGATGCTGGGCACGTCGCGGTGGACGTTGCCAAACTGGTCCTCGGCCAAGCTGTGAATGGCAAGGTGGCACAACGCCTGAGTGGCGTGTATGTAAACTGTCGGCTCTGCATATGGCTGCCCCAGGACAGCAGCAGCGAACTCGGTCCCAAATTCGTGGCGGAAGATGCTGCCAACCCACTCCAACTTGAGCAAGTAGGAGCTGGCTTGATCGATATATGATTGTATGCTCTCTTTGGATACCGCCTCCTGCTGCTCCTTAGTAAGCATGCGGTCTCGAGTCTGCTTCCAAGTCTTCTTAGCCAGTGGGCTAAGCTCAGCGATGGGCGAGGAGCCCGGCGAGCGTGCAATCTGGTCCCACGCCTTGTCCACGCCGGTGCGGGGAGCGTCGCTTTTGGTGAAGATCTGGTCCTGCTTGAGGGGGGCAGAGACGCGCTGCCTGGGTTCTTCCGGTGCCTTGACAGGGACGACGGGAAGAAGTGGTTTACCATAAGCATCGACCCGCTCTTCAACGCTTTTGAGAATGGTCATGCAAATCGTGTAGACTTGCGACCACATGGGGCCGTCCTTGCGATCGATGTCGGCGAAAATGGCCTTTCGCTGAGCTTCGAAATCTTGGGCGATGATTGCAAGTTCCCACATGGCAAAACACTAAACTTGTTAGTCTTGCTTACAGCTACGGGCGCATTGGCACATACCTGTATGTTGGACTTTTTGCTGATCAGTCCAGAGAGAAGGCTACCGTTGGGATCCTTGGACTCAGCGGTGAAAGGCTTTCCAGCCTTAAGAGGAGGCTTGGCCATGAAAATGGAGAACCCGGAATTGCCTGCCGCCCAGATGGCATTGATAAGTGCACCTGCCCAGACGCAGCGAATCATCAGGAACAAATCGGTAGGCCAGTTACTGGGCGCAATGTTGATGCGAGGCAGGTTGTAGAAGGGACGGAACATCATTAGAGCCCAAGACCAGGTGAAAGACCGCAGCAGCGCATAGTACAAAACAATGGCAACAACAAGCGAGAATGTCGCTTGCCTGATGCAGCCTGCAAACACTGTGGGAAATTGCTGTGCAATCTTTTGGGCCGATCCGGAGAGAAATCCGCCCGTCTTTGTCGGACCCTCTTCCTTTTTGGCGACAGGCTTGACGATGATGAGGCGATCGGCATCATATCGGAAGTGTACAATCATTTGTACAACGGCGCAGGTGGTAAGATAGCAGGCAAGGAAGATCGGTCGCTCGTTGAGTCGTGCGCGGTCGCCACTAAAGTACGTGATCCATCGCAGGCCGGCGCTGTCGTTGAGGGACCACAGATACACCGGGCAAAAGATCGCGCTGGAAACGGCGTACCAGAAGAGCGTCTCATAAGTGGGCCATTTGACAAGCGATGTTTTGAGGCTCTGGACGCCCGATTCGGTCCGGAGGCCAACGTGGTAGTGCGCGATGCGCAGGATGAGGATCGCGAGACCGCAGGAAAAAATGACGGCCGTTCGAACGCCCGTGGGACCCAGGGGGAACCAGGACCAAAGAACTAGAAAATGGTTAGCCCGGTGTCGGTGAAATGGGATGCGACGGTGTGCTCACGAGAGCTCCAGGAAGCTAGAGCAAGAGCTTCCAGGTACGCGACAGCAAGTAGCAGGCCCGCGGTTGAGGAGAATCGCCGGTGAAGGGCGGGCTGTAACGTGTCCTTGTAATGGGATCGTCGGACCATGGCGGCTGCCATTTCCACGTCGCGTCGCCCGGTCGGTCGGGAGATGTGCAATGGATGCTAATGCCGGGATTGCAAACATGGACCTTGTCAAAGGCCAAAAGTCAACAACACTGTAACAAAAAGTTGATGGTTACCAGGGAGGCGCTAAGCCTAAAGCTATGCAAGGTCACACAGTATGAATCACGTGCTGATAGTAGCCTCGATGGTTTGTTAGTGGGGCGAGACCCGCTGTGATTGGCTTGGCAGCCCGGCGTTACGTAGTGACCGATGAGGCGTCATCCAGGCACCGCTTTGAACCTACATCTACAGAGCTCGAATTTCACTGTTTTGCTGCGTGCGCAATACACCGACCTATAGAAGCTGCATTTATCTTGCCAAAATGTCGTACGATCGTCTTTCCAGCATGGAGGCTGGCCGGTCCGGTGGCTACAGCGACGACCCTGCGTTCCGGGACCTGCAGTCGGAGCTCAAGGGCAAGCTCCAGACGCTGCTCACCAACAACCGCAAGCTGTCCAACGACCTCACCGTGCTCGGAACTAAGAAGGACACCCCTCGCCTACGCGAGCGTGTGCACAACACGATGGAGAAGACGCGCGAGATCTGCCGCGACATTGGCGAGGGCGTCAAGAAGTTTCAGTCTTGGGAGGACCTGTCGGTACGTTGCACCCGCTCACCATCGCAATCGACTAAAACAGCACCACTGACCGACCTTAACAGAAGCAGCAAAAGTACGAGCAGACCAAGATCTCGAGCGACTTCCAGGCCGCCCTGCAGGAATTCCAGGGTCTGCAGCGCAAGGCCCTCGACAAGGAACGGGCCTCGGTGTCGGCGGCCCGCGCGGTGCAGGATGGCAGCGGTGAGGCCGGCGGCGAAGGTGCCCCGTTGGAGCAGCTGCAGCGCCAAGAGTTCGTCCAGGTGGCGGATCAGGATGAGGTGGACTTCCAGGAGGCGCTCATCATTGAGCGTGAAGAGGAGATTCGCAACATTGAGCAGGGCGTCGGCGACCTGAATGTGCTCTTCCGACAGGTGGCGCACATTGTCAGCGAACAGGGAGACTCGCTTAACACGATCGTGGACAATGTCGAAAACGTCCGCGACGATACCAGGCAGGCCGACGTTGAGAACCGGCAGGCGGCGCGATACCAAAAGGCCGCTAGAAACAAGGGGTTCTGCCTGCTGCTGATTCTCGGCGTCATCTTGACTATTGTTCTGCTGGCCATTTTCCTGGGCTAATTTGGGCATCAACCGTAACATTTGTATGAGATAGTGCTGGGTCTGCTG
The DNA here is from genome assembly GCA_028828415.1 of Cordyceps cateniannulata. NCBI lineage: Eukaryota > Fungi > Ascomycota > Sordariomycetes > Hypocreales > Cordycipitaceae > Cordyceps > Cordyceps cateniannulata. The sequence goes on from JAPHMX010000002.1 coordinate 448,710, forward strand.
GGTCGTGTAATGCATCTTACTAACTGCGTGCGCTGGAGTTTTGGAGTCTTGGTAATATTGAAGGCTGTCAGCCAGTCAAAGTCTATATATTTATACATTTTTGTTGTACACTTGTTTCTTTTGCGATGCATCGAGATGTGGTCGTTTGACATATGAGATGAGCTTGGGCTGGATAGGCTTCCAGTTCAACAGTTTCTCTCGTTCTGGGAGAATCTTCCTCACCAGGTTCACGTTGACCAGCTGGAACGCAAAATTGGCAGCCCAGTAAAGAAAGACGGAGGCGGGTAGGTGTGTAACGCAAAGGGGGATGAGCGGCAGGAAAACGCTGAGCCGTACCACGCCGCTTAACAACCGCTGAGAAGTGCTCTCGTAGGCTGGTCGTCCGACGAGGATTTCTCTCCACTGCTGAACGCTCATGCGGCTGAGGAGGTTGGCAGCCAGAAGTCCGGAGCAGATGAGTGGCAGGCCCAAAACTGCATCGGGAGCGATAAGGTCCGTGAACCACAAGCAGCCACCAGTGTGTAGCGACAGATCGACGGTGGGGGAAGACACTTGAGCGACAGCGTCGCCGGCACCCGCCGCTACTGTCCCCTCTGAGTCGAACATGGAGACACCGGACAATCGACGCAGCGCCTCGGAGACCACAACGAACGGTAGCATCGAAGACAGTGGGATGAACTGCTTCCACAGGGGCACGCCCCAGGCCTTGTAGAGGCGCTTGCGCGACCTCTCCGTCTCGCGCGCCACGTGCGCGCGCTTGCGCTGCGGCGGGCCGGCGAACGGCCTCCCGGCGTGACGGCTCGACCATGCCACAAGGAGCGGCCGGATAGCGCTCCGCCGGCGGTCGAGCGACTGCATGTACAGCTGCATTGGCAGGCGCACGGCGACGTTGATGCCGAGCGCGACGAGGGGGATGGTTAGGTACCAGGGAACGCCGCCGGCATGGTGGATAGACGCGAACGCGTGGGAAGTGGCGTCGACGAGCGGCGTCAGGGCCTCGTTGATGAGTGTGCGGCGCTGCTGTCGCGGCCCTTGTGAGGGAAGGCTTGAGGAACTGAGGATGAGGCGGCGGCGGGTAGCAAGGCTGGGAGGTGCGAAGAGCCCGCTAACGGGGCGTATTCGAAGATGTGACATGGTGAGCCATTCCCTTGGCTCGCCCGGTGTGTGAGAGGGATTGATGGAGCTCACGAGGTCGTGTGAGTCTGCTTGTGAGAGGCTCAGCTGATGAGAGGCGGATGATTGTTTAATGGTGGGTTGGTTTTTGCAGGCGTTGGCAGGAGGTAGGAGGTACCTGCAAGGTACCTACCAAACTGGCTGTTGGCGCGCCACAGAGCAGAGTTGCTCCAGCCACAAACGCCTCGGGTCGAATCAGCGATGGACTTGAGACATCGTGCAGTGCTGAAAGTGGTGGCTAGCAATTGGCAGCGCCGTTAGTAGTTTCTACACTATTCCTGTTTTCTTTTCATCGAATCGCAGAACTCATAAAAAATTACGTGTTTGTAGACGTAAGACAGCCAGACTATCGCTACAGAGTAGAATGGATCTTCAAACACAACAGCTTGTCACTTGCGACAGTTTCGCCTCAGCTGCACCAGAAAGCCCCCAAAAGGCCCCTGTAAGATCCCCCATAGTGGCGCTGCTGGCTTGTGGGCCGCTGGACCCTTTTTAACACCTGATGATGACTGCCTCGCTTAAACTGCCAAGTTTCGAGCTCTGGACAGCTTTCCAATAATGCACACCACCATTCGTTTTCCCTTCTAGACCTTGGGGTTCCCAAGTGATTCCTTTCTCTTTCTCCTTTCTTCTCCGTTTCTCGCCACAAGAACCCCATCATCAGGCCCACGTCTTTTCTTTTCACCTCTTTTTAAGCCCAGACTCGACCGATACCACCACCCCTTTGACTCTTCACCGCGCGCCTTCCGTATGCGACTTTTGTGACAACACCGCCAAACGAGCAAGAAACATGTCTTTCCGCGAGCCATGGGGCCGCGAGGCGCCATCAGGACGAGGCTTCATGGTAGCTACCGCTATTATTAGCCTAGTCCCCTTGATCCTGTTCTTCGCCGCGCCCGTCGCCTGGCGCCTGCTCGGCCGTTTCGGGGGCTTTCTGCTTCGCAAAAAGACTGAGGGGCGGCGGTCGGTCCTCGTGTCGGCAATGGAGGAAGAGAACGAAAAGTTCGTTCAAGATCAGGTCGAAAGCAAGAGCAGCTCCGGCGACGAGTGGGAAAAGGTCTCGGGCGGCGCAGAGGATCCCATCGCGAACGGACTCAAGGACAAGACCAAGGACTGGGATGGAATCATTGGCTTCTTTCACCCATTCTGGTAGGTTGAGCCTGCGCCCCTACACGCAAACAGAAGCAAACTAACATGGTCAGTAATGCTGGTGGCGGTGGCGAGCGTGTCCTCTGGGCTGCTATCCGTGCGACCCAGCTCCGTTGGCCCAAGGCCAAGTGTGTCGTTTATACTGGCGACCACGAAGTCACCAAGGCCGATATAATTGCGCGTGTCAAGGTGCGGACTGCGAAACCCCTTTATCACTCCCCTCTGCTAACACATTCATAGAGTCGATTCAATATTGATCTGCACCCGCCCACCGTTCAGTTCCTCTACCTCACCAAGCGACACTGGGTCCTCCCCGCCAGCTGGCCGCACTTCACCCTCGCCGGGCAGTCGCTCGGCTCGCTCGTCCTCGGCCTCGACGCCTTCTCCCTGCTCGTCCCGGACGTCTTCATCGACACCATGGGCTTCGCCTTTGTGCTCGGCCTATGCAAGTTTCTGTTTCCGCGCGTGCCGACCGGCGCCTACGTGCACTACCCGACCATCTCAACCGACATGCTCGACTCACTTGACCCGAGCTCGTCGCTCGGCTCGCGCGGCGTCAACGGTGGGCAGGGCCGTGGCCTGCGCGGCCTCACCAAGAAGGCCTACTGGCACGCGTTTGCGCGCGTGTACTGCTGGTTTGGTGCCTCGGTTGACGTCGTCATGACAAACTCGACCTGGACACAGGCGCACGTCCAATCCCTCTGGGGACCCTACCGAAAGAACAAGGAAGCCGGCAGAAATCCCATCACCGCGGTCTTCCCACCCGTTGCCGTCGAGGAACTCGAGGCCGCCGTGGATGTCTCTGAAGCGAGCGAGCGCGAGGTCCGCGAGAACATCATCCTCTACATTGCTCAGTTCCGCCCTGAAAAGGACCACCGCCTCATCGTGCAGTCATACCACGAGTTCCTCAAGCTTCATGGTGGCAGCTCTGCCGCGGATACGTCTCGGCTCGTGCTCGTGGGTAGCGTCCGCGACGACAGCGATGCAAAGCGCGTGTATGAGCTGCGCCTCATGTGCAACGAGCTCGGCATCAAGGACCGCGTAGAATTCCACCTCGACGCGTCGTGGCCCGAGATTCTCCAGTGGCTGCGCCGCGCCTCCATCGGCGTCAACGGCATGTGGAATGAGCACTTTGGTATTGGTGTCGTCGAGTACCAGGCCGCCGGCCTCATTTCCGTCGTTCACGACAGCGGCGGGCCTAAGCTTGACATTGTCGTCCCCATCGACGGGCAGCCAACCGGTACGTTACTTATCCCTCCTTAGCAAATGACACCTACATGAATATGATACTAACGCTCCTCCCTCTTCTCTAGGCTTCCACGCATCCACGTCAACTGAGTTTGCGGAGGGCTACCACCGCGTATTCGCGATTCCCGATAAGGTGCCGACGAGGTTACGCGCGCGCAAGTCGGCCAAGCGCTTTACAGAGGCCGAGTTCGCCAAGAAATGGATAGACCAGACGGAGCGCCTCGTGGCTATGGCAAAGTAGCCAATTTCTTGTGCATTTCATAACAAGAACAATGGTTTGGGCATATCATGGCTTTGTGGTATAGATCTTGCGATACCCCCTTTTTTACGCTGCATTTCTGTAAAAGGTTGAACTTCTATTTTGCTGTCTGTCAGTATATATTTCTAATCTACCTCTCTTTGCTGAACCAAAAAACACTATCGTATCCTTTATTATTCGTGCAACAGCCTGTACATGCAGTTCAAATCTATACGCTGTACCCAGCGCTGTTCGCCTGGCGCGGCTCTCCCACCGCCTCAAACGACCCGTCCTCGAGCCTCCGAATGGCCTGCACGGCACTGAGCCCCGGCTGCACCTTGACCACGTCGTGGCCCCGCGCGCGCAAGCTCGCCGCGGTGCCCTCCCAGTCCGGGAAGGCGGCCTCAAGCGTCAGCCGGTTCGGCACAAGCTGGTCGTGGACGCGGCCAATGGCGAGAGCCTCGCGCAGCATCATGTCGTGCTCGACGATGTGCCAGAGGCACTGCGCGGTGGCGGTGGTGATGCGCGAGCCGCCGGCGGCGCCGATGACGGCGTACAGCGTGCCGTTGGGGTAGGCGGCAATCAGCGGCGTCATGGATGAGAGAGGGCGCTTGCGGGGGCGGATGAAGTTGGCACGCGACGGGGCGAAGCCGAATTCATTGCTGACGCCGGGGATGGAGAAGTCGTTCATCTCGTCGTTTCTGGGGGAAAAGAGGTTAGCTTACACCATCGTGGGACGGTTGTGTGGTTTAGTATTTTGCGGCCGTACAGAATGATGCCCGAGTTCGGCTCCATGATTTGCGCTCCAAAGTTGATATTAATAGTTGTCGTTAGCGAGACTGCCATGCCTGAGGCGTCCGCTGCCGAGATGTGCGAAGTGCCGTGACTGTCCGGCAGAGCGACCACCTTGTCCTCATCGGCAAAGTACTCTCGCGGGTGCTTCGTGCTGTCGTCATCAATACCCGCGTAGATCCTGTCAATCGTTGCGTCTGAGAGCAGGTCGCGCTCGTACGCCAGTACATCCCGCTCGTCGACAAACGCCGGGTCGCCGAGGCTGGCGCGGTAGGCAAACGCGAAGCGCTGGGCCTCGGCAAGCCGGTGGACGGTGCGGTTGCGGTCGTCACGGAACTCCGAGGCGGGGAAGCGCTCGAGGACGCGCAGTAGTTGGAGGGCGACGGCGCCGCTGGCGGGCACGGACATGCCATGGACGTCGAGGCCGCGGTAGCGGATGGCGCGGACGGGACGCTCGGCGACGGTGTAGGACTGCAGGTCGGCGACGGTGAGGGTACCGTTGCGCGACTGCACGAAGCGGGCGAGGTTTTCGGCTGGGACAAGGGGATGGGGGGGTTAGCTGGAGCATGGTTCTGTGAGGAGGGAGGGCTTGGGAGTGGGAGACATACCAATCTCGCCGTAGTAAAAAGCGTCGGAACCTTCGTTGGCGATTCGCTCCAGTGTGCTGGAAGCGAGTTAGAGGAATGTCCGGCGCGATAAATGAAGCAACATACTTGGCAAGGTTCTTCCGGGTCATGACTTCTCCTTTCTTCAGTAGTTGCCCTGTCGTCGACTTAGCATGTCTGAAACGATACTGGTGCCAACCTTGACATACCATTAGGCGCAAACTCGGCTGCAAAGATGGGATCGTCAATCAGATATGTTCTGCCATCTTTGATCGTGGCATTCATCTTGTCCACCATATCGTCCGAGACTGAACTGGAATTAGATCTCCAAGGCATCCATCACATTTCATGGTCGTCGACGCACCTCTGAAGCCATGTCGTGCCACCCGGATGGCGCCCTGCATGATATCGCGCCACTCAAGGATCTAAGTCGCACAGCAGTCAGTTCATTGCGTCTCGATTTTGCCGAGATCCCATCGACGTATCAGTTCCACCACAGAAAGGGTGCATACCCCCCATTTTTTATGCATGTACTCGAGACCGAGGACCTCACCCGGCACGCCGACGGCCAGGCCGCCGGCAACGCTCAGCTGCTCGTCGTCTGCATACATGTCCTCGTGGGCAGCCGCCGGGGCCGTCTCGCGAAAGTCGACGGCCTCGTAGTTGCCCGCGGCGTCGCGGATCATCGCGAAGCCGCCGCCACCAATGCCGGAGTGATACATGCCGATGACGCCGACGCAGAACGTGGTGCCGACAATGGCGTCCACAGGGTTGCCCTACGAATCGCCCCGGTTAGCGAAGCTTGCGAAGAGAAGGGGGGGATGGAGGACGTACACCGGCGGCGATAATGTCCCTGCCAATAGCGCTACATTCGCTTGCCTCGCTGGCAACGGCGCCGCGTGTGCCGAAGCTGTCGCTGTTGGGGGAGAGGATGACCTCCGGTACCGCAATGGCGTGGGCGGCTGCGGCGCCGCCCAGGCTGAGCGCGAGCAGCCGCGTGAGATGCCGTTGAGGTTCTGGAGAGAGTTTTATTGCATTAGTATCGCGAGATCATGGACTTGATCGTAGCGTAGCTGCCCTGAGGGGTGTTGCGCGTTTGCGCGCGGGACTCACTCATTCTAGTGTGGCGCGGCCGTGCCGTTTGCTGTGCTGGCGTCGCTGGAACGGTAGCGGTGTCGGAGCCGGCACTGCAAATCGGCTGTTCCGCTGCGGAAAAGAGTCAAAACGAATGTAAAAAGTCCAGAGACGGATCTGGAATGCGTATGGCAAAGGGAACAGATGGAAAGTGAGGGCTGACAAATTTGATCACACGACGGGTTTGCCTGAGCGGCGTTGGCGGCCGACGTGGGGGGGGGGGCCTTGCCGAACCGGACACGGTCCTCCGGCTCGTAATATCCGGAGCTAAGAAATGAGGCACAAGAACCGAGGCGCGCAATTGCTAGAAACAGAACTATAGTAAGAAGAAAGAGGGCAAACTTTTGAAGCACTTGATGATTCTGAAAAATTGTACTAGCCCAGGTGGTTAAATACTTTCCCGTGTCGACTCTTCACCGAGTCACCGCTCCACGCCAGCGAGGCCGCAGCCGAGACATGCAGGTGCCATATATTGTTCTATCGAGTAAGAAGCAAGACATATCAGCCAGCCACTGTTCAAGTTTTTGAGACGTCTCCGCGCATCAATCCTGCTATGAAGTGTAGCTGGGCCGCTCCAGCTGTCTAGCAAGACCAGCAATATACGGGCCAGCCACATCTACAGATTACGCATCGTGCATTTGCTTGCACGGCAAGACGACGCTTTTGATAGCCCTTGCAGACTGCCTTCCACAATCCCCGCCTTTTCTGCATCAACCCATCTTGCTCTATATTCGTTGCTCCCGTGCCTCATCGTGCATGTCGATCATGGAGCATCTAGATTACGCCGCTAATTTGAATCGCCCAACACCCCAGAGCCCATAATGGCAGCTGAGTATAATATATCTCTGGTGAAAGCGATTAGAAATAAGAAGGAGAACTAATTATACGGCTTACCTAAGAGTTTACATCAAATCAGCGGTGACGCCACAGATCGCAAAGTCTGTCCTCACCCAATACTCGCAGTCACGCCGCCCAAACTTAGTAGTTTTCTTCTCGAACCTTCGGTTCCCTGCTGTGCACATAATTCTAGCAGAAAATAAATGGCTCGCTGTCATAAAAGACAAAAACACAGCGCTTCCATGCCCCCATACCTCAAATAATTGGTCACGACTATTGCAACGACCAGGACATGGCGACAAATTTGGGACCCCGTATCTCTGTTTTGTTGGACATTTCTTATGTGCAGCGCGTCTTAGAAGACATGAAAGCAAGCAAATCTACCGATGATTTGAGCTTATGCAGTGGCAGCGCGCTCTGCGGGCACAATGTGAAACTTGCCTTAGAAACCAACAGCCGTCCAACTCTCAGTGCCAGAAGGGCTGAGGAGACCAAGACTTCGATTCCTGAGCTCGGAAAATCCCTTCTTCCTTGCCGCACCAGTCATAATCGCTCGAAAATATATAGAGCAAGATAGTTCGTGTGTTTGACAGCCTGGGTTGGTGCAGTGGTAGCACACTCTGGGAGAGACTGGACTGAAGTATAGTTCATAGTCTACAACAGCACCAACGGACAGGGCAGTTGGCCCGGCTGTGTAAGGGGAGGCTGAAACCTTCCAAGGGGTAGAGAGAGACCTAGGTTCGATTTCTAGACTCGGACGACTTTTTTTTTTGCTTCTCTCGGAGAAGGCGAAGAGGCGGTTGTGTATGATGCGTATACACTGTCTCGGCTGAGAGGCGGTGGACGCACGTATGTAGTTGGCTTTGCGCCGGAGCGAAAGTCTAAAGGCTGGGAAAGCTTAGTTTACGTACAGCTGGCCGTGTGTATGTATCTTGGGGCAAAGATGTCCTTTACCAGAACGTGTTGGTCGGGAACGTCAAGATTAAGCTTTCGCCTAGGCGGGGTCCGGCGGCGGCGGCGGAAGGGGCCGCTGCTGTAGTGCAGTTCGCCCGCACTGCGGCTTCTGTTGGTCTTGATAGCTCTGTTGGTCTTGATAGCTCTGTTGGTTGCTGTCTATTCGGGCACTTTTTCGAGTCATTATACCCAGTCTCAGACCACATCAACCATGTGTTTGAAGACTAGCTATAAATGGTGGTGCGGTCACAGACACCACCCTTCCAGCATGACACCCTTGTACCCCAAGGAATGTCAGGGAGCGGTCCAAGCCAATCGGCGTCGTGCGGCAACGGGCGAATTACTTTGTTGCAAAAATCCAGCGACAACAAAAGCCAGCCAATTGGGTTACTGCGAGAGGCTGGAGTGCAAGATCAAGTTTGCGATCTGATTCGGAGCACATTGTTGTGAATGCGGTAATCTTACCGCGGCCAATAACCCAAGATGTGGATGCCGGCATAAAATATGCAGAGACTGCAATCCTCAGGATTATTAGTTTGATGGTAGAAGGATCCGAGACATGTCTTATTTCAGAGCAATGTGCTAAGTCAACAATGCCAGCTGCCATCATCTTATTAGCGCCCGCTCCCCCAACATGTGTGAATGCATCCACCTTGCTTCTCTCCTTGCTCAACCATGAATTACAAAACTATCTCGCATATAACGGGCAGTGACGATGACGACTGTTTCATCACTGTGCGCTATGTTGGCGCAATTTTTTACCTTGAATGGTTGTCACGCGATCTTGCTTCGTTTGGATCATTGACTTTGGGGGGGGTCACACCCCCGGCTGGGTACCCGAAGAAGATGAGTGTACGCAAAGGGGTGATTTAGAAGCCATGGAAAAAACACAGCTGTGGCTGGAGCAGCGGGGGAATGCTTGAGATGATTACCCCGGGGCCGACGAATTCACTGAGCTGAGGGACCCGAGCATATGACACACATAGGGGGAGCAGGCTTCACGGAGTTTGAGCTAGACCAGACGGCATGCATAAGTCTCGAACCAACGCTTGCAAACAAGTTATCCGGCTTCTTACCCGTCTTCTGCCGCTGAAATGATGCCGTCCGCGGCTAGGAATTCCATTCGCCCGCGTTTAGGGCGTTAAGCGACACCTTCGTCAACACGACATCTTCTCTTTTCCTATTTCGAAACTCGAGGCACATCTCGCTGCCGTCTATGTACATGAGCAGACGGCTACGAAGGCTCTCCACCATCAAACGTAACGGAGCTTCCCTACATGCCATCTGTCCTAATGAGGGGTCTTAGTGAGCTATAAAAAGTAGTGTGTTCTTGCGTTCCTTTAGGTAGCAGTTGAACCTGCCTCACGCTGTCGGCCTAAGGAAGTGCAAATGCTTAATACAAGCTGAATAACCACAACAAAGGGGCGCCACATTGTGCGGCCGTTTTGTAATCCACTAGTCGGTGAAAGAGGATAAGTATCTACGAATCGGCAGATGACTCTTTCTTTGGTTTTAAAGCGAGGAACTGCCCGGGTTCTCACCCTTCTGTCAGCTGCCTTACACCCGTATTCCGTTGCACCGGCCAATCAGCGCGGACTCAGCTCAGCTTAGCAACTGCAGCCGCGCGCTAGCCCCTTATTGGTCAAAGCTAGGTTCCACTTTCAACTTTTCGATATCGCATCTTCAACTTTTTTTTCTTGAACGAAGGTTTCCTCTCGTCTCTCATTGTCACAGGTACTCATTTTTCTGTCTTACAACTGAAATTATTCATTGAATACCCATGATCTCATAGAAGCAATCTCTTACCCTGCCACCTCCACAACCCGCCCATGAGGTCTCTCCTTCTGCGCCTTCCTCTGCTTCTTCTTCGTCCTCGTCGAGTTTCACCAGTCGTCGCAGCACATCGTTTCCTCACCATGTCTTCCGCGCCCGCGCCCGCGCCCGCCGCACCTGCCACCGTCGCCCCCAACGGCACGCATACAAACGGCGCCGCTCATAGTCGTCCCGCCAAGCGCCCCAACAACGCGAATCGCAGCGGCGGCAACCGCAAGACGAAGCAGCAGAGGACCAAGCGTGAGCGCAACATCACCGAGGGCTCCACGGAGGAGGTGCTCCGCTGCGACATTGACGCGCTTCTCAAGGCCCGCCGCGAGGCTGCTGGCAGCGGCGACGAGGACGGCGAGGCTGCTTCGACCGCTGCCGCCGCCGCCGCGGAAGCGGACCTGCCAGAGCCCTTCACCGAGATTGACGTCGAGATCCACGAGCTGTCCTCGACCGGCGATGGCCTCGGCATGGTCGCCGGCGGCTCCGAGCAGGTCTACGTCGTGCCCTTTACCGTCCCCGGCGACACCGCCCGCGTCAAGGTCATCCGGCACGTCCGCGGCGAGGGCCACTCGCACGCCGACTTCCTCTCCGTCGTGACGCCCTCGCCGCTCCGCGACGATGCGCGCGTGCGCTGCCGCTACTTTGCGCGCTGCGGCGGCTGCCAGTTCCAGATGCTCGACTACGCCGAGCAGCTGCGCCGCAAACGCCGCATCGTCGTCAAGGCCTACGACAACTTTGCCAACCTGCCGCGCGCCCTCGTCCCCGAAGTGCGCGACACCATTGGCAGCCCGCTCCAGTACGGCTACCGCACCAAGCTGACGCCGCACTTTGACGGCCCGCCGGGGTTCCGCCCGGCCAAGCGCGGCAGGTCAGAGGCTGCATCGTTTGCCGCGTGTCCGGACATTGGCTTCATGCAAAAGGGCCGGCGCAAGGTCATGGACATTGAGGACTGCCCGATCGGGACAGAGGCGGTGCGGCTGGGCAACACGCGCGAGCGCAAGCGCATGCAGGACGAGTACGGTAATTACAAGCGCGGTGCGACGCTGCTGCTCCGCGAAAACACGGCCCGCCACCCTAAAGAGAGTGAGGCCGCGACGGCGGAGCTCGCGCCGTATACCGTGAAATCAGAATCTGGCGACTTTGTCGACGTCAAGTCATGCGAGACCGACTCCAAAGCCACTACTACCGAGTACATTGACGGCTACATTTTCACCAACCCCGCCGGCTCCTTCTTCCAAAACAACAACTCCATCCTCCCCGTCTTCACCTCCTACATCCGCGACCACATCCTCCCACCTGCCGCCACCACCCCCGACGGCACACCCACAGCCCCCATCAAGTACCTCATCGACGCCTACTCCGGCTCCGGCCTCTTCACCATCACCCTGTCCTCCCTCTTCCAGCGCTCCATCGGCATCGACATTGCCGGCGCCTCCATCGAGTACGCGCGGCGCAACGCCGCCCTCAACGGCCTCGACGAGGACCGCTGCCGCTTCATCGCCGCCGACGCCGGCGAGCTCTTCCAGTCCGTCGCCGCGTACAACGCCGACGAGACCGTCGTCGTGCTCGACCCCCCGCGCAAGGGTTGTGACGCAAGCTTCCTCGCGCAGCTGCGCCGCTTCGGCCCCCGGCGCGTGCTGTACGTGAGTTGCAACGTGCACACGCAGGCGCGCGACGTCGGCGTCCTAGTCCGCGGCGAGGGCGAGGGTAGGCGGTATGAGATTGAGAGCCTGGTTGGCTTCGACTTCTTCCCGCAGACGGGCCATGTGGAGGGCGTGGCCATCTTGAATAGAGTGGAGGAGTAGGCCCGGGAGTTGAAAAGCGCGATGTTCATTGCCCATATTTCATGGAAACAGTCGTTGCTGAAGTCGTTGCTGGTGTTGTAACTTTTGCGTTTGACCTCAACATCTGGCAACAAGAATGGGCGCAACAGTCATCGTTCATACTAGATATCCCAATGTAAAAAGTTAAAGCATTAAACCATGAAGCAAGTAGCTACATTAGATGCAAAGATTCCCAACGCCAAGAGATAGCCCAGATCATCCCTATCGTATGCACAGTCAACGTCCCCACCTCCAGGTCAGGTCCAACAAAAAATATCCTCCCAGCTCAATTACTTCTTCCCTCCCCACGTTAATCAACCTCTGTAACTTCTCTCTCTACGAGCGGCTTCAGCGCCTGCACAGCCGCTTGCACCACCTCAGGCCGCCTGCTCTTCTTCAGACACTCCTTGAGGATATCGACGCCGCCCTCTTCCCGAATTTTGTCGCGCGCGTCGCTGCCGATGGTACCCTCAGCCGAGACCATGTTAAGGATGCTGGCTGCGCCGCGGTGGCGCAGGTCCTCGCTGTCGTCGACGCACAACCCGAGGAGCACCGAGACGCCGCGCTTGCGGTGGACGATGGCGCGCACGACGTTCTCAAAAGCCGTCAGCGCGGCGAGCGCGCCGCCCGCGGCGCTGCGTGTGCCTTCGTCCTCGGCGTCGGCAAGCGCCAGCAGGACGTGCAGCCGTTGGGCGGCATGCACGCTGCCGTCGGCATATAACGCGACTCCGTCAGGCGCCTGCATCAGGTTGCAGACGAGCTCGACGGCGGCCTTGGCGACCAGCTGGTTCGACGACAGCAGCTGCTCCTCAATGTGTTGCCATGCGTGGCGGATGATTTGCTGCGCAATTGCGCCGTCTTCCATGGACGCGAGGTTGGTCAGCGCCATGAGTGTCTCAAAGGTCGGCAGCAAGTCGCGTCGGTCAGAGGCCGGGTCGGGCGGCAGGATGGATATGAGCGGCGCAATAGCCGCGTCGACGGGGTTAGCCCGTGTCCCGCCAAAGACGAGCGCAGGGTTGATGCTGATGAGAATGCGGGCGAGGGCCTGGGCCGCGCTGCGTCGGGCGTCGCGCTGCTCGTCCTTGAGACTGCCCCAGGCTACGAGCAGAAGTTTTACGGCGCCTTGCTGGGCAAGCTGTCCACGAATAGTTTTAATCATGGTGAGTGAGAGCAGGATATTGACTATGATTCCGAGAGCAGCTGCGGAATCGTGCTTGCCATGGGCCACTAGCACAGGAGTGATGCCAGCTGCAAAGACAGCCTTGCACCGCTCGTTGACATGCTCGTCGTCATCGAGCGGGTCCAATCCTGGGAGTTTGCCTTCTGCAGTTGCATATGCTTTCAGCTGTGACATTTTCTTTTCTTCTTCGGTGAAAAGCGGGCGGTAATGCGTCAAGTTTTGAAAGATGCTCAGGGCACCGTAGGTGGTCGGGGAACGGGGTGGCGCTTTGGAGAGGGTATCAAGAAGCTTTTTGAGGAGTTCTGGGTCCTTGGCGATGGTATCTTTAATTTTCGGTTGCAGAGATGCATATGCCAATCCTTCGATGGAGTGTTGTTTGCCATGGTCCTCGTTTCGGAGAATCATCTTGGTGAAGAGGCCGGACAGTTCTTCGATGGACGTGACGGCCGACTCGACACGGGGTGCATTGGGGTCGGATGACTTGGGAACAGCCTGATCAAAATGTTAGCAGTTGACCATGAACGCATTAGCGTTCGTGCTTCTCACCCGAAGTTTGGCCAGGATGACAGCTGCAAGATATTGCACCTGCTCTGAATGTTGTCTCATGGAGACAGAGCCCTCTTCTCCTTGTATGTTCGGGTCTTCGCTTAATCTCCGTCCCATATCCATGGTATACTGTTCCACAATCTCCTCGAGCCACTCAACGCAGTACTTTTGGATGGCCTCTCGACACCGGCCGTCCATGCAGGCGGCATTGAGCATCTCGAGACATGCCGTCTCCACCTTGCGGCTCTTCCACTCTCTGCGCATGAGCGGGCCCAGCGAGCTCAAGAAACCCTCGTTGAGGAACATCTCCGTCGTCAGATCGGGCACAATGGGGAATGTAGCGGCGGCCACGCAAAACGCGACGATGTAATCGTCGTAGGTGCGGCGCTGGACGCGGTCGAGGAAGAAGGCGCGCAGCTTATCGGAGGCATCGTCGGCGGCGGCGCGCATGTAGGCGGAGGTGGTGAGGACGGCGTGGCCGCGCACCATGTCGGGCTGGCGCATGTCGAGGTAGCAGAGGATGGTATCGACGCAATCGGAGTCAATGACGCGGCAAATGGACTTGTGGTTGGCCGGGTCGGCGTCGCGGGCGACGGCGTCGTCGTTGAGCATCTTGGTGAGCAGGTCGAGGTCGCGACAAGTCTCCTCGTCCTCCTGGCCGCCCTCCATGAGGCGTGCGAAGACGAGGAGGGTCTGGTCCTGGACAGAGGCCGCGGGGCCGGAGGCCTGTATGGTCTCGGCGGCGGTGGCCATGATGGGCGAGACTGCAGAAGCTTTGAAGTGAGGAGTCCAAGTTTTTGCAGGTCAAGCTGTCATCAGCGATGAAAAGGGGGATGAAAGGTTTGAAACGCCCAAGACGTATGACGGTGTTTGGAGAATGGGGAAGAATAATATTATTAGTCGGGGTGCCCCTCCATTGTTCTGAGATAAGAGTAAGCTTTCGTTATCTAACGCATCTGCCCCACTACTTTCCGTTGCTCTGTGGTGGATACTTGACTATCTATTTAACCCTAACCCTAGGTATTCCTCACCGGCAGCATGCACTGCCCGACTGCTTAAAGAAAGGGGAGCGAAGAGTACAAAGTAAAGGAGTGGAAAAGTTAACATATGTTCCTGGGAAACCAATGCTGAAGAGCCTACAGAGCACTTCAGCCAGTTAAGGGAGCTCCCAACTGCTTGTCTTGACTGCTAATACTTGGCTAATTAAGGCTTCTCAACATTGTCAAGAAAAGAGAAATTGTACAGTTTTTATGCATCTTGAATATATAACAACCTCAGCCTATCAACTGCATATAGAAAGAATCAAATAAATCATTGCTTATACCTGAGATTGCTCCTTTGTCGTCATGAGCCCCCATCTCTTGGACCAATATTCTTTTTTAGTTGCTCTCCCACTTGCAAGTCAAGTCGTCTCCGTCCCGCGAGCACTTCGTCATGACAGTGCCGTCGTCCTTTTCCATGGTGATGAGCTCGCCTCCGCTAGGTGTGAGCGTACTTCCGTCGGCGCTCGTGGCCACGGCATCGGTAAAAGTGACGGAGCCAAAGTCGACAAACGGAACATTGTTTTTGTTTCCGTCCTCAAAGTCTTCGACGATCCAGTCGGCCTCGCGCTCGCAGAGGTGCGCAGGGTTCTTGGTCCACGTCTGGTTAACGCTGTTGCCCGTCGTGAGGTTCTCAATGTAGCCAATGCCTGAAGTAGTCGACGACGCATCCACCGTGAGGCGTAGCTTGTCGCCAGCGCTGACAGCCAGGTCCGTTGTGTAGATGCTGTCGTCGGGGAACCACTCAAACCAAGGGGCGATGCTGCCGTCGCCGCAAACATCGATGCCGAGCTGCTCAATGGCCTGCGTCTTGCACTTGTACCCGTCAATGCCGACCCAGAAGGACGCACAGTCGTTCTTGCTGCCGCCAGAGACGTTGGGCACGATAAAGGTGCCCGTAACGTGGTTGACGTTTTTGCCTTGAGAAACCACGCCGGCCCAATTGTCGGTCGTGGAGTCGTGAAGATGGTAGGCATGTCTGTGAGGAGGAAGAGCACGAGGTCTCGCGGCGGCCAGAGATGCCAGGACAGATAACAAGACGGCGGTTGTCATAATGAAGAAGCCACAGAAACTGTGTGAATCGAAAGAAATATATAGAATGAAGAGGTAATGACTATGTCTTATTTTACTTGAGAGAACCGATTAATGGAGGGACAATGCAGGACAGCACCGGGCTTTTAATACTTTGTCCCTCGCTTAGAGCTCTGCTTATTCTGCATAAGGCCGCCGACTTCATTATCATTTGCTAGCAACCAACACAGCGCTACAACGCCGAGATACCAAGTCGCGATGCCGGATTGCCGTTGTGCTGTCTTCCTGTTTGGGAAGCTGGTATCTCATACCTGCCACAATCGGGCGAGCTGTAACTGCCGGTCCCTGGATTATGCGGGGGTAAGCTGAGGAAAGAACGGGGCCTAGAGGAAATGAAGTTGAATTGTGAATTAAGTGCTGAAGACCAAAGTTAAAAGAAAAGAAAAGACAAGTGAAAGACAAACGAGAATATGAACCAGGCTTGCCTCTTGGCGCCAGGTGCAAATCACCAGCCCTTCGTCTTATGCGCGCCGCCAGTAGACAATAATGAATAGACTTCTACGCGATGGCTCGCCTACTAAAGTTATAACCAACAAAGCTCAGCGTCACATTGGCTCGATCCCGAAAAAGCACCGAACGATTTGCATAGCGTAAACCCCGGCTTTCAGCTAAGCTTCTAGCGCCGATCTGCTGTGATTGTTCTTAAAGAGGTAGGTAGTAGTGTACTTACAAACAACTTAGAACACATAGACGCTCAGCGACGTATTAACTAGTTTCTCCTTCTTTCTTCAGCTACCACATCTATTTCAGCCTGCAAAACGAATCATATCCTAGTTCATTTCTTTCTTTTTTCCAGCGTATTACTTTTGTAAATTAAATTGTTAGCTATGAGTTATATTCAATGTGATTCAGGACGGGCTAGCGCTGCACGCGGCCAGACAAGCAGTTGGCTCGTTACGTTGTGGCTGTCGGTACTGGCGTATTGCCCTGGTCCTCTGATCTATGTCAACTCATAATCGCTGCGTCTGTATTGCCATATGAATAATTGGAAGAATTTCTTGGACGTAGGCCCGGCTAGCCAAATACATCATGGAGCTTGCAAGATAGAACTTCGCGTGAATAATAATTCTATATTAACGTAATTACTGTACTTGATTTATAATTATATAAATTATAAGAAAGTTGTTCTTATATTTTAAAAAGAATCTGTTTCTAGGGGTGACCCAAATGTGGTTTGTTGTCATTGTTTTTTTTTTTTTTGCGGTGATCATCTCTGCAGGCAGACCTAAGCTAGCTAAAAAGTGTGCCTATTGTCTTTTGTGATATCTTGAAGCCATCCAAACTCTATTCCAGTCTCACGATTTGCTTTTTACTAACATCGTCTAAACTTGTAGTTAACAACGCACCGCCATTAATTACGAGACTTGTGTGGCGGTATATGCTTGTCATCGTATGACCTACTAATAACTCTATCACAGCCCACTCCCATTTCATTACTGTGATTCACGAGTTCTATTATCAGCCAGCCTATTGTAATGTTTGTGAATCACACAATTCACAAACTCTATTATTAGCTGTCCCGCAGGCCAGATGTTCGTCATTATTGTAGTTGATTGCCCCAAAAACTGGCTGTGCTACTCAGGGGACGGCTGGGTGGTGCCTTCCTCAGTCATGCCTGCTTGACATCATCCCTTCTATATAAACTGACCCTCCCCCATAGGTAATCATCTCCCTCCTTCAACCTGCTCAACTTCTACACCAACAACAGAAAGCTCCCGAAAGCTACACAACAATACTTCATTTTCTCATTGACAATGAATAACCATCACTACCCTATTCTTGCCCCCCTTGACGAACGTCTACTGCAAAACCAGGGACTTGCTAGCCCAAGCTCTGCAGAAGGAACACGCAAGCTTCATCGTCGTCGGGTGTATCGCTCAAGTGATTTTGATCATGGAGAAATCCCGCTGGATGTCCCATTCTCCGCTTCCACTTGGCAGTCTGTGTTCGTGACAGTTCCGACATTCCTGGTCTCGAAAGCGACTTTGCTACATGTTGGGTTTACGGAAGCAAAAGCCGAGCAACTCTGGAATCAATGGTGCAACTGGCCGGAGGGTGAACCACTACGCGAAGTCGACTATGAAGACGGGCGCGACGGAATGAGCTTCTTATACTTCATGACTGGCATCAGCAGAGCACGCCACACCACTAGTTCTCGGGATGAAGATTGGACTTCTGCAATGACCGGATGGGGCATAAAGCCTGAATTACAGGAAGCGATAATCGACCCCCTTTTTAACTCAATTCGGCACACTGAGTCATGCGCTCACTAGGTTAAAGACACTATCAAAATACGGTATGCAGCACTCGAGCAAACCCAAAAAACGTCAAAGGAACGTAACGCACTTCTAGCCCAGGGCAGAACTGCAGAATCGATAGAAAGACAGTTTCGAGACGAGACTCAAACCGCAAACACCCGCGCTGTAGCCGCTCGAAATGCCCCTGGCCATACTATTTTATACAAAGGCATCGATGAAGGGAGGGTCGCGGAGTTCGTCCAGAACTGGGACGCTGCCCGTCTCGGAACGATTCAAAGTAGCGCCCCATCGGATTTCAGTCCTAACAGAAGCCTCTTTTACTTTACCCCTCAGCGAAGACTTGCTCAATACTACGCTGCTTGGATGACTCGGCGGAACGAAGACATCGAGGCGCGGCCTAAACCGATCATTATTCAATTCTCAATTCCAAATAGCGCCATCGAAAGCCTGTCCGCGTTAGAGAAACTTTTCATTCACTACCCAGATGAGGAGTGGAAGAGTCTGATTTGGTACAGCCGAACAGGCCGACGTCTTCCCACTCCCCTGAAGAAGTATCAGAATGCCACTCTCATCATCGGCACGGTTGCAAGAGGACCCAATAGCGTCTTTCACAACCTGCGCTCCTGGGACCAAGTTTCGTCCAGAGATATTCTCAGAATCGGTCCATCAGGAGACGTGGTGACAGCCACCCAGTTTGTCTTCAATGAGGAAACGGGGCATGAATTTTTGGAGCGGAACATGTCCGCATTCTCGAAGCAAGATGTATAACGCACATGATTACTATAATAGACAATGATTACTATGATTACTATGATAGATGTGATTATTGTAATAGATGTGATGTAGGGGATATAGGGAATACATGCAATACAGGGGATAGAGGGGATAGGGGGGATAGAGGGGATAGAGGAGATAGAGGGGATAGAGGGGATAGGGGGGATAGAGGGGATAGAGGGGATAGAGGGGATAGAGGGGATAGAGGGGATAGAGGGGATAGAGGGGATAGAGGGGATAGAAGAGATAGAAGAGATAGAGGGGATATAGGAGATATAGGGGATATAGGGGATACGGGGGATAGAGAGGATACGGGGGATAGAGGGGATAGAAGAGATAGAAGAGATAGAGGGGATACAGGAGATACAGGGGATATAGGGGATACGGGGGATATAGGGGATCTAGGGGATACTGATTTTAGTACTAGGTAAGATATAAAGCTCTTAAGGAAGGTCTTTAGTAGTACCTAATTACTTAAAAAGAAACTAAGCCTATTATAGTAGAAATCTCTCTACTGTTTTTAAAGGTCTCTCTGTAAAATCCAGGGCTCCAAGAGTACTTTAATTGGCGACGTGGGTACTAGGACAGACTCTTGGCGGATGCGTGAGGACCTAATGAATGATTGTGTCTACATTATGCAACTCTGGCTGCGCAACGACAAGTAAGCCTGGAAGACGCCCCCGAAACTGGAGCAGGACTGGCAGAGAGTTTATGGGGACTCAGAATGGCGGAGCCACGCTTGTTGGAAGATTCGGCCTGAGGATTTGGTGATGGACCGTATAATTGGGCATAAGATGACTTGCTTCTGAATTTGACGCACCCATGCGTTCTTTATCACTAGCTTGACCCAAATGTTACGCGACGTGTATACACGAACTTGCCCACCCAGAAGCGGTGTGGGAGGACTGCCCACGTTCAATCATCCTCCTTACTGTATCCCGTGCCTCCGTCCCAAAACTTGTCAAACATTTGACTAACGAAGTAGCCGTTTGCCTCGTACCTGGTCTCGGACCTGAGTCTCTCATATTCTGGCTCTGGTCTATATCAGTGCTTGCTGGAACGATTACTTTGGGGAGTGAAAACACGCACTTCGCCTAGTGACGACTCGCTGAAGCTGTTTCAGAAGCCTTTTGTCCTCGGCTCCGAGAGGAAGCTGGGCCAGGGTTCGTGCAGGCTCGGAGAGAATGGCACCACCGCGGCAGACATGGTGGAAATGTCCAAGTAAAGTCCGGCCAGCGTGGATTTGCGCCTCAGCATTTTGGTACTTGCCCTTCGGTCCGTATCGACCCTGAATGTGCATGTGTATTAGCGTAAGTAGGAGAGAAACCGTGTCGCTGGTCACTCACAGAGAATCCGTATCGCGCGGAGAATATTCGATCGCCATCCAGCTGCATCTCCGCATTATTCAGTAGTATAATGACCGCCAGTACAATCTCAAACCAGCATTCTAACCTCTCTTCCTCATTTGCCATCATCTTGGAAAGTCTTTCCATAAGACGAGTCTTGCGAGGCATCAGGTACTCTCTGATGACAATCTGATCCAGCTGCTGATCCATTATGGGAGTAACAGGCACGAATCCGTTCCATGGATCGCTTCGTGAAATCGATCGGTCAATGCCAAGGGTTTGGCTTCCGTGCAGGTTCCAGGTACGCTCAGTCAGCCTGGTAGCTGCCCAGCCTGACAGTGCATTCTGGACTAGTGATTTCTAGGTTGCTTTGGCATCAGTGTTGGTAAAATAAAAGAAGATCATGTTTCGCGACAGAAGTTGCTCACTGGATGCTTCATTGCATACTCAAATGCAGTTCGGAGCAATTTGTCGTCACGGTCGACCAATTTGTCGAGGTAGATAGACTTAGTCTTCTCAATATACTGGAAAACAGCATTTTTGGCTTTTGCAATGTCAGAGATGCAGTACGGAGGCATCTCAAATCGGTACCGGCCGGTTTTGCCTGTTCCTTCGTACGCAAGCTTATCTCCCGGCATTGGATTGTACCGTGACACTGTCATAGGAAGGACTTCTCCAACTTCCTCGTGAATCAGTTCCAGTTCCAACGTATTCAATCTCATTGTAGCGCCCGAAATGGCTGATGCAAGAACATCCACGTGCCCTTCGCTGAAGCTCAGGGGATGGGCTGGGTTGTCTTGAGGTGGGCCTGATAATTGCCGTGAGCCAAGATTTTAGACAGCGCTACCATGAGCATTGAATTCACTCACCGAGGCGGAAGAGACGTATATCTAGAAGGTATGCGTCGAGGACACAGAGAGTGACAAGAAATTTGGGTGTAGCCATCTTGCCGCAGGCTAGACACGGCAAGTAAGGATTGGCTTGGAAGTTTTCGCACTGAGTCATGGGTTAGGGTCCTTTCCCATCAAAGGCAGTATATTTAGATGCTTACTTTTGACTTCTGTCTTTTACACCTTTCGCAGGCGACTCCGGCTTTGACACGTTTGGGAGCTCGCTGCACCGTGCCTCTGAACTTGAGTTGTACGCCTTGAATTTGTCCCTTCGACCCGAGGTATTGTTTTTGCGGCTCAGCCTAGACTGTTCAGCTTTACTCAGAGGGGTGCGGTACGTTGGGTCTTCTCACTTCATCTGGGGACGCTATTCTTTTTCTTGACGTGGTGATCCCAGCCTGGGATTGAAATGCATTGGAGTTAGAGTTAACGAAGCGGGTCACGGTGATGGGAAGGCTAGAGTCTCGGTCTTGACTAGCATCTGTTGCGATAGGCTTGCGACTCTCGTCGACTGCTAATGCTGCTAGGTCATCTTTGTTCAATAGACGGTGTGCATCATTAGGAAATAGCCTCGAAGCGTTAGTATCGCTGCCTTGGGTGCGCATAGCCGCAGCGGAGGGGCGGCTGGAAATCTCACCGATTGTGGGAAGTTTGGGTGGAGAAAATTAGCCCAAAAGTCTGAGTCCCTGAGTTCTGACATGTTCGAGAAGTCGGGAATAAACGCGCAGCTGCAATCCGGCGCAGGGAACATGTTTTCTGAGTTGTAGGCAGGAATAGTGCCTTGGAACTCGGCGTCTAAAAGAGCCGCTGAAGACCTAGGGCCTAGGCCGGAAACTAGAATGTCCCAGACAGGCATGGATTTTGTTGGACAAATCGAACCATCTGATTAGTAGTCGTTGACAACCCTGTTGTATGGTGGATTCGCATTCGAGATGATCGGATCGACTAGCCATGGCAGAACGTGTGCCTGTGCTGGGGCGAATGCTTCGGGCGGCGCTTGTGTCTCTTCTGTGGGCCATAGTCCTGTGTCAGTGTCACTGTAGAAAAGGGGATGATTTCCATTTGCACTCGGGAGAATAGCGTCGCCTCCGACAGCAGCTTCATGTTGCTCCTGTTGGCCTGCACAGTCATCTTCGCAGTCTGGACTGGCGCCGCCAAACGGGTCGAGAGATTTCGAAGACATTTTAATGAGTCAAGTGTAGGGATAGAGAGTTCCCGTACAAGGTTGCGCGACACTGACGAGAGGAGGACCTAATAGTAAGGAAGGTTAGTACAGATTCATCTTCACAGATCGCCAGGAGGGTGGGAGAGCAAACGGAGCCAGAACCCACGTTACCTGTTTTTTAGTATGTGGTAACTACTAGGTCTAACCGCGACGAGTAACCGGAAGCCAAATGGGGAAACCGGGATCAAAAGAGGCAACCGGGATCAAAAGAGGCAACCGGGATCAAAAGAGGTACCCGGAATTTCAGGTGGTGCCCACGTAGATGATTGAATATGGCCCTGCAAACTGGCGAGTAAGAATCGTTTAAAGGTTGCCAGTGCGCGCACCATCTAGAATAACGACAAGACGATTTTCAGCCCTCCAACATGACAAATCTTCATCCTGCTAACCTGCGTGTTCGAGCCGCCGTGCCTGGCGATCTTGATGCTTTGGCCACCATCATCTACCATGCCATGCCCATGGACCCGCAGTGGGATTATCGATTCCCTCGCCGCAGGCAGTGCCCCGAAGATAATTATGGCTACACGCGTCTCATGATGAAGTCCTTTTTAGAAGAAGATGGAGTCTTCGTTAATTTGGTGACCTTTCTCACGCCGGGACTAAGCGAGGACGAAGAGGTTCCTGCTGCCCTCGCCGTGTGGGAAGCGGAATTCAACGAGAACAAAAATTATTTCATTCCCCCTACAGGTATGTGCATCTGCCTTATTGTGACATCTTGAAGCTCATGCAAAACCCCAGAAGATGAAAATCGCCGACGAGACGCCAACTTGGAGCACATGGCGGCCTTTAGTGGCACCTTGCAAGCCTCCAAGAAGTCATACTTTGACTCCGTCTATCAATACCGCCAGCTGCATCTACGGGTTCTCGCCACGCTTCCTGACTTTCAACGCAAAGGGGCAGGGACGGCGCTGTGCAGCTGGGGGATCCAGTGGGCCAAGCAACGTCAAGAGCCCGTGACATTGTTCAGTAGTCCAATGGGCCAGAAGCTATACTCGTCGTTGGGGTTTACCAAAGTTGACACTGTCAACGTTCAGATTGAAGGAGAGCAGGACAAGCTGTCTATCGGGGTCATGGTGTACCCTTATACA
Organism: Cordyceps cateniannulata; assembly: GCA_028828415.1. Classification (NCBI taxonomy): domain Eukaryota; kingdom Fungi; phylum Ascomycota; class Sordariomycetes; order Hypocreales; family Cordycipitaceae; genus Cordyceps; species Cordyceps cateniannulata. The sequence goes on from JAPHMX010000002.1 coordinate 471,926, forward strand.
TCTGTTTGATAGTTTCACAGAGGGGGTGGGGGGCTGGCATGCAACATCGTTCTTTTACGCCTATTGTTACACTCACTGGAGGGTTTCCGATTGACGGCGCTGAGGTGCAGAACAACGCGTCAAGCATCGATACCTTAGTACCTACGCAGTAGCAACAAGCGGCCATCATACCTTTATTCTCCAATATAATCATTTTATGACGGATTTCATTCTCATACAGGTAGCTTTAGGCGCTTTCTAGTTTTGCTTTATTAGCGTGGGCAGGGTCCCGCTTAATAATTGAGCACCTGCAAAATCAACGACAACCAACTCTGCACCCTGCAGCCTGGGACGCGTCTGGAACGCTTCCACAATTAAATACTAAGACAAGTATCGAAATCTTTACTGTACCTCCTCCTACATCGCCTCTACGTCATCCCACATCCACGATCGCTCTTCACCAATCCTCACGGCCCGTCAGTGGGAGACTTTCTCCTACCACTGCTGCCTGACACGATCCGCATGCATCTTCACGCCCAGCCGACCGACACGCCTAGACCGAATCCTCCCCACGCGACCTCGTAGATCGCTCCCCGCCCCTTTTCACCCCGCATCGCGGCCGCCCTCTCCTTGACGATGGACGCCGTCGATTACTCGGAGCACTACGAGGTCACCACGGCCGAGGAGACGCCATCGCTGCTCTCCGTCATCATCGACACCAACCCGCGCGCCTGGGCCGTCCTCGACGACGGCGGCAGCGCCGCCCTCTCCCTCACCACCGCCGTCGCCAACCTCCTCGTCTTCATCAACGCCCACCTCGCCTTTAGCGGTAGCAACCAGGTCGCCGTCATCGCCGCCCACGTCAACCGCGCCGTCTGGCTGTACCCCTCCTCCTCCCCCTCACAACCACAACCACAACGAACGCACTCACAACATGGCGCTTCCACCGACGGCGACGCTGCCATGACTGACGCGCCGCCTCCTGCCACCACGAGGTCCTCGGCCAACAAGTACCCGCAGTTTGCGCATATCGAGGCCACGGTGATGGCGTCGCTCAAGAAGCTCATGGCTGAAACAACGGAGAGCGACCTCGCCAGCACGACGACGCAGCTCTCCGGCGCGCTGACCCTCGCGCTGTGCCACACCAACAAGGCCGCGCGCGCCCTCGGCGGCTCCGAGCTCGACAACGCCGCACCCCCCGCCGGCGGCGGCCAGGCGACCGCCGCACCGCCACCGATGAAGGGTCGCATCCTCGTGCTCTCCGTGTCCGACTCCGAGTCCGCGCAGTACATACCCACCATGAACGCCGTCTTCGCCGCCGCCCACGGCCGCGTCGCCATCGACGCCCTCGCCCTCGCCGGCGACGCCACCTTTCTCCAGCAAGCCTGCTTCAACACCAGCGGCGTCTTCCTCCGCGCCGACGCCAACCCGCGCGGCCTGCTCGCCTACCTCATGTTCGGCATGATTGCCGACACCGAGGCCCGCGAGGCGCTCGTCCCGCCCACGCACGACACCGTCGACTTTCGCGCCGCCTGCTTCTGCCACGGCCGCGTCGTCGACACCGGCTTCGTCTGCTCCATCTGCCTCTCCATCTTTTGCGAGGCGCCCGCCGACGCAGAGTGCCTGACGTGTGGTACGAAGCTCCGCCTCGGCAAGTACGGCGCAAAGCCCGCCGTCATCCCGCGCAAGAAGCGCAAGAAGAAGAAGATTGTCAACGGCAGCGGCAGGGAGGAGACGATGAGCGCTACGGGGACGCCAATGAGGTGAAGGGGTGGTGTGCGGCAAATGTGCATTGTATAATCATTACACGGGTCCAGAACCCAACCGAAAAAAATTACGACACCAGAGAGGTACACAACAGTACTCTGGGTCATTGCTGTATAAAATAGAACACGATACCAGGCGATTTGCATCTTATACAATTTTTATTCGCATTCCTTGTTCATGAGGTGCTTATAATCTAGGTTTTGTGAGTATCTAGTGCTGCGCTCCGCCTACTTGGTCGAGATCTTGCGAGAACCTTGGGCTATCTTACTGCCCTCGGGCAGCCGGGACATGACACAGGTTGGCGTGTGGTCCTTGCCACCCATGGATGCAAGCGCAAACGAGTCTGTATTGTGTGCGAAATGAAGATAGTACCCTGCCCGCGTCTTCTTTACGGCCATGATACCAATGGCGCCTGCCGAGGGCCCATTGCAGACGCCGGGATGGCCCATAAAGTCATTCGCAATAAAAGACTGCATGATGGCGTTTTCATCGTAGTCGTGTATGTCAGCGCCGGCAGGACCCTTGCGTGTGCTGTTGTACAACCGTTCCGCACAACGCTGGGATGCCATTGTCGTCGCCATGTGTTCGCCTGTGCCACTGGTGACAGCTGCAACTGAGACTGCATCCTCGTCATCAGGTTGGCAGGGCACAACAGCCGTTCCGACCCCAACCAGGGCAGCTGGACCAAGTCTTCCACGGTGCTTCATACCAATGCCTCCCGATGAAGAACCGGCTGCAATCAGCCCCTCCTCGTCAATAGCTATGGCGCCGATCGTGTCGGTTACATAGTCTCCGTCATCTTCGAGCACATGTTGACGCTTAGTCGATGTGTCCTCGCTGTCGTCCAGTCCATCTAAGAGTCGCTTTTGTGCTTTTCGGCGTCTTCTTGGCTGCTGCCACGGTGCTTCGTCATTCGCGGAGCCGACTTTAGTAGCATTGGACTCTTTCGGCCGGACCGCAAGATCATCATTCTCGCCGTCATTGACATGGCCTTGATTGGGTCTTAACATGGCACCATGTTTCTTGGTTGGATTAATGCCATTATATGACGTTTTACAGGAAGGACTCTTGGCATGACTCCAGGCATTTTGCGTGATGCCCAACGTCGTCAACTCAGCCTGCTGAGCATCGTCTATGCCCGGGGGCGGCAAGTAGGGCGAGTTAGGCTGGCCTTCATTCCAAGTTCCGGACATGATGGCAGCAGCATGATCTCGCGGAAACGAAATATTTGGCTTTGCGGGTATCGTGTCGTATTGGCAAGGTGCGCAGTGCATAGCTGCTGTAGTCTTCGGCGCACTGCTGGCTTCTTTTGCTTTTGCCTCGGCGCTAAGCAAATCGTCCTGCCAGCGCAAGAAGCGATCTCTGGAATTTTTGGAGACGAGATAATCGTTGGCAAATGTGGCCATCCCATGCTCTTCTGCGAAAATCTTAGCACCTTCTCCGACGAGGGCATTGGGAGGGACTCGTCGTAGGCTCAAGGGCCTCTTGCTCCCGTCGAAGATGAGCTTGGCGAGAGAGATTGGATTTCGTATATCTACACACATGTGAGTTGAAGGCTGCAGTGGCGTGGTAAAAGGTCATCTTACTAGGAACAGCGCCACATGCACCGCTGCGACCCAAGTGATCAACAATGGTTGCATCACATTCGACGGTGCCGTCGATAGAGAGGTTCGATCCGTAGCCAGCGTTGGTGATTTCTTTGTCTTCCAGGACCCGCAGCGATGCTTCGACGGCTTCGGTGGCACTGGCGCCAGCTTTGAGAAATCTCATCCCCATTTCAGCTGCTCTGTGATGGACTTGTTAGATCTGGTTGCTGTATGTGGCGGCCCGGCTGACTTACGCAACGCAGGCTCTGAGATGGACATCCTCATTTTGATGGCTATGAAAGCCGGCGCCAGCATGGAGAAAGATGGCCGGTATGCATCGTTTTCGCTGCTTCGGCCCCAAAACACGATCTAATGCCCCATCTGTGTTGCAGATTTCGGGCTGCGTCGACAAGCGAACTTGGCGTCGAGGACAGCCAGCCATGTCCGGCTAGGCTAGCGCTTGACGAGTTCCATACGCATAGGCGGAGCGGCAGGTAGTGCTGATGGATAATAAATGCTTTGATTTAGGTTGCGGTGGCGATGGTGTTTGGAGAGAGTTGTTGCAGCAGCAGTGCGTTGCTGCGAATGCAATGGCGGATGCGAACAGCCGGGGCACGCGTGCTTGGGAATAGAGAAGGAAGTCTTGCAACACTGAGCTGGGCACTGCTACCGACAGGCACGTGTGAGGGCCGGTCCAGGAAGGAGCATAAATACGTATCGAGCGCCGGTGATGAGAATGGTATGCGGAGGTTTTGCCAGGGGTTTGTTGTCGTTAGTGATGCTGTTGACTAGTAATGATGTTAATGTAGGAAACGGGCGATGTTCCATTCGCGCTCTGAGCTGGGCGGGTGCATCACAGTGGGGTGGTTATGACGAATAGAGCAGCAACGACAATGACAGAAAATTCAGCGGGCAATGGTAAGTAATGAGGGATTTAGTCGAATATTCGTCATTGTTACATTTAAATCCGATGCATTATTAAAAGAATCGTATTCCATAGAATTTCGCACAGGGCATTGGTATCGTTGCAGTGGATGCCCTCAGCTCTTCCAGCTGACGAGGCTTACAACACCGGATGAACATGCACATGTGTATTTCATGATATCACGAGCTTTATTGGTCTCCCATTTTAATTGGCATGATTTATTTATTTCTTTGCCCGTGGCTCACAATGCCTATTACAAGTACAAGCAATCAGCCATTTCCCAACGGCGATACACGTGATGGGTGGGGTTTATGACGGTGCTCCAGTATTAAACGGAGGTACCCAATATCTCACCCCAAGCCTGCCAGCATACCTGCTAAACCGTAATAGACGGTCGCCAACAACCTCTGGAAGCTACGCAAGCTCCTCAGCCATTCCCAGTTCACCCCACATTGCGTCAGGCATCCTCCCACGACCTCCTCGCTCTCGCAACATCGTCTCTGCACCCTTCTCTGCGCCAATTCTCCCGCCGTACAACTCGCCGTACACGGCCTTTACTCATCATGGCGAACCAGACTCCTGCCGTTGTCATGGACAAGTGCGTCGGCTGCCCTACCCCACCCCGTCTTCCCCTCAGCTCCATGGCTAACCATAGCGACTCAACAGCGGCACGGGCTTTTCCAAGCTTGGTATGCCGGCCCCTCGGTCCGATGCGCAATATCCGATTTCGATACTGATATGATTCCTCCCAGGCTTTGCTGGAAATGACTCTCCGTCCTTCGTCTTCCCGACCGCCATTGCGACCAAAGGCCCCGCTGCTGGAGGCGGCGGTTCCGGCTCTGGCCGCCCGGGCGTCGCCAACAAGCCCTCGTTCCTCACCGGAGGCGCTGGACCTGCCAGTAACCATTTGAGCTCTAAGCGTGGAACTGAGGATCTGGACTTCTTCATCGGCGATGAGGCAATCAGCGCTGCTGCCGGGCCTGGTATGCAAGATTGGAAACACAATGATGACACAGGCTAACCCTCTAGGCTATGGTATTCATTACCCTATTCGCCATGGACAAATTGAGAACTGGGTATGCATTTCGGAACCATTGCCAGAAACTGAGCGCTGACACTATCAGGACCATATGGAACGCTTCTGGTCCAACTCAATCTTCAAATATCTGCGCGTTGAGCCCGAGGACCACTACTTCCTCCTCACCGAGCCTGTCAGTCCATAAGCCTACGAGCACCGGACTCATACTAACCTCATATAGCCGCTGAACCCCCCGGAAAACCGAGAAAATACTGCCGAAATCTTCTTCGAGTCGTTCAACTGCGCCGGCATGTACATTGCTGTGCAAGCCGTTCTCGCCCTTGCCGCCTCGTGGACGTCATCCAAGGTCACCGACAGATCCCTCACCGGCACTGTCATTGATTCTGGTGATGGTGTCACTCACGTCATCCCCGTTGCGGAGGGATACGTTATAGGGTCCTCGATCAAGTCAATCCCCATTGCTGGCCGAGACATTACTTACTTTGTGCAGTCGCTGCTACGAGACCGCGGTGAAGCCGATTCCTCCCTCAAGACTGCCCAAGAAATCAAGGAGTCGCACTGTTATGTCTGCCCCGATATCGTCAAGGAGTTTGCCAAGTACGACCGCGATCGCAGCCGCTTCTTGAAGCACACCGTGTCGCTGCCTGGTGGTCGCGAAGTTGGCGTTGACGTTGGCTACGAGCGCTTCCTGGCTCCCGAAATCTTCTTCAACCCCGAAATCTACAGCTCCGACTTCCTAACCCCCCTCCCCGTAGTTGTTGACGGCGTCATTCAGCAGTCGCCGATTGACGTGCGTCGTGGCCTCTACAAGAACATTGTCTTGTCTGGTGGCAGCACCTTGTATAAGGATTTCGGAAGACGTTTACAAAGAGATATCAAGCTCCTGGTGGACGACCGCATTCGTGCCAGTGAGCTCCGTAGCGGTGGTGCTCGCAGTGGCGGTCTCGACGTGCAGGTCATCTCCCACAAGCGTCAACGTCATGGTCCCTGGTTCGGAGGCAGTCTGCTTGGTCAAACACCCGAGTTCCGCTCCTACTGCCACACCAAAGCTGAAGTATGTACATTTGTAACGATGTTACTCGAGAAATTCACGAGCAACGCTAACGCAAAATAGTACCAAGAATACGGACCAAGCATCGTGCGCAGATTCCAGCTGCTTGGCGGTCCCGGAGGTTCTTAGACGCGCCAGTACTACCTTGAGCCTCATTTCCGGTAGCTGTGCGCTTCTTCATATGCGATTGGCAAGATTCATGCTTAACTTAAGGTTTGTCGAGGAGATGTGAAAATGGCGGCGAAACGGCGGCATGGCCATGGATATGGCGACGTGGCCAGTCCTTTGAGAATTTATTTACAATTCAAGTCAATTTTTTCAATCTCGTCGTGGTCGCTGGTGACATGAATCATAACGATCCAATTACATCATTGTGAAAACAACTTCAACCTACTCTCTGCTAACGTTCCTCACAGTTACCTAAGCCATGCTCCGAATCTTGCTAGCGGCTGGTGTCCAGTACGTAGCGGCCCGTCACCTTGCCTGCCTTCATGAGATCATACACACTTTGCAGCTCGCTCAGGCCGACCGTCTTGAACGGCACCTCGATGAGGCCCCGGCTGTAGAACTCGAGCGCCTCGCTCGTGTCAAGGCGGTTGCCGACGTAGCTGCCGCGGATCTGGATCATGCGCATCACCGTGTCAAACACGGGCGCCCTGAAGTGCGCATCCGCCGGCGGCAAACCGATGCATACGACCACGCCACGTGCACGCACGTACCGCGTCGCCTGCTGGAACGGCTCCTCCTTCGCGGCGACCAGCAACGCGGCGTGCGCGCCGAGCCCGCCCGGTGTAAGCGCCTTGATGTCCGCGACCAGGCCCTCTTCGCCCGCAGCCGCAAAGTCGACAAAATCCGCGCCATAGCCGCGGATCAGCGCCTCCTTTTCCGCACCAGTATCGACGCCGATGACGCGCAGGCCCATAGCACGCGCATACTGGCACGCGAGCGCCCCGAGGCCGCCGCCCGCGCCGGCGATCACGACGCACTGTCCGGGGCGCGCGGCCGACTCCTTGAGGGCCTTGTAGACGGTGACGCCGGCGCAGAGCACGGGCGCGACGGCGGCGAGGTCGCGGCAGCCAGCGGGCAGGCGCGCGACGTGGGTAGCGCTGGCGACGCAGTACTGCTGGAAGCTGCCGGGGACGGTGTAGCCGGAGAGGTCGGGGCCGCGCGCGCAGAGGGGCTCGTCGCCAGCGAGGCAGTACTCGCAGGCGAGGCAGGAGGAGTGCAGCCACTGGATGCCGACGGAGTCGCCGATGCTGAGGGAGGATGGCGGCACGAGGGAGCCGAGGGCGACGACGATGCCGGCGCCCTCGTGGCCGCCGATGAGGGGCGTGGTTGGCGCGACGGGCCAGTCGCCGAGCATGGCGTGGAGATCGGTGTGGCAGACGCCGCTGTAGAGGACGCGCACGAGGACTTGGTCGGGGCCGGGCCGCGGGACGGGGATCTTCTTGTACACGAGGGCTGTAGGCGGTATATCAGTATGAGTAATGGGGGTAAGCTAGGGGGTGAGATGAAAGATGGGATGGCTCACGTCCTCCGATGGTTTCAACGACTTGGGCCATTTGCTCAGTCGGGATCTCGGCCATGTTGGGAGAGTCTGCGGACGCTTCTGGTGCCATGATGTTGTTTGAAGTTGCGTGGTGGTTAAGAGTTGATTGAGTGATGCAATGCAGTCAGAAACTAATTTAGAGATTCGAGAGACGTGTGTTCTTTTTTATGGAAAGAGGTTATCAAAGAGGCAAGTAAGGAAAGGTATCCCATTTCGCGGAGAATGCTGGTCCGGATCGATGATGCACATGCACTGTGCGTTTAAGAGTTCGACTAGTTAAGCCCTACTACGTAAGAATGTGGCATGATTCACACCATCAGGGAAAACAACTGTCTACTCTAGGTAAAATCAGGCAATTAACAGACAGTGGGAAGACGAGCTGGTCGAACCCGGCCAGCCCGCAATGCAGAGAGGGGTCTAAGTTTCGGCGGTTGCATCTCGTCCGGAACCGGCAACCGGGGCGCGGCCGGCGGAGACGAACGGCTTGGCCGCGCAAATGCGCATGAGCTGACAGGAAAACTGGGGACATAACGGAAAAGCAACCATGACTTGCATAAAATCAGCTGTTTTGTTGATCGAGAACAGAGGCACAACGGCGCCACAGTGGCGGAAAACTTGTATTCCAGGGAACGTGCTACTTATACACGAGGGTAGCTGAATCGAGGTAGAAAACACGCAACCTGTTGCAGGCTGGGGAGATGCAGACGCAGAGGGTTGGGCTTGATTTTTATAAAGGTTTTGGAGTCGGTCGCGAGACAATTTCCCCGGTTTCTATCGGGATATGACGCAGCTTCCGTACTGCCGGGCAAGCTACCCCTCCCGAGGGGATACTGCCGGAGCTGCCCGGCATGCATGGACGCACAAACCCCGCAGTCAGAACGAGTCTCTAGAAGATTGGATTACGACTAGGGCGGTATTACGATGATGGGATAATCAGATATTGAGCAGGGTAATAAATCGTAGTTGCGGCCCCGCCCTCGGCACCGAGTCCAAGGACATCGGATGCGAGGCGGAGGGACCGATTCTGGCTTGTATAAACGTATTTGCGGCCGCGTGCTCACCAATCTTTCTATGCGCTGTTCTAGTCATTCTTTGAGAACGCATGACAAGCTGTCACTAAAACGGCATATCACCTCGGCAGCGGGCCATGGGGTATGGTCTTTTTTTATTAATGCTGACGGCTCGCTATGTAGTTGAAAGGCTCATCGTCCATGAATTGCATTTCCTTTGAATCCGCGTCATCCCATGCTGCATGTGGTATATCATTGTTATCTTCCTCCACTGTCCCTCCTTTGTCCCTTCTGCACCGTCGACAAGAAATCAGTCCCCCTACGCCGCCGCGGGCACCTCGATGGACTGCTCGACGCCGTCGGCCTTGGCCGAGTTGATCTTCTTGCCCGTCTTGGCAATCTTGGTGAGGACCGTCTCGTACGGGAGGTCAGTGACGACCTTGGCGCTCTGGTTCTCCAGAGAGACCTCGTAGCTCTCGACACCTGGGAGAGGAAGACGGGGTTAGCCGCGTGGGCGTAGGGCCCAAGGATGCAAGAAAGACATACCGTCGAGCTTCTTGAGGACGCGGTCGATGGCGCCGGAGCAGCCGCCGCAGGTCATGGTAACATTGAACTCGTACGTGTGGGAGGCCATGGTTGTTTGGTGATGCGGGGTTGGTTTTTTGGAGGGGTAGATAATGGATGGGCGGAGGATCTGGTTGGCGATGAAAGTTGGTCGGATGAGAGACGTAGGATATGGAAGATGGGAGAGAGAAGGCTTGATATACTCGTGGGAAGAAGAGGAGGCGGCAATGTCAAGGACAAAAGGACAGCAGCATATCTGCCCTTATTAATTAATAATTGCCCCCTCAAACGGCCACAAGGCAAGGCGTCACGCAACGGGGCCGATGGCGCGAGCCAGTCTAAGAGGGACCTCGTGGACAGGTACTGCATTGCCGCCCTGAGTACTGTGGAGATACATGCCCCGCTTGTACCTCATCGAAGCTTTGTGCCTGGCACAAATCGCGCTTCGCCTCGCAAACGTCAAAGCTTGGAAACTTGCTCACCTACTCAACTCGTCCCAATGTGCGACATGGCTTGTTTCTCCTTTTTCTCAGCAGCGCCTGTGTCAATTAACTATCACTACTATCAATATCCGTACATTTGACTGTATTGGAGCTCATTTCCTTCCCAGACGTGATCCGGATTGACAACCCGCGGCGTCCATGATTCCATGGATGGACTCGGCCCGCTCCCGTTTTCCCGGCGCCACCGCATAAACCACGCAGGGAACCCTGGGGGAAAGGGTAATGAATGTATGAGCTGCGCGGCAATCAACGGTTGAAACGTGCTCGTGAGCTCGTCACACCATGTGATGTTGTTTCCAAAGCAGGTTCGACGCTTGTTGCTGACGGCTTGTGACTAGTCCCCCTGCGCTGCATCAACAGGTCCAGTGCACCAACACGGTCGTATAATGCTCAACGGAAGAAATGCCAGAAACCGAACCAGTAATTCCTTCCGCGGCGGTCATTCGAGCTCTTCTTTGAGTTCTTGAACTCTACTCTGTCCCGCCTCAGTTGTCCAAATCATCACACGCCAGATGGCTCACGTCGCTGTTCGCCCCGTCTTCATCGCGCTCATAGTCCTCCTTCTCCTCCGCAAATGCCAACGCAACTTCCGGCATCAACACCCTACGCTCGCCGCTTCCAATCAGCGGCACCCAATCCCATCGCCGCATTCCGTTTCCAGACGTGACCTGCACAGCCGTCGCCGTCTCGCCCGTCTCCTCGTGAGCTAGATGCAGCGCGAGCAGCCCCTGCTGGACGTTGCTCTGCGCGCTGCCTTTCTTCCTCACTACGCCTGTTGTTGTTGCCGCGATGCTCCACTGCCCGTCGATGCGGAAGTCAGAAAATCCAAAGGCGCACAGGCTCCGCGACAGCTGCATGCACCTCCTCTGCGTCTCGACGTCCGTGAACGTCATGATCCGCGCCAGAATCTCTCGTGGCAGCGCGCTGCTCCCGTGCCGGGGGAGTTGACGCAGCGTGGCCTCTTTGAAAAAGTTGACCAGCGCTGCTAGGCCGGTGTAGTGTCGCTCGAGTCTCGCGGTCGTCCCAAACGAGTTGCAGCCAACGATCTTCTCGCCTGGTATCGTGCTCGCTCCAGCTTCTGCGCTGTATTGCGGTTGTTCGAGTGGGTGCAGCGACATGCAATGCTCTGGCCGCAGCGGCGAGAGCCACATCGCGTCGCTGAACCGAATCACCTGCTGCTGCTTGTCTGTGCCGGCATGCACCTCGGCGAAGCAGACCTCATAAATCGACACGACGATGATGAGAAAGTTTTCCTTGCCCTGCGCTCGACCCCAGTCGACCGCTTCCCGGACCGCCGCTCCATCAACCACGATCGAGACGTTGACCGCCACCCCCTTCATCCAGTACAGATGCTCAGCGGGAGCTGCGCCGGCCCTTTGGTCCTTTCGGTGAAAGAACGACCCAAAAAAAGGCACCCACCCCAGATCTCGCAGCGTGAGCCACTGCGAGTACGGGTGGGCGCTGGTGCAGCGATCCTCTTCCCTGCCGTAGCAGAACGTGCGGCAGCATATGGCCGAGCTGAATTCCACCTCCCCGGCGGCGATGGACAAGACGGCAAACGTAAACTCGTGCAGGATAAAGGAGCCGCGGTCCCATTCAAGGCCGAAACGTGTGATAGCCTGGTAATATGTGCGGTATATTTTGGCCATTGCGTGCGCGAGAAAGACGGCCCGTCCGCTATGCAGCCCCGTCTTTGGCCGCACGCAGACTGTCGTCGTCCCGTCTGCCGCGACCAACGGCTCTGGCGCGCGCCGGCGCACCGCGGGTTCCGCCATGTAGGGTCGGTCTTTTTCATCGCGCGACAGCGTCAGGTAGCCCGAGTACGCGCTGGGCGTCAGGCGCCACAGCGGATATGAGTGTGCGACGCTACGCAGGGGCAAGTGCGCACCGTACTGCAGTGTGAGCGTCTCGGCATCGAGATTGACGATGATGACGCTGCTAGCCATGCGGGTGTTGACGCGCAAAAGCGCCTTCGTCCGCTGCGCCTCGGGCCATTGTTTCCGGGAGATGACGTGCGCGATGGGCTCGTCTATGCAGAAGATGGTGGCGTCCTGCGTGGCTGCCAGAGCGGCAAAGTATGCGCGCTTCTCCGTGAGCCATTCTGTGTGGTCCTGCGTTAGCAAAGAAGGGGGGCCATGGGACCCCTCTTGGGGGTGTATGGATTGTGTCTTACCTCTGTAGTCGTCAGTGTCTGTGAGCATGCCTTGGATGGCAGGCAGGCGTAGGTTGGTGTAATCGCCGTCGAAGGGAGTCTTGTCGAGGTAGTAGCGACCATGACAACGATACGCTATCAGCGCAATCGAGCCTGTGTTTGCTGCCATCCTTTTCGAGTTGAAAGCAGAGGCTTGATGTTGGTTGTATGTTTGAAAACACTGAAGAAATGCAAAATAGTTTGTGATTGTTATTTTTTTTTTATTGTGCAAAAGTCTAACGGTTAGCAGCACGCCGGCGTCTTCAGGGTCACTCACCAGATGTTGTTGGTCTGGCCCCATACGTCGTCGATACTTGGCGTTATGTGCAAACTCTATCATACAAGGGATACAAGAGATAGAGGGGATACCTCCTTAATTCTACCTACTTATTATAGTCACAGGTGATGTATTTGCTGCTCAACAAACCAGCCGGTGGAAGCCATGCCCTTGTAGAAGAAACTCGGCGCCACCAACGCCATTCGTGACTTTACCATCATAATAGAAGATTGATTTTCCCTAGCAATATATTTCCCATGAGTTGCTGGGAAAGTTAGGCCTTGCTAGCCGTAGCCTTGTCCGCTACTGCTGGTGCTGCCACCGCCGTGGGACAGACGGCCTTGCAGGCGACAATCGGTAGCGTAAAGGAGCCGTCGTAGTCGTCCTTGACATGATCCGGCAACTCGCAAAAGACGAGCACGTTGAACACCTCCCGCATCCAAGTGCCCAGGTATCCACGCTCCCAAAAGACCGACTCGCTGTCCCCCGAGTCCCTAATACATATCGTGACCAGCGGCCCCTCCTCCTCCTCCTCCTCCTCCTCCTCCTCCTCCTCCTCCTCCTCCTCCCCATCATCTTCGTCCTGCTTCACCTCCTTGCCCTTGTTCCGCTTCCTCTCCTCCCTCTCCGCCTTTATCCGCTCCGTGTCGCGCCTGCGCCGCTCCAACTCCTCCTCCGACACCGTCTCGCTAAACTCGACGGGGTCCCACCGCGGCATCAGCAGCTGCCGCACCTGTTTCTTCTCCCGGCCCTCCGCATCCTGGACCGTCTCGTAGATGACACCCTGGCACCAGTCGCGCGACGGCAACTCCCCCCATAGGCACGCCATGCTCTCCAACCGGGGCAGGAACCGCAGCGCGTCGGCGACGGCCTCGGTGCTCTGGTACACGGTAAACGCGGGCAGCGCGAGGTTGAGAATCTCGGCGCCAATGTCGCGCCGCGGCGGCACGACGCCGATCTCCTCGAGCTGTGCCAGCGTGAGCTCCTGTTCGAGGCGGGCGCGGCCCTCGTCGGGGAGGGCATGGATCATGTGCAGGCGCGAGCAGAAGCGCCGCCAGTAGCGGCGGTCGACGTACAGGTGGTCGCGCGCGGGGTCGTAGCGGCGCACGTACGGCGGGAGTGTGCCGTCAGGGGTCGGCGGGAAGCCGGTGTTGATCTCGCCTTTTTCTATCTTGGTGCGTGTGAGTTGGACGTTGTGTCTGGCGAGCCAGGCGAGGGTGATGGCGCGCGCCTCGCGGCTGACGAGGAGCAGCGGCGGGAGGTACACGGGGATCAGCACGTCGTCGTCCCACGCGGGCTCCCGCGCATACGGGTTGGCGGGCTGAAATTCGTATTCAGAGTCCTCATCATCATCGTCATCATAGTCTTCAGTGTCATCATCTTCATCGCTCCCATCGTTGCTGTCCACCACCGGGCGAGGAGCTTCCCCTTCCAGCCCGGGCTGCCAAACGTTTTCACGGTGCCCCTCGCTTCCGTATTCGGGCGGTTCTTCTCCCATATAGGTCGCCATAGACTCGTCCTCTTCCTCCTCGTGGTCGTCGTAGTCGTCGTCTTCCTCCTCAAGTATGTAGGGTCGGGCGGTACGGTAAGGCACCATGGTGGGAGTGTCACCATGCTCGCCAAGGGCCATGGTCCAGATGATCTGGCGCACCTCGGGGGGGAGGTGGACAAAAGTGGCGCTCATGATTTGCAGGTTGGGCAAGCAAAAATAGCAAAATTAAGGCATCTACATGTGCAAGTGGAAGAGATGGTAGGTACGGCGTAGGCGTATGTTGGTTTAACGAAGGAGGGGTTGATTTCCGCTTGGTGCTGGGGTGGGACGTGTTGGGCGACGCGATCGGGAGCGATTCTTGGGCGATCAATTAAACAAAGGAATATCATTTCTCTCCTTTATTTTTCAATTGAGCGGGAAAGTTAGTTTTCAAATTTATTAAAAGACTGACAATTACGAACTTGGAGAGAGGCAAACACGTACTTGGAGAGAGACGGTTAAAACTTAAAGAGAGACAGGTAAAAAAAAGTCGTCAAGTTTCATTCAACTAAATATGATGTACATGATTTACTCCCAAGACCGCTGACTATACAAAGAAAAGGATTTGCCTATAATTTTCTACTATATTTTCTGCCACTTCATAGGCATTAAAAGTTGGCAGTGACCTTTTCCTCGGTATCCTGCAGCGCCCACGCGCTCGAGTGCTTCTTGGAACGCACCGAGGTGGCCTGCGCGGCCGTGAAGCCCTTGGCCTCAACCGCCGGGTTGTAGCCGAGCTTGTTGATCTTGCCAACCTCCTCGTTGCTGAGCTTGGGCGCCGCCTTGCCGTCCGCGCGGGCCAGCACGCTGACAACCACAGCACCGCCAAGACCCAGGTTGTGCTGGAGGGCGTACTTGGTGCCGGCGACCTCGCGGTTGTTGGCCCAGCCGCGCAGGTGCCAGACGAGCTCAGCGGCCTGGGCAATGCCAGTGGCGCCGAGCGGGTGGCCCTTGGAGATGAGGCCGCCCGAGGGGTTGACCAGGTACTTGCCGCCGTACGTAATGTCGCCCTTGCGAACCATCTCGTGCGCCTTGCCGTGCTCGCAGAGGCCGAGCGCGTCGAGCACGAGCATCTCGTTGGCCGAGAAGCAGTCGTGCAGCTCCACCACCTTGACATCCTGCGCGGTGATGCCCGCCTGCTTGAGGGCAACGGCGGTCGCGTGCTGCGTCATCTCGAAGCCGAGCAGGTCGATGGAGCTCTTGGAGAAGAGCGAGGGCGCGTCGGTGGCGAGGCACTGGCCGGCGATGAGGACCGCCTGCGACTTGAGGTGCGGGCGGGCGTCGAGGAACTCCTGCGAGACGAGCACGGCCGCAGCGCCGCCGTCCGACGTCGGGCAGCACTGCAGCTTGGTGAGCGGGTCAAAGATGGTGGGCGACTTGAGGATCTGCTCCGTCGTGTAGACCTGCTGGAACTGCGAGTACGGGTTGTTGGGCGAGTGCGCGTGGTTGACGCGCGCAATCTCGGCAAAGTCCTCGTTTGTCGCGCCAAACTTTTCCTTGTACTCGCGGCCGCCGTTGCCAAACATTTGCGGCGCGCCGGGCGCGGGCTCGAAGCCGCGCGTCTCGACCATCATGTTGACCGTGGTGCCGAGCGGGTTCTCGCGGTCGTTGAAGAAGGACTGCAGTGAGCCGGCCATCATCTTCTCGAAGCCGACGACGAGGACGCAGTCGGCGGCGCCGGACGCGACAAAGGTGCGGCCCATGGCCAGGCCGGTGCTGCCGGTGGCGCAGTTGTTGTTGACGTTGTAGATGGGCACCTTGGTCATGCCAAACTGGTAGAAGACGCGCTGGCCGCAGGTGGAGTCGCCGTAGCAGTAGCAGGCGACACCCTGGTCGACATCGTCGTAGTTGATCTGGGCGTCGAGCATGGCCTTGACGCCGGCCTCGAAGCCGAGCTCGGTGTAGTCGACGTTGCCGCGGGGCTTGATGAACTTGGTCATGCCAACACCGAGGATGTAGACGGGGGCGAGTTGTCGAGGCATGATGGCGGTGTTGTGTGGTGGTGATGGGAGATGGGAGAAGAATAGGGGGTATCAAGGATGAGATGGATGAACAAGAGACGTTGATGAAGGAGAAAGAGAACGAAAGAGAGAGGTGCAAGGACCAGGATGGGGATATATATCAAGTCGGCTGGGGTTAGCCTCGGAAGCGATGGAAGGCAACGGCAAATGGAACCTGGAATGGCTGTGGCTGTACGGAGTACCTGTAGGGACTGTACTGAACGCTAGGTGCCTACCTACAGGTAGCGCGGGGCCCCGGGACGACAGCTCCTGTGGAGACTTTCAGATGCAAATAGATTTGCATACACATACCATGTACGCTTTCCGAGTTCTTTGCAGGAGGGGTTCTACTTGACAAGTAAGTACAGCTGCCACTGCGAGAGCTGAAATCCAACTCCAGCAGCCAACACATTCCATCTCTATACCTATCAGCGATGATTGACGTGCAACGGAAAGCCACCCTCCAGACCCCCCGCACTGGCTTTACTGGTTTTCATTAACTAACTAGTGGCACTGCAGTGGGTTGGGGCTTGGCCGAGGTGGCCCTGTAAAGAAAGCTGGGGAGGGCATATAACCGCTCCCCAAACGCTATCAATACAACCGAACGACGGGCACTCCGCGGATTTAGAATGGCCACATGGGTGACAGTGACAATCATGTGAATCTATACCTAGTATTCTTCACCAGTCCCCTTTTGTAATTCAGAGTTCATTAATAAATCTTTTTTTTTTTCCTTTTTGCCTAGTTTGTGTCAATGCTCTGGTAACTCCTCCTATATAGCCGCATTGGCGACAGCACCGGAAGTGACGTAGCGTCAAGCACTTTCCAGTCCTGCAGTGGCATTCCATTCCGGTGCCGAGGTCCGGCCCATCGGCCGCCACAGGCTGCATGCCCTCTGAAGCTGCGCTGAAGCATGACCTGATGACACTCACAAACCCCGTGGCAGAAATCCCCATTACTTGTACGGATAACATCTCGTCAATAATGAATCCAACATTTTCAAATACCTATAATCAGATTTTCCACAACTATCCTCCCCCTTACGAATGCCACGGAATTATGCCCTTGTTGCCGCTTACTTTTCCTGCTAAAATTTGTCAGCCTCACAATCCGGCGCAACTCTGCCCGATCCATCGGCCGAGTCACCAGCCGCCTCAACACCAAAAATGCACCATCACCAACTTTTTCCCGGCCGAGTCTAGAGCCATGAACGCAACAAACTGTCCGACCGACACGTAACATTCGTAAGCCAAATAATGAAGAAATTTTCAGACTCGTGTATAAATACAGACCATTAGCCCTTGAAAAATTAATTCAATTCAATTCCACAATCCAACTCATCCCAACGTGCTCATCACCACTTTTCCATAACCCTCACACAAACTCACTATATCCTCCACAATCATGCACATTTACATCACCGGAGGCACAGGCCGCAACGGCTGCCTCGCCATCGCCGCCGCCCTCGAGCGCGGCCACACCGTCACCGCCCTCGTCCGCTCCTCCACCGCCTCCATCCCTCCCCGCGCTGGCCTCACCCTCGTCGCCGGCTCACCGCTCTCCCAGGCCGACGTCCAGCGCGCCCTCACCACCCCCGCGCATCCCGCCGCCATCATCAGCACCCTCGGCCTACCGCGCACATCCGGCAGCCCCTTTGCGCCACTCCGCGCCGGCACGCCGCCCGATCTCCTCTCTTCCACCGCGCGCACGCTCCTCGCCGCCGTCGCCGCCGTCTTCCCGGACGACAACACTGCGCCAAAGATTGTGGTCAACTCCACGCTCGGCGCGGGGGACTCGTGGAAGGCAATGTCGTGGCCGTTCAAGATGCTGTTTAGCTACACGCCGATGCGGTTCGGCGTCGAGGACCACGACAGGGTCGATGAGGTGGTGCGCGCGAGTGGGCGCCGCTTCGTTCTGGCGCGCGCGGGCCGCTTGACGGAGCAAAAGACGGAGGAGGCAGAGCCGGTGAAGGTTAGGGTATTGCCGGATGATGGGAAGGGCCTCGGTGTCATGGACGCCCTGACGAGGCAGAGCCTCGCGCTTTGGCTGGTCCTCGCTGCAGAGCAGGATACATGGGATGCAAGATCACCAGTTCTGGTCAATTAATTTTACTATTTTGGTTTCTCATGGTACAGATATTTTAGATAGGCACAATTGGTCAATCATCCTCGCTCAAGCTCGTCCCAGAGACTACTTCATTTACCTGTTCAAACAGTTGTGCATGTCAAATGCAACAATTTAGGACCGGTCGTGTTCCCATAATCATAGCAAGATACCATATACCAAGATTCAAGAGTAACAGCATCTCAAGCCCTCGATGCTATATCGTGCATTCGCAGAATTAGCCCCAGTAACCTATCTCATGGAATCCCAAACTCCCCAGTACATCCCTGTGCATTATTTTGCTCCCAGTTTCAAATTCAAATGCAAAGATGCGTCCGTGGCCCATGCTAATCCCATCCATCCCAGATGAGCCAGCTGCCAAAATGTGGCGCCGTTGCCGCCGGGTTGCTCATCTGCGAGTGCCCTTGCATGTACCGGTCAGGGCTAAATGCTTCACGGGGCGGCACAGAGCGCACCTTTTCCAGGGTCGTGTTCGACGAGCGAAGCAGCAAGTCCAGCACGCCATACAGGCCGCGCACAATCTCCTCAACTCGTGGGTCCGGCTTCCGTACCGACTCCAAAACAAGAGTCAGCGTCAAGAGATCCTTGGTGTCGTTGCCGCTCGCATGTCGTGTCAAAATCTCAATGGACTTTTCCACCGTATTAATCAGTCGCTCTGTTGACCAAATAGACAGCGTCTCCGGCTTGTACTGCGGATAGTTGTCTCCGCCATACTCTGGCGACTGGCCGGGATGGCTACCCATCATGTTCTCAGCACTTCGGTGCGATGACTGGATGTAGTAGCAGACGCTCAGTGCCGCTTGCATAATGTCGTGCTTCAACATCTGGTGGTACATAGCCGTAATGATTTCAAAGAATGGCTGCCGCGGGTCGATTTCGTCGAGATACTTTAGAATCACCATCGATGACCGAAGGTGCGCGCGCGTGATCTGGGGAGGGGCGTCAGGTGTTCCCATGGCCAGGCTGCGATACAACGCAAGAAGCGGGCGACGAGCATGCATGTCGAGAATAACACGCGACCTCCACATCTTGCTTTTTTGTGTATCGTTGAGTATTCCTTGGCGCGGAAATAGGTGGTTGATGTCTTCGAGAAAGCCGTCCAGCTTGATGCCTACATCCAGCACTTCTTGATAGTCTCGTATAGAGTCAATATTATTCACCAAATGAGCCACTTTCATGCGCGCTGGCAGCGTCATCGCGCCATACACCTGCAGCTGGTTGTCTGTAATCTGGTCAATCGGCTTGGTCGGTGGTAATTCTCGCATGCCCTCGAACAGTTCCACATCATCCAGGTTCCGCGGTGGTCGACAGGTGAAGTCACCTTCTCGCATTGTTGTGGGCATGTTCAAAGCAATCGAGAGATGCACGTCAATGTCCATAATGGTGTACCAGAGTCGCCTGCGGAGTTCGCCCTGGAAGACGGTCATGCGGGGGCCGAATTCTGAAGGATCGCGGTGCAGGCCCATTGACATGGCATTCCGCACAATGTAACCAAGTTGTGCCCATAATTCATTGGTGCGTTGCGTCACCATTCGTTGGGCGTGCAAAAGTAGTACTTCGACCTGCAAAGATTCAAACTCCACACGTTGCTTGCCTTTGAGGCTATCCAGCCAGCTTCGTACTAATGCACAGCTGGTAGGATTGTGTACCGCGTCGACCCTCTCGTGAAGAATTCCCTTAGATTTCGTTTCAAACCGAGATGCTGTCGACAGTACAGCCAGGAGCTGCGGCAGGAAGAATTCGGATTGCTGTCTGCCAGTCCAATACAAGTTGTATTGGTCCATAAATGACGGTATGTGCAGGATGCGGTAAATGGTCTCCGAGGAATCCACATAAGATGCGACCAGTCGGTCGCAGGCAGCTTTTGGAGGCAATATGTCAGTCATGCGTTTTTTAATAGGCATCATGGAATCAACATAGACTGAGATCGGGGTCAGAGCCTTGTTATAGTATTCGTGTAGGAAGTCGTGGGCAACTCGAAAATCAGACAAAACCTCGCGGCCACCAGGAATGGTTCGATGTTGGTGAATAAAGGCCCTGGCGTCGTCGAACAAGTTAAACATAACCCTAGAGCTCCCTTGCCCGAAGAAGCGAGTCCGCTTGGCACCATTCTTAACGCTGAGCCCACGAATCGTATCCGCGGTCGCTGCGACGACCCGACCCGCGCTCAAATCTGTCACGGCCGGGCTCCGAACAAGGACCTGCTTTTCCAGCCGCTCCATTCGCAGAGAGAGCTCTTCTAACAATGGCAACCCGGAAGCATCACCGTTCTTGGCAGCTGCCGCGACGGCAGCAAGGCCGCCGAGGTCGCCAACATTGGAGGTTGCAGAGGGTGTAGTGCCTGGAGGGCAATTGCGCTTGGGAGGGCGACCGGGCTCGGATACTTCGACGTCGGAGGTGTCCGATTCAGGCTGGCCATCCGCATCTGCTGCGTATTTGCAGGCACGATTCGATTTCTGGCACTGCGAGCAAGGGCAGAGTCGGTCGCATCGGAGCTTTCGTTTCCGGCACTCTGTGCAGGACTTGACGGGTCGGGGTCGCTTGACGCTGCGCTGCTGGGAATGAGGATGCGATGGGTGCTGCGGAGGCGCGACTTGCTGCTGTTGCGTTGTCTGCTGTGGTGTCGGTGGTTGGGGCGGCTGCTGGGGCGGATGCGGCGACTGGGATGCGGCACCATGCGCCGGGACGGAGCGTAGCTGCACTGGCGGCCCGGGCTGCTGCTTGGGCTGCTGGGGACCTTCAAACTGGCCCGCAGCACCCATGATGGTGACGGAGCCGGCGTAGGGTGCGCGTAGAGTAGGTTCGCAAGACGAGCTCGGGGAAATGCCGGGCTGCTAGGGCGGCGCAATGTTATTCGGGAGTGGTTGGGGCCAGGATCGTCAAACAGAGATAGGACATGCCGCAGTGACGTGCGAGGCACGTAATGCGCAAGTGATGGGACGGCGACTCGCTGGGGTGGTGCCGACGGAGAGTGATGTAAACTCCAAATCGTTCCTCAAACCCGAAGCCTCAGGGGTGGTGAAGCGCTTGTTCGAATTGCGACAGTTGTTGGTATTTTCTGGCGCAGCTGCGGGCGCGGTAGGCTACGGAGGATGAGCGGGCGATTGGCCCGATTCCGTCAGATGATGGCTGCTGGGTGGGCGGGAGACTTTTGCTAGTACAGTGCCAAGCTGGCGCAAAGTACCTTAGCAAAGTCCGGGTTTGCAGTAGCTAGAAGCGGCGGCAGAAGCTTCCCCGCGATGTTGAGTGCCACGCGTGAAATGCAGAGGCAGAAGGTGGTTGCAGGAGGGAAGGTAAGGACAAGTCGGTCATGTCAAAGAGAAGAGAGAGAGAGGTTGCTGGGTGCTTTTCGGGCTGTCTCTTGGTTGGGCTGGCCTTGGTTAGAAACGGGCTTTCCGCGACTCGGCCGAAGAAAGGACGCAGCCCAGGAGGAGCAAGGATGAGCGAGCTAGTCTGCTAGTTCAACCTGGTGTTGTCATGAGAAAGCCTGTGGATTGTCGTAGGTAGGAGTGTGTGTGGACACCGCGGAGCGCGCGCAACGACGGATGGCCAGGCCCAGTGCCAACGGGGAACGGGGGCACAGGGCAACGGCCGGACCTTGACGGAATCGTGGCGACCAGGGATTGCGAGCCGAGACTCGATGATCCTTTGGCGGGTAGGTATGGTAAGTTCCGTGCAAGACTGTACTTGT
The DNA here is from genome assembly GCA_028828415.1 of Cordyceps cateniannulata. NCBI lineage: Eukaryota > Fungi > Ascomycota > Sordariomycetes > Hypocreales > Cordycipitaceae > Cordyceps > Cordyceps cateniannulata. The sequence continues at coordinate 493,713 of JAPHMX010000002.1, forward strand.
ACACCGAAGCCGAAACCAGAGGTCAAAGAAGCAGTTGGCGTACAAACGCTCGTGATGGTCCCGTCTGGTGTCTGCTAAACAAAGATGGAGGTTGAGCTGGTGACGATGAGGAAATGTATGAGGATGATGATGAAAGGTAATCTTGTGAGAAGTGGATAGGGATGCGGGAAGCAGAGTTGGTGATGCAGCTTGAAAGGTTGTTTGCTGTAGGTACAAGGTATACCAAGCTTGTCTCTAAATTTATCTACTTAGTACCTTATTAAGGTATAACGTGAAAAGAAGAAAGCAAACAGTTGGGGTGCCTGTTGATGGACAGCGGGCGCTGGTGCAGCGGGCTGGCAGCTGGCAGATCGCAGCTCGCTGTTGGCAATTAGCAGCGCCTGCCAGCTGGCGGATCCCATGAGTGCAAACGCCCAGCTTGCGGGGAGTTACAGATACATGATGGCATCTACAGATACATCTACGCCTTGCAACTACACGATCCCATCTATGGCACAGCCAATCTATCATCTTCGAATACCGCCACATGGTACTGGCCCGATGATGGGATTGGCCATCAATGACCAAGTCCGGTGTCCTGCCCGCCTCGCCGATCAAACCTCAGGTCCTAGCCAACACATCCGTCGCTCAGCGCCACAAGAACAAGGCACTCTTTCCGGCCCATCAGATTATGCATTCTACATTTTTCGCATGCTAATAACCTTCTACATTTTTCGCATGCTAATAACCAGAGTAATAGTCTGTCTCCAGAACAATACCGCGGTCAGCGAATATCATTTTTCTAGGCGGATCCCCATAACCATACTTTAGAGTTTTGGACCATCGCAACTTATCTGCCAATGATTCCCCTTGAATGCATGACGCCCCAGGAAAAGAAGGTGACAATCGCAAACGGCGGGTTCGGCCGAGAGGGGACAAATTTCCTGACCCCAGCGAATGGGCAGCGACACTGACTCGGGAGATGGGAATGGCGCATGGCGGTGACGGTGCCTCGCAGCTAGCTGGCTTCGCTCCATATGGCAGCCAGTACCTCCTTCATGAGCGACTGACTGCCTTTCGTCCTTGCCCTCCCGGTTGGGCCCAAGTTCGGCGCGTAATCGTTCCGGTCCGGCACAACCTATCCGCACATACCCGAACCGCTTCGTCGCCGATTCTTCTCATTCCAGCAGCACCTGGCTATTCAGATGATGCGGCTAGGCTAACAGGAGAAGTCGGTAGTTAGCCTCTACAGCTGCATACACCAATGTGGGAACCATGTCAGACGAGTACCGGCCCGAAGCCAAAGCCAACATGCTCCGTAACAGAGACGACCAGGCCGTGCTTGTGCTTGATGCATCGACCATCTTGCTTGCCTTTCTCGTGTTATATTTTCTCTTTGTTCTCTTTGTAATCTGTACCGAGTCCCGTCCCAGGCACAATGCCTTGTCCTGTCTTGGAGTGGTGCCATGCCACAACTCTCTGTGGTTTCCCCGAATCAACCCGCATGTGCCGGCCACAGCAGCATCTCCCCAGCTTCCGCGGATCCGGGGTTTCCTGTAACAACTACCTATGTTCTGCCACTTTCCGCTGCCAGCATCTCATCGCAGAAGAGGACGCAGCACGTTCTAGGCAGAAGATCCAGCCCGAAGTCCAACACACCGCGCACCCAGTACCGGTACCGGCGTCGGCTGACTTTGCAAAGAAGCGATGAGGCGGGCGCTGAGGAAGATCAGCAGGCGCATCTTCCCGGCCGAGTGGGCAGGGCCATCAAACACGCCTTGTCCTTGCAGGGTGGCTTTCGCATCCTGGCGTCGCCCCTCCATCTCGGTCGTTGCCCGATTAGAAGGGCCTTCTTTTTATGCAGCATCACGCCACCAACAACAGTGAGGGGCCGCTCCCAACGTCGCTCCCTGATCGCACATTATTTCGGCCCATATTCTATTGGGACGTTGCGCATCTCGCATCTCGACAGGGTCTCAACTTGGCGTTGAGAATCTGTCCAGCGCCCACAATTGAGGCTACCAGAAGTGAAGGCCTAACGGTTTACCTCAACCTGGCGCGGCACTTGCCGCTTTCCGTTTCGCAAAAAGAAAAAAAAAGGAATCCCGGATCCGCTTCCGCCGCCCGCCTCACCCCGGCTATGTTGTAGCCGAGCTGCGACTCCATCAACAAGACTATAGACGTCTATATGATGGCATGTATGGAAACCGTGCATCATGCCGGCAGATGACGAGGGCAAAAAAAAAAAAGGCACGCTCACGGAGCCGAAGTGTGTGGCTTCATTTCTCATCTGACGCGACCGCGGGCCGGGAAGCAAAAAAAGAAGAGCAACTGACCCAAGACAAGTCCGCTACCGTGCAGAAATCAGGCAACCTGTGCAGCGAAGTGTGTGGGATTGTCTCGCAATCTAATTGGGAGTGAAGAATAAGATTAGATGGGGAAAAGGGGATCCATTTTTCCCTTACCGCAACAAGACTTTACAAATCGGCCGAAATCATCCCACCGCGCCGGGCCGCCCACCGCCACCAGGACCGTCCCCTCGGAGCCGGGGTATCTTTCGTTGGACGACAGCCGCCAGGGAGTCATTGAACCGACGCCACTGACGCGTTGTCGTCTGGATTTTTTTACGATATGATGATCATGATCGACGGAAGGGGGATTGAGTCCGAGTTATCAGATGCCAGAGCTCATGATCATCAACACCAGCTAGGTAAGCCAGCTGGCCGTGGCGCTCATCTCGATTAGGACATATCTATCCAACGACCAATCTCATTAAACATTTTTCTTCCATTCATTTCCTTTCTTTCTTCGTTTTTCACCCTTTTCTCAACTAATCTCCCCATCAGCCGCTCCTATTTAATAACACACGTACGCTATATGCGTCCCATCTCAATACGGTGATATCAAGAATTTTGACCCCCTCCCCCACCGAAACAATTTTTTTCATCTATTCTCACCTCGCCTGATCCGCCCCTGGCCACGCCCCTGGCACCTCATCGTCCTGCTCTTCCACACCATCCTCGCCGCTCTGCGCCGCCGCGGGTTCGCGGCCGCCGCCGATGCCCATCAGCTGCATCAGCTGGTTCAGGTAGCCTGGCGCCCTGCTCCTGCGCGCATGCTCCTCCAAATCCCGTCGGAGTTCCTCGTCCGTCTCCGCTTCGTATTCTGACTCGTCCTCGATTTGCCCGGCTACGCCAAACGCTTGAACTGGTCGACCACCACCGCCTCCTCCGCCGCCTTGGGCGATAAGATTGTTGCGCATGCGTTCCAGCGTCTCCTGGACGTCCACCGCGTCGGCACCGCTGCCCACGGGTCGCTGTCGCCGCTCGGCCCACGGCAGCTCGGTGCCCAGGTATGTAAAAACATTGTCCTCCTCCGCAGGCGGTATGGGGTCAAAGTCGTAGTTGGGCTGGCGGTCGAGCAGCGTGCGCGGCGCCAGCGTAATGAGCCCCGTCTGACCCTCAAGGTAGACCAGACGCGTGGCATCGAGGCCCGGCGGCGAGTCGTCGACGGGCAAGTCGGCGACGCGGACTTTGTCGATGCTCTTGGCCACCTCCACGAGCAGCCCCGTCGCCTGCGTATTGTTCCAGAGATCCTTGGCGAAGTGCAGGTACAGCTTTACCCAGAACTGGCGCGCGTCTGACGCCGCGTGGATGCCCCAGATAGACGGTGGCGCATCCAGGCCGAGCTCTTGGAAGAGCGCACAGTACAGCCACGGCACGCGACGCATGCCCGCTTCGAGCTCCTTCCTCGCCGTCTCCTTCTCGCCCATCTGTAGCCTGGCTAGCACCGCACTCTGCCTCACGTAGACAAAGTCCTCATGCGCGTCCGCGTTTCCCTCCACGTCCTGTAGAAACTCGAGCAGCCACGCAGACTCGTGTGCACGCACGGCCAGAAAGTGCAAGTAGTGCCGCATCGCGTACGGGTCGCCACTCGGGTCCAGCGCGTACAGCAGCCGCGCCCACTCGAGCGCCGTGCGGTACGTGCCCTTGCGCAGCAGGCTCCGTAGGTAGTGATACCCGGCGAGCCAGAGCTGACGGTTCTCTGGCCGGCGAAAGTCGAGCCGCGCGCGGCCGCGCTCAAGATCCCGCCGAAACGCCGACGTCGAGACGCGGCCAAAGGCGAAGAGGGCGCGCTCGCAGAGCTCCGCGGACAGCGCCATGTTCTGGTCCTGGCGGGCGACGGCGCTGACCTGCAGCAGCGTCGAGACGTGGTACGGCGCGCGCTTGAGCAGGTGCACCATGCGCATGGGGTCGCCGAGCTGCACGCACGCGAAGAAGAGCGTCTGCAGGCCGTCGTAACCGCCCTCGTGCAGGTACGCGTACTCCGTTGTCGTTGCCGCGGCGGCCACCTCCTTCATGGTCAGACCGCCGGCAGACTCGGCGGGCCAATGGTCGCGGCCCTGCACAAAGACGTTGCGCCGCAGCGACACCTCGGGCAGCTTCTTGGCGTTGGGCGGCTGCGCGCGCAGAAACGTCTCCAGGTCCATCTGCAGGCCCTGCGTTCCGACGCCACGGCCGCGCAGGCGCTGCTGCTGCTGCTCCTGCTGCTGGCGCTCCTCCTCGGCCTCGGCCGACTCGATGACCTCGCGGCCAAAGAGGTTGCGCATCTCGTTGACGGCCCGCAGGTGGTACGTGTTGATCTGGAAGATGTCGTTGGAGGCCATTGCGCGGCGCTCCTGCTCCTCGTCTTGCGCGGGTGTGCCTTTTCCGGTGTTGGCAATCTTGAGCGCCTTGATAGCCTTGTCAATCTCGTCCTCCTCGCTGCCTGCAGCAGCTTCCGTGTCCACCGCCGCTGCCTTCTTCTTGGCCTTTTTCTTCTTCTTTTTGCTCTTCTTTGCGCTGGCTGATGGTTTCGTTTCGCTGACCGCAGGCGCGACTACAGCGCCGCCCTCGTCGTCGTCGTCCGGTTCGGCGTCCGCATCGTCGTCGTCGTCGCCACCGCCGAGAGCGGCAAACAGGTTCGGCTTCGGACGGGTGGTCGGCGCGGGCTGGTCGTCTTCGCTGTCTTCGGCTTGATCCGATTCCGCAATCGGGTTCACCGAGGCTTCCTCCAGCTCGCGCTGCTTCTGCAGCCTGCGCAGCTGGCGGCTCGACATTTTTTGTGTGTGTTTCTGTGTCGCGCGACAGAGGGGTTGATGGTGGGGTTCGGAGGTTTTGAAGTTGATCGTCGGAGTGCTGTACTGCAACTGTAGGTGCGTGGTAGAACTAAGATCACAGATATAATTGGAAGGGCAGGCTGTCGTAAAGGTTTTTGAAAATTGCAGCGCACCACTGCCCAGCATTAACTCGCTGACATGGTGTTGAAAGAGGCAAGCTAGCTTCGAGTCACGCCGGCAAGAAGGCATGACGTTTTATTGCGGGTCGCAGCCCTACCTTCCTCGACGAGGACGTCGATAACGGGCACGAATGAAGAAAATTAGTTGAAAGATTGACGGAAATTAATGGGGACAATCAGACTCGTCAATTAAACTGTCATATCTCCCATGCTATTGTCATTGACTAGAATATATAAAGATTCATGCTTCAAGCGTCTTAAACACCCGCTTATAGCCTCGAGTGAACATGGACTTCAAGATCTTGACTTGCGCCGAGACGCGCGCAGTTCGACTCTGGTCTCGTTAGTCAAACAGACATGCTTAGAACATCCTCGTTGAAGGCAGCATCAATCGTCTGCTGGTGCTATAGGGAGATCCCTCTCAGCTGCACGCCGAGCCCTTCGCCTCCGCCCTCCTCGATTCAGCCTCATCCCAGATTCCGTTTTCATGATCTACCATGCAATGATTTCTTTCGCCACAATATTGGCAGTTAATAGTTTATTGATTTTTTTTTTCTGTTCAGATTTTCTTGTTGCCGGAGAACAGTCAGATATCCTGATGTGCCTCCGGCTCCAATACCACAGCCGCCTGGGCCGCCGCTCAGTACAACGGGTATCGTCGTAACGTCGTTCCATCCACCTCGTATCGTAACTCTGTCAAATAATATACTTTCGGCGCAAATCGCCACGCTAAAACCTGTTTCGCTTATCCAGCTATGAAATCATTCCCCATCTGCCCTTGTTATAAACCCCTCGTCAAGCTTCTAATGCCGTCCGAACTCCAGTCCGTGTAAGCCTTCCCTGGCCCTGTGTCCAAATGCTCCGAAGTATCCATGATGGTTCACGGAATGAAAACTTTTGTAAATCAGTCGTATCGCTGGCCTCCGAACCTCTAATATCGTTACAATATGGTCATGATCAAGGCATCGGATATCAGCGCCTACGCTATAGATCGCCGCCAGCTGTCTGATGTTGAGGTCGGCCTCCACGACCACGACCACCACGGCCTCTGCCACCACGTCCACGACCGCGACCACGGAAGTTGCGGTATCCGCCGTCAACGCTACCTTGCCCAAAGGTCTCCATGTTCTTGCGCTGCTCTTCGCCACGCCACTCGCGGCCTCCAGGTTTCTGCCCGTTGTTTGCAGCCCTGTCCTTCGCTTCACTAGAGATATTATCGAAGAAGGAAGTGGATTTGTTGTATACAGGCGCGCCAGCGTCGGTGCCGGCGGCTTCCTCGACCTCGGCGCCTTCAGCCTCGTCGCCAGGCTGCTTGATTTCGTCTTTGTTGAACTTCTTGTTTGCTTCCGCGAAGTCAAAGTCCGACGCTGGAACCTCCACCTTGGTTGCGACGGCGGTGACTCTGCCACCACGGCCACGGCCCCGAGGAGCGGTGGGCGGGCGCCCGGCGTTAACTTTCATCTCGTTTACTTTGTTGGTCAAATTGTCCATCGCGTTGCCTGCCCCATTGCCAAGCTGGGCCATGGCGACGGCAACGGCGGCTCTGGCAGCTGTAGTGGCATCTTGAACGCTATTTGGTGCCACTGTTGGACCAGGAGCAGGCTGAGCTGAGCGCTGTTCAGCATTGGGCAAGGAGAAGGGCTTGGTTCCGGCTCCGGTCAGAGGAATAACAGGGTTGATCTTGTTACTTCTTTGGTTGGGAGCAGGCGCTCCGTTGGCGGCGCCGAGATTGGAGGCGGCGGCTTTGACGGCAGCAGTCGACGGCTTCGATTCGACCGGGGGCGTAGGGGCAGTCTTTGTATCCTGACCAGCGGGCACCTCGACAGCCTTTGGTTCGGGCTTTCCCGTCTGGGGTGGACCTTGAGGGCCAGGGCCGGGTTGGGGGCCGCCCGGAGGGAAAGGCTGGTTTTGCCAAGGGGCAGGCGCACCGGGACCGCCAGGAGGGAAACCTTGGCCCGGGAACCAGCCCGGGGGAGGAGGATAAGGATACGGCATGTTGCCAAATGCAGGGCCAGGCATTGGGGGAGGGCCACCACGACCCCATTGGCCAGGAGGACCGCCTTGGAAGTTGGGGTTGGGAGGAAATTGTTGTCCCTGCGGTCCTGGAGGGGGGGCCGGGGGCGGCGCATTCTGGCTGCTGCCTGGTGCAGCGCGAGGCCGAGCCTTGATTGGAGTTAGCGCGCTCTCAAATCGAATTTCATGTATCAAAGAGTATTGGTGTGGTTGGTAGATCAGAAGGAAGGCAACGGAAAGTTTCCACATGGTTTGCGCCATCAGTTGTGACAAAAGGTTTACATCCGTAATATTTCATCATGTAACCAGGAGGTGAGCGTGTGGGCAGTCTTTTACTTACACCAAGGATGGCTGGGTCGTCGGGGACGGCGGGAGGCTTGTTCTCCTTGATGCCAGGGTGCTCTTCGATGCGGAGGTCTTTTACATCGCTGCCACGGAAAACGATATATTCGTACACCTGGTCAGACGGGGCAATCTCATCTTGGGGTCTGCCTTTGCGACCCTCTGTGCCGAACGATCGAACATTTTCGAGGGAGACTGTAGACTCTTCCGAGTTGATCTCATGCAGTGTACCAACATAACTGGGCCATTGTCAGCAATTGGACGTGTCGGTAGGCGAGAAAGAACATGGACATACCGGATATCGCTTTTGGAGATCAGGGAGATACGTGATCTTTGGGGTGCGGTCGGTTAGCGATTGAGCCAGGTAGGAGGAACGCGTGCGCGGCTAACCCAAGAAACTCCGACATGGCGGAGGCGCAGCGCTACGTTAAGGACGTAGCAAACTGGCTGTGAAGAATAAAAGGGATAATTGTGATATTGATTTGAGGAGAGGGTGCCCGGGGGGAGGGGGAGGAGAGAAGAAGGTGATTGTTGGTGGAGTGAAAGGGAGAGAGAGCTTGGGGAGGAAAGGTGGTGTTTTATGAGGCAAAGTTTTGTCAGGTTGGACGGCTGAGCAGAGTGCGTGCAAAACAAGAACGGTTGATATTCGGGTGTGCGGGGAGCCCCGCACAAGCTGGTTGGCGAAGCGTCCGGTGTCCAGCCAGCGTCCAATATTGAGGCCGCTATCCGTGTACTACCCTGAACTGCAACGGCCGAATTTCAGGACCAGCAAACCGAGGCCAAAGTGTGCGACAGCACAGGGGGGGATACAACTCACATGAAGCGAATTCATTTACCCAAGCAAGTTTGTCTTGCAAGATATGTGCTGTCGTGTGACGCGCGATGTTGTACCCGTCAAATCAATAATCCTGTTTGATTAGATAATGGACACGGGACGAATTACCTGATGCATGCAAAGACACTGTAATTTGCGCTGTATTGCCCGCGCAGTAAAATAATTGATGCTACTTTATATAAATCCTACAATATTGTCTGCAGGACCTCTAATCGTATCGCAGGTAAAACAATGGCAAACCCAAAACTCCCGCGTAAAAAGACATTACCTAAACTTGCTAAAGATGACGAGCACAATCAACAGCACCAAAACAGTAATGATGGAAATAGTGATTATTCTATTGGTAGCCATCCTGTTACGCCAAAAAGGTCAGCATGGCACTCCGCCAAACACAACGCAGCGGGTGACTTTACCTACGGGCCATGCCCCTCAGAGTCTTGACGCTGCGGTCAACGTAGCCCTCGCTCTCCATGAGCCGGTCGTGGGTGTGCTGGATGGTCTCGCGCTGGCGGTGCAGGTCGGCGAGCGTGCCGGCGCCAATGTCCTCGGTCTCGTTGGCGAGGGCCTGGCTGGCCTTGAGGCGTTGGGTGCTGCGGTCGAGGCGGTCGGTGCCGGACAGCAGCTGCTGGCGCTGCTCGAGGTGAATGTCCGAGGGCCCCGCGGGGTCGTCGGTGTAGCGGGCGCCGAAGAGGGCGGCGCGGTCCGAGGAGAGGTCGGCGAGCTTGCGACGGCCGGCGTCGACGTCGGACTCGTAGTTGCGGAAGCGCTGGTTGACCTTGCCGCGGGACGAGGTGGGAATGTTGGACTTTTCGAGGCGCATTTGGCCGAGCTAGAGACGGAGGGCGGGCATGTCAGTTGAGAACGAGCAGGATTGGACGGACGTGGGAGCTGTTCGTACCAGCTCGTCGGCTTCTTCGAGCGCACGCTCGGCTTGGCTGATGGCGGCCTTGCGCGGCTCGCCCGACAGCTCGGGTATCTGCTCCATCTTTTGCGACAGGTCGGCCTGGACGAGCTTGAGCTCCGCCTCGTACGAGTTGAAGAGCTCGGAGCCGGCGTCGCTATCAAGAGGATTCGACATGGCGGCGGATGTGTGTTTGGCGGGTCGGTGCTGATGAGAGTCGTTCGGCCGAGGCAGCGGGAAAGGAGGTGAGATCTGGCCCTGAGCTCGTGGTAGCCAAGGATACAAAGGCGGAGGGGTATCCAGGCAGCAGAATAACACAAGAGGAGAAGCAAGCGACACGAAATGCAGCGACTTTGGCGATGGCGGATGATGTACAGGGTTTGGATGCAACAGAAGCGGATCGAGAGCCTTGCGTCAGCCGTTGCCAGCGATGCAGCAACCAGTTCGGGGCGGGTGGTTATGTCACAGAGCTGTGGCGGCAAGTTCCAGCTGCTGTTACAGCGCCTGATTGCCTGGCCATACCGGGAGGCCCCAGCCACTTATTCAAAGTCTACCTGCACGTGACCGCAGCGGCTGTGGCGCTCGCGAAAAAAAAAAAAGGATATATGGGGGGCTTCAGGCAGCAGAATTTTGCTCTCTTTTTCCTTCTTCTTCTTCAAAGTTGATCACCCGGCAAGAAGAATACCTGGCTTGACGTTGTGGCATTTACTTGTCAAATTGACGCCAAGTTGATTTAAGCCGGGGAGAAGGATTGCGTGAGAATATCTCGCACGGCGCTTCTAAGAATTGGTGATTCGAACCGACGTTTCCCGATCCCGTTGAGTGCTCGACATTTTCGCCATCGATGAATTTTTTTTTGGCATTTTTTGATATGGCAAGTGGATAAATGGAGGTTTCTTTTCAACCGTCCCTCGACCATTCCGTTCATCCCCAATCGTAATGCGTGGGACTCGACCCGTGCACATGATGACTGTAGAATGCTGTCCGTGGCCGCTGTGAAACCCTCCCGTGAGAGGCTGGGCGTGCTTTGACAGCGCATCTTGCAACCTCCGCGTTCTTTGCGCTGGCCTTGGACTCAGTCAGCCTCTGACTTGAAAGTGGCTGTTCGGATCCTCTTTCGGACAGTCCTTTGAGCCCAGGCATGTACAGCACAAAAAAAAAGCGATCAAGTGAGCACTGAATCGTCAGCTTACTGGTTGTTGAGTGTTGGGGTTGCCTCGGAATCGCCCGCGGTAGTGTCCGAGTGACCAAGTTCCTCCACTAGCCTCAACCATTTTACCAGGATCTTTCTTATTATTAGCTGCTTTTGCTGGGAACGAGTTCCTCTGATTAGTCGCATCATTACGTCGTCGACAGTTGTCGCAGAGATAAAACCTGGGGTTCTCGCTCGTCGCAGTCGCAGGTTGCAGGTGGACATTGCCGTGCGCGTCGACCGAGTTGCTGCTGTTACCCTTCTTTCTCTTATTACCTGTACCAAGTTATCCGGGCTCCCACCTCGTGTTGTTCTCGGACATTTTTCTTGCCGACGTTTTCTGTTTCATTTCTTCCCTTCTCTATTTTTTTCTCGAATCTCTATTTACATCATCTCCAACTTCTTCTTTCCTAACCATCATCGACTCCTCCTACCACCCCAATGCCCCCAGCAACCACCTCCCATTCAATGGGAGACTCTAAGCACATGTACGTTAACCTGCCCGCCTGCATGCATCGCCTCATCCACTCTTTTGCCCAGAAACGACGCTTCCGGCGCCGCAATTCGCTCGCTGGTCGGCCTCTCAGCTAGCCACAGCATGTGCCGTTCCCGTCCTCTTGCTTTTTCTTCCTCGGGTTTTGCTCCCGCTGCAGACTAGACACGCCATAAGCTGCCTTTGCCGATCGAGCTCAACAAGGCCGCTCCCGCTCTGTCTAGCTCGTCATCCAAGATGCCGCCTCCTCTTTTACCCATCCATCCTGTTGCTGCGCATTTCCCGCGTCACATCTCTCGTATTATAGCCCAATTGCCCTTGAATTCACCAAATCTTCCTCTTTGTGACTTGCAATCCTCACCATGAGCGTGCCGGTTAACCGGTTCAATAGAAAAAAGGTCGCCATCGTCGGCAGCGGCTGCTCCGGCATCGCAGCTCTCTGGGCGCTCAACCGTACATATCACGATGTTCACATGTACGAGGCGGCCGATCGCCTTGGCGGCCACACAAACACGGTGCAATGGAGCGCCGGCAAGTTCAAGACGGCTGTCGACACTGGCTTCATCGTCCTCAACACGGCCACCTACCGTAAGCCCTGCTGCCCAATGCTGTCGTATCGGCGTCGCCCCTCAGTGCTGACTATATGACAGCCAACTTCATCAACTTCCTCAGCAAGGTCGGAGTAGAGACGGAACCGACAGAAATGACGTTTGGCGTCTCGCGAGACCAAGGCGCTTTTGAATGGGCTGGCACAAACCTCGCCTCCGTCTTTGCCCAGCGACGGCGCATCTTCTCCCCACGCATGTGGCGCATGATCTTTGACATTGTCCGCTTCAACCAGTTTGCCCTCGACCTCCTCATTGACGACGACGACGATGACGACGACTACCGTGATGCCTCCGACCGTGGCAACAGCAACAGCAGCAAGAGCAGCAGCAGCAGCAACTACTCCGCCCGGCGCGCCCACCACCGCGACGAGACCATCGGCGCCTATCTCTCCCGCGAAGGCTACTCGGACGCCTTCCGCGACGACTACCTGCTGCCCATGGCCGCGGCCGTCTGGAGCACCGGCCCGGACAAGTGTGGCCTCGAGTTCCCCGCGCTCGCGCTCGTCCGCTTCCTGTGGAACCACCACCTACTCTCGACCGTCGCCGCGCGGCCGCAGTGGCTCACTGTCAAGGAGGGCGCCCAGGCGTACATCCGCGCCGTCATGCGCGGCTTCCCGCCGAACCACCTGCACCTCAACACGGCCGTGCGCCAGGTCACCAGCAGCGCCGATGGCCGCGTGCAGGTCGCCCTCGAGGACGGCACCGCCGAGGTCTTTGACCACGTCGTGCTCGCGACCCACGGCGACCAGGCGCTCGCCCTGCTCGGGCCGTCCGCCACGCCCGCCGAGCGCGCCGTCCTCGGCTGCTTCCAGACCTCCCAGAACGAGGCCGTGCTGCACTCCGACACCAACTTCATGCCGCGCAACCGCCGCGCCTGGGCCGCCTGGAACTACCTCACGCTCTCGTCGCCGTCCACTGGCAAGGCCAACATTGACCGCGTCTCGCTCACGTACAACATGAACATCATCCAGCACATCCCACGCGAGCCCTTTGGTGACGTCCTTGTTACCCTTAACCCGCTCACGCGCCCGCGACACGCCACCGTCCAGGGCCGCTTCTTCTACTCGCACCCGCTCTACACGTCTGCTGCGTTCCGCGCCCAGCGCGCGCTCCCACGCATCCAGAACCGCCGCGGCATCAGCTACGCCGGCGCCTGGACGAATTACGGATTCCACGAGGACGGCTTCAGCAGCGGCCTCGCCGTCGCACAGGACCACCTCGGCGCCAAGTTGCCATTTGAGTTCAAGAACTCGACATACAGCCGCGGAAGGCGTCCGCAGCTCGGCCTGGCTGACTACATCCTGCGATTCTTCATCCTTCTTATCCAACTGTTCATTGTGTTGACCTTTGACCGGTTCTCGTCGGTTGGGAAGAAGAGGCGGAGTGTGTTGAATGGTAGCGCCAAGGCCTGCCAGAAGAAGCTCAACTAGAGCGTCGTGATTTCCTTCTGCCATTGATATTCTGTAATTGATTGAACCAGCATTAGCGTGTATTTTTCTCCTGCATTCAACAACATTCCATATACATAATAGAAATCCATCATATATTTCTTCCAGAAACAAAATTTCTAGGTCAAAGTTCTTTTCCGAGGCTCCCCGGATGCAAGCCTCTGAAGGTCGGGCCATGACCCACTAAAATTTGACACCTCTTCATTGAGCTTTCGACCTGCCATCTCTCCGTCTGACCGTTATTCGACAACATTATCCTCCCGCACCGCCATGATCAACACTCCACGGCCGCTTGTGCAGTCCGTGGCGCAGGCGCCATGGTCCTGCTTCTTCTGCCGGACAGCACGCCCACAGACCCGGCGTCTTGACGCCTCCGCCTTCCGACGGGGGCTGTCCGGCACGACGGCCCGCCGCGCCCAACACCAGGGAAACCCGAACGCACTTTCGATGGAGCGAATCCGCGAACACTACAAGAAGAAGAACAGGACCGTCATGTACGAACCCGGCGAACAGCCAATTGGATGCCTACGCTAGCATGTTGCCAATTGGGGCCTTACCGCTGACAAGTGGATAGGAACTACACCTTGAGCGCGATCCTGGGCACCGTCGCCCTGTCTTACGGCTCAGTCCCGATGTATAAAATGGTACGGCTATTCTCGATTCGAGTGTACGACACAAGTGACTGACCTGGCGCGACTTCCAGATCTGCCAGCAGACCGGCTGGGGCGGGCAGCCGATCCGCGTGCACGGCGGTCCCGGCGGCACCCAGCAGGACATCTCCGCGCGCGTCGTGCCCGTCACGACCGCCAAGCGCATCCGCGTCACCTTCAATGCGTCCGTGTCCGACGTGCTGCCGTGGAAGTTTACGCCGCAGCAGCGCGAGGTGCGCGTGCTGCCCGGCGAGACGGCGCTCGCCTTCTACACGGCCGCCAACCGCGGCGACAAGGACATCATCGGCGTCGCCACGTACAGCGTCACGCCGGCGCAGTGCGCGCCGTATTTCAGCAAGATTCAGTGCTTCTGCTTCGAGGAGCAGCGGCTGGCGGCGGGCGAGACGGTCGACATGCCGGTGTTCTTCTACCTTGACCCGGATCTGTTGACGGATCTCAACATGAAGGGCGTCGAGACCGTGACGCTGAATTACACCTTTTTCAGTACGTTTTTCCCAACAACATATATGTTTGGAAAGAAATGCCTTCAACATGAACATATTGCTAATATGATGAACAGAGGCCCGCTACGACGACAATGGCAAATTCACTCCTCCTGCCACTCTGTAAAATATTGGAACCGGCACGGTCCATCACATGTACCAACACATTCATTTATTGCATGTAGAGCATCTGTACAAATAAATACAACACAAAATCTCTTGCCCTAAGTTAGGATCTCAACGAGCACCACCAACCATCTCGACCATGCTCTTTCAATTGAACTCGATGAAAAAAAAACATTTCCTATACCCTATCACAATTCGATCTGAAAAAAACATTTATTTGCAATTTCGACAGTTTTCATCACCCTCACTCTCGTTTCTCGTCTTCTCATCCAAATGCTGACATAATCATCGTCCTTCTCACCACTGATAACGCCGCTCCACCAGAGAAACCTCTCCTAAAAATACCCTCTAAATCACGTGCGTCCCACACATTCGTCTAAATTTCGCCCACAGCTTGCGCACCCACACACGGCGTGCCGCACCAAAAAGATTTTGGGCGCCATTTTGACTGACTACTCTTTTCTCTTTTTACCCCCATCACCCAACGCCGACAAACAAGCCGAAACATTCTTTTTCGACAATACCGACAAAATGGTCAAGGTCAACACCAGTGAGTTAACACTCGACATCGCCACGACGAAAACACAATTGCGAACTATGCGACTGATCAACTGCTTCAAGACATCTCGGCTTCCCGCCGCAAGAGCCGCGCCGCTCACTTCAAGGCTCCCTCCAGCCAGCGCCGTGTCATCATGAGTGCTCCCCTCTCCAAGGAGCTCCGTGAGAAGTACAACGTACGTTCGCCTTGTCCTCCTTCTTCTCCCTCTTGTCCTGTCTCCTTTCCTAACATCACTTCCCTCCAACAGGTCCGCTCCATTCCCATCCGCAAGGACGACGAGGTCACCATTGTCCGCGGCTCCAACAAGGGCTCCGAGGGCAAGGTCACCTCCGTCTACCGCCTCAAATACGTCATCCACGTCGAGCGCGTCACCCGCGACAAGGCCTCTGGCCAGTCCGTTCCCCTCGGCATCCACCCCTCCAACGTCGTCATCACCAAGCTCAAGCTCGACAAGGACCGCGAGGACATCCTGGCCCGCTCCAAGCGCGGCCGTGAGCTCGCCGCCACCGGCAAGGTCACTGCTTAAATCTGAAAACGACTTGGAACACTAAAAAAGACGACTTGAAAAAAAGCTTGCCATTGGGAAGCGAAAGCCAATGGATTCACTACGAGCGGGATATACACGGGAAACGGGCATGATACTCCGGCGTTTTTAATGTTTTGCGATAGGATTTTTCCCTCTCTTCTTCTCAAACCGAGAAAAGGGAGGAGGAACCCAGCAGGGTAGATGAATTGAGAATTCTGTGGTTCTCAATGGCCATTTCACAATCATTCTGTGAAGTGCTCCATGGGAGGCGTTTCCCGAAGTCTGTCCTGCTCTCCTGTCCGATGCCAATTCGCTGAGCGTGACCGCATTTCTACCTTCGGTCACTCTTGACCAAGGATGTCTGTGCAAGAAACAACTCCCATGAGGATTCGTAGTCTTTCGTAGGCGGCTAGCCTCACGGCAAAGCCACATCCACCGCCAGGATATCTCCGCGTTGACCTATTTTTTCTGATGGTCTTCGAGGTATACGACTGGCGAAGAGTAAACAAAGTAGCTGGCCACTTTACTATCATCGGCCTCTACTTCTTGCCCGAAGATTTTCATCGAGAGTAATGTTTATGACTATGGAAATTTGATGGTGAGAAACATGCCAGTCAAATGTAGCATCCCTCTTTTGGTTGGCGCATTATTTCTCAAAGTCCCTGGCTTGCCAGTTGTCCACAGCTTGCATGCAAATGCGCCCGCGTAAAGCATAATTCATCCATTAAAACTAGCCTCTGTTGCTTCATCTAATAGAATGCTCCATTGTCTAAAAGCATATCATAGTCATTGCAAAAGACATCACCCATCGATGTGACTATAATTGCATCCACTGTCGCATAAATGCTCTCAAACGGCATACAAGCCACGATATAAACAGCTGAACATCGCGACATTGCAGCAGAAAACACCATACTCGCCCGAAATAATAGACAGCGGATTCCACTCGTGTATCTATATTCTTGCAACTCAGAGTTGCAACCCAAAATGTAGCCCAAAGATAAAAGCAAAGTGATGCAAACCTTGGACAGCTAACTCTGATGCGATGCTATTCATACAAGTGTCGTAAGTATGGCTTGTGTAATTCATGCCAGAGCTAAAACTTTTTAATGTTGTTGAAGTTGAATCTGATCATAACGGCGTAATTACTGCGACAATATTCCCTGTGGGTTACTAAAATTTGCGAAGACTGTCTTGGCGAATCGACTCGTTGTCGTTGGCCGCGATTGGTGGCATATTCTCCGTCTGCACTGTTTCGATCGACTTGATCGGAATCGAATCACTGCCATCGACGGCCTTTCCATTTGCCACGACAGAACGGGCTGGATTTGACGTATTCGCTATGGTTGGGGTTAGGTACGCGGTCGCATGGCCTCGGTATTGTGGCAGGACACCCTGTGCTGTTGCAGCTGAAATTGTGCTAGGCACGACCTGGCCACTGGATTTTCCTTTGTTGAGCATACTCTGCCAGATTTCATTGCGCGATTTGGTCCTGCGAATGGTTAATATTACGCACAAGAGGGGAAATGGGTAACTGCCCACCCTGGAGCTGCCGGTTTGCGACCCTTGAAGAGGATGCTGCGACCATCGTCACCTTCTTCAGAATCCGAATTGAACTTCGACGAGACGTTACAAGTACTTTCCACTGGATCCATAGTCTTGCGAGCATCTTCGTACTGGCGGCCAATCTTGCCGGTGCAGGATGCGCCACGTTCTATCACTGAGCTCCCACAGCTCGAGTTTCGAGCCAATGCCTCGGATTGAGTTGTCTGACCGAGAGCGCCGCGGGGAACTCGCTGTCTTGGCCTGCCCAAAGACCGGAAGGGGTCATATACAGATACATTCGCACTTCGTTGACCTTCGCTTCCTGACTGAACATCCAGCAGGGAATCGTTTGATTCAGACGTTCGATCTCTTGTAGGAGAGGGTGGGTAGAAGTCTTTTCCATCAAACTTGGGAAGGCCGCGCTGTAAGTGGTGAGGAGCTTTTCCCCAGTACATGTGGCGTGCACGAAGCTCATCGTCTGTAAGATCTCGTGCGTATTGGTAGCCGGTTTCCCGTGCTTTGTCTTGATTGCTTCCAGTAGGTATCATGCCGACGAGATATGGAGTGTCTGACTTTCGCAATTGGAAGAATGAAGAACGAACAGAGCCTTCAGTCTGCGGCTGAAAGGGAGGTGCAAGGGCTGCATGGACAGGTAGCGTGGAGGCTTTCTTGGTAGGCTCTGCGGTGCTACCAAGTCTCTTTGGAGGAAACAGACTGACCGACTTGGTGGAATTGATGCCTTGGTGAGTTTGAAAGTATTCGCGATCTTTCTCACGCCAAGGCTTCTGGCCAGAGTTGACTGTGGCACCATCCTGTGGCAGGTGGGTGGATGGTTCGTCCGGAGAAGGGGCCGGGGCCGCAAGAGAAATCGAAGATGCGGAAGAATTCTCCTTGGACTTTGGGTAATACGCTTCTTCAAAGCTCTTCTGATTTTCCAAGTTCTTTTCGAATTGGTCCACTTGCTGCCGAACCATGTGCGCCTGGTACTCCATCCACTTTTCATCAATCTGATGTTTGTTGTATAGAAGTTGATCTTCTAGGTACTTCAAGGATCCCCTGAGGACATCAATTTGCTTCTTGGTAATTTCGCTGGGCCGAATAGAGGAAATAGGTGGATTTGGCAGTGAAGCTGTGGTTTGCGTCGCTGGGGACGCTGCTGCCGCAGGGCCGGGCTTGACAGTTTCAGCGAGAGGCCTGTCTGCCTTGGCAGTTGCAGGTGCGGATGCAGATAAAGGAGCCGGAACTGGGTTTGAGGTAGCAGGTGTGGGCTGCACCACTGGGGGAGCTGCAACAGGGCCAGCCATGGGCGGGTGAGGAAAGCCCGAGAACGCGGGCATGCCATAGGCAAACAAAGATGGGTTATGAGGCATAACCCACTGGCCATTGAAATAAAACGGTCGGCTAGTATCCATCGGGGCAGCAGCAGTTTGGTGTGTTGAAGGCTCTGTTCCTTCTTGGCGGTCATCGACACCGTCTTGCTGGTGTCGTGAATCATTCTTGTCGCTGGGCTTAGAGAACGCTGTTTGTGGCATAGGTGTAGGCAAACAAAAGGTGTTGTAGATCTGCCATGGAAACAAGGGATATGCTGATCCGTGCATAGCAGGGGCATATCCGGGATAGATAGAAGGGAAAGCCCCGAATGGATACTGAGCACCACCATTTGCTACAGCAATCTCGGCCACCTCTCGCTCTAACGGGCGAGAAGGGAAGAGACTGCCAGAGGGAGGTTTTTCCTTGGTCCATTTGCTGATAGGCGATGAAGAGGCTCTGGTGTTTGGGACAATGCGACCACCTGCCGTAACTCTGACATGAGTGGGCGAGACCACAGCCTTGTAAAACCGTTGAAAGCCTTCGTCCTTCTGGGCAACGAGGCCTGGCGGGGCGGATATTGGCTGCGGCTCGCCACATTCGTTCTCTGTCCGACCGCGATATCTCCACTCCGAGTCGGTACCATCGAGTTGTTGAACGGGAGTGGGATTGCCGTTGGGCACGTTCGTATCTTTCTCTGCATCTTCTTCAGGGATCAAAGGTAGGGGTCGATTGACAGGAAAACGTAGAATATCCTCTTCAGTCCATATAGTTAGCAGCCGGGGACAATGGCAATCTGAGAGGGGAACGCACCGATAGAAAGATCTTTTTGGAGCTTCTGACAAATTTCATCATATGTCTCTTTTCTAGCGGGAATAGCCCTCATTCGAAGCAGGTCTTGTGCAGAGTATGTGACGGGAGCCATTTTGGTTCGGAGAAAGGCGAAAAACAGGTATGAACGATGGTTTTCTCTTGAGTACCAGACAAACAGCGTGGGGTAGCCTCGAGAAGATCCAGTTGAACGGATGTTGGCGCGAATAAAGGTCAGGATGGGGGCAACCTGCGTCCAGATTCTGGATCCGTCAGTAATTTTCTGGGCGTCCAACTGTGACTGGAGAAAATATGGCAAGCTCGTGGAAGGCGCGAGACGATGTAGGGGGTTCAATGAGCCAGCCAATCGTATTGTGACCTGGATGCAACGGTGATGATTGTAAAGCAATGAATATTTGATGAGCAGCGCCGTAGAAGGTACCAGAGTCTGGTCTTCATTCTGGAGCACCGACAGCCAGCGGAGCAACCGCTTCGACTTTTTCGAACGGGTGACGGGCATGCCGAGCCGTGATGAGTAATATTGATAACGTTTCTGAAATAATGCTAATCGAAGCTTTCCTCCATTTTAGATTGTTGGCAACAAGATCTGAAAGAAAGCCAGTGCAATTGTTGTAACGAGAGCGAGAGACCAAGGCGGTGGACTCTTCGAGCGAGGTAGGGCGAGGCAAATGGTGATGACGGCGACAATGCAAGAACGGGATTGATGGGAGAGGCTGGGGGTTGACGGAGAAGAGTGCAATGCGCGTCAAGCTCAAGCTGGCTGCAGCCGAGGTTGGGGGGAAGGGGAAGTGCGTGAGGGGTGGTGACAACAAAGTGAGAAGATGCTGGACTTACCCAACAGCTGCCAGCGAGAGCAATCCGCGACCGCACGTGTATGCATACAAAGATCAGTCGAAGTGGCGATCTAGAAACGGTCGTTGTGAGAAATCGAGATAGGAAACTGTGGCTGCTGGAGAGTGATGGATGGATGAGAGCGGTTGGAGATGTCAAGGAAGACGAAAATGGATGAGGAGAGGAATGGAAGAGGGAACTGGCGGCAGTAGCGATAATTTGCCGAGGAGCTCTGCTTTCTGGGAAGGAGCTTATCGGAATTGGTCAGGCGTGATAGGTTAGTAGCCAGCATCGGTAATGGCAAGAGGATTGTTCTGGTTTATCGAAGCATGTAAGTAAGCCAGCTCCCACAGCTGCTGAGGGCACAGCATGATGAATGCAAATACAATGGATACTGTGTAAATTAAGCAATGGAAAAATGCAGATAACAATTTCATTCCAGTAACAATTTATTCCTTCATGTTATACAAAGAGTTGAGCAATTCTTCCACGGCCTGCAAACGGGCCACTGCCAGACATAGTCGCGTTTGGTATTGTGGCAGCTGCCAAAATGCTGGCTGCCAGCTGTCAGGGAAGTGCCAAGGCATCGGTCAAGTAACTGCAGACGGACATACCTCGCTTCTGACAAACAACAAGTTTCGCAATTCCGCCAAAATTAGACTTGCTTTTGCGTGTCCAGTCCCGCGCGACGGGGTTGACGATGTTCGAGCGGCCGACTCATTCTGACGCTTATTATGGTCTGGGGTTCTCCGGAACGGGCCGTGGCGGATCTGGCTTTGGTCGAGGCGGGCTGCCGGCGGTATTTTCAATGTTGGAGGCAAGATAATTTCGTTCAAAACTGCCCATATTGACCATGTTGTTGACCAGTTCTGCGCGACCCAGTGCTAGCGAGCAATTCACCAGAGCTCAAGGACCTGCCGCCGGTTTATATATTCCTACCTTGTCGGCCCAACATCCCCCTCCATTCGCATCCAGGCACGCACCCGAAACCTGGCGAACCGATGTCTGACTTTGCAAACCAAGCCACCCTCCTGCTTAAGCTCCCTCCCGTGCTCAGACGCCTTGGTTTCGGACATGGGGTTACAACACCCTCCCTCCTCCGCCACACGGCGGGCCGCCTCCACACAACGGCCTCGTCGAATGAGCAACGACCCAGGGTGCGCTTGTTCTTCATACGGCCTCAGACAGCGCAGAATCAGGAATCCCTCGCATGTTGGCATGATGCTGGTATGATGCTGCTCATCATGCGCACAGACACTGGATGCGCGGCATTCACCCGGCACCATCCAAGAGCAGCGCGGTGATGTGATTTGTGTAACCCGCGGCTGGGGGCTGTTTATGCAAACTTGGCCTCACGCGCTGTCTTGTATGCAACAAAGTTCCAAAGAGGAGTCACATCAAGTCTGATGACCATATTTGCTGTTATGCAGCAATCTTGATCACGCCTTTTTGGGCTTATTGCGAGCCATTATGCACCACACATGTGCTGTCTACCCTGGGCGCGTCATTCAATGTCTGGCGTATCCTAGAAAAAGCTGCAACGTCCAAGTCAATCACCGGTATGCAACACGGCTTTTGAAAGAAGGTACTGCTCCCTGGATCTCAGTCATCCATCACATGGATTTCGGGCCGAGTCGACAGCTTCCTATAACCGAATACCATGTCGCTGTGGAGCCAACGCGACTATGAGGCGCACATGCATCCGAACTACCACTCTGAAACATCTTCTTGGCAAAGGACCAATCTTTATGCCTTATAATAACTATTTATATTGTATACCAAACCTTAGCACAAGGCAATGCAGGGTTGCAAGATCGCCAGCATATCTTCATCCATTTCTCAACTGGCTTGCTTGCTCCATGTCCTGACCCAGCCGGCCGAAGGGAGCCGAGCCGGCAGTCCCGTTGCTCAGCGGTGGAGTCAAGGATCGCTTTTCGAACCGCAGTAGCAGGATTTCAAGCCTAGTCCATTTCAATACGACTTGATTGGAGAAAATAGCGTCGAGCTATCTAAAGCAAAGCTTTGGATTTGGCCAATGACCTCGGCTGCTACGGCGTCATCTCCACTGGCTTCCGAGACCGTTGATCTATCCTATCCCCCTCACTGGGGAAAGTTAGTTCGATTGGACGACAGCTGTTGGGAACCGACCGGAAAATTGACGCAAAACTTATTTAGTCTTGCGATGCCCGGCTACTTCGCTTCCTGGTTTTGCATCTACATTAGCTTCCGAAGCGAAAGTTACCACTTGCATCACCTCGCATCACGCCACACCCTGCTCACTTTCCAGCTGTAACCAAAGCAGCCTCTTGGCAGTGCGCGTTACGTCAATTGATCTAATCGACATACAATCAAGCCGATTCTCGTTGCATTCTGTCACTCGGAAAACGCACTGCAATGGCTCCTCTCACTCCTCACTGGCAGCAGCCGTCCCACCCCGAAGTCCAAGAAGTTGTCATCCTTGACGAGGCCGAATTCACCACTAAGAGCCTCTCGCGTGTGGATCTGGCACCGTTTGCCCTCTTTGCTCGACTGGACTTTCCGCCGTGCACGGAAGCGGCGGAGCCCACGTATGCCACGGTACAGATGGGACGCAATAGACATCTCAACCTCAACAGTGACCTGCTGTACATTAACCATTCTTGCGAACCGTCTCTTGTCAGTGAATGCCCGTTCCCTGTTGTTGTTAGCGTCGACTGTCCCCCGCATTGAAGTTGTTGGCTTGTGGGGGAGCCGTCTCTCGCGATAAAAGCAACAACGCCTTGTATATCCCCAATGCAAGTAGAAGTATAAGAATTAACGGAAAACGAGAAAACCTAGATTTTTGACACTGGCAACAAGATTATCATTGCCGGACCCAAGGGCCTCCAACCCGGCGATGAACTCACTGTCAGTTGAACCCGCGCCACAGCTGTTGCCCCTCCATGCATTGAAACAGAGATCTCAAACGGGATCGACTGTGAGAGAAGGGCAAAAAAAGAGAGAAAAAGATTCTTCTAACAGACCTCTTATCCGCGTATAGTTCTTCTACCCCTCCACGGAATGGGAAATGGCCCAACCCTTCCAGTGCCTCTGCGGCACGCCCACTTGCCGTGGCACCATTGACGGTGCCAAGCGCATGACATCGGTGCAGCTCGACGGCCTCTGGCTCTCCAAGCACATCCGCGAGCTCCGCGCCGAGCAGGCTGCCAGCGATCCCTCGACCGCCGCCGCCACCTCCGACCCGACCGCCGACGCGTTGCAGTACGCCGTCGACCAGGCGGAAAAGGTCGTCGAAGCTGCCCGCTCCGCGCTGCTGTCCTACACCAGCACCGCCACCAACGGTAGCAACAGACACAAGGTCCGCGGCAACGGCGTGGCCAACAAGGCCAACGGCGGTCGGCGAACCGGCCCGACGTCGCGGGAGTTGAGCGGCGAGATGGGCGGGGACACGGCCATTCGTGTGTAGAGGAGGAAAAGAAGGGGGGGAAAGAGGAGGCCAAAAAAATCTACCTTGTTGGTCTGGGGGAAGGCGGGCCGGGGGGGACGGCAAAGTTTCACGTTTGGTTTCGACTGGGTTGGTGTGCCCCGTGTTGGCTGGGCTAGATCAAGTCAAGGACGGCTCCTCGCGTCATCAACTGATGCGCCGCTTGCGATTGCCACAAAAGCTGGTGGAAGGTATGGATGATTTTAGATTCTGATATAAAGCGGGAGATTCAACATCCCCCACACACTTGATGCGGACCTCTTTACACAGTAAAATATTAAAAGAATAAAACAACTATGAATTGGATTGTCGCGGAAGAAACAAGAAACTTATAAACACGCTATATATATAACACAACATATTCAAACATATAGACCATGCGCTATAATACAAATCATTGCCGAAAATAATATATGCCGTGGACCAGTTTCAGATGGACTGCCGTTAGTCCCGCGCCTTGGCCTTTCTCTCTGCCTCCTTGCGGCGGTTCCCGCCGGTCAAGTTCATGCCGGGCGCCCAGCCGGCGTCGCTGATGAGCCGCTGATTCTCCGTGTACTTGGCCGCGTCCTCCCAGCGCTTGCGCTCGAGCGTACGACGGTCCTGTGTGGCGCGCACGAAGCGCCACGCCTCCGTGTCAGCCATGTGCCAGGCCTCGAGCGACGCGCGGCGGCGGCGGGTCTCTGTGGCGGTCCGACGCGGACCAGCGATGATGTCCCTGGCGCGGTGGAAGATGGCGAGCTCCCTCTCCTTGTCCATCTCGGTGATGGCCTTGGGCCCAAAGGCCAGGTCGGGCCGGTCCTTGTCGTTGATGTGGTCCGACGGCACGGGGCTCTCGGAGCGGCCGTCGTCGATAATCTTTTGCGGGATCGCGAAGCCAAAGTGCCAGTCGAGCTCGCCGGGGAACGGATCCTCGGCAGTGAGCCAGAGCGAGCGGGTGTCGGCGGTGTCGCCCGAGACGGCCGTTTTGAACCGCAAGATTTGCGAGTAGCTTGATCGGTGGGTTGTGAGGCCCTCGGTCACGGAAAGCAGCCAGCCGTCGCGCTCAGAGTCGCGGATGAGGGTGGCGTTGAAGTCGCCCTGCATGTTGGCCAGGGCGGTGCGTGTCCAAGGATGGGGGACCATGCCGATGGTGAAGACCTTGCTCTCGTTCATAAACGTCTTGGCATTTCTGACAACCAGAGGTGTCGTAGCACCGCAGGGGCCGCACTTCGGTATGTTGGGAGGACAGGAGCCTGCAAGAGGTGTTGGCGGACATGATGCGAGTGCACTGCCTAGATCTGTCGCATTTTGGACCATGGCGCCCATGTGCTCTGGGAAAGGATTGATGACATCGATGCCCATGGCGTAGGAGTTTTGCCAGGAGGATTGTAAATGAGCATTAATCAATTCGTTGCGTAATGATCCAAATTGGTGCTTGTTTTTGTCCAAGACGAGTTTGGGGTACTTTTTGGCGATTGTGGTGGCATTGTAGAATGCCAGCACAGGCGGAGTCTCTTGCTCCATGATTGCATTGCCACCAAGCACTTCTAATAGAGAGCTTGCGGAGCTGAGGTTGGGTGAGTCTAGTGCTTTCCGGACCGCGGCGTGGACTTGATCTCTGGATCCCCAGAACAGCGCGCTCGACAAACTCCCAGCCCTCGACAATGTATTGTATTGGCCTCGGCGAAGAGAAGGCAGGAACTCGTAGTCGGTGCCCATCGGGAAGAGAACGGATTGGGAAAGTAGACCGCCCTGCATCGCATCCCACGCGAGCCAACGCAGAAGATCCTTCTTAAGCTCAGCCTCGGCGTTTATTTCGTCTAGCTTAGAATAGAGGGGGTGGCCTTTTGCCTCATCCGGGCCGAGAATTAACGGCTGGAAACCTCGCGCCCACCAGGCGCGTCGCCACATGAGCAAGAGGTGACTATCTGTATCATTTTCTGCGGCAGTTGTCGCATCGAGGGGATCGTAGTAGCAATATACAGGTTGCCGACTCTCCAGGTTCGGTAGGAGAGTTCTGTCGCCATCGAGAGTCACCTCGTCGGAGAAGACCTTGGACAGGGCGTTGCGGTCGGCAAACCAGGATGAAGCTGCGTATGTATCATCGCTTTGACGGGGCGGCGGCTGCGATGGAGGATTGGCTGGCCGCTGGTCGCTCTTGGTGGCGGAATCGTAGACTCGAGAGTCTGTCTTGGTCGTCTTCTGGCCCGAGGTGGATAAGCTCGGGGAGGAGGGGACAGCGGATGTGAGAAGCGTAATGAGGCAAAAGGCGGAAAAAGACACGGCGGCGAGCAGAAGAGTTAAGCGGCGTGTGGTTAAGCGAGGCATTGGAAGGCCGGGGTACGGCAGTCGTCGAGTCATTCTGGATGGCGGGGCAGGGAGGCGGAGGCGGCGAGGCGAAGCGGCAAGGCTCGAGGAGGGGGGCACAACGTTTTTTTTGGAACGGTCGCGATTGAAAATGCGTTAGAAAGGAATTGGATACATTGGTTGAGGAGATGGCGCTTCCATAACGGCAATGAGCGAACGCAGAGCAGTAGTGCCCTACAGCGGTCGGTTGCTTTGAGGCGAGAGGAAGAAAGGATGACAGGTATTTACAGGGCAGGGATGATGGATTGACGTCGAGGAAGGGGGAGCGAGGATACAGGCGGCTATCAGATCCACCATCAGCCCCGCCTGCGAAGGCATGTACTGAAGGAAGGACGCCTTTATACACGGATCTCCAGTCGACAGGGTGACAAGAAAATGATTAGATGAATTATTTGATTAAATTCTTGAAATTAGAAGCATTTCCTACAATAATCGGAGTCCATAGCGTCTTACATTAGGCCATTCTTGACAATGCCATGGTGCCTGCACGGGGGGGGGGGGGAGTTGTTTGAATCGCCGTGATACCTGTGCCCCGTAGGTACTCAGCCTTGTAGAGGTTGCGTACTTACTCAGGGGAAGGAGCTGTTTTTGGACATGGCTAAAAATACTGTTAATTCTAGTATATATTTTTGCTATCTAGTTGATTGATATACTAATGTGGCAAGAGGTGTTTTCTATCTAAAACCCGTGTCCGAATCTCTAACACGTCCACTAGACGGTAAAAAACATATGTCGACTGACCAGTCTTTTCACTAGGTACTACCTAATATTTAGTAACTATAGGTAGGTACCTTGCGGTATGATTGGCAGATAGGTATACCTTCATCCGCGATTGTCATGACCATCATGCCGCTATTTGTTAGCCGTGACCAACTCTCTAGAGAATCTCCTTTTTGAAGAAGTTTTAAGATTTCGTTTTTGAAATACAGGCAAATAGAGAGCATCAACGATCATGTCCCGTACCAGCTTTACCTCCTTCCTTAGTACGTACCAGTAGTAGATCGTTGGTGTAACGACGCTGATTATAGCGTCCGCGTTTAGTGGACTCGATACCCGGAAGCGGTGCGCCTCACCCGTCCGGATGGTGCCGCGCAAAAGTTCTATGAATAAGGGCGGCAAGATGAAGACATGACATGAAGAAATTATAGTAAACCAGAATTTTAGAATTTTAAACGTAATTTTACGAGAAACTCCTATATTTGATCGCCCTGGAGTCGTGACGAAATGCGCCGAGGAAAGCTCGTTTGTGCACTCGGAAGTTTGAGGCACCGCCTTAGTAACCTTGGGGCATCCTCATCCACAACACTCTCTTTGGAACGAATATTCAGGCCGTTTTCCGTGGTGCGTGTTTTGTCCGACAGCCTTCCCATAGGGCTTTCTAGGATAAGACCATTGGGCGCGTCCCTATTCACGCTCTCCCTACCCCTTGATCGTTGCTTGCTGGCACAACACCACCACCTCCCTCTTGCCTTCCTCATGCAGTCACTCGATACTGACCTGCGAGGAGGGAGAGAGTGAAAGATGCTGATTGGTTTGGACGGAGGAGTGCGTGATGGAAGAAAATTAAAAAAAAAGTGGAAGATTTCATAAATGTCTACATAGTCACTAGCCGACATGAGCCTGAGTAAAGTCCACGAAGATGCCACTTACATGTGTAGCGAGTTTGCCACTGGGCTGCAGTCTTAACATCACCGTCGCGGCCTCAGACACACTTGAGAAAAAAAAAAGAAAAAAAGGAAAGCTAGAAACGAAAAAGTCTAAAATTTTAATACCCTATAAAAGGTCACCCACCTCTCTGTCCGTGACACAAAATTGTTGTTCAGTACCCTTTTCAGGGCGCCCAACAGCAATGCCCGGGACCACAGCCGGGGAGGACTATAGCTCGGGATGAGGCCTTCGAAAGCTGACCGTGCCATTGCGCATACTTTGACAATTTCCTTTGGGATTCTGCCAAATGTATATGTTACCACGGGAAGTAGGAACGGTGATGAAGCGCATGACAATGCGAAGCTTGTCTGAGAATGCGCGGGAATGGCCAGTGCTCACCCGCAGCACAAGGACAAGAGAAGAATTCTGAGTTCCGTAACACATTCTGGGTTATTGTGATGATACGATGATGATGAAAAGGTATATTTTTATAGTTGAAGCCGACATTTATTCTGGCATTTCAGTGGGAAGGAAGTTTTGTACTCGCAACGCAGGCAGATCTACGTCGTATATCTATGTGGATTCATGTGCTGACTTGAGCACGGTCGTTGCGTAAAAGCAGAGATAGATAGAATATTCAGTCAATAATCTCGATAATTCATTTTTATTCATTTTTATTCATTTTCTATTTTTTCGACATGAATTGGCTGCTACGTAGCGGAATGCAATGATGCATGCGACTGTCTCTCAAAGTATGGATATCCCTCTCGTCAAAAACACGTCAACTCAGCAGCAACAAGGCAAACGGACAGCATGACGGTAGGTCCTGAACCCCTTCACGCTTACATCCTTGGCTCCTGGCCGCTGGGGTCGCATGTATTTCTGGCGAGAAAAGGGATGCCGGGTATGGTTTTCTTCTACGGCTCTATAAGTAGTTGCGCCTCCAGCTACAGGACCAAGTAGTCGTCCCCGAAGAAAAAAAAAAAACAAAGGTCTCTTTTAAAAATCTCAAAAGAAATGAAAAAAGACGAAAAAGATGTTGTTGATAACGATACTGCAGAGGGACCAAACAAAAAGGGTTTAATTCCCCTTTCCTTGCTGCTTTCATCATTATCCCCCGCGCTGTGACGTCCCCATGCTTTTTTTGGGTGTGAATCTCGACTTTCTCGAGACGTCAAAACGCTGTCGCTTGTTTTCAACGAACCTTGTAGAAACGACCCTGCGTCACTCAATTAAGCAACAAGGTCCATGATTGACAGAAAGAAACGCAGAAACACAAAAAAGGCGGCCGCTGTAACTAGGTGCACCATATGCAGATATCACATTTAGTCGTGCTGAAATAGAACGCTGATGGACTCGCCGTGGTGGACGCGGCGAATGGCTTCAGCAAAGACGGCGCCGATGTCGAGTACCTCAAGCTTGGGGCAGAGGCGGCAGTGCTCGGTCTGGGGCACCGAGTTGGTGACGAGGACCTTGTCGATGGCTGAGGCGTTGATGCGGGCGATGGCGTCGCCGCTGAAGACGCCGTGGGTCAGTAGAGCGTAGACCTTGACGGCGCCCTCGCGCTTGAGCAACTTGGCGGCGCGCGTGATGGTATTAGCCGTGTCAGCGAGGTCGTCGACCAGGATGCAGATGCGGTTGGCGACGTCACCGACGAGCATCATGCTGGCGTTGCGGTGCTCGGTAAATCTGATCGGCCGGCGTTCCTAGCGGGATTATGTGAGTTTCTTCTAATCGCAGCAACAAAGCAGCGGCGGTTCATGTTTTTACCTTGTGAATGAGGGCAAAGTCCATATTTAGACTGTCGGCAATGGCGGTGGCACGCTTCGCGCCTCCGGCATCCGGGGAGACAACGACGGCGTCCTTATAGCCGGGGATGTGCTGGTGGATGTAATTTTGTAAAAGGGGCTTGCCGTAGAGATTGTCGACGGGGATGTCGAAGAATCCCTGGTACTGGGGGTCGTGGAGATCCATGGTGATGATGTGGTCGGCGCCGGCGCATGTGAGCAGGTCAGCGACGAGGGTGCCGGCCTGAGCAATCCACTGCCTGTAGCCGGGCTGGGATTGGAAGGCAGCGGCATTGGTTGGCCTCTCGTAGTCGTGGGTGGTGAAGCTGCGTTGAGAGGAGACGGAGCCTTCGGCAGTGTGCCCGCGGGCGTGCGACGTCAGGCTGGCGGCGCTGTCGGCGCGCCTGGCGGCGTTGTCAGGCCTGTCTTGCGAGGTGCTGTTCTGGGCGAGCCTCTCGGCAAGCCCGTTGACGCCGTTGCTGTTGCCGAGGCCGCTGCTCCTAGGCCCGCCGGGTCGGGGCGTGGCGGGCACGCTCTCAAATGTGTAGTCGTGCCTCGCGCCGCCGTTGGTCTCCACGGAGCTGGAGAGCGGTGCGCCGGCCCTGTTGTACGGCCAGTCGGGCTGGCGGGAGTAGGGGAAGAGGGGTATGACGGCGGTGACACGCTTGGCGGAGCCTGTCTTGCAGGCCGAGATCATGATGCAGAGCTCGATGAGGTGGTCGTTGACGTGGCCGGAGCCGGACTGGACAATGTAGACATCCTTGCCACGGACAGAGTCCTTGATCTCGCAACGACTCTCACCGCCGGAGAACTTGCTGAGGATGCGGTCGCCGGGAGGAATGCAGAGGATGTTTCCGATAGTGTCGGTGAGTTCGGGGTGGGAGTTGCCGCCCAAGAGGACAATGTTACGGACCATGGCGGTTGGAGGCGGGACCAAGCGAGTTTTGCGTAGGTCGTCGTTTGTTGATGGGAGGTGGCACTGACAGAATTGAGGATGAAGGACAAAGATTTCAACCAATTCCTTTACTTCCTCTTCGTTTCTTCTTCTTGTTCCCCAATCGAGGGAATTATCAAGAAGCGCAATGCGGGGTGTTGATCACACAACGTCCAGTAGCGAGGAATGTCGCTATGCCGAGGGACAGCTTTTTTTTCGACTGCGTCGCACCGATTGCGGACCAGGAACAAGACCTGACACGCGAGTGCGATGGGAGAAGAAGTAGAAGCAGCAAAAAACGAATCTCGGCAGCCGGCGAGCGTGGTCAAGACCAGCAGGCACAGCGGATGGAAGGAGGCGTAGAAGAGATGGAGGGCGATTGTCAAAGCAGCATGATGATGTATAGACGAAAAAAATCGCCCAAATGGTGGGAGAGAGGCTTGAGTCAAGGTTTTTGGTGCAGTGCAGCTTCCGCACCCCGCCTCCACTGTAAAAAAAGCGCTGCCTGCCTCTTCCTTTCTTTGGTGGGGTAAAAGATAGATGATTTTACATGCCCCGTCATTGGCTGTGCTGCTGCGGCAACGAGGCCTTTTTACTACGGAAGATGGGCTTGATGTTACATTATAAGGCGATGATGGGGTCAGAAATGAAATGGTATAACGTGCATAGATGTATGTAGCCGTCTAGGTACGTGCTGCGTCCGGTTGCATCAGACCTTACCTTCACGCCTCACAGGCGCCCTGCAGCGGGTGCGGACAACGCTAGAGCACGCTAAAGTCCCCCCTGTAAAGTTCCAGTCCAGTACATTACGTACACAACCGTGCTGAACCATGATTGGTCTGTCCTTCAGTTCTCTGCCCGCCTACTAAGCTGGAGCTTCTGTTGTCGAAAAAAAAAGTTGGCCAAACTTCAACCAAGACTCGACGCTGAACGACGAGCTATTGCTGGCCACTGAATTTATCTGCCGTCCTCATCGACGCGTAATTCACCTCCCGCACGTCTTCAGATACAGACCTACGGTGCAGCTGCCACTATGAAGATCCTCGAGGCACAAGCTGCCGTCCTCTCCAACTACGAGGTTTACCTACACGTAGCTGACCAAAAGGATCGCTACAAAAAGACCAAGCGTCGTGGTCCGCCGAACATGGAAACTGTCGCTCGTGAAGTACGATTTCGCTGGATTGGCATCTAAAAAAAATCTTCTCTAACCAGATCCCAGCTGCTCCAGTACCTCCGCACCAAGCCTAGTCCCCTCTGCCAGACGCCCATCACGTACACGCCATCGTGCATCAAGACGCTGGTTGAGCGCCTTCAGCCTTTTGAGCTGTCCAAGGGCGAGGCTCTCATGATTCTCAACCTGCGGCCTGCCTCCGTCGCCGCTCTCAACACCGTTCTCGAAGATATGGGCGATCGATACACCGAAGCTGAGCAAGAGGACCTGGTCGCCATCATCTCCGAAGTCCTCGGCCAGTTCGACGAACCAGAAGAGCAAGAGGCTGCTGAAGGCGATACATCCATGCAAGACAATACGGAAATAGCCTCTTGAAGCTCGAGTCTACAGGGAAAACCATGACAGCACGTGCTGCGCCCCCTCACAGAATGGTGCAGCCACTATCAGTCTGGCCTGCGGCTGCCATGGTCATCTTGATCGCCGTTGCACACATATCTTCAAATGCGAGCTTGAGGAGTTCCCCCGTCAATGCGGAACACTCCACGTAGCGATCGGCTCTCAGACTTTGCGCCATCTGATAAGCCTCCTGCGGATAAATGATGCCGTTGGGGTCCGTGTCGGACCGCAAATCACGCTTCAAGCCGAGAACGATAACCGGGAGGCCATCGATGCGAGGCAAGCTCTTCTTCACTTCATCAATCCACTATGTGGTCTGTTAGTGCATCTGGGTGGGCAATCGCCTCAAGTTGGGTCACTCACGTAGCGCTTCATGTTGAGCAGGCTCAACCGCTGGCTAATGTCATAACAAATGACGATGACGTCTGGGTCCGACAGACGCCAGTTTTCAGGACTCGATGTGTCTCGGAATTCCAACCGATATTTTCTGGTACCCAGGTTGATGTTGAAAATGAATGGCTGGTCAATGTCGCGCAGCAGCGGGATCGGATTCACCTTCTCGCCCGCACTGAGCCGCCTATCTCGGCAGTCAGTCACATGCGCCTGGCCACAGTGTAGCTCCTAGATGAAAGAAATACATACGATAAAAACGTCGTCTTGCCGCATTTTTCGTCGCCTACTAGCAGTAGTTTGATTGTCTCTGCCTGGATTACCATATTTGGTGCATTGTGTAGAGTTTGCCCTCGTCCGCGTCCAGATGGTCTGCCGAGAGATAAGGCGGCTGGCTGCCCGCTGATAATGACTTTTTGCGCCACGCTAATCTTGGACTACACAAACTCTCACCCTCCTTCGTCAAGACTCACGACACCGAAACCCACGCCCCAGTTTTACCCTCTGGGGCCCTGCAGCAACTTTCTTTCCAATGAGGCTGTGACACACTAAATATATGTCATTTTTTGTATACTATTTTATGATTATATGAAGCCGTTTCTGCGGGCAAAACGGCCGAGTTGCTGCCCAGAAGCCATCGCTCGAGTCACAGGCACACCGCGCCTCTGCGCAAGCTTTTCAAGCACCCCGCCGGCAGCATATCTCAAGGACAGCGCCAACAAGTCACGGAACCAGATGGATCCCACCAACTACAATAGCTGGACTAAGCTAGGCCTCGTAGAGAGAGTCCGACAGCTCGAGGCCGAGCTGCAAAGAAGACCAGCCCTAGCGGAACCGGAGCCAAGAGCTCAGCAGGATGACGAAGTCGACGCGGCGGCACCGGCACCAGGGACGACGAAACCCAAGGTCAAGCGCAAGATGGACCCGTCAAAGTACTCGACGCGCTTCATCGCGCTGAAGCTGGCCTACCTCGGCAAGAGCTACGGCGGGTTCGAGTTCCAGGCCATGGGCAACCAGCCGACCATTGAGGAGGAGCTGTGGAACGCGCTGACAAAGGCATGTCTCATCTTCCCAGAGGATGAGAAGATTGTCGACTTTAACATTTGCGAGTACTCCAAATGCGGACGCACAGATAGAGGCGTCAGCGCATTTGGGCAGGTCATTGGCATTCGCGTAAGGAGCAACAAGCCACTGCCGAAAGAGCCCAAGCAGAGGGTAGAGGAGGATGACACGGGAGAACAAGCAGAGCAAGACCAAGAGCAAGAGCAAGAGCAAGAGACCAAGGAGAAGCCATTTGACCCCATTGCAGACGAGATACCTTACCCCATGGTCCTCAACAGACTACTGCCGCCTGACATCAGAATCCTGGCCTGGTGTCCCTCACCACCCCCCGACTTTTCCGCGCGCTTCTCCTGTCGCGAGCGCCAGTACCGCTACTTCTTCACCCAGCCTGCCTTTTCACCCGAACCCTCGGCCGCCGGAGCCCTTCCGTCAGGCTGGCTAGACATTGACGCGATGCGCGACGCGGCCAAGCGCTTCGAGGGCGAGCAAGACTTTCGCAACCTCTGCAAGGTCGACCCGGCCAAACTCATCACCAACTGGAAGCGCACGATCTTCGAGTCCGACATTGTCGAGGTCAAGGACGCAGCCACCGCGCTACCGTACGTCGCCGCCGCGGGCTTCTCCCCGGACAATCTTCCTGGCGAGGGCTTCCCAAAGGTGTACTACTTTCACGTGCGCGGCTCGGCGTTCCTGTGGCATCAGATTCGGCACATGGTCGCCGTGCTCTTCCTCGTTGGGCAGCGGCTCGAGAAGCCGGAGGTCATCAGCGAGCTCCTCGACGTGGAACAGTTCCCGCGCAAGCCGGGTTACGCCATGGCTGACGAGGTGCCGCTGGTTCTGTGGGACTGCATCTTCCCGGACCTCACCGCGGCGGCTGACGCGGAACCGCTGTCGGCGAACAACATGCACGTCGACAGCATGCAGTGGATCCGGGCCGGCGCGGAGACATCCTCGCGGATGCGTACCGGTCAGTTCGGCCCGTTTGGCGCGCTGGACGGCATGTGGAAGGTCTGGCGCGGGCACAAGATGGACGAGCTACTGTCGGGTCGCTTGCTGCAGCTGATGGCGGAGCAGGCGGCCGAAGGCGAGGATGCGGTGGCGCGGCAGGAAGAGAAGCAGATGCAGCCGTCGTCGAAGAAGAAAGCGGCACTGAGCGTGAGGCTGTACGAGGGCGGAAACACGGGGCGGCCGGCGGGCAAGTACGTGCCGTTGGAGAAGAAGGACAAGCTGGAGTCGCCGGATGAGCTGAATGACAAGTACGCGCGGCGAAAGGGGTTCGCAGACGCAGCAGACATGCGGGCTAGGCGAAACGAGGGCAAAGATGCTCTGATGCAAGATGATGAGTAGGATGTAGAAAAATACAGGATTGGGTGAATGGCACATAGAGCATTGGGTAAATAAATAGTGAGTTGGAATTTGACACTACAGCGGGATACGCTGTGGATATACATCTATATGCAGTCATCATCGGCGTTAAAAAATATACACAATTGATCCTC
Organism: Cordyceps cateniannulata; assembly: GCA_028828415.1. Classification (NCBI taxonomy): domain Eukaryota; kingdom Fungi; phylum Ascomycota; class Sordariomycetes; order Hypocreales; family Cordycipitaceae; genus Cordyceps; species Cordyceps cateniannulata. Next base: position 528,375 of record JAPHMX010000002.1, read on the forward strand.
CGAACCGCCCTTCTATAAAACCGGCGTCTTCTCGTCCCTCTTCTCGTACAGACACTCTCTCGCGCCACGCCAGACAGCCTCCACGATGCGCCTCCGTGGTAGCAGCCCGGGGAAGACAACCACTAAGTCCTCCTCGCCCTCCACCACCACAACCAGATAATATCTGACCTCGAAGCCGCGAAAGGCCTCGTTGACCAACACGTCGCGAATCTTTTCCGTCGGTATGAAGCGCGTCGCGGCGCCCGGCGCCCAGTAGTCGCGGCTGCTCTCGCGCGTCTGCACCCCGAGCCCGCGCATCACGAGGAGGCTCTCCTCCGCGTGCACGCGGCGCGCGAGCAGCCGCAGCGCAATCACGGCGCCGGGGAGCAGCACGGGGAGCGGGATGGCGGCGGCGGCGCGGGCGAGGGCGACGCCGGTGGGGGATCGGTGCAGGGCGTCGCGCGCCCAGAGCAGGGTGTCGAGGGTGAGGAGGTCGCGAGGAAGGACGAGGGGGAGCGCGGGCGCGGGCGCGGAGAGGTAGGATTGCGACCAGCGCGCTTCGAGGAGGAGGATGGTGAGGATGGTGAGGCCGAGACGGAGGAGGAGGAGGAGCAGGCGCAGGATGTGCAGGGTGACGGTGGGTGGTGGTCGTGTGGTGACGGTGAATTCGGTGGTGGTGGGCGAGGGCCGCCGGATCTGGAGGCGTGGGGGTGTTGTGAGCATTTGTGAGGATTGGAGGATTGGTCGGGTACGTGGTTTATGGAAGATGTATTGATATCATGGCTTGTAGTTGAAATGCATTGTAGATGGAAGATGAAGCTGGCGTTGAAGCTCCCTACCTGAAAGAAAGGTGGGGAGCTCACCCGCCAATGCCAGCACATCATTGGTCCCACCCAACACAGGTATATATTGCAAAATAGCTCGGCCCTGTATCGGCTGTAATGGCTCAACTGGGAAACCTCTCGTACTTTTCTCACACTTGGCAATCGCACCAAACACCGTCAGATCCCCCTCTGCTGGCGCCCAGCTCGAACGCCGCGGTGGCCGCCCGCTCGCATGGGTAACCTGCGACCGTCGGATTTTAGGGACAGATGATATCTGTCTTGCGGCCCTCAGCACTGGAGATGACCCTTGAGGGAGGCTTCACTCTGCAGAGAACTCTCCCCCGTCGCGTGGCGGGCTGGATCACGACCCGGAGGGGAATTTTGGGCTGGTTGCGTGAGAAGGAGAATCTAACCAATTTCTTTTTTGCTGGGCGCGATAAATATTGGTTTTCTCAACTGAATTCGGTGCTATACTTTTTTTCTGTGAAATACTTTGTGGTGAGTGTGTAAAATCCATTTTTGTTCTATGCTGCTTGGAATCGAACGCTCTGGTTGTGTCGTGGAGCCGACTTACACGTGGCGGCCTGTGTGTGATCTCTACTAACCTATATACTCCGTAAGCAGCAATGCAATGCTAATAAATATAGTTCTCCTTGCTAATATTTTGACCTGTTGCTCTGTCTCTTATGTAGCCGTATTAGAGGTGCTAATAATTGTCTGTTCGTCGCAACCGTTATGCTATCCGCACTGCCGTTGTCCGTCTGCACTTTCTTGCCTATTCGAGTGAGGCTTTAAGTTGATGAGAAGAATGAGAAAAACATTGGTATAAAATTCCACTCCCAAATTTGTGGCGTGCTCAAGCATCATTTTTCTCCAACTGAATTATATCTTGAGCCCTTGCGCGGCTATTTGCTACAGCAACCAATTCAAACCGACCGTCTTGCTGGCATGGCCATCAGCGCCGCAGCTACAGAGCGTCGAGATGACCCTCTTCTGGTTCGCCAAATGCTGGAAAGTCAAACCCTCGTCGGCTTTCCTTGGGCAAGTTTGTAGATGCAGAAACGCAGCACGAATAAGTTGCATATGCTTAATGATAGCCATAGATTTATGATAATAGTCCGTAATATATTGTCAGTGACGTGTTTATAGCCATAGTAATCCTGCTTGCTCAATCTAGTCACAACCCCACGACATTGTAGCTGAGCGCTGTACTGCCTCGAACGATTTCAACCAGTTTTACCATCTGGACGAAGAAAGCCCAAGTACAATCACGATATCTCTTCTATTTATCCAGCACAAGCACCTCCACGTTGCCCAAAGCGCCGCTGTCTCTGTTGATGGTCGGCAGGATGACGTTATACGGGGCATCGGCGGCTGGGCGGTAGTCCTCAAGCCTGAATTCATTCAACTTTTTACCCCATGGGCAATTGAAGTAGATGCCGCAGATCTTTTGCCCACCCAGGTACAGGCTGAATCTGCCTTCAGCGCCAGCCGCCTCGTCAGAACGGCCAACCGCAGACACTTTCCCCGGCAGGCCTCCTGGTGCAACGGTGATGTTGTTGACTTCGTCCTCACTGACTTCGTTGTTCTTGTTGTCCCCCACATAGAACTTGCCCCTGGAATTAATTAATCATGGAATTCCTACAGAACACTCTCTATTCATGTAGGAACATAGGGGCTCAGTCAACTTACCAAAGAATTTTGGCATCCTGCACAGTAATAACTCCAGATTTAACCCTGTTAATTATAGAAACAGAAACCCATTGTGCGTAAGCCATGTTTCTAGACTGTGATGCGTGAGAGCTGCTTGCTTTGTTTGGTGTAGTGTTGAAAGAAGGAATGACTAATGAAGCTGGATGAATGCAAAGTGTCCAAGAAGTCGACGAAAAAGCTCATGATTTTATACAAGAAAATTAGCAGCTCAACAAGCCTCAAGTAGCGGCCCAATTGAGCCGACCATTCGGAATGGTAACTTGCATTTGCCGAATTGCCTTTGCCAGCTGAGGTTCCGCGTGAGCTCCGACCCGCTTACTTGTAAGCTGCGCAGCTGTTCTTGGCTATGAATACGAAGCTGCCTCGGGTTTCTTGGCCGTTAACACTTTTGTTAGCATGGCTGGGGCTACCAAATGTCATGACTCGGGCGCACGAAGGACCAGCAGAACCGGGCGAGGCAGGATTTGCTCGTTTGGGCAGGCTGAAGTAACTATACAGCTAAAATAGCCAAGGAGTAACTTGGATTGAATCTATTATCTTATATTCCTATATTATAAGTTCAATCTTGCTATACCTCTATCTCTATATTATGCTTTACGAGCGGTTCTTATGTTATACTCTGATATAGACTCGAGACTATAGTGGATGGAGCCATTGAGCTCGGAAACAGTTGGTCCGTATTATTCATTCGCCACGTTGGTTCCGTCCAGGCACTGCCATTCGGCAAAGTAAAATGTCATGATACTTGGAAGCAGGTCTTATTCAACTCGTGTTGACAGCCGATATATGGCATGATGATATTGTCACGCAGACAGACTCTTTAACAACACTGCGCCTCGCTATTTAAACTTGTCATCTTCCTACTTCTACTTCCAACGGCTACCACTCAACTGCCAGACTAACAAAATCCTTACATATTTTATACCAAAAACTAATCATCTCTAGCACAAGATGCGAGTCGGTCTAGACACCTTTGTGCTGGGCAAAATCCCAGTAGCTCTGCTATTCTGGAAGGTGGCTTCCGGCCAGAATGTGCCATTTTCTAATGGTTTAACTCTTGGTCAAGGGTTAGTTGAGCTTCAATTTGCTATTCACTCACACTGCGTTCTTCATATTTTAACCTTCCTCATAGCTACAACACCTATTTGAATGAAGGCTGCCGTCATAATGTGGTCAATATCTCGGCGAAGTCTGACTCGTCATCCCCGCAAGTCGAGGTTAAATACCAAGCCATTCAGATAAACAAATATGAGTACGCCTCTTTGTACCTTGCTCACGTCTGAAATTACAGTTACTTACCCACTATAAATAGGGACCTCGTCGAGATCCTAGAAACCAGTGCTGGTGCCGCTGTCAAGGCCTCTGTAGAGTCCGGTCCCTCTGCGAGCACGGCTGCATCATTCCTAGACAAGAGTTCCGTGAGTATGGCTACGGTCATGGGTCCAACTTTCAGTCGAGTTACCTTTTGACACATTGTCTCCTCACATTAGTTCGAAAGCAGCTCTCTGACCTACGTGGTCCAAGTCGACGTGGAGCGGCAGGTATCGTCCAATGCTGCCTACACTCTCAACTGGAACAATGACCCCGATCCCGCAGTGAACTACTGCGATCGGTTTATCAGCGGTAAGCACCAGCGCTAAGCACATTAATTTCTCGCTTGAGTATGCTTACATGGACGTCATCAGACTTCGTCAAGGGAGGCGCTCTGTTCGCGCGTGTCGACATTAAGACAACCGACTCTTCCAAGCACAAGGAGCTAAAACAGGAGTAAGCAATTGCGGATGCTTGACGAGAGAAATAGCATGAGGACGTTAACATCATAAAAGAGCCAAAGCTGCATTCTCTGCTTTCGCAGCCGATTTCGAACTGACACAGTCTGTCAAGACGAGCATGACGAAAATAGAAAAAACGTCCGAGGTTCACATGCAGTTCCATTACGTTGGCGCACCATCAGAAAGGGAGAAAGGGGTCGTGAACGGCAATGCTAGCGACGCGCCCCAGCTGGTTCAGCTGAAAAATATCGCCGACGACTTCCTTGCCCGAGCCAAGGACAGCGAGTGGAAACGTCGGTTAGTTCCAACCAGACGGACGTAGACCTTGCTACAATAACTTATTGACTTTGATTCTACAGTGCGGTTCTCCAAAAATACACGAATGTTCAAAACTGGAGCGACCAGTTCAAAGTCCCAAACTATGAACGGGCCAAGCAAATTGTAAGTTGTTTGATGCCGCCGTACCTCTCTTTCGCCCACTTCTGTTTGGCTTCTGTTATTTTTCTTCCAAGCTAAACAGCGTATACAGAGCATGGATGTACACAAGGATAGTAGCAACTACCGAGTCATGTTGCACGACGCTCAACAGGGTAAGCACTCCAATTACTCCTTTGCCAAAGGCGCATAATAATACACAGCCGCTTACAACCGCAGTTTCTCCCGAAAACTTCGTTGGTGGTAATAATGAGAGGAAGAAGATTCTTGAATTCATTGCAGCGGCTCTTTCAGCTTTTGGAAAATGGGTAAAAAGACGGCTCTCAGGCGCACCGAAGAAATGAGCGTTTCGTTAACCTTGATTGCATAGGTCGACAAGGTCACCGTAGATCCAGCAGCAGCAGAGACACTTCCGACCATTGATCCCTCAAGCGAGTATATCAAAACCTTTTTGGTGAGTCCCAAAGGGTCCTTTGCCGTTTCTTTGGGGCTACATAACTACTCACACATGTTGCAGGGCTCACTTCAGACAACCAACTATACTGTTCAATCTTTCGCGACTGAAAACCACGTCGTCACCAATGGTAAGCTGCCTGGAAAGAAGGAAAAGCAAAAGAAATAAAAAACGTTGTTGGCCGACAAGAAAGCTGACCAACCAACTTCACAATTTGCAGTCATCGAAACCTCGCTGCGTCCTGGCGCGAAAAAGATTGCCGACGCCGAGGCTTTTGACTTTAACACCGCTCCAGGCAGCATCAAGGTCGCGTTTGGCAAGAGTCTGCAGGGGGAGTCGTACGTTTGCCTTCCCGACCAGCCCATGGCACCGGGCTACCAGACCGTTTCCGAGCTCTGGGGCATGAAGAAGTCAACTGGTCTTTTCAACAAGCCAATTCACGTCCTACCCATTCACCAGGCCGGAGTTATCCGACTCAGCATGGAGGATAAGGCTCCGCAAGACACCTTGTTTACGTTCTATACCAAGTAGTTAGATATGTGGCTAGCTAGATTCGCAGTAGGGGCTGAAGTTGGCAGCGTACCCTTGTAGGGTATAAACAATACTTACACATCGTCACCCCTAGTACTCACTTGTTGCTATTGTCTTGCTTGTGACTAAGAATTGGACATGCCGTGATTAGGTGCAGAATACACCCCAAATAGAACTTGCAGCGTAGGATCAAGTTGAGTGTTGTACAAGGTACATTTTGCAAATTTGCCTGCGAAAACCAATTTGGGTCAAGATTTCGTATATCTAATATTGTAGAATTTTATCAATTTTTGTAGACTTTTGTATCTTTTGTATATTTTTGTTGTGATAGTTGTTGTCAGGTTACTATAAGTACAGTTCCCGGCAGGGTCCCCTCAACCCCCTCCTCGTCACACGCGTGGTTGAAGGCCATCAAATTCCCCAGCCGAATTCCCAGGTAATGGCCTCATTTGCTTCACTGCTGCGTTGCGCGGGACTCAACCCATTCTGTAACCTGGCCGACTGCTAGCTGGGGAGAGTCTTGGTGCTGTAGGAGAAAGGACATGACCTCAGCCGGGCTTATTTGTCGCTCCGGTAACCTGGAGGCGAACAAGTCTGCCAGCACATGCAACTCGTCTTTGTCATCCTCTTCATTCTCAAGAGACTCTTCGGTAGGGTTTACCGGGTTTCGGTACACGAGATTGAAGAGGTCTTTGGCTGCGTTTCTGTCAGCCAGCGGGAATTCGACTCGGACGTCAATGCGGCCAGGCCGGACAAGGGCCGCATCCAGTCGTTGTACATAATTCGTCGTCATGATGAGTATGCGACCTTCCTGAGACGACACCCCGTCAATGATATTCAGGAGCCCCGACATGGTAGTGCCAGCGGCCGCATCTGTCGGGCGGTGCATTGCGTCGCTCGACACGGCGCGGTTCTTCGCAATGACGTCGACATCCTCGAGCAAGACCACGCATCTTCCAGGCAACTTCTCAAATAGCTGCTTGAGCCCATCATCGGTGATGCCCGAGACCTGGATCCGGTAAATGTCCAGCTCAAAGTGTCCGGCGACCGACAGGCTGAGGCTCGTCTTGCCCGTGCCCGGCTGGCCGTAGAACAGATAGCCGCGGCGGTACGGGATGCCGCGCTGCGCGTACCACCGCTGCGTCGCCGGATTGACGAAGCGCGCCATGTCGGCGACGAGCCGCTGCTTGGTGCCGGCGTCGAGGGCCACGGTGGCGAGCGGCCGGGCCACGCGCGAGGCTTCCCGCGCCCAGGCGCTCCCGTGGTTGCCAAAGATGGCGACGCGCTGCTCCGTCTGCCGCAGGTGCAGCTGCCGGCATTCCTCGAGGAAGGCGCGCAGCGGCGCGGCGGACCGGCCGAGGGACACGATGGTGACGTGCTCTTCCTGCTGCAGGCCGACCAGCATGGGTTGGATCTTGAGGTGCAGCGGTCGGCCGTTGAACCAGAAGAAAAGGGCGCCGTGCCAGGGCGAGAGCGTGATGCGTTTCTTGTTCTGGGGTGAGGCGGCCGTGGCAGCGTCTTCCTCAAGATGAAGACCGCGCACGCCGACGCGAGCAATCACAGAGCGGGCAGCCTTGTCTACTCCGGTTGCAAAGATCCAACCTTGTAGCATGTCATATGCCTCGTCCGAGTTGCGAATATGAACGGTGTAGGCTGTTTTCCGTTATTAACCATGCCGGCCTTTGCTTGCGCTCTCTACTCGCTGTGTTGGTGTTGGTCACTCACAGTATTGTGCGGCCAGAATCTGTAGTGCCAAGTGCGCAATAGGCTTTAGCAGCACTGCAATGCCAATCATGTACAGCCATGTCTCATAGTGTCCCTGAATCCAGGTCGGCAAAATGTCTGTGGGAAGAATTGGCAGCATTCCGTCAAGGCCAGGTTGTCATTGAGGTTGAAAGCTTGGATGCCACTGGTACAGATGGGTAGTATATTCTTTCATACACTCAACTCAATACTACCACAACGCAAAATAACCACTGATCAAGCCAGATTAACAGGGGGTTCCCGCTTCTGCTGGGCTGTGTCATTGCTGCTATATATCCACCTGCCGGGCGGTGCAAGGCGAAGCCGCATAGCAAGTATACTATACAACAAAGGCATATATATACATATATAATATTCTAATTATCTGGGCCGGTTATGCTTTAAGTGATTACTCGAGCTAGCGGCTTTGTCTTGGTAAAAATGTCGTAAATTCGAGGTCCATACTCTAAAGTCGCTTACTTGTTAGCAATATTGTAGCGCCAAGACACCACAGGGAACGCAAACTGCATGTTATTCTAAGATTATTTATTTATCAAGTATACTAATTACTATTCTCTTTTAGTACATCTGCCTCTTATCTTTTTTATATAAATCGATTTATAGTACATGTGTAAAATCCATTTTTTCGTAGTTGCTTATTGGATTCGACCCTTTGCTTGTGCTGTGATGCAATGCCTGACTTACACGCTTGCCGGCGGCCCTTCCAGGGACTTTATACTAGCCGTCATCATGTTTGACACGCTATAAAGCTTAAACTCTTTACGGGGCGTAACACCTTTCTAGCTTGGTAACCTTTACTTATTATTCCCGCCTGTCGATTGCCTGTAAAAAGTTATCCTGACTCTCCAACCGCGTCTCGCTTTGGGTGTTGTGGCCGACTGGATTGATCGCGGGCCCCCTCCCTCCCCGGCCTGCTGCAAATATACCACCAAATCAGCCACCTGATGAGATCAACAGTTGTCAGATCGCTAGCTAACGCGTCAAATCTGCAAAAGGATAAGCCACGTCGATACCTCAACTACCTCGTCAATGGGGCGTCCAGAAGAATTGCCCATGGAGCGCGACAAAGGACAAGAGACGGCCTGCACCGGAGAACCAGGCGCAGATCGCCGCAAGACACCCCCTTCTGGTGGCAGAGAGCCTTTGCCAGTGCCTGTTTCGGTGTTTCTATATCGAGTCATTGGCAACGGCGGCCTCCACGGGGATTATGCTCGCGACACGCAGCCGAGAGTCTTTCCCCAGTCACTCTATCTCTTTGTCCACGATGGCGGCCTGCACAGACACATTGCTTGCAGCCCCTGGGTGCACATATGGCTGCTATCTGGCGCCTTCTTGCGCATCAGCATCGTCTTCTTGGTGCTGCTCGCCCCTTCTATAGTGTGCGGTCGCGCCGTCGACTTGGCCTACCATGGCAGACTGGCCGACCTGGGCTATCTGCCGTGGTATCTGCCATTCCTGCCATTGATCTTCATCTACACGTCTACCTACGAGCTGGCGATGTATCTTGGTTGGTTGTACTTTCGAAAATTCGATACGCAAAACTTTGGCCCAAGTTATCGCTTTCCTATCCTATATCTATGTTTACGCGCCATAGAATACATCATACAGTTACTGCCGATCAGCCTTCTGAAAAGCCTTTGATAGTCCAATTTTTTTTCTTCTTCTTTGCCTCAATTGCTAATTTCACAGATACATGACTATTTTGAATGCTTCAACACCGCGTCGGTGAGGGCCCTTGAAGATACTCTCTGCACAACATGACGATGCATTAGACAACTGCGAACTCGTAACATTACCTCCTATGCCCGCTTACATTATATCCGGCGTTAATTCTATACGATCTACTATACGAATTGCCTTACACATGACTCAAAACGGGCCATATAGCTTGCAGGCGCTATAGTCCAAAGTGCGGGAGGCGTGATCAACTTCCACGGATGTGCGCCGATATTTCCGGGGTGGCGGAGCAGAGATCAGGCCATGGTTCGGGATGCATACAATTAGTATAAGGCGTAGTCGCCAGCCGGGCACCCAACCAACTCGTTCCGAAGGAGGAGCCCTTCTCTTCCCGTCTTGCCTTATGATATAGCTACATCAGCCACCGACTTCCGCACCTTCCTGAATAGGAATACATTGCAGGCCCCGATTGCCGGTTCTACTGAGCAGGATTCCGGTATCGACATGGGAGATCGAAGTTGCTACGGGGGCTTGGGTACCACCCACGCCTACTACTTCGTAGTTATTTAGTTGTGACCGCTGTCATCAAACACTGGCTCAGTTTTGCAGTCAAGAAAACCATATTGGGCAAGGATACGAAAGTTTCGCCCGACACTTTGCGCTGGCGCCAAGGCAGAACTCGTATCAACGGTGCTATTACGCACACAGCCCGATACCGACGTCCCCGTCCTACGGTATTCCAACAGTCTTCGGCGAAGAACAAACAGTCATATTTATCGGTATTTGCGGTAATTAGTTCCGTAAATGCGAGAAGTGGTCCAGATGCTGTTGGGTTGGGCGGTGAGCGTAACCTGCAGTAGTAAGACCAACACTCACAGCTCGTCGTGGGCTGAAGACAGTCAATAAGTGAAGAAGTTTCGGTCTCATAAAATACATATTATTAGTATTTGCTTCTAACAGTTAGCTCTAGTCTGAATCTGCTTGAATTCAGCCAACCGCGATACAGACTGTATGCTTTTTGCCAGTGCATGTCGGTAGTAGCTCAAGTGGGGGCACCTTGTTAGAGACAACAACCATTTTCAAAGAGATACATTTACTACACTCACACAGAGATATTGAGATGTAACTTGAATTCAATAAACAATTCTCCTAGAAATGTATCGAAAATCTCAAAAATTCGTCCACCACAAGCAGCTACCAAGGCCACTAAGAGCCGTCCCCGAAGAAAGGTCTAGAAATTGCACAATCTCAACAACCACCCCCTCCGCGCAAAGAATTAAGCTCATTCATATCTCTGATCGCTCCAGGAATCTACCAATGTTCCTGTTAGATCTCCGCCTTGGCAGGGGGAGCCTGCGCTGCCTTCTTAGCTCTCTGCTCCAGGAGCTCCTGCATGGCCAGCACCATCTTTTCAGAAACCAACTCCTTGTATCGCAGAAACTGCCCGTCCTTGGGCAGGTTCTGCACAATCTCCTCGCTGAGCCCAGTGACCGCGGCGAGCGAGGCGCTGTTCCCCAAGTCCCTGCCGATAATAGGGGGGATTTCCGGGCGGCCGTCCCGCGATTCCCTTTGCTCATCAAACAACTTTCCAAACTTCATCGCGATCAGCAGGTGGAGGGGACGAGCGTCCTTGATATCGGACTTCCACGGGTTGCGAAGCTCGTCTTCCTTGAGCGAGCCCTGCAGCAGCTTGGCGACCTCGACCGAGTGAAAGAGGGAGAAGAAGTTGATGCGATCCTCGGACAGTTTCGGCTCTATCTGGTCGCGCAGGTAGTCCCGCGGAGACAGGACGAGGGGGTCCAGTCCCGCTAAGCCCTTGGACTGACCGATGATGCAGGCGAGGGTAAATGTCTTTGGCAGGGGCAATGGCTGAGTCTTGAGATGAGCCCCAATGCTATTCAACTGTGCCTCGACCTGTGCCAAGTTGCCAGGCTTGACGCCAAATGCCGAGGCGCCGGGACGAGTGCCCTTGAAAACATCGGGTCGGTAATAGTGAGTGGCCATTTGGATAGAGGTGATGTTGCCAATATAGTCCTTGTTGAACGCTTCAGCCATGGGCTTGAGCGAGGCCTTTGTCTTTTCTCTCAGCGTATCCGGGAGGTCCAACAGGTAGGCCCGCTGGCTGAGAACAGTCTCATTTCGAACGGCAGCGCGAATTTTGGCGATTCCATTTTCGAGCTCGGTCTTCTCCGTCTCATTCGCGCTCGTCTTCAGGGCGTTCTGGCCCAGTGCAGTCAGGACACCGATCCTCTGCGCGCCCTCGGAAATAACAGCGAGTTCCTGAATCGACAGGGAGCTGTTCAGCTTGGCCCGGAAAGACTTTTCCGTCGAGTTAGAGTCCTCCGTGCTGTCCGAGTAGATGTAGGTGTAGACGTGATCGCCGAGGAATCTCTCCCATTCACTGTCGCGTTGCTGCACAAAGGCCTCCTTCTCGGGCACCGGGGGGGCCTTGAGGGCACTGACAAACCAGCGGATAAGGTGGATAGCAACGCCGAGAGGAGCGAGGGGAGTGAACAATAACGCGTCACCCATGTAGCAGAGGGCCGTATCCTGGCCATCAATGTCACCTTTCCAAGCCTGGGAAGCAAGGTTTGCGGAACATCCAGCAAAAGGTATAATGGATGTCACAGCTGCGGTCTTGTCCAAGATATTCACGTCATTTTTGAAGGCGTCGACCATGCCCTTGATCCAAAAACCAATACCAGCAATAGCAAGGCCCCCGTTGACTGTCGCGCCCAATTTGAAGCTTGGCGACTTCGGTGTCAGCGGCTTATATCCCAACGCCTTGGTCCGAATGTCCTTGATCGAGTACTGCAGCGTATCCGATACCGACTTGAGCATTCCTCGGGAAAGCTTGGTGAACTCTTCTCCAGAGACTCTCTCGGCTAGCTCTACCGATTCGGGGCTCGGGGGGCCCGCAGTCCCGGGTTCTGCCCCAGGATTGACTGGCTCGGGTACCTTTTCACCCGGATTGACTGGCTCTGGTACCGTCTCTCCCCCCTCGGTACTCGGCGAAGTCTCAGACCCTGTTGATTCAGAAGGAATTAGCAAAACTTGGTTCAGCTGGGCTGGAGAGATGGTACAAGGTGCGCTGCAACTTACCGCCCGTTGACGAGATCTCAGATTTACCGTAGGACTCCTCGAGGACAGCATCTCCGCAGCCCAGGCCTCGTCTCCGACCCTGTTGTTTGCTGCATGCAATCACTTCGACGCTCTGTCTTAGGTATTTGATGTTCTCTTGGTGGGCGCCTTTGATGTGTTCACGGAACATCTCGTCCACTTCTGCCTTCTTCAGGCCGTTCTTTTTGGCCATCTCCTTCGTATTCGGAGCGGCTCCTCCCAATTGGTCGAATACTTTCACAACCTCAAAGCCCGGCTCAAAAGAGTCAACAGCAGCTTCCATGCGGGCATTTCGTACCGCCACCATGGCCTCGAATGCCCCGTCCTTAACTTTTTGAAAGATCTTAGGCTCTGTTCCTTTGATGGGATTCGCGCTCCATTTGCCGACAATAAACTCTCCTATTCTCTTAAAGAGTGCAGGGTAATCGCCCTTGGTCCCCTTGACGACCTTCTGGGGGTCAATTTGTCCCGTAATCTTCTTCTCCATCAGGATCTTCGCAGTCTCCTTGACATCAGGAAGATCCTCAGTCGGGAGAGAGAATTCGACCTTGGTACCTTTGCCTCCCTTGTTGCCTTTGCCGCCGTTGACCTTGCCGCCGTTGCTTGTGCCAGCATCTTCCACGACAAGTTCGCCATGGTTGATGTATTTGATGAATTCTTCCAGGGTACACGGGTTTCCACCCTTTCCGGGGCAACCTGTCGCGATTTCAGGGGTTCCGTGTGTCAATAAATCCAGTCTGTAGGTGTAATAGAGTAATAGCCGCTCATAGGCACCGGGGAGGCTGTAGGCGGCCGCGAGGGTGACATAGCCTAGAAGGGCAAGTACGAGCTGGAATCGCATTGTCGGATGCGTGAGTGTCAGCCAAGAGGCTGTAACTGTAATCGCTTAAGTGGTAAATCCTTGGATGATGTGTATGAGCTCCCGACATAACGAGGCGGTCGGAGGAACACATATATAGTAGTCCCTAGCAGATACCTCTCGCCATGTAGATCCAGTACATTCAAGAGTGGTTGCTTCGCGACACCACCATGAAGCCAGGGTAAGTTTCCCCATGAGCCTCAGAGGCTGTGCACGTTGCCGTGAGTCGGTGGCATAAAGCACGAGAACTTGCCCAGATATGCCATAAGTTGAGTAACCGCGAGTGTTCTAAGTTGTGAAGCTTTTTGACTCGCAAATCACAGACCACTTCCATGGAAGTGGCATTATGCCGAGACCGGGCTTTACAGTGGCTCTGTACTAATAATGGATGGACTATCTCTCGCCTGAACTATAGCTCAAGTGACTTAAAGGGCAATTCTTCCAATGTCTTGAAGGTGGGTCAGGAAAGCAAAGGCGACTCGCGAATCGTGTTCTTGATAGACCGATATTCGCTGGACACACGCGCCAGGCGCCAATATCGTCAACTAAAGTAACATGTATCAAACGCCTACTCGAAGCCTTATGCTACGAAGCCCTATATGCCTGACAGATTTATCGCGGTCGCGTACCGGCGGCTCAGTGGTAGAGTCAAAAACGTGCCTACTATCGTCCTCCCGCTCGAAGAAAAGCATATTGTTGACGCGGGGGAGACTTGGAGTTGTCGAAAAAATTCATAAGTTCATAAAATTGTACGCATGAATCGTTAATCCCTGGTGCTTCAAGCAACTCAATATCACTGCATGATAGCATTTGAAACTGCTACGCCTGATTAACATCAAGTCTCCACCTATATAAGAGTCCATAGTCAATAGCAAGAACGCTATGGTCAATAGCAAGAAAGTGGAGTGTAGAGAACTATTAGCGAAGTAGAAAGGTAAAGAGGCAATAAAGCGAACAGTGGGTAACCTGGCTTGAAAGCCTCGATGCATGCATTGTGTATACTCGGGGGGAAGAAATAAAGAAACCGAGTTAGCTAGGGATGTCCGGCAAGGCCGTCATTATGGCAAAACAGGTATGCGCAATGCCGATAAGACTATGCTAAGTGATAAAAGAGTTAAAGTTCAAGGGAAGAAAGTTATACTGAATGATAATAATATATAACAACTGGTACTGGCAAGGATGTCGTGGCCCATGGTGAGAGAGTGGCTTGTACTGAACTGAGTGATTAGTGTGAAAAAAGGCACTGCGAAACAGACAGTGTGCAACACTGATTTCAGCGTATAGATTGTATGACTACTAAAAATCTTATCTAGGATACAGGTACAGACATAAGAAGGTGTGTGCTGGGCAGAGTGCTATAACTAATAACGATATTACACCGGCAACTACAAGCGCGGTTAGCGGTTATAAAAGGTGTGTGTGGTGCGGGGCAAGGTGCCTGATAGCTAACAGGTGGTTATTATTCTGGCAAGGAAAGTTATGGTTACTGGTTAATGCCGAGAGATCAAGACACGGTACAATAACCCGGTTTTGTAGCAGCATGACTAAAATCAGGAACGAAGAGCCTTGTGGGGGTCTGGTTGAGCTTAACTGCCTGCTCGCATAGTGTGAAACGCATCTCCCAGGTCAGCGCATGAATATCGCCGACTCGTGCAGTAGTGACCTGATGTGACAAATTCCTATACTGTCACGCGAACTGGCAAGAGCCTTGGCATCATCGTCATTGCGAGTATGAATCAGGACTCTAACTGGGGCTTTTATAGCTCTTCACCACACCTGAGTAGTGGACGTGGAACATGCAATATGCCAATGTGCTGCATTTGGGCCTGCGCCTCTTATGCCATCTTTTTTTTTTTTCGGTATATGAAGATAAGTATATAGAACAACCTTAATAGACAGTCCTAATCTTAGAGCAGCCCTACGGCTTTATATTGCAGTGTAGCTAGGAACGTGCCAGGAACGTCGTGGACTTGTATATAGGCGCATAATAAGCTCTGCGCATAATACACGATTTTAAATAGAATACGTGGCCTTAGAAGAGAAGTTAATTTGATAATTCGTGAATTAGTAGATATATTCTCCTTTTTCTCTTACTGAGTACTTGAGAGATGCATTTCGATCTCGCTTCTACTGCACCGAGTTTACTATAGTTATTCCTCATTTTCAACTCTATCGCTATCCAGACTCAAGAACGTCTGACTGTTTCTATCCAGACTGAATATATTCATTCTAGGCATCACATCCTGTCATCAATCAAGATGGTTCGTATTACCACTGCCACTTTCTTAGCTTGTAAGTTCGCGGAGTAGTGACCCTCTGGGCTTTTATCAGGATTACAAATACTAATAGCATATTTAGTTGTTGCTCTTTCCTCTGCGTCCTATTGGGGCGCTGCCGATGGCGAGAGCTTTGCTGCTCGAGCGGATGCGCCAGCATCGAACTCGGAGGATCTGAAGCAACTGGATACGCTGATTGATGCTGTTGCAACGCTTTCGGACATGCTCCAGCAGCTGAAGCAAGGCGCTGGTGATGCCGGCGGCAAGCAGGAGGATAAGCCAACGGAAGAGCCCAAGGAGGAGGCTGGTGCTGCGTGAGGTTTCGCAACTTCCAATGTTGGGTTAAGGAAGCCCTTGCACGCAGATATTGACAATGTTAAACTACACCATAATACATTGAGTAATTAGATAGCTACTATAACTTATAGAGCTAGTTAGTTATTTCAGTATGCTGTTGCTTAAATTTGCCTCATGAAATTGTAGAAGAATTTTGTGTGATTGCTGGCGAGCGTTGGTAAAGATGGTTCTACATGATATAAACGGCGGCATCAAGTATGTAGACAATTGCGGCCATGACAGCTCCGGCCATTGAATGGACGTCCTGCCGATTAATGCGTTCTCGGGGACCCGCTTACACGGCGGCTCCCGGGCCTCTGGACCGGAACTGTTCTTCCGCCTTTGGAGTCAGTTGCCCTGGCCGCTTTGTCAGCGCGCAAATCCGCCGCGTTGACTCGTTCCTTGTACCGCAAAGTTGCATAGATATCTCAGCTTCGCACTTGGGTCGGATTGGAATCTTACTATACAACAACCAGCTCTCAGTCTCTGTCTACAGGTGTCCACTGAACTACTACTAAAGTACACGTAAAAAATGGGCTGAGATATCGACTAGTTAGAACGCTTAGCAGCAACATGTGGTTAAACTTTAAACATCAACAACAGACTTGATTACTGAATGGATTTCCTGAAAATATCGTCCCAGGCGCCGCACCTCTCGACTTCTCAAAAAAGAAAATCACTATTAATGATTAAAGCAAATTATTAAGTGAGGATTCCCTTTGTGACTTTCATCTGCCATGGCAGCAGTGCAGATCCCAGAACCAGTTCCAGCGAAAGCCTTGTAATGCAATGCGCGCGCTTCTCTTTATTAATGCGACTTAGCATTTATAAAGTAGTACGACTTTGTGCTAGTAAAGCAATGCGACTTAGCATTAATGAAGCAGTAGGTAACTACAGAAAATAAGTTTATGTAGTAAAGCTGTTGTCGGATTGTTTGTACTAGTACACGTGGTGGGTAGATATCGAGGTTAGCAACAGAAACGTATATATAACGACTTCTATTCCTAGACTTTTGGAGTAGCTTCCACTCTTTACTTCACAGAAAGCCTAGTATTCACACCTTACGAATTCATTCAAGATGTATAAAGGCTCGCTCTCTACGGTACTAAGCGCACTGCTATACCTTCAGCAAGCTAGTAGTAGTGTTATACCTACTGCAGATGGCCCTGGACCTATTGCAAAGGCTGTAGAAATCAGTCAAGAAGAGACAGTTCCTGGTCTGAAAAATATTGCAGGCAGCATTATTGGCAACAGCCCAAGCACTACGAGTGAGTAGAGCTACCTATACCAGAGACCTGGAAGCTAACATATCCAGATGGCTTCAACAGTGCGGCCAAGGTCAAACTGGTACGGCGAGAGGATCCGCCAAAGCTGAAAAAATTGGATGAACTTGCAACGTGGCTTTCAAAGACACCTGTTAGGGCCGACTGCGTTTTTGTTACTGTTGCCCGCCTCCTTGGCATAACGCCTGAGGAAGTTTCGCGTCGTACAAACGTTCCGATACCCCAGCCGGGAGATGGCGGTACACCTGAGATGTTTACTATTCTCTCCAAACTTGGCCTTGTCTTTCGTGTCTGGTCATATGGATCTCTTCCCCAAGGCGGGGGGGGTCCGATTCGGCCTATGCACCCTGGCCGGCCTCTTTATCTAGCATTTCCAAGAGCGACAGGTATGCCGCGTACCATGGGAGTTGCTTACTATCTTCCTAATGCGCGTGGAACTATTCCCCCCGGTGGAAATGGCCATGTGGTTGTCTGCACGTCAGTGCTATCCTCTTGACCCCTCCACCCACGCGTGCTACTAACATGATGAATCTGTAGAAACCCTGGAACGCCGTATGCACGCTACATTGACTATCAGGCAGACCCAAGCGGCCGTGATATTACGGAATCTATGCGCAACACTAGGATCTTTGCCTACTTCTCCATTGACCCAAATGCATCGACAGGAGACCTTATTACCACGCAGAGGCCAGTCATGGAGCAAATGGAGGCTGACGAGGAGAAAGCTCATCCTGCAACTCAAGATGACGGGCCACAGCTTGAACGCCCAAGTACTTCGGAGCCAGTGGATGTTGACGATCAACCCCAAGGAGTGACCCCGAACCCTCCCGAAGCAATGGATGTTGACACTGATCGACCGCAAGGAGTGACCCCGAACCCTCCTGAAGCAATGGATGTTGACACTGATGTCTCGGAAGAGCCTATGGACGTTGATGAGGAACTTCTTGAAAGTTGGAGAAGTGGTCAGTTCGGCAATGTAGGATGTGTTGCCGCTATTGCAGCTCTGACAGCACTTTCCAACAACAAGTTTGGGAGATCGCTCTCAAAGCTGAGTCTGAGGGCTTCTAACCAGGAAGGTAATTATGATTCCTCATACAAACACGTTGATCTGGCTAAGCTAAGATTCATCAAAGACGACTGCGGCCGCGCTCGCGAAATGGCCATCAAAATACCCAACAAGAGCCTGCCCTCATGCAGCAAGGTGAATAAGCTGGAAGTCGGTTTCCAGTTGGCCGACAAGAACTGGGCTGGAACCTATGACACCATCTCGGTCGCCTTTGCTTCGGAGAAAGACAAGAAAAACAAGAATGGGCAGCATCAGCGTCTCCAAATCGCCAGCATGCCGTCAGCAGGACTGCATGTGTGGAAGCCTGTCGATGTGAAGAAATTCTTTGGTTCAACTTCTGTCGCCTTACGTGACATCCGCTACGTCGGTCTCTATGACTTAAGCGCAGGTCTGGGTATAAGCGGCGATAGGTGGGAGTTTCAAGGTACGACAACCTCTTCTCCTTTTCCTCCAAACCGTGAGCCACTGAATCTATTTTCTGACGTAATACTGCATCAGGCTTGAAGTTGAGAGGACAGTGTGTTGGCGACAACAAGCAGGTTGAAGTCGATAAGTTCGCATCGGTCAACACGTATCTGCAACACTCGAATAAGAACAAGGGCAACCCTTGGATTTTCCAGATGCCCTTCTTCCCAAAGGTTGACGACGGCCACCGGGTCACGTCCGAGCTCGTATGGGCCGGGAACATGACCGTTAGCGATTGGAAGGCCACAGGTGTCCAGGGCGAGAAGGGCAAGGGTGAGAAGGACACCGCGACACCACCGGAATTTTGCTACAGTGAGGGCGGTTCCGAAGAGTGCAATGAGGTGAGCGACAAAGACAAGTATAACTAAGTCGCCAGCCGAAGCTTCTCGAGCGATATGTGGTCGCTATATTCTACTTAGTTGCACTTTTAAAACTCGACCCGCAAAACTGTAGTAAAGAGAATACTTTCCTATCTTATATCTATATCTACATGCCCTACGTACAGATTACTCCGTAGAGTATTATATGATACGGTTGCCCATAAGCACGAATGTAAAGAAGCCCTCCGATGTGCAACAAAAAAACCTTCTTTGCCTTAATTGTCGTCCTAGCAGACACAGCACTATTGTAAATGCTCCATCATCCTTCACCAAATGCCCCCCGCGTACTTGAAACTATGGACTAGGAGCTCGCATTGGTTCCTAACTGTTGCCAAATTAACTAGTTAGCTAGGAATCCACGTTTCTATATAAGTCAAAACTATGGTATTACTGGTACATACGACCACAGATGAGGGAAAATTCGGGGTCCCGTCTGCTCCCCCATAGACAAGCCCTCAATCGGCAGATTAGTAGTTGGGTCGGTGACGACCGGCTGTTGTATGTTTTTTGCCTTTTTTTTTAAATTGTTTTTTGTTGCGTGGACTTTCTCTTTTCCCGTTTAGCATACAGTCACCGTTGGGGTTGGCGGTCCCTTTTTTTCTCAGCCCTCCTTCTCGACGGCGGCTCAGCCTGGTCCGGTATTCTGCACTGCTTCTCGTTCCTCCTGCAAGAGACCTCCCCCGCCCGTGCAAGATCGAGTCAACAAAACTGAACTGAACAGCTGCTGGAGCGATCCTTGCAGCCGCATAGGCTTTGAGCTTGTGGGGGAGTGAATCACCAATTGCGTGAAGGAAGCCCTTGATCTTGGGGCGACTTAATCCTTGACCACCATGCAGGCACCGGCTTATATAATGAGGTGAACCCTGCCATCTCGTGAACAGACAGGAGCATTTCTCCCGAATTATCCGCTCGTGAGCACCAACTCTATTCCAATAGAGTATTGCAAAACGCCAATCTTACCTCCTCACGCAATGGATCCAGGCTCGACAACGACCGCGATGCCACTGTTTGCAGCAGCACCTGGCGACGAGGAAGTTCATGGCCACTTTGGTCTTCGTCGCCATTGTGGCCTGTGCAATGTCTTATTCACGACCTCTGAGACTATATTCTTGCGTAAGACTGCCACGTTTGTAGCCACACGGTGCGCCTTCCCAACGCCGCTGACCTTGCAGTCCTCGGCAACAATGGTTTCGCGTCCTTCTCCAAGCGCCTGGGTCCGTTTCAATTCCCCGACCACGGACGCCTCCTCCCAGGCAAGACCGGGGTCCGCCTTTGCCCAAAGCAAGACTGCAGCGTCTGTGCCAGATCTGAGGCCTCGACAGTCCACTCGCGTTGCTTTGACGCGATCGCTAGAGGCCGGTCGAGCAAGGCCATGGACTACTTGTGGATTATGACGGCCTGGCGCTCGCCATGGCGCACAGCTCCTTACCTTGGTCTGGAGGACGAAAGATTGACGGCCTGTTCCTCGATGACTGATGGGCTTGGCATCTCTCCGATGAAGTCGCTCCCCTCGGAAGTTCACGACATGATCTACAGATACGCACGAGACAGCCCATTTTGGCAGTACTGTATGTTGTCTGATGTAGCCCAGAGCCTGCTCAAGATTCCCGACGAGCTCATCTCCATTCCTCTCTGCGACGTCTCAGCGTGGACCCGCGACAGTCAATTGGAGATGATGGCGGGCGAATGTCGGCCTCTTCTTCGTCTGACAATCGATTCATGGGGCATCTCGAAAGTAGAAAGCCTCTCGAGCACTCCGGAGTTTACCAAATGGCGGACAGACTACCGTGTCTACGTAATCGCAGATCGCAGCCGCACTGTCGGAGTCATTGCCCATCTGAAGGTTGGTAAAATGTGAAATTCCTTTGAGTTGTTCTGGATGGTTAACAGTAAACAGGGCGATAGACTTCGTCTGGAGCTCCCCGAGGGACATTGCGGCTTCCAAATATGGGACACCCCAATCGGAACGACAGCCTACAAGTTCAGCACTCTCATTTCGCCGGCCGTGGATCTGGACTCTCCCCATTAACAACGCATACTATTCATCAGCTCCCCTGAGTCAAGTAAAACAAATCATTGTCTTCAAGCACGTGTCCACTGGATTCTGCATGGGGCTTCTGCTGAAGTATGAGAGCGGCGCCCGGCGAGCACTGGGAGAGTGCCGGGTAGGGGTTGATCCTTCCGATTGCTATGACAGCCTGGAAGAGGTGCGATTTCGTCAATGCGAGGTTAGTAAGGTGAAGAGAGTCATGAGGTCTAGTTATGAACACGCAGCGGGCCGTCAGAAGACCGAGGTAAAGAGTGTGTTTAATACCGCTGAGCACTCTGATGACCGTGACGGATGGATGAGCCTTGAAGCGAGTGGCGAGCTGGAATTTTGGTTTTCGCTCAATGAGACGTTTTTGAGTGTAGTTTCCCAGGATCAAGCGCCCGTAGCAGAGTAATTGGGTTTTTCTTTTTTCAGTAGCCTCTATTCTACCAACTCAGACGTATAGTGCTTGGCTAGTCCTGCGCGCAAAGGTTGAGCAGTGAAGTCTTACAACGGATATCCCTAATATATAATGTAAAGAGATATAACAGTAATAACATCTAACTTGGTAATAAAATATAGCTAACATCTTTTATTTCTTTTTTGAGATTAATATTAGTTTAACAGTAATTTAATAAAAACTGAAAATGCGCCCCATGGTTCGGCAGCGGACCGGCATAATTGAGCAAAAGCCGCGGTTATGATTGTGTGGAAAATGTTTATAATAGATCGCCTATCAGCCACTCGATGTGGCAAGTAGCTACGCTATCTATTGAAACCGCGCGCTACAGCATTCCGAAACCGGCTCCTACCTAAGTTCTCGGCACCAGATCATACTTGCCTCCTTGCTTATCATACTTTTGAGCGTAGTCGGCGACGTCGAATCCCCAGTCCCCCTGGCCACCAGTGTATCCCGGAGCGCAGACAGTCTTGTCATTGGCCATCAGCGCTTTGCAGTAAGGCCTGTCTTTGTTAGTGCCATAGACGGACGAGGGCTAAAAAGGCATAGTATACGTACCCCAACGCTCCCGTGAACTTGATCCGGAACCAGGTGCCATCCTCAGCCCCTGGAGTACCAGCCTTGCTAGGATCATACTGCTTGATCTGGTAGGTACGGTAAAGACCGTTGAGCGTGCCTCCCTGGGAATTCTGGGACGGAACGCTGACGGGGAACAAGAAGGCCCTAGGAAAACAGGCGTCAGTAACAGGGTCAGCGCTTTGCCACTGGGTTTGTATATACTTTTCACCGCCCTGCAAGGTGGACGCAAATGGATACTCTTCAGGAGAGTCATTGTCCTTGCCAAACCCCCAAGAAGGATTCGGTCCAGGAATTTTGGTCTTGTACTTGGCCTTGCCCCTCTTGAACGGCGAAGCACAAACGCCGCTAGTTCTACGATTCTTCTCAATCACCTTGGCGACGACACGCTGTCTGTTGTGAGTTAGTATTTAGTAGAAGAGGGCAGAAAGAGAGAGAGAGGCAACGGTAAGTAGAAGGGGCGGGAGTACTGCCTGCAGGCAACTTACAGGACCTTGGGAGCCCCCAAGCACAGCATTGCGTAGCAATCAGCTTCAAAGGGAAGTTGGTTCAACTTGCCAGCTTCCATCTTCAACTCTGCAATAATGGGGTTATTCGGATCATCACCGGAAGCACGACGAACCAGACTGGTAACGTTGTCGTCGTTGGGCCCAAGCTCCAGAGATCCAATATCTGGAAGTTCAGCATTGTTAGGATCGTCGATAATTGGTGTTGCTACGGCACCCTGCAGCCCGAGGGCGCAAAGAGCCAGCGCGAGAGAAGTAGTAAGCTGCATTTTGAGAGAAAGGAAAGTGCAATAAGCAGATGGTAATGAGTGGCTGATGTCTGTGTTTTTTTTCCTCTGGCTGAGCTGATTGAGCTTGTTAGATACTGGCTGGGAGTATGACAGATTTTATATCCTAGAATATAGCAGCTCTTCGAAGAATCTTCTGATTATGTGAATGAATTTGGGTAAATTACATTTTGCTTTCCTAACTTGAAGATTGTCTCTAAGGAAACTTGGCGTTGTATGTAGGCTTGAAGCATAGCCCATAAACTTGAGGGCATAGACAACCGAGTCAACATCCTAATCAAAAGTCCGAGTAATTTCGTATCCTGAGCTTCGTAAGGTCCTCAGACCAACTGAGAGAACTCTTTTTGTTCTGTGCTTTTGAACGATGTCATTCTGCTAGTTGACGATGCGTATGTCGTGAAGTGGCTTAGCTGGGCTGTAGCCGTTTCATGCTGCGGACCGAATCCTTGAGTGCCTGCCCGTTGGTTGCATTCATGCATGACTTTCTGCCAGAAAATCCCACTTTCTGTGCGAGGCGCAGAGAAGATCTATGGATGGCTTCCGGCAGTTGTCAAAAAAACAACAGACGTGTGACATGTGTCCTCCACCGCATTGATGCATTGATCGGACATGGAACGGGTCGGAGTCTAAGTGGCATCTTCTGGTGCTGTTCACTACATTTTCACTCTTCCTCTCTCTCTTTTTCGCAATCTCGCTTCTTACCACCTGTGAAGAAATTCAATCTCTTCGGAATTCTCCACTTGCCGCGAATTGCACAACACCAACATTCAACTGCATCACCATCCAAAATGTCGGCTATTCTCCTCTTCTGTACCGCAAAGGTTCCCGCTCAGGTATGTATGGGCAGCCGTTCGGCGCAAACGTGAACAAGACTGACCAAGGTTTCTCTCGCTCAGGTTATAAACCAATTGATGGCGGAATGCGCTATCCCCGACGATGCAGACAACATTTTTAGTCTAGTTCGAAATCCCGACCAACAACGCCTCGACGAATGGAATACCGAGCCCCCGGTGCAGGACTTTGACACTGGATTCGGCAACACGTCTGACGCGGAACTGAGAAGCCTTGTTGAGCCACTTATTCAACGGTCGACAGCAGGAGCTTCGACCAGCCTTGCCGGCGATTGGGTCGCTGTGCTCGATGAGAACTCCGAAGCCCAATCTGCTGTCGTGTTGCACTACTCCTACCCTGAGGACCTTTGGGATGAGCCTATTCCAGCTTCGGCAGAATTGGTCGACGGGACAATTTGGTTTAAATGGCGCGTGCCGTTTAAGGCAGCCTGGATTCTCTTTAATGCTGTTACTAGCTGTGGTGAACCTGGAGTCGAGCTGTTTTCGCGGGATGATTATCAGGACGCGGAGGGCGTACTCCAGGCCGAGACTCCTACTATGATCATAAATGGAGAACTGGATGATCCAAGAGATAACTAGAAGTTGATGCTTTTTTTTTTTGTTACTACGAAAGTACGTAGATGAAAGCAGAAAACACATTATTGTGTGTGCAGGACAGAGTATATGCCACCAGTATTATGAAAAAGCCATTTTTAAAAGCCTGAAATTGCGCATTAAAGTTTCTAGTACCCAAGAAGCACTTATAGTATACATATGCCTGCATTTCTGCCAATTTCAAGCCTTTGGCCAAGCGTGACAATAGCCAAGGTTTCTTTACTACAAGAACTGACAATGACGTCCTTACGACCCTGCCTCCCTACCCACGTCTCAAAATCAGGCATATTGCGATCCAATACAAAGCCTTTATGGGGATTTACTTATTCAGGAACACATATTGTGAGTCGGTCTACGCATGGTCATGCAGTGCACGCTGGCCAACGGCGTGCATGGTGGCGGAGTGGCGATCTAACTAGCCTCGTCGATAAATATTCTGGGAAACTAATCAGGACGTAGAGTGACGAATAAATGATTTTTATGCTTTGCATACTGACTCACTCGCAAGCTTCACTTGGGCTGGCATAATGACGCGTATCGTAAGGCCAAAAGCTCCTTGGAAAGGGAGCCAGCCGTGCAAGTATATATATCGCTCCTTCTCCAGTAGATTACCAACTACAAAGCAAAGTATCAACCAAGGCAGTCACTCCTTCTTCATCAGCTTCAGCAGTTTTTTCAATCGTCTTTGCCATGCATACCACACACCTCTACGTGCTCTTGCGAGCCCTGCTCTGCCTCCAGCAGGTCAGCGGCCGGATTATTCCTCGTGATGATGCTTCCATTACCCAGATTGATGATGACATGCCTTCTCCAGCCTGCCCAGGGTCTAGTCTACACGCTCGCCAAGACGGTGCGTTTCTTCTTTCTCATCTCTGCTTATCGAGCCAGTGCTGACCACCATGCTTTTGATAGAAGATGATGACTGTCAGGAGGCCCTCGATGAACTCGCCATGGCTGACAATCCCATCGAGGACGCCGACAGGGAGAAGCTGGAAAGGGGTGACTTTAATGGCCTCGATTGCCAGGCCCTTCTCGAAGCGGCGTATTTCCTTTATGGAATCCATACATCGAAGCTGAAGAATACGCTTGGTCGTCGCGATGACGCCGCAAAGGGTATAGAAATATGTCGGGACAAGACACTAGACTCCATGCTAATGACACTATTCTATTCGCAGATCCAACGGCTGATTGTCACCGAGCCCGAGACCTTGTATCGAAGCAAAATGTTCCAGAGCCATGCAAAAAAATCAAGGACATCGAAATCGGTATCACCATCTCTAGCAGTTTCGGATTTAGCGGGCCTGGAACCACCGATACTGTCGGCGCTACACTCGAGGGCCCAGCTGGTAAGGGCGAGGTGATTCTTGGAAATGGACTTAAAGTGGGAGAATCGAAATGGGTAAAATTGGACATGAAAAAAGCCTACGGATCCGAGTTTGTTGACATTGCTGGCGTTAACAACCTGACTATAAATGCTGAGGCCTGGTGGTGGGGTTCTGGTCCGGATGATTTCAAAATCCAAGGTAAGGGAAAGCGGGATAATGACGCCTTCTTGTTACTAAAAGTCGTCGTTTTAGATCTTCGTCTTCGAGCAAAGTGCGCCGACCCTGGCTTTTCTGCTTCGGATGACAAGTATCTCGGGCTCAACCAGTGGTACGGCGGTCCTAAGAAGGGTTGGTGGATTTTCTACATCTTCTATCCTTCCAACAACGACAAGACCACCGTGGCGACCCTCCCAGTCATTCCTGCAGACTGGGAGTTTGCCCCTCCCTGCTCTTCCTTTAAAGAGCTCGAATACGACTTTGCCTTTGGTAATACCATTGGCGGCGGAACCGGCGACACACTGGTACTTAAGCTGGGAGAAGGCAAGATCCCACTCGGACACTCATTTTTTGCCGGCACCAGTGCAAAGGGAACCGTTGACCTTCAGAAGACGTTTAACAAGAAGATTGTTAAGCTCAGCGACCTCAAGAGTGTGGGCTTTGACGACGACGATTCTACTGCTTATACCGGTGACAACGGTTGGACATTCAAAGGTATGTGCTACTCAAGGGTAGGTAAGGGGATGCTGTACTGACCTCAGTCTCTTAACAGGCGTCACCTTCACAGCAACTTGTGCAGATGTGCCAAAGAAGATGCAGCTGAAGAAGTATTCGGACGTGAAAACAGACATCTATGCGGCTGGTAACAAAATGCCCTGGTCTGGCGAGCTCGTCCCTAGCGATTGGACAGAGCGGAAATAGAGATGGATTCAAGAAAAGCGGGAAAAAGTCAATGGGTTACAGGGCTCTCCCCTCTTCCCCTGGACTCTACTGGTTTACCCCATTTTTAGCTTTTAGATACTAGTCTGTGTCGTTTCTGTCCCGGAATGGAATATCTTGTTATTTTGTGAACATACACTCTCTGCCTGTCCGGTTGGTGGGTGGCGACGCGTATATGCATCATCCGGGCGGGTGTGCTGCTTTCTACTGGAGACGAACGCGACAAAAGTATCGTAATGGATTGTCTGACTTTTTCAATACTTTGAATTAGCACGGCGATTGGAGAGAAGCAAGCTGCAGGACCATATTCTCAAAGTGACTAACGAGACATGCCCATGCATGTTGCCTGGCCAGCCCAGGCACGGATGGAATTAACAGCCAAGTATTGCAACGAATCCTCATAATAAATTGCGGGGAGATGGAGGTCACTTTTAACCAACTTGCCAATGAATACGTTTGCGATTTCCGTATTTCCCTTGGCTAGTTTAGCATTGGCCTAGCTCACTGAGCAAAAGCTCCGGCTGCTAGTTTTGTGGATAGACAGAACAGACACTAACAAAGAAGAGATGACACTAGGAAATAAATACCCGAATGTGTAGATTCCCGTAGGCTTAGTATCCCAGTGAGTATGACATCGGAGCTTCCGCACGCCCAGAGCATGTAAGTGAGGGGATGAGCGCTAGCGGGGCTGGGAGTGGCGAAACTGCAACAACCTGAAATGGAAGTAAAAGAGGATTGTCATTAATCAATAAATATGGGATATCCAGCGGATGGGCGAACGGTAGAGCAGGCCTCCACACGGGCCGTTGTTGCATCACCGTTGCGTATACGATCCGTCATGCACGTATTATTGCTGTCGACTCCACAGAAAGGGCGGCAGACATCGAGGCCGGATGTGACGGTTGATCGCAATCATTGATGTCACTATATATCAAATCATTTTCTAATACGAAACGCAGGATTGGTTGGTTGGATTAAGAGGGTGCTCCGCTATCTGTATAATAAATACTGATGTGGTTGTGGTTGTGACTAGGCAACGGCTCACTTCTCTTCATCCGCCTTTAAATCTCAGATATCAAAACCTTCACTATGACAGGCAAACAAGTAAAAGCCGAGCAGTTGGCATCCAATACAGTGGAACCATCGCAGGAGTCGAGAATTACCAGCGACTTTGGCACAAAGCAGTCCAATACGGACGACTGGCTGCGAGTCGCCAGTGACGACAAGACTGGCCCTTCGTTGCTGGAAGATGCCTTTGCAAGAGAAAAGGTGCGGCTATTTACATAGCCAGACTCATAGAGAATTATACTAACGGCGCTTAGATTCACAGATTCGACCATGAACGCATCCCGGAGCGCGTCGTCCACGCCCGCGGCGCCGGCGCATTCGGCACCTTTCGGCTTCACGAGTCCGCCGCCGACGTGACCCATGCCGGCGTCCTCACCGATACCTCCCGGGAGACCCCCGTTTTTGTCCGCTTTTCCACCGTGCTCGGCAGCCGAGGCTCCGCCGACACTGTCCGCGACGTGCGCGGCTTCGCCGTCAAAATGTACACGGACGAGGGCAACTGGGATATTGTCGGCAACAACATCCCCGTCTTCTTCATCCAGGACGCCATCAAGTTCCCGGACCTGATCCACGCCGCCAAGCCGGAGCCCGACGGCGAGATCCCGCAGGCGCAGTCGGCGCATAATAATTTCTGGGATTTCATGTTCCTGCACTCGGAGGCAACACACATGTTCATGTGGGCCATGTCGGATCGTGCCATTCCACGGTCGTACCGCATGATGCAAGGCTTTGGTGTCAATACGTTTACGTTGGTCAACAAAGCGGGTAAGAGGCACTTTGTCAAGTTTCACTTTACGCCGGAGCTTGGTGTGCACTCGCTGGTCTGGGACGAGGCGCTCAAGATTGCCGGCCAGGACCCGGACTTCCACCGCAAGGACCTGATGGAGGCCATTGACAGCGGCGCGTTCCCCAAGTGGAAGTTTGGCATCCAGACGATCCCTGAAGGCGAGGAGGACGGCTTTGACTTTGACGTGCTGGACGCCACCAAGGTCTGGCCCGAGGACCTCGTGCCGATCCGGTACATTGGCGAGCTCGAGCTCAACCGCAACGTCGACGAGTACTTTACCGAGACGGAGCAGGTCGCCTTCTGTACCAGCCACGTCGTGCCCGGCGTCGGCTTCTCCGACGATCCGCTGCTGCAGGGCCGCAACTTTTCCTACTTTGACACGCAGCTCAGCCGCCTCGGCATCAACTGGGAGGAGCTGCCGATCAACAAGCCCGTGTGCCCGGTGATGAGCTTCAACCGCGACGGCGCCATGCGGCACCGCGTGAGCAAGGGCAAGTTCAACTACTGGCCGAACCGCGGCGAGGTGCAGCCGCCGGCCACGGTCCAGGAAGGCGGCTACCAAGACTATCCGCAGAAGGTCGGCGGCGTCAAGGTGCGCGGCAAGAGCGCCAAGTTCAAGGAGCACGTTGCGCAGGCGCAGCTGTTTTACAACTCGCTTTCAGAGATTGAAAAGAACCATCTGCAGGCGGCGCTGGCGTTTGAGCTGGATCACTGTGATGACCCGGTGGTGTACACGCGCGTGACGACGAGGCTCGCCGAGATTGACGCGGAGCTGGGCGCTGCCATTGCGAAAATGGTCGGCGGCAAGGAGCCGCCGCAGCCGGAGAAGAAGAACCACGGCAAGAAGGCGTCCGGGCTCAGCCAGCTCGAGTACGTCCCCGCGACGCCGACCATTGCCTCCCGCAAGGTGGCCATCCTCATCGCCGACGGCTACGACAGCACCGCCTTCACCGCTATGCTCGGCGCCTTGAAAGCCGCCCAGGCCGTCCCGGTCATCATCGCCCCGCGCCGCTCCGCCATCTTTGCCGCCGGCGAGGACCGCAGCGGCGGCAGCAGCGGCGTCGTGCCGGACCACCACCTCGAGGGCCAGCGCAGCACGCTCTTTGACGCGCTCTTCATCCCTGGCGGGCACGACGAGCAGCTGGTCAGCAGCGGTCGCGCGGTGCAGTACGTCCGCGAGGCGTTTGGCCACCTCAAGACGGTGGCGGCGACGGGCGGCGCGGGCGTGCGGCTGCTGGACAAGGCGATTCAGCTGCCGCAGGTGAAGCTCTCGGAAGGCGCAGAGTGCGTGGAGAGCTATGGGGTGGTGAGTCTGAGGAAGCCGGATGCGGAGAGTCTAGGCCAGGTGGTCAAGGCGGTGAAGAATGCAAAGGGGTTCTTGGAGCAGTTTGTGTATGCGGTGAGCCAGCATAGGTGCTGGGACAGGGAGCTGGACGGGCTGACGCAGCTGGTTGCGTATTGAGCGGGAGGATGGGATGGAACAGGAGATTGATATGGAAACGATGATACGCTAATTACTATGTAAATGAATGAATATTTGTGCTAACAGACTACGATGGGAGTAGAAATTGTCGGACAGTGAAATTGATGGGATTGACTATTGGAAACGTTGATACAAAGGAATCCTTACTTCTGGGATATACCGGCTTAGTAGGTGTACTGAGTATAGTAAATGATTATATAAAAGGAATTGGAAAATTTAGGATATTATCACTTCCAACGTCGCAGGTTGAGTTTGCTGAGTCGCCGCCGTCGGTACTCAGCAGTGTTGGTCCACCGTGACTTCATCGAGTTCCCACGTTTCCAGTCTTTTCTCCAGTTTACATGCAACATGTTTCTGAGCAAAATCTCCGGCTATTGGAGATGCTAGGTCCACATGATGGCAGCGAAGACGACCAAGTACATGATTTCATCATCTTTGCGCACATCATGACGTTTCCATGGCCGTAGAGACTGAATCGGTCGAAAAGCCAATGGGTATAAAAACCCGGACATAAGCTGCTCAATACAAATATTTGTATAGACGAGTACAGATTTCAGACTTGATACTACCAACAATGGCTCCCGACTTCACAGCAATCGCCAACCAGGCCGAGGCCGACCTCAACAGCTACCAGGCCAAGACGGGCGCCGCGCGCTCACAGGCCCTCGACGAAGCAAGCGTCAACTCCATGGCGGAGAAGAAATTTGCGGATCGCGGTGCGCAAGTGACGACCGGCGACGAGCTCAGCACAAACGGCAGCTTCAACAAGCGCATCCCGCCGAGTGAGGGCGGCGTGCTAGACGACCGAGGACGGTAAGGCAACCCCGATGCGCACGCTGTTGTCATGGCCTGTTAGCTGACGAAGAATACAGGCAGTCTAGAGGCGAGCAGTTCGAGGGCGACTCGCAGCGGTCGCTGGACAAGCTCGACCGGCCGTCCAAGCATACCTCTACCAATGACGGGGACGTCGTGCCGGCGCGGGTACCACCGGTGGGCGGCCTCGGCGGCCAAGACGACATTGCGACCAAGGGACAAAAGGCGCAGATTTCCAACGTCGGCACAAATCCGCCCGGGCCGGGAGGGGCAGTGTATAAAGGAAAGCACTACGACCCGGAGAGCGTGCCAGACGCCAACTCGGCCGAAGGCTACATCCAGCCGGAGAGCGCGGTGGAGGCGAGTCGTGAGACGAGGCAGTAGCTGAGAACGATATAGACCTGCTTTTGTAAAATAGACGCTTAGAAGCCCTTGACCTGGCAGATATACTATGGCTGATCCTTCGCGTCCACATCCCGATCCGGCCCTTGCAAGTTCAGTCCCATCTCAATCTCCCCAAACTCATCTGCCGGCTCTATGTCCCCAAACCCCAACTTGCAATAAAACCTATACGGCGACGCCCCCTCCCCCACCGCAGCCTTTCCACCCCTCGCCGCCTTGCCTCCCGGCCCCGCCGACATGAGCCTCAACAGCTTCATCTCCGGGTGCTTCTCCCTGACATGCTCCGTCGCCAGCTTGATCGCCGCCGCGCCGTAGCCTCGCCCCTGGAAGCGCGCGTCAATCATGAACCGCCAGATGCTGCACCACGCGTCCGGCTCCCAGATGGACATCATCAGGAAGCCGACGGGCGTGTCGTCGGCGTAGATGGCGCGCACCCAGGCATCTGCGGAGTAGTGCGCCTCGCAGAGGGAGCGCGCGTTGGAGGAGACGTTGCCGCGCTGGTGCGGGTGCATATCGAGGTCGATGACGGCGCGCCAGTTGTCTTTGGTGACTTCGCGCAGGGAGACGGTGTGCTCTCCAGGGGTGGACATGCTGGATGGGTGCTGCGTTTGGAAAGAAGATCGGGTATGGATGGTAGAATGAATACTGAGAGATTTAGTTGACTGCTGTTGACAAAGAAAGTAATGGAGAATGGCAACAGTTCTCTTCCGACTAGTTGCCGCTATTTAGGAAGTTGAGTTCTGGTGTCGTGAAGTTGGAAGTAACGGGCTGTGCTTACAAGTGACTCACGCCGCGTGCCCAAACTTCAGCTCTGAGCAATGCCGTCGGCCTGATGAAGCAACAACCAAAAAACCAGGCAAGCATCGTTAAATAGAATCCCAAATTCTCTCTGAAACCATTGCATACTTCTTTGGGGCCCAGAGGTATGTGGCGGACTCGAGTCTTCGCTTGCTCATCCATGACAACGTCGTAAGCCCCGTCTTGACTCACCAGACAGAACATGATATTGCTGCATCAACCGAGCAGGCTTGGATAAAATTGATTTGTACAAGGCTAATTGACGCAAAAGACAAAAAGATCGAGCCGAGTTCAAGCAAAATAGGCTATTGCGTATTAAAAAAGAAAACTCCCCCAAAAACGCCCATTTTCCAAGTAAAAGAGACCTGCTGCCCTTCCTTTTCACGGCTTTCCTCTTTTCCATTCCCGTTTACAAACAAAAGGAAGCAAAGATATATACCGTCCACCAAACAGAGACATAAAGAATCCCTCAGATATAGTGGATAACAAAAAAAACAAGAAAATGGACGATAGTCCAGGTATCATTTCCCAAAACCATTCAAGGTCACTTATTCCAAACCCAACCAAAAGACAACCGACAAAGGATGATAGTGCTTATAAAAAAGGTACATGGCAAAGGTGATCCATCTGGATCGGCGCGATTCCTTTGAATCGGGTGTGTGCCAGTTGCTACTGCGTCATAAGACGCCAAGTGCTGGCCGTGTTTTGATGTCGGGCTTGTTCTGGACTGGACTGGTAACCAGCGCCGACATTGGGCCCGGGTATCCCGGGAGGAAATTTCTGCATACTTCCCCGTAAGCTTTCATCTTATTTTCCCATGGTATCCCGCTCGACAGGACATTCAGCCCATCTTAACATCGGGGTTCGCGGGCTCAGCAGCTGTGGCCAGAGCGACCTTTTCGTCGAGAACCATGGCCTCGTCCTCGCTCCCCCGCTTCTTTCGCATGCGCTCGCACCACTCTTCTGCACTGACAACAGTCCCGTCCAGGACGCCGGTAATTTGTGTCACCATGTCCAGACCTTCCTTAGCAAGGACAAGCACCTTTTGCGCGCCTTCACGAAGGGCCGGGCTGTTGTCTTTGCTAGCGTCGTTGGCGTCGTTGGTATTGCTGGGATTCTCGTTCAGTGTAGCGAGACGGAAACGCTGAGGCAGGCTGGTAAGGTGCCGACGGACAAGAATTCTGGCATTCTCCGGAAGGGCACCGCCGGCATACTTGGAGACGGTGGTCACGACTTCTTGCAGCGTCTTGAGAATGTCCGTCTTGATGACCTGGATGCGGTTGGCGATTTCGGTGCGTGCCTCCTCGGGTGTCTTGGTGCCGCTGCCGCCCTCGGTTCCCTCCATTGTATGGTCCTTGTCTTGGCCGTTGCTCTCTGCCATTCGGGCCTGGGTATTGCAGGCGCTCTCGTATTCTTCAAGAGCATCCTTGAGGGAGCTAATAGCCTTGTCCATACGGCCATTGGTCCATCGCAGCCACTTGAGACAATACTTGAGACTCTTGAGACTCTCAGCGCTCATGGCGACGCTGAGACCCGAGGTGGACATGAATAGGCGTGTTTGCCACGCGGCCTGGTTCTGGGAAGCAGCGGGAGGGCCAGCCGTCTCGCTATATGCAGGGGAACGCAGCTCATCATAGGCAGGCAGCGTGTCAATTGTGCTAACGGAAGAGCGACGCGCGCTCTTGGGGGTGGGAGGGGAGGTGTCGTTGGAGGCGCCGCCATCTTCACCTTCCAGACCGTCCTGCTCACCGACCTTGCGGCGTTTCTTGGAATTGGGGGCAGATTCAGGTTCCGAGGTAGGAGCGGCATGTCGACGACCACCGAGGAACCAGCGCACACCACCCTCGACACCAGTCCTTCTAGCAGTTCGGTTGACCGTCTTGGCGAGAGGTGTGAGGTATCCCTCAACGTATTCGGCACCCGACTTGAAGCGCGGGGAGTAGTTCTTGGTGCTGTGGTAGTTGGAAACAGTGGAAGCAATGAAAGGGTGGACGGTGGTGAGGAGTTGGAGGAGCGGTTCCTGTCTGGGCGGTCGAGAGGGCCCAGCAGCGGAGGACGAGGCTGTGGCGATGTGCATGTTCTGTGGAGGCGGACTCATGGGCCCAGAGGTGTCGGGAGGGGAGGACACGAAATCTAGAGGGCGGTTGTTAGCCATGATTGGGCGGAAAGAATTAGAGGGCATGTTCGAGTTTGCGTACCAGCTCTGAGGTCGCCCAGGGCTTCGGCGGCAAGGCGGACGTCGGGATCGTCGAGAGTGAGGCTGGTCGGCGTGCCTTCTTTTTGGTGATCGGGCGAGGCGTCACTGGTGACGCTGTTTGTGCCGTCGAAATCGGGATTGACGGGGCTCTCTGCGCGGGAGGGCTGAGGAGGGGGTTGTCGGTAGGACATGTTGTTGGCGTGGGGGGTCCAATTGCTGGGCGCCATGGCGGAATGATCCATGGACATGTCGTGTCGGCGATGTTGGGGCCCGGCGATGGAGCTCAGGGAAGGAAGCGTTCTGTTGTTGTCATGGTTCGCCAGCGGTGGGAGCTTGGCGGAGTAGTCGGGTGCTGGAGGGGGTAGCGGTTGGCTATCCATGGAGGAGGACGATGTACGCGGGAGTGCAGATGCGGCTACAGCGACGGCAGCGGTGGAGATGGGAGGTGCGTAATTGGGGGGAGGAAGATTTATTAAAGAATTCGGTGGATGGAGAGGCCGAAATGGAAGAGGATGACGTTGGGAGGGAGTGTGATGGTGGTTGTAGTGGTGAAGGCCGCGAGCGCGAGCGTGAGCGTGGGCGTGGGCGTGGGCGGGCGCAGGCGGAGTTGCGGTGGTGGATGTGGTAGTGAAAGTGGTAGTGGTGGACGGGGAGCGGATAACAACTGCTGCTGGGGCGGTGCTGCTCGACCTGAATTGGTTGGTTGAGTGGTGAGGGCTCGCGGTGGCGAGCATGTGATTGTGTTCCATTGGGCGGTTCCGGCTAACAATGGATGGAGGAGGAGACCAGGACGAGGAGGAGGCTAAAAAGGCTAAGAATAAGGATCAGCCTGACATGTGCAATACGTTGAGGCCAGGCCCGCTAAATTGGTGGCAGCAGAAGGACCGCTGCAAGAACGGTTGCGAGGGGGACGCTTACTGAACTTTAGATCCGAAAAGCCCCTTTGAAGGGTTATTTGATGCAGAACAATGTAGAGAATAAAAAAAGAGATGTAGAAAGACGAGGAGGTGGAAGCGGGGGTGGGAAGCGGGCAGGAGAAGAAAAAGAAGAAAAGACCAAAGCACCAGAGTCAGTCAGCCGTTGAGCTGGGGTGCCTGCTTTGCAAGGTTGTGCCGTGCCGTGCGTACGAAGTATGCGTTGAGTTACCCCAAGCTGATCAGTCAAGCAGATGACCAATTATGGCATTACAATGCAAATCAGTAGGTACGAAAAATTAATTGGTTGGTTGGTTCAAATGTGACGATGCAGCAAACGAGCAGAAGAAACATGGGCTGAGACGTGCTGAACATGCAGGTGGTGAAGCCTCAAGGCGCTGGAGGCGCTGAAGAGCGCTGAAAAAGGCAGTTGGGAGTGAGTTCCAGGATTACGAGGGCCCTGGAGCAGACTAGTAGGGTGCCCCCATGTCCATGAGTCTGGGGGAGTCGAGGCCGTGCAAAGAATCGCCTCAATTTTAGAGTTAAGTGATGAATACTACCTTTTAACAATATCATTGTGCTGGCAAGTCAATTTCCTTCATCTCGTGATTTTCCGTGGTTCATACAATACAGTTACACAGCGGAACAGTGCAGAGATGTCGTGTCACGCGAATGCAATTTGTTGGGGCGGATCTTCTTGACCCGGCTGCGGTTGCGGAGGCAGCAGAGGCAGAAGCAGAGGCAGAGAGACAGAGGCCATGCTTCAGAACATCTCGTGCCTACCTATAAACTGGCTTGGCACTGACTAAGTAAACCCCAAGCCGCTCGGGGCCGGATTTCTTCTTCCAGAACATCTCCCGATGGTCTTTACCCTGCGACAAATGGGCAAAGTGCGAGTAATTCTCCCGTCTTGGTACCCCCGTGTCTGAACTCTGCCAGTGGCTTGCTGCTTGTCTCTTGGTGGACCGGCGGGTCACAAGCCCCGACGAGGCGCTGCAACGGCGAATCTAGAAAAACACCGTTCCATCCTTGATTGAGTGAGCTTCATCGGGACGCGGCTTACCCGTAGTCATAGTTTGGTCTCTGATGGAATTTTGCGGAGGTCAAATCAAGAAAATAGATTCATCTGGCTGATCTTCAGGGTTGGCCTTTGGCAATTCCTTCACATGCAGCTGCTGTTGTTCATGTGCGGGGCACCGAGCCGACAGCGGGGGCGCCAGCAAGCCAGGCACCTAGCTTGCCAGCCTAGCGCCTACCAATACGCGGTTGCCGGCTATGAAACAAAAACGAGCAAGACAAGAAAAAGAAAAGAAACGACGGGAAAAAGAGACCCATCATTCAGATGTGCATTGCAAAAACCGCGGGGAAGCAAGATGCAAGTTTTTATAGCCTATGTGACTTATAACTAATCTGTACCATAATATCATAATTCCATCTTGCCATGATCAAGGCCAACTAGAGTGATGAACTGGTAACACGCCCGATAACAACGACGATTAGGCTCGTACCAGGGCACCCCTGCCTATCAGAATGATAACCTGGAATTGCCGACTTTTTCCCTACATTCAATTATTGCCAAGCACGACACGATGCCTCACCTATCACTCCATTCGTCTGGTGTTGGCCAATACTCACTCTCTCCAAACGCCTCTCAAAGTTCCCAGTCGTGGTCCGAGGCGGGTGGATCCCTGTTGGCCCTTGCACAGGCGATTGCATGTGACGCTGCGACCCTTTTTTTTTTTGCCTGTGCCAACTTGTTGGAAACCTCCAATCGCAAGTCCGTCCGTCTCCGCACTTCAACAGTGCAAGCAATGCAATGTTGCGCCGGCCCTACTTTTAGCTCCTTTTGATTACGCTCAGCCCAGATGTGACGCCCGCCATCATGGGTTAGGTTAGATACCTAGAGACTTGTTTGGTAGCCGTCGAGGAAGTTGAATACCATGGGCAAGTACCTAGGAGAGGGCTCCCAGAAACAAACCATAAGTAATCAAACGCTGGCCGTGTTTCAGCCTTTTGCTTGTTCAATCGCAGGCGACCCCGCGCCGTAATCTTCCCCGGACCACCCAACCATGAACGGCCAATGTATCCACGTACTGAGTAGAATGCCTTAACTGATAAGCCCAGCGGTATGATCCCGCTTCATTCCTATCGCTATGGATATTACAACTGAGACGCCATGATCCGCACGTAACAGCCTCTCTCACGGCTATGGTTCTGATTGTCCCGTTTGCCGACGGACATGTGGCGCTACATTTCAACAGTCCCTGGCATCTACTATCACATGATGGTGCGCCACCCTCGTACGTCAGCAGGCTCAGGACCAAACTGTTGAGATGCTTGGATAACCACCACTACAACCCCTCCGAAGCGATTCGGCCATCACTCGTCGGGCCAAGTCATTCCCCAGACGGCGCCACAGCTTGCCGCCAATCAAGGAATTGCTCAAGTCGTCGCCGCGAAATCCGCTGCGAGGCCGACGAGCGCAACAAGCCACCACGGACAAGAAATACGAGAAACTCTACGTGCATGACATGTGCATACGCTGGTCCACGTCAAAGGACAACCGAGCCCATGCAAAAAAGTTGGCATATATCCCACATTGCCCAAGAATCAAGTAAAGAAAAAAAAAAGAAAAAAAATGTCCGGCCTCTCTGACACCGCCCAAGCAACGTAATTGATACTCGGGCAGTTCTTATGAAGCCACATAGATCCCTCTCCGCACCACGAAATCGCGACTTCATCCACGGCCCAATATACTGAAATGGCAGAATGCCCGACAGTATCGAGCTAGGCGATGAGCTGCACTGTCTAGAGGGTGCGTTGAGGAAGAAGAGAAGAAATCTTGAGACCAAACGCGCGCCGACGAAGTTTTGTTCTCTTGACCCGCTTTCTGATCCTATGTCTGCACGTGACCTGATCGCCCATCAGGTAAGCTTCGCTGTCGTGCCCCGCGGTTTTGCCGCCTACCTAGTGATGCCACTCCTCCTAACCTTAGGCTGTCGCGGGCACAGCTCTGGTACCTTGGCTGTAGATGCCAAATTTCCAACTTCATCCCACGCGCCCATTCAAATCGCTTCCTGCCGAGCTACTCCAGGCGGGCTGTCTTTTCCGTGCTGTGCCACTGTAGCTCCGCAGTCTTCTAATACTTGCATAGGGCCAGCTCTTCTTTTTTAATTGGCCCCCCCGTGATCCCACGCGGCTGTCAGTGTACACCGCAGGCAGCTCTCCCCGCTGCCCCTCGATCACTCCGTCCACACACGCCGCAACGCATAGCACGCGCCCGTCACCATGGCGTCTGCGCTGTTCTTTCTCGACCTCAAGGGCAAGGTACGGGCCTTCATGCGCTTTCCACCCGCATTGGCACGAGCTCTCCCCTGCTAACAATGATGCCCCTCGACTGCCTAGACCCTACTCGCCCGCAACTACCGCGGTGACATTCCCATGTCGGCCGTGGAAAAGTTCCCCATCCTCCTTTCCGAGGCCGAAGAAGAATCCTCCGCCGTGCCGCCCTGCTTCTCCCACGAGGGCATCAACTACCTCTACATCCGCCACAACAACCTCTACCTGCTCGCCCTCACCAAGCGCAACACCAACGCCGCCGAGATCATCCTCTTCCTCCATAAGATCGTCGAGGTCTTTACCGAGTACTTCAAGGCCTTGGAAGAAGAGTCGATCCGCGACAACTTTGTCATCATCTACGAACTGCTCGACGAGATGATGGACTTTGGCTACCCGCAGACCACCGAGTCCAAGATCCTGCAAGAGTACATCACGCAAGAGTCGCACAAGCTCGAGATCCAGGCGCGGCCGCCCATCGCCGTCACCAACGCCGTCTCGTGGCGCTCCGAGGGCATCCGCTACCGCAAGAACGAGGTCTTCCTCGACGTCGTCGAGAGCCTCAACCTACTCATCGGCTCCAACGGCAACGTGCTCCGCAGTGAGATCCTCGGCGCCATCAAGATGAAGTGCTACCTCAGCGGCATGCCCGAGCTGCGCCTCGGCCTCAACGACAAGGTCATGTTCGAGACAACCGGCCGTACCACGCGCGGCAAGGCCATCGAGATGGAGGACGTCAAGTTCCACCAGTGCGTTCGCCTCGCGCGCTTCGAAAACGACCGCACAATCTCCTTCATCCCCCCGGACGGCGAGTTCGAGCTCATGTCCTACCGCCTCAACACCCACGTCAAGCCCCTCGTCTGGGTCGAGTGCGCCGTCGAGTCCCACTCAGGCTCCCGCATTGAGTACATGCTCAAGGCCCGCGCCCAGTTCAAGCGCCGCAGCACCGCCAACAACGTCGAGATCATCGTCCCCGTCCCCGACGACGCCGATTCCCCGCGCTTCCGCACAAACATTGGCTCCGTCCACTACGCGCCCGAGCAGAGCGCCATCGTCTGGAAGATTAAGCAGTTTGGCGGCAACAAGGAGTTTCTGATGCGTGCGGAGCTCGGCCTGCCCAGCGTCCGTGGTGATGATGATACTGGTGGCGGCATGACGGGCGGCTTCGGCGGCAGCATGGGCGGCGTCGGCGGAAAGGGCGCGAAGAGGCCCATTCAAGTCAAGTTTGAGATTCCATACTTTACGACCAGCGGCATCCAGGTGCGGTACTTGAAGATTACAGAACCAAAGGTGAGCTGCCTCCGAACCGGCGGATCGAATTCCGTTGCTAACCATCTCAGCTACAATATCCCTCGCTGCCTTGGGTTCGATATATAACACAGTCTGGCGACATTGCCGTGCGACTACCAGATGCCATTTGATATGGCTTACGTATATTTTAAAAGGACGAGCAAAACCGTCTCAATCAAGGCACCGAAAATATCTAGGAGCATAGTAAAGATGACTTCCGCCTATGTCGGGTACGGGGCTGAACCATGAATAGACAAATCTAAACACACGGCATTTATGAGAGGATGATCATTCAATAATGTGTAATCATTCAGATCAGTGAACTGTTTTTCGTAATCCAAGGGTATAAGTTGCCTCGTTGTCTTTTTTGCTATCCCGTGTGGGATGATCTGTGGCGTACGTCTACGTAGCAGCCCAGATGGTGTTGTTCTGTCCTCTGTTGAGAGAGGAATGCAATACGTGCTTTTTCAAATCCAACAAACAAACAAAGTAAATCACCCAAACAAAGTAACCGTTTCTCTAGTCCGTAATCGTCATAACTGGGGAGCAACTTTGCCCTTGTGGTCGGCCTGCTTCACTCAAGCCTTGGCCTCTTCATGGGACTCGCGCCGCCCTGCTGCTGCTGCTGGGACGATGCCGCTGCCGCGGCTTCCAGGAACGACTTGGCTTCTCGCAGCAGCCTCTTCTCGCCGACACGCACCACCAGCGCCATGTGCTCCTTGTCACCCGCCACGGGCGCCCCACCGTCCCTCAGAAGCTGCTCGTCCTGCGCCAGCGTCGTTGGATACTGCGACTCCAGCGTAGAGAGCGCGCTCGCGACAATGGCCGCGCGCAGCTCCTCCCGCTTGCGCTTGTCCGGGGTGGGCATGGTAGGCTCAACCGCGCGCGCAGCCCGCAAGAAGTCGCTGAGCTGCTGCTCGAGATCACCTGGCAGGCCGGCGAAGCGTGGCGTTTCCCCAGCCGGGGGGAAGGTGCCCTCGGGGGTGACTTCGGGGCAGGCGCGCTCCAGGACAAATGTGTCCTCCATCTCGTCCTCGTCGAGGTGGCCGCGCTGTGGTTGGTCAGTAGGGGAAGTAGGCGCAGTGAGGAGGGGGGGGGGGGCAACGTACCACTTTGGCCCAGGCTTCCTCGGGGAGATTGAGGTGGGAGACGGCAGCGGCTTCAATCATCTCCCAGGGAAGCTCGACGATGTCGTAGCGCGCGTGACGCTCGGTGACGTAGCCGTAGCGACGGAGGAGCTCCGAGTTGGGGTGCGGGCCGTAGTAGTTGAGGATCTCCTCGCCAGCCTTGATGGGGCGGAGCGCGGTGACGGTGAGCTCGTCGTCGCCGTGGTTGACATGTGCCTGTGCAGATTGATTAGTACTGCCGTGCTGTGTAAGCTTGGTCTAGCTGAGCCACCTACGTTGAACTCCGCGTCGGCGTTGAGCATGTCCGCCATGGGCACCATGCCCATCATCGCCATGCCATCACGGTCCTCCACCCACCCGTCCTCGTCATCCTCATCCTCGTCATCTTCATCCTTTTCGAGGTCAAACGCATACGCCATGATAGTACTGCCCATGCGATGCGCCAGCGCAATGAGTTCATCGTCCGACATGCTCTCACTACCCGTAAACACATCCGGACGCGCGCGCACCGCCGGCAACAGCAGTCCGCGGAAGGCATCATCCGCCGCCTCCCTTCCGACCTTGGCCACCGCAGCACTGGCCTGCAGCGCGGCGAGCTCCCCCGGCGCCCAGAACATGGGCGTGGCAAAGGCGGACGGCAGCGCGTCCAGGTACGGCCGCCAGGCGGAGGCGGCGCCGCGCAGGTGCTCGTAGAGTAGAACGAGGATGAGGGCGCCCCAGGCGTCGAGGCGCGCGGCGGCGGAGGGGTCCTCGTCCTCGCCGTCGTCGTCGGCGACGCCGTTGCCGGACGGGTTGGTGGTGGAGGAGAAGAGCGCGGGTAGGTGCGTGCGTAGCGCGGACGTCTCGACGCTGATGATGGAGGCGCGCGGGACGGTGAAGAGCACCGTCTCAGCGGGGATGTCCCGCAGTGCGACTAGCGCAGCGGTATTAGTATGGAAGACATGAGGTTGTTGGGGGGAAAGCGGGTGTAGTTACTGATGCCGCGGCCGGCGTTGCGGCTGCGCAGATCCTGGATGGCTATGGCATCGGAAAAGGTGGCGCCGGGGAGCTGCTTGAACCAGCTCAAGAAGTTAGTCGTGATCTCATCAAATGAGTCTGTCATTTTCGAGCCTTTTCTTCTTCGTCCCTTAAATGAAACAGAAAGAATAGACTAGTCTTGGCAGCAAGCTCTTGTGAGATGTTTCCTCACACGGCTTGACCGATTGTGATTGTGAGCTTATCCAGTATGCAAGCGCAGAAAATTTGCACAGTGCCGCGGAGCCTCACGCCGCTTTTCTCGCATCAACCCTATCTGCAGCAGCGCGTCAGCCAACCCTCCCATGCATGTCTCACTTGCACACAGATCGTACAATTTTTATAGGACCACCCGGGATAAACCTTTACTCTGTCAATCTACCAAAGATATCACGCAGGGGGCCGGTGATGGCTCGAGGCCACTGTATTCGCACTGTGTATAGGGTATCATCGCGTCCTTTCCGTTTCTGGTCGAGAGATTTACGATGGACCAATGGTAGCGGCCATGTTGTTCACGCAATATGTGGCGACATTATAAGGCGGCACTTTGTGAGAGCGAAATATGCATCTTGCATGTGCAGAGATTCTGGAAGTGCGGCAGGACGATCCGGGCATCTGCAGTGATACCTACCCCGAGCCCCAAGCCGGAAGTATAGTTGACATCTCAGGTCCTTCAAAGTACTGGGGTGCTCTTCGACAAGCAACTTGGTCGCCTAGTCGTTAACTGCCTACCCTATCTAGCTATTTCGGCCGCTGCGAGAGAAAAATTGCCCTGCTATGCGAGGGCTCATCTTGGATGATAGCTCGGCTCATAAGTCGCTGAGCCTTGTGTTGGACGGTGAAAGGTTAGGGCGTATTTTACGGTACAACGAGAGTTGCAGCATAATAAAGCTGCATCTAAAAGCGAATTTGTCACTCTCGAGTCGCTGGCAGTTTTAATGCAGTCTGCTTCAATGCCGAGAAAAGGCCGGGGTCCGGATAGGCGGCGTCGCTAGGATCGGGAGTATTCAGAAGCGCTTTCTGGAAGCCTACAAATCCGAATAAATGCATTTGGTATTTGACAACGGTGGCCTGCTCTATCCTGGCAACTTGGCTTGAAAATAAAGGTG
Organism: Cordyceps cateniannulata; assembly: GCA_028828415.1. Lineage (NCBI taxonomy): Eukaryota > Fungi > Ascomycota > Sordariomycetes > Hypocreales > Cordycipitaceae > Cordyceps > Cordyceps cateniannulata. The sequence continues at coordinate 571,211 of JAPHMX010000002.1, forward strand.
TGGGAGTGCCTGCGAAGCGCACAGGCATGCCAAGGCACTGGCAGTGGCCTTGGCGCTCATCTGTCTGGGTGTCTTTATTAGAGATTACAATCACAAAGATGCACGTGCGCAGATGCAAGCAACTCTGTGACCAAAGTTTTCCCCTTGGCACAAGCTGTGGCTGTCAAGTTTGCTGCTCGGCGGCGCAATAGGTGGTATGCTCACTGATGAGCGTGGACAGCACCAGCAACGCGGGTGTTGCCAGGCCTTGTCGCAACACCGATGACATGCCAGTTGCAGTCATGATGTAATTTGTTTACATGATTAATAACGGCCCAGTTGTAGGCCCATTAAGTTGGTGCTTATTGGCACTGGCAATTACAGAGCCTTCTAGCGCCAACATCGAGTAACCCGAGACCGCGCTGAGGCAGAAGCGGAGAAATGCCAAGCAGATGGTGGCTTCCAAGGCTTCAGGCTTGCAGGCACAGCCTCACTCGTCACAGTGCGAGAAATTGCCATCACAAGAGAGATCTTGGGAAAACCCGGCTCCTGGAACATCTTTCCCGATTTGTTGTATTGTGTGAGATGGAGATGGCCGGCTTTATTCATGGGCGGAACAGGTCGAGAAAGGCTAGTTCATTGTCAGACTCGAGCTCGCCGAAACTCTCGAGGACAAACAAGAGGCTCCAGATCCCTTTGCCGCAAAAATCCCAGGAATCTGCATTGCTTTCCCGCCGATCCAGGACCAGCTAGGAAAACAAGCATCAAAAGTCGCGCCAGAGGTCGTACGACGTTGAGCGAATCTTTCAGAGGATGTCCAGAGCATAGAAAATTCCTCACTCAGCTTCATTGCTGCTTGTGAGCTGGATCCATACCCCAGCGGAATGCGATGCTGTAAAATACCAGTAAAGACGTTGAGAATGTCGGAGTCGTAGTGAATGGCTCGCTTTGTATATTGTTCCACAGCGTGGCTATAACTGTGCCAATCAATATTAACCGCCTTTCTCCTCACAGGAGCCAGGCCTAACTCTAAATCGATACCATAGACCAGTGTGAGGCTGTAGTTCGACCTGTGCGATACGGACATTCATAGTATTTCGCTGAGGCTGCGGAGCCTCTTTGGCTGGCCGTGCGAGGTTCTGGTTCAGGGCAGAGAGAATCAGGCGACAGCAAGGACAATGATTTGGTCTAGTTTGTAAATCGGAGGCAAGCTCGATGTTGATATTCTGATCTTAGTAGGCATCGCTCTATAGTTCCACGCAACGGCTGCACAATGATGACGGCTGATATTTATGGGCGGCAGTATTGCTTCGAATGCTGACTGAAGGTTGATCTATATCAGGGAGGGCGTCTCTGCGCGGAGCGGCGTTCCGGAGATATATCTTGCGGTGTCTTGGGCAAGTAGAATAGTTGCACGGATTGCAGCCCCAATGAGTAATATCTGGTGGGTTTGATTTGTGCTGGACGATGCCGCGACGAGACCATGTGAAGGTTAGCACCCCGCGCACAATTTGCCCTCCGCGAAAAGCGCGTACTGAAGGAAGAGCGGGCGAGGTTGAAAGCTATTGCTGCCCAACTGCCTGCGAAGTGCACTCCAGTGAGCTGAGGCTGGTGTGGTGGGCGGTCAGGCACAGTACAGACAAGTAGATCTTTGAGCAAGTGCTATATTGTCTGGTTCATTAATCCCAATGCCAAACAGTACAAGGTAGAGTAGCGAACTCTCAGCCCGTCGCAACGGAAGTTATTGGGAACTACCTGGGGCCGGATGCTACCAATAATGTACAACTGCCTTTATTAGCAGTTACTGCCATGGGGAAGTACAAGCTGGAACCAAGACTTCATACGTGTCATATCCTGGTCGAACCGGATCTCAGAGAGCAAAATAAGACTGAAGTGGCTTGTAATGCTATGATTACTTGATGGATCTTAGCAAATTCCTTTTTTTATCCCGATCAGCTGACTACTGTCGAATTTTGCACAGCATCACGATGTACACAGTGCCGCACTGTCTTGGTTCCATACCTTTTGGGTTGTGGCAATCCTGCCAAGACATCAAAGATGTCTCCATATCCCTGCTTCTCCATCTTGGGGCAGAGAAAAAAATGGTCCTCCATTGGCGTCACCTGAGATGTAGATAGGAAACTGGGCGTTTGTCCTGATAGGAGCGGCTTCTATTTGGTTCCAAAGTCTCAGTTATTAGCAATGGAAAGAGAGACAATGGAAGCCCTCTCTTGGAATGGCGTCATTGTTGTCGCTGCCCTATGAACAACGTGGAGAAACCCGATCGATGGGCAAGGCAGGCAGCAGGCACTACTAGGTATAAACCTTTTGGGCCCAACACAAGCTTAAGTTTTTGCCCAGACACTCGATCCAGAAATACCCACCTCTGGATGGAGCAAGTTTTCGCTGGAGCCGATACATGGAGGGAATGCCGGAGTACCACACCTGTTGCAGCGTTTATTCTCGGCGTTGGACTTTTTATTGATAAGATGGACGCCCTCCCACCTCTCATTGTTTTCTTTGTCTTTCCTCTTCACCATCCTTTCAGCCCCGTCTCAGTTTGATCTATCTATCACTAGATCGCATGAGAACATATTTTGCTTGGGCTCCCAAACACTTACAACCCCACCAGAACCACAACTGGTTACACACCCACCACAACGACACTGTCACAACAAAAGAGGGCACACAAATTCTGAAAGAAGCAAACGACTTCATCCATCGAACATCCTCTCTCCCCCCTCTGCTTTTTGCAACGCAATCCTAGACCATGGGTCAGGGAAAGCAGCAGCAGGAGCAGCAGGAGCGTCTGCAGGCGCACGTCTCTGGGCAGGCGAACAAGCCCATGTCGGCGCCCGCGCATGCTCTGAGCTACGCCGATGTCGAGAATGAGCTCCAAGTCGACCATAAAGTCGGCCTGACTCCCGAGGAGGCCAAGAGCCGCCTGGAAATCCACGGCCGCAATGAGTTTGGCGAGCAGGAGGGCGTTCAGCCGCTCAAAATCTTGATTGGACAAATTGCCAACGCGTTGACTCTGGTAAGTTATTCTTCTGGTGCGGCAGGAGAACGCCATGTATGCCCTCGCAGTTTGATCTTTACTATATTTCGCTTCTGCATTGGTTGTCATGGGCCGGGTGGCGAGCACGCGGCGGAATTGAACGGGGCCAACTTTGCCGTTTGCCCGTTTGTAACCTGACAACTGCATGCTGCTGGACGAAAGGGAAGAACCAATTGGGCGACCTTCCACAGCCTCGAGCGGATGAACAAGAAATATGGCAAGAGGGACACCATGCAAAATGATCAATCTGCGAGAAGACTGAACGAAAACGAACCTCCCGGCTAACCACCCCTCCAGGTCCTCATCCTCGCCATGGTCGCCTCCTTCGCCATTCAGTCCTGGATCGAGGGCGGCGTCATCACCGCCGTCATCATCCTCAACATCGTCGTCGGCTTCCTGCAGGAATTCAAGGCCGCCAAGACCATGGACTCGCTGCGCTCCCTCAGCTCGCCCACCGCGCAGGCCGTCCGCTCCGGCTCCAACCAGACCGTCCCCACCGCCGAGATTGTGCCTGGCGATGTTGTCGAGCTTAAGACCGGCGACACCGTCCCCGCTGATGTGCGTCTCGTCGAAGCCGTTAACTTTGAGACCAACGAGGCCCTGCTCACCGGCGAGTCGCTACCCGTCCGCAAGGAGACGGCCGCCACGTTTGCGGCCGACACCGGGCCCGGCGACCGCCTCAACGTCGCCTACTCGTCGTCGACCGTCACCAAGGGCCGCGCGGTCGGCGTCGTCTTCGCCACTGGAATGTTTACCGAGATTGGCCAGATCGCGGTCGCGCTCCGCGGCAAGAGCTCGCGCCGTCGCGAGCCCAAGAAGCGGCGCGATGACGGCTCAGCCAGCCTCCACCGCTGGCTCGAGGCCTGGGGACTCACCTTTTCTGACGCCGTCGGCCGCTTCCTCGGCGTCAACGTCGGTACACCCCTCCAGCGCAAGCTCTCCAAGCTCGCCCTCCTGCTCCTTGGCACCGCCATCGTCTGCGCGCTCATCGTTCTCGGCGCAAACAGCTTCAGCGACAGCCGTGAAGTCATCATCTACGCCGTCGCCACTGGCCTGTCCATGATCCCGGCCTCGCTCATCGTCGTCCTCACCATCACCATGGCTGCCGGCACTAAGCGCATGGTGCAGCGCCACGTCATTGTCCGCAATCTCAAGTCCCTCGAGGCGCTCGGTGCGGTTTCTAGTAAGCGTATCATATCCCCCCTAGCCAAGAACAACGGCTTAACTTGCCAACAGATATCTGCTCGGACAAGACTGGAACCCTCACACAGGGCAACATGATTGTCAAGAAGGCGTGGATCCCCGGCCGGGGCACCCTCTCGGTCGGCACCACCAACGAGCCCTTCAACCCGACTCTCGGCGCCGTTGGCCTGCAGCCTGAACAGCCCAAGGATATCAAGTTTGACGCCGACAACTCTGAAGGTGAAGCCATCGACACTGCCGAAATGCCCACTCAAGATGTGACTCTCCGTGAATACCTCAATGCTGCTTCACTTGCCAATCTTGCCACCGTCCAGCAGGTCGATGGCGAGTGGCAGGTCCGCGGTGATCCCACCGAAATTGCTATCCAGGTCTTTGCCTCGCGCTTCAACTGGAACCGCCTCCGTCTCTCACAAGGCAAGGATGCCGAGTGGGGCCAGGTGGCCGAGTTCCCCTTTGACTCTGATGTCAAGAAAATGTCCGTCATCATGGAACACAAACCCACCGGCCAGCAGCACCTCTTCACAAAAGGCGCCGTCGAGCGCGTCCTCACCTCGTGCCCGCGGTACGTCGACGGCGACGAGGTCAAGGAGCTCACCGAAGAGGTCAAGGAAGATACGCTGCGCAACATGGAAGCCCTCGCCCGTCTTGGCCTCCGCGTTCTCGCGCTCGCCAGCCGAACCGACATTCCTCATGTCAAACACAACGAGGCCGAGCTCGAGCGGGGCGACTTTGAGCAGGACCTTGTTTTCCGCGGCCTCATCGGTCTCTACGATCCTCCGCGCCCCGAGTCTGGCCCGTCTGTCCGCAAGTGCCACGAGGCTGGTATCAGCGTCCACATGCTGACTGGTGACCACCCCGAGACTGCCCGTGCCATTGCTCTGGAAGTCGGGATCCTGCCCTCGCGCATGTCGGAGGTTGCTGCTGATGTCGCGCGTACCATGGTCATGGCTGCTTCCGACTTTGACAAACTAACCGACCAGGAAATTGACAACCTCCCCATCTTGCCTCTTGTTGTTGCTCGCTGCGCCCCGCAGACCAAGGTTCGTATGATTGAAGCCCTCCACCGTCGCAAGGCCTTTGTAGCCATGACTGGAGACGGTGTCAACGACTCGCCTTCCCTGAAACGTGCCGATGTCGGTATCGCTATGGGACAGGCTGGATCTGACGTCGCCAAGGAAGCATCTGACATTGTCCTCACCGACGACAATTTCGCCTCTATTCTCAATGCCGTCGAGGAAGGTCGCCGCATGTTTGACAACATTCAAAAGTTCATCCTGCACGTCTTGGCCGAGAACATTGCCCAAGCCTGTACTCTTCTCATCGGTCTCGCTTTCAAAGACTCCCGCGGCATCTCCGTCTTCCCTCTCGCCCCCGTCCAAATCCTCTGGATCATCATGGTCACATCCGGCATGCCCGACATGGGTCTCGGCTTCGAGATTGCCGCGCCGGATATCATGCAGCGGCCGCCGCAGAACCTCAAGCAAGGCGTCTTCACCCCCGAACTGCTCATTGACATGGTCGTCTACGGGCTCTGGATGGCCGCGCTCTGCATCTGCTCCTTCATCGTCGTGCTGTATGGCTTCGGCCGCGGCGCCGCCGACCTTGGCGACGACTGCAACAACAACTACCATGACAGCTGCAAGGTCGTCTTCCGCGCGCGCGCCACCACATTCGCCTGCCTGACGTGGTTCGCGCTCTTCCTCGCGTGGGAAATGGTCAACCTACGACGCAGCTTCTTCCGCATGCAGCCTAAGAGCAAGCGCTACTTTACGCAGTGGATGGTGGACGTCTGGCGCAACAAGTTCCTCTTCTGGTCCATCATTGCGGGCTTTGTGACCATGTTCCCAATCATCTACATCCCGGTCATCAACACGGTCGTCTTCAAGCACGCACCCATCTCGTGGGAGTGGGGGGTCGTCTTCGTGGAGGCGTTCCTCTTTTTCCTCGGCATCGAGTCGTGGAAGTGGGCGAAGCGCATCTACTTCCGCCGCCAGGCGTGCAAACAGACGGTGGACCGAAAGGGCGATCTGGAGGAGCGCGTCTTTGGCCACTACTTCCGCACCAACTCGCAAACCTCGGAGGGCAGCGGCGACGAGGCCCCGACAGAGAAGAAGGGCAGCAAGATTGCCGGAGCTCAATAACACAAGCCCCCTTGCCTTTCATCTCAACGATGAGATGAGGTGACGGAGGTTGTCAATTTCTTTGGTGTGTAACCGAAGAAACGTACGTATTGTGTTTTGACCTTGCATTTTCTTGGCCCAGCATTTTGCCATGTATCGTTTTTCCTATTGTTTTGATTTCGCATGCTCTGTAAGAAGAGACCCTGAAAAGCGTTTCACTCGGTTTGTGTATGCACAAACTTGATGAGAGAAAGGTTCTTTGGCATGAGAAGAAAACGTGCGTTGTTAGAAAAGCAAAAGGTTTTTTGCAGCGACGTTTTTGTAGAGCTCTGCGGCGATGAGCTGCAAGTATACTAGAGTAGATATGAGACGTTGTTGTTTCAACGATGCGCCGCGTAGAATATATGGCTAATTATTCAATTATATTTGGAAGTTTTGTGGAATTTCTTGTGAATGTGTAAAATAAACGAGCCTTCTAGGAAATCTGGAGCCTAATAGGCTGCGATGTTGTGACAAGGCTGACCTGACTCACAGCCACAATAGGGGCGTTAATTGACAGCTGCCTATAAGGCAGACAGATAAACATTTTTCATCTATTAATTCCCGACGTCGCATTGTAAGAAGGAGAGCATCTTCAAATTTTGTCATGATGCATACTCACATTAAAGCCAAGCTCCTTCAATTGGTACGGCGCGTGTCACCGAGGTCCGATACCATCCCTGTTCAGCAACCCGCCGCCAGAAGCACGATGGCGACAACAGCAGCACCCAGCAAACTCATCCCGCAAAAGACAACCTATACATCCTTACCCGTCGAAATTCCCGATTCCTTCCTCCAAACTCCGCCCTCCGGGCCCATTACTTTCCGGCACATTTCCTTTGCCGACTCACCGCTGCCCGAGTACGCAGGCTCGCTGGCCGTGGTGCTCGACAACGTGCTGTCGCCGGCCGAGTGCGCCGCGCTGCTGCGGCTGTCCGAGGCGTCGGTGCCGGATGTCGTGGATGGAGCGTCACCGTGGCGGCCGGCGCTGGTGAATGTCGGCGGCGGCTACGAGGTGCCGGTCGCGGAGTATCGGAACAGCGACCGCATCATCTGGGACAGTCCGGCGGTGGTGGACAGGCTCTGGCAGCGCTGTCTGCAGGCGAGTGGCGAGGGCGAGTCGGTGGAAGCGATGCTGAGTAGGACGCCGGAGGATAGGCGCAGCTGGGGCGGGCGATGGGCGTTGGAGCGGTTGAATGAGCGGATGCGGTTCCTCAAGTACACCAAGGGCCAGTTCTTCAAGCGTAAGTGCAGGTGTTTCCGCCTCGATACCCAGGGCAACACTAATCAGGGAGAATAGCACACTGTGACGGTGCGTATCGTTTCGCAGCAGACGACGCCTCGTTTGAGACGCATTATACGCTGCATCTGTACCTAAACGACTCGGCCAAGACGGCGGCGGACGGAGACGGGATGTGCGTGGGCGGCGCGACGTCGTTTCTCTCGAATGATTTAGAGAGGAGGGTGGATGTCGATCCCAAGGCGGGCAGTGTGCTCATCTTTCAGCATCGCGGGCTGCTGCATCAGGGCGCAGAGGTGCTGAGCGGGACAAAGTACACGATGCGGACGGATATCCTGTACCGTTGGATGCCAGAAGAGTAGGAGTGGTAGACCTGGTTTCTCGTATTAGATGGGTAAACAACTTATTCTACCTATGTATCTCACGCTATTTGTTTCATCTAGCGCTCTTTGTTAAGTGTTAAGCTTACTGTTACTTGTGTGTATCTCTATCGATGTGGACTCACATGGGCTGGACTCTGCCTTTACGAAGATAAATCTGCATTTGGATATTAATTTTTATCTTCAAAACCCCCTCCCTTTAAATTCATCAAGATGATATCATTTCGCAAATGGCAGCAGTTTAAATGCCATTATTTCCCGCCAACTACCCGACAGCGCCACTCTCAGCCCTCTTTTATTTCGTGGAACGCTTGTCAAGGTCATGAGATGTTGAAAACGCGAATTAGCAGTGTGAAACTTGGGCTATTTCTTTTTGTTAAATGACACGTCATCCGCAGACTTCAGGACAGGTTAACCGCCGCCGCCATTAACTTCTGATCTTGGATAAAGACGTAGTTGCCGGTCACGGACGGTATGGTTTCGATAGAAAAGAAGCGAAACGAGTTACTCCCACTCTCTCAAGGTCTCACCAATGGCTATAGAACCCCTGAGTACCTTTATGTTTTTGCTCCTTGCCGCTGGACTTCACAAGGCGCGGCCAAGAGACTCGTAGTACAGGCCGCACACCGTCCCGTGCGCCAGCAATAGAACTTTTCCAAGTTTAGGCATTTTCAAAAGATAGAGTAGAGTATCCGCACGAAGGACGGTTATGCCCAGTTCCCGTAGTACCAGCCGCTTCACTCGAAGAAGGTGGCACACTGTGGAACGCGACTTCCTCGCTGGGCGCCAACACTCGAGTTGGGCTCTTGCCCGTTACTCATAATCGCAATGAGAAGTACTTTTCTAAAAAAAAGCACATCACCCCATTTATCCTATCCTTGTTTCTGGTTTTGTATCCCCTCAAAATCTGCGGACAGCGCATGGTGATTGGTCATGCAAAGCCGGCGCCGGCTGCATGGGCGGCATTTCTCTTTATCTGTTCAAATGGCCACGCTACATTTATCAACTCCCTGTCTGCAAACATGGAAGTGTAGCATACTCAAGGCGGTAAGAAGGGCCCATACACTCGCGACAAAGCCATTTTCCCCGTACATGAACTCGCAAACGCCCAGACCCCAAGCTCGTCATCTTGAGTTCCAAAAACATATGTGTTGTGCCTGGAGCAGCGTTTTTTCCTTTTTTGACTTAACGAATTCTTTTTGTCGTCAACTTTGCTTCTACCCAAGTCGAAATGGCGAGCCTATCACCGATACCATTGTCGCAGCGGCCCGGTCTGCTCAGCCTCCCCATCGAGATGCTCGAGAATATCGGCGCGGCAACTTCCTCGGTACATGACCTGCGAGCGCTTTGCTTCTCCTCCAGGGCTTTATCTATTTCACTTTTAGCAATGCTAGCCACGGTCGAATCGAAAGACACCCAGCCGCGGACGCTGCTGCGTGCTGCGGCACACGGAAACATGGTGCAGCTGGAGGAAGCCCTCAAGGCCGGCATCGACGTGGATGGGGAGTTCACCAGATTATTCTCACTACGACAAGGAAAAGACTTGGGATTTACCCCAATCCTAACGGCCGCCAGAGAAGGCCATAGGGACATTGTGTTGCGCTTACTTGACGCGGGCGCTGACCCTCGTGGTCTCGACGAGGCCGGATTCAATGCGCTACACTGTGCTGCGCGGGAAGGGCACGAGGAAATTGTCAAGATTCTCCTACAGAGATTTCCTGATTTGATTTATGACATTGCTGAAGGTGCTGGGCCGCCCGCAGTCTATGCGGCTTGCAAGAAGCCAATTTTCCGATTGCTCCTCAACGCAATGCACCCAGCCATGTGTGCCTCGAGTTTGGCTGCCGCGGCTTATTTTGGATATTATGACATTTTCAAGTGGCTGATCGAACGCGGAGTCATCATTCGTCACTCTCGCCGATTGCTCGCAAAAACACTACGGGCCTGCAACGAAGGCCACATCGAGATCGCTCGGTTTCTCCTCAAAGCTGGTGCACCAGTGGCTTTCACCGAGGACGGCCACCACGAAGAAGCACTCTTCATTTGTTGCTCGTCAAATGGCCCACGGGTCATTGAAATGGCAAAACTTCTGCTGGAGCATGGCGCCGATCCCGTCATGATCGCTTCCACGACGTCGATGTATAATGATACACCCCTGTCGAGGGCATGCAAGACCGGAAACATTGACCTTATAAAACTACTGCTAGCAAGACAAGAGCATCACTCTGCGGGGTATGAGCCAAAGACCATCACTGGTATGCAGAAGGGGGCTTGTGAAAGTTCCAGTATAGCATGCTTCAAGTTCATTCTCGCGCGATTTCCTTTGGAGGACCCCTCTAGTGTCCCGGCACTTGAGATTCTGAACACTGTATCTTCTCGGGGGACAAAGGAAATGGCACAGGTACTGTTGAATCTTGGTGTCGCAAATGGACTTGACAGAACTCAACTTCCACTCGCGGCGGCCTGGTCACATGGCAATATTGAAGTCATCAAATTGCTTTTCGAAGCCGGGAAAGCCTTCAACGCGCGGGTATTTTGCAACTTGCCAGCTATCTGGCCAATTATGGCCGAACAGGGGGAAAATTGGGAAGAAGAAGAACTTTGGACAAAAGGAGATGAGGCAAATCAAATTGCTTGTCTTCAACTCATGCTGGAATTCGGCATGGATAATCGGGTAATGGGCTGGACGAATCGCACTCTGGTCGCCGCTTGCTTCCATGGCGCGGTCGGCTGCGTACGACTTCTTCTCGACAAATGCAATGCAGACCCAGGAGGTCAAACCAGTAGCGGAATGAAGCCTGTGCATGCAGCCGTCAGGTCAGGCAAGCTCGAACTCGTCAAGTTGTTGGTCGAGCGAGGCGCGAGCCTCCATGCCACTTGGGGGTACGACCACCGTACGACGATTCAAGACGCCTGGGGCCTCGAAAACCCCGATGAAATGATAGATTTTTTGGTGTCTCAAAAGGTCGACACGACTCCGCCGTTTCTTGTCTCTGAATCGACTCCTACACTAATACATCTCAGTCGTAGCACATCTTCTCCAAGAGAATCGCATCTAATCTTCCACGGCGCGCCGGGTGGGGGATTCTGGGACGATGGGCCACGCCGCATCTATACGAAGACGCTATATGATCTTTTCAAGTACCCGACCCCTCTACGTTTACTTTCGCTAGGACTTGCGTGCGAACGAGGGTACTTTGACACTGCCAAATGGTTTCTCGCGCATGGCGTCAAGCCGGAGGGCAATATTCCGCTATTTAATGCGGTCAGGGTTGGTCGGCTCGACATTGTCAAACTCCTGGTTGCGCACGGCGCCACGGCTGAAATCCCCAGCATAGTCCTCAAGAGAGCTTCTCCGAAGAAGGGGAGGCCTCTGCCGTCGGCCGGTATCATGCGATTTCTGGTCAAGTCTGGTGCGGACATCAAAACGGCGCTGAAGCCTCTGTGCAGCCCAGAATGGGATTCATCGTCTAGCAATAAGCGGGCCGCGAGGTTGGAAGTAGCGAAGGCCTTTGCCCGGATACGCAGCAGGCGAGCCCTGAGCTTTGTCATTGAACAAGGCGGACTGCGCGGGGCCCTGTCACGCCAGGAGTGGCAGATGGTACTCGCCGAGGCCATCCGTTGGCGTTCAAGCAACCTGATTAGGATTATTCTGGAGGAGGGTCTGGCTGTCTTCAATATACTAGACCTAGAATGGAGAGACAGGTGGGAGAAGAGGTTTTGGACGAAGAGCGAGGCAGGTTACTCCGATCAAGCCTACGACGAGATAGCCTACACCATCGAAACCCTTGAGCATCTCGTGCCCGAAGACCAGAGGGGCAACAGCATTGATGGACCCTACCATAGTACTGGCAAGCGCAAGATGGAGGATTCAAGGCACCAAACAACAGCAAAAGGGCGCGGTTGGGGCCACCGGCGATAGAACAGTAACCTTGATGCTGTTCCAAGCTCATTTCCAGACAACTGCAACTGACCAGGCCCTTACGATGAGATTTATTTATAGAATTCCATTTCTTTATGTTCCAGCTGAGTATACTGCACTAATTGACTCTTTTACGTCTATGCCACATATAAAAGCGCTATAGATGCATCTTGCCTGCATAGCCCCTCCCCTCCGACGAATTGGATCGCCAGCCACATGCAGGCGTACGCAAGTGAGACAGCAAAAGTTCCTTGTACTTTTCGTATTTCCGAGGCTATAAACTCCCCGCACTTTCTGTCTTTGGATAAAAATAGCGATAAGAAAACAGCATAAACTGAACCCGACAAAACTTCCTCTCGACGTGCTTTCACCCGGAAGAGGCTCTCCCGATCTTATCTTTCCACAACCAACTCAATATGACTACCCCAGATTTGACAGAAATAGACGCCATAGAACGCATGGTGGATAACATAACCGTGGAAGCTCAGCAGTATACTGCCAAGCTCCGAGAACTCCAAGGCAAGGGCAATACGAACCAGGCAGCGTCAACTCCGTCGGAGCTCGTAAAGCAAGGCCTTTCCATTGCGAAGACATGCAGACAGCTGCAAGCCATGATAACAGAGCCAAGCTGCTGGGTGAAGGACGTGGCCCGATCGTACTTTCCCAGCGTGGCCCTGTCGATGGTCATTGAACTAGACCTTGCAAACCTCATCGAGGTTGAGCAGGCTGGTACTTCCTTGGACCAGGTCACAAAGGCATCCGGAGCATCGAGTAGTCTTATTCGTACGCCGTACTTTTCAAAGTATTTATTCAATTGCTGACTAGGTGCAGAGCGACTGATGAGGCAATGCATCCACCAGTCCATCTTCCAAGAGGTTTCGCCCGGGATCTATACCCATAACAAGCACTCGCTTCTTCTTCGTGACGGCAATTTATCGAGTTGGTATCAATACCTGTAGGTCAATTATTGGGTAATTGCAGGGGGGTGAAATCGCTAACATACTGCCTCAGGTCTGAGGATGTCCTTCGTTGCGCGACGTATTTGCCAGAGACGCTGCGCGAAAACAACTACAGAGTCATGCCAGACACTAGAAAAGCGGCGTTTTGCAAAGCATTTAACAGTGAGTTATTTCGATAAAACTGAACCATTAAAGAAGTCTCACCTGACTTCACCTGTCAAGTCCCCCTGACTTCACCTGTCAAGTCCCGCGCGTGAACTAATTGTTGGGTCTTTGCAGCCGAGCTTCCCCATTATGAGTACTTTTATACAGTCGATACCAAGCGAGGCGAGCGATTCACACGCGCTATGACTTCGACACATGAAAATCCGTTGGGCGCGCTGATAGAGAACGTGTACCCCTTCCGGAAATTGCCGGCCAACTCTACCATCGTAGACGTCGGCGGGGGCAGCGGACGGCTGGCGATTCGCCTGGCGAAACTCTATCCGAATCTTTCATTCGTGATTCAGGACCACGCTAGTGTCATCGAGGAGGGAAAGATGGCGGCCGGGGACCTTGGCGCGGAGGTGTCGGGGAGGATTACTTGGGAGGCGCACGACTTTTTCACTCCGCAGCCGCGAGAGGCCGCCGAGGTCTACTTGCTAAGCCGCGTCCTGGTGGATAACAACGACGAGTAAGTTCAGAGCTTTATACATGAGTGGATTCAATGCGCCGGTCGGTATTTGTGACGTGGCTAATGAGTCTTTCCTTCATGCAGGAGCTGCGCGACCATCCTTCGACACGTTGTGGCGGCAATGAAGGCCGGAAAGTCCCGCCTCCTGATCAACGACTTTGTTGACCCGGGCAAATTTGGCGAGGATCGCCATCGGGGCTTTGATCAGCAGGATATGTTGATGATGTGCATCTTCAGTGTGCTGTCTCGAGATGAGGCGCAGTGGGCGGCGCTGATGAGGGGTGTTGATGAGAGGCTGGTTCGGAAGAACATTTGGATAGCGGATGACGGGTCTGCAATTCTCGAATTTGAACTTACATAGAGCCAAGATAGCTGAAGCAGCGGAACTTGCCAGAGGCTATTAGACACTATTGATTGGGAATTTACCGACAGCTGTCGCTGGAGGCAGCGCCGTTGGGGCACTACAATCTCGGAAAGAGGTATTTCCCTGAACTAAATACTAGTATATACGAAGAATATTTAACTGCTAGAGTATCATCTATATGTCCAATCTTTTTAGCATGTCTAATTTTTCATAACTTCGTTTATTCTCAGCGCGTCCATCGCCACGCTCTGCACGACACTGATCTTACGCCGCCCGCTGTCGACGCTCCCTCCTCCACTGCATTCCGTAAAGAAACTCAGCCACCAAGAAGACGCTCATACCTGCGGTGAGCACCCCCAGGCCCAGAAAAGACGCAGCAGGCCCAAAGCTCTGAATCATCATGTCGCCAAATGCCACACCGAGAGCCGCCATACCACAGCGAACCAGGTTGTTTACCGCCGTCGAGCTCGCTCCCTTGCCCGGCGATAGGTCCGAGACGAGTGTGGTGTTGATGGCAAAAACGGCGTTGGAAGTCGCAGCAATAATAAATTGCAGCAAGAGCGGCACGGTGATCCGGCCTGGGGCGGACACGACTGAGAGCTGGTTCGGTCGAAGGACGGTGAACCCGTACGCGGTGGTGGAGAGGACGAAGAGCAGCGTGATCCAGGGTGTGTGACGGAGTCGGGCATGCTCGATGGGAAAGTCGACGGGTAAGTCTTTTTTGTTCTTTGATGGAGGGCGCGCAGTCGGGTTTCGCTCGAGATACGCTGCTTCTGCGGCGAGAAACTCGCGTGTCATGAGCTTGCCCGCGACCACGGATCCCACGATGGTGCCAAACCCTGCAGAAATTAGCATAATCCCAAAAGTACCAAAAATGGGTAAGACGTACCATTCGGCAAAAACGCGACACCGAGCAGTAGGTCGCTCAGATTAAAGAGATCCTTGAAGAGCCCTGTTGTAGTGGCTACGACGATGCTCCAGACAGCGTACACCGTTCCACCAAACAACAAACTCACTAAAATATCCTTCTCTTTTAATAGTAGCACAGGCTCTAGAAATGTCTTGAAGCTGACTTTGGGACGCGGTTTCTCGGCCTCTGGCTCTTCCAGCTTCGTGTCGCCGAGGATCACTCGGCTCAACAACGGTCGGTATATGCCAGTGAGCTTCAGAGAGCCGTTGCCCGCGATGGATCGGAGCGTCTCTGGGAGGATCGCGGTAATGACTATGAGAACAAGGGAAGATGCAATGAATAAAAAGACAAAGACGGATCTTGAGTCTGGTTAGATACCTGCTGTTGTCTGCGGGGAGAGGTTGACGTACCGAAAGCCAAGGAAGTTGGCGAGCAGACCGCCAATGACAGGCCCAACCGCAATGCTAAAGTTTCGAACTGTAGGGAACAAACATTAGCCAGAATACAGTTCTATGGGTTAATGTCAACATACTAGCTTGGTAGAAGCTAATAAACGCGCCGCGCTCATCCGGCGTCGCAATGTCTTGTATAACACCGTTGCCTGCGCGAGGTTAGTACGGTCGCCAGCTTCTGCCAAGGTCAGGAGGTCACTGTACCAATGCTAACGGTCGAGGCACTTCCTGCGGCCTGTAGCCCTCTGAAAACGAGGAGTACGGGGAAATTCGGTGTCAGGCTCAGGACAATGTTGGAAATGATGTACACCGAGAAGGACAGCAAGTACACCGGCCGACGTCCGATCGTGTCAGACAGAGAGCCCCAGAACAGCGGCGAGATGCCCTGCACTACCAGGTACGATGTTATGGTTAATCCGACGTCGCTGAGGCTGACTTTCAAGTCCTATTTAAAACATTAGCAGGCTGAATATATGTGTTGTTGTGCGGATAGTAGGGCGGCAAGTACCTGGGCAATGGCGGACAGCGACGGCAGGTAGATGTTGGAAGACAACCCAGAAAACAGCCCAGCTACTCCAATAATTGCGACAAGGTACCATTTGATTCTTTTCGAGAATACATGGAACGGAATCTCAGCTACTGGAGCCACAGTGGCGTCTGCCTCTTCCTTTGTCCTCTCCTCCGGGACCGCTGTCCTAGGACGCTCGTCCACTCTCGTCCCTGTTTGGAACTGCTCTATCCGCTGCTGAAAGACCCCATTCGACGACCACTCCCGCTGCTGCTCGTCGCGCTCGTCGGCCGTCCTGACCGACCGCGACGTGCTGATGGACCTCCGCTGCGCGTGCGACAACCTCGAGTAGGCGTCCGGCCGGTCGTCGCTGTTGGCCGGCCACTCCCGGTCATACGTAGGATCGGGAAGAAAGACAAACGCCGTGTGCCCGGCCGTGACAAAGATGCCGCGACTGACTTCGCGCCAACCTTCGACCGACGTGAGCCTCTTGGAGGCACGACTGGTCGTCGTGCCCGGAAAGCCATCCATCTTGTGTTTTGAGAATGGCAGTGCGCAGTCTGGCCATGAACTGCTACTTGAGACGAAAAAAGCCGCCGAATTTGCACATTGGAAGATACAGACCTGTACATATAGTATAGGCTGCTGTTCTTTAAGCCGCGCAATTATGCGATGATGGCTTGCTGATCATTTGCTGCTGGAACGAGAATGTTTACCCAGCGCCCGATGTAACGCCCCCGTCCATGGAACTCGGACTGACACAGCATCAATACAACCCGACAAGTCATAAACCCTGATGGAAACTACTTTCTGGGTCCTCGGTATCCTGTTTTTTCTTTTGGATAAGTATCGGGATACAACCTCTCCGGCAGTCGCGCACCCTTGTTTCATGCCCATCGCTCCACGCGCACCAAGGGAGGGCGATACTGATAGTCTCAGGGTGACTTGCGCCCCTCTGGAACTCTATTAATAGTCTTGGCAAAGAATTTGTATTAACGGATCTGCATTCTACTTGATCTAAGTTTCTCATATTTTGCTATCTTTTTGTGGGATTTCATTATCGTGTGATTCGTGTGATGGTCTCGGTCTTCCGGGAGTATTTCCGCATCTACTGCTCCGCATCACGCCCAGCCTCCGCCGCCGTCGCCCGTCGCTTCTTCCAGAAGAAAATGAATAATCCTATAGCTATTAATGCGCCGGCAGCGCCAGTTATTCCAGCTACGAAGCCTACCGCTTTGATGGGAATGACCTTGCTGCTGGCGCCTGTAGTTGCGGAAGTGCTGGGAATGAGAGCAGCGCTCTGCGTGGATGACAAGAGAGCTTGCGACGACGCAGGTGGCTGCCGCGTGGCTGTCGCCGTGACGGTAGGCCCTTTTAATGTGAGCGTAACCGTCACTGTAGGAGAAGAGATACTGTAAAAGATGTGAGTGAGAGGACATGTGATAGAAGAGTGTTGGTCATACATTGGTCTCGAAGTTGGCACCGAAGTCGAGTTGGCAGAGCCGGGCGACGAAGGGGTCGACACTTCTTTTTCTGGCGAGAGAAGTCGCGTAGGCGATTTTTTCCCAGAAAGCGGCGATGTATGTGTAGAGCTGGGCCGTGACGGAGACGGCGTCCGTGTCTTTGAAGTCAACGGAGTCTTGACTCTGGTAGACTCTTCATACCGCTGGATGCTGCGCAACTCCAGCGGCGCCGGCGCAGGTTTCCGTCTGTCTGATCTCATCTTTGTCCGGTCTCAAAGTTGGTTAAAAGACTCTAGAGAGATGAAAAAACAACAAATTGTGGTATCTTTTTCGTCTTTCGTTATTTGAAATTAAGCTCGGTTTAAGCAGTGTCCTCCGACGTTGGCGAGTTGCAGTTGCCATGATTCACAAGGTCGTGAGCTCCCCAGTTGCGCTGCAACACTGTGTTGCTCTCAAGTCATGGGCCGTTGTATTGCGCTATCGTCTTGAGGGGCCAATTCGTCGCGAGAACATGTGAAACGGGGGAGTGTTTGTATAGCATGAATGCCCAAAGTCAATTCTCTCAGCAAGTCCGCACGTGGTGCAACGTGGTTTCTCAATGGCACGACTCAGCATGTTTATCATTACGGCATTTACCGTTGTGCGATAGGAAAACTAATTCAGCCTTCTATACACGTCATTTGACGAGGCATTGAACATTATCTTTTCTTGGCGCAAGAGTTGCCTCTTCTCGTTGCGGACTGGGATTGCCGATTTGGTGAAACACGGGGAAAGGCAACCGGGGGCTCTGTGGTGGCGTTCTACATAGGGCAGTGCTGGGTAAGATGTGAGACTGGACTGATCGTCTCCAAATCACCGTCAAGCAAAAACTTCACTTTCTCGAGTAGCATGTCGTTGGCTTCGCGAAACAGGGTTATTGAGGCTCGGCCTCATCCCAGAGAAGGGCCGGGTCGCAGCGAAGTCCACCTGCAGCGCTCGAGCACCCGGGTTTAAGCGAGCCAAATAAAAATAAAGATAAACATAAGAATAAAAATGGCACGAGCATACGTAATAGGCATCCACTGCCAACTTTTCCAGAAGTCCATCCTACGCTGCTATCTCGATTTATGGGTAGTGTCCAACTAAAGTGGCGATAAGCCTCATCGAGGTTCTCACTGCAACCTGACCTCAGGACCTCAGACGGCTGGCCAATTACAGCACATCCATATACGATTACACGCCTTCTGTTTCGCGCAACGACCATGGCACAGTAAATGCATCATGCTGCCAAGCATTCAGAACATGGGTTTCCAATTTACCGCTCATGGAAACAGACTCTTTACATCTGTATGTTCGCCAAGGCCCCAATCTGCAAGGCGATTCATGCAAGTCGGCCGGGACCCTGGACGATGATACTCGAGCGGCTCCACGCCAGTGTTTCCTCCTGTGCCGTACTTCCGAGGAGAGTTGTGCCTTACCCAGACGCTATTAATAGCGTAGTCGATTATGCATAACATAGGTGAACATTGTGCGCTCTGTTTGTGTTATTTTCTAGATGCGAAAATAACAACGGCTAGTCTGGGGAAATGAATACATTGAAACCGTGGCGCTGTGGCGTCTAACGAAACGACCCCGACATCGTGTGTTCAAGGTGCCCAGGACGAGGTCTAGGCTTTCTGGTTCTATGAGAGTTTTGCGGGGTTCGTGAAGGGGGTTTGGGGCCTCAAGGCGTATAAGTATAATAGTCCAGAATAGAAAAAGAAGCCCTCTTTTTAAGACGTTATTTTATCGTTAAAACTGTGCCCAATGTTGAACCCAACCTCCCGCCCCAAGTCTGCCTCGTGGCTCGGCCTTGTACTATTACTGTGTCTGTCAATCTTGGCTGCTGCTGAAGAAGAGCCAGCGCTGGCAAAATTTGGAGATGTGATCCAAGTTTTCGGGCAGGTAAGAACCAACGAAGATGTTACTAGTGATAATAATTGCATACTAACAGCGCGCCACATAGATGGCTCGGACTGATCAAGATTTCGTCGATGGACTGGCCCTTGATCTGTTCTCCCCCAAGAATCGCACTCTAGTCGTGACCAACAATACGTCGCCGCTGGCTGGAAACTTTGTCCAGGGCAGCTCGGGCGAAGGATTTGTGAACCTATCAAAATACAGCTGGGTCATCAAGTTCAACGAGACAGCCCAAGACCTGATTGCCAAAATTGAGCTGCCATATGATCCTGTGGCGCTGAAGAAAGAGGGCGTTGACCCGGCAAACACCTACGTGGGAACCTTGGCGGCCGATAAAAAATCCTGGATCGTGTCGGAGACGCAAAGAAATGTTCACGTGTAAGTCGCGGCTGCATAACGTTGATTAAGGTGTGGGAGATACTGATACCCTGGACTTAGCACAGAGAATAAAACGCGAATCATCAAGATGATCTCGCTAGACGGAGAGTACATGCTACTCGGGCGCAAGTCAGCAGATACTGCTAACATCTTTGTGCAATACGGCCAAGGCGCCACCAGGACGGTCAATGTAACTGGTGGTGCAAGCGACGTGCAGGAAGCAGAGTTTGTGGACGGCTTGCGCTTCCGAATCCAGTCGTCCAAATCGTTTGCGTTCAACGCCGACATTCCATTTGGAGTCGACGCCAAGGCTATACCAGAATCTCAAAAAGCGCTAAGTAAGAGGAATTCAAGCAGAAAGTGTCTGACACATGTTCGGCTTCTAACTTGACTGTACTGCCAGATTCCTTCGTCTGGAAGATCAACTCGACGGCGGCAAGCGGCGAGGCCTCGACAAACATGACGTTCCCGGGTGAGTCCCTCCTCCACCTCGCGAAAAGCACAGCGACCAACTGTCGACAGTGAATGAAGAAATCTTGAAGCAGCGGGTCTCGCGCGAAGAGTCCAAGTACGCCCGCCTCCTCGTCGCCTGGAGAGCCGTCAACGCCAACGCCACTACGCGCTTCGAGCCGCTCAAGACGCAGCGCTTTGACAAGTGCAACAAGGTCATCCACGTCTGGGGCGTCGGTCGTCCGGACGGGCAGTACGCCATACTGGTAGCCGCGGAGAAGGAGGAGGCTGGTCGCGGCAAAGAGTGCAAAGCGCCAAAGGCGGCGTCGAAGGGCGGCAAGGAAAACGAAGCGTCGGAGGCGAGCGCCGAACTGGAAGAGTGTGCCGCGGAAGGGTCGTCTTCTGCATCTGGAGCGGCCAAGGAGGGATCTAGTGAGGCGACATCGGTCCCCGTTTTGTCTCGCGCGGCGTCGATTACGAGTTGCCTGGCGGTGTCTCAGCTGCTGCTGTTGGTCCTCTTGGTCTTCTAAAGCTCTGCGGCGACTCAAAGATGTGGACTGCCAATGCTGTAAATTATTCGCCTTGTTGTATAGTAGGATAGCTTGCCCATGTATATTATTGTAACTCTTAGTGTTGTGGCTCATTTCTAGATGACAAGGGGCCTAATTGACCAGAACTCTGACTCGTTTGCCAGACAATTGGAGGGTGAGCAGCGAGAGGTGTAAGCAAAAGGATTCAATCTCGACTTGAGATTTGAATGACTTGCCACTTCCTATTTATGGTTTCTGTTCCTTTTCCACCTCTCATGTTACTGAAGGTGAAATATCCCCACGCAATGTTTCAGCAGCCCGCTTCACTGATCGGGTCTCGAGCTCCCATTGACGGATAATTTCCCCATGCCCTAACGTTACAAGGTCGCGATCACGGCAAGCTTAGATCCACCAGCCAGGCTGAAGCCGAGAGCCAGCTAATCTGTAGAAGACCGCCAATAGCAGTACACCTATGAGCGATTGTCCGGCAGTTCAACATGTCATGCCGAAAGCCGATGCCAAATCTCTGGGAATTGTTTCTCCGTCGTTTAATTGCGCACTGGCGTTCTTTCGCGGCTCCAGCAGTAAATGCAGGGTTGAGAAGGGTGGTTGTAGTAGTTTCCCCGGCAAAGCCCGGGGCAAGTTATAGCGGCGGTCGAGAGTATCCCTGGAGAAGATGGGCAGTTATTCACGACGCGAATGTTGCTGAGATAGCATACGGCATTAAAATGCTTTGAGGCCGATAATAGACCGATGTCGATGTTTGCCATCATCTAAGAATGTAGAACAATTTTTGTTCTTGGAAGCTGGAAGCGCTACAGTGGCGTAGTTAGTGCTGACAACGGTCTTGAAGAAGAGGTCTGGTAGATCGTGCCCCTGCCAAGCTGTCAGCAACTGTTGTGGGAAATAGCTAGTTAGGAAGTACTTGTTGCTTTTGCCGAATATAAATAGGCTTGTTACTGGCCTCGCATTTATTACGCATTGTGAGCGAACAGAAATAAGCGACTCAACAACAGCAGCCAATATGAAAAACAACAGCATCTTCCTAGCAGTGCTTGCAGCATGTTCTCAGCTGGGAACATCCGCTGCAGCTAGCATGAAAGTCAGCAGCTTCAACGGGCCAGTGACGCAGGACGAGCTTCAGTCATTTAGCAGCTACGTCGCCACGCTGCAGCCAGCCAAGGACAACATTGGCAATCAGTGGGCTCAGGGTCACAGCGGCGAGGAGACGAAAGCCATGGGCCTCGTCTACTCCATCTCTGGACAACAAGATGTGCTCGACAACATGCTACGCTACTGTGACGCCGTGCTCTCGCAGAGAAACGACCTGGCGAAAGCGCCAACCGGGCAGCACAAGATCTGGACCGGCGATGTCGCACCCGTCTGGCCCAACAATGTTGACACGAAGCCGATTTCGACGGGCGGCGAGCAGGGCGATCCGGTCGGCCATCTAGCCTCATGCGCCTATCTGATTCTGAAAAACGCAAAGTTGTACGGAAAGACGGTCGCGATCGGTGACAAGTACGGCTATGGCAAGACGTACCTGGAGCGTGCCAAGACATATGTCAAGCAGGCTGACAAGGCGATGACGGGCCACATTCTTTCTCGGCTGCTCGACGTCTCGCGCGGCAACAAGATGTATTTTGCCAAGGACTCGCCTTACAAGGGCGGCACTCCTGTGCCCTGGAACCAGCAAATGATGTTTACCTATGCCTTCCAAAACCTTGTGGCTGCGCATGTCCTTCTCGGCGACAACTCCGATTTAACGACCAAGTACAAGTCCATCATGGCGGCAAATCTCGACTGGTTCTTCAACGGAGGCGGGTCACAGAGCAAGAAGAGCAAGAAGGGCAGCACTGTCTATGACTGGGACTATGCCTTTGGCCAGGGCGTGGAGGATGTCAATCACGGTTCCCTCGATGTCGCCGGATTTCATCGGGCCTACACAGACGGCAGCTGGAACGTCACCACCAAGCAGATGACCACGCTGGCAAATACCTTTGTCGACGTGATGCGGCTTGGAGGCGGCAAGTACGCGGGAACGGTAGAAGGGGGCTGTGGCGAGGGGCACGCGAGCTGCATTGATTATGTGCGCAGCGGCTTCTTGCTCATGGCGCAGTTCCGCCCGGATGCGTATCGCGACATGATGGCGGCGGACTTGCAGGAAGGTGGCGGCACAACCAAGACGGATGTGTTTTCTCGTTTTCTCTGGGTGAAGAACGCGCGGAGCCAGTCGGGAAAGCTCAGGTAGCGAACGAATGGGGGGCGGTCAATTTCGTGGTGGCATATGCAGCGCATGGGGTGGAGAGATGGAGGTTTTACGAACAAGATTCACAAAGCAACGAAGCAATCATCATCATGGATTCATGAATTCGGTACGGCTGCGATGAAGAAGGGAAGATTCTGCCTAGATGGCCGCGGAGGCAGGGGGTTCAAGTAGTGTAACCCACGTGACCCTGTGATACGAATATAAACCACCCCTTGCTCAAACTTGACCTTCCTGCCCTCTATGCGCCTGTGCAACCATTGGTAACGGTCTGTCCTACACCTGTCAACGAATGGACAAAGAGATGAAAGCGACAACATGGCCGCACTGCCATGACGTTGAGTGTCTGCCTAAGTGGCGCACGCGCCTGGCCATCCTGCAAGCTGTACACCATGGAACAGCCCATGAGGCGATAGGTACGACTTCACCGCGGTGGTTTAACAGCGCTGAAGGAGGAGCTGTATCAGGTCCGCATTGAATGACGCAGAAGATTCTTTGGCCATTCTGCAAGCTGTACACCATGGCACAGCCTATGAGGCGAAATGGTACGACTTCACCGCGGTGGTTCAACCGTGCTGAAGGAGGAGCTGTATCAGGTCCTCATTGAATGACGCAGAAGTCTTTTTATAGTAACTACAGGTCAAATGTCAGCGAAGTCAGCATTCTGTATGGCTCGAAATCCAAAGTGCTCCATGCCGAGCGCAGCAGCTATCAGCACACGAAGCCCGTTGCGGAACGTCTATTTACTATCATCAGGCTTCCATATCACCTGGATATGTGCGGGAACACAACAGAAAATAGGCAGCGTATCGCAACATTCAGTCACTTTCAGCCACTCCTTGTTTCCGTTGCCAGCTTCCAGTCATGTGTATAAAATGTGCTCTCCTCCTCCCATCCCCGGGGAAACGCTCAAACCTAATCCATACACTCTTCGATACCAAGGACCATATCAGCCACTTGGCGTTCATCCTTCACCATGTCAGAAATACAAGATCAAGACGAAAATGACGTCGTTGCCTACATCTACGGAGACACAGAACCGGCCAAGGAAAGCATCAGAGCAGCGCTGAAGGCAAAGAACGGTTCGTCAATGTCAAGACTCGAAAAAGACCCATATTATACGGTTACTTTCAGTGAACCGCCAAAGAAGAGCGGCGGGTTCGTGATTGGCTCACACAGTCGGGCTGATCTTGTGATCGCAGGCGCACCCAATCTATCGGGCCGTCATTTTGCGTTGACCTTCGACTCATCAAACGAGCTTGTGGTCGAGAACTTGTCATCTACGGCCGGCACCCGGCTAGTCTACGGCCGCAAAGATACCAAAAACAGTGAAGTTGGCGACCTCGTTATGGAAGTTGAGAGCAGCGCCGGGGTCAAGGTCTGGAGCGCCCGCGGACCAAAGGTGACAAATGGCGCGCCAGTGCAGATACAAGCAACATCTGAAGCCAAGTTTCGGTTAATCGTTCCGAACTACGATAAGAAGTCGCGAGTTTACATGGGGAGAGTTCAAAAATTCCTCGAGGGCCAACCTGTCATTTTTACGGACAGTTCACGCTACAGCCGGCCTCGTACGAGGCCTAGTCCATGGCCTAAAACTCCAGTTGTGGAAAAGAAATCGTCGCGGGCGAATAAAGCTTTTTGGAAGAAGAAGCTGAGCAGTGGGAGATGCAGTGTAGTTTACCACTGCTGGAATGTCACCACGAGAGAAGCATTCGCCATCAACGAGCCAGTGCACGAAAACCCACTCCAACTTGAGAAGTGGAAGACGGAAGCTGGTGTGCTAAAGGGTCTTCATCATGTAAGTATACTCCTGGCAAGTCAGGCGATCGAGGCCCGTAATGAGTTAGGATATTAACAGCTTGGCTAGGATCACATTGTACCGCCCCTCAGCCTAGAACTCGAATCACGTCCCCGATTGTTGTTTGCGTATCCTGAATACGGGACTTTGTTCGATTACATCGCGCACAGCCCCCAACACCACAACGCGCAAGTTGCTGTGCAACTCCTCGAAGCTCTGGAGTTCTTGCATGAGAAGGGATTAATACACCGCGACGTCAAGCCCGCCAATGTACTCGTATATAAGAGGGATAAGCTGACGATCGAGGTGAAGCTTGCTGATTTTGCCCTCGCCAGAGCGGAGGGTGACGCCCTCATGAGCGCACCACACTATGTCGCTCCAGAAATCATTGACGGCAAGAATTATGACTCGAGAGTTGATATTTGGTCTCTGGGTACTCTATTGGTGCATTTGGAGTGTCACGGTGTTCTTCCCTCAGAAAGCCATTCACAGAGTCCCAGTTCTCCCACCATCAACTCAGAGACTCGCAGTCATCTCACCATCACTTCAGAGACTCACAGTTCACCCACTATTACTTCAGAGAATCATAATTCTCCCGTGATCACTTTGGAGACTTGCAGTCCTCCCACCATCACTTTAGAGACTCAGATTCCTCTCACCATCGCTTCAGAGACTCACAGTTCTCCCAGCAGAACCACGGACTGCTCTGAGAGCCCTGGGCAAAGGTTCATCAAATTTGTCGAGGAAGAGAATTCCCAGCTCGCCAGTCCCTTTCTTTCGTTCGTACTGGAAAATATGTTACGTATCGACCCAAAACAGCGATTGGCGACATCAGCGTGCTTGGTCCTCGCAAACAACCGGCTTGGAGGCGTCTTTTCCACCCCTGCAAGTCTAGATCCCGCGAAATTGGCGGAAACGGCTGCTGATGTTGGAGCTACACTGTTGGAACATTCTGGGAAAGTGAAACTTATACGCCCTCCGACTAGCAAAAGCAGGACCTCGCTCCCGTTCTGCTCCAAGGTACAGACAGGTAGAAAAGTGAGACCGAGTCAGGTGCGACGATCCGTTCCGTCGTCTTTTGCCCTTCAGCATCAGCGGGTGCCCCACGACATCGCAGACGAGATAGAAGACAAAATGAACGAAATGAGAGAAATGGGTTTAAAGGACTGTGAGAGCGAGGTTTGTTTGCCTTCAGAGAGTAACTGGCTTGAGCTGGAGCTCAGTCAACAACTGGATGCCGCAAATCAAGAGGCCCTGGCCTCTGAGACAGTTGTGGATGGAGGCATTGAGCCGGAGCTCAGTAGCACCCGTTTGAAAAGGAGGAGACAAGAAAGCGCCGATTCGGAGGCTCGTCCAGGACTGATGGCCGAGGGACAAGAGCCCCCCGCTACTAAGCAAGTCAGGAAGGAAAGCTTTGAAGCGGAACTCGATCCGGACCGGATGGCCAAAGAACAAGAGTTCTCCGCCACTTAATGAAACAGGTTACATTGAGTATCTAGGTTCCATAGAAGAATTACCGTGTGCATATTTTGCTGCAGTGTTGAAAAAGCATGCGTTGTACCCTCTTTGTGGTTGATGAGAGCCTGTGCGGAGAGCTAGGTATGTGATGGTGCAACAGAGCAGGGATTTCGAAGAGGATTATCAGTATTATTCCCTTGGTAAAAAATAACCGTTAGGTTTCACAGCGCGGCAACGCAAAGAGCGTGACTCAGCATTTTATTGTACAACCTCAGGTCGGCGGCTAATAAATGCACGAGAGTGGAAGGCTCTGCTTCACGCGAGACAAAAGCAAACACCACAACTCCCTACCACTTCGTACTAGACCGATCAGCAGCCATGCGTGAGTTTTCCAGAGCAACCCTGGCGGAGAATATCCTCCAATGGGACGAGACGCGAGTGGTCGACTACCTCAGGCGCTGCAGGCACGATGACGATGGAGAGATCGATCTTTCCAACGTGGCCGGCGTCCACTATCTACCAGACTCGGAAAAAGAACAGTTCGAGCTGAAAATGCGGTAAGCATCACACTTGCACCCATACTCCTTTGCCTGGAGTGCCTGGCCGCCTTTGCCTTTGCCCCCATGCTAATTAACCCGATGACAGCTCTGCATTGAATCGATTAGAAGCTTTCCCTATAGACGCGGATGAACTGGTCAGGCGGCTGCAAGAGATACCAGCCCCCGAAGACAGGCATCGCGTCTTTGAAGCGTCTAATATAGAGGGGTTCTCAAGATCTTCAACCATAACCCCTCCGCTTAACAATGTCGCACACGAAGAGCTCTGCTTCACCGAACTTATCAAAACCCAAGGAATTCCTGCTCTCTCACCTGAAACCATAACGGATCCGGAACACAAGGCCGAGCTTGACCGTCAGCTCGCAATGTGGGTGGTGGAGGAGTATGATAGCGTCCAATCTGGCGACCTGCCACCTCTGTTTTCTAGTCAATTGGACGACTGGATGAGATTTCGACAGAATTGGCAATGGGACAATCGAGGCAAGCATACCTTGGAAGAGGGGTTCGAAGAACGTGTTGCGTGGCGCGTCAAACATCTTCGGTCCCTTGGAGAGCGAAAGGATGGTCCCGATAACCCGGAATGGCTCGCCCGCGAAAAGGAAATGTGGACTCGCTATCGTGTCAAAGTCCAGATCGAGGGCAGAGTTGGCCAAGACTTTAATGCGTACTCGTCTGCACTTCAGAAACGGCTGGCTGAGCACCATATTTTTGAGCCTATTCGCCTGCTCGAAAAGCCACGCGAGCAAGATTTTCGAACCACGTGGGCGGAGTATCTGTGCTACCTCTACTACTCGCAAGATCGTTATGCTGATGCTCTGGCTAAATTGGAGGACGAGTATAAGCATGCAAGGGCCAACATTGGCCGCGCGACGCGTCTGTGGGAAGAGCAGGAGGAAGCCGCACTATCCAGGCCCACCGACGACATGATCAGAAGGAAGACGAGGGTAGTCAAGGATTTTATCAAGGTGATTGACAAGTATTGGGAGACTAAAAGAATATGGGCGAGGCAGAAGCGCAGAGCGGCTTGGGCGCGAACGCGCTTTTCCGCGATGGTGATGATGGAGCAAGAGGCAGCCACCGAGGACGCCGCCGCGGTGGGACCGGCTACCGTACAGGAGAAACTTAAGACGGGGGGCAAACGGAAGCGAGGAGGTACGGCAGAGAAGGAAACCGAGAAGGGGAAAGAGAAGATGGGGGAGAATGACAAGAAGGAAGAGAAGGAAGAGAAGGAAGAGAAACCAGCGGTAAAGAGAGCGAAATTGGGACCTACGCAGGCAGCAGGGAATAAAGCCGAGAGTGTCGGACCCCGTCGCAGCACACGAGTCGCGGAGGCAATAAACAAGAAAGCTGCCCAGTCGGGGAAGCAGGCTAGCAAAGGGAAAGACAAGACGGCTGGCAAACACAGAGCGAAGGAAACCGGCAAAGGAAAAGAGAAGGAAGAGAGTAAGCCGAAGGGCAAGTCGAAGAGAAAGGGGAGGAAATAAACGGCCATCTAGCGGGGGACGTCCTGGTTGAGGGGGTCTGTTGTGATAGCTGATCCATGTACAATATACTGTTCTTATCTTACGATATATGCACTGTTCTTATTTTGCGATATATATGCCTGATCCGAGACCATGCAGTTTTCTGATACGAGGTTGTTTAGCAATCCCGGCGAATGGCGTCTGTTGTGGGAGTTGAGCGAGGACGCAACATTATCCCTCCAAAGAGTGCATGCCTATCCACCCGGACATTCACAGCTGTCTCATGAGTGTACAGGGCGCATGTAGTAAAAGAAAAAGAAGAGCGGATTCTTTTAACTTGCCGCCCAGTGCAATGCTATTACGTGGACAATGTCTTACAAGCGGGCTGTTCAGGGCGACAAAACCGAAGAGTACCTCGTACGAGGAGGCCGCGATACACAAAGGCCACCAGGCTGATATTGGGCAAGGAGAAATGACTGAAACAAGATGATCAAATCAACGGTTGTTTCTTGCATTAAATAGATTAGATATGAAGCTCGTTTATCAAGTTGATTGTGAATTTATACGAAGCACTGTGCATACGAGGACAAAGACAAAGAAACTTAACACTCCACCCTTTCACTCTCATCCACTCACTTTGATAAGCAGTAATAATACCCCGGCCAGATCTTGTTCCCGCAATTCTCCCCTTTTGCGCCGAGTACCGGGTTCAGCGCGTACAGCGTCTCCAGCGACACGCCGTTGTCGTTGGCCAGCGCCCAGCAGCTGTCGCCGCTCTTGGCCGCCACGTACTTTTTGCAGTCTTTAGGGAAGCCGTCATGCGTTTGTGTCGGTAGCGGCGGCCCGGAAGACGTAGTCGTCGGAGGCGCAGTACCGGTCGACACGCCGACGCAGTAAAAGTAGCCCGGCCAGATTTGCGTGCCGCAGTTTTCCCCAGCCGCACCGAGCACCGTGTTCCACGCGTACAGCGACGACAGCTCAATGCCCGCGCGGTTCGCAATTGCCCAGCAGCTGTCGCCGCTCTTTGCCTCGTCAAACTTGCTGCAGTCTTTGCTGATGCCCGCCTGCGTCTTGCTCGGCTTTGGCGGGCCCGTCGGCGTCGGCGTCGTGGTGACGGGCGGCGAGCTCGACGTCGTCGGCGTCGCGTCGCCCTTTCTCGCGACGCAGTAATAGTAGCCGAGCCAGATTTGGGTACCGCAGTTTTGCCCGTTCTTGCCGAGGACTGGGTTGAGCTCGCAGAGACGGACGATGCTGATGCGGGCGTCGTTGGCGAGCTTCCAGCAGCTGGCGGCTGTCGAGTTGGCGAGGATCCAGCGCGTGCAGTCGGCGGCGATGCCGTCTTGGATCCTGTCGGGCTTGACGTCGGCGGGGTTGTCGGTGATGGGCTGGCTGGGCGTGCTGCCGGGGCCGCCGCGGACGGGGCCGTCGCCGTCGTCGGGGATCTCGGACGCGGGCGGCTTGGTCCATGCGCCTCCGGGGGGGCTAGAAGGATGTAAGCCGCGATTATATGTAAGGGGAGTAGTGTGAACGTACCTTGCGCAAACGAATTGCTCTACAAGAGCGTCGCAGACCCCAAGTAGGTTCGGGTTCCAGGTGGCAAGCTGGGCAACAGTGACGTTGGCATTGTTCAGCTTGGACATGGAGTTGACCACGGTCTCACTAGTTTTGGAGAATAATTAGGATTTTGAACACGCCCAGAAATTGACTCCAGACTGCAAAATAACTCACCAGGTTTGGTCAGTCTCGACAAGGAAAAGTGTGCACTTTGGCGGCAGGCAGATTGGCTTGTCTGTCTGGCAAAGATCATTCTTGGTAGCCATTGCGACCGAGCCAGATCCAACCTCGTACTTTTCAGCAATGTCATGACAAGACATGGATTCTTCCAGGTCTGGCACGATGTCGACTGTGCGACCGGTGCACGCAGTGGGCGTAGGTTGTGCCGTTGTCGTCGCCGGCGTCGTCGTGATGCCAATCAACGGCGCATCCGACAGCTCCGGGTACCACGGAACCGGACGAGTCGTAATCGGCTCTCCTTGCTTGCTGCAGACTTTCTCAATGTCTTGCAGCTCGTCGGTCAGGTAGTCCGAAAAGTCGGCATCCGGCAGGTAGTCTGAGCTGACGCGCAGACGGAGCATCTTGATGAAGCACTCGGAGCACAAGAGATCGTCGTCATACAGCGTCGAGATGCGGCTGTGGTTGGCGAGCGGCTCTGCCTTGTTGATGCACCATGGGTCTGCCGGGTTGGCCTCGCAGTCTACCTGAACCACGTCGGAGCCTACCCAGTCGTAGGACTCGAGCAGACACCATTCCTTCTTGGAGGACTGGGCGCAGGCCACGCTGAGGCCGTCTGTGAAGCGGCCGCTGAGAGTATCGGCGGGGACGTACTTGTCGCCGGAGCGAACGTACTGGTCCGAGCACGCAGCCTTGACGTCTGTCTTCCAGCGCTCTGCGCCGGTTGTGCAGTCTGCGGTGCACAGACTCGTGACGTCTGGCTGCTCCCAGTGAATACGATCAACGTTGAGCGTCCAC
The DNA here is from genome assembly GCA_028828415.1 of Cordyceps cateniannulata. Lineage (NCBI taxonomy): Eukaryota > Fungi > Ascomycota > Sordariomycetes > Hypocreales > Cordycipitaceae > Cordyceps > Cordyceps cateniannulata. Next base: position 601,848 of record JAPHMX010000002.1, read on the forward strand.
TGAAAGAGTGCGGTGTCGCAGGGTAAAGTAGAGTTGCTGGTCGTGTAAGTGACGGTGTCGCGGTGCTGTCAAATGTGGCGAAGAAAACTCACAGTGCACCAAGACATTGCGACGATATTCCCAGCATCGTCTGCATTACTTCGCTAGGAAGTAGAGGATACAAGTTGAAGCCATTCACAGCAGAAAGGCTGCTTGATACAACAAGCAGCCATGGTGTCGTAAACTTGGCCATCGTGACTGAGCCCTGAGGATATGAATCGACGCTCTATAGGTTTGTCGCAGTGGTGCAAAAGAAGATTGTAATGGCTATAATATTTTCCTCGAAATATTTTACCTACGAACCTCGCTCAATTAACAGGTTGACTGATGTCGGAAATCCGCGGGATGTGAGCACAGTGCGAGGCTCTCGTGTAAGTGGCGATCGCGATATCACGAGGGCTTGCCGGAGCAATATCGGCTTCGGAGACATCACAAGAAATCCTCCAAACGGCAAATGACCCCTTTTGAGAACATATAGTGGACAATGCACGGTCGCATCCGGCACCTGATGAAGCCTGCGCCGACAGAGCCTTGCTCGGCGATGCAACTGCCAAGGACGGCACAGATGCCGTTCAATACTACTTTAGGTCATGCGAAACAGGAACCAGCCTGATTAGACTTGATTGCCAATAAGCAATCTCCGAGCTGCAGAAATGTTTATTTTGAGTCGTAGTGTAGGTGGGAAAGCGTGCGCCATTCGTCAGCCCCCGCAGCATCCTGCTCAAGGACGGGATGGGCCGGGCCTGGAACATTGATTTGTGTTCCCTTGTTGGGTTGCAGTGGCTCACAACTACTACCCTCTGTTTAGTTGAGGGGAGTATCGAGCAGACGAGGTTGTGCCTCGTGATTATATTGAACTTGTATTGTCAGGCTGTGGTGTAACCTAATACTTGTATTGTGCTCTCCTTTATCTACAGTGCGAGCCTGATTTTGATCCTTCTGTCTCAGCCGGATGCTTGGCATGACTTGCGCAACAAATGTCACGGCTGTTGTCGGCTCAGAACTCACTTACACCTTTATTATAAACAGAAGAGTTGACTCCGGCTGGGTCTTTACTCTAGATGGCTCATCATAGCATGAGTCGAAGATGACCAAAATGTGGTTGCCAATTCTTGGATTTGCTGCTTGGGCGTCTGTGGCTCTTGCCCAGTCCAGTAGCGCTACTGCTTGGCCTGGAAATTCCACCAAACACTCTTCGAGTGAAGGCCTCACGGACATTGTCTTCCTCAGCAATGTAACGCGTCCTCGAAATTCTTCTCAAGAATCTTCAAGTCGCGCGGCTGCGTTCTATCGTGTGCAGACAGACTGGCAGCTCCCAGAGGGAACCTGCAACGAGCAGATCCCTTGCGCCAACGGGGCTTGCTGTAGTAGGGTAAGTAAACCTTGTCATGCCGAAAAAAGTGTATCATCCACTGACTCTGCATAGGTAACAAAACTCTGTGGCTACTCTCCCAAGGAGTGTGGTGCTGATTGCGTCTCCAACTGCAATGCCAAAGCGGAATGCGGGCAATATGGCGCGCCAGGCAAGCAAAAGTGCCCTTTGGGAGTCTGCTGCTCCGAGTTTGGGTATTCAGCCTTGCGCCTATTTGCGAAGAAAAATGACTAACAATTCAAATCAGGTTCTGTGGCTCAACGGCGGACTTTTGCGACAAGAATTGCCAAAAGGACTTTGGTGGCTGCGGCAAGGTCAAGCGACCATCATGCGGCAAAGGTTCTGGCACTGCCGATAAATTGTCCATTGGCTATTACGAGTCCTGGTCAAACACACGCAAGTGTCAATCCGTCTCCCCGGAAGACTTGAATTTGCGTGGATTTACCCACCTCAACTTTGCCTTTGTCTTCTTCCATCCTCAAACGTATGAGATTGTCCCAATGGACAAGAACGCGGGCGATCTGCTGCACAGATTCACAAAGCTGAAAGAAAAGAAGCCTGGCTTGCAGACTTGGGTCAGTGTCGGCGGATGGTCCTTTAATGATCGTGAGTGAACTCTTCTTTCTTTTTTTTACAAGACACTGACAACAGGTACAGCTGGTCCATACCAAACAGCCTTTAGCGATATGGCGAGGACACCCCAGGGTCGCAAGACGTTCATCGACGGCTTGATGACTTTTATGGACACTTACGGATTCGATGGTGCGGATCTGGATTGGGAGTATCCGACTGCTGGTGAGTAAACTTGCTGGTATTCTCCGTATCACTACTTACAAGGTCCAGATGATCGCGGCGGCCGGCCAGATGACTCGGCCAATTTTGTCCTGTTGTCGGCCGATATCAGTGCGGCTTTTGCCGGAAGATACGGCTACACCATCACCCTACCTGCGTCATACTGGTACCTCCAGCACTTTGATGTTGCTAAACATCAAGAGTCCGTTGACTGGTTCAACATCATGTCCTATGACCTGCACGGCGTCTGGGATGGTGCTTCCAAGGCTATCGGGCCCAAAGTCGCGCCTCACACCAACATCACCGAGATGGAGCTTGGTCTCGACCTTCTTTGGCGCGCTGGTGTCAAGCCGGAAAAGGTTGTCCTCGGGCAAGGATATTACGGTCGCTCCTTTACTCTGAGCGATCCCTCTTGCGACAAGCCAAATGGCGTCTGCACCTTTTCGGGCGGCGCCAATGAAGGGCCGTGCTCCGGGGCTTCTGGTGTCCTTACCCTGCAAGAGATCAAGGATATTGTCAAGAAAAAAGACCTCAAGCCCGTGTATGACAAAGATGCAGGTGTCAAATGGGTTACATGGGACTCCAATCAGTGGGTGTCCTATGACGATGAGGAAACGCTCCCTCAGAAGAGGGACCTGGCCAACGACAGATGTCTTGGTGGGCTCATGGTCTGGGCGATTGACCAGGTCGATCAAAAGGCCAAGAGCTTAGCGTATCCTGATGATATGAGCGAGGAGGACATCCAAGATGCCGAAGCCATTTATCAAGATGAAGCTGCCCAAGGCGTCTGCTATACCACAAAGTGCGACGAGAAATGCGACACTGGCGACCACGAAGCTTCGCAAATGAGCGGCCAGCCCGGTCAGCTATCTACAATGGAGCGTTGTGATAAAGGCAAGTTCCGCCGGCTCTGCTGTCTGAAGGGATCTACCATGGGAACGTGTCGATGGCGCGGATATCGCGGTCTTGGCTTCTCATGCACTGGCGGCTGTGGAGAAGACGAGACAGAGATCACCCAAAACACCAACCACCACTCTGACAAGGAGGATCAAACATGCTCGGGTGGTACGCAGAGCTACTGCTGTAAGGGTTTCAAGCCGCCGATCACGAAGGACCAAGTCAAGGACAAGATCGAAGACAAGGCAAAGGATGCCGCTATTGCCATCGCTGAGGCCGCGGCTCTTGAGCTTGCAGCTACTGCTTTTTGTCGCGTTGCCATTACCGCCTTATTGACCCCCCTTACTTTTATTCCGGTCATTGGTATGTTAATTTCCGACCCCTTTGATACTGATGGATGGGACTAACGTGGCAATTCAGGTTGGATCATTCGTCTCGCGGTCCAGGCGGCCGTGCCAGCACTCTCAAAACTGTGCGCAAAGGGAATCGCCAAGGCCGGCAAATCCGTCTTCAAATTCAGAGGCAAAGAATATGACGTCAAGATGGACAAGCCGCTCAAGCCAAAGAACGACCGCAAGCCTTCTGAGAAGCCCGAGAAGCGCCCGTCTCGCACGCAAGACTGCAAAAAGTCTGGCAAAAGACAGCTTGGCGGGAGGGCGGTCGTACCAAGGCAAGTGTCACTGACACGGACGCGCACCCGCCAAGCCTCGGAAGTCATCGTAACCAAGACTTGCAACGGTGCTAGAGCTGAGCAGGCATGTTTGCATTACAGCTCAGTGATGAGCCGTAACCCGCCACTTAGCAGCATGACCTGCATCGCGCAGCGGGGGATTCAAGAGGGCGGGCTGCGGGCCGTAGTCGCGGAATACAGCAACAAGCATCACATGGACTGGGTAAGAGGCTGGCTCCAGGAGCCCAACCTTTCGTGCCAGCGTGACGAATTTCCACCTGCCGCGATCTGGCAAGCTCGCAATAAAGGCATTTGGATTCGTTATCTGCCACAGACGGAAAATGGATCGGCAGGACAGTTGTTTAGGAACGTGTGCCCGTCCAGAGTCTCGCTGAGCACACTGGGCATCGATCGAGGCCGGACCGACGACAGAGGCTGTCGAGTTACGGTCATATTCACGCAAACGGTCCAGCCCATCGACACTATTGTCGTGATGAAGTTTACCAACATGCCGAATCTCCCGGACGCCGGCCTGACTGAGAATCCGTGCTGGCCTTCCACGCTCGTCGATGATCCAGGCTTTGCGCTCAATCTCAATGATCAATGGTACCAGGAGTCTCCGAACAGGGGAAGAAGAGTGTACAAGAAGTTTTACTCGTTGCCCCCGGGACCTGATTTTACTCAAGGCAAGGTCAACAAGCCAGGCTGGGGAAAACGCGACCTCATGAGTAACTGGCTCGACCCGGAGGATATTTTCGTGGACGAAGGCAACTCGTCTCGGCGGGTGTCGGATGTGGAGTTGTTGGAGGACTTTGGCTTGATGAAATGCTCGGGAGATTGCACCAGTGAGATGGCCGACCTTGGAATCGCCTCCCTTCCAATTTTGCAGAGCTCGCCTACTCCGACGCCGAAGGGTGTCGCGGCGGAAACGACGCCGGCATCGGCAGATGCAGCTGCGCCGACGACTCTCACCAAGATTATGAGAGTTGTGGTGTCAACCGCGACGGCGGCTGCAGAGGCCATGATTACTGGAGTTGCTGAGCTCGCTTCCCCGGAGGAGGTCAAGGATGAGCGCGAGACGGATCTGGTTTTCTGGTAACCTTTTGAGTTTCCTCTGTAGTATAGCTAGAGTCAACATGTTTCGTTTGTTGCACGACCTAGCAAGCCCTGAACAGCTCGTGACCCCTCCATGCACTCCAACGGCGTGCAACGAAGCGCAGCCTCAAATTGCAGCTCTGCATCCCTAAGATTGCTTTCTATTTGTGGGCAATCTTGGCTCGTTCGGGCTGCCCACTGGACGCCGTCGCTGGAGATGATCTTGAGCACGGTGTGGGAGCTGCCGCAGCGGGGTTTGTCGTCGGCGAGGAAGCAGGGGACGCCGGCGCGAAGCCGCGAAGCTTCAGCGAGGATGTCGGAAATTGGAAGCATCTCGAAAGAATGGCAAGATGTGGTCAGGCATGGTGAAAACTTGCTGGGGTGGAAAGGATGGAGGAATGGTTGGAGTCATATTCTCGGGTTGTCCAAGCAAAATAAAGGTCGGGCGATATGCATAGCGAGGTTGACAGCTCTGTTCATTATTTTGGTTGTGCATCAGCATGCACAATTAGCAGAGCGCGGGCAACCGCACTTAGTGCATGCATAATTACGCCTGTCGACAACCTTGGGGTCGCTCACAGGGCTGCCCAAACGTCTGGGGACCGGGATTTAATCTCGAGGCCATTTATAAGGAATACAGAAGCAGGCTCTCGTTAAATGCAGGGTCTTGTTACTCGTGTGGGAATAAATAGTCTCCGAGCGGCGACCAGTTCGTCGGCTACTTCATTTACAACACCCACGACACTCTTCGGCGTATCCAAGCATTCGCCGGGTAATACATGTCGGCTTTTCGTGTAGGGATGCGTTCAAAATGATGTGGCTATGTTTTTCTCGAGTTTCAGACCCCACTCACTACACGTAGAAGCTCCAGTTTGGCATCTGCCGCGTGTTGCCATTCAGGGTAGCTATCGGGACGCGCATCATCGGCCTTGCCCGCCAGATCAGCGAATCGTTTGAGCCTGATACACGTCCATTTGAAGAGACAGAAACTTTATGCCAAGGCTGAATAATGAAGGGGACTATACCCACGACCTTCACTTGTGCACTTGTAGCATGTTGTGCGAATGGCGCTCTTGGCAGACTTCCACAGCGGAGCTGCCTTTTCAATCCCATGAAGCGCAATGGATGCCTTCACCGTGTTCCCCCGCCATGACCTCGCGCCACACCACCATTCTCCTTCTATATATGACCTACCAATGAGCTGGCGTGGGGAAGCGCCAAGGCGAGGCGTCGCGGACCCAGTAGCTTAAACTTGAAGGTTGGGTAAGTTTGTTGCCGCTACCGCGGAAACGCTGACAGTCCCGAAAATGGTTGGCCGTGATGGGCATGAACGCAGTTCTCTTGGCATCTGCAGCGCCGTATACCAAGTGGTCTGTGGCTGGTCTCGTGCTCTGTCGCTCTCACGCCCTTCTGCTCATCCTCTCGCGCTCTACTATTGCAGTGGTCGGTTTCTTCAAGTACAAGGTATTCTGGTTGGAAAATGTACACTCACTTTGGTAGCGAGATGACGGTGGTGCAAAGGGTCCTCGTCGTCCCGTCGCTCGAGCTGAGCGGTGTCTTATACCAGAGCCACTGGACAGGGATAATTCGTCTTATTTGTGGAAAATAAAGTTTCCCATTAACGGCTTGCCTTGGTGCGTGGCTCAGCTGCATAACCATGTAATCATTCCGATGCTTTGATTGCCGAGGAAAATGCCGCCAAGCCTGCCCTAGGGCATCAACGCCCTCCACGTTCTCAAACGACATGTACCCAACTCTGACCATTTTGTAAATTATGTTAGTCAAGTTCAGGGAAAAGAATAAAACTATTCGGTATTGTATTAAGCCATCGGCAGCACAGCCACTACAGCAAAATTTTAGCCGCCCTCGCTTGCCATGGAGATGTATGTGGAGGCCTGTGTCTTGTTGCTCCGTTGTCCGGAGCCTCACCGTCGGGTAAATATGATTCATTAGCCACTTTCTACGCCATAGCCACATTTACAGTATGCCATGGCTTGATCAAGATTAAGCTAGAGCCTCATCTGGTTCGGATATGAAGCTCACCACAGCCGCGCCTCAGAGGAGACACTGGGAACAGAGACATGTCGCTGTAATGAGATGATGAGACATTCGTCATATAAAGCGCAGAGGTGAAGTATCGTAGTGCATGCAGAATTGGTTTTCTTAGAAAAAAAACGGATCCATCATTACTGGAATAGCGACCGAGCAACGTTTGCATGGTGTACAATGGCAGCCACTCCCGACTTCCTCCGTGTCCAACCACCCACTGGCGCCTGCATTCCAGTTGCCGTCCTTGGCAAATGTACCCTCGCAGACTTACACGAGCTTCACGATAACTCTGAAGGATTCAAAATTTCATGAACACGGTAAACTGCCCTCAGAGGTATCAGTAAGCAAGGATAATCTTCAAAGTGGCGTGCCTTGATGGCTTTTCAGAAGAAGCCAGTGGCGTAGGAACCTGTTGCTCATCGCCACTGCCGAGCGTATTGCGTGTATCTTTCACAGTCGCAAAACCCGTGCCTTTACGATTTCCGCTCGTAACTCCGAGCCGAAACAGCGAAACCTGCCAGCCGTATGCATACATAGTGACTGTGTAAGTGTCCGAACCGCCGAACCATCAGCGCCGCAAGCCAAGCAGAGAGCGCCGTCAGGATGAGCAGATGCAAGGATACCCTAGCATCTCATAGCAGCGGACGATCAATAAATGGCTTGTCAACGGGCCACATAACCACCACAATGCCAAGCTCTCTAGTGGCCTACTTGATGAGTTGGAGCACCCCCCTCATGCCCTCCTATTCGGACCTTCAACCCCGCATAATGTTTTTAAGCATAATTATAGGGTTTCATTGACAAGCCTCCACACAGGCCACTTGGAGTCGTTGAGATCGGATGGGGGAGACCCAAACCCCCGCCTCGAACCCCGTGGGGGAATGCGGGGGGACTCGTGGTTGACATGGTTCGCCCGTGTATAAAAGACCGACTTCCTCTCTTTAGTAGTGACCATCTATCAACACATTTCTGGACTTTTTAGAACAGTCTTATTCTAGTCTCTTAATAAGGAGACCAATTGAACCAAATCACTAACCAACGTAGCCTTTTTCGCCACCAACATCCATACTGGTATGGGTTTTCTAAGTACTCACGCTCAGGGCACCGCCGACCCTCCGGAGGTGCGCAATTGGTACATCCATTGGATCGCACTTGTTGCATCCATGTCGGCCCTTGCCAGTGAGTTGCTGTCCATCTGCAAGTCCAAGTTGTACCCCATTCTCATTCTTTATACAGTGGGTTACGATACCGCCGTCATCGGCGGTACAATGGCCCTCGATGCATTCCGCAAAGACTTCAATATGCTGAACATGGAGGCTGGAGCGCGCGACACCATCCAGGGTAACATTGTTTCCACCTTCCAGGCTGGCTGCTTCTTCGGCGCCCTCGTCACGTTCCCTGCCGCGGAGCGTTTTGGCCGCAAGATCACCATTCTGACTGCTGCCCTCGTCTTTCTGCTCGGCGGCACCCTCATGACTGCATCTATGGGCAGCATGAGCATGATTGTAGCGGGCCGTGCCATTGCCGGCCTCGGCATCGGCTCCACGTCCATGTGTGTGCCCGTGTACATCTCCGAGACGGCCCCGCCGTCCATCCGCGGCCGACTTGTTGGCATCTTTGAGATTGCCTCGCAGGGAGGCGGCATGCTGGGCTTCTGGATCAACTATGCAACGGCGCAGACCATTTCAAATGACAACAAGTCGCAGTGGATCATCCCGCTCGCGCTGCAGCTTGCGCCCGGCGTGCTACTGTTCGCCGGCATGCTCTTCAACCCGGAGTCTCCGCGCTGGCTGGCCCGCAAGGACAGGTTTGAAGAGGCAGAGGTGATTCTGACTAAACTGAGAGGACTTCCAGCGGACGACTCTTACATTCGCCGGGAGATTAACGAGATTCGCCTGCAGATTGAAGAGCGCAGTACTCTCCGTCTCACGCGCCGTCAGCAGTTTGAGAAGCTCTTCCAAAAAGGCGTCCGCAACCGCATGGGTATCGGCATGGGACTCATGTTCTTCCAGAGTTTTACCGGCGTCAACATCATCACGTACTACGCGCCTCGTATTTTCGAGACGCTTGGCATCACTGGTACCAGCACCAAGCTCTTCTCCACCGGTCTTTACGGGTGCTTCAAGACGCTGGGTATGATTGCCTTTACCTTTGTGGTTGTTGAGCGTGTCGGTCGCCGCAACGGTCTCATCTGGGGCGCCGTCCTTGGATGTCTGCCCATGTTTTATCTCGGGGCATACGTCTTCAAGGCTGATCCTGCTGGTGCCGCTGCCGACGGCATGACGCAGCGTGATGCGGCGGGATACTTTGCCATGGTGTGCGTCTACTTCAACGCCTTCATCATCTGTGCCACCTGGCAAGGTATTACCTGGACTTATGCCTCTGAGATTTTCCCTCTGGACATTCGTATGCTCTGTGTTGCCATCACCACCGCTGTGACCTGGCTCGGTTCTTTCATCATTGCGCGCTCGACCCCGTACATGATCACCGCTCTTGGATACGGCACATACTTTATGTTTGGCGGCTTTGTCACTGCCATGGGTGTGTGGGCATTCTTCTGCATCCCAGAAACCAAGGGTATGTCATTTCTTGTCCGACGCTTCTTTTCGCATGCTGACCGTTTTAGGTGTCATGTTGGAGGACATGGATTCTTTGTTCGCGCAGTCGACTTTCAAGACTGTTTTGGCGCAGATGCGAGGCTACAAAATTGGAGGTGGAAGTAGGTCCTCGGGCGCAAATGAGAATGAGGAGAAGCGAGGGAGTTTCCTAGAAAAGGGAGAGGTCAAGCAGGTCGAAAAGATATGACACTAGCTAAAATTCTCACCTCATGGTGCGGGATAACTTTTTCGCAATTTGAAATCAGAGCTCTTCTCAAATTGAGAAAGGAAAGCCCTGCGTCTTTTCCGCCATGTGTTACTGCGTTGGAGTAGTCAGCCACATGAAACCATGTACACCATGAAGCTCAGATTATGGGTACCTGACATTGTTCTCGAAACCCTGGGAACAATAAATAACCGCTGGGATTTAGTCACAGTAGCCGCCGCCAACGAAAGCGCGAAGGTGCACCAATGTCTGTTCGGGTAACCTTGCTGGCAGCGGAGCTGTGACTGTGTCAATAAGCATCGCCAGTTATAAAAGACCGCGAATCAGCACACAAGCAATTTATAGACTCATTTAACATTACTGTCAACTACTAACATCGAAAATCACCATGGCAGAGATTCAGAAGTCAGAGGGGGTGAAGATAACGGAGTTTCTTCTCTGGGGCAAGGAACGCCGTGCCATCTTCTGGCGACAACTTCAATTTCACAATGATACTCTCGATCTCGACCGGTTTGATCTCCACGAGTCCTTGTCAGATGAAGCTATTAGTGCCTTCATCACGGAGTTGAAGTAAGCGTTGCGCCCGGCGTTCTTTTCGTAAGCTAACGGTCGCCTCCGCCAGCGCCCATATTGAAGAACTTGTAACCAGCCCGAGATGGGCAAGCTACGGTTCCGAGACCTTAGATCTAAAATCTTTCGTCCATGAATAAGTGACCAGAACTCTGCGCATAAGGAGCTCACGCGTATGCAAGGACGCTCTGCCGTGTCGCTTGTTCACTTGGAGGACAATTATCGTCCTGACGAGCATGACCGCAAAATAATCCTGGCTTGGGAGCCCCCCAAAAACGAAAGAGAAGTGACAAGCGACGAAGACAAGAGAGAAGTGACAAGCAAGGACATGAAAAAGGTGCTCGAGGCTCAGGTGATGGACTGGCATGAGTTCCGATATCTGTGGCAGTGGGAGCATCGCTACCCCGCAGATGCGAAGGATCTTGGCTTTGAAGAGCACATGAAATTGTTCATGGAGAAGTATTTTCGTGATAAGCAGTTCGAATCTGTAACCAGCAAGAGTTTGCGAAAAATGCACCTCGATTACTGGGCTAGACAGACAGCGGCTCTCCGCACGCATACGCCCTATGCCGATTATAAAATGGACGTTGAAGCGAGTCTCGAAGGTGTAAAACTCAAGCGACAATTGCACTGAAGCGACAGTTGCACCTGAAGGAGAACCCGAGACAGCAGGATGCCTGGGCGACATGGGCGGAATATATTTTCTTTCTCCAGAGAAAACTTAAGTCGATCTTGGATTCTCCGAGGCGGCTCGGGGAGATATATAGGAAGTCTTTTAACGTTACTTCGTCCAGCGAGCTCTCTGATGAGTGCGATGAGTTCAATGTCTTATTGGCGCTCCGGCACTCAGAACCTATCAAGCATCGAATTGAATGGTCGGAAGAACAGCTTGAGTTTATAGACGCTGAGATGAAGGCCAAACGGGACGCTGAGCGGAAGATGCAGACAGAGATGGTGGATCAGAATATTGCCAAAAAAGACGAGAAGTTGATGTAAATTTGAACGGAGCCCCGGGGGGGGGGGGGGGGGGGGGGGGAGACGACGGATGACCAGACATCACCCATCCCCTTTCTCTGCTTGGTCGATTGAGAAGATTGAACGGGAACTACTTTATAATGAAGACCAGATTTTTATTTAGACCAGCTAAGAAATTAGAAAGTTTGTGTGAAAAAACCTTCTCTTTAAATCCCGGCCAATCTGGAGGAGCGATTGATGTGGCGGGATGTTGCGCTGGTTATAGCCAGGAGTAATTTTAGTTTTACAAATCTCGTTAATTGCATTTAATTATTCATTAGAATATTTTATTATGATTATAGTTCAACTTCCAAACAGCTCACGGGTACTACCATTGACAATGTCCCGCGAACTGCTTGATAAGTTAGCACTACTTGTAAGTGGGCGTCGGGAATATCGGATCAGCCCTGGCAATTGTCAGTAGAAATCGCAACATCTCGGATAGGGGTAAATCAACAGCATGACCTTTTCTCTATATCACAACTTTAGAAACATGATTTAATACTCTAGGCATCGCGTTAATTCTACTCTCGGAATGGCTGCTTTTATCCTAGTGACGTCGCCCTCTTGCAACCAACCAACCGCCCCGCCTAGAGTCAGCCTCACGAAAGCCACCAGGCTCAATCCTCAACCAGACTCTGCCCTTTTCCATCTTTGGTCTCTGCTTCATCAGACAGGCTATCCGCGGCAATGGACCCCCTCAGTGCCATTGGCTTGGCATCCGCCATTGTCCAGTTTGTCCAGTTTGGCTTCCAAATCGCCGACCGACTGCAGGACCTGACGGCCAAGCACCCGGGCCAGATCCCCAAGGCGCTGCAGGGCATCTCGATGCACCTGCCGCTGCTCGCCAACTCGCTCTCCAAGATCCGGTCGGACGCGCGTATCGGCGGCTTCGACCTCGACACCAAGTGCATCCTCAAGGGCATCGTCGCCGGCTGCCTGACGCAGGTCCAGGAGGTCGAGGCCATGCTGGAGGAGATTGCGTGCGCGCCGGGCGATTCGTTAAAGACGAAGCTGAAGAAGGTGATGACGAGCATGAAGTACCAGGAGAGGCTGGCGCGTATTGAGAGGACGCTGAATACGTACATTTCGGTGCTGATTTTGCATCATGTGGTCGATTCGGCGGATGCGCCAAAGGACTTGATGGATGAGAGGTATTTCGACGTGCGCGAGAAGTTGACCGACGGCTATGTTGAGCGGAAGGGCCTCATTGAGAAGCTTGATGCGCATTTCTACGATGCTTCTCGGTCACAAGTCACATCACCTACCGTTTTACTGCTCTCTGGCACAAAAGGTGCTGGCAAGACGCAACTTGCCCTCGGATACTGTCGCGCCGCCCATGAGCTACAGCAGTTCCGCACCGTGTTTTGGCTGGATGCCTCCACGCTGGAGAATCTAAATTTGGGATTCGAGCGTATGTTTGCGACCGTCAATCAGAGCACCCAGGGGACACGAGGAGACAAGGTCAATTTTATTCGCAATTTTTTGGAGGAGCTTTGGCACCCGTGGCTGCTGATCCTCGACAACTACGACTCTGCGCTCCTCTACAACAACATCATGGACTTTTTGCCCAGCCGGGGTTCGGGCGCAATCCTGTTGATATCTGAAGAAAAGGAAAATGGTCTTGGAAAGGTGCTTCAGGTTCCAAAGTACCTGCGGCCTCATGAGCAAGACCGTGTCAACTCGATGCTGCAATCTGCCGTCCAGAGCAAAGACTTTCCCGCGATCAAGGAAGCTGTCGAACAAGGCGCCGACGTCAACACCAAAATTTGGGATCAATGGCCCTGCATCCACCGTCTTGCACTGTTTGGCATGCATGACGCCCTGCAGTATCTAGTAGACCACGGGGCCGATCTGCAAATAGACGCCCAAGTAGCACCAGCCCTGCACTGGGCCGCCGTCGACGGTGCCGAGGCCGCGACTCGGCTGCTGCTGGACTATGAAGATAAGCAGCTGGCGTTTTACTCCCAATCTACTCACCAGGCGGCTTTTACCGCGGCGGTTGAGAACGGCCACATGGAGGTTGCGCGCATGCTGCTGCAGAGACGCAACGTCAGCGTCCACGTGCCCAACAAGTACCAGCAAACAGCGCTGGAGAGCGCGGCAGACAAGGGCAAGGTTGACCTTGTGAGGTTTTTGATCAGCCAGGGCGCCCTCGGTGACGATAAAGCCCCCGGGGAGAATGCGCTGATCAAGGCGGCTTCTCGCGGTCATTTGGAAGCGGTAAAGGTGCTGTGCCTGGAGGGGAATGTCAATGTCAATGCTCGTCGCGAGTCTGGCGATACCGCACTGATCCTCGCGACCGACTCGGACTACAATGACACAACGCTGGAGTTGGCGGCGTTTCTGCTAGAACAAGGCGCAAGCCCGGACCCTGTTGGCTACCAAGACGGTCTGCTTCATCGCGCATGTCTTCGCGGCAAGCTAGACTTTGTCAAGTTGCTGCTACAGCACAAAGCCGATCCGACAGTTGATGGTGCTGGATATTGCCCACTGCAGTATGCACTCAAGTACGACAATCCAGAAGTCGTCCATCTGCTTCTGAACGTGGAGATTTCCGACACAGAGAAGCGCACAGCATGGCTTGAGTCTGCTCTGCTCTATGCGGCCCGGATCGGCAAGCGCGGTGCGGTTCTCCAACTCCTCGACCACGGCGCCAGCATTGACACCCAGCTCAAAGAAGGCAACCCCATCGGCGCAACAAGTCTTTTGCTTGCCACGCTGGAAGGCCATGTGCAGACGGCGCAGTTCCTCGTTCGACGCAAGGCGCGCCTGGATATTGCAGACGCGCAGGGCCGCTTACCTCTTCCGTCGGCGGTCGCAGGCGGCCATCATTTGCTCGTGCGGGACCTCATCCGCGCTGGCGGCGACGCCAACATGACGAGTGGCGAGAATCAAAACACGGCACTCATGGTCGCGGTCGCGGCAAAGCATGAAAAGGTTGTCGAGGTGCTGTTGAAGAATGGCGCGGATGCGGAGTTGGCAAATAAATTTGGAGAGATTGCGCTTGATATTGCAGAAGAAAACGACTACGAAGATATTATAAAATTATTAAATAAGTGATGGATAGAGAATTCATTTATATTCTAGAGTTGTGTGTTCCTATCGTGGCTGGTATGTGATATGTACAATGAGCGGCATCAACTTTTCCCCCCTAAGTTGAGCCGATGCTGATTTGTCGCTCTGTAAAATATTTCTCGATATTCTTCGGATCGGCCTTGTCGTCAATGAGCGCGACATAGGTATCCGGCCTCAGCAGGTAGACGGCATCTCTCACAAGACCTGCCGATCCATACTCTGGCGCCCACCCCAACACCTTCAGCCTCAGGTGCTGCTCCTTGCACCATGCAACCAGCTGCTCGTTTGCTGTTCCATAGACATGGAACTGCCACTCGATCTGAGCCAAAGACTCATAGTTGCTCTCCTCATCAATCTGTACCCAGGGCAGCCGCTCGCCTGCCTTGACACCCCCCGCAGCCGAACTCGAGCCTGCCAGCGTCGTGCCCGAATAGTCTATAATAAACTGCGACAGCCCATGGAACGCACGTTGCCGGACAGCACGGAGACGAAACAATATTGGTACGATGTAGCTCACCACCAGCGACCGTACAAAGCCAGCGAACCACCCACGGCGCGTCATGAAGGTAAAGACCTTGTCCGTCGTCGCCACCAGCGTGCGCGCGAACCGAATGCGCTCCTCCTCGTACGTGTCCAGCAGGCCATCCCCCGCCTGTCCGTTGATCACGGCGGCCAGCTTCCACGCTAGGTTGACGGCGTCGCCGATGCCCGTGTTCATGCCCTGGCCGCCCGCCGGGCTGTGGATGTGCGCCGCGTCGCCGAGCAGGAACGCGCGACCGCTGCGGAAGTGGTCCGCCACGCGATGGTGCGCGCGGTACGTGGTGAACCAGTTGATTTTGATGTTCTCGAGCTTCATCTCTTCGACGGCGCGGCCGCGGACGTCGTCAAAGGTCAGGTCGCGGGGCGTCGAGGTAGGGCTTGTGGCGGTGGAAGGCGGCGACACGATGCCGATGAGGCGGGCGGAACCAGGCTGCGCGAGCGGAAACACCCCCAGAAAGTCGTGCGTGTCAACACACAAATGCAACTCCCCGTCCATCGCCGGCCCAGTGGCCTCGATATCCGCCACGTAAAACACCTGCTCATACGTATCCCCCGGGAAGCCCATTCCCACGACGTGCCTCACCACCGAATGCGCGCCATCACAGCCCGCAATATACCGTGCCTCGCAGCTTTCCGTCTCACCATCCCCCTTCTCTAGCACCGCCCTCACACACCCCTCCTCCTCCACAAAGCTCTGCAGGCCCGTCCCGCGCTCCACCTCCACCCCCAGCGCGCGCAGCTCCTCCATCAGCAGCCTTTCGTGCTCATTCTGCGGAAACACAGCCACGAAGGGAAATGCGGTGCGGCCGACTGCGACGTCGGAAAAACGCATGCGCGCGCGGCAGGCACCCCCGACCCAGAGGTTCGGGCCGGTGAGGCGGGCGGAGCGTGCGGCGACGGCGGCTCCAAGGCCGGGGGAGACTTGGGCGTAGAGCTCGAGGGTGCGGGCTTGCACGGCGAGGGCGCGCGTGGTAGTGGCGAGGGTGTTGGCCTTGTCTATGATGCGCACGGGGACGTGGAGTTTGGTGAGCCAGATGGCGAGGGCGAGGCCGGTCGGGCCGGCGCCGACGATGAGCACGGCCGTTCTGGACATGCTTGGTGGGTGGGAAATGGAAATAAATGATGTGGTGGCTTGGTTTTGGAAAGAAATGAAAAGGGTCAAATGTGTTTGTAGGGCTGAGGGGAATATTTATAGCCCTGCCGCATGTGTCACGCGTAGGAGAAACCTGTCTGCCAGGCTTATACAGGCTTATACCCATGGGGCATCGGCCGTCGGGGACCGATTTTGTGGAGCCTCCGCGGAGCAGGGTGAACCCGGGACGGGGCCGATCAGCGGCGTGTCAAACTTAGCAGGCTTGACCGAGATGAACGTGTGGTGGGTTGCAAGACTAATAACAACTAGGAACGTGGCGCAGACCATGTTGTGTTTACAAGATACTGGAAAATATAACAGTCTACATAGTTCCTGATTTATTCATCCATGTCTGTCTTATGCGATTATCCGACGCCAGGGTTGAGGCTTTCGGCCAGCTGACTGGTCTTCCAGCATACTGCAGATGCAAAGTTTGGCAGAAGCAAGTATCTTGGTGATGCAAACGTTATATCTCGCTTTGCTTTTAGAGTCTTCTGTGGGTGGCACCTTGTAAGATACTGCTGAGCCGTGTAATGCACAATATGGATCATACCAGTTTTATCGTCTACACTGATAAGACCTCCACAGGCTGAGGTCAAAGCTTCTGGGTCTGGTAGGTCTGTATGGCTCAGAGTCTCACCAGTCTGGGCGCTGGGCCGAGATCTCCAAAGTAGGCGATAGTTTGAAGTACTCCTCAAATGTGGACGAAGATCACGAGGTGCACAGAATCCTGACTTATGAGCCCAAGGCATGAGCGGCTCGCACAAATTCTAGCGCATTCTCCTCCGTCTCTATGCACTCATCTGACGCGTCAATGAATAGATGTACGCGCTGCGTTTGTGCCACCAACTCTTTAAGAACCCCAGTGACTTGTGCTGTAGTAGGTTGGGTATTGCGCTGCTTATGCAGCTCATAAAGCGAGACCACACTTGCGTCCAAGGTTTCATGAGTGATTGCCTGGATATTGCTGGAGGAGGTTAGAGAGGAGGGCCAAGGTGGTTTGCTCCTGCCGCCGCTTGTATTCGCAATAGATGAAGGCACATATGACCGTATCGATGTAATCTTTTGTCGAAAATGATCGATTGCGAGCGAGCTATAAGTAAAGTTAGCGGGCAGCCCCGAATAACCAGCGAAACAGACGCATTAGGCGCGAGCTACTCACGCAATTCTATTTTTCCCTGCCCCGGCTTTGCATTGTTTAGTGACATGAATCATGGTTATTGTAATGATTAAGCGTGAACTTTTGGCTTGCGAATTCCACGACACAAAAGCCGGTCAATATCGCCATCCGCCCACTTGCGGTAGGTCTCATGGTGTAAAAACAACGATCCAGTCCCGGCTTGCACGATTTTGCACGCTTTCCAGGATACTTTGATGTGTTGCGTGAAATGATATAGGAATAGTCTTCCACACGGTCGCGCAGCATCTGGAGGAGGCACATAGTGCTCCGCATCTCGTCGCGCAGACGGATCCGGTCGGCGGAGCCTTGCTTGGCGTCCTTGACATACTGCGTCGCTTTCGCCGCCAGCTGCAGCAGTGGTATGATGTTGGAAGTCACGCTCAGCGGATCACTCATGGTGCTGGCTGTAAATCGCGGCAGAAATCCGTGAGACACGACGTGCAGTTGTTTCGATAGAGTCGGTCTGTTGCATGATACAGCTCGTTGACTGCGGCTCGTAATAAAACATGATTCTCAGACTAGGTTGTCATCATGGTTATGGAAGTAAAAAATGCAACAAGAAACATTCAAAACAACCTCGAGATATATACTAGGCTATATACTAAAATTTTATTCAATCGGAGCCTTGTTAAGCTCCGTGGAGGATCGTCCGGATGCTTCCGCGTCCCCGCCACAGGTTAATCAGAGTCTAATAATAAAGGGACATTTATTACGCGAAAATGACTCCTACTTCCCATTTCGAGTTGTCGCAAGATTCATTTCCCCCAGAATGTTTTTTTTTTAAAAAAAAAACACTGCACCTAGCCGGATACCTATCTGGCTGACCACGAACTCGGCTGAGGCAGAGCGCTAGGCTGACAAGCCAAGATCACGGACATAGTAGTTACCTTGAATCTCCACAGGGGTAATTTGTAGCTTCATCAGTATCCATCGCACAAGAATCCAATGAACAGTACCAAGGTCTGCTCTTGCTGCTGCGACCTTGCCGCCGAGCAAGCAGAGGAAGATGTCGGTCTGGATCAGACCGAAATGACGTTGCATTTGCCTCGAAAGATGCGGGAGATTCGTGTCGCCTCACGCCTCTGTGTCATTTGCGCTGTCTTGTTGAAGGTCCTGTTATTCTTCGGCGTGCCTGACAATGTCCGCGACGACGCAAAAGTCACACTACTATTGCCCATCGGCCCAGGCAATCTCCAGGTCGCATTCTCAGTCCGTGGTACACATTCGGTCGCTCAGCTTTACTCTTCCACAAGTATGATATCTACAGATTGGAGCGGGCGATGATGTTGAGCCCACGCTGACCCCTCTTGCAGAGTTGTTCGGGCCTTGGCAGCGTGTTCTTCCACTCCCTGATACCTGTGCAAGCCAGCTGTCGCCGCAAGGCAAAATCTTCATCACCACATGCTTGCGGACCTGCCTTCAAAGTCATCCGCTATGTAGAGAAATGGCGACTTCTAACAAAAAGGTTCCACAGAGGTTGGTGTATGTTGGCCGTGACGGTGATCAGGCTGTACGCCTGGTAGACACTGCTAGAGTGACTCCAGGTGAGTATATCGCGCTCAGCTATAGTTGGGGAATGGCAATCACAACAAAAACCACTCGCGAAAACATCGGCCAGATGAAACAGCATATTAGGCTTGAAGATTTACAAGCGACAATCGTCGACGCGGTCATACTTACCCGGGAGCTCGGGGTGGAATACCTCTGGGTTGATGCGCTCTGTATTGTGCAAGACTGCAAAGAGGACTGGGAGAAGGAGTCAACCAAAATGGCATCCGTTTACGCTAACGCCATCATTACTATCGCATCTGTCTCCTCCAAGTCCGCCGCAAGGCCATTCTTGCGCCGTGAAAATAGCGTGGAAGCGAGTCATCACAGCCAGAGAGTCTTTTCTTGTGCGATGCAGGCCGAGCCGGATCCCGGTCTCCTCAAGGCTAGACTGGTCGAACAATCCGGCATCCACTGGCGCTGGCAAAACAACCCCAACGATCGATCCCCGAAGCAACCGTGGGCGCAGCGAGGCTGGACGCTGCAGGAGCAAGTCCTCTCCTCCCGGCTGCTCATGGTCTCCGACGCCGAGATGCAATGGGTCTGCAAGCAGGCCGAGACGTGCGAGTGCCTCTCCATGCTCAACCGCCGGCGCCAGTTTGGCCGCACGCCGCTCGCCCAGCTGCGCGACGCCGCCGAGACGTTCCAGTTCTGGCACAAGCTTGTCGAAAACTACAGCAACCGGCGCCTGTCGCGGCGTCGCGACCGGCTGCCGGCCATTTCTGGCATCGCAGAGGTGGTGCAGCAAAAGACGGGCTCGCGATACGTGGCGGGCTTGTGGGAGGATAACATGGACCTGGACCTGCTGTGGCACAAGACGGGCGACTTGGAGACGGCGGAGGGGAGTGACCCGCAGGCGCCGTCGTTTTCTTGGGCGTCGGTGGACGGGGAGGTGGATTATTACTGTTTCCGTAATGGCCGGCTGCCGTACCGGAAAGCAACGTCCGTGGTGTCGGTCGAGAGCTCCCCGAGCGCTCAAGCACCGCTGGGTAGGGTGATGGGTGGCAGGCTCGTGATGCGCGGCCCAATAGTTGCCAGTCGGATAACAAGATACTCGGAAGTCGGGTGGGCTGCCATCGATTTCGGGGGTCGTAAGCTTGAGGTGATACCGGACTCGCATCTTGGATGCATCATCATGCGGGACAGCGACGAGGCCGAGCCGGTTGCTTGTCGGAGGCGCCGCGCCGGCCAGCCGGGCGTGGAGCCGCTCGCCACGCCGGGCCAAGATGTGAGGACCGTGCGCATGCTATCGCCTGGTATAAAGTGCTGGGTGGTGAAGCTGGGAGAATATGAGGCGAAACAGGATCAAAATGCAGAGTTAGGCTGCGAGCTCATGGTCTTGGGCATGTCGGCTTCTCAGCCTGGATGCTACCAACGGCTTGGCATGGTGTCAGATATTGTGCGAGGATTAAACGAGTACTTTGGACCAAAGACGGTGTCAACCATTACACTTGTCTAAGGTCTTTATCCCAATTGTCAGTGGAAGCTCCTTAATAGAAACGAAGAGTAGCTACCTTGTAGCGAGGAACCGAAACTACGACTGTCAAGATTTATGCTCGCAATTCGTGAATTAGACACTCAGGACAACCAGCCTCAAAGATGGGAGCGAGCACTGCACCTTTTGATCGCCGTTACAATTTAGCCTCAACAGTCAGCGGCCGAATGTAACTATTCACGTTCTCACTTAGGCTCACACGCTACTTCTATTAATATGACTTACAACGCCACGGACCATCGCCGACCTTAACATTCAGAACTGAGCGACAGCCCTGTCAGACCCCCGACCGGACTTAATGGTGCGGCCGACCGGTTAGCGCCGATGGACGGGCCGGCCCGTCCCCGTCAATACCACAGCTTGACCCCGACTCAATCTCCTCTCCATCTTTTCCATCAGCTAAAATCTTGCCTTCCGTCGCATAGATGCCGCTGTTTCGATATTTACCCCAGATCTGAGTCGCCAGATTCGCACTGCAGCCACAGTGCGAGGTCCGCAAGAGTGGCGTCTGCCTCGATCGCCAACGCTACTATTTACAAATCAAAGCATAGATAGAGACCTGGATTTTGTTTTGTTTGTGTTCATCTCTACATCAGGTATGCCACGAACTCGCGAGGTAAAAACGTGTGAGCGCTGTCGCAGCTTCAAGCGTCGGTGTGATCTTTCCAAGCCATCCTGCGCGCGATGCACACATGCTGGCGTGCGCTGCAGCTTCGACATTCATAAAATAGCAAACTCGACTGCTGCACACGACATGATGGGAATTTCATCAGAACTAGATCCAGCCGAGCTACACAGTACCACAGCGCAGACATCCCTGGCCCGAGAGAATGAAAGTGACGCCAGTCAATCAGCAGTTGCAGATGAAGAAGAGTCGGCGCAAAGGAAATCAAGCAACATCGCGGCGGCCGAGGTACGGGTGATTCGCAAACGCAAACGAAACTGCTTGAGTTGTCTGCGATGTCACAGGCTCAAAGTCAAGTGCGACAAGAAACTGCCCTGCGGGCGCTGCAAGTCGAGCGGCAACGGGAGGGAATGTTACTACAGCTTCAACAAGGGCCGCAATGAGGGCGAATTTTCCTGCGCGACGGCGCCAACAGGCACGAATGAGGACGAAAGTACCCTGCTGGCCCCATGGCAAGTCCAGCACAAAGTGAGAGGCTCGAGTCACTGGCGGGACCTCATGACCAAGGTACTGATTGTTCTGCAACATTTTGTCTATCCGCTGGCTAATGCACGCAGATCGTGCCTCTCGTTGGAAAGGATGCGCAGCCGTTGGCCGTAGTTCTACAGTCGATTGCGACGAATGCGTGCTTGGCCAACTTTACTCTGTCAGGCAACTTTCCTTTCGGCACGCCGGCTGCTGCTAAATATTACTCTCGTGATGCAGTCGTTCGACTCATTAGCAATGAGCGGGACAGCATCAAGGACTACGTGGACATGTACTTTGCCTTGTTCGATTGCGTCAACCCCATCGTGGACGAGACCATGTTTTTTACAGAGCTGGACCTATACTGAAAAGATCCGTACGTCCGGCTCTCGCAACGGAGTTTTTGATGGCGGCGGAGGCGTGCCTCATGCAGACGTCCTTCATGTTTCGCCCAAATATGTTGACCCCCAAGACCCTTTGCCGAGCATTCGTAGCTAAGCAAGTCTGCAACGCAACCTGCTGGGCGTCCGACTCGGCGTGGTCACTAATGGGACTGCTCGTGCGAACTGCCCACATCTACGGGCTTCCCGAGGACCGCATCGACATCGAGGACGGCGCATCCCCGAGCGAAAAGGAGACCCGTCGCAAGTTGTGGCTCACGATCCTGTATCTGGACGTCAAGGGCGCCATGGCGGCCGGCATGCCGCCGCTGACCAACGCCGACGAGCTCAGCAGTGTCTTCCAGCAGACCCCGGAACGGAGCGGCGATGCCCTACAAGAGGTGCTGCACCGGGCCCTCCCAGCATTAGGTAGGCAGAGCATTTGTGCTGGATTTCTTCTCGGCTACGTTAACGACGTATGTGCATCTGCTACGGCCGGATGCGCCGCTGACGGAGGCTTCGGGTGGGAACGGTGGTGGTGTTGCAATACCGCCGCGACAGATCATCTTGGATACGCTGCGCAGTTGTGTTGAGAGTTGGGAGAGCGAGCGGGAGAGCAGCGTGTGCTATAAGACGGGGTACGATTTGCTGCAGGGCACACTGGAGTTGTTGCCGACCTCGATGGATTGCTAGGTGTGTCTGGCGAGTTGACAGGTTTAGAGAGGATGAGGCCGTCGTATAGACTGGTAGTAACATTCTGCCTTTCTTTTTTCGCGGCGAATTCTCACTCCAGGCATATTCCGGAATAGTTTACAGGGACAGGTTAGTAAGATAGTGAGCTACGTCTGCCATGTATACGATGTAAACTGGAGCGGGAATGCGGGCGACATCACGCCACTATTAAGATGGAATAGATGCAGACTTTCTTAGTAGACAACTGAGACGACTCAATGAGGTAACAGGATCTTGGCGTTTTCGATTTGTTTGTATATATACATATGCATACGTATTTTCATTTTTTCTTCTCCTGTTACACTGACACTGAGGATCAAGTATCTTTTCATAGTCACTGCCTGCCATGGTCATACTTATGTCGAGAATAAAATAGGGAAAATCCGTTAAAAACTCATTTTATTATTTACACTCTTTTTCCAAAAACCTTGGCAGCTGATTTTTGCGGAAAGATGCGGGCACGTGGTGGTGTGACTGTGAGCCGTTGAAGGAGGTTACCGGGCTGGATGGGGGTTGCGTCGAGAGGTACATACAGTTGGCCTGAAGACGCTAACAAAGTCAGGTACCTCCCCCACCATGGCGGCGCCCTCGTGCCTTGTGCGTCATCAACTCATTCGCGTGGACGGATTTGGTTGTGGCGGCCATCCATACTAATACCTAGTATCAAGTATCCATGCCTTACAGAGCTACCACCTCTACATTCCGTCATACGCCATGCCAAGTCATAAACTACTGCATCACCCGATTCGCCAAAGACAATCAGCTCCTGCAACCTCACTCTATATCCCTTATTGCCTCGCCTGTTGTCGCTGCTGATTCCCCATTGCACCAGACTGACCACTGTCACCCCGCCATTCAGAAAGCCATCGAAACCCCGCTCAAAGCAGCCCGAAAAACAACATCCAGCCCAACTGCCTTCCTTCACCTCACGCTGCCTGCTTCCTCGAAACTCGCCCCGTGAGCATCTATAAGCGCCTTTCTACATCCAAACCGTGACTCCTCTGCGCCGCTGCAGACCAACATAAACCATGGCTTCCGCCGTCGACGACTCCCCCTTGCACACGCCACCTGGCCCTGATGTGCCCCGGCCCAAAGGTACAAACGCAAAACATGGCCCCCGTACAACATGCATGTCTTCTGCCCTGTGAGCCTTATAATAACTCGAATCAATTTCTAGGTATTCTAAAACACTCTGCCTCGCACAGCTCAGGCGCGGGTGATGCAGCGCCGCCCCGACCGGCCATCCGTCAGCGTTCCATGAGCAAGGAAATCACCCTCGAGAATACAAACTTCAACGCCGGCCACCGCCGATCCTCATCCGCTGCACGCATCACCGCCTCCCGTCGCCAGTCGGCCGCCAACGCCGCCGAGTCGGCCGAGTCCTCGCAGCGCCTTAAGTGGGACGAGGTCAACCTGTACCTGACGGAGCAGGAGCGCACCTCGACCATGAAGATTGACGAGCCCAAGACGCCCTATGTTAAGCAATATGATCCCGCCGAGGATCCGTCCGACGACGAATACCTGGGCGACGAAGCCTCCGCCGCCCAGGACGACCCCGCCCAGGGTCCTTCTGCGGGTGTTCATGGCCTCCCTAAAGCTCCACGTGCACGCGCTGAAGATGACATTCCGGGCCTTTCGCTGGGCGAGCCAGAGGAAGAAATCCCAGCAGCGCAAGGCCGCACGGCGGCGTGGGCGTCGGGAGCGGACGGTTATGACGCTGAGGACGGCGCTGCGGCGCACGCCGCCTCCCCCAGAGCCCCGTCGGAGAAGAGCGTGCATCTGGAAGAGGACACCGTCACCTCCTCCGCCGAAGACGCGCTTTTGGGCGCGTCGCCCGAGGAGGTCGAGAAGCATCACAAGTTTGAAGAGCTCCGAAAAAAGCACTATGAGATGCGCGACGTGGCGCAACTACTGGGCAACCCGGAGATGCTCCCCGACGACGAAGACGACGACGACGACGACGAAGAAGGAGAGAATGCGGTTCCTCCCGTCCCGCGGATTCCCAATGGTCTTTCATAGACGTGGATTGTAAGCTTTTTGTAAGCTGCAACGTGCATTTTGGCGTTTTGTATTGCTCGCTTACGGGCTTTTCTTCTTTTGCTGTGTTATTGATAAGACAGATAGTCAATTTGGTACCTCTTTCCGTGACCCTCTATACCCAAACTTTTGTATGCTTTGAACGTGCTTGGAAATTATGCCAACGTCTATTGTGATCATGCTCCCAATTGTATGTACACGAATTGAATTTTGACGAGAAGAATGTCTTTATAGAAGGCCTTTGCGTGCCAGCTCAACCTTTCGCGCCGCCTCGCCGTCCTTGAAGCCGCCTTTTGAAATGCAAAGACGCTTCCCTTCGCTTAGTTCGAATTTCTCTTCGTTCTGGTCCCAGATGCACGGGCAGTGGTGTGGAAAGTGCACGCACGCGAGCGAGTCGGGACAAAGGTACTTGTCGCAGACGGCTATCGTCAAGTCAGCAAAGGCGATGTTCGTCAACGACATCCACGTTGAATGACTTGTGCGATTCGAAGAAAATGATTACGTACAGGAGTCATAGCGTGCGTGGTACTGGGAAGCGTCGCTCGGGTTGTTCTGTTGCTGGTGGTGGTGGTGGCCGTGATGCTCCTGCTGGCCAAACATTTGGTCAAAGAACCCGAACTGGGCGTTTGCCAGCGCGAACAGCGACAAGAATGCTATTAATAGGCGCATCTTGAAAATTTGGGCGCAAGGAATTTTTCAACCTCGAATAGACAGGAACCTGCTGTGCGACAGCTGTATTGTAAAATCGAACATGCCGTCACCGGCTTAGCTGGCCACTTTCCAGACAGCTTATCGATAACTTCTGGTGCATGACTAAGCATCGCCCAACACCAAATTTGAGCATCACCCAGTCGAGCTTCAATTCGCAAAGCCCCCGATAAAAGGCTCCTTGCTGCCATCAATCCACAGCGCAATGGCATTGCGGTTTCTCTCGGCTCCAAGGCCATCTCTCATAGGGCCTTCTACCCTACTAAGATTGGCTGGCCTGACGTTACAGCCGCAGTTCAACAATGCCATCGTTCAGGGTCAACGATACGCCTCCGTCAAGGCGCAAGGAGCGTACAAGAAAAAGAGCAAACGAGGCATTCCCAAGAAGCTAGGAGCGAAGAGGACCGGAGGTATGATTATCGGAGCCACGAACACGTGCCATTGAGGCGTCAAAGGGTGTATACTGACCCCCTCGAAGACCAATTCGTCATCCCCGGCAACATCATCTACAAGCAGCGTGGAACGCATTGGTGGCCCGGCGAGAACTGCAACATGGGCCGCGACCATACGATCCACTCGACTGCGACCGGCTACGTCAAGTACTACCGCGACCCCGCGCGCCACCCAGACCGCAAATACATCGGCGTCGTCTTCGACAAGGCCGACACGCTCCCCTACCCAGCCCACGCCGAGCGCAAGCGCCGCCTCAACATGACGGCGCACCCGATCCGCGAAGCGCCCGTCACACCGGCGCTGTCCGCCTCGGGCATACCCTTCGAGGTGACGCGCGTGCAGGCCGGCGAGCCGGACCGCCTGCTGAAGCTGCGCGACGACTACAGCTACCGCGAGGACAACTGGCGGATCGGCCGGCTGGTGCGGACGACGGGGCTGAAGATTAAGAAGTTCCGCACGCGCAAGCAGTGGCTGCGCAACCGGCGCTGGCGCCGCGAGAGGGAACTCGCGGGCCAGCGCAAGGCGGAGGAGGCGAAGCAGGCTGAGGACGCTGCCGGGCACAAGGCGGCGAAGAAGCTAGGGAGCAAGAAGTCGGCGAAGAAGGCAAAGGCAAAGGCAAAGAAATGAGGAATTTGTGTGTAAAATAGCATAGTGTTGGAGGAGAAATACTGTATATTATAGTAGGATATTGTTTTGTAAGAGCATTGCGATTCCCACCCGAATTGCTGACCTCAAACATGTGAATATTGTAAAATCTGGCGCCACTTCACGAATCGGAAATTGCTTTATAAAAGCAATGAAAGCTGTGAATCAAACATTTGTCAAATTCACGTCACTCTGATCACCCTAGGTTGGTGGTGCTGTCGAGCCCAAGTTCCCATTAGGGGATGTGGAGGCGCTGGCTCTCTGCTCCAGCGTGCTGCGACAGCCTCCTGAACCTCACAAGTCACCACTCACGCGTCGCGCTTGCCATCTTTAAACTTTATCAGCGAAACCGGTGCACCGCTCATAAGCTCACAGTTCCCCAACGCGTGCATATAGCTTCCTACCAGCCGACGCCCCAATCATATTTTAAGCACACGTACCTGCTGCTGAGGTATCTCGTCGCGCATCAAACGACTGGCGACGTGAGGCCCCTCTCAAGCGGCCAAAGCCCAGCGTCGCCTGCACCGCTGAAGCACTCAGATGTGCATGCATCACACCATCACGGCCAACGTCGACTACCGTTTGTCACTTGCGGGCACCGTATGACAAATGTCGTCCCAGGTACCGTTGCCTCACCTGCGGCCTTCTCAAAGGCCGATCAGCCAGGTACCACTGCCGCCGTATGCGCAGCCGCCGCCGCCAGCGCCACAGTTTGAGACCCCAGTGCCGTTGCATACGCAGTTTGGGACGCCGGCGCATTCATATGCGCAGTCCGGGATGCCAGCACCATCACACGACAGTCGCGCGGGTAGCCCGCGGCCGGGGGTCAGGCTGATGACCCCGCGGCAGAGGACGCAAGAGAATAGTGATGCAAGTCACTCGCACGGCAGCCGCGTGGGTAGCCCGAGGCCGGGAGGCCGGCGGATGCCTCCGGTCTACCCCCGGGAGAGGACTCAAGAAAATCGTGCTACAAGTCAGCCAGGTCCGCCCAAACCTCAGGTGAAGCCGCAGATGAAGCCACAGGTTCAGGCCTCGACCCAAGTAGCATCCGCACAGGCACCAGCATCGGCATCGGCGCAGCGACAGGCACAATCAGAGGCGCCGGCACATCCACCGAGTAAACCAGGCTTCAAGATCAAGCTCATGGCGCTCAACTCGAGCATCATGGCAGCCCAGCGCCAGTGGGATCAAGTGAATCCCGGGCCTCCGTCAAGTGGGAGCATTTCTCACTCTGACTCTGGCGCGTCAACAGCGTCGGACATTCCCAATATTCGGCCAACCCGAGGTGAGTCGCTATCAAGGCTCCGTGCATCCCCAAGTATACTCTTGGGGCACTTGGATGAATCTCTCGTCCTGTCCGTATGCTGACTCGTGTCCAGCACTGCCCTCAACAAGCTCAACTGCGGAACCGGTCGTGGGACAAAAGCGTAGCCTGAACAGCTCCACGGTGGCGACTTCCTCTAGACCTATAAAGCGAACATACTCGGAGTCATTTGCTGCGCCGCCCCAGTCGTTGTCGTCTTCGTTGCCAGCAAGTCAACCAATGACCTCGAGTCGCGCGCAACGACGCGCTCAAACTGGCCCGATTCGCCCTAAACTTGAGGAATGCGAGTGGCTTAAGTTCAACGCTCTCGACTCCGTTGCCACCCGTGCGGACGGCGTACCATACGAGTGCTATAGAGGTTTGTTACAAAACATAATGCCTCCTAACACATGAGCTAGCACGTATCTAACAAGTCGGTGCATAGGTTTCAAGAGTAAGCTGGAAACTATGCCCGGAGCGCTTTTTCCAACCAACTACCGGCTAGATACTTCGTCTCCTTTTCCATTTGTCTGTCCCGATAAGGATTGCGGTAAGGCTTTCGACAGCTCAAGATCGCTAGTAGGTCATTTTTCAGCAGCTCATAAAGGCTGCGCGTACAATGACAACTGCGACGGCTCATTTTCAAAGGTCGGCCACTACAAAAGGGCTTCTGGCGAAAGTTGGCGGGCCATCGTGGTGTCCCAAGTCAGCGTAACTGGAAGTACTGAGGAAGAGGATGTGCAGACCGAGGGCTCCCCTGCGCCTTTCACGGAGGCCCATGTCGCCTTGACATCTCCTGATCCCTTTACGTACGTTAGCTCGTTTCTTCCACATCACGTTGACCGCAATCAATATCTCGCTACGCCATACATTCAAGAGCTCTGTAAGTTGCCGAAGCGCCGCCCTTTGCCTGCGTCGTGGATCAGCTTCCATAGGAACACAGTCTTGAGCGAAAGGATGTTTGGCCTCGCAGTTGCATACATTACCGGACGCGGAATATTCGGCATAGACACCTGCAAGGAAACATTGCATAAACCCAACGGCAGGTTGTCGCGAGAGTGCATCGCTGTACCTTTTGAACTCTCTCATGAACTCAAGAAGGTCTGCTTTCCAGGGTCGAGTTGTATCGCCTGTTACTACTACAACGAGGTGAACGAGATACTTTGCCGCTGCTCCTGGTTGTCTGGGAATGGTGCTTTCCTCGATCGATACCGGAAACGTGTTGATGGGCTTGAGGACGGAGACGATGACTATGATGGTGTATATGCCCATCCGGGGACGGAAATTGAAGTGTCAGAGCAGCGTCGTAGGGCTCGAGCCGTGGAAGCAGTCATTGAGGCCGGAAAGGCGCCGCTCTGGAATATTCCTCAACCGGAAACCCGGTCGCGTCTTTCTCGAAGCTCGAAGCTCGGGCGTGAGTCGGCTGAAAGCTCGAGTACTCAAACCTCAAGCGCCGATGACCCCTCGTCGCCGATCCAAGAGCTCGAACCTGTCTCTGGCCAAAGTCCAACAAATGCTGGCCCAGCTAGTCGGCCGCGGCGGCAAGCGCAAACCTATCGGCTTTCTGGCCGCACGAGATCTGCAGCGGCATCAAAGCGAGCGACGGATTCACTTTCCCCGGAACCGACTACAAAGCCCTGTCATCCCGTCCAGGCTATGCCGCCTCAGTTTGAGATGGAGAGCTGGGAAGTTGCACCAGGTCGAATAACTGACCCAGCACATGGAGAGAGTATGTTGACCCTATTCCGGTTTTATTGGACATGACTGATTAGTATCATAGATATCGGCTACTCGAACGCGTATTTAAACGGGCGAGAGCCTGTTAAAGTGTCAGAGGACGTTTCTTTCAACGTGGTTACGGTCAAACCCGGTGACAACGCACGGTGGAAAGCACACGAATCAGAGCTGCGTACATGCTCAGTGGCATCAGGCAAAGTCGAGGTCAAGATCGGGACGAGGAAATTCGGCACCGGACCGAACAGCATATTCATCATTCGGCCTGGTGAGACATGTGTGGCGACGAACAAGCTCTACAACGACGCAACAATTCATTGCACGACGGTGAAGAACTACTCACTGTCATGATGATGGCCCTATGGCCCATGCATCATGCACATTTTTGTATCATTAGTTTTTTTTTTTTTTTTTTGGTTCTACTTTTACCCTTCTGGTATGAGGGCTGGTTTTACTCACTCGCGTATTTGATTCGCGGGGCGGAGCATAGGCCACCGATGGTCCCTCTAAGAAGCCAGCGTACTGCCAAAGCAATACGGGCTATTTGTTACATGCAAGGATGGATTTTACCAGCATCTTCACACCATCACCGATGTGGCGCCCGCAGCTAGCACTGGTTGCGCTGAACGGGTCAAGGGTGTAACCATGTGGACAAGTCACGTACAGTCTAGTGGTGTCGCTACGAGCTTGAGACAGAGATGGATTGCAACGATAGAAAGAGCCGCACACGACAAAGTTGTGCAGGAGGAAGAACAGAATATGTCACATATGTCACGGGCAAGTCAAAAAGCAACAAAATGACGTTTTCTTGCTCTACTTTACCCAGGAGTGAAACCTTTTTCGCGGCGGCATTCGGCGACTTTGCTGCAGGGTACCTTTCAATTTGGACAGACTGCGACCGTGACCGACAATTGAGGCCATGAGACACAATGCCCAGCTGACCATCGGGGAAGAGGGACAAGAGCTCTAAACGCCATGACAGATCACGAAAATGACGGGGTATTCGATCTATATTTTTTCATGTGGTGGCTTACTTATCTCTTTAAAAAGGAAAATTTCTTGCTCATCGCTTTCACTCCTACGCTTAACCTCACGCATCTTGACCACTTATACGACTACCACATAGAGACGACACCTCGATGGCCTCAGATTGGCCATTAAGAAATTCCACAATGCCACAGAGCACCGAGCTCTCAAATACAGTCCCCGCACAAGCCCATCCTACCCGCCCCGCGAATGTCTCGACGCCACAGCGCTTAGCTCGTGAGCCCAGTGCTCTCCGAGAGCAGCAACTCCCGCCTCGAGAATCAGACTCCAGCAACAAGGATAGCTGCGAGAAACCTGATGCCATTGAAATTGAAAAATTGGAGAATTTTATAGTGTCACCCAGGACCCCCGGTGAAGGCGAACGGCTCCTCCTCGATCCGGCCGGGGACCTCACCTACGACATAACTACGGTCGACGTTGTCACAGTTCCTTGTCCTGGAGGCGATCGACTGCGTACATGGAACCGCGAGGGGCTTCTTGGCCGCTACTTTGGCGCGCCCTCAATGCGCGATGCCGAGCTCAGCGGAGGCGGCGGCGAGCGCCCTTCGACGTCGTGGGTTCGCCAGGGCCTTCGGCGGGAAGCAAACAAGGCGCGCATTCTATTGTACGCGCACCCGCCACTCGTGGAGGGAATGACGCTGAACCGGCTGGCGGAGGAGTTCTTGGAGGCACTTTATAAGCTGCGAGTGCTTGAAGGCCAGCCACACCGGCCACTACTCATCTTCGGCCACAGTGTCGGCGGGCTCGTGGCCAAGATGGCACTGGTGCGCGCGAGCCGCGATTCCAAGTATCGGGACATGCTCGACGGATGCTACGGAGTGGCCTTCTTTGGCACACCGCATCAAGGGTCGAGCTACCTCGCGATGCACTCGCTCGCGGCCAGTGTGCAGCGCATGCTGCAGCTGTCCGCGCCGCTGCCCGAGACGGTGACCGCGGACCTGCGCGTGGGGAGCAGCCTGCTGGCGCACGTTGATGAAGACTTCAAGGAGATTGCGAGCGACATGCGAATATGGACGTTTTACGAGACGATTGACTCTCGCCTGTCCGGACGCGGTGCTGGCACCGGCGCTGCGCGGACTGCAACCCAGGGCAACGCCGACGGAGAGAATGTGTACTTTACGGCACCGCTGACGTCAATCAAGTCAGCCATTCTAGGCATGCGCCAGGAGAGAATCTTTCCGCTGCAAAGCGATCACGCAAATGTGGCATCCTTTGGTCGGCACAACGGCCAGACCCTGCGGCTGTTCCTGCGACAGATTGCTGAGCAGGTCGAGCACGCCGATGCCAACATTGCCAGCAGCGACGGCGAACAAGGCAACGGCACCGCGCAATGGTCCATGCCAGACCTAGAACAAAAGGTGAATGTCGAGATACACGGCTTCTTCGATGACCTTGTCAGCGGCGCGGGCGTGACGGCGGTACGCGCCTGGTCCACGCGGCTCCCGCTGCGCGAGTTCATTGCCAAAGGCCCCGACGAGTGCCTGAGCGAGCGACTGAATGAGGTGGATGGCTCACCAGGACAGGGGCAGTTTCTGAAGACGAGAGGACGGACGTCGCTGGCACATGTCGATGATAGTGTCGAGCACTCGCCTTCGCCATCGAGGGCAATCAGATCCATGCCTCCAGCCATGACAGTAAGGGACGCGCTAGGGATCGACAGCCAAATTGTCGAGCCTATCGAAGTCGTTGCGCCCATGTCGCCTATTATACAAGCCCTCAACAGCCTTCCCAGAGCTGCCCCGGCGACATCGTCACCCAAGTCTGCGCCAATCGGCCCCATCGCGTCGCCGCCGTTTTGCGTGCCGTCGCCGCCGAGCCGTTATGCGGCTTCAGCTGTCCCGCACGCGTCACCGCTACTGCGAGCAGCGCAGTTTGAGCAAGACCTCTTCATCGACCGGCTCTCGCCGCCGCTGCGCGGTCGTAGAGCGACCGGGCCAGGCGCTTTGTCTCTGAGCCGGTCGGCGAGTCTGGGAAGCGACGGGGCGGCCTCCCGGATTAGGTATCGCGATTTTCCGCCATTCTCAGTGCGTAGTCGCAGCACAGGCTGTGGTGACGACGATATGCTGAGTGCTGAAGAGGAGGAAGGAGACCTGGAGGCCTCGCCGCCACTGCCGGAGAACATATTTGGTGTGAGGTCGGTCTTTGGCGGTGGACGGCGGATGGAGGCGGCGATTTTGCTCAAGCCAGAGGTGCATGCGAAGAAATTTACGTGGATTCATCTGCCGTATAACAACCCTGCTTGGGTCAAGGTATGAGACAAAGACCTGAAGTGTAGAAGCGTACACAACTAACATTAGGCACAGAGCATCCTGCAAACTCTCCAAGTGTGCTCTGGAAAGAACTTGTCACACTTGTATGGCCCGGACTTTTGGGCAACCAAGCATACAAGAGGACGCCACTCGCAGCATTATGCTTACTTTGCGAAGCCTGGGTGCTATTTCACTGCGCCAAGACCTTGTGAGTCCCCTTCTTTATTGTCCGGTAGAAATGGAAGTGTACTCACATCTTCAGTGTCACCGATGAGCACTTCGGCTATAAGTCCCACTATGGCACCATTTGTAGCCGAAGAGGGCATGTACACTTGTCTATTTCTACCGTACCTGCACTTTGACACGTACAAGCGGCTCCTTCGCCGGCGCAACCTGATCCTGCAGCGGCTGATCCAGGGCCGTTCTCGCCCGGTGCCCGCCAACGTCGCCAAGGCGGACTCGACCGAGATGCAGGTGATCTGGGAGTTTCTGGGCGGCGACCCACCGGTCAACTGTCGCCGGACGCTGGACCAGTTCGGATACCCGTCACTGCGTGACACGCGCTCCCGTGACGACGACCAAATGCTATACAAGCTGACCAAGGAGCGCTTCGGCTCGCACGGGCATCGGCAGCAGCTACACGCGCAGGGGTCGAGTACACGAGACGGTTCAAATCGCAGTGGTAATGAAGGTGGGAATGTCGGGTGGAAGGAGAGGTTGACACGCTTCCGTGGGCAGAATGAGGATCAAGTGGGCGAGGAGGACGTGCTGAATGGCAACGTTTTAATGGTCGACCAGCTGTGGCTATGGGTCATAAACACACGTAAGTAGCTATGATATGAGGGGGAGGTTGTGCAAGTCTAACTGTCGCAGAAACTGTGGCTACGTTCTTCCCCAAACGAGAAGGAGATCCCATCGAAGGGCCACTGTTCCAACAAGCAGACCTGCGAGACAGCATCTTTAACGAGGTAAATGTCGATCTGACTCGCCAGTGTGAGAACGCTCTTGATCTAGCCGCACTGTCTGTGCTGCATGCTGTGACTGTTCTCTTGGATCGGTCTTCCCATCCAGGCCTCGAAGTCTTTCGTATCTTTGAGGAAGCCACTAGCGTCTTGGTAGGAATCTCCCCCGAAAATTGAAATGAGATGGGCTAATGGTTGTGAAGACTGAGAAGCTTACGAGCTCTCTCAAAGACTTTCGTACCGAGGGTGTGCGCGACAAGACTTTTGACTTTGAACCCGTCGAGAATCGTCTGCGCTCCATCCGCGCTCGTCACAAGGAGGAGGGTCGCCGCGCCGAACGAGAGAACCGCGACAATACTTCGGCGCTTCTCGAGCTGCGGGATATTGAAGATGAATTGGTTACGCTATTGCATCTTTTTGAACGTCAAAGCAGGGTAATCTCATCGATGCACGCCATCTACACCCGCTCCGAGCTGCGCGAGCATACCGTCAACGGGCGCGTATTCCTCAACGAAGCCCTTAAGAAGGTTACCGAGTATATTCAGCAAGCGGAGGAGATGATTCGCCGGGTGCGCGACACCCGAGATGATTACGACAAGTTGCTACAGATGGTGCAGCGGCAGGCGCAGGTCGACGAGGTGCGCCTGAGCCGGCTGCACGCGGACGTGGCCGGCGCGCAGAATCGCAGCGTCATGATATTTACCATCTTCACTGTCATATTTCTGCCACTGACCTTTTTTACCGGTCTCTTTGGTATGAACACGCGCGAATGGGGCGGTGGCGACAATCTGCCTCTCAAGACGATTGGCACCATTGCGCTGCCGTCTAGCGTCTTCCTCATTGTCGCCTCTCTCGTCGTCGCCTGGAGCACGACGGTGCGCAAGCTATTTCGCTACTTTCTACGTGGCTTCCGGCGTTTGCAAGAGTACCTGTACGTGTTCATCTGGGATCCGTTCAAGCGGGCACTGCGCGAGCTGGTCGGGTACGTGTCCTGGGGCAAGGCGGCTGCGGACGAGGAGGGCGAGGCGGTGAATGGGAGTAGGGCAGGCGGCGGCGGTTCAGCAGCGCTCCGGCAGGAAGCGAGTGATTTCTGGGAGAGGCATCGACTGGAGAGGGATAAGGCGTACAGGATCCCAGAGGTGAATAGGAGGGGAGTGCGTAAGGGCTGGTCAGTGTGGACGAAGAAGGAGAATAAGGGGAGGTAGAGAGGATATCTGGGTGTTTCTGCGGTGAGGATATTAATTTGAAATTAAATATTGATATGAATAAATAAATGTGAAAAAGAAAACAAAAGCAGCGGGCTCTGGCTTTTTCTGCAGTAAGAATATTAATTTGGACTTAAATACTAATATGAATAAATGTGAAAAAGAATTAAAAAGCACCAAGCTAAAGTTTTCTGATTTACTGCTCGAGACGTCATCTTGTAGTATCGCGCTCGAACTCTACTAATGTAGTCTCTTGTCGAGAAGTCGTCCTAGTGAGCTTGATGTGCTGGCCGTACTCAGCTCTCCAACTTGATCCCACACACTCGCCATGGCAGAATATAGCCAAAGACCATCATAAGTCGCCACCGCGCTCATCATGAACCGCTCTACTCTACACGACTTCATCATCACCTCTTTCCTACCCGGCCCTCCGTCCGCCGAGCCTCGACGCCCGGTTCGCTGACCACTTTGCCGTCGACCCACTAACGTCGGGCACCGACTTGTTGGCACCACCCCCCTTCTTGGCAGGGCATCCCAGCCACCTTCTGCCCCAAACCTTCATCATTCGAAGCGCGATTCTCGCGCAATTATTATTGTTTAATTCTACCTTGTATTCTATGCATACAATATGCCAAAATACACTGAGGATGACCTCCAAAACGCAATTCGAGACGTTATTGGAGGCAGCAGCCAAGCCCGCGCGTCGCAACGCTGGGGTGTGCCGCGTTCAACTATCCAACAACGGCTCAAGGGCAGGACATCACGGAAAGAGGCTTTTGAGCCGTTACAAAAGCTTCCTATGGCTCAGGAATCACGTCTCGTTTCTTGGATATTAATTCAGAATGCAATAGGGGACCCTCCTTCACACGAACAAGTCAGAAAGATCGCGTCAACGCTGGCCGAAAACAACGGCTGTCAACAACCCATTGGTAAAAATTGGTTACAGGGCTTTTTATATCGCAATCCAGAAGTTAAGACCTTAATAGGCAAGAGGCTTGATTTCCAACGGATAATTGACGCGGCCCGCCGCCGTGCTTGCCAATTACCGCAGGGTGGTCCTTGAATATCCTACCTCTGACGAGACTTGGGTGTGTCGTCCTTTTTCTTCCGCGACGCCCACGCCTTTTACCGTGTCCTACGATGGATGAAAGTGGTGGGGAGAATTGCGCGGGATGTAGCTTAGGTGTGGTGCAGTTGGCGGGGCGTGGATGGTGAGGATTTATAACTCGCAGCGGTGGTATTTGCGAGGAGGTGACTGTGTGTATCACGGATGGTGCGATGGTCAAGGTAATGGACCGAGGGGTTCATCTTCCGGTGGCGGTGACGAGGGTTTGGGATAGTGTTGGTTGCGCGGTGCAGTTGCGAGTTGAGCGATGAGCAACGAGGTCGACGCTTGTTTCGTGGCTAGAAGGGGACATCTATCCATTCGCATAGTTTGCGAGGGACTGTTACAGATATTACGCAGACGTGGACTGGACAATGTGATTTTTACAGGAGGCCTTTGGCCTTGTTTCAAGGGACGGGCCGATCTGGACCTCGAACAGTGGCGCGGAAAGGTGTTGAAGACCAATGTCGGGCTGATATAGTTGAAGGAATATTTTCATTGGTTGCAGTCACTTGTAGAGTTTGTCGGTTGGTTATTAGCCTTCTTCCCGGTGGAATAGGTCCAAGGCTTGTGAGTCTTTCAAGGCTGACACGGTTCGTGGTTAGAAGCTTGACAAGAACTCTAAAATCAAATATTCAATAATTTCTTTTTGACCAGCGGCTCAATTTCTTTATAGAGAGAAACTCGGTCTACACGTATTCCCAGGCTTCAACATCTCACCCCGGATAATCCTCAATACCTCTTCTCACCTCTTCAACATCCCATCGCAAAGACCTCAATACCCCATCCAAGACGACCCTCCAGATTCCATCTCACGGAGGAGTGAAGCGATATCACCCATAAAATGTCTGGTGATATCGCCGATACCATGTCGTCTGACATGGGCAGCCTAAACTTGTCAGAGACCTCTACTCCCGAAACCAACACCAAAACCACCATGTCCAGGGTGGCAAAGTTGCCCGTCGAGCTGCAGCTTGAGATCCTCGACCACCTGATCGAGATCACCCGCCCGACAAGCGTCAACCGCGGCGCCCCTAACGGCGAACGACTACCGAGGAAGCCCGTCGCCCTCTTGCGCGCCGCCGAGACGTGCAGCCTGTGGAGGCAATATCTCATGCCGCACATCTGCCACAACCTGTTCCTGACGCAGCGCTCAATCCGCGTGCTGGACATCCTCACGACCGCGCAGCGCAACCACGTCCAGTACATCTGGCTGACGATCGAGCTCCCCAAGGACAAAGTGTTTCCTAGAGAATCTCGCGCCAACAGCACGGCGCTGCAGGCGAACACGACGCTGCAGGCGAACACGGTGCACGACGGCACACGCAAGCGCTGGGTTATCGAGGCCGCGCTCGGGGAACTCTTTGCGAATCTGGCGTGGTGGCCGCGCCGGCGTGCGGACGGCACGCTGACGCGCCTGACGCTCGAGGTTAGCCTCCACTGCAGCGAGGTCGCCAGCAGAGATGGCAGCGTAAGCGAAACGCACTTTGACAGCTCCCCGTTCCTGCGCCCCGGCGAGCCGCTCGAGCGGACGCGGCCGCGGTGGCGGAGGAAGTGCTGGCCTTGGGTGCGCCCTGACGTTGCACACCTCGAGAGCATGAGCATAGCGATGCGCAGGGTCGCTTGGAGACCCATGTACGACTTTGATCAGGTCGGAGTCGTCTCGCG
Organism: Cordyceps cateniannulata; assembly: GCA_028828415.1. Taxonomy (NCBI): domain Eukaryota; kingdom Fungi; phylum Ascomycota; class Sordariomycetes; order Hypocreales; family Cordycipitaceae; genus Cordyceps; species Cordyceps cateniannulata. The sequence continues at coordinate 639,520 of JAPHMX010000002.1, forward strand.
GTTCGTCATCCGCCGCCAGTCGCGCCATCTTATGGCGCCGTCCACCATGGAACGTATATTGCACGCCCTGCCGGTGCTTGACTCAATGCTATATGAGCCATGGAGGTTCAACTTGGGACATAGGCTGATGGATCGTGACCACGGTAGGTCCCCCCCGCCCCGAGCTTGTTGTTGTTTTGACTGGAAAGCTAACACTGGTTGAAAACAAAAATCAATAGATATCGCTGGAATGCTGCAGTCGCTGCCTAGGAGGCTTAAGCACCTTGTGCTTTTTGAAGACTTTAACAGATACCACCTCCGGGAAGAAGAAGAACGCGTGAGTAGCCAGCCGAACTTGGCGTACCGCGTGCCGTGGATCACCGTGGCCGTGGCACAGCTGTGTCAGCTGGAGACGCTGTCAGCGTCGTACCTGATCGATGCGCACATGTTCTTCACCGGCTTGTCCACCATCGGGGAAGGGAAGCCGTGGCGGGCACTCAGGTCGCTGCACCTGACCTCGGCCCTGCTGCTGGCGGGGGGCCGGGACCGCGACGACGGGGGGCAGGGCGACCGGCGGGTGAACGCGCTGCTGCGGCACGCGGCCACGACCGTGGAGAGCAGCCTGCCGAAGCTCGAGACGCTGGTCCTGTGGTACGGCACGGCGGGCGCGGCGTGCGCGTTTCGCTTCCACATTGGCGAGGACGGCGGCAGGGAAGCCGTGCCGCGCGCGAGGATTGGCTGGCGCGGAACATGGCGGCTCGTGATGGAGCCGGACACGATTGAGGCGTGGGCGGAGCTGGCTCGGGCTCGCACGGGCGGCCGATCGCTGGTCGTGGAGGCGCAGGAGATGCTGGTGGACAAGGCGCTGTACTCGCACGGCCCGGCGATTCGGACGCTTGGGTTGGCAGAGCAGGTGATTCACCCTGTCTCGTTGATGCAGATTGTCGGCGAGGGCAGTGAGGACCATCGTGGTGACATTGTCTGTCCTACGTGTGGCAGCGTGTTTGACTCTGATGATTCTGATGGCTCTGATGGATCTAATCAATCCAATGTCTGTGCGGCCTGTGGTGTGGTGCATAACCACAGTGTTAGCCCTACTAATAATGAAGATGAGAAGAGGAACTGGTCGGGGGTTTTCCCAACACTGTTGTTGATTGGCGCCGCTGTATCCGTACTTAGCTTGGGAGGATCACTGGTGTATTACTTATCACGGTGATTAAAAGAAAACACCAAACAAGAGGGCCATAAAAATACCAGGAATTCCTAGTACAACCTAATTTTAGCTGCAATTTTTCTTCTATTTCTTCTATTTCTTATTTCATATCACATCTCCTCCTTCAATCCGCGTTCGTATTCGTGACACCCTTGGCTGCAGTCACGAGTCTCCTCCATGTCTCATGACGCCTCCGCAGCTCCTCCGCCGCAGTGCCGCTGCAAAATGAGCCCACTTTGCTTGTCTCCTCCCCCGATCGCCGCCCCGGCCTTCTTCCTCTACACCATCAAACGGTGACGAAGCTGCACCACCGCGACATTGCTTCTCTCCTCCCCTCCTTCACCCTCCGAATACTACCCCGAGTCGTTGCATCGACAACCAACCGACATCCAAACTCACATCCCGACACCCTCCATCGCCCTGCCCGCCTCCCCATCATCGTCATCCCTCCGTCACCGCCTTTGCCATCATGGCTCCCCTCGTGCTCACCGCGCGCACGCGCACGCTCATGATCGTCCCCATCCTCCTCGCCGTCGCCACCGGCATCGCCCTCTTCGTGCACTCCGACGTCAACACGCCGCTGCTGTGGTCGCAGTGCCACGCCCGCGCCCGCCTGCCCGGCCTCAGCCGCATCCCGCTCCTCGGCACGCCCGTCTGCTACATTGTCAGCTTCTTCCAGGCCGCCCTCGACTCCTCCCGCACCCGCGCCGTCATGTCCGTCATCCTGGCTTTTGTCGGCGCCCTGCTCACCGTCTGCACCGCCGAGTCGGCCCGCGGCTGCAACCGCCCCGCGCGCCTCGTCGCCAACCCGACGCCCTCGTGGCTGCTCTTCAACCTCCTCGGCGGCGCGCTCGTCTGGCAGCTGCTCATCGTGCCCGCGCAGGTGCAGCGTCTGCGCAACATCTTCCTCGCGCAAAAGATTGGCGCCACTGGCGGTGATGATGAAGAGGAGGAAGCCGGCGGCGGGGATCGGCTCGCGGCGCTCGGCGTCGATCTGGACCGCAACATTGCCGGCGCCGAGGTCGTCGCCATCCCCGTCGCCGTGCTCCTCGGCTTCTACCTGCCCTCCGCGCTCATGCTCGCCTTCAACAGCCCCGCTGCCATCGGTGCCTGGCTGCCCTTCCCGCTCTACGTCTCGCTCCTCCGGCAGGCCGTCCGCTGGGCGCTGCAGCGCGTCTGGGATCACACCGCCGAGCGCAACGTCCACCTTGAGACGCACCGCCGCAGCCTCATCGCCGTGTATGCCGCGCCGCTACTGTCGTCGGTGCTCGCCCACGCCGCCGTTCTCTGGAGCCTGACCCGCCCGGACGACCGCCGCGAGCTGACGCGCTCGTGCGTCAAGTTTGTCGAGATTGACTTTGCCTTTATTGGCGCTACCGTGCTCTACTGGGTCCTCGTCGAGACCAACTGGAAGGTCCCCGCGTACATGGTCGGCATCTCGGCGCTGCTTGGCCCTGGTGCCGGCACGCTCGCCGGGTGGCTGCTCCGTGAGAATGTCATTGAGAAGGAGCTCGGTGCCGTCATTGACCTGGCCACCGCGGAAGACACAGCCGATGAGCCCTCTGAGCAGACCCCGCTCCTTTAGTTATACACACGGTCTGGAAGTTGGATATCTGAGTAGTACTGATTTGGAGGAGATGGAATTATGGTGTCTTTGTCAGTCATTTCTCTAGTCCTAGCGTTTGGCATCTTTAATAAATTAATTAAGTTATATTAAAAAAGACCTCTTGTATTTTACTATATACCGTAGTCAAGACTAAAATTACAAGAAGTTCTAATGAAAACTTTATCCAAGTAGGTTTACTTTGGGGGGGGCAAACAATCCTTGAAATCAGAGAAAATCAGAGAAAACCTTGAAAAACCGCCGCTGTTTAGCTGGCGATCTATTTCCTATCAAGCTTTCTGTTGCCTGTGAGGGCTTCCTGGTGATTGCCACAAGTAGCAAGTGTTGATGAATCTTCGTGAGTCACTCAGGCTCTTGACAAAAACCCAAAATCGGCGCATTAATGATACAGCCCCTGTGGCCACGTCTCAGCGCACCACGTCTGTTGAAAATTCCTTTTCTCCAAGTCAAGTATAAAAGGGAGCCAGTAGCCGGCTCTCGGCCAAGATCTCTTCACCCAAAAAATAGGTCCTGAACTGGAACTCTGCATCATCACATCCTCGCCTCAATCCACAAGAACTACGATCCTTGGCACTCAACCTACCGCAAGTCCAACCAGAGATGGCTAGCTACAGAACTTCCGGAATGACCTACCTGCCGAGATTCAAAACGAGATCGTTGGTCTCCTGCCAAGTGTCGGTGGGCCGCTGACCGACCAGAAACAGACTTCCAAATTATGATGGATTCCTTTCGCAGAACAGAATTGTGCAAGCTAACGCTATTCGAGAACTTTAACGAGAACTTTAACGAGAACTTTAACAAGGCTTACAGAGAAAGATATTACGGGCCTTCTGAAGAGTTCCGAACCCGGCCGTCAGCCAGAAACTTGCCCGCGCCAGCCTGCGCCTCACGACGCTATCCGGCTCTTTCATGGTCGACGCGGGCCACTTCTTCGAAGCGCGCCAAGATTCATGGACGTAGGGCAAGCTCACTTCGCTGGCGCTGACTTCGACGGTCCTCACCAACGATGCAGACCCCTTGGAAATCAACAACCTGCTTCGAGACGCCGCCGCCGCAGCGCTCAAGATGCCAAAACTTGACACAATGGAGATTTGGAACGGCAGACCAGCTGTGGCAATGCTCTTTCGCTACCAGAGGGCTCAAGATGGGCAGCCAGCCATCATCACTGCACGGGGGACGTCGGAGCTCGCTCTAGGGATTACGACTATGCAAGCTTGGGACTTGGTCGCTCAGCGGCACGGTAAGAGCAAACTCGTCGTAGAAACCTCTTTCATCGATCCAGATGGGATTCGATCCCATGGTGATGCGATCCGCCAGCTGGAACTTTCGACCGAGGTCGTCAGGCCCGTCTCGCTGCAGCAAATACTCACCGAACATCGCTATGAGGGTCATTAAAGTGTGCTGGGGTGAACATCGCCAGTAGCCGTGCGAGCGCCTAATCTTTTGCGGTAGAAGCCAGGCCTTTACTTATCACAAGCCGCGCAGGGAATATCTGGGACTTTCGACTGACGTCACTCGGCCTGTCTCGCTGCTGCAAATCCTGCGCGAACATCAGTTTCGGGCATGAGGGTTATTATAGTATGTTCTTTGTGGAGGAGGGATAGAGTAGCCTGGCAGGACGTTGCTATTGGGTCATGCTCACTCAATAACATTTACTGTACAATAAATAGCTTTCCCATGGTTAAATACTCCAAGAGATAGCATCCTCCTTTTCTTTTATTTCATTTTAATGAGATGATTAATTTTACTATTCTTATTCTATGTAGTATTTAATATTGCATAACTCGTTTTTAGCTTTAGTTTTCCATTTCCGTATCAAAGTCGCAACTCCTATCAGTCCATTCATGCCTCTGCCTTCACTAAGTATGTATAATACCTAACTGAATTAGATCTTATTTTTAATACTTTTATCCTTTTTGCGTGCTCGCAGCTACTCTGTAGCTACTCCAGGCTCGTGTATAAGTATCACATTACGTTATGGTCAGAGTAATACTTGGAGACATCGAAAGTTCTTTTATACACGTCCGCCGTCTAAATAATACAATGTATGTGATATACGTAGAGGATATGAGTACAGGCAGCGCTCTTCTGCCGCAAGCTTCAGAGTGCCATTAGTTTTTTGAGATTCTAGCCAGGATGCGCTCTCGGATGATTTGCGTCGCAACAGCGCCGCCGTGCTGCAGGGTGATGGCGCCGATGATGGCCATGACGGCGCCGGTAAGTACAACTTCCGCGCCACTCGATTCGAGGTTGTTGACCTATTCAGCGTTAGTGGGTTACTAGAAGAGAAGGACAGCTCCGGTACATACTTGACGAGGCTTCCACCGCACAGTGCTGTCCAGGCCGACCGATCTGGCCAGCGCCGCCAGCTGCTCCTTGCCGACTGTGTCGCGCGCGTCGTGGACGTACAAGTTGTCCACCGGCGTCAGCTTCGGGTGCTCAAACGCCTCTCTATCGAACTCGTCCGTCTGTCGCGCCTTGGGATCCGCCGGCTTGCTCACAATCTCCTTGACGGCCTCCACGTCAAGCGCCATGCGACCTGTTTTCTCGTTAGCCTTGCCCTTTCTCCTCGACCAGCCTATCTCCATTGCTACATACCAACCAACGCTAAGCGGTCGTTGAAGCCTCTGCGCCCCTGGTCAAAGCTCTTGTGCGTGACCGCGAGCCACTTGAGCTCGTCCGGAAGCATCTTGCTGCCCCCCTGGCCGAGCAGCCGCTCGTACATCTGATCCAGCCGCGCCGGGTCGTTGTTGACCGCCCACACCTTGTTGCGCGGGTTTTTGGCGAAATCCATCTGCAGGGCCGCCTTCATGCCCGCAGGCGTGTGACTCCATCGCGGCGCCGTCGACTCCTTGGACTCGGAAATTTTGAACGATTCGGGCGTCGTCTCAGTCGCCGTTGTCGTGGCGTATGTCCGCGCGCAGGGAAAAATCGAGCGCGCGGCTTGTCGGCTGCGTAGCAGGCTTGTTCGGCACGGTTGCAGCGCCATTGTGTGTTGTGGTTGGATTTTGCAATGTCTCGAGACCGTCACATACGATGGACTGCCAAAGTTGCAACTTTCTTGCAGGTAAATTTCTGCACGTGACCTGGCGACATGAATTGTGGCTGCCGTGGCGCAGGCTCCAGTCTGCGGGAGCATGAACGAATAACGGTGCAATTAAGCTGTGATTACTATTTATGATATCCGGGATTACTAGCCTGTAATTCCTATGATAAGCGTGATACTATTATAGCTGTGATTACTGTGATAGTCGTGATTATGATAGTCGAGATTACTATGATAGCTTTACTGTAGTGCTGCCCTATATTGAGGCCTTCGAGGTAGGCAGCCTTCCTCGGTAGTAGCTACCTGATAGGTAATACGATTGATGGTTGGCTAAACACAATTTTGTAAGCGACATCTGTATCCGTAGAATACATCTATACTATTTTTAATGAACAGACTCTCTTTTCTCAGCAAATTGGTGCGTGGCTGGTGCACTAAAGTAGGTTATCGCAGTGACGCTGCGCCACAAGTGACGTCGCGTGGAAGCTTAATTGAAACGCGTTTCGCGCGCCCGGCCTCGTCTTTGCCTTCCCTTGTACCATTCGATCATTTCACAGGTGGACGGCAAGGCAAAAATGGCTACTGCTGAGCGTGCAGATAATAGCCTACGCTCTGTATTGGAGCCGATACTACCAAAAGGTCACCAGTTCGGCATCTATCACCTCTCCACGCCGCCCAGTAAGAGTGCCGCCCTGTACTCGGCGCCGCCCAGCGAACGACCAGACCGGACTTTTTGCGAGAGCCACTTCCTCGCCGTTTCCATCAAAATTCCGAACGAGGATGGGGCTACCGTACAGGATGATGATCAAAGAAATGTTATCGTCTTTGGTGTGGAGATCCTTATCTACTCGACTATGCACACTACAACGCTCTTCGTCTCCAAGGCCGATTCGACGGGATACCTCCACTTACTCAAACTTCCCAAGGGGACACCGAGTCCCATACGAGAGGTCTGCGGCGCATTTCTATCGCACCTGGTGGACAAGCGAAGGCGTGAGGGCAAGCAATTCATCGTCAGTCTGTTTGCGCGCTCGCAGTCGCAGTACCTCTTCCCCGGCAGCGTCGAGAATAACGGAAAGCACGTGCTCGACGACCGCGGCCTAGTTAAGTGGTGGTGCCGCGTTCTCAGCCCGCTACTAGAAACACCACCCAAAGGAGACTTGCCCCCATGGGGTGGCGTGAAAGGGTATCTAGTCGTTCCAGGCTTGGAAGAGTACGAGACGAGGGCTTTTCTCCCCCGCGCATCGCTACCGTCGTGGGCACTCACGCACCCTTTGGAGAGAATATCACATTATACAAAGGAACTCGACTGGGTGCCCCCGCGATGCTTGATACCCCGGTATCCCGACGACCCAAAGTCGAGATTCCGGGACGAGCTGGACGAAGAGGCGATGCAGACGGGGGGCATGCGCAAGACTGGCGCGTGGCAGAGCGTCAAGTCGTTGGACGTGTTTTGGGAGATGATGGCATTTCGGCAAGAATGCTCCAGCGGTCGCATGACGGGGTTCATCTGGGTCGTTTTTGACGATGAGCCGCAAGACAGCGCACCTGCGCTAGACACACTACGTAAGCCGCGGCCCAGCCCTGCCGTGACGTCGCAAATGGCGGCCGAGAAGCGCGCGCGGGACAAGAAGAAGCTGAGGGAGAAGCGGAAGAAGGCGAAGCGGAGGCTGCGCGGGCCCATCATCACGCGGCCGCCACGCATCAAGACGGAACACAAGAACTACCTGCTGGCGCGGTGCCCGACGGCGACGGCGCACTACACGTGGCCGGTGAGCGGCCGCGGCGAGCGCATCGTCAGCGAGGGCGTGTACAAGCGCATCGTGGAGCTGCTCCTGCACCTCGACTTTGCGACGCTCGACAAGGCAGAGAGCAGCACGCAGCGGTGGGTCAGCGAGGTGGGCATGGGGAGCGTCGGGGCTTGGGGCTACGAGGTGACGGGCACGAGAGAGGTTCCAGCGGCGGCGGCGGATGGCAAGAGGGGGAATGGGGAGGTGGCGGTGAATAACTTGTCGGGGCTGCTGGTCAAGAGGAAAAGGAGCACGGCAGACGACCCGGCAAAGACGACGGCGCCGGAGGAGGAGGCCGCGGTCAACGTGCTCGCGGCAGGGCTGGTTAGGAAAAAGGCCAAGTCGGAGGCGCCTGAGGAGCCAGGTGTGCAGGTCCTCTCGGCGGGTCTGGTGCGCAAAAAGGACAAGGCGTAACCTTGTGTGTGTTGAGTAATAAATAGTTGTAGGGCATTGGCGCTGCTAGGTCTTGCTTTGGTGTATGATAATCACAGACAGAATACAAAAAATAATACAGTAGGTACTACCTATGATAGCTTCAAGTACCCCTACGGACCCTAGTAAGAGTTGTTTGCCTTTGACATCCGTACAAAAGTTTAATTAGTTACAAATGCTATTAATGCTCCAGAGTTTGTACAGCATCGGAGAGTGGCCGCGACATTACCCCATCGAACTGGGCGAATCGATGGTCGTCCATCGCCAACGTGCTGTGCTTTCCGGGGATGGGATGAAGCTTTGGTACTATGGAGCAGCGTCCCGGTTATCGCTAGATGATGCCGGGTCCCAAGATATCACGCACCATTTATTTATTTATTTTTTAAAGTGGAGGACAAGCCACGCACGTTTTGGACACCCTTTTCATTTTTTTTTTCTATGCTTTATTATCAATGCTTCCCCTGCAGAGACAGAGAGTGGACACTGTTCGGTTGGCTTGAACCCTGTGGCGTTTGGCCTCATTTTCGGACGGTGACGCGACAGCGGGCTGACATTGGAGCGGAAGCGAAGCAAGCCACCACATTCGGCGATTTTACTGTATTCGGGCCGGCCGTGGGGGTAGGTAACTAGCATAGCATTCTGGTGTGTTTCTTGGTTGGGGTTTCCTTGGCCTTTTGCGCCGAGACCTCTTGGCGCTGGTCGTATAGTGTGGTTGGTGGCTTCGGTGCGCGCTGGCACGTTGCCGAGAGCGCATATGAGCACCGTAGTTTATTAGTAGGGTAACTAATGAACTACTAACCTACGGGGGTGGGTTCCTACTCGTTTGATCTTCAAGGCGAAAACGAGTCAAGATGTCCTGAGCTGGCTGGCCATTTGCCAAAACTCAGTTCTACTAGACTCAGGCCAGCACCAACTATACAGGAATAGTCAGAGGACAGAGTCAGCTAGCAAGCAGAATGGTCTGATGATGAAAATGTCAGCGCCCTGCTAGCACCACACGACTGCTAGCTCGCGGGCTCAATCGACAACCTTAATCATGTGTCAGTTCCCACTGTTCCCTGTCGCCGAAGCAACCCCCTTGTTCCTTGCTCGGCCCGCTGAGGCGTACTTTTTCTTTGATCCCCATCAGCTTTCCTAACTAGTTAGTTAGGAACGGAACTGCTTTTGATTAACAAGAGCCAAAAGCAAAATATGGATTCAAGGATGGCAGGGTAGGCAGCCGGCCGGCCGGCGCGCGGCTACACGACTTACAAGTACCTGGTCTCACATGCAAGACAAGAAGACGTAAGAAGTAAATGCGCCAAAGCAGGCTGGGAGATGCTAGTTAAAGGATTTCGGTCAGCGGGGTAGTATTTGGGGGCTATGCGCCACGGAGCTGCCCGAGATTCCATTAAATAGTTCGTTTTTTTTTCCTTTTTCTTTTTCTTTTTCAGAGTTGGCAAGATGTACTTTGTCGTACGTTGCCCAGCTTTTCACCTCGACTTTCTACCCCCTCTCCCTTCCAAAGGAACCGATATCAAGTTGACACGTGCATTTATACACCCCTTCTACAGGGAAATACAGAAACTAGGCAGGTAGCCCATGGGGATGAACATGGGGATGGGATGGGGAGGGACCGCAACCGTCGACCAAGCGGATCCCGCCCACTGACGCAACGACCACCTCAACAAGGATATCCATGGCTTGCACTTTTTCTTTCTCTCTTGTTTTTCTTCGGTTTGCCTCTTGCAGCCTGTCAAGATAATAATTCTCTTGAACTACCTTTCTGCACGCCTGCAGGTGGGTCGTAACCTCGCAGCTGCCCATCTTAATAAAAGCTTCCCCCCATAGTTGGCTCTTTTTTTTTTTTCCTTTTCATCTCTTGCTTCTCCAGGATCCCCTCTCAATTAACTGCACCTCCCTGTTTTCTGCGCGCGAACATGTTTGGCCTTGGCAAGAAGAACGAGTCGGAGCCGACCATCGTCGCCGACGTCGACGTCGAGAACAATGCCCCTCGCAAGAGCTGGAAGGAGACCATGATGCCCGTCTTTGCCTGTGGTTCTGGTCTCTTTTCTGACGGCTACATCAACAATGTGCGTATCCCATCTCGAAATTCTCTCCATGCTCATACTAACCGAGAAAACAAAACAGGTCATCGGCTCTGTCAACACCATCCTCACTCACCAATACGGCGCCGTGTACACCGGCTCGTCGGCCTACCAATATGTCGCCAGTATTGCCTTTGCCGGCATCGTTGTCGGGCAACTTCTCTTTGGCTTCCTCTCCGATCATTGGTCGCGCGCGAATTCACTTACCCTCTCGACCATCATCCTCATCATCTTCACTGCCCTCGCCACCGGTTCGTACTGGAAGGGTGAGGCGGCAGGCATGTTTAGCATGCTGACGGCGTGGCGCTTCTTCGTCGGTGTCGGAATCGGAGGTACGTTATTATTCTTATTATACTCCTTGTCATCACTATCCTCGCTATCATCGCTATCCTCACTATCATCGCTATCCTCACTGTCATCGCTATCCTTACTATCATCACTATCCTCACTGTCATCGCAGTCGTCTATGATCGCTGTCATTATTCTCAATACACACTGTCTAACTTTTGTTTCTAGGCGAGTACCCCGCGGGAAGTGTCGGCGCCGCAGAATCGACCGGCGAGCTCAAGGCCGGTACGCGCCATCGTTGGTTCATCCTCTTCACCAACACCATGATCAACGGTGGTTTCGTTATTGGCGCCTTCATGCCATGCAAGTCATGTCCGTGACTCCTGGAATAAACCCCTAGCTAATATGTGTTAGTCGTCATCGCCTCCGGTACCAGCAATTACGAGGTCATGTGGCGCTGTGCCCTCGGCGTTGGCGTCATCTTCCCCCTTGTTCTCCTCTATCTCCGCTTCAGGCTCGAGGAACCCGAAGACTTCAACAAGAACTCGATGCGCCAAAACACACCCTATCTCCTCGTCTTAAGATTCTACGGCTTCCGTCTCTTCTGCGTCTCCCTCATCTGGTTCCTCTACAACGTATGCGCTGCCCTTTCCATCGTCGACTCCCCCTATCATCCCTAGACTAACCCACCCTCGCAGTTCTCCGTATACGCTTTCGGCATATATTCCTCCACGATCCTTTCTGGCATTTACGGTAAAGACGCGCCACTATCCACAATCTTTGGCTGGAACACCGTCATCAACATGTTCTACCTCCCCGGCTCCATCCTCGGTGCCTTCATCTCCGACTGGATCGGCCCCAAACACGCCCTTGCCTTTGGCGTCCTGGTCCAGGCCATGGTCGGCTTCATCATGGCCGGCGTCTACGCCAAAATCTCCCAGCACGTCGCCGCCTTCGCCATCGTCTACGGCATCTTCCTCTCCCTCGGCGAGATTGGCCCCGGCAACAACATTGGTCTACTGGCCGCTAAGACGTGCGCCACTGGCGTGCGCGGTCGCTACTACGGCATCGCCGCCGCCGTTGGCAAGGTCGGCGCCTTTGTCGGAACTTGGGTCTTTCCCCTCATCAGCAAGGCCGGCGGCACCGCCACCGAGTCGGCTCAGTACCCGTTCTGGGTCGCCTCCAGCCTCTGCGTCCTATCGGCCGTCATCACCCTCACCCTCGTGCCCGCCGTCGGCCAGGACACCATTTCCAAGGAGGACGAGCGCTTCCGCGCGTACCTCGAGAGCCAGGGCTGGGACACAACGCAGCTCGGTCTAACCGCTAAGAGTGCCGCTTCTGAGAGACCCGAGACGGTGGTGGTTGAGAAGGCTGGCGAAAAGTAAAGATGCTTGGAGGCAAGCAGTGCTGTTGTTTTAATTAGTATGATTTGAACGGACGAGTTAACGTGTAGTATTACTACGACAGTGTTCTTTTATATCGTATACCCTTGTTATAGACGCTGATATTACGTACGCATCAATAAATGATATTATAATAAACGCTAACACAACGAATTCATCAATCAATAAAATTAAACAAACACTGGCATGATAGATGCATCAATCTATGACAATAGACTAGACACCATCATGGTACATTCATCAATCAATGGTATTGGAATAGACGCTATGGTTCATTGATAAATACAGAAAATAACTTTAGATATAGCGAGGCACTATCCATGAAATGCAATTTTTATTCGCCACTGAGCGCGAAACCGCAGAGGAAAATTTGTCAATGAAGGAAAGCTATTTGTTCACTCCGAATAACGATTGCCACCCCAGTTACTACGCAGGGGGGCCGTTGTGCGCATCATCGGGGAACAGGTTGCTCGAGTGCCAATTCCACAGGGGCGCGAGGCCGCCAATCTCCGCTTCGGTCAGGTTGGGCAGATTAAGCTCGGGAACGGTGTGCTCCTGCTGCTGGCCCATAAAGAGCTCGCGCGGCTGGGGCACGACGTTGACGGGCACGGTGTGGCCCATGATGGAGTAGGAGATGATAGGCGCCATGGGCCCGGCCGGAGCGTCCCAAAGGTTGGCAATGGCCGGCACGCCGTCGGCGACATTCATGTTGAAGATGCCGGTACCGAGAGGTGGCGGCTGTGGCTGTGGCTGCGGGTAGCCGACGGGCTGCATGGGAGGGCTCGATTCGGAGGGGTTGTAGTTCAGAGCCCGGTTCGGTTCGAGAGACGGCTGCATACTTGGCTGCATGTCCGGCTGCATTGACTGGAAGTAACTGGGGTTGGCCATGGGCATGGGCATTTGCATGTGCATTGTGGACTGCTGTGGCATACCCTGGCTATCCGGGTCTCTGGCCATTTGTGGCATTTGTTGATGGGTCATTTGCGAAGCGTTCACGCGGGGTATGGGCTGCACCATAGTATGTGCTGCGGCAGAGGCACTAACTTGAGCAGGCATCGAGGGAACCATGGCTGGGGCGTGGCTGTACGCATCCAATTGTGTCGGGACGTTGTTGTATCCGTCAAAATTGGATGAGGGAATGCTGTAACTATCCGGATTTTCTTGTTGGGGAGACCCATATCCAGCAGACGGGGACTGAGAAGTGTTTGAAGCGACCTTGGTAGACGCCGGCGCCTGGTTTACCTTGGGCGCTGCACGCTGTGGCTTGGTAAAGGCACTGGCAGCGGAGGCCGTGGATGAAGCAGATTGAGAGGGCGGCACAGGCGCAATCTTTGTGCGCTTCCGACCGGTGTCGCCAGACTCTTTTGACACGCTGGGCTTCTTGAGCTTTTTGGTGAGGCGGTACAGAATGTCGTGAGACATCTTGGCCGTCTCTGAGATGTTGACCAAAGCCTTGAGCATAGCAGTAGACTCCGCAATAGCATGCAAGACGTCCTCTTTATTTTCGATGGTGTTAGCATGGTCCTTGACCAGAGCAGTACAAAGAATTGCAGCGGTATCGAAGATGGAGAACACGATAAAGTGCAAGCGTCCATCCCTGCCATTGATTTTATCAACCCACTTCCGCTGAGTCTTGAGAAGAATCAGAGAAAAGAAAAGGCCATCCGCGCGGCAATTAAGTTCGTCGGCGGGAGAGTCTTTGGTGTATGACTTGACCATGTAGTGGCGGATAGGGTTTAGAATCAACAGACAGGCCATGGTATAGAGGTAGAATCTGTGAGGGAAGATCCAGGGGTGAACAGAATCCCTAGACATGTCTGGGTCGTAAAAGTCGTAAATCTTGGGATAGCGGCGGACCCAAGCAAGGATGATTTCCTTGTATTCCTGAACCTCCTGGGTTGAAATGATATTCTTGGGTGCTCCAAATCTTGTTGCCAGTTCACGAGTCAGCTGGGACTGCATCTTCATGTGCTCCATGGGCGAAGGGTCGTAGTTCTCCAGAGTGAGTTCAGGAAGTTCGGCAGTGCAGCCACCACGGTCAATTAGTTTGGGCCGCGACAAACCCGAAGATATTTGCCTATGGAGTGTAAGAAAGGTGAACACTAGTGAATGTGCAGGGTTCATACCAATCCCAGGTGTCAAGGATACACCAAAGACGTCGGCGCATCTCGCGGTCGAACTCGGACACCGCCTCTGGCTTGGGCTCAATGTGCAGTTCGAGTTCCTTAGCCTCGAGGATTGCCTGGTTCAGAACGTGCCAGGCTTCCACAAAACGAGCCTCAGCCTTGTACCAATAACAGGAGTGGATCAAGCGCTGGACATTCATCATGTGGTAGTGGCCGACGGGAATGACACCAGAGAGCTCACGTACGGCAGCGTGAATCTTGTCAGAGACGGTGTGGATGGGCTCTCTGTACTCCGCCACAACGGCCTTTTCCAAGTCATCCGCAACATGTTGAATCGTGCAAGAGCAGAGCATGGCGAGAAGGCAGGTGAATTGCAGAGAGATAGGTTTGCTTTGTGCGCGACGGTCCCACCAGATATGATATTCCTGCAGGAACAGGGGAGGATATATTATATAGTAGTGGAAGTTGACGTCATTGATAAAAAGCTGGATAAGGTCGTCTGGATAGCGTCAGAAAAGTAGAACGAACGATTATTGGCGCAGTCTGTTGAACTTACCCATCAACCGTCGCGGGGGCAGTAGCTCAATGAGGCGATCAAACTGGGTAGAAGAACCAAGTTGGACCATGTCCAGCTTCTGCTCTGGAGGCGCATCTTCCTAGAGCAGATGTGAGGGAGGTTCAGTAGACATGAGGGTTTTACAAGACGTACTCTGGGGGCGCTGTCGATGCCGAGATTGATAAAGGCACGCTCGGCCAGGACCTCGAGGACTTGGCCCTCGCTGGCATTGAGACTGGCTCGATTGGCTGAGTGATCTGGAAAGATGTCGACCTTGTCTGAAGCGGACGCAGATTCTCCCGGGACCGTGGTTTCATTGTAGCGACAGCCATCGGGAACCTTGCGACGACGGCAGCTATCACAGGGCCATTCGCGATTGCACTAGGGAAAGACGGTATTAGCAGATAGAAATTTGACGCAACTTCCTAAGCGGGTAGATATATGTGTGGCGACTTGAGAGAGGAGAGAGTTTCATCTCGCGCAGCGGCGGGACAGCCGTTACGATGCAGATGGAAGCTAGGAACGCCGGCAGTTGGCGGCGTGGGACCGGGAGTGAGATGCGACAGGGCTGTAATTTCGATCGGAACTTGCCTTTTGCTTCCGGCGCTGGCACTCGACGCAGGCAGATCGATAATACCCTGTCTCGCACAGGATAATATTGGAACTCATGGTGGGTGATGGATGATGGTTCCTGGGACAGGAGCATGGGAGTCCGAGATATTTCGGGGAGGAGGAAGAAGATTTGGGGTGGAAAACGCGAGAGGGAGCGGAGGAGCAGGGTCAAAGGTACCAGGGTGGGAACGGTAGATGGAGCAGCATACGACGTCAGGGAGTAGGAGAGCAGCGCAGGGACAGTGTCGATTTAATTGACAAGGCTGGCTGTAAGCCTGCAAGCCTGGTCTAAATGCAGTTGGCGTTGGTGTAAGGTAGTGCTGTGTGTGGTGGGGTAAGGTGGTAGTTAAAGAAGAGGGACGATGTAGATGATGAACGGGACCGGAGACGGGCTGGCTGAGGGAGGACGGACGGATCATGAGCGTACCGAGCTAGACGCGCTTATCTCAGGTCGAAAGAATTTGTGTTGAGGTTTGATTGGCCAGAAAAGAGCCCTGAAGCCGCATTTGCCAAGCCATAATGTGCGAGAACGGAGGACAAGTATGGTGGTTGTCTAGAAGGGCAGCTCAATTTTGTGTGTTGGTGTGTGTGAATATGAATACTCGGGTTGAGGTTGCGCGGGTTGAAGCTGTGTGTGGGCCGTGAGACGGGATGGAGGTGGGGTGGAGGGCAAAGAGGGGCGAAGGGGAGAAAAAAAAGAGGGGACTGGTGCCGGATTAGTATTTCAATTAGTTCTGGCAGCTGGCGGCGGCCGGCGAGCGATTGATTGGTGGGCAGCTGGCAGCTGGCAGATTGTTGTGGCGGCTGGCGAAATGTTTTTGTGACAGACGGACAGCTGGCAGGCAATTGGGCTCGCGGCTGGCACGAGACAGTGCATGTACTGTACAGGCTGATAAGCCGAGTGAACGAGCAAGATGAATGGGCATTGGCGGGAAAACATCAAGCCAGGGATTAAGTAAAGGCCAAAGCAACCATCCGGAAGACACACAACCCACCGATGAGGAGTTTTGGCTGCATGCACGAGGATCCTCACTGCACACTGCACGCCGGCATATCTACTGATGTACTAAGGATACAACAGGGTGCCGGCACAATGGAGCGCTAACATGCAAATGCTACATCGGTGAACCAACGTCTTGTTTAAGCTGGCTTTTAAAACTCAGTCCAAACCAAGCGAGTGAGTCCAAGTTGAAGCCAATTCCTAAAAATAAAACACGGCGCGCTAATCAAAGACAAGAGAGAAGAAGCGAAGAAGAACTTCTGAAAAAGAAGAAACAGGGAGAATTCCGTCGGTATCCGTGTTTAGCCAAGAAATTTAGTGTGCTCCAGGCCCCGGGTCGCCGGTACCACGTATCAGGTCAGGCCTTCCCACAACACCCACGGGATGCGCATTTCGTAACAGGTATGCGACTTTCTGGATTCCCCATACTGGTAGTCTCCCGCTCTCCCGTCCTAGCCACTCCTCTCTGACAACGTCCCGATCTTCGCATTATTATGTATTCCTAGGCATCGAATATCCACCGTGGCCCGCCAGATCAACCATCCGCCCACTCGGTATCCAAGCCACACCTGACCAGCCTTGCCCCAACCGAATCCCGCCGCTTCAATGTACCGCACACCGCACGCCGGTTGATCGTCGCAATCTCTCCCTCCTACGGCGTCCTGTGCGACAGGGGCGTCTTATCACAAATGACAGCTGCATGTCTTGGTTCGTCCTGCACGTCGTGACGATTCTGGTCAACGGCTTTTTCTGGAGAGCGCCCCGCACCGTTGAGCAAGTTCCCTGCGTGGTCGGCAAGCCCTCAACGGTTATCCGGTATGGGAAAAGATAAGGCGAGAGGCCGCACGGAAGCCCGTACGGAAGTCCGTAGAGAGTATTTACTTTGGACAGCTTACTCGAAAACAAATACCGAGGCTCCGAAACTGAGGGGACAATAGCTGTTTTTCTACTATAATATTGGTCAGGGCAAAGCGTAACCTGACGACGCTTACCTACAGGTACCTTACTTGGCAGTATCCGCCTCTACGCAGCCTTCGTGGACCACCTGGACATCAGCAAGTGACAACAGCTTGCATTTTTCCATCTAGCATAGTCCTACACACTGAAATAATTCCGTTAGCTGCCAGAATACTCAACCCCTCCCAAACTGGTTTTGTCTGCTTTCCACTATCTTGGTCACTTCCCGAGTCATGGCCACTCTCTCCATTCTCCCCTTTGAGTAGCGGCTGCAGGTTAGGCCCCAACAAGTCGCGCCTGCCAGGCACCTTAGCAGCCGGGATCGTCACCAAACATCACGTAACAGTAATCGTCATCGTCACCCTGAGCAAGGACAGAAAACAACATCATCCGTATCCCAAGCCAACCAGCCCTAGTCGCCGTCCAAACGGCTTCGACAATTTCCCCTCCAACCCCGACGTGCTGCATTCGCTCATCCTAAGTACAACCCTGGTCGTTGGCGTCATAGAATCGCCGAACCAACTCTTGGCGCGCGGTGATGCCGTCCCGCGACGACCCGCGTCAACGCAGCGCAACCACCACGGCCGCATCCACCGGCACCCAACCTCCCTCCGCCAACGTCGCTGCCTCCGTGGCTGCCCCTCGCATTAGTCTTGACTCGCGTACACCGGGGCCCCATGTGAGCTACGATCTCACCAGCGAGGCCGATGCCGCCGCATCGCGGCTCTCCCCGCCCGTTATCCCACAGCACTCGCGCTCCGACACGGACGTTCCGCCGTTATCACGCGACACTCGCCCGCAACGCTCGGCCAGCACTGCGAGTGCAACCCCGCCCGGCCTTGGTGCCTCTGGCTTGAAGCGGCGCGGCAGCAGAGCACCAACGTTTCGCACCTTTGATGGCGGCGAGGACGAGTTCGAGATACCCTTCAGCGGCACCGCCGTAGGCTGGCACCCTGGCGCGGAACCTGGCTACGACCCCAAGCTACCCGACGGCGGGCATGCCTCGGTACCCCAACTGAGCGCAGCCTGCGAGATCACTGTCGTCGACTTCGCGCTGGACGGTATGCAGCAGTGGCGCTTTGGCAACGAGGACTTCATTGAATTTCTGGCAAGGCCTAAAGAGCCATGGGTCAAGTGTCGCTGGATCAACATCAATGGCCTTAGCTGGGACGTCATACAGGCCGTCGGCTCGACAAAGGGCCTTCATAAACTCGCCATCGAAGACATTATGAATCTGCGCAACCGAACCAAGGTCGATTGGTGCGTCAAAACTATAGTGGTCTCCGGAAAGTAGGTGTTCTAACTGCCACAGGTATCCCAATCACGCATTCATCATCATGACACTGCAGAAGCTGGTTCATATTGTCGACTCTGACGCAAGCAGCATCAGCTCGGCCAGCAGCTCCTCCTCTCGTAAAACCATGGCGACCGTCCGCCAATGGTTCAGCGGTGACCTCGGTCGTAAGAACAACGCTGACCCAGAAAAGACGCACGGGAAAGAAGCCGCGCCACCATTTGTCGATCTGCCAGAGACCAACATGCTACACAGCCTTCAACGCTACCAGGCCAGCGGCAACGAGGCTCGCACCCAATTCATGGAGGCACACTCGTCCCTTGCCCCCTACAATATGGCCATTTCCGCCGAGCAGGTGTCCATCTTCCTGACTGCCGACAACACTGTCATCTCCTTCTTCGAGGCCTCGGCGGGAGACGTGGAGCGGCCAATTGTTAAGCGCCTCAGTACCCCTGGCACCAGCCTGCGTGACTCGTGCGACGCATCCCTTCTAGTTCAGGGTATCATTGATGCCATCATTGACCTCGCAATACCGCTGACGCATGTATATACGGACATTCTTGGCGACCTAGAGCTCGACGTCATTTCCGCACCGAGCATCAAGCAGAGCAA
Source organism: Cordyceps cateniannulata (assembly GCA_028828415.1). NCBI lineage: Eukaryota > Fungi > Ascomycota > Sordariomycetes > Hypocreales > Cordycipitaceae > Cordyceps > Cordyceps cateniannulata. The sequence continues at coordinate 658,539 of JAPHMX010000002.1, forward strand.
GCGCCTGTACATTTGCATCAGTGAGATCAACAAGATGCTCCGCTTTCTGTTGCCAATTGACAATCTGGTCAATGTGCTTCGCGACCACCGTACGCTTATGACGCAGGAGCAGGCAGCTCGCGAGCTCACCGACCCGGCCAGTGGCGTGCTGGTGACTCCCATGACGCACACCTATCTCGGCGACGTGCTGGATCACTGCATAATCATCACCGAGTCGCTGCAGCAACTGAAACAGTCCTCAGAGAACCTGATAAATCTCATTTTCAATACAATCACGGCGAACCAGAACGAGTCAATGAAGCAGCTAACCACCGTCACGATCATCTTCCTGCCGTTGACATTTATTACCGGATTTTTCGGCCAGAACTTCGAAGACTTTCCCGAAATTAAGAAGGGGATTTGGTATTTGTACGTTGATCTCCAATGACAATTGATAGATCCACTCGTTAACCGTGTTGTCACAGCTGGGCCTGTGCCGTGCCGACGGTGGTTGCCACCATCCTGATTCTCATGCGCGAAATGATTTATAACTGGGGTGTCAGCGTAATACAGCGCAAGCGAATCACATCGATCAGGAAGAAGCGGCGACGGCGGGCTGTCTCAAGGTGATTTTCTTGTTCATGGTCTGTATAAAAATAGGAGTCTGTATACTATTGGTAACATCTCAGCCGTTATTGTTTCGCCCGAGTCTTTCCCTTTGCACGCAGAGCAATGAGACGAGTATCCAAGTGGGTTTATTCGTCAGGAAGTAGTATATTATATGATGTTGATAAACGATAACTTTCCAAGAGGTAGTATCGCTGTGAAATGCGCTCTTCTCAATCCTTTAAGACTCTATCTCCTTGCAACTGAATGATAAATAATTTATCAAAATAATGAATAAATGCAGCTAATTGCCATCTAATAACTTTGTATTTGTTTTCTTCTTCTTTTGCCGATTTTTCATTATTAGCTCTCGTTGTCGGCGATCTCTACTATCACCACCCACACTGGCAGACTGCTGCCTGTTGCAGCTAGTGAGCTTGGCGACCCACCATGAACTTCTGCCTTGCCCAATGTCGCACAGTCGATGACCTTTATGTACGTCAACTTTCTCGTCAAAGTAGCTCAGCACCTTGGAGGTTCTCTCAACCGATGGCTTGAATTCCATGAGGGATTGATCAACCGCAATGAGCCAATTGCGGACTAAAACGCCGAACAGCGATGCGGAGCGCGAGGAGGCAATCCAATACGGCTCGGAGGAAGCCCGACGTGAGCTCGACGAAATGTCCGACTGACCAGCCGCCACGTCAACATCTCATACTGACCTATACGCTCAGATACCCCAACAGGCCGCACAATTTCGCCAAGAGTCTGCTCTTTTCAGACCTCTACAGAGACCTGTTCAATCCGCTCAATGAGAACAAGCGCCAGCCCACGGGCGGCGTCGCCCGCAAAAAGGGCCCTCGTGGACAAACGCAGCTCTCGCCGCAGGAGCAGCGTCGCCATATCATTGACCGCTTCATCGTGCGCTGGCGCAAAGAAGTCGGTCCGGACTTTTATCCCGCACTGCGCTTGATCCTGCCCGACAAGGATCGCGACCGTGGCGTCTACGGCTTGAAGGAGAATGCCATAGGAAAGCTTCTCGTCAAGCTGATGAAGATTGATAAAAACTCCGAGGACGGCTACAACCTGCTGCACTGGAAGCTGCCGGGCCAGACAATGGCGGCGCGGCTGGCCGGCGATTTTGCCGGGCGCTGCTTCGAGGCCATCTCCAAGCGCCCGATGCGGACCGAACCCGGCAATATGACTATTGCCGAGGTGAATGAGCAGCTGGACAAGCTGGCCGCGTCCGCAGGGGAGAGCGAGAACTTGCGCGTGTTTGAGACGTTTTACAATCAGATGAATGCGGAAGAGATGCTGTGGCTGATTCGTATCATCCTGCGCCAAATGAAGGTTGGCGCGACGGAAAAGACGCTGCTGTACCTGTGGCACCCGGATGGCGAGACGTTGTTCAGCGTATCGTCAAGCCTGCGTCGTGTATGCTGGGAGCTGTACGATCCTGCGGTGCGGCTTGAGTCGGCGGGCGCAGGCATTACGCTGATGCAGTGCTTTCAACCACAGCTGGCGCAGTTCCAGACGCCGGCCTCCTTCAAGAGGATGATTGAGCTTCTGCGGCCGACAGCTGACGACCCCGAGTTCTGGATCGAGGAGAAGCTCGACGGCGAGCGCATGCAGATGCACATGATGGAGGATCCGGGCACCCCTGGCGGCAAGCGCTTCTGCTTCTGGTCGCGCAAGGCCAAGGAGTACACCTACCTCTACGGCCACGGCTTCAGAGACGATAACTCCAGCCTTACGCGTCATATAAAGGAGGCCTTTGCTCCAGGCGTACGCAACATCATCCTCGACGGTGAGATGATTACTTGGGACATGGAGGTCGACAAAATGGTCCCTTTCGGTACGCTCAAGACGGCTGCGCTCGCCGAGCAACAGAATCGCTCGGGATCCGACTCGTCCGGTCACCGACCGCTGTTCCGCGTCTTCGACATCCTGTACCTCAACGACAAGCAGCTGACGCAATATACGCTACGCGACCGGCACAACGCGCTGGACAAGGCCGTCAAGCCCGTGCACCGGCGTCTCGAGATCCACGGGTACACGCGTGCAACGTCGGCGGACGCCATCGAGCCGCTGCTGCGGGATGTAGTGGCCAACGCCTCCGAGGGCTTGGTGCTGAAAAACCCGCGCTCCATGTACCGGCTCAACAGCCGCAACGACGACTGGCTCAAGGTCAAGCCAGAGTACATGTCTGAGTTTGGCGAGTCGCTCGACTGCGTCATCATCGGCGGCTACTACGGCTCTGGGCGCCGCGGCGGCACGCTCTCCAGCTTCCTGTGCGGCCTGCGCGCGTCGCCCAACCATATCGCCGCCGGCGCAGACCCCGAGAAGTGCTTCAGCTTCTTCAAAGTCGGCGGCGGCTTCCGCGCCGAGGACTACGCCGAGCTCCATCACCGCACCGAGGGTAAGTGGCGCGACTGGGACGCGCGCAGCCCGCCGTCGCAGTACGTCGAGCTCGGCGGCGGCGAGGCTAAGCAGCTGGAGCGGCCCGACGTGTGGATTCGGCCCTCGGACTCGGTCGTCGTGTCCGTCAAGGCGGCGAGCGTAGGGCCCTCGGACTCGTTCGCGCGGGGGTACACTCTGCGCTTCCCGCGCTTCCGACGACTGCGGCTGGACCGCGCGTGGGATAGCGCACTATCAGTCGACGAGTTCCAGAGCCTGAAGCAGCACGCGGACGAAGAGTCCAAGCAGAAGGCGATGACGGTGGAGGACCGCAAGCGCCGCAACCCGAAGCGCGTGAAGCGGGAGCTCGTCATCGTCGGGGCCGACGGTAAGGGCTCGCAGCCGCAGCAACCAGCGCAGGCTACCAAGCTGTTTGCGGGTATCGAGTTTTGCGTGCTTTCCGAGTCACTCAAGCCGTTCAAGCACACCAAGGCGCAGCTCGAGACCATCATCAAGGAGAACGGCGGCGCCGTGTCTCAACGTGCCACTCCCGGTACGCCGATGGTGCTAATCGCGGACAAAAAGGTCGTCAAGGTCGCCAGCCTCATCAAGCAGGGCGACGCCAACATTATCCGACCCCGGTGGATACAAGATTGCCTGACACAGCTCCAAGTGGACACGGACGCGGGTGTTGGGACTTTCTTGCTGCCTTACGAAGAAGTGCACCTGTTCCACGCGACTGATGCGCTCAAGAGGGCGGCGGCGCAGAACACGGACCACTATGGTGATAGCTTCGCGCGAGACCTGCCGCTGGAGGAGCTGCGCGAGCTTATGCGCGACATGCCCAAGATTGAGAGCAGTGAGGAGGTGTTTAACAAGAGACGGTTTTTGGAGGAGCTGGAGGAGAGGGGCCGGGACCTGTCGGCGCAGCTGCGGAGCATGATGTTCCAGCGGTGTATGGTATACTTTCACCGTGTGGGGGCCGGCGATGATAATGGCGAGGCGGAGCGGTTGGCGAGATATGTACGATACGGAGGTGGCGTCTGTGTGGACGGGCTGGAGAGCGAGGGGCTTACACATATCGTGGCGATCGGGGACGATCAAGATGCCGTGACTGCGTTGCGGCGACAGTTGAGTACGAGAACGAAGCTCCCGCGTCTGGTTCGTGGCAGCTGGGTCGAGACCTGCTGGAAGGAGAGGTCTCTTGTGGACGAAGAACAGCACAGCGTGTAAGGCATGTAATTTTAACGGTTCTTTTTGTATATATGAATAATGCTATACGTTCCATGCCACCACCTATGCCATTCACTTTCCAATCGTCAGGAATAGCCTGTCGCCGACATCGCCGAGCCCCGGCTTGACCATGCCTTCCTTTGTGAGCTCCGCGTCGACCGCGGCAACCCAGAGCTCGGTACCCTCGGGCCACTCGCGGGCGGCCTGCCGGACGCCGTCCGCCGCGCCGAGCACGCTGAGGACGAGAATCCTGCGGGCGCCCCACTCGCGGAGCGTCTGGATGGCGGCCGCGCAAGTACCACCGGTGGCGATGATTGGATCGACGAGGATGGCGAGCGACGAGGCGGTGGAGGAGCTGCCGTCGTTGGGGATGTGGTGGGGAAGGTTGTTGTAGTACTCCACAGGGTCGAGCGTGGAGGGCTCGCGGTACATGCCGAGGTGGTGGACGGGGACGAGTCGTGGGAGCATAGTCTGGACGGCTGCGGGGAGGAGGAGTTAGAGGGAGGGACAAAGGGAGGAGGCCCGGGGGGGCGGGACGAACCGTCGACCATGCCGAGGCCGGAGCGAAGAATAGGGACGATGCACATGGTTCCGGGGGAGACTTCCGTGGTTTCGTACTCGGCGCCGATAGGGCTCTGGTCCTGTGAAGTTGTCAGTATTCAGTGTTACAAGCTCCCAACGTGGGAGGACAAAGAGGAACGGATCATTGGGGAGGGGGTTGGGTGGCTGTACCTTGGGCCCGGGAACGGCAGTCAGCGACTTGGAGAGCGCCTCGCAGGCGACGATGAGGGAGATTTCATGGACGAGGGCGTTTGTCTCGCGCGAGTTGGTCGACTGAGAACGCAGCTGGCTAATCTTGGCACGCAGGCTGGGATGCTGCGAGACGTGGACGTTGGGCGGGAGGTCTGACGCCATGGCTGTTTACTTTGGAGCTGTACTGTGTATAAATATCTGTATCAAAGGTCTATATGAAAAGCCGTGATGCTGGAGGAGGCGGGAGAGAAGAAGTTGCGAGAAGCTTGCAGATGTGAGAAGAGGGGGAAGAAAGGGAGAGAGGCAAGATAAGGTGCCAATATTCTGACCGTCTGACCGTTGGGGGAGCTGTTTGTAGGTGGGGCTTGACCCAGTGATGCGGAGGCGGGGCAGAGGGGCCGCCGCTTTGGGCCGGGAAAGGAGGGAGGGGCTTGGCGGGCGATCGGATGGTCGAAATCGGGTTCGGTGAGAGATGCTGATGGGGATGGGTAGAGATGTGATGTGATTGGATGGGAAGAGATATGGCGCAGATGGTGAAATGAGAGTTGTTATGCGTTGAGTGCAGCGACATATGGTGGGTGGTCGTTGAGAGGTGCTGCGGGGGTTGGCGGAAACGACTGAGACAAGGGAAAACGGACTAAAGAAGAGTGAAGAAGAATACAGAAAAATAAAGAAAAGAAGCTTTTTGGATAAAAATATAATTCATCAGTGTTGAACTGGTGTGAGGTGCGATAAAGGGATCCTTGTCTTTGGTGGTGGGCGTCTTGACTCAAGGCCGGGCACCGGGCCACGATCTAGGTGTGAACTGACGGTGAATATATTATGTGTCTCCGTATATAAATGGACCATAAAAATATTGCAATAAATTGGCATTGAAAGTTAACATTCTGACATGAATCATAACACATCCCATTAGCTCCTCACTTCCTCGTCGCCAGAAGCATATACACTGGCCACTCAGCCGTCACCTCGCCGTCAAACTCCTCCTCAATCACTCTCTCCAGCTCCTTCCACGCCGGCAATGCCCATACATCATCTCCTAGCGGCAGCGTCGTCGTGCGCAAGAACCCACGCAGCCAGGCTGCGTCCACCCTTCTCCGCCAGCCCTGGTCCTCCATCCATTCCTCCGCCTCCTCACCCTCCCGCACCCGTCTTGGGTTCTCCTCAAACTCGCCCGTCTTGGTGAACCGGTACGGCGTGGCATCTCCGACCCTCGCATTGACATGCCAGCGGCGAACATCAGTAAAGTGCGCCGCCGGCACCTCCACGCCCTCGTACCCGCTATCGCAGTTGCGGATGCCCATCAGGATGGCCTCACTGAGCGCGCCGTCCACGTGCAGCCGGCTCATGACCGTCTCCGTGGCTTCCAGCCAGAGTGCATCCAGCTTGGCGCTTTCGGGAAAGTTGACGCGAAAGGCTTGCATGCAGCACGCAAAGGTGCCACCGGGGCGCAGTGTGGCGGCTAGGTTGGCCATGACGGTCGGCGCATCGGTCCAGTGCAGCGCATTGCAGATGACGGCCATGTCGACGGATGCGGGGCCCGGGAAGAGCTCTTCGGCGGGGGCTTGGTGGAAGGTAAACTTGGAGGCGGGTTGGAGGCGTGCGCGGGCAGCGTCAATGTTGGCGGCACCGGGGTCGGAGACGTAGGTGTGCCTAAAGACTTGGGAGAGGAAGGCGGCGCCGGTTCCGGAGCCTACGGGTGATGAGAATATTTCAAAAATAGCCGGAAATTGTACAAAGAAAGACTGGCTTACCGGCACCAATGTCATGGGCAACGTCGAGCTTGCCGCCGTGGGCTTCATGGTACTTGATCCACGCCGCAAACATGGTCGGCGGCAGCATCGGCCGGTATGTGTGGTAGACGTCCCATGAAGAAATTGTGAATGGGTATTTCTTGTCTTCGGTCTCGAACCCGGCGCCCTCGATGGACTTTTTTGCACGTCTTTTACGACCAAAGGGGTCTGTGAAGCGTCTTGTGATGGTTGCCAGTAACATGTTGAGCAACTACAACTTTCGCGCAGTTTTCAAAGATGGCATTGAATGAATACAGGGTAGTTACCAGTTCGAAGATTAAACTCGCCCGCAGACGGCCAGTTTATATTTACTTCAAACGTATTGCCTCAATCACGGCGCATCATCTTTCGTTCGAACATGTAAGCAGGGACTTGCACTAACTAGATGCCGTGATAGGCGGAGCGTAAGACGATGCGACATTGCAGGCACGGACCCTGATTAATTAACCTACAGGAAACGGTGCCAACCAAGACTTGTAGTTATGAGGGGAACCAGTCTGACCGAACTCTGTCGTCGATGTCGTAGTGATGGCTGCTTACTCTCTCTTCCGTTACGCAACAAGAAGGTCTTGGAGGCGAGTTGCGACGCCCCCTTTGAGATCAACGGATCTGCAGAGAATCGCATCAATCAAATCTAGCGGCGTAAGACGAATAGTCCCTCAAGTTCCAGCACGGAACACCCTTGTGGTCTGGTCTTCTACGAGCCCCAGCATGATGCACCGCTTGCGACGGATGGCCCATGGAAGTTTTCCTCGCATCACGTTGCTGACGAGATACAGATCTGGATACTAAAGTTACGACTCGCTTCGATATTAGTTCGTTTTGGTAATAAGCAAATTGCGCTATTTTCATGGTCAGAAACGATGGCGTGGGCCGGGACGGACTTCGGTGTAGTTGCGGAGTCTAGATGCCGTTGAAGAGGCGGAAGGTATCCGGTGCGCACTCAGAGGTGGTGCGATATAGATGGGGCAAAAAAGAAAGAGAGAAAATATCTTGGAAGAACAAAGAAAAATATCCCAGTTTAAACAGAGGTCAAGAACAAGATGAATTTATTTCCAGATCGGGAAGCCGACAGCCTTATCGTCCTGGGTGAACACACGTCTCCACTGTTGATGCCAAGAAAAAATATTCCCGCCATCTCCGTGAACCGGCGAGCCTCGTCATAAACAAACCACTCTCCTCCATCAACATCACCACACCAAACCCCAAATCCCATGGCCCCCGAAGCCGAAGCCCCCGTCGGCTCGGGCGGCCCCCACGCCGCCGCTTCCACCACCGATGACGGCAGCGCGCCGTACGACGTCCCCGACCGGTACGAGAACCTCGACGAGCTCGCCGCGACCAGCGACGCGCCGCTCGACGACATCCGCCGCGGCGAGCTGGCCCAGCAGCAGCCGCAGGAAATCCCTCAACCCCTACCACAAGAGGACGGCAAGGTCCACGCGGCCTTTCAGGCGTCACGTCTGGCAACACAGATCTACACCCTCTCGTATCTCGTCTTTTTTGCCATCTTCGGCACGCTCGCGCGTGTCGGGCTCGCCCACCTCACCGCATATCCCGGCGCGCCGGCCGGCAGCTTCCCGACGCTGTGGGCCAATGTCGGCGGCAGCTTCATCATGGGCTTCCTGGCTGAGGATCGCAAGTTGTTCCGCCATGAGTGGGGGACGGGCGAGCGCACGTACGACGCGGTGCTGCGACGGCGCAGTGCCGCCAGCGCAGACCTGGCGGCAGCGAAAAAGGCTCACCTAGCCACGAAAAAGACGATTCCTCTGTACATCGGCCTCGCCACCGGCTTCTGTGGTAGCTTCACTAGCTTCTCCACGTTTATCCGGGACATCTTCCTCGCGCTGTCCAACGACATGGTCAGCCCGGACCTGCGCGGACTACCCCCCGCGTCCCGTCCTGCCGGTGACTCAGTCATGGCGGTGCTCGGCGTCATCATCCAAACCGTCGGCCTGTCGCTCGCCGCCTACCGCGCGGGCACGCACCTAGGCGCCGCTCTGGAGCCCTTTACGCCCTCCATCCCGCTCGGCCACGCGCGCCGCGCACTCGACAACCTCGGCGTGCTCCTCGGCTGGGGCTGCTGGCTCGGCGCCGTGCTCCTCGCCATCTTCCCGCCGCACAATCGCTGGCGCGGCACCGTCGTCTTTGCGATTGTCTTTGCGCCGCTCGGGTGCCTCGCGCGGTTCTACCTCGCCGTGCTGCTGAATGCCCGCCGGCCGTCGTTTCCGCTGGGTACGTTTGCGGCCAACGTGCTCGGCACGATGATCCTCGGCGCGGCGTGGGACATTGCGCACTCGGCGGGCGCAGGCGGTGTGCTGGGCTGTCAGCTGCTGCAGGGCGTCGAGGACGGCTTCTGCGGCTGCCTGACGACGGTCTCGACGTGGGTCGCGGAGCTCAGCAGTCTAAGGCGCAGGGGCGCGTACGTGTACGGTGTGGTCAGCGTGGTGCTGGCGACGGCGCTGATGGTTGTCATCATGGGGAGCTTGCGGTGGACGCAGGGCTTTGCGCCGCTGCAATGCCATCCGTGAGCTACGTTTGCATTTCATTTTTCGCATTATGATACCCCCATGGGAGGCATACTCTCAATGATTGTATTATATAGAAAGAAGCATGATTCGATTTCAAGGACTAGCGGGAGGTGGAATATGGACATATAATACATTCTTGCCTCGCCCCTCCGACATGGTGCATGATGAACAGTCTTGTCCGACAGAATGTCAATCTGCGTAGTCCAAGGTATACCTTTATCTGCAGACCTGACTGCTGCTGCAGGTGAGCCCGGCACAGCAGGGAACGCCATTATTGCAAAACGAGCCAGCGCCGTTGCACCCTCTGCATACCTGACTGCTGCTGCAGAAGGTTCCGGCGCAGCACGGCACACCGTTATTGCAGAACGCGCCGTTGCCGTTGCAGCTTCTGCAGACCTGGCTGCTGCTGCAATACGTTCCGGCACAGCACGGTACGCCGTTGTTACAAAACGCACCGTTGCCGTTGCAGCTTCTGCAGACTTGGCTGCTGCTGCAGAAGGTTCCGGCGCAGCACGGCACGCCGTTGTTGCAGAAGGCACCGTTACCGTTGCATCCTCTGCATACTTGGCTGCTGCTGCAGAAGGTTCCGGCACAGCACGGCACGCCGTTGTTGCAGAAGGAGCCGTTGCCGTTGCAGCGCTTGTCGAGGTCGGCGGCCGGCTCGGGCTCGGCCGCGGGAGTGGCGACCGCAGCGCCAAGGACGGAAAGAACAACAAGAGCTCTGAGCATTGTATTCAGACAAGTAATCTTTTTCTTGGTTTTGTGAAATGGATATGAGACTTTTGAAGTTTTGGAAGCTTGGGGGAATTCCTCTGCTCGAGACACTGCCTACCTACTTATAGGCGATGGGCCGACGCGACATGCAGATGCCGCCTCCGAGGGCCCAGACCGCTCGATGGCGCCTCGTGGTCATCAACTGGGCCGTGTGAGGCTAAATCTCAATCTATAAAATGAGGGAGCAATATTCGCAGACGCTGTAGAAAAGGGCCAGCACGATTGCAGACAAGCTTCGTGGCCGAGCGGTGTCAGCCCAGCTGGGGCTGAAGATGGGCGGTGCCGATGGCGAGACGGACTGGGGGAGGCATCGTCAGACATTGAGATCTACCGAAACAGATGCATTTTGGCCCTCGCCCAAAACATGTCGCTCTTTCTATTTCATTTCTAGAAGTAGCTAGGTAGTGAGACAAAACCAAGGAAAGGATAGCACTGCTTGAAGAGTATCCAAGCTGGTGGCCCCAGGTATCCGTGTACTGCATTGCCGCCCAGTTTTTGCTACTAGACACACTGTTGTAATACTACGTACCGCCGCCTTTCCATTCATTACTGGCACGTCTTGCTGATATCACCCCGGCAGCGAAGCCCTTTGCAGCAGGGCACGGCATTCTGGCAGGATTGGCCAAAGGTGCCGCATCGATTGCACACATGGAGGTTGCTGCACGTCAGGCCCGCACAGCAGGGCGCGCTGCCGCATTGCACGCCTTCGCCGGCGCACGAATCGCAGGTATGAGTGTCAGTCCTGCAGAAGAGCGTCTCGCAACAGGTCTGGTTCCAGCAGAACCCACCCCAGAGGCTACAGTCTCTGGGACCGACCGCGGCCTTGGGATCAGCCGCCGGGGTGGCGAGAGAGGCGCCAAGGAGCGCTGAGATGACAAGGATGTGCTTGTCCATTGCGTTCCTCGAGGGGATTTGTCTTGATTCCGTGCAAGTGCACCGAGTGGAAGAGTTGCTAGTTTCAACGCGGGAACGTGCTTGGCAACATCTGTTTGAGGGGCTCTTTATAGCGACAGTACGCTCTCCACCCGGGCAGGTCGATGAGGGTCATATTCGATAGTTTCGCGCCTCTTCTGCAGGCCGATGGAACGTTATACCGGAACTTTTATCAGTTGATGGCCTAGAATCATAGGCGGGCGTTGGCAACGGAGCAGTACCATTGGAGGCTAGCTCGGGGCTGGGCCGTGTATGACCGGCTGGGGCTGAAAGGCGGCCCGCCGATCTTGGAACAGATTGGGCGGCTTCGCGACGGCCCGGTAGGGTAGGCGCAGGGTCCCGAGCTTTACTTTCTCGAAGCAGCTTTATTTCGCCAAAGATCATTTTGCCCTTCCACTTTTGCAGGTGAGCTAATAGTGAGATTGCGTAATGAAATGGGGGAGACGGCCCAGAATATGCCACCCAAACGTCTTGATGCCCGAACCGACCTGCAACCTGCTGGATGATCAGGCATCAGATCCTTCAGACGCGCACGCAAGCCAATCACCAGAACTGCCTCCACTGTCATCTCTCTACTAAATATCTCCTGCAGGTTTGGCGACAGGCCTCCACCTGCTCGAGCAGCTCACCCTGCTTTTGAAGCTCCAGCAGTCGCTGCAGCATCATGCCGGGAACACATCTACTGAATGCTTTGATGTATGTTCTCCTCATAAGATTGCCGAGGAGTTCGCATAGCATCTGAATCAAATGTTTGTCTCAACGAAAAACATGACGTAGGTAAGCCTCTGACTTTGCTGGCTGTGTGTGGCTGCCTCTTTGCACGCTGTGTGTCTTATCCCTCGTTGCTGCATGGGGAGGTATTCTATGGGCCATTTAAACCAGCCTCCCCCGCACTTCTGTCGTAATTTTGTCGTAACACAGTAGAATTCCACTCCCATTCTGAAAGTCTATCGCAGATGAATACTGGCGTGCAGAATCCCAGCAATGAAGACCCAGGTCCTTCAACCTTTGACTCGCCAGTTGCCGTTGATGCCTCTCCTGGGCCGTCGCCGCAGGACACCCCCAGCGAAAATGAAATCTGCGAATATGAAGTGCGGCGCTTAGTTGTTCTCTGTGATGGGACGTGGAACGATTCCGATTCGGACAATCCGGAAACGAATGTCAGTCGATTGAATACTGCCTGGTATCCGAACAAGTGTATTCAGGGGCACGATTCGTACAGATGACGCACTATATAAAAGGGATCGGAACTGGTACTGGAGGAAACTTGCGTGACGGGGCAACAGGGAGAGGTAGGCGACTGAAGACAACCAAGCGGCGAGTCTGGCGTTGGTTGACATGCATAACCTAGGGATCGACGAAAACATACGTTCGGCATACGGGTATCTGGCTGATAACTACAGGGAGGGCGATGACATATTCCTCGTCGGCTTCTCCCGCGGGGCATTCACGGCGAGATGCGTTGCAAGCTTCATCAATGATGCTGGTTTACTGTGGCCTCCGTTGGCATTCCAGTCGTCGGCAGCTCAAGATTTGCATCAGTCGACGGCACCTTGCCCGAAAACATTGAGCAGGCCTATCAAGCACTAGCCTTGGATGAGTATCGCTCACCGTTTGCGCCGTTACTGTGGACAAAATCAACGGGCAGGCAGATTCTGAAGCAATGCTGGTTTTTGGGCTCTCATTCTGATGTTGGCGGGGGCTACAAAAATTGCGGTTATGCCAACATCTCGCTGGTCTGGATGATTTCGCAACTGCGTCCACTAGAATTCGACATAGACAGGATCTGGGAAAAGACAAATGGCGAACACGAGAAGATTGTTGATGTCTCTGTCCATTACAAGATGTCGCAGCGCAACGACATCGACAATGCAGTCCAGCCGCAGCTTCGTATACCGGATCTACCAGAGCAGGCTCAGAATTCGGAGGCAGCACGCAGACAGCAGGTTGCAATCCGGCGGAGAAAGGTGAAGAATGCCATGAAGGGTTATGGCACGCTCTGGTACGCGGCAGGCTGCGCTAGTCTAGTCCCCGGGCAATTTCGAGTCGAAGAAGATGACTTTCGCAACGAACATGGAATTTTCAGCGGAGGAATTACTGGCTCGCTAGACTAAGCTCTTGGTAGTAACGAAACGATGCACTTCACTGTGAGGTTGCTGCCGCAGCTGGGCCTTCTGCCGGCACACAAGATAAAGGGGTCGTCCGCAGTGACGAAATACTTTCGCAGAATGTCTGGCGTCGTAAAAACTCTCAAAGAGAAGTCGTCAGCAACTTACGAGCACCCTGAAGAGAAGCTAACAGCGGCTGAAGAGTGCCTCTGTCTTTAAGGATTATCAAGTCACGCCATCTATGCCGCATATATGGAGTCGTGATGAGCCATCCATCAGACTTCCTGAAGATGAGCCGTCTGTGTATGAAGCACACAACCAGGCTAGGTGGCTCGATCGAGACATTGCTTTCCAGGAGGCAATGGGAGGAAAGAGGTTCCAGGATGGATGCTTTGAAATGGACAGGGCGGTAAATCCGGCAAGCCTGGGCTATCCAGGTGGTTAGTGACGAGATATCAGGTCGCTACAAGAGCCCTGAATAGACACCTCCCTAAGAATCTGGGAAGAGAATCGTCGACGTGACAATCTAGTGTGCTTCATTCACTGGGGCAAGCTTGTCGGAAGCTCCTTTGAGCCACCAGTACAAATTACTCGCATCACTGTCGCATCCTGTTTTGACAGATTCCGAAGAAGCCCGCGTGGCGCGCGTGTCAAATTAAGTTTTCGACCGAGGCAAAAGTGTATCCAGATATCAGGCGCTTGTGTGTGGTGACGGGAAGGCGTCCAGTAGCGTCATAACGGCGTCGATACGTTGGGGGTGCTACTAATGCAGCTGCCAGCAAGTATTCGTATGGTTCGGTCCAGTCGTGGTCTAGCGCGGGCCGAACCTGCAGGTACGCATCGAAGTATTGGCAAGGGAGTAAGGTATTGATGATGGTTTCAAACTGCGGCGAGAGTATCGGGCGTGCCCTGGTTCGTAGGCAGGCGGTATCAGATGTGTGTATCAGATGCAGGTATGGTTGCGGTACGAATAGAATACCTAGCCACACATGAACGTCGAGGCATTGTCAGAGTCTATGTTGGGAGACTCGGTGACTGCATCGATGTTGTTCCGTGACACCGTTGCTTGCCACCGTGTGCCAATGGAATGAGATGGATTAGAGTAGAGATATGGCATGGTGTCATGGATCAGCATGTAGCCGTGTGGAGAAGACGGGTGTGGGCATTGGCTGGTGATGCTGGATAATTGGATGGCTGGGGGTAAAAACAGGGTGAAGCCGGAAAGAAGAGAAGGCGTGAGCACTGATGAAAGAGGGGCATCTGATTGGCTAGCAGCTGCTGGGCAAGGTAACAGAGAAATTGTTGGGGAAACCAACCAGACGCGTTGGGTTCCGCTGTCCCGTGGTGGAGATGGGTACTGCCAATCTCCATACTATTTGTATGGATGACCAAAGTATACTCACTCCCCTGCAAATATTTTTTTTTCCGCGCTAGTTCCAATTTTGGCACGCCAGAAAAGCACCTCGGCTCGTCAGGATCTGGATGGTCCCGCCCCAGCAAGGACGACGTCGACGGTATACACGTAAATGTGAGCGCTGATTGTCCAATGTTTGCGCCACTGCGTGATGTCAGTCTCCTGATTGTTTTGCTCGGCACATGTGATGCTCCGGATGCTGGGGAATCATTCTATAGTTGCGCCTGCACAGATGTCGCTTTCAAAAGTCGTTGTTCAACGCTACCCACCTGTAAGTACCTACTACCTACCTTTAGTAGGTTGTGACTGGATGTTCGAGCGGAGGCTCTCCGGCTGTAGTTATATTTGCAAGTCTGGAATAGGTATGCTGGTTTTTTTATGTTTCCTTTTTACTGTAATGATACCGTGCAAAACTGCCTGCAAAGTAATTCGAAAGCGGCGATGGATTTATGTGGTGTTGTGAGTTGCCAGCTGTCGTGTTTTACCTTGACTGGCGGCTGGCAGAAGTTGTTGAGGCGTGTAAGTCGAGGTACAAGATACCTTAGGTACCTACCAGGTAGTACCTTGGCCAGGTACCAGGTGTTTGCAGTAGCAGCTGCGCCAACAAGCCACCTACGGATGAACCTTTTAAAAGTCGTAGAAGCAGGTATTCCTAAAGTATATGATAGGAGTGATAGAAGAGATAGAAGAGATAGAAGTGATAGAAGTGATAGACGTGATTGCTATGATAGACGTGATAGACGTGATTCTTATGATAGCCGTGATTCCTGTGATAGGCGTGACAACCGTGATAGCTATTACAGGTACAGTGCTCCCCTGCTAGGTACCTCTAAAGATCGGACCCCTGTTCTCTGGATCCGCCGCACCCCAACAACCACAACCACCAAAACCTGCAACACACCACCCTGACCAAAAAGCCGGCCCCGCCGCCCAGCAAAAGCTCCTTGATCAAGGGAAGAACAAGGGCTCGGCACAAAGCATCTGGCCTGTATTTTGACAGTCAGCCAGTCAAACCTCCGCTCAGGTCAGACAGCTCGGCCCAGTATCCGCCGCCATCTCGCCACCCACGTTCCTCTGTTATTATTAGCTCCGGCGTACCCTTCCTTTTAACTCTCGACCTCCCCTTCACTTCCGTCCACACTTGCTTCCTTCATCCTATAACAACCCTTTTCTCGGCACACAACTCAGGACTCCATCATGTCGTCCTCTGCTTCCGCAGAAAAGAAGGCTTCGGCCGCCGCCGTGCCTGATGGCACCACCGACTATAAGCCTCTGCGCTCCGGCGCCGCCTATGATCCTTCCAAGGTGCACATTGCCGACACGCCCATGACTTGGTCCAATTGGCACAAGCACGTCAACTGGCTCAACACCACCCTCATCATCATCATTCCCATGATTGGCTTCATCTCCGCCTACTGGGTGCCCCTCCAGCTCTATACCGCCATCTTCGCCGTCGTCTACTACTTCAACACTGGTCTGGGTATCACTGCTGGTAAGTTAGCAATCAGCTTCGCAATAGGGAAGGGGGAAGATAAACGAATATACTAACCATCTTCAGGCTACCATCGTCTCTGGGCTCACTCCTCCTACAAGGCCTCCACCCCACTCAAGATCTACCTCGCTTTCGTTGGTGCCGGTGCCGTCGAGGGTTCCATCCGCTGGTGGTCCCGCGACCATCGTGCTCATCACCGCTACACCGACACCGAAAAAGATCCTTACTCCGTCCGCAAGGGTCTCCTCTACTCCCACCTCGGCTGGATGGTCTTCAAGCAGAATCCTAAGCGCACCGGCCGTACTGACATTACCGACTTGAACGAGGACCCCGTCGTCGTCTGGCAGCACAGGAACTACCTCAAGTCTGTCATCTTCACTGCCCTCATTTTCCCCACCGTCTTCTGCGGCCTGCTGTGGAACGACTGGCTCGGCGGCTTCGTCTACGGCGGTATTCTTCGTATCTGGTTCGTTCAGCAGGCTACTTTCTGCGTCAATTCGCTTGCCCACTGGCTCGGTGACCAGCCCTTTGACGACCGCAACTCGCCCCGTGACCACGTCATCACTGCGCTCGTCACCCTCGGCGAGGGCTACCACAACTTCCACCACGAGTTCCCCTCCGACTACCGCAACGCGATTGAGTGGTGGCAGTATGACCCTACCAAGTGGGCCATCTGCATCTGGAAGTTCCTCGGCCTCGCCACCGACCTCAAACAGTTCCGCTCCAACGAAATCGAAAAGGGTCGCGTTCAACAGCTCCAGAAGAAGCTCGACCAGAAGCGCGCCATCCTCGACTGGGGTACACCCCTTGAGCAGCTCCCCGTCATCTCCTGGGACGACTTCGTTGCCGACTCGAAGAACGGCAAGGCCCTCGTCGCCATCGCCGGTGTCATCCACGACGTCACCGACTTCATCAAGGAGCACCCTGGTGGCAAGGCCCTCATCAGCTCTGCTATCGGCAAGGATGCCACGGCCATCTTCAACGGTGGTGTCTACCTCCATTCCAATGCCGCCCACAACCTGCTATCCACCATGCGGGTTGGCGTCCTCCGCGGTGGCTGCGAGGTTGAGATCTGGAAGCGCGCCCAGTTTGAGAACAAGGACGTCTCCTATGTCAACGACTCCACCGGTCAGCGCATCATCCGCGCCGGTAACCAAGTCACCAAAGTTGTTCAGCCCGTGGCCAGCGCCGACGCCGCGTAAGGAATATGTTCGCGTCCCGTGTCTGTTTTGCAGCCTTGCTTTGGTTTTGGAGTTGAATTAGAGATGAAAAGGTGGTTCCTTGTAAGCAGAGCGGTGAAGTGGTATGTGCCCGCTTATTAGCGTGCATCACATGCTCGCTATCGCCCACTCTATGCTCTTGGGGCTGCCATGATTGTGTTTTGCGCATTGGAAAATGGATATCAATTTGTCCAAAATCATGAACACGGCGTTATCAGGGCTTGGAGTTTATATATTGTTTTGTTGTTTTAGCCGCACTTCCATTCCACTCTGAGGATGTATGAAGTTAAATTATGACCAGAGAGCGTTGACAGATAATGACTTGCCTGGAGGGTAGCCTAGCTGCCATGAATACATTATTCCCTTGATAAAAAAACAAAATTCGTAACCTGACTGTTTGGGAAGCAATTGTCTGGAAGCTTTTTCGCCCTTAACTATTCCGGTGGTGCAGGAGAACTCTAGCATTTGCACAGGCCAACCTAACTAAATACTAGAATGAGCATAATCTTATTAGTATCAAAATAAAAGAACGAATTCCATGCATTGACCCCATACGCCAGCATTAATTATTATGTACAGTACATGTCGCCATCAACCTGCGCCCTCACCGTCCACGATCATCTATCCTCGTTCGCCCACTTGACCTCACGGCGCTGCCATCCGTGTCTTCATCATGACCATCTCCGAGCTCTTCGACCAGGTGCCGTCGGGAGTCTGCCGGTAGCACAGGAGCTTGCCATCGTCGCCGGTGGTGCCGAGGACGCGGCCGTCGTCGTCGAAGCCGACACGCCACACGGGCGTGCGGTGGTTGTCGAGGCGCGAGATCTCCCGCACCGTGTGCGCCACCGTCCCTGGCTGGCCCGGTTGGGCGGTCCGCAGCCGCAAGTCCGAGTTACTGGCACTGCTGCTGGCTGCCTTGCTCGCTAGGCTCGCGCTCAGAGTCGACGGATGGTGTGTGTGGTGGTGGGTCTGCGGCGGAGGCGGCGTCCTGGTGCCGTCCGAGTCTTTGCTGGGGGATGAGGACCCGAGAGAGGTGATAGCAGTGCTGTTAGCCGCCGCCGCGGCAGCAGCCTTGGCGGCGGCGCGGTGCAGCTGGAGCGACTTCTCCGGCGTGACGAGCGCGCTCTCAGCCCATGATGTGCGGTCGGTGCCCTCCACCGGTGTGTCCACGCGGAATACGCGCGCATAGCCGTCCTGGCATGCCGTCGCAATCATGTCGTAGCCGCGAATGTTGCCCGGCGCCCAGGCAATATCACGCACCAGCCCGCCATGCCCCGCGACCTCAACAGCGAGATAAAACTCCTTGCGGGCAGTGTCGACGCCGTAGCTGGCCGCAACGGCGTCGCGCGAGCGATACAGCCGCACGACGCGCATTGCCGCGACGGCGAGGCCGAGCGCATCGGTGGGTACGCCGGCGCGCAGCGCCGCGTAGCACGGCTCCGGGTTGGGGTCGAAGGCGCAGCAGAAGGAGGTCTCCTCGCCGCGCGCGGGCCGCTGCGGCAGCACGAGGAACTCGTCGATGCGCGCGTACTCGTTGAGCGCCTCGGGCTGCTCCGTCTCCCACACGGCGAGCCGGCCCTCGGTGGTGAGGAGCGCGAGGTAGGTGTGCTTGGTCTCGTCGTTGTGCTTCATGGAGAAGGAGCGGTACGGGCTGCCGCTGCGGGAGGAACGGGTGTCGAAGACGGGGCGCCCGGAGGAGGTGCGGCCAGCGCAGAAACGGCGGCCGGGTGCGGCGGATGGATCCTCGGCCCACAGACGGAACCACCCCTCAGCGCCGAGCGAGGCGAGAATGTTGGGATACACGGTGGCAGGGAGCCACTGGAGCTGTAGAGAGAAGTAGTGTTAGTTATGGAGTTTGGAGGGGGAGGGGGAGGGGGAGGGGGGACTTGTCGTACCTCGAGCACTTCGCCGCCATGCGCCGTCCAGGTGTCGCAGATGCGCCACGTGCCATCCTTGTGTCGGTTGAAGACGCGGATCTTGCCGTCGACGGAGCCCGTCGCGCAGCGGTCGCCGTAGGTGTTGAACGCGATGGCCTGCACCAGGTCCTTGTGGCCGTGCTGCAGGTTCAGCTCAAACGGCTGCTGCTGCTGCTGCGCCGGCGGCGAGAGCTCGTCCACGGGCGGCGGCTGCGTCGAGGTGACCATTGTGCGGCGGTCGGTTGCGCGGTCGCCCAGTGAAATGGTATCGAGCAGTGTCAATCAGCGGGTGTAAATCTCGGCAATGCGACGGCAATTGGTCGGAATCGTGGGATGGTGGTTGAGTGGTGCCGGTAGATGAGAGGTACAAGTTGGTTGGAGCTACACTGGTGATGTGTGGGGGAAGCTTATAGCTCCACTCAGGATCGTAGGGATTAGTAGAAAGCTCAATCGGCTTTTATTAGAAGGCAGAGCGTCCAAATCTTTGTTGTTCTTTTTAACAAATCATTAAGGCAGTTTCATACCCTGTAAATGTTAAAAGGCAAGCTCTGCTGCAAGCATTTCGTTGTGCTTCATGAGTGTGCACACTATGCGTAGCACATCAAGGGCAGTGACACTGCGTGCATACTGGCGAGCCGCGTAACTCTTGACCAGTGATTTTGGCAGAAAATAGAATGAATATGCGGCTTTCGATTGAAATAGTACGGGTAGCATCTTCATTATAGTCGCTACACTAGCACATTAATGCCTGACGCATGACAGGCCCATCCCAGAGACTCTCTCTCCGGGGCCACGTCCGTATCAAGTCCAGCAGCCTCTCCTTGGTAGTCGCATCACGGCAATGCTTTGCAGCTGCATGCAGCGTCGGTATCACTCCAACATCTACATGTGACTCTTCGCCATCCACGTCATTCTTGCCGTCGCCCTCCTCAATCGCCTCTGCAATCGCCACCAGCTCCTGAGTGCGCTGCGCCTCGGATTCCCTCGACAGTACCTCACTCTTCTCAAACGGCAACAGGTCCAGCGTCAGTGAGGCTAATTGGTACCTCAACAAGCTCACGTTTACGGCGCGGCGCTCGCTCCAGCCCGAGCCGTGGAGGCGGTCACCACAGTCGTGTAGCTCAGCGAAGAGGGCGCCGACGCCATCGCCGCGTTGCTTCAGTGTCCAGTACTGCAGCCGGTGCGCCGGGTCGCGCCAGTACACGTCCTCTCCGTCTCCCCCGCGCGCCATCCAGGCAAGCGCGTCGACATCCTGGCAAAAGTCATCGACGGCGTCCTGCAGCTGCTCCACGGACCGTGCCCTGACCGAAGCGCCGTGCTGGCGAGAGGCATATGCCTGCGCTGCGAGCTGCGGCTGGAAGTCAGCGGCCAGGTGCTGGACAGAGACCTCCCACCGTGTCAGCAGCTTCACCATATAGGCCACCCTCACATAAGACGTGTCCAGCCCACGGCTCCATTTCGCCGGGTTGTGCAAAATGTCCGCCACGTCGGCCGGTAGGTCGGCCATCATGCGGGCGCCGCTGGCGAGATGCATCAACGCACGGCGCAGGTCGCCGCGCAGCATCTCGACGCAGAAGAACGCCACGCAGCACATCATGGTGATGCCGTAGCGGCGGCGCAGGGGCTGGCCGGCGCAGTCGCGCGCGACGTGGCCCAGCGCCGTCGAGTATTGCTCGGTGATGAAGCGCTCCGCGGCGTCGGCCTCATCGGACCGTTGCCTGTCCGCGACGTGGAAGTGCGTGTACGCGGCGGCGAACGCAATGTAGGCGTGCTTGACGGCGGGTACCTCGCGGCAATACTGTGGGACGATCTGCCGCCAAAAGAGGCCACTGTGGACGTGTCGGATACCGAGAGCTTCTTCGCCAATGTCGCGGAAGCGGTGAAAGTACATGCGCTCGGTCCGTGTGCCGGAGACGTCGGCCATCAGCGGCCGGAGATGAACATGGGGGGTCGCGGTCGGCGTAGTTGTGGAGGTATAGCGCCGCTTGGCGTGATACCGGGTGGTGAGGCCGCTGTCGTCGTCGTCAGACGAGCTGGGCTTCTTGGGTCGGGGACCGTAGCCGTCACATTTGCGGCCAGTTGAGGTACAGCGCTCGCAAGCAGGCCGTCCTTCGTCGCATTTCACGCGACGAATTCTGCACACAAGGTTAGATGGTTGGCTCAAAGTGTAGCAGACTGGTAAACATTCTTGCTGAAAGAGTCATTAGCAGCCGTTACTGAAATCTTAACTTAAACTCGTTTTACTTACCAGGTAATGCAGCCAGTTCGGACTTTGGGCTTGCCGATACGTGTGCGCTTGGTTGGAATGATATCATCACATGAGCTCGATGACGACGGCGAGGAGCACTTGGTCTGCGAAGGCATGGTAAAGTATATGCGGAGAGTTAGTATCACGGATTGATTATGAGGTGATGAATATTAAAAATGTGAACTCAGGGTCCAATAAACAAATTCAAATCAGCATCGCGAATGGATGAAGCACATGTTTAATAGGCCTCCTTTTTCTGGTTCATGATTAGCGTCGAGGTTAAGCTTTTTAGCATCTGCCGTCGCATTGCATGCTTACCCTGTTCCACTCGGCACTCGGTAGGCCCTACGGCCGCCAGAATCTCGTGGTTGCGGGCACTTCTGGCCATCTTCTATCAACGTGTCGTCCTAAAAGTCCTAGTCCGAGGCAGCCGACATCGCCACACGCAACACGTAACAAGACGCCTACGATGGCTGGTATTCCGACGGGGCGTAGGGCCTGGGATCTTGGGGGCCAAGTTGGAGCGGGAGAAAGAGACGATGGAATAGATTACGCCAATCTAATTCAGTTGAAAGAAGAAGAAGAAGCTAGTCAGTAGCATCTGGGAAGCAGGGAACTCGAAATTGAAGGAGCAGGGTTCTTGAGATGCGATGCGCGGTGGACGGAGCTTATAAGCGCCGACGTGGTCGGCCATCGGCACATAATTACGCCAATCAGCGCCAGCGAATGACCAGACCAAATGCTTGATGCGGAAATCAGCAAAGACAGTGAGACCATGGACGACGGAACAAATAAAGCAGATATTGGACTATTCAATCGAAAAGAGAGGATCCTACCTGTGTGCTCCTTATTGAGGTTCTACTGGTGCAGGATGCTCCCACAGTGGAGAGGCTTGTCGGTCCTTGTCGCTTCTCATCTCACTCTGATGCCTGCGTCACGAAGTGGCCTGGCAGTCGAAATCGAACGGCAAGCAACTTAGTCGGTTTCATGACCAGAACTTTTCCTTGACTGGTCCTACACAACTCAGCCTTGCACTACTCTCCATCATAGGAGGCTGTACTGGATCACGCACTTGAGTGCACAGTCAGAGATTATCCTAGAGGGAGATATACTTGCGCCGTATTAATAAGACGGGGTTGGTGTGCGTTGTTTGAATTATAATGCATTGTTGCCTACCCATTCCTCTTCTAAAAGCGAAGTTATTCTCCCACTACAGACGTTACAAAAGTCCCTTTCTGAAGGAAAGGCTGCGAGGGACCAGTGCGCGGTGCACACCTTGTTCACAGATGATAGCGCTGGCTTTCCTCAGCCAATGCAATTACATCTCTTGATGGGGAGAAACTGTGCTCAAAGTTAGAATGTAACCATGGTATCTTGGCTCGGCGGAAGAGCGTTGGATGGAAAGAGGTCGTGACATACTTGCTTTTGTTTGAGTCTTACGCATTGGAAGCATCTCCGCTTGCACATACTCAAGCTCCAGCACTTGCCTTTGTTTACCAGACAGCGGAGATTGCATGACATGAAGTTCGCATTTGTGGACATTATGCCGGCGGGGAGATTGAGGTCGGTGCCTGCGGCATCATTATCGGTGAAAGAATCGTCACTGCTGGCAACGTCATCGGTGGGCGCAGCAGCATCAGCGGTGGGCGCAGCAGCAGCGGTGGCTGTAGCAGCAGCGGTGATACCAGCAGAGCTCATATCAGTACCGGAAATGACAGCATCGGTGGTAATGTTTGTCTCTGTAATGATATCATTACTTGTGGCAGCGGCAGGTAGCGCGGCGCACGCCAGAAGGATAAGCGACTGGAACTTCATGGTTGGTGAATAGGAGATGATAGTTGGGAGTTTCGGACAAGAAAATCCCTCAGTAGTTATGCAGTGGATCGGTAGCTGTTTTTCATTGCCGTCCTGGTGAATGGTGGCTGGTATATATGCGCTTTGCGATGCATCAGCCACTTCTGACCAAATTTGAATTGAGTTCGGGGGCCGCAAACTTGGTGAAGAGATATGCTGAGAAAAATTCCAAATTATAGAGGGAAATTGTACGTTTCTGGTCAAGTTTCTAGAAGTATCTACAAACTAAAGCGAAATGCGCTTGCATAGAAAAGAGACGGCGCGTACGACATCTAGATAATGCGTCCACCGTCGGTTGTTAAATAATGGCGCAGCTCAAAAGCCCTGAGAATTAGCCCCCTACAAGGGCTCACGGGAATTGAATCTTGGAGGGCACTATTCTGGAGCGTAGGCAGTCCATATTACTAATTGTCACATTGCATCAGCTCATTAGGTGTTGCCCACGAGAACGCCGTCATCCTCACCTCCGCTATGAAGATCCCGTGCGATGACGTGGGCGTTGTAATGATTGTGTTTGAGCTTCCGTAGATTTCCATTGTATTCTTTGCAATGAATTCTCGGTATTTCTCATATGACTATTCAAATGTAGTTCTTGTATACGAACCCTAAGCCTGGCCCTAGAGGTAGCAGAGGCTAGGGTGAGCACCAGCTGACCAGTCCGGGGACTCGCGGAGTAACACTTGTGTAGACAACATTTAATGGTTACTTTTGGCGACTGGAGTACAAGAAAGGTCACGGCTGTACATCAGGCAGTATTCGAAAGTTAAGCAGTGGTCTGTCTCGGTTTCCAGTGCATTCAAGCTTGGGTGAGCTTCGGGGTGAGCAACTCGCAAGGGGGCTTTCTAGCAAATTAATCTGGTTTATGATTTTTTGAAACGTGTGTATTCGTCCAGGACTCCCGAAGAGGACGCACCAGCTGTGTTGCCTCGGGAAAACTCTTGATACGCAGCGATATACTGAGGTCATACACAATACAGAGGCCAGAGTGAATCAGAAGCACAGGGCGCCAAGTAATATCCTGGGCTGTACTCTGAGCTCCCAAAAGATACTAGTACTGGATATTTAGACCAATAAATTATTGTATACTATGGAGAAGCTATTTTTGAACCGGCCGTGTATCAGGAGAACCAAGATCGCCCTAGACGGCCAGACGCTGCTGGGGGGGATGCCACGCTTTGCAATGCACTGGAAAGATAAACTTTCTCGTGGAATTAAGGACAAAGTGTCAACTTGAAACTTAGCCATGATTGCTCTCGCAGTTGTGACGCGCCTGTATGGCTCATCAAACTGGAGCAGGACTCAGTACGCAGAGCTTCAAGATCTCTCCCATAGTCATCACTGTTCTCCTCCGGGCTATTTCACCTCGCTTCGCAAGACACTGCAGGTTGGGCAGGGTGTGTGGAAGCACCGCTCGCAGTGCGGCCTGTCGAGGGCCGGGGCGATGGCATTGCATGAGCAGCAGTGCCACCTCCGGTTGCAGTGCGCCTTGATCCTGCACAGCTCGTCGTCTTTGCAGATGGTGAACGTGGTCTTGTCGTGGGTGTTAAGGGCAGAAGGTGGGCAGCCCTGGATCTCCGTTCTGTTCGCCCTCGCCTGCCGGACGGCAGTAGGGCAGTCGGCCGGGTTTATGGGGTACACTGTGATGATTCCGGCGTAGCAGCCGCAGGCGCCGAATTGTCGTTGGTACTGGCACATGCTGGATGTATCTTGGCTATGAGTGTAGTCCGATGATACCTGTAGTTTGAGGATGATTTTGAATCTTTGAAAGGGCAGCGACGGGCTTCTTATACTCTACCCATGCAGTGGCACCATGGCATTGTCTAGATATGAGGCTGACGTCTTGTGCGACTGTTATTTTCCCCTTCCCCATGCGTTATGCAACCGGTGTGATTCTGAGTCACTTGAGATCTCATTTGATTCATCAGGTCGGATCTGATGTTTAATTTCCGTGCTCAACGAATGTCCCGTTCGAGTTGTGGCGATCGATATCTGTGTGTACAACTCCAGTGCTACAACTGAGCAGCTGCAATAGAAGCGGCCATACTAACCCAGGAGGACTCAATGCTCAACTTTGTGGAGATTGTGCTATGCTGGTGCGACAATCGACTTATGTGAATCAACAATCGCGATTATCTCAGTGGCAAATGTTAGTTTCTGAAGCAGCACTAAGAGAGCCCCTTATTAAGATAAAATAAGCTGGTCATTTTTAACAACTAGCGGCCATAGATTAGCTGGGAGATCGTCAGACTGAAGTCCAACTTCAATCCTACGGATTTAGATACCTATCTGAAGGTCGTGTGTTCGAGTCACACTGGCCGCAAGTTATTTTTTTTGTTTTTATATCCCCTTTGTCTTCTAGACTTGACTTGGTTCCCTTCCATTTTTATTTTTTTGTTTTTTTTTTTTTTTTTTTTTTTTTACTTTTCTTCCTATTATCTCTGAGTCTTTTCTATCCATGTTCTGTTCTGTCCTCTTCTGTCTGAGTTTGGTCCTTCGCCTTGATCGAGGGTACATTGATTATGTGAAGAAGGCTCCTCCAAGCTGTTGGCGTCAGCCCCACTGTAGCTTTTTGCGATGGCATCAACACCTTCACACGCCGAGTGTCGGCGCTCCATCTTTCGATCGTTTGTTTTTCGATCACCCAGGCACCGGACAGTCCATTTGTCTCGGTAGCATACTTCGACAATGGCATCTTTGACAAATCCCCTCGCGACGGTGGAACAGCTCTACCACCGTTCTACCTCTTCAGAGCTGCCACAAGATCTCCAGGAAGCCATTTTCTTCGCGACACAATGCCTCACGCAAGCGGCTGGCCTGCTGCTGGAGCTCCCACAATCCGTGACCGCGCAGGCTAACGTCATTCTGGCGCGGTTCTGGCTGGTAGAGTCGCCAATGGCCTACGAGTTTAGCGTAAGTTGTCGCGATCGCCATTTGCAGCGAGTGTGCTAACACAGCGCAGGACGTGTCGGCCGCCTCGTTATATCTAGTTGCCAAGATGGGATCGACCCCCCGCTCGCCCCGCGATGTATCGACCATATATGCCTACCTATTATCGCCAAACTCGGCTTTTCTCAGAAGTCCTAGCCCGGCGACGACCACCAACGACCCGGCCTCGTACTACCAGACCGATGACCAATACTATAAATTCCAGAAGGGCATGCTTGAGCTGGAGGCCCGAATATTATACTCGCTATCGTTCAACGTACACGTTGCGCTGCCCCACGGCCTCATGGTCACATATCTTCAGACTCTTGACTATTTCTCGCATGCGCGACACAAGATTTCGCTCCGAGCTTCGCAATACCTTAACACGGCTCTTTTGAGCCCCCAGCTACTATACCTCACACATCAACCGCATGCAATCGCTACGGCAGCGATATACAACGCGTTGCGCGACCTGGGTGCTTCGATGCCGGAGTGCGCTTGGTGGGAGATCTTTGACGTCGACCGCGAGGAGCTCGGCTTTCTGGTGGTTGGGATGCGCAGTCTTGAGGGCTGGATAAAGACACGAAAGGAGGAGCTGCCTTCGATATTGGGCCAGGGCATGCCTCGCAGAAAGGACGTCGAGGCCGAAATGAAACAGAGAAGTGGTGATGCAGGTGACGCAGAAGACGAAGTCATGAGAATGATGGACACGAAGCAAGGAGAATAATAATACCCGAGGAGTACATTCCTCCCATCAGTTCTGAATAGGCAAAAAGACCAACTTTGGCTGCAAATAGATATTTGGTGAGCACCGCCAAGCCTGAACAAGGCGCAATAATCCCCGCCTGACACTGGTGATTTCGTCCGTACGTTTCCATTCTTTTTCAGGACGAAGCCCGTCGTGTGTCTAGAACCAAGATTTCTCACAGTATCGAAGTAGTATAGAAAGACAGTTTTCTCCATGGTGTAGTGCGATCGTAAGAGGAAATGTAGAAAGAATATTTCAAGAACGGAACCGCGAAGCATTTGCCAGCTACGCTCTCTGTCAGTCATCATCGGCACCATCCGCTGCGAGGAAATATTAATTTTGGAGTCGGCTCTTAATAGTAAACCAGTCCAAGGATTTTGTGCCAACATTCTCTTTTCTTTTTCTTGACAAAATTCTCGGTAAGAGATACGGGCGTGCGTAAGTAGTGTCCTTGCTTTTTTGTGTAGTTAGTGTAAGTATTTTTTTTGTTCTTTTTTTCTGTTCACCACACCGCAGATAGTATTGCTTCGATTCAATTTTAAGGAGGCAGTCTTCGAGATATATGCTTGTTGATGCTGCAGTCATCTGGCCGGTCAGGCTCAGCTCAATATGTCAGCTGCGGGGTGCCAGCTACTGCAGGGGAAGTAGCGGCTCGCAACATTGCTCCTTCTTCATCAGTAATGGGTGTTTCATCAACTACGCGGCCGCTTCGATGCGACAATTCATAAGCAAATTGCGGAAAAAAGAGGGCAAAGGAAAGAAGCCCCAGCCCGAGACAGATGCAGCGACCGCGCACGAGGAGCCGATCGCCGCTCGGATAGCGATCCAAAACGGCTCGGATGCTCTCAACAACTCTGTTAGCGTGATACAGCCAAGCAGCAGCGACCTGAATATTTCCGAGCAGCTATGGTCAGAGGCGTACGCAATTCTACGCGAAAGGGACAAGAACCTCGTTCAAGAGTATGAAGCGGTATTTAGCGGCGCGGCAAACGGCGAGGCCAATTCTCTGTCGAGCCCGGAGACCGTCAAAGAGCTCGTGCAGCGTCTGCGAGCAGAGCGCGATGGGAAGCAGGCAAAGTTCTCATTCAGGGCCGAAGAGCACAGATACAGAGACCAGTTTAAAAAGATTGTCAAGCTGGCCGTATTTGCCGACTCGTTGGTCAAGCAGGCATTGGCTGCGCAGCCATACGCCGCGTTGGCATGGACTGGTGTGTCGCTATTACTTCCTGTATGTATAAGAGACATGGAATATGAGAGCCACTATTTTCCGTTCTAACCTCTCTGCCAGCTACTCTCCTCTGCGTTGACAAAGGAGGAGGACCTGACCAAGGGTTTCGTAGCTGTCGCCCACGTCCAGCTGTATTGGAAGTCCTGCGAGGATGCGTACCTCAAGCCCTCGGCCATCAAGGACTATGGAAAAATTGCCAGGCAACTCCCAACAGTGTACTCCCATATACTAGAGTATCAGTTCAACGCGATCTGTTATCTAGCGAAAGATAAGAAGCATCGCATGTGGCAGGTGACTACGGGCTGGACATCCTGGAGTAACAAGGCAAACGACATCGAAAAAGAGAGCGAATTTTGCAAATCGCTCCTCGAACCTGCTCACCAAAGTGCACTCGAAGTCATGAACGCGTCGAAACTTCAAAAAATGGACAGTCTGTACGAGGCAACACTTGACATTGCAAAGGTGATGATCAAGAACAGGGCCGAAGACATGGAGATGGAGATTTGTAAAAATCTCAAGAGAGTGGCGGGCAATTATGAAAGCGACAAGAACAACAACCCTGTACATGTCAAAGGTACTTGTGAGTGGTTTTTCCACGACGACGACTTTTGCAATTGGCGAGACAGTACAGACGGTGGCCTTTACTGGGTGTCCGCTGATCCAGGCTGCGGCAAGTCCGTCCTGGCACGCTCTCTGATTGACGATGGGCACCTGAAGAGCACCGTTGCAACCTTTAACATAACCTCGTCGGTAGCTACAGTCCGAGAAAGGAGCACCATTGTCTGCTACTTCTTCTTCAAAGAGGGCGCATCCCGTCGCACCAATCTCTCGAATGCCTTTTCTGCTATTCTCCATAAGCTCTTCGCCGAGGACGAAACGAACCAGCTCATCCAGCACGCAGTGGCCCAACACAAGCTCAACAATGAGTTTCTCACTGAAGATTTTGAGCCGCTCTGGGAAATTCTGGTTGCATGCGCCTCGTCTGACTCAGGAGGGGATGTCATTTGCGTCTTGGATGCGCTCGATGAATGCGAACGCCAAGACCGAACAAGGCTGATGGACAAGCTACAGAGTTACTACTCCGAGGTTAAGGGGAGGCAGAAGCTCAAATTCTTCATTACGAGTCGGCCTTACAAGACTGTTACACGGATGTTTGACAGCTTTTCAAGGCATGCTAAGCTAATCCATCTGGATGGAGACGACAAGCATGATGAACTGAGCCGCGATATGGATCTGGTCATTGATGCTCGGCTCCATGAAATCACAGAGTTCTTTTCAAAGAAGGACCGCGAGAGAGTAAGAGAGCGTCTCAGAAGCCAAGAGTCAAAGACGTACCTCTGGTTGCATCTAACGTTCGGCATCTTAAAAGAGAGCCCCAGCAAGTACAGTCGTAGCTGGGATGTCGAGGCCCTTCTGTCTACTATCCCACCGCAAGTCTCGCAAGCCTATGAAGAAATCCTTGATCGGACCGAGGATGAGGAAATGACAGTCGTTCTACTACATATCATTCTAGCTGCTCGGGCGCCGTTGACCTTGGCTGAGGCCAATTATGCGCTGACATTGGCGGGCACCCATACCTCGTTCCAGCGGCACGACGACCTAGTGGAGAGATGCTACGGGCTCGACTTTAGATCAACCGTCAAAGATCTCTGCGGACTAATAATCACAATTCACGATGGATGTTTGCATTTTATCCACTTGACTGCGCGCCAGTTCCTCTTGTCCGACAAGCCGGATCGAGCCTCAAAATGGAAGGGTCGTTTTGCTCTAGGTCCGGGACTGCATCAAACACTGTCCTATTGCTGTACATCATACCTAACCCTAAACAGCTGGACTGGGATTGCTTCTGGAAAGTCTGTATCTCAAAAATCGGACCAGGAAAGAGACTTCCCCTTTCTGAAGTATGCTTCGCTGAACTGGAGCTACCACTTTGGTCAGCTTGATAAGGTCTTGCGGACTGCCACCAAGCAGGACGCCCGCCGCCTTGTAGGCGCCTCTGGGCCCTATATTAAGGTATGGGCTACAATCTTTCTCTCTTCCGAAGACATTCAAGTGTCCTTGGCCCTCGATGACTTTGACGGTTGGACTGACTTGGCCATCGCGAGCCTCCTCGGACTACATGGCATTGTCGAGGAGATGCTGGTGGATGAGAAGATCAGCCCAAATACTCCTAGTGATTGTTTTATGGGCAGTGCATTAAACGCGGCCGTATCCGGACGTAATGAGGCTACGGCAGCGTTGCTACTTTCTCACGGGGCCGACGTGCATGGAGAGGGGACCGAAATTGGCCCACCTTTGGACATTGCCATCAATTTCAAACACTTGGGGCTCGTTCGACTTTTGCTATCTCACGGTGCAGACCCTTGGGCAAAAACCCCTCGGGCGTTTCGAAACGACGACTCTGTCGAGTTGGCGGCCGAACGCGGCACACCGGAAATTTTTCGAGCTGTGGCGGGCTGCAGTATTAACTGGGAGACTGCAGAAGGAATAGAAAAGGCAATTACAGACATGGCAAAAGAAAGCCACATTCATCTGACAATGCTCGTGAGGGCAATGGATCCATCTTTTCCTCTCACACAGAGGATCGTGGACACTTTGTTGGAGTACAGCGAGGTTGGCTACTCGGTGTTGGACATGATTATAAACTACAACCAGGGAAAAATAGTCATTGGGCCGCATTTACTACAATGTGTACTTCGGGCATATCAGCTTCACTGCAAACGAACAGCGTGCAATGACTTGACACTGTTCACGCGACTATTGCAGAACAAGGAAGCGTTTGGAGTCTCAATTACAAGAAAGATTCTCTGTGACACTGCCGGAATACAGAGCAAAGAGTTTCTCGCACTTTTGCTGGACCACTATACCGGACCAAATATTACCGCAGAACTGCTCATTAGAGCGCTCCGAGACAACCAGCAAAGTGGCAAAATCGAGCTCCTGCTTCAACACGGGAATGGAACTGTCGACATTGGCGAGCGACTTTTATGGGCAGCCGCTTGTACGCAGGGATCGGACTCCTTTGCGAAACTACTTGATTATAAGGGAGACAAGCCTCTGGTGACACCACGGGTCATGCGAGCGGCTGTCCGGAGCCTCGGTTCTGATGCTTTCGACAAGTTGGAGCTGATTATCAAGCACACAGGACAACTATATGCGGAGGATCAGGCACTCTTTGCCTCTGTGGCGCTTTATGGCAACAGTACCATGATGAAACTGCTGCTGGAGCGCGCAGGCCCTGCTTTCATTCCATCAGAGATTGTACTCTGCAGCGCGGCGAGCAATGATTCAGCCGTGCTCAAATTCCTTCTCGAACGCTTTAGTGGAAAGATTAGCATAACACCGGCGGTAACCATGGCTGCGGCAAGAGGCAGCAAATGGTACCAGAATACCCTATCGTGGCTCTTGAGGGATCGGCCCGACGAGATTATCTTTACCCCAGAGCTCCTGCAAACTGAGACATACCTTGACCCCACCCATTTGCTTAGGATATTGAAAGGCTGGAAAGATGAAGAGCTTAGGCAGCATGTAGTGCTCGCTCTCGTACTCTGCCTCGAGCGGAATAGCACGGCAGGACTGACGCTACTCGTTGAAGACGGCTACATCACACCCGGTATGATGACAGAAGAGGTGCTTTCTGCCATGGCGAAGAACAGGATGTTAAGTCTCCATATGATCAGGTATCTAATGAGGACGCACGAAAGGTACATTACTATCACGACGGGAATCCTTGAGCAACTGGTGGGTAATTCCCTGGATGATGTAGTGGAAGTGCTCGATCTGATCAGGCTTCATCGATCGGAAGACTTTCGCATCACTCGAGACGTGATGGAGGCAGCTGCCAAGAATGGTAAAGAACGCGTTCTCCAATATCTATCTATCGTGAGTGAAGAGAGCATCGAAAGCGAGTGGACTACTGCCGCCCAACTCAGATCGGCGGCTCGACACGGCGACAAGCAGGGCGTGCTGGCGGCCTTGGAGCGTGCCGCAGATCCCAACTCACGCAGCTTAAACGGCCAAACGGCCCTACATGAAGCTGCCGCGCTGGGTCATGCCGAAGTTGTACGATTATTGGCGACGCGGCCAGAGGTGGACGTCAATGCCGCCGACAGCCACGGGAAAAGGCCGCTGCACGACTGCAAGAAGGACAAAGACGCCCGCTTGCTATTGTGTGAAGCGGGTGCAGACGCAAACGTGGCCGACAAAGACGATAACACGCCGCTGCATACCGCTATTCGTTACCGCCGTTATGACCAGGTGAGGCTGCTCGTAGAGGCTGGCGCGGATGTGGACAGCGCAGATCGCAGGGGGATGACGCCGCGTATGCTAGCTGACGACTTGGCGGAGGAGGGAGATTGGACGTGCTTGACGCTGATTGAACGATGGTAAGATGTCAGGTCTCGCCGTGATAGTCTTGGATCCTCAGTTCTGCCAGCATCTCAAGACGGCGTCCTATCCCGGACTTGCCCCGATGAAACTTCCCATTAGCACTGGAATAATTACTCCAAGGAATGTAATCATGCTTGCTCGTTGGCTAATAAATTGTGCCTGAAAAAAACATCGGAACAGGTTTGCTGCTTCTCTTGCTGCTTATCGCGCTCCAATAAAATGGCCATACTTGTGACTTTTTGAAATTCCCGTCATACCCGATATCGCCATTGTAATTGTGGCTCTTGTCTCGATTCGCAGAACACAGCTTGTAGTAGGGCTGTGTAGACGAATGTACACATACGACAGTCTAAGTAGTACCGCTGCCTAATTCCATCTCAACCTCTGCCGACATAAGAAGCGTTGTTTGGCTTGTAGATTATAACTGAAACTGACTCAAATCAACAATACCAACCAACACCCAGGTGGAATGAGGATCTCGGCAAAATTGGACCCTCAGCCCTATCCTCAACAAGCCTCACTCATTACGCACGCTTCCCCACTGCGGTAGACGGACAACTGTGCAAATACACTCGAAAACACATGGTTAGTATTCACAAGGGGCGCAGCACAGACAATCAACTCTGTTTCCTGTAATTATACTGTTGATGCGATTGGCTAATGGCTTGGCAAGGCGTCCAAAGGCGATCGTCGATAGTTTCAACGGCCTGTCCGGTTGGATGGTAGCCTAAATGAACCACACAATACAGGGGTGATTATGGGGCTCCAAGGCAACAACGAACGATTCATGATTTGAACTTTGCCCAGAATTGGAGTCACCTATTGGCAGTTTGCGCGGCAAACTATGGGTCGATATGGTATACTATATGTGTATATATATGCTTGCCAGAGCCATTTACTGCCCTCAATCACAAACCAGATCAATGCTCCCGAAAACCCTCCTTTACTTTGCCTATTTCGGTGTTGCTCTCTCTTGTTTCTGCAGGAGCTACACCAGAGACATTTACTCTGACGACATGGCCGAACTTGCCGAGGACGAATCGGAGATGCAATGCAATTGCTGTGGCATTAAAGAGTCAGAGCAGCCGTACAGGGAAGCCGCGAGTCTGCATCAAGCGGCGTATTTCGGCGAGGCCGGACAGTTGCAGCAATTCATCCAACAGGGTGCCGACGTGAGTTCCGTCGACGGAGGCTACGAGAATCAGACGCCGCTGCAACTGGCCGTCGAGTCCGGCAGCAAGGCGACCGTCGAAGCGCTCATCGACGCCGGTGCCAACGTCTCGGTGCAAAACGGCAACGGCCTGGCGCCGCTGCACACGGCCACGGCCAACGGCTACCTTCACATTGTCCAGCTGCTGATGGAGGCCGGCGCCGACATCAACGTGCGCACCAACAAAGGCCGCACGCCGCTGCACGCGGCAGCCCGGTCCTGGCAGCCGAAAATCGCGACGCTCCTGTTGGATGCCGGGGCGGACGCAAACGCCCGGGACGGCGAGGGCCGGTCGCCGCTGCACGAGGCGGCTTTGAGTGAGTCGCAGGGCATGCTCGAGCTGCTCCTCGCCGCGGGCGCCGACATCAACGCCGTCGATGACGCCGGCCTCACGCCCCTCCAGCTCGCCATCGACGACGTCCGCATGACGGTCGACTTTCTCCTGGAGCGCGGTGCCACGGTGACCGTCACGGACACGCGCGACCCCGAGGGCAACACGATGCTGCACCGCGCGGCGCAAATCTCCACGGCGCTGCTCAAGGCCGTGCTGGCGGCAGCCGGGGACGGCGGCGCGGACCTGGAGGCGGTCAACGAGGAGGGGGAGACGCCGCTGCTGTACGCGGCGGCGTACGGGGATGTGGCGGCGGTGCGGACGCTGCTGGCGGCCGGGGCGGACGTGCATGCGCGGGGCAGGGACGGGGAGACGGCGCTGCACATGGCGTCGGGCAACCCGGTGTCGCCGTGGCAGGGCGAGCGGCAGGATGCGGTGGACAAGGTGAAGCTGCTGCTGGAGGCGGGCGTGGACATGGATGCGCGGACGACGGGCCTCACGGCGATTGAGAGGGCAGGACGGTCGAGGAACCCAAAGGTCGCGGAGCTGCTCCGGGAGAGAGGCGCGGCGGAATGATGTTTGTCATGGTGTTGGCACGGGAAAGGATGCAGCCTTGTCCAGACCGGTCCCTTCACTGAGTGCCAATTCAGCCTTGTATTTAGTTGTCTTGTCTCGCGATGGGAAAGCCAAGTACAGTCATTCTCGTTTATAAATGAATCAGCTCGGGCCTCAATTGATGCTGCCGATACAATTGAAATATTCCATTAATATCTCTCAAAACAGCCAGAGTGGCGGCCATGCCATGGAAAGACTGCCACTACTCATTTCCAATAGTAACATCAATCTCTACGAAACCATTGTACAAGAACGAAGCGGCGGAATTTTTACTCCTCAGTTTATAAGCGACAGGACAATAGGGACACAGCAGCCATACGCACACACCATCTCATTTATTTCGCCAGGCCAATGAAGGGGAAGCAGCCGCTGCGGGGATGGGGATTGGGAGGAGTTGCCAAGTCCTTCTAGAACTAGCTGATTGACAAGCTTTGTCTCCTGCAGCCGCCAAAAAGCTTGTCTGCTGATCGCCATCATCTTCCCTCGCCCAGAGCATGTGCGCTGTTTGCTTGGATCGACTGGCGAGTCTGCAAATCACGCTGACGCCCGCCAAGGCCACCCAGCCTCTGGGGTAGGACCAAGACAACTTGCCGACTTGTTGAGTAAAAAGGCCATTGGGGCTGCGTGAACACGGTGAAGCACGGGACTACAGCTGCGATGGGAGCCGGGCCATCTTGGCATTCAAGGGCCGTTCTGGAAGGCCTTGGCTGTGGCTGGCCAGGCCGCTGCCGACATTTCCCTAGTTTTCCAGCCTCACAAGGTTGCTCAAGGCGATGGATAACGTGTGCACATGTACGAAGCATCATTACATGTCCAGCACACCCGCTGATGTTGTTGTCAAACGGTTTCAAGTTGAATGAGTGTTCCCTGCGTCGCCCGCAGAATAGCGAGCCAATAGGGCAACGACGAAATGACAGGGCCTAGGTAATAAAGAATGGAAAAAGATCAAAGGGAATGAAACGAAACGACAACTCTCACCAAATGAAATACGCCACATGCCGCCGGCGGCGCTTTTAGCGGCGGGGGTGGCATTTCTTCTAGAAGGAGAAGGGTGGCCTCGAGGGCACCTGAATCATGCTACGTCACGGTCGCCAAAACTTGGCACCATGTTGTACATTTGAGCACTATAATTAAGGCTTGAACAAGACATGTCCTTGTTTCACGGATGGTCAATTCTGCATTGGGGAGGCTGGAGAGGCTCGAGTACAAGTGGGTTGGACGATCACTCGAAAAAGATGGGGGTTGCGCAGCGTCGTTTTGGAATGCATTGTTGCTGGGCTGTGATGATGCCATTTTGTTTCTCTTTCTTGGCGGAAATTGTATGTCTTGGATCGTCCAGACACGTGTACTGGGGGAGACGCAGCCAAGATGAACGATGCTGCATGCAGAGTCTTTTTTTTTTTTTTTTTTGCCGATGTCGACGTCGCATGTGTGCTGGGTACCGCTGCTATCTCATGCTTCTTTGATCTGCTGAGCATGTCAAGGCAGACAGAATGCTTAGATCAACCCTTGATTCTATTCCCTTGATTTCTTGCGCTTTGTTTGGCGCTTGTTCTGCGTCTTCATGCCAAGTTGGTAGGTATATCACGTCCACCATTCTATAACTTTGCTCGGGGAATGAGCAAGACAAAACACCGGGAAGGGGGGCACAAACTGGGATCGTTATACGGAGTACTGTGCTGAAAGGTAAAAAAAAAAAAAAAAAATAAGAAAAAGAAAAGGACTGGGCTTCCAGCCCATCTCGGTCATTGTCCACAACAAACTGGACAATTCTCCGCGGTCTCGCTTGTCTATTGTGGCAAAAAGAACACCAGGCGGGGATTTGGGGCAACTGACAACCCATTGGCAGGCAAAAAGTGGAAAGCCACATTCGGAAATAGAATAGGGGTTCAGCAGCATGTCGGTTTTGTATTAGTTACTGCTTTCCGGCGAAACTTACTCAGTCGCCACTCCGTACTTGACAGCGACCAAGTGGTAACTAACTTGTACCATGATCCGCGCCTTCGCGGGTTTCTTTAGTTCCGTTCACACTCTTTTCGTCAACAAGTCCAACTAACCTTGACAACTTGAATCACTGAAATGAGCCTGCTTGCCTCCCCCCCATCTCCACTAAGCTATGCTTTGTTCAGCGCAAAGTGGCTGCCCCAGCTTCCCTATCCCCCCCATGCTGTATTATTACCATGGTGGATGGTTGACTTTTGTACTTATTACTAGGCTGTTAGTAAACTCGGCCAGAAAATGGCTCACCTTTTTTCTTTCCAACGTGGAGACACCACCTCTCTCTTTTTTTGTGTGTGACACCGCTGTCTCAACTGTCTGATGATCATCAAAGGGGAAGGGATGGGGGGGGACAAGACGGTGCACAGCAACTGGAACGGACCACGCTGATCAGTCGTGTAGTGAATAGAGTTGTTGACAAGCTCAATCATCAACGGCACAATGCAACTCTCAGTAGCATTAACGGCGTCGTCATTCCAGGCTGTCTCGCGTCGTTGGCTAGTGTCTGGCGCCGGGCCTGAAACCCGTCTCAAAGCCCTCTCTCCTCCGTGGAGTATCCGGGTCCGTCCTACTGGTACCTACTTACATAGATAGCATGGGCTGGCTAGCTGGATGGATGGATGGATTGGATGGATGGGTCTGCCGCCTTTGCCGTTTCGTCCGGCCGGCCCATTGCCCTTTTGAAGCTGGTTGGCCTGTGTGACAGCGAGTAATACACCAGACGCCATTTGGCGACCCTCCCTCCCTCGCCCTTTCGGTGCCGGAATGGAATGGGCACTCCTTGACCCCCATACAATGTGCTCCGTATAATGGAGACCCGTCGCTGATATCGCGGGCTGTGGGTGCAAGTGATATAAAGTCCCCCATCTGCCCGTTGCCGTCGTTGCTTTGGCTCTACAATCTGATCTCTGTTCCCTTTCCGCCTTCTCTATTATACACATATACCCCATCATTGTCCTGGAGGAGTCTGTCACCCCTACAAGTCATCGTGCCCCAACCGACGTATACAGCATCACCAACGTACAACACCGCCAACATGCCTGAAGCATCTTCCCAGCCTACCTCTGCTGCCACCAGCGCCGCTGCTCCCGCGGCCGCCGCGCCCGTCAACCACCTGGGCGAGAACAGGGGCATCAAGTTCCATATCAAGACGGGCACCAGCACCTGGGCCTGCACTCTCCAGGATCGTTCTCACTAGTACGTCTGGGACGACTCTCCCTCTCGGTCTCGCGATGAGCTTGCGAGGCAGCGCGAATTCCCCTTACTAACAATCCCGTCTTACAGTGAGCGCACCAAGGCCGCCCGTACCGGCTCTACCGACTCTGTCACCTCCTCTGCCTCTTCCGTCTCTGACGGCTCCCGTTAAGAGCATCGCCCGCAGCTCCAAGTCAGCTACAGGACACCCCCAGCCCTGACCCGGCAATACATCTGTCACTGGCCATAATTTCCTGGCCAGAGGGAATTTCCCATGGATTCTTTGACTACCATTTAACTGCGACTGGGCATCTCACCTTGCCCACGTACTGGCGTTGGATCAAAATTGGCGCTTACTACAGCGCTAGAAGCATTACTGTTTTTCATCAACGGAGCGACTAAGACTTTCTTCAGATGCTCTTCCTTTCTCCGAGCATTATTAGCACCAACGGTCTCATGACTAAACGTTTTACATATTAGAATGATTTAAGTAGATGACTCTACAATGTACAAATCTTACCACACAAAGGTCCTCTTCAATCCGTCTTGTCTCGTCCAGCTCATATCACAATAGCCCCTGCTGCCTTCGCCAAGATGCCAGAGGCGTTCTAGAGCCTTTCCTGGAGCAGAAGGTGTACACGTGCGGCTGGCGGGGCGAGTGGACGTTGGCTGCATATTTTTCATGTAGCCGATGATGGCTGGGAAATTAATAATAATAATAGAGAAAAAAGAAGGCGCCCAGCGTGCAGCGCGCCACGTCTTGGAATCGGCGGCCGGGGTATTCCTGGCTAGACTATTTCCAATACCGATGGGGAGGCGGAAAAAGAAGCGACAAGGATAGACGGGGAAAGATCCTTGTCATATCTGTCTCTTTCTCCCTTCCCAACGCTATTAAGCGTATTCGCATTATTATGCGTCGCTAGTTGTGCAAATGCAGCTCTAGCTCCATTTCTACACATCTGGTTCGACCTCGTCCACTGTCGGCACCTTGTTCAGCTTGACCTCAAAATATGCCGCAAACGCTTGCACCGCATCCCAAATCACCTGCGTGTCCTCCTTTGAGACGCCGATGCGGCGCGTGCCCCGAATGTGCCAGTTGGTCTCCAACCTCAGATTCTGGCTCATGATACACGGCAGCACGACCAGCTGCGTCTCCACGTCGTCTAGGATCTGCCGGTCCGAGAGGTACAGCCCGTAAGTGATGTGGACCGATGTCCAGGAAAAGTCCTTGTGCGCGTCAAACAGGCCGATGGTGTCGGTCGCATTGCGCGTATACACCTTGCGGAACCACTCGCGCGCGCGCCGCTCATTGTCCGCGTCGGCCTGCCAGCCCTCGCGTGACGCCGAGAGGTCCCGGTCCTCGGGACGCTCCGTCGCGGCGATAGCTAGGATCGCCTCTATGGGCTTACACACGCCAATCACGCAGATGGACTTGAAGAGGGCCTCGCGCAGGCGCCGCACGAGCCGCTGGCGAGACGCGCTGCTCTGGAACGCGGGCTGGGCGATGAGGTATTGGTAGAGGTCGGCGGCGAGCTCGGGGTCCGGGCCGGTGGTGATGCAGGAAATGGCGAGGATGTACCACCTGTCGTCGCCGAGCTGTGTCGTCTTGAAGCGCTTTTCGATGTCGGCAAAGAGCTCGGACAGCTCCGGCTTCGGAGGCGGGGGGTCGGCGGCCGCGGGGCAGGACATGGCTCCGACGACTTGTCGCGTTTGGGCAAGTTTCCTTGTAGGACCGTATTGAAGGTGAAATGCCTTGAAATCGACAGAAAATACAGGGATGGCGTGTTAAATCGTCGTCTTGTTCGAAGAAGGCCGCTGTCTTACTTGGCAGCCCAATAAACGCTACCCCGCTAACAGCAGCCGAACCGGACGGAGGCAGAGTTTGCCCGATGCACAGCCAGCTGGCAAAAGGAAGGAGCGTCTCCATAATCTCACCCTACACTTGTTCATCCAAACAACAAGATGCGCCCGTCAAACATGGCCAGCTAGCAACGCCAGCATCACATTCCATCACCTTCAACATGCAGGAAGCCGTCCCTCCGACTCAACACGGCTCCGTTCAACGGCCGGCACGCCCTAAACCCAGCCGAGACCCACCGCTAACATGTAGGTAGCCAGCTGGTGGAACCGGAAAACAAATCCGGGGAACCTCGTCTCAGGTCTTTTCAATTTTTACAACCTCGAGTCTCGATATTGCATGCCACTTGGAATATACATCTATGTACTCCCATAGTGTGTGTGGATACAAAGTCTCACCAGCCCTAGTCGACCTGCCTCTTCGCCCTCCCGCTGCATGCCCCCGTCGCCACTATGACACACTTCGACTTGGCCCTCCCTGGCCTCGACCAGGACTTCTCCGGCCTCGACACCGACGGCCCTCAGTACGACATTTTCCAGGACTGGGACGTCCTCAATGAGTTTTCGCTTCTCGGACAGCAACTCGGTGGACAGCACACGCCCGCCGAGGAGCCGATGCCTGAGCATGACTCCCCCGTCGGCACCATCGACGGCAAGGATGGCGACGATGATGATGTCCTGGAATCAACGCCCATGTCGCAGACTGCCTCCTCCATACCCTACTTCCCGAGCCCGCCCGTCACTACACCATCCGATACGGCCGGCGCCAGGCCGGGGTTCCCCCAGAGCGCCGTCAGGCTCCTCCGGCAGTGGATGACGGCCAACAGCCACTACCCCTACCCCACGCGCGAGGACAAGGAGATGCTCAGCACCATGACCGGCCTGAGCCAGACGCAGATTATCAATTGGTTCGCCAATGCCCGAAGACGCGCCAAGATGTCTGCGCCCTTGCGCGCGCCGGCTTCCACCACCGAGGCCATGACCGCGATGGACATTCCCGCTCGGCGCGCAACGCCGGGTATCCTAGAGGGCCTGAACCCAATGCAGCGCTGGGAGAACTCCCCGCCCGACAATGAGCCGGCCGATGTTGCGGCCATCTTAGGGGCCGTCAAGGCGGCTCGCATTCCTGCCTCTCCCAGTGAACGCTCCTGTCTGACCCCGGCCTCACGGTACTCCGACGACAGCTCCAGCGTGGGCTTTAGCAACGGCTCCTCCTTTGGACGATACGACGCGCCGTCCAGTGAGGGCTCCGTCCGGTCTGCCCGCTCCTCCCAAGGCGGCGTCTCCCTGTCTCCCTTCCCAGACAGCCACTCGGCGCGGCGTAGACGCCGTCGGAAGCGCGCTGGCCTGCCCACCCACACGGCGTATCCCATGACTGCTCGCGGCGCCTTCCAGTGCACCTTTTGCGCCGAAGACTTCCAGACCAAGTACGACTGGCAACGGCACGAAAAGACGTGGCATCTATCCATCGACCGCTGGGTTTGCGCCCCGACCGGCCCTCTCGCGGTCCACCCCGTAACCGGCTCTCTTACCTGCGTATTCTGCTCGCAACCGAATCCAGACGCCGCACACTTTGAATCGCACAACTTCTCTCTCTGCAGCAGTCGAACGCTGACGGAGCGCACATTCTACCGAAAAGACCATCTCACCCAGCACCTGCGGCTCGGTCACCACGCCAAGGTTCCGAAAGAGACTCTCGAGACATGGAAGGCGGCATCGCCGGAGATTCGATCGCGCTGTGGGTTCTGTAATACCATTCTGCATAGCTGGAGTGCAAGGGTTGATCACCTCGCGATTCACTTCAAGAATGGAGCTACCATGGAGCACTGGACAGGCGATTGGGGCTTTGACGAAGCTGTTCTTCGGACAGTAGAAAACTCTATACCACCATGTAAGTGTTGATGCCGACATTTCTATTCTAAAATATTAACGAGTGTCCAGATTTAATTCACTTGGAAAAAATATCACCGCTGCCCTACGTGGCAAGCAGCGTCTCGCCCTGGACCCCAAACAGCCCTTACGAACTGCTCAACATGGAACTGGAGTACTGGATAGCAAATCATACAGACGATACTGGGCGTCCCCCAACAGACACCGAAATTCAACTCGAAGCATGCCGCATCATTCGTAGTGCCGATATTCTAACTACCGACCCTACTACTACCGCCGGATCTTGGCTGCGCGACCTCGTCCTGTCTTGCCCCGAAATCGCTCGCGACGCCATGTTCCAATCTGTCCGCGGCCAGGAGGAGAATCGCATGTCTACATTACGAATCAATGGAAAAGACAACATCTTTCAAGACTGCACCTTTGAGAGCGAATTGCGACAGTATACCCTCTCCCTGCCCCTAGGTGGGAAAGAAGTGGCCAATTGGGAGCTGCAGGTAGAGGCAGATCGCATCTTACGAAGAGCGCAGCAATTGTCCATCTCAAACAAGGATAATGTTTTGAATTGGCTTCTCAGGCTCACGTATAACTCTACCGAGTGGCTGGTCGATTTTAGAAGGCGCCTTTTCGAGGCCGTGGAACAAGGTGCAGAAGCGAGTGAGATTAGCCCCCCAGCCACCGACCCGGCCGCATTCGATCCCAAAGCTCTCGGTGTCGAATCCCCAATGATGCTCGACCCGGCGCAGCAAGATCCGACCAAGGAGCGCCACAGGGCGGCAACGGCAAGTCGAAGGGGCTTCTACGATCTCAATGACGCCAACGGCTACCGCCGACTCGCGCGAGGTCTGGCTCGCTTTGTGGCGTCGTCTATGTCGGACTGCAACCCGAATAAGCACATCCCGAGCGACGAGGAGATTCAGCAGCAAGCTCGGTGGCTTGAATACGGAGAGTAAGTCATTGCTCCTCTTCTGTGGTTACATGAAACAAGTCTAACCAAGTCTTTTGCAGGGGCGACCCGTGGAATCAGACGGCGGCGGACCTTCCAGACTGGCTGGAGCGGTTTAAGCGCGACATTGGGCTTCTGCCTCGCGATACGGGGCCTGGTTTGGGTTTGATTAAGCGCAAGACATAGTTGTACCATGCGTTAGAGGACGGAGCCGTTGAACTCAACTTGGAGCATCCTTTCCTCTTGGACTGGAATGTAGAAAGCACATAATATTCATTTATAGAGCAAGAATACTCTACTTACTCTGTCATGCGAAACTGAATGCAAAGCTGTTGTTTCATGTGCCTGCGCTTCTTCAAACGAGAAATAGATTGATCGAGTACTAAAGAGATACTGGCTAAAAAGAGGCTACGCTATTGTCCAAACGAATTATCAAAAGCTGTGCAAAAGAAAGAAAAATGTGAAATCCAGCAATACCCGTTCTCCCATATCATGCAAATCATTTCGTGATAAATATTCCCACGCGCCAAGAGAGTCATCAGCTTGGCAGTTGCCTGCCGAAAGCGGTCATATCATTCTACCTGTACAAATGACCACAGTTCGCAAAGATTAGTTGTACACTTTGTTTGTCGCTTTCCAAATTGTTTCCAAAAAGAAGAAGAAGAAGAAGAAAAGGAAGAAGAAGAAGTAGAAGAAGAAGAAGTAGAAGAAGAAGAAGAAGAAGAGCAAGTTGAAGACAAAACGCCGTCGATATGAGTGAAAGTGGACATAGGGGAAAAGGGCATTCAAGATTTCGCGCCAGTCATGAAGCGGCGAGTGGCGTCGGGCCAAAGTGTACTGTCAAAATGGATATCGGGATTCAGGTCGGTTTGAAGCGGGCCAGCGACGCCCTGTCCGTGCCCGAAACCGGGCAGGCTGCCGTTGGGCTTGCTGTGCGTCAGGTGTTGGTCAAAAGCTGTAACCGGAGTGCTGTCCATGATGGTCTCTAACGGCGCTTTCAGGTTGGTTGGGTATTCGGGTCGGTGAAAGTGCGTCTCAACGGCACTAAATGCAGTGTCGCTTCTGCTTAGCTGAGCGCCACCTTCAAGATCGCCGTCGGGGCTTGACGTGCGCGAAATACAGGAAGCAACGCTCACATTGTCGTCCAGCTGGTCAGTCGTCTGCGGAACGGCAGGGCCATTGTCCGGCTTCATGGCAGCTTGCAGAAAGACAGGTGTGGTCTGTTCCCGCTGGGAAGTAGTCTGAGGAGTAAAGCCCGCCTTCATTTCCCTTTTGGAAGTACTTTGAGACATGGTGGATGGATCATCGCCACGCTGGGAAGTTGTCTGAGGGGTATTGGTGGTGTTGCCGATGCGCGCGGTTGTGACCTGCGAATTGGTCGCGGCATTTTTGTCCGGTTGTGCAGTCTTATCCGCTCGCTTCTCGGTTACTTGGGGTTCA
Source organism: Cordyceps cateniannulata (assembly GCA_028828415.1). Classification (NCBI taxonomy): domain Eukaryota; kingdom Fungi; phylum Ascomycota; class Sordariomycetes; order Hypocreales; family Cordycipitaceae; genus Cordyceps; species Cordyceps cateniannulata. The sequence continues at coordinate 702,558 of JAPHMX010000002.1, forward strand.
AATGAGGCATCCTCAGTCCACCGCGAAGCGGACTGGCGCATATCGGAAACATTGCTGCCGAGCTGGGCAATAGTTTCGGGAATATGCGAGATATGATCAGTGCACTGTGGAATTATTTGGGGAATTTTCACAGCGTCTTCAGCCCGTTTGGTGGTGAGCTGGCGAAAGGCATGACCATTTTCCATCTTCGCATTAGCCGGGGGTGTCGTAGAGTTTCTCTCCAGCTGTGTAGCCATTTTTGAACACGTAGAGCCGCTTTCGTCATGTTCCGTAGTAAACTGTTGTTGATTGGAGGTATAGTAAGGCGGCGGGGTGTTTTGGGGGTTGAAAACATCGTCAACGCGCTGCATGGTGGGCAACGGAAATTGGTGACCATTTTGGTCCGCTTGCGCCACAGATCGATGGGAAATGGGCATCTTTTCCAATTGCGCCTTGAATCGAGGAATGTCGCAAGTGTTGTCGGCCTGCTTAGGAAATTGCGGCATCGCGGAACTGTCATGCAACTGCGCAGTAGAATGGGAAATCGGGCCACCCTCTTTGCCGTTTTGCCCAAAAATTGCCTGCAGGGCCGATCTAGCTGCTCCGTTGCGTTCCAGGTCCTGAAACAATTCTTCGTTGATCTTTTTGACAAGCTCATGGGGCGGGGATGTACTACTCGGAAAAGCGACGGTTTCTTCGCTGGGTGACCACATGGAGATGCCGCTGTCGACAGTATCAAAGTACGTGGAGGTGTTGGCTGGAGGTGTTGGCTGCTTTGGAGGTGTGAGTCGCTTCGAGGGTGTGGGTTGCTTCGGGGGTGGCATAGCCGTAAACGAGCCAGGCGGCGTCGCGGAGGCTTTGCTAGCATCGTCGAGAAAGTTGTACTCCGTGTCATGCGGCCGAACCAGCGCCAATTTCGGCGCTTTTTCATCCTGATACGGGTGACACTGCTCGTGGTATTGGTGCTGAAGATCTTGCGGTTGCTGCAGAGGCTGATACTGCTCCGATTGTTGCCTCTCTGGTTGTGACTGCTGGCGATGGAGCTCCTGACACTGGGGTTGGTGCGGGTGCGACTGATGCTGCTCTAGATGCTGCTTCTCCAGCTTGGGCTGCTGCGTTACCTGATGATGTTGAGGTTGACTGTGTGGAGATTGAGGCTGCTGCTGTTGAAGCGGCACCGGCTCCGACTGCTGCTGATACGGCAGCTGGGGCTGATGCTCTCGAACGTGATGTATGCGCTGCTGTGGTTCAGCCCGCCGATGCTGCTGGGCCTGGGGCTGCTCCGGTTGATGTGAAAGCTGCTGGTCCTGCAGCTGGTCCTGGCGCTGGTATTGCTGCGGTTGAAGCTGGTTCGGTTTCGGCTGCTGCTGCTGCTGCTGCTGCTGATGTCGTAGCTCTTGCTTCTGTTGCTGATGATGTTGCTGGTACTCATGATGTTGCAAAGTTTGGTGCTGCCCCTGCTGCCCCTGCTGCCCCTGCTGCTGCTGCCCCTGCTGCTGCTGCTGCCCCTGCTGCTGCTGCTGCTGCGTAAGATTCTCCGATTCGGGTGTTGGCATCGAGTTTCTATTACGACTGGCGTCCAGATATCTTTTAGCTTTTGCAGTCATGTCGTCACATGAAGCCGCCACCGCAACATTGGGAGCCCAGCCTGGCTTCTGTTGCCGAGACGAGTCACTAGGCATTGGACTGGGAGGCGAGCGTCCGCGCAGCGGGAAGAAGGGCTGTTCACTCTTGGTCTCGGTTTCAGGGGCATCAGTGGGAGCACTCTCTCCAGAGAGTTCGCGGGGAGAATGGCGGTGCTCCATGGCAGGCCGAGAAGCTATGCGGCTGTAGACTGGTGCAAAAGACTGGTCCGGAATCATGGTGAGAAGCTGAGATGCCATAAGCCGAGAACGCGGATCATGGCTCAGGCAGATCTCGGTGATTTGTCTATACCAATCGGGAACGTTGACTTCGGGCCCAAGTAGTAACGGTCTGCCCTGGATTTCGGGCTCATCTTCTTCCATTGCCAGTGCCCAGAGGACCATGCCAAGTTGGAAAAGGTCTGACTTGACGCCAATATAGAGAGATAGGCGCTGATTTGTCTCCACGAGAGGCTTAACCTCCGGTGGTTCCCAGCCAACGGGGCAGCCTCGGCGATTGACGTCAATAATTCTAGCATTCTCCTTGTCGTCAAGAACGACGTTGGCGAGGGTTAGATCGCCTTGAACAAATCCGGATTCGTGAAGATCGGCAATTCCGTGAATAATCTGACGAGCCCAGCGCTCACGTTTCCGCCAGGGGATTCCGAGATACGTCGTCTTGCAGTCGTCGTAAATCTTGTCCATGAGTGTACCATTAGGGCACCAGTCGAGAAGCAGAGCCTTGACAATCTCCTCATCATCATCGGTAACGAGACCTCTGAAGCCGATTACATGAGGGGAATCCTGCAAACTGTGGAGTGCGTGAATCTCGTAAAGAAACTCTTCAACTGTCTCGGCTCCTGGTACTTCCTTCTTGACCATGACTTCGTCTCCGACACGGATCTTATAGACGAAGCCGGACATATGAGAATCAAAGACAATATCACATTCCTTGACCATTAAGCAGTTGAGATGCTTGAGTGATTCGACACGGGGGTAATCAATTTTTTCCTAGAAGGGTCAGCGCTTATTCTACACAGCCAATGAATAAAGTGAATACTTACATTGGCATCTTCAACTACATGTACATGCAAGCGACCTTCGCTGGTTTTGAGCGTCAAATTTGTGGTGGTATCGTAGAAGAAGATGTCGGGGAGGCTTTCGCGGAGGGCCTCGTATATTTTAGCGCTTTTGTCTCTTTGGAGCTTCATATTGGCAAGCTCTCCCTCGAGCGAGTCAGGCGGAGCATTGCGATAATCCAGGGAGATGGTGACTCTGCGCCATACAGTATCCCTTTCTCGGTAAGTGAGGAAGAACTTTTCTCTCTTGGACCCGTCTCGAAAGTGCATGCTCAAATTCAGGATCCAGACGTTTTCCAGTTCACTTTGGATGAGAGCGTCAAACTCCTCACGAGGCATGTTGGTCGTATCGGGCAGGTTGGTGCCTGGGATCAGCGTGACTCCAGGCTGGAGCCTCGGGGGAGGCAGATGCATGGGCGCTTTTCTCCTTGGCTCATCTCCATCCTCATCCTCGGAATCCTGGGGCTCATCTTCTTCGAGGAGTCGGGGCGATGAGGTGGCGGAAAAAGCGAGGTCGCTGTAATTGTCGAATGTAGAGTCAAAGGCGCTTGGGGTGGCAAAGGAGTTGGCGGCATCGCGAGCGGCGAGAAGACTGAATGGGGACTTAATTTCGGACGAGACAGCACGGCGCTCCTCTGGGAGCATCTCTACGGGTGTAAGATGCTCTCTGCGCTCCGAAAGTTGGCGCTTCAGGGTCTGGGTTCTCGGCAAGCCAGGGACCACCTCTCTTTGCGGTCTGCGAAGATTGTTTTGGGGGTTGTCTTGTGGATTGTCTCCAGTTGCGGGTGTATCAAAGGCCACAGGGCTCCGGTGATTTGATGTATTGTTGGTGTGGGCGTTGGGTGGTGCGTGGTTTGGGCTGGCACGCAAAGGCTGGGAAGGCTTTGACGGCTGCGCTGGCTGCGATGGCTGCACAAGTTGCGAAGGTTGCGAAGGTTGCGAGGACTGCGAGGTTTGCGGGGTGTATGAGGGCTGCGAGGGTTGAGATGAAAAATCGGGATATGCGGCCTGAAGAAGCTGCAGCATGGCCTGGTCTGGATCATATATGGGAGGGGACTTGGAGTCATTGTCCGGTTGGGCCGCCATGGCTGCGAGTGCGACCTACGGTGGCTTGTGACAATGGACAAGTGGGCGAGCGGACGAGGCAACACCAAACCGCGAGGTAGCAAAGCTGTTATTGGTTCACAAGCAAAGCAAGAGCGTGATTAATGGGCTGTTTTGAGCATGTGAACCCTGAGTGTGAGGCGAGCGTGGACTTTGAGTGAAAGAGGCGGCACAAGAGTCAACAGTGCGAGAAATTAGGCAATGGCTCGACGGGGCGGCGCAGAGCTTCCATGTAGACGGGGTTCGGATTGGTTGGAGCGGGCGAGGCGAATAGAATTATCAACGTATAGCGAGAATATCTTGAGGAAGAAAAAAGTGTGCTGTCCTGGGTCCTGGCTTGGGCGCTTGGGCGTGGGAGGGCGAAGCAGCCAGGCAGAACTGCTGACCGTCTATTCCCCTGGCAAGGGTCTGAAGTGCTCGGCAGGCCAGGCTGACAAGGGACTGGGGCGGGTATTGGAAGGAGGTAGGGAATGTTTTGAGGGAAAAAGGAATAAAGAAGGGAAGTAGAAGTTGCTAATGATATGCGTGATGATAAAGAGCAAAGAGGGGTAAGAGAAGAGTAGCACAGGGACGGCAAGCTATGACAGACTGACAGAATGGATGGTGACAAGAGGAGGGTGGTTTGAGGTGAAGCGAAGCGGCAGGTAAGAGTACCTGGAGGGTGTCTTGAGTTGTGTGGTTGCAAAGGCTGGAATCTAGACCAGAGGGAGGTACCGCTAGTCAAGGGGGGGCAGAAAATAGAGTAAAATAAAACGATGGAAACTGAGAGTGTTAATAAAATTAAATAAATAAATAAAGAAATAAATAAAAAACATCGAAAAAATCCTGGCAGGGGGGCGCACTGAAGAAAAGTTACTGGCTGGCTGGGGTGATACCATTGGGCGGGTGGCAGAAAGTGGCAGGAAGAGGGGCAAGCGAGGTGGCTGGTTGGCTGGTTTTGTTGGCAGCTGGCACGGACCGGCAGGCCGACGGGCAAGGTGGGGTCGTGAGTGATGATGGAGGGGACAAACGGGCACCAAGCAAACGGGCAGCAGTAGTTCCTGCGAGCAATTAACTAATAAAAATACCTACTTAGGTACCTTGGTAGATAAAGACATGGTCAAACTATCCGTACCTTAGTAGGTTTCTTTTATTGCCCAAGATGAAAAGGATATCATCCCACTTGCTATACGCGCGCATAGGTATTTATATCCTTGCCTCCTCTCCGTATTTAGAGGCACCTCACCTCCCATCGTGTCGAGTAATGGCGGTCCTGCCTGGTTTCTTCGTCGCTTCTACGAACTGCACAGGTCAGACAAGAAGGTCATCTCACCCGTTTGCACTGCACGCACACAAGCAAAATCGGCCTTCTTTTGCAGCCTGGAACTTTCCATGACAATTTTCATCGCCTCTTGCTGCATACTACATACTGCATAATAGCTTGCCTTGCTCTTCAGTTCTTCTCTTTCGGTGATCCAGCACCATCAACCCATCGCACCAATTTAGCTTTCCACCTGCATCGCAAGCTAATTATCCCACTGGCTCCAGTGTCCATCCCGTCCCCTGCACGATGCCGCCTCCCCGCCCCCGAGACCCAAAGAATAGACCATGGCACGCCCGAGCAAAGACATCGATAATAAGCCACGCCGCTATCGACTTTGCTCCAACCGACCTCCTGAGCTCTTACTAGCTAGTCCACACCACTTCCATCCTATGACTCCAGTTAGACGAGCAAGGACCTAATGCTTGTACTACACACGTCAACCACCGATGCTACCACCGGCCGCTGTCCATTGGCTCTCTTCATCTTGGCCGTCCTACATTTCTTGGTTCGCCTCACGGGCTGAAACGCCCTCATCGTCCAGGCCTGCCTCTCTTCCAAGACTTGATGGCTGCTGCAACGCGACTCAACGAGAGCGATCAGAAATGCCGCGACCAAACGCTGTATCGTGCGACCACTGGGTAAACCTTACACTACCATTGCATCACAACCTTTACCCCGTATGTACATGCTTTTGGCTCATGGCCGGTCTCGGAAGTGAAACGGACTGCCCTCAGCAGTTGTGAAGTTCCAACAAACTGGCACCAGCAACCATCAGCTCCAACTCTGTCAACTAGCCACATAAATGCGCTGCGTTCTATTGACGCTATCACATAAAAAGTCGTGTCGCAACGATCTCGACTCATTCTATATTCTAAGACACTCGTCCGCCGATTCCAATCCAACTTGGCCCCCGACTCCGCATCGGCGTCCGGCATTTGGCAACCTTGTCCCTCGCTAGCGTCCGCGCGGGTTCCCGTCTTACACCGAGAAAGGCCAACAGGCCCATTGCATGTCTTTCACTCTTGGCCCAGACGGAGTCGCCGTATCATACAACGTCAGACTTGCAGTGCGTGCCGACCGAATGCTCTATCCAGAAGCCACATCCGCGAACCCTGCAGCATCAAGACAGATTCTCCTCTCAAACGTGCAGCGCCCGTCTCCAGAAAAAACGGACTGTTCATGCAGCCGTTGCCTTGCGTCATCCTACGGATAGCTACGGATACACTGCGAAGGATCACAAAGCATGTACTGAGTAGTTACCTGGCGACTTGCAAATCTTTCTCGCCGCGCTGCTTCGCATGCGTGCCCAACGACGCTTTGTATGCGCGCCAAGTGGATGTTGAGACTAATCCATGGACGACGTGGTTGGTCTGAGATTCAACCACGTCAGACTCCCACACACATAACACCTATGTTCCCTTACCCCGGCTCTCCCTCTCGAGAAGAACTGACGCAGTTGCTTTTTTATGCCCCCGTAAGGCTCCCCTTGGGTTCTCCGGCGCCCGACGCATTCCCCAATATCGGGTAGAGGTGCATAAAGTGGCGCTCGGCGCTTGCCAACCTCACAGCATCGCTTTGTCATTCTTGTCTCGGGACGACAATCACCTCCGCGGCAAAACCATGCCAATTCAGCCTTGAATTCGACTGAGCTCAAGTTCTAGGCTTTCTTCTCGCTCAATAGCACAGGCTAAGACGAAAAGGGCGTCGAGTACTGATGTTTTCCCCAGTCAACAACGCAAGTGAGGCGGTCAAGGGAACCAATAACTTGTCACCGCTCAACCAGGGCGATCCCAAGCTCCAGAAAGCGGATACAGTTCCCTCCCAAGCTAGGCACGTCCCGCTGCCAGAATCCGCTTCTTTGTGTCGTGTTTTTGTCCTCGCCCGGGCCCAAGCCCTGGTAGACCTCCCGCGAGCCCCAGGTCCTAGCTGCAGGTGGGCAGCACAAGAAGGAAAAAAAGACACAGGCAAGAAATGCAGCCACAGGTCGTGGTCGTGCCAGTTGACCTGGCACTGCAACTTTCATGTCGCGCAGCAGAAACCAGCAGCGTCTGATTCTTGTTCTACGCGCATCGCATAATGATGATGCAATTCGGCTTAGTGCAGCAGTGAGATGCAGCGCATTCGCGCACTTGTGTCGTCGTTGGCTAAATTCTGGCTCCATATCTGCCTTACACAAATTGTAGCCCGACAGCCATTCGAGTGCTTGTAATAAATAGCAAGGAGGGGAGAAAAAGTGTTCTAAATACGTGCTATCATTTTCCTTCAAATAGGAAACTCTAAATACAGCAAAATCCACCGGTGCTCTTACTTTTTTTTATATTGGCGTACTCTCCCGATTGACCTCCTCCTCGTCATTCAATATACAAATACACAGATGACACCACATCTCCCGATTCATGCAGAATAAAACAAAAATGATGAACAATTAAAGATGAAGAATGATGGCCAGATATCGAGAACAGTGTCATCAACATGTAGTCGGGTAATCCTGGGGTAGAGGGGGGAGGGGTGTGGTTATGACACCGATTCTCTATGCATCTAATGTCTTGGTCTTTTTGTGATTTGTAGTCGTCCTGTTTCAACGTCTTTCCTAGGAGTTGTTGCGTGACATGTGAACCTTTTTTTGGTCTTCTCGTGTGGTCTGCCAGCCAGCAAATGTACAGAGAAGCAAAAGGCCCTTTGTGTAATGTCCTCCCCAGTATCAGGAGGCGCCTGCAACAGGCCCATTGTGCAACGACTTCTTCTTCATCTTCTACTTTGTGCATCCCTCAAACGTGGAAAAAAGTCTCGGTCTGTCCACTGAGCGATTTATGAAATGTCGGGTGTGACGGGGTGAGAGAAAAGGTGTCTTTTTGTGTCTGTCCTCCTCGTATCGTACAATATCAGGCAGCAGGTGGGTTGCCGCAGGCCCTCGTCTCCTTTCGCTCTCGCTTTGCCGTCGCCATCACTTCTTACTCGTCACCACCCTCGCTCTCCTTCTTGCCATCCTTGACCACCCTGCTCTTGTTCGCCGCCGAACGGTCCAGGTTCGGGAAGACGAGGTCAAACACCTGCGCGTACCACTCGACCGGGTGGCCCTCGATGCCCTCCTTGATGGTCGCCGGCAGCTCCAGCCAGTCCGACATGCAGTCCTTTGGGAAGATGATGGTCGTGCAGCCTGCACGGCGCGCCGCCACCGTCTTTTCCCGCAGGCCACCGATGCGTAGCACCTTGCCCGTCAGCGTCAGCTCGCCCGTCATGGCGACCGTCGGGTCGACCGGCGTCTCGAGCGCCAGCGACAGCAGCGACGTCGCCATCGTGATGCCCGCCGACGGGCCGTCCTTGGGTACCGCCCCGTCGGGTACGTGTAGGTGCATCTTTGCCTTGTCGAAGAAGTCGTTGTCGGGGAACTTGCTCGCCATGAACGACTTGGCAAATGAGTAGGCGATTGCGGTCGACTCCTTCATAACCGACTTGAGGTTTCCGGTAATCTCCATGCCGGGACGGGTGCTCTGGCGAAGGGGCGCTTGCAGGATCGACTCAATATACATGGCAGCGCCGCCCATCTGCGTCCATGCCAGACCCATGGCAACACCAGCAGGGCTGACTTCGTAGAGACGGTCGGACGTAAATACAGGGGGTCCAATATAGTCGGTGAGGTTGTCCTTGCCGATGGAGACTTCGACCGAGTCGGGCACCTTAAGAGCCTCACGCGGCTTTTCAGTAGTTTCCTTCTCATTCGCTTCCGTACTAGGCTGCTCCTTGCCTTCCGACTGAGACGCTTCCTGGGCCTTTTTCGTTGACTCTTCAGCGGCCTCCTTGCCCTCTTTTGTAAGTGCCTGCTCTTCTGGGATGGCGTCCTCGCCGAGATCTTTGACGATCTTCAGGGCAGACTTCCGGTAAACCTTTTCAATCTGCTTCTTCAGGTTGCGCACTCCCGACTCACGGCAGTAGGCCTTGATCAGCTCCTCGATGGCTTCATCGGTAAGGATAACCTTCGCATCCTTGAGACCAGCAGCTTCCTTGGCGGCAGGTGCAAGGTACTTGTTGGCAATAGCCTTCTTTTCATCCGCAACGTAGCCGGAAAGAGTGATTAGCTCCATGCGGTCGAGCAGCGGGCGGGGGATCGTGTCGGTCATGTTCGCTGTGCAGACGAAGAGGACCTTGGACAGGTCAACGGGCACATCCATGTAGTGATCCAGGAATGAACTGTTTTGCTCGGGATCAAGCAATTCCAGGAGAGCAGAGGAAGGATCGCCTTGGTAGCCACGGCCAATCTTGTCGATTTCGTCTATCAAAATGAGGGGATTCTCGGTCTGGCACTTCTTTAGAGCCTGGATAATGCGGCCAGGCAGGGCACCAACGTATGTTCTGCGATGGCCCTTGATTTCAGCAACATCTGTAAGACCACCCACACTGAATCTGTAGTATTCGCGGTTCAGGGCGCGAGCAATCGACTTGCCGATACTCGTCTTACCGACACCAGGAGGGCCGACAAAGCAGAGGATCTTGCCTTCGACAGAGCCACGCAGCTTGCCGACAGCAATGAATTCCAAGATACGATCCTTGACATCTTGCAGGCCGTAATGATCCTCATCAAGAACCTTGACCGCGTTGGGGATGCCAAAGTTCTCGGCACTGCGCTGACCCCAGGGGATCTGTGTCAGCCAGTCCAAGTAGTTCCTTGTGACGTTGAATTCCGACGCGGCAGTCTCGAGGTGAGCGAGTTTGTTAACCTCCTCATCAAAGACCTTGCGCACGGCATCGGGCATAGCGAGCTTGCCCGCCTTTTCCTTGAACTTCTCGACCAGCTTGTCCTTGCCGTCAGACTCGAGGCCCAGCTCACGCCGGATGCCCTTCATCTGCTCCATGAGCCAATATTCACGTTGGCGCTTGCTAATCTTGCTCTCAACATCCTTGGTAATCTTGGATTGCAGCTGGGCATTCATGAGCTCCTTCTTGAGCACAATCAACGCCTTTTGCATGCGCTCCTCGACATTCATGCAGCCCAATACTTCCTGCAGTTCGGTCTGTTCTCCAGACGACACGGCGGCAGCGAAATCTGCAAGCTTGGCCGGCTCCGAGGTCACGTTGCCAGTGGACTGGCTCATAGAGAACGTGGAGATCTGGTCCCTAAACAGGTTGTTCATCGTGGCAACCTCCTTGAAGACATTGACAATCTCGTTGGTGACGGCTCGAATGACGGGGCTCTTGGGGTCGTAGGGTTCGTCGGCGAGGTTCTCAACATTCACCAAGCTGACGGGGTATTTTTTGAGAAAGGAGGTGGGTTCGTATTTTTCGACAACTTGATCAGGCTTCTTGTCGACGGTCGTCTCTTCGAAGCTAGCGACAACGTCTCCCTTCTTATCGGTGACGGACGCTTCCTCGGCGGACTTGGCGGGAATAGGTTCAGGAACCTCGGGCTCCGTCTTTGCCTCTACCTTCTTGGCTTCCTGCTGTTGCTGTTGAGGCGTCGGTGGGACAAGGCTGGAGAGCTTGATTCGGCGGTGGGGGTATAGGATCGCGGTCAGAGCACCTTCTTGGCCGTGGATGGGGAAGGCGCTCGTGATCTGAGCAAAGACGCCGACATCGTAGACATCTTCGACATTCCGAATGACATCCGCATCTTCGTTCTCGTCCTTGAAGAGGAAAGCACCGACATACGGCTGGCCGCGCTTAATCGACTCGGTAATGGCGGTGGCGACATCGGGGTCATTAATCGTGATGGCTTTGTAGAATCCAGGGAATAGTGGTCGGCGAGCAATCGGAATAGCTAGTACTTGCGGGTAGACGTCAGGGACAACGGGTTTCTGGAGGGCCTTTTCTGAGGACTTGCGCCCTCGCTTGCCTCCGTCGCCGGAGCCATCGCCAGACCCAGCGCCAGCCGCGCCAGCCGCGCCACTGCCAGCCTTGTTATCCTGCGTTTGAGACGTGCTGTTGTCGCTCTTGGCAGAGACATTGGCGTCAGCGCTGCCGTCCTTGGACTCGTTTGCGGCCTTTTCGGCGGCCGCAGCCTCCTTCTTCTTATTCTCGAGGTTGATCTTGACCTCCTCCTCGGAGAGCGGTTCGGTGGCCTCGGGCTCGGCCGACGAGTCGAAAAACTTGCTCGGCTTGTCCTTTTCCTTGCCCGGGGCGGCCGTCGTCGAGAAGGACAGCGCGGGTATGCGATGTTGGGTCGGTGCGGGCTGCCATCTCCGAGCGCAGGCGTGCTGCTGTGTGTAGCGCGCGACGGCAGGGAAGCCGGCCGCTCGTGTGCGTGTCGACGATGGCGCGGCGCGAGCTGCTGAGCGCTCGAGAAGGACGCGCCCGGAGATGCGGGATCGCGGGATCATGGCGGCGGCGCTGTGCGGTGCGGGCTGAGAAGCTCCGAGAGCTGGCTCGGAGCAGCACTCACGAGGGTCTCGAGAATGGGGGGAGCGGGCGTCGGGGGCCAAGGGAATCGGCACAAAGCAGCCGAGGGGCTTGTCAATGGGCGGTTGCAGGGCGGATTCTGGGCTCCGGACGAGCAGAGGGTCGACTGTGATGAGAATTGATCCAAGGTAAGACCGTGCTGTTGTCGAATGATGAAGGTGGCGTGCTCATACGTTGGAGCGCATGTGCCTAATAAAGATGGACTTAATAATGCAGTTGGGCGGGCCAAGTTGCCGAAGCTTGACTGACTAGTACGAATATGCTTAGCGTGAAATTTCCAGAGAAGATTCCATCGGCTAAAGATCGGCTCAACACCAGCCACAGCACTACTGCCGCTATAGCCACTGTAAGTAATCGCTGTAACACTCGATACTGCGGTGGCTGCCACCCTGCAGCTCATTCTACGATGTAATAAAACCTGCATTACAACAGCCAACTCCCTCCTCTTCATGACGAAGCTTGATCTAAACGACTTGGAGCTCTAGAGTCGTTTAAAAAAGGCTCATATGAACCAGGTTTGCTTGCCTATCTCGCCAGCCCCCTTCCAGCCCTTGCTCTGTCACTGTTGCTTTCTACCATGTCGCCCAACAGCGATGAGGTCAGCTCCACGCTCTCCAACCTGAGTCTCAAGAAGAACAAAGCAGGCAGCAAAAGCAAAGCCAAGGAAGAAGTAGTCGACTCCTGGGAAGACGAAGACGTTTCCGAGCCGGAAGATTCATCAGCGACGGCCCAGGCTACCACCGCCTCTTCCCCCGCCGCACCACCTCCCACGCCTGCCACTACCTCATTCGGGCCTTCAGACGGCTGGGGCGGAGAGCGCGCCAGCTTCGGCTCACCACCTGCGGCAGGCCGTGATGACGACCGCCGACGACCTGAAAAGACGGACGCGGTGGCGCGCCGGCTCATCGCTGCGGGGCTCGGCCTCAAGGTGCCCAAGCAGACGGACGAGCAACGCGCGTACCAGAAGTCGGTGCGGGAGCAGGAAAGGAGGCGCAGGGAGCAGGAACGCGCCGAGCAGCAGCAAAAGGCAGAAGCTTCGGAGAAGGCAAAGTCAGCTGTCTGGGATGATTAGCAGCCCACCGGGCGGTTTGTCAAACGAAATGTATATACAGCATCGATGAGCACATGGACTTTCGCTCGTCTTTTTTTATCGTCATATTGTCATTAAACTATATATACTGCATCATACTGCCACTGAGGGTCGATCTCTTGTTTCATTACGCCATCAGTCAGTGAAATTTACAGGCCGTAGGTCTTCTTGACCGAGGGACGGGCCAGCAGGCGCTGGTACCAGGCCCAGTAGTTGGGGTACTTCTTCTCGGCATCGATGCCGGCGGCCTTGAAGTCCTCGCCGAGGAAGTTGTGCGCGACAAACTCCCAGGGTACGAAGCAGAGGTCAACGTAGGTCCTGCCAGAAAATTGTCAGTGGCCTTGTCCTCTCGGATTGGAGTTGCAACTCGCAGGTGAAAACTTACAACTTGCTGCCGAGGAGGTACTCCTTGCCCTTGACGAGGTCATCCAGAACGCTCCAGACGCGGTCGATCTGCTCGAGATAGCGCTTCTTGGCCGAGGGCACATCTTCGCCGTGGAACTTGTGGAACCAGACGCCCTGACCGTAGTACGGGCCCTGTTTAAAGTTGTCAGAGGCAACGACGAGACATATGGGGGAAGCTAGGTGGTTGTGTATTTACCTGGCCGGACATTTGGAAGTGAAGGAACTGCTTCAGGTGCCACTTATCGGCGGCATCGGTGGCATTGATCTTGTTCTCCTTGTCATACGTCTCGACGAGGTACTCGGCAATGGCGCCCGACTCCCACAGGGTGAGGTTGTTGTTGTTGGGGTCGACAATGGCGGGGAGACGACCGTTGGGGTTGATCTTGCGGAACTCCTCGTCCTTGGGGTTCTCAATGTCAATCTAGTAGATTGTCAGTCATCACCAATCAATTTTTGTTTTTTGGTTCATGTCTTGTTGCGACTTACCAGTTTGTAAGGGACATTGAGCTCCTCGAGGATGATGTTGAGCTTTTTGGGGTTGGGGCCACGAGCTGTTGCGACTTGTTAGCTGCGACAGCAGTGGGCATGACAGAAGCAAAGAATCGGACTTGCCGTGGTTGTAGATGGTAATTGGCTTGAGAGACATGTTGGAAATGTTATGAACTGATCAATTGAAGTGATTGGGGTACAAGTTGAGAACTGATAATTCGGCAGAGGGGGAGGGAGGGTGACAGGGCAGCTTTATACTTTTTCCCCGCGCCGTGAGCGATCACAGCGACCTTGACGTCCTACCCAGGAGCTCTGAAACTACATCAGATCTTCCCCTCGAATGAGGGGCCGTGGTCCATGGACATGTGTGGCCACTCACGAACCGGAGCTTGGTCCATGATGCAATGCGCGAGTGCTAGCTCCAAGTCGTTTCCATCTAAACTCCGGCACGACTCGGGGCAACTTGTTGACTAGGCAATTAAGACCCGTCGGCAGACAGACTCAGACACACTCTTTGCTTCGAGCCAATTCGGCCGAGAATTTCTGGCATCCTGGGGCGGGGACTGGGTTGTGGGCTGTGATGCGCAAGCATTACGAAAGCACGCGATGTTGGTGGGATATGGTATTAGTCAACGCGGGAATAACCAAGAGTGCAGGAGATATGCGGAAGACAACATTACGCCCAGCAAAGAGTTAGCTCCTAGGAGATGAAACTAGGGAATAGTCTAACCCGATTCAATGTTAGAATTAATTTACTAAATGGTAATAGGGGTCAATCCAATTGCATGTACTCTGGTGTTTGTGTTGCTGTGCCAGACCATGACAACACAAATCAGCAGGATTACCAAGTTTACAGCGCAATTGCCAATTAATTTTTATCTTTGCTACTATTACTGAATTTTTTTTTTACAGAATTCTCAGGTCACAAAGTCCTGCATCTCACTCCCATATCCCACCGTAAAGAGGAGAACCGCGCGGGATCGAAACTGGGGCGGCGCATCTTGATTTGTAAGGAAACCTCCAAGATCAATAATCCAACGTTGCCGTACTATCTTTCCCCCACCCTAATACCACCAGTTAGGGAGCTACCAAGCGCAACGAGGCCAACACGAGCCGAGCCCTCGGCGGATTTACAAAGACAGATGTCTCAATTTTGATTCCATCTTAGTCTGCGCGCGGCTGTTACAAAGCCGGAGGTAGATCCCCTCGCACCACGGTGTGATCCTCCTTTGTCAGACTGCCTCAGGTCAGAACGTCCTGAAGCAAAAGCAATTCTCTGACTATACACTTCGGGTTCGGACTTCCAACATATCCGACATTTATTCCCCCTCACCCTTGACAATCCCCGCCGCCTCACTACCCACACCAAATGGCAGCATCCTACCCTTGCGCAGCAGCACCAGCTCCTCCTCCCCGCCATCACGGTATCTCGTCCCAACCTCCACGCCGTCCAGGCCACACTCCTCCTCCGCCCTCCTATTCCACAACATCTGCCTCACCGCTCCCCCCTCGCCCTCGCAGTACACAAACGCCATCGGCCAGCGGCTATGTCCCAGCGCCTCTCTTACACCCTTCGTCGCCCGGCGTTCGCACGCCAACACCGCCAGCACCCTGTTGCTGCCACCGCCTCGCCATCCGGGCGGTGCGCCGACCAGCGCGCCTTCGAGTTCGCGCACGTGCTGTGGGCCGACGCGCTGCTTCCCGACTCCAGCTTTGCACTGCACCAAGACCTTGAGTGACGGCGGCGGCGGCGGCGGCAGAGGAGAAGCAGCAGGGACCGGAAGGGTCCAGGTTCCGACTAAGTCGGTCCCTCGGTCTCGCGCGCCACCGACGCGCCGTAGGCGGAAGCCATACCGTGCGAGGTGGTCCGCCACGACGTACTCGTACCGCGTGCCCACGTAGACTGTAGACGCCTCGTCGAGGCCGGTGCGGCGCGCGTACGCCTGGAATGAGGCGAGGTCGCTGTGTCGCGTCGTCGACGGCGCGGGATATATGAGTGCTTCTTCGTCGGTCGGCGCGTCAGAATTCCATCGCACGCTGGTCGTTGGTTTCACGGAGTTGCTGTGCGGTCGGGGGCGTCGCGTCGCCAGTTGGAGAAATTGCCGTCGTGCGGAAGGGTTTCGTAGACAGTACATGGCGTAAGAAGGGCAGCCTTATTGACCGTTTTTTTTTTGCTCCTGTGTTTGCTTGCCAGGAAGAAGAAGCTTCAGAGCTGGAGCTTCGCCGTTATTCATCAAACCGAGCTCAGGCGTCATAGCGGGGTCCAGCCGCTCAAGGCACCAGGGACAAGCCAAACCGACCCCGCCAAATCTTTTTCCAGTGATCGCATCCTTCTTCGTCCTGCATTATCCCACCCATCTCCCCGTATACGGCAAAACCATGGGCTCCGTCGTCATCCCCCACCTCAACTCCGGCTGGCACGTCGACCAGGCCATCCTCAGCGAAGACGAGCGCCTCGTTGTCATCCGTTTCGGCCGCGACTGGGACCCCGACTGCATGCGCCAGGACGAGGTCCTCTACAAAATCGCCGAAAAGGTCAAGAGCTTCGCCGTCGTCTACGTCTGCGACATTGACCAAGTTCCAGACTTTAACCAGATGTACGGTACGTCAACATCCATTCCCCTTCCTTCTTCCCCCCCTCCCTCCCACCCCAACAGCAAACTGACGATGAGAAATTCAGAACTCTACGACCCTTGCACAATCATGTTCTTCTTTCGCAACAAGCACATGATGGTCGACTTTGGCACCGGAAACAACAACAAGCTCAACTGGGTCCTCGAGGACAAGCAAGAGCTCATCGACATTGTCGAGACGGTGTATCGAGGCGCGAAAAAGGGTCGTGGTCTGGTCGTCAGTCCCAAGGACTACTCGACGCGCCACCGATATTAAAAAGAAGTAACTGGCGCCTCACTTTGCGATTCGTCCATTTTTTCTTTCAACATCTCGACTGCTATACACACCTTAATACCACAAAGCGTTGACGCGGGTCAATGCATTTTTCTGCATTACTTAGGGTTTGGGCGGCGTTCTCCCTCGGATATAGGATTTTATATTTTTGATACACACATCTTGACAGCTAGCGTCACTTCAAAATTCATGACATGATTTTTCTTTTATTATTTACTCTTGAAAAATATCGTAAACTAGAATTGTTCCTTGTCCTCATTAACGCCATTTTTGTACGCGAGGGTAGCAAAAATATCAAATCATGGCTTAAATCCTCCCAACTTCGAAGGCTTTGTATCCAACATATATTCCCAAAACTCTGCATAGTAAATCAGTCAAGTTGTTTCATATCAAGATCTGTCTCTACAGTAGATCTTGCTGGCCGCCCGCAAACATGTTTGGGTTCGTCGTGGGCAACTTGGGTGCAGGCTGCGGCGGCGTCTTTTCCCGCGCGCGATGCTCGTCGCGAGACCGGCTCGTCAGTCTCCGTAGGTTCGGCGAGTTCAGGGCCCCAGTTGGCGCCGCCGCCTTTGGCATGACCTCCGGCTTTGGTGACGGCCGGTTTACCATGTTCTCGAGGAAAAATACACTGCCAATGCTGGCCGCTGCGTTGGGCCGCTCGTCGTCAGCGTCGGAGATGCCGCCCGAAAAGTATTCCTCGTCAGACGTAATATCGCCTGCCATCTGTGGGTAATATGAGGCTGGCGCAGACGGGGACGTGATGGAGCGCGAGTGTAGTCCCGGCCGCGGCGAAGTCATAATATTGAAGGCGCCAGGGTTCATCGCATTGGCGCTTGCTTCCCGAGACATGGCAGGCGGCCTGTCGGCGAAACCGTTCTGGAACGACGTGTTGTTGGACGCTTGGTGGAGAATCGGCAGGATATGCTCATCATATAACTGCGTCTCTGAATCAAACGCGTCCGGATGGTACTCCGTCACTGTTCTCGAGGAGCGGCCGTCGTCATCCGTGTGCGGGCTTGACGGCTCGTCGAAGAAATCATCTAGGCTGTCCAGCTTCGTTACGAGATCCCCAACCAGAGTATCGGCTCGGCCATCGTCGGAGAGCATAGTCGCTGTGCGGTCCGGCGCCTCAAAGTATCCATACGCAAAGTCGTCGTTGTGGAATTCAACCTCGGCCGTGGGCGTGGCTTCCGTAGACGACCCCTCTGCACTTTGACACATGTAAAACGCAGCATGGATATTGGCGCGAGTCGCCTCTGTCTTCTTGGCTGGCACTGGAATTGCCCATCCTGATGCTTCCGGGATACCAAACAGACTCTGCGTGCGCTCATATTCTTTGCGGATCACCTTGGAGGTGGCGCGCGTCATGCTCATGCGCAAGTGGTGCTTGTCCATATGACTGCCAGAGACAGTCATGATGTTGTCCAGTACTTCGAGTGCATTCATGCACAAGTCGGTCTGGAGCAGGCGGAGGAGAGGCGAAATCAGGTCCGAGCCGTGTCCTGCGAGCTCAGGGTTCCGCATATCAACAACCGGTATCGCGACGCAGAGGATGCGCATTACGTGGACTTTGACCCAGGTAATGGAGTTTGTCAGCAGTCCAAGCAAGAAAGTAATCAACTTGAAGTCAAGGCGTGGAAGATAGTACTCCTTCAGCGCTTCAAATAATGGCACGAGGAGATCGCCGCCGCTGTGGTATTCGCCATTCACATAATCGTCCATGACCTGCGCAATCCCTTCAAGGCCCTGGCGATCCGCCTCTGCAAACAAGACGCGTGCTGACCGAAGAACATCATCTGACGGTAGGGTTCGTTGCTCCAAGTCGTTGAGAAGTCGTGGGAAGTTGGCCAGCAGCGTGAAAAAAAGACGCTGGTCATCGCCAATAAGAGGGTCATTCGGGAGCTTCACGAGCTGCTCCAGAATATCCAGCGTTGGCTGCCAGCACACAGCCGAGCGAAGGCCCTTGTGAAGCAGTGGCTGTAGGCCATCAAATGCGCCGTCCCAGCGAGATGGCTGGCCATCTGCAATAAGCCGTCGAACATTGGCAGATCGCAGGTCAACTTTGCTTACAAGCTCACTCAGCATGTCAACCGCTTCCCGAAACTCTCGCTCGTTGATGGAGTCGAGACAAGCGCACGTCGTCCAGAAGAGCTGTGGGAATGTGAGCAGCTTATCCGACTCGAGTTTGACAATCAGGGTCTTCAAAGTTGTCAAGATCTCCATGGAGAATGACTGGATCTCTGGGTCCTCGTCGGCAATCGTATTCGAGAGACGTGCCAACATGTCGCCGAGCATGTATTGGTCCAACGAGGTCAGGACACAGCGGAAGATTTGGAACGAGCGACAAGCCAAATGTCTGACAGGACAAGAGGTGGCCCACGTGAGTGAGAGCCTTCCCCATTGCTCTTTGATGCCGGGGTACGCGGGCTCAAAGGTTTGCAGCACTTCCGCGGTGAGGTATTCCATGCTTGGGGGCACTTTGTTGTCTTGCCCATCAACCTTGCCATTGCTGTCTTCGTAGCTCCAGACCACAGCACGGTCATGGCCCCGGACCAGATCAATCAGTTCCTCGATGGCCTGCTTTCTTGTGTCATGTAGATTCTCATCCATTCGCGAGAGTACCAGCTCATGTATCAAGTGAACCAGCATTTCGCGAGCCTGCTCCTGTACTAACGGGGTATAATGATCCCACAAAACGGTCACCACATGGAGAAGAGAAGGGATGTTCTCTGGTGACAGGTTCACGGGTGCGACCATCAAGTCGACAAGTAGAATCAGAGATAGTTGTCCCAGTGAAAATCCTGCTTGCTTCGTTCCAACTGGCAGAGCTTCGGTAAGATCAGCGCAGTAAGGAAGGGCACTGACATCCGGCGGGGGAGGAATCGAGTTTCGCTTCTCGTTGGGTACCATGGCCTTCGGCGTGATTTGCAGAAGTAAAAATTCGACAACCTTGATGCCAGGCGTGCCGCTTGTGGTAGACAGGAAGACGACAATCTGTTTGGCATACTCCACAAAATTTTGCTCTCGTCGCTCCAGGCACAGTTGCATGATGAAGTCCAGAACCAGCCGCACGTTTCCGGGGTGCGGGCCTGTCGCTAGAGCCTGCCACAACGCCTGTACTTCATGATGGAGGGCGCCGCTTGACTTGATTGTGATTTCCAGGAGGTTCGCCAGTAGGACGTATGACTGAGCGGTGGGCCCACCATTGGGGTCGAGCTTCAACTCAATCGCTTGAATCCAGGGCAAAATCACTGCAACGACATTTCGCTGCGCAGGCGGCTGGAGATCTTTGAAATAAAGGGTGAACTCGGACACAATGTGGAAGGCTAGTTCAGTGTACGACATAGCAAGCCGCTTCGAAATCTCAAATTGTGCCAGCTTGTACACCACCTGAGTCTTGTCCGCAATACTAATATCAAAGTCGCGAATCTTGGAGTTGCGCTGCTGTCTAATCTCGAGCGAACGGAGCGCAGCAGCAGACTTTGATCGAATCTCGCTCTGCTCATTTCCGAGAGTAAAGAGGCAGAGACCGAGCATTTTCCAAAATGGGCAAGGATACTCCGGACACTCTTGAAGTACGTCCATGGTAACCATGAAGTAGCTTTCGAGAACTTTGCGTGCGTCTGCAAGATAGCAGCGTGCAATGCAGCGATCCAGGAGATACGGGTAGTCGCGGTTATGGATGACGAGGTTCTTCAAAGCCAGTCTGCCAGTGACATTCATACGGTCACTTCCAGAATTGAAGATGGCTTCAACCCATGCTAGCATCCGGCGCACATCAAACTGCAGCGTCACGCCGCTTTCGGTTGTGAAAGTAACCGGGCCAGCACAAAGTGCCGCCATGGCACTCAGCGCAGCGTTGCGCAGGTTTCGCTTCTCAATCTCCATAGCCGCCGTCACAGTTCCTTGCTCTCCCAAGGTCTGTTGATCAATGATGGATTGCCTCATAGTATCTTCTCGGGCGCGAATCTGGTTCTGATTCGGCGAAAAGCCACACCAGTCTTCCATGAGGGAGAAGGCAGACTTTCGTGACTCAAAGGTCATCCAACGCGAGGGGTCTTTCGCGCGGTTGATACCTTCGAACAAGCTTTCCATTAATCCGCAGTAGTGCTGTCGCAACTTTTGGAACTCCCAGTCCATCTGGACTTCACCATCCATGAGGAAAAGCTTCATGTCTTTGGCGTAAGCCGTCAACGTTGTTAAGAAGAATTCGTTGTTGTATACGCGCTCATCCTTCAAGAAGTGGGATGTCAGTTTGAAGACATGCGTGATTTCTGTTCGCAGCAAATCCATCTTTCGGTTTCGTCGAGGGCTACTGTTTGTCCGCTGGTGGATTCTAGCTCTAGCCTCGTCATTGCATCGAGCAACCTGGCCCTGTAGCTCCTCCAACAAACATCTGTAAATATGGATGTTGATTGATCCCATGGCCACTACAACGGCATCGCGAACTGATGCCGAGGACACTGAAAGCAGAGGTATCAGGTACTTGAACAAAGTTCTGGCCGTCACAATTTTATCTGTTGAGGTATGCCGTGATCCTTTCCGGGTGTGCTGTCTGTCCTTGGGATTGGTTGGTGCTGGCAGCGCTCCGGGGTCGGCCATCGTTGTACAGGCAAATATTAGGTAAAGCTTCCACTGCTCAATCATGACCTCTGGATGTGCAGCCGCAGATCTGTTGCCTAGACGCTGGTTTCCGGACTCTCCGCCATACAACAGGCCGCGAGAAGGTTCCGAGAGATAGACAATAGGCTTGTACATTTGAATAATGCGATTGCAGATCAAATCTCGGCAAATTGTGACGGCGAATGGACACCTCTCAAAGAAAATGCGGATCAGATTCGGTACGATCTTGAACCACAGCGTTGCGTCATATGAGATATCGCTGGTGCAGAGTTCGACAACAGCTCCTTTATTGTTGGTGTTTTGCAAACCGCGCTGAAGTCGACTTCGCTCTGCAAGAGACAGACTTTCTTCGTTGAAATTCATCACCTGGATGGAATCGTTTTCGAGGATATCAATAAGCCTGAGAGTATCCTTCTCGCCAGAAGTATCTTTGCCCAGTGCCTTGTCGAACTCAGTAATGAGCTTCAGCACAGTAATAGCAAAGTGGCGCACGCGGCGAGATTGGGAGCAAAGGAAAAAGAGACCATGGGCTTCGGCTTGGTCAACCTCACCCCAGACCTGAGACAAGTCAAGCTGAAGTGCTCTCTGGTCGGTTCCTTTCCCGTCACCCTGCCCTGAAGCTGCATCTCTCATCTTTTGGCGAATTTCTTCAATCCAGATTTGCATCAACTCGACATAGATGCGCAGCGTATTTTCAATGTGTCCTGGTCCAAGCATTCCGCCATCCGACATGGTCGAGTACCGGTCATCAAAGTTGAATATGAATCGTGCAAATCCCATGGTGACTTGCTGGGCATGAGCATGCTTGGCAATTGCCTTGAGAGAATCGGCAGAGGAGTCTGCAATTTGGAATTGAACGTGAGCAGTACCAGTGCAGAGCACGTTGATGAGAGTGTTGAGCTGTATACCTGGGGGGATGCATCTCGGCAGCGCCTGCACGGCAACATGTAAAAGTTCGTAGAATGCTTGCCGTTGATCTTGCGCGTTTTGAACGTCATCTTTGCGGGAAAATGTAAAAGATTCGGAGATTGGCGTCTTGGGTCCAGGGCTATTGAACTTCTCATCCAAGGTGGCTTGCCCACCGAAGGTATTGTCGCAAAGAATGGCAATTTTGCCCAATACTTCACAGAATTTGAAGTAGTATTCGCGGACCCCATCCGTGAGAACAGAGGTGAGCACCGGCCGCGAGACAGTGTCTTTCTTAGGCGGGGCTGCAGGGCTTGTAGGTGATCTTGACTTCATAAACATCACTGGGGATGTGGAAAATCTATCAAGATTGGATGCAGCTTCGAAGGCTTGCGGGAATGGGGGCCGGCCCTGTTCACCCTTTTCGAGGTCTGACATGATGCTGAGGAAGGCGCGGATGCCAATGACGATTCTGTCAGGGTCAAGCTGTTCCACCTTGAGGTCCTTGTTCTGCAAGAAATATTCGGCGTTTATGAGGGGAAAGATGATGTTTTTGAAGCAGAATTCTGGGTATTTGAAGCCAATGATGCGAATTAGCTGGATCAAGGGTTCGGTGACGGCAGAATCGGCAGCAATCAGACTGCGTTTCGAGGAAGGCATTACGAGACGTATAACATCATCCAGCTTCCTCGCGGCACTCGTCTGGCTGTCGTTTGTGCGGTATAGGTACGTCCAGACAAGCCGGGAGATGACTTGGAGGCACATCGGCTTTGTAAATCTATCCTTGATTTTGGTCTGCAGGGGCATTATTTGCAGTAGCCACTGCGATGTAAAATTCTCTGGTGGCGAGACGCAAACAAGAGTAGCCGTGAGCGGAAAGGATACAGCCCAGTGCCTCGGTTTAACATGCATTTGCGCGAGGCGCGGTCCGATGGCAGAGAGCACGTCGGCCCATTTGGCTTGCATGAGATGACTATTGAGAGCCTTGGCAGCGACGGGACGCAGCAGCATATCGAGCACATGGCAGAAGGCGGACTTAACTCTTTGGCCATGGGATTTGCTGAATAGGCGCCCTAATTTGATGAGGAAATCGCAGGACTGCTCCCACGACTCTTCTGGGGAGACCTTGATGCGCAGGTGCTTCATTCCATTCAGAACAAGTTCGATTTTGCCCTCTACTTCGCGACCGGAGGTTGACGTGGGGCTCTTTACTGTCCGTTCCTGAAGACAAGCACCCAGGTCTTCGACGAATCGACGAGTGATTCCCACAAAGTTGATTTCGCTCATATATCCAAGCAGCTGAGCGAAAAGATTCCAGTTGGCCATCTTCAGGGGTGATATGGCAAGCTGTTCCGTGTCGGCAATTTTCAGCTGCCCAAAGATGATGCTCTCCAGCTTGTCTTCCATTTCTGGGGTGATGGATGCAAGACTGCTCTGGCAGATGACCTCGACAAGCACGCGGCAAAGGATGTAGATGGACACTGTAGAGCGCCGTTCCTGTTGGGCAACGTATTCTTGTTTTGCACCCAGAGACACGCCCGTGGGAAACGCATTGTCCGCGGGGCTGATACCCGTCGGCTCCGTATTTCTTCGCAGCAATGGCGTGCCAGGAGCGTTGTTGCGCATTTGCTGGAGCTGGCTACGGGCATCGTTGGCGGCGTCGCTCTTGCTTTTGCGCCACAGCATCATGGAATCGATCAAGGCCTTCGGTTTGGGGCTGGCGATATGACCGAGGGCGACAATAAGCTGGTCAAAGGCCGGATCGACGCCGGGGCCGCATATTTGGTCGACGCTTGGTTCGGGATCGAAGGGTACGGTAATGCATTCGTTTAGCTTTTCCTCGGCTTGGGCAATGAAGGAAGTGAAGAGGACATGAAGGGCGTATTCTCCCACGGTTTTCTGATCGTCACGATGTCGAGAAGAATGCGAGTGATGGGGCGCATGGTCACGTCGTGATTTAGAGTGTATTTGGTCGACCTTGCGCTGGGTTGCGCTGAACGTGGACGCATCTGTCGCTGAGACCGACTTTTCCATAGCAGCAGACGATATGCTACCTGCTGCGGTCGACGGGGTCGCCGTCGCGACAGAATCCATCCTGGCGCCGACCGAGTCCATGTCGAGTCCGACGCCGGCGGCGGCAATCATTTGGGGGCTCAAGGGGCTGGAAGCGGAGCTGGCGATGCTCCCATTTCTTGAGTGCTGGATGCCGTGCACGATGGAGGTCTGGCGGTGGTGTCCGTAGGCAGCGACGCGCGAGGCATCGATGTTATGTCGGGCGGAGGCGCCGGTGGCGGATCGGGGTGAGGTGAGGGGGGGCTGGAGGCGCGGGAGCTTTTCGGCGGAGGAGTCGCGTGAGTGGCCGAGTGTGGGCGGCGACAGCACGGGTTCGGGGGAGACTAGTCGGATGGTGTGCTCCCAAGAACGGTCATCTTCATCGAGGCGCGAGACGGATCGCGAGGCGGCGGCGGGATACTTGGATTGTGATTGTAGCTCGTGGGCGGGATCGAGGGGCGGCGGCTGCGACGGAGCTATAGCAGGAGAGCGGTATTAGCAACGACGGCAGGCGAAGGGCTAGAGCGGCGCTATTTTCAAGGTATCCGAGAGCAAGCAGATCGATGGGGGGCCATGATTGATAGTCTCAACATGACGCATTGCGGTGCGGTGCATGAACGGATGGTTTTCACCCGAAGCACGTGTGGCTGTTTTGGAGATTGGGCCAAGGGAGGCGATTGGCGAGGAACCATCCAGACGAGGCTGGACGTGCGCCGTTTTGAAACTCACCCATTGCGTTTTTCCAATCAGGGGCGTCACCCCGTCATTAGCCTCTGGTCATGCGCGGCGGGCGCTCTGTCAGCGACGATGCAAGGCGAGATGGAATGGAGGCGGTGGGGGGTGGGCGTCGCGCAACAACGTTTCGAATTGAAGGTGTCTTGGCCAATGCGATGGCGGGATGATTGAGATGGGCAAGCAAGGTAAAAGGTACAAACATTCACCAACGAGCTAGCCGATGGATGGATGACGCTACCCAGAGTTCTGGGGCGAGCTAATGTGCTTTGTCGCCCTTGTTTGCGTTGGCTCCTCTTGGGCTGGTTCTTGGGCGTCGTGTGGTGTTGCTTGTGAGCGCAGAGCGAGAGGCCAGCAGTGGTCACTGGTCAGTGGTCAGGCACAGGGTCCAAGCGGGGCGAAAATCACTGTAGGGTAGCTGAGATCTGAGTGCAAGTGTGAGGGTGTCTAAGTGATGGTCATGTATCTCGATACGTTTTCGCTTGAGAGGAAGTTGGGAGGAACTAGCTGGGCTTGAATCTACACCTCTACAATTAGCACCATTGTTCATCGTGTGTTACGATGGTAGTGGTGGTGCCACCAGTTATTTCAGGCGACTCGAGACAAACAACTCATCGTGGCACTGCAGAGCTCCAGCTTATGCAGAGGATTGTTACACTTGTAATACCTGGCAAGACTTGGGTGGAAGATTGAACGGCAAAAAAAGAAGAAGAAAAAAACACAACGTCAAGAGTAATACAAATGCTGTCGAGAGTTAGCCGTCAGATGTCTAAAGCACTCATTTGCAAGGCTGGCATGCAGCAAGTCAGCCTAGAAATTCAAGGCCAACCAGTGCATGCGCCATAACTTCTCGTACTCACCGTATTGCTCCCGACAACCCAGGGCGATCAGAATGCGAGTTTTGTGGCGCCCTCAGCCGTGGATAGTGAGGCTGACAAGCCTCCTTCCAACTGCCCAAGGTGGGATGAAGCTGCTACAAGGCAGATAATCTAAAGGCCAGGGAGTCATTAGATTGCAGTTTATAATATACTGAAATTTGAATATAAAATCGTCTCTGCGTCATCCAGTTGCACAATTAAACCACCCAGGTACCCTGATACTGTTCTGCTGTACACATCTCGACATCTCAGTCACCGCGTCCACATACCATCATGGCTCGCACATTCGCCATATACAAGCCCGCTCTGAAAAATCAATACACGATCATCGGCCCCAGCCGTGACACAAGCACTGCAGAAGAGCGCATATTCGTCAAGCTGCGCCCTGCGCTGAAAAAACGTCCCTTTCTCGTCATTTACGATGGTCCAGACGCAAGCTGTCCTGTCGCGGCCGTGTCTCACCTGCCAGCCTTTGCGCGGCACTTTGCCATCGGGCGGGGGGATCCCAAATTTACAGACACGATCTGGGAAGAGCTTCGTATAGCGCACTCATCGGGCAAGAAACACACCTGGGCCATGGACGTTCCCGGCGACGACGGCCAGCAGCGACGCCTGCATCTACTATGGACGAGGACGCGCAGTCACACCGTCGACGGCATGACGCGGCCGCCGCTGAGCACGCGCAACTGGAAGCTGACGGAGATACTGCCCGCCGCCGCCGAGGGACACGGCCGGCAAGACGGAAAGGAAGCAACAGCCGAGTCCATCCTGGCCGTCTTCACCAGCACCACGCAGATGGGCAAGTGCGGAAACATGCAGGTCAATGTGGACTACGGCCGGGAGTTTGACATGATGCTGTTCGCCACCTGCCTTTCCATCTACTCGTCCGGATGATGGGAATCTTGATTTTCGGGGAGTACGCATATCCGAAATGCACCTGCAGGGACAAGATGGTGGTGGGACTTGCAGCAAGAAAACTCCGGTGCTGTGGGTATTATTGATGCTACCTACTAGGCATGCGACGCAGTGATACCACTCCAAGGGTGACGGAGTAAATGGGCAGCCATCTTTTTTATTCTTCAGGCAAAGATGTAATGTAAATTTCACCGTTGTAATTTTGGTTGTTAATCATTATTCAACTCACTTTTGATTGTCATCTTTTCTACTTGTTATTAGCCACTACCTACCCTGTCGAATTGCTGGGGCTCTGTCAGCCGCATACACCCATGTTACTGTAACATTTTACACAGTATCCGTATAGACCTGTGGCACTAACTAGCTGACAGCTTTCAATGTCAACCGAGCTGGCATTCATCTCGGCAAAAGGATCATTGCAATCCGTTCCGGTGACCACCTCGGCCCAGCCTCCCTGTCTGCCTCCAAGCATCACTTATAGTCTGATGTACGGCAAAGCAAACTGCGCGATCGGCTGACGGAAATGGAGTAAAAAGAGGCGGCGAAGTGGATGTCGTCTATATTCCGACCGGAATCAAAATCAACAAACCACCTCCACCACCACAAAACCCATCCAGACGAATTTAGTGTCTGCTAGCTCCCACCCATTGCAACGTCAGTGTGCATGGCATGGCTGGCAACTGGCTTCTCTTACCCTAAGACTCGGGTATTCTGCGACTTCTTACTGGAGGGGAAGGGAAAGAACCCCTCACTGGAACCCTTTTGCCCTCGTGCTCCGTACCCCATACCCATACCCATATCCGTTGACGTCTGAAAGGCATGGGTGGGTTCGTGTGTGTGGAGAGGCGGCAGAGGGTTTGGCGCTGGGGAATGTCGGGGTACTAAGTTGATGAGCTGGCCAAGCAGAGGGTCGCGATTTGGCATAAATAGAAGCCGCCGGTAGCTATGTCCTCGAGCCTTCCTTGTCTTGTATTCCTGGCATCATGAATTGCTCGCTGCTCATCTGTATGACAACAACTTATTAGCACCGGATCTTGCCTTTCTTGTTTTTCATCGATCATCTAGTAAAAGAAAGCTTAGCTGTTTTACCAGTACATGGTAGCGACCACCACTACTCACAAGCCATGGCCTCCTACGAAGTCATTGGCATCGCCGTCGTCGCAGCCGTCTATTTCCTCTACAAATTTCTCAACACGACCGACACGCCAAAGGTCAAGGGTCTGCCCGAGATCCCTGGCGTGCCAATCTTTGGCAACCTGATACAGCTTGGCACTGATCATGCTCGCGTGGCTCAGAAATGGGCAGCCAAGTACGGTCCCGTCTTCCAGACTCGCCTCGGGAATCGAGTAAGTATCAATCATTCATGATACAAGTGGGATCCTCCACTTTGAAGGTCGCCTTCATTAACCTCCCTGCCTTGCTGTCCAGCGCGTCATCTTTGTCAACTCCTACGACTCGGTTAAGCACTTTTGGATCACACACCAGTCGTCGCTCATCTCGCGCCCAACCTTTCACACCTTTCACTCTGTCGTCTCTTCCTCGCAAGGCTTCACCATCGGCACCTCGCCGTGGGACGAGTCCTGCAAGCGGCGCCGCAAGGCCGCCGCCACCGCCCTCAACCGACCCGCCGTGCAGACCTACATGCCCATCATCGACCTCGAGTCCATGGCGAGCATCCGCGAGCTGCTGGCCGACTGCGACGGTGGCCGCCGCGACGTTGATCCCATCTCATACATGGCCCGCTTTGCGCTCAACACCTCACTGACCCTAAACTACGGCTTTCGCATCGCGGGCTCCGTCGACGACGCGCTCCTACAGGAGATCACGCATGTTGAGCGCATGATCTCCAACTTTCGCTCCACCAGCAACAACTGGCAGGACTACGTCCCGCTGCTGCGCGTGTGGAACAAGCAGAACACGGAGGCGCAGGAGTTCCGCGCCCGCCGCGACAAGTACCTGACAGACATGCTGACGGATCTCCAAAAGCGCATCGCGGATGGCACGGATAAGCCGTGCATCACGGGCAACATTCTCAAGGATCCCGAGGCTAAGCTGAATATGGGTATGTACTGACCGTGCGCTGTATAACTGATGGTTGAACATACTGACCGTGGACAGCTGAACTCAAATCCATCTGCCTCACCATGGTCTCGGCAGGTCTCGATACTGTGCCCGGCACTCTCATCATGGGCCTGGCGTACCTTTCCACACCAGAAGGCCAAGCCGTCCAGGCCAAGGCCCTCGCCGCAATCCAGGAAGCGTATCCTAACGGCGATGCCTGGGAGAGGTGTCTGGTTGAGGAAAAGATTCCCTACGTCACCGCACTCGTCAAAGAAACCCTGCGATACTTCACTGTCATTCCTATTTGCCTCCCTCGCACCAACATCAAAGATATTCCGTACGAAAACACTGTGATCCCCGCCGGCACGACATTCTTCATGGTACGTCAACAAGCGACAAACTGCATGGTGAAGCAACAACAAAGCCCGCTGACATTGTTTTTTTTCGCCACAGAATGCCTATGCAGCCGATTACGACGATGAGCGCTTCAAAATGCCAGAGCAATTCATCGTCGAGCGCTTCATCGACGACCACGAGGTCGGCACGCCGCACTACGCCTACGGCGCCGGCTCGCGCATGTGCGCCGGCTCACACCTCGCCAACCGCGAGCTCTTTACCGCATACGTCCGCGTCGTCACCGCCTTCCACCTCTCGCAGGCCGATGACCCGGCCGACCGCCCGGTCATGCACTGCCTCGACTGCAATAACACGCCCACGTCGCTCACGCTCGACCCGCGGCCGTTCAAGATGAAGCTCCGGCCCAGGGACGCGCCGCAGCTGCAGCGGTGGATCGCCGAGGCGGAGGAACGCACCAAAGATCTGTGAAACGCGCGCGGCTAAAGTTGTGGGAGAGTTGTAGTGGTCGCCAAGGCCGCGGCTGGTGGGAGCACACCCGATCTTGGGCGCAAATCGATCGCACGAGTCATGCGATGCGGCGGTTATGCGCTGCCACAAGATCAGGAGATTCCATGAGGCATGAATACAACATAAACTAAAGTATCAGTTCGCACTCTGGGGATCTGGGTTGCTGCAACCTGCTAACCTCTTGATGTTGAAAGTAGAGACGGAAAACGAAGCAGAAATCTAGAGTGCTGAGTAATTCCCAATATATTTCCTGTCTCTCACCCAATCACCCTAGCATGATACGATTTAAAGCTATAATATTCATTTGCCTTGCTTCTCAACCAAGAGGAAAAAGAAAGTAAATCTTCAAATGTTCAATCAAGGAGAGACGAGAACGTAAATCATGACAGAAAACAAAAAACAAAAAAACAGAACCAAAACAAAAACACGTTTCTCTAAGCACTCAAAATCGTTTGCCCAATATTTCCCTTCTCAAGCTTCCAGCCAAATTGTATCCTCCTCTGCCTGGCCCCCCCAGTCCTTCTTTTCACCAGTAACGAGATTTCATCAAGATCATCAACAAGTCATTCCTTGTCGTTCGCTCGTCAAAAAGACACCACGTCGTTGCCATGCCTTGAAATGCGCTGCGTTCCCGACTCTTAGATTCGTAACATCATCAACCTGAAAAAAAAGTAACGCGCCTTCAAAGTATTAAAAAAGCCTCTTGTCTTTGTTTTTGTTGTGTGATGCAACCGAATAAAACTTTTCTGTCTGAAATAGCAGCGAGCGTCTCCCTTGCCCGGGAAAGGCCATCATCTATAGTCGTGAAATCAAAAAGCAGAAAATATGGGGGAGGGCTAAATATACAATCTCTTTCTGGTCTCGTATTGCCTCCCGTTTAAGGACGTCCCTGACGTCCCTTCTTGTTGGGCACAGTGGTCCAGCCATCCTCGTCAACAGTAGTGGCATCGCCGGCCTCGGAAGGAGCAGTGCTCTGCTGAGCGCTGCCGCCATTGGCACGGGGTCCACGGGTATCATTGCGGCCGCCTCGCGGAGCACCGCCGCGACCGCCGCGGCCACCGCCACGACCGCCGCGCTGCTCACCAGAGGCCGATCTCCAGTTGCCGGCCTCGGCGGATCTTGACTTGTAGTTGGGGACACCCTCTTTGGTCTCACGTGGCTCACGAGTACGCACCGGTAGCTGCTTCTCCGTGCCATTTTCCTTCTCCTCTGCATTTTTGGTCTCGACATCCTTGGCCTCAACATCCTTGGTCTCAGCATCCTTGGTCTCAGCATCCTTGGTCTCGGTAGCGGCGGGCGCCTCAACTTCGGCAGCAGCCGCCTTGGCTTCGGCCTCAGCCTCAGCCTCCTTGGCAGCTTGTTTGGCCAGGCGGCGCTCCTCCTTTGCCTTTTCGTCGGCCTCGCGCTTCTCCTGGATCGCCTGCTGGCGCTTCACCTCAAGTTCACGCTCGCGAGCAGCGGTGTCGATGGGACGGGCAGCGCCAAAGGGGCTAGCCTTGGAGTCGGCGGCGGGGGCTGCAGCATCGGCAGACTCAGCAACGGTACGCTTCTGAAGGTTCAGACGGGGGCGGCTAGCAGGAGCGGGGGCGGGAGCCGGAGCAGCGGCAGGGGCGGGAGCGGCAGCATCCTCACCTCCCTCCTGAGAAGACGACTGCTTTCCGGCATCCGGGCGCATGCGGTCGCGCCATTGAAAGTCCTTTTCGGCGGCAGTGGGGCTTCTCTCGGGTTTCTCCGGTCGATCAGGGCGGGGGCCGCGGGACGATTCGCTGCGCTCACCCATGCCCTCGGGGGCAGGGCGGGGGGGACGGCTGCCATCGCGACCGCCAAATTCTTGAGGTGGGAGAGGCGCGAGAGGACCGCGACGTTCCCAGTTGATTTCGCGAGCAGGGCCGCGGTTCGACTCGAGAGCAGGGTCGCGCATTCTGCGCTCACCACCGAACTCGGAGGGCTGACGGTTGCCACCACGGTTGGGAAGATCAGGCAGGGGCCCCTTGCGAGTCCAGTCGCTAAGATCGCGGGAGGAGTCCATGCGGCTGTCACCACCACGGGCTGTATATCTGTTAGTAGGAGTAGGATGGCATTAGCTAGATCTACGCTTATACTTACGAGGATCAGCAACCTTGATCTTGATCATGCGTCCCTGGAAGGACTCTCCGTCAAGCTGAAGGGCCTTCTTAAGGCCCTCGACGTCAGTGAACTCGACATAACCGAAGCCTTTGGGACGCTGCATTTCGCGGTCCTCAATAATTCGGACGCTAATGATTTCGCTGCCAGCGAAAAAATCGGTGACGGACTCAACCGTCGCATCGTAAGAGAGGTTTCCAAGATGAGCAGTGAACGGGGGCCGGTCAGGGATCGACTGGGGAGCGCTCTCGCGAACAGAGTAGCCTTGTATCGGGTCAGAGCGAGGCCAGTTTTAAACGCGGGAGCTGAGATATGCACTCACCTCGGTCCTGCCAGGACGAAGTAGCGCCACCAGGGCGGGGTCGGTCGCTCGAGGGGAGGGGCTGAGTGCCTGATATATATCGTTAGTTTCGATCACGGCTACTGACAAGCCAACACACGTACCAGTAACTAGAGAGCTGTTAGCATCGCGAAAGTTAAGTTCCCCATACGAATGATTCACTTACCATAAGTCTCCTCAACCTCATCAGCCCAGGAACCACCGCCAAAACCTATTGCAGCCGTCAGCATGTTGTGCGGGTTGCGCTTTGTGTCGCGACGAACCGGAATCAGTCAGAAAGTCCCCCAGGGACATAGTCTGTTGTTGCTTCTTTTTGGGAGCTACAGAAAAGGCATGTCAGCAAAGGGCCGGGGCCGGAGGATCAAGTTGATATGGACGGACCCATGATTGCGGCGTAAAATAACCACGCGCAGCGGATTAGGTGACCGGTGCGCGTAGGTGACGAAGGTTAGAGGGGCGAGAGCCGACCGGAGCAGCTCCTGCGGGAAATTGAGAAAAAGGTCGAAAACGGAAAGTCGACAAAGACGGATGTCGAGGATTGTCGAGATTCGGACGAACGGCGATAGTTATGGGACCCCGATAGCGTTACCGTGTCTGGGGTTGACGAGTCGAAATTTGCTCGAACGTGGGAAAAAACGAGGCCACCAAGGGCCACAGCCACGGGCCACAGAGCCACAGAGAAGGGTTGCTTCAATTTTCGCGAGCAAGCGTGGATGAGTGGGAGGAGCTAGTCCTGATCAGGGCTAGCGCTTGTAGGATTTTGGTGGCCCACCATACCGCCGGGAGCTGGGGCCATTGAACCAGTCACAGTCAAGCCGTTGCTGAGCCACAGCAGCAGCCACAGTTGGCAGTAACCAGTTTGTTTCGCGACGGACTGGTAGGCAAAAGATTCGACCCTGATTTTCAAGGCCCATCCAACAGTACTGTACTCCTTCGCCTCGACCCAGCTGTGGTTTTGGTCCTGTTTTAATATTGTTTCCAATTCAGCGTGTCTTTATTTTTGCCTCTCCTTTGTTTGTCGTCCTCTCCCAAACACTAGCAACTCTGCCCGCGCTCCAGTGTTTGGCGTCGCCGGCGCTCGCTTTCCATCCTGTCCGTTAGCATGGCTTCGCAACCTACCCCTCCAGATTCACAAGGACTGGCACATCGCAAAAAACAAGCATTCTTCTCACCCGAACTGGCCGAGCTGGTTTTCCCGCCGTTTAGAGTTGGATTCTGGGCTGGTACGTTGTCCTCGCAACAGATTTGACGTGAGGGAGCTACTGACTCACATGACTGGGATAGGGACTGCCGGAGTATTGGCTGGCGTTGGAGGAGCTATTGCCAGAGACACGAATCCATTCATCAGTGGTTCTGTCACCGGGATACAATGGTTTACTCTCGGCACCACTTTCTGGTGTAGGTGTCAACCCGGCCCGACGTGGTATTCCTCGTCCACTGACAGCAGCACAGTCTCTCGGAGTTTCGCCATGCGCGCATGGGGCAATCAGGAAGTGATGAAATCATCCGATAGAGTTATAATAAGCGCAATTGCCGGAACTACTACCGGCGCCGTGTCGGGACTCTTGCGTGAGTGGCCTCCTCGGCAGTCGCCAAGCCATCGTCCTCTAACAAGCGCCAGGTGGTCCTACGAAGATTATACCAGCCATGATCATGTGGGGGTTATTAGGTGCTGGAGGGCAGATGCTCGTGCATCGTCATGAAGCCAACCAGCTGAAACCCAAAATAGAGAACGGCCCCGGGTTCTGGTCTCGTCTGAACCCGCTAAGGAAGCTTACAGATGAGGAGTATATGGACTTGATGAGGGAAAAGAAGCTTAAGCTTGACGTTGATATTTCTTTGATCGACGACCGGATCGCAGAGCTTAGGGAAATGGAGCACAAGGCGCGGGAAGCTGAGAGTGCGACCTCGAAGTAAAGTTCAGCAGAGTTGACAATTTTGGACATGAGCAGTGTATAATAGATGATTTATCGCGGGATATGAGCGCTTCTAGAAACTCCACACAAAATTTGTATGGCCACAGGTGGCTATTACATGTTTTTTATTTTATTCCCAATTCCCTTCCCGTCTTCCTGCCCTTTTTAGATAGTATTATGTAGATAGATACGGGTGGTCCTGATTGGCGTTGTGGGTGCTGCTATCAGTCCATAGACGTCACTGGGCTGCGCCTCATGTGGGCAAGCTGCAGCCATGGATACATGGCGTGGAGTTTGTGCCTACCTCCGCAGGGCAGTCAGTTTGCAGCAGCGGGGTAGCCACGTTGATGGAAAAATGGCACGAGGCTCTTTGTCGCGCTTAGGAGATAAGTATAAACAAAGGAGTTGTGCCCTTATCTATGCCAGTTAATGTTTACAAAGCAGCGAGTAAATACAATGCTGACTGGTATTTTCTCCCTGCGCCACATTGTGCCCGGGTAATTAAACCCAATTTCACAGCCCGCGCCACACGTCATCACCATAGCGGCCTGGGGCCGCTGTATCCGCCCCCAGTCTGCCGCTAATAACGCCTTTGACCTGCCCAGCTCAGCCCACCAAGCTGTCATGCAGCCACTGTAGCTTCATTCTACACGCGTCCAGTACTAACTTCAATGCCGCTGTGTCTACCCCAGCTCATCGTCTGCCTTGTCTCACCCTGCCAATACCATATCGCACAAGGCTCGCCAGCTGTGATTCTGCTTGACCTCACCATTCCCAACAAGTCTTGGGCCGCGCGCCAAAACAACAACCGCCGCCATTGGATTCTTGCCAGCTTGGCCAATGTCGCAGTCGCTGCCCACATCGAGTCAAGCGGCGCCGGGCCACTCGGGGTTATCCCCATCTTGCTGATAAAAGAGGAGACCAAGGCCATTATTCTCCTGCACCAAGCTACCCCAACACCTGGGATCAGCGTTCCTTCAACGAATTTCGTCGCTGTCCCGTCTTACCTACCTTTGCGCCGACCAACAAACCCCCCGCGGTAGCTTACGAATATTCACTTCTGCGCGGTCATCGACATCTCTGCGGCGAATCGTCCTTCGTATCCTACACGCCTTCGACTATTCCCTTCGACTATCCGCGTCCGCCTCCGTCATGGCTCGCGCCACGACTCAAGGTTGTTAAAGCGTTGGGGCGGATTGCGAACGTTCCCACGCCTAAATGTGCGTCTTCCGGACCTGGAAACTCTACTCATCAATAGGGAAACAACTGACATAGCTCATAGACGGGATTCATCAGCGTCGCCGCCCTGCGACGGCGTGGCAGCCATGGCGCTCCTAAATCCGACCTTTCTACTCGGCGTTGTCGTCCTCTTGTACCTATCCTCATTTGTCCTCTTCGCGGTCATTCGAATCCTCACCGGCATTTCCATCCAGCGAATAGGATACCTCTCTCTTCGAAGACTCGCCTACACCCCTAAGGATGGCTGTACCGTCGAGATTCGCGGCCTGGGCCTTCATATCCATCGACCAACCTTTGCGCAGCCTACGTGGCTCAGTATCGTCTTGAATGAGCTTGTTGTCACTCTAAATGTGCAGGAGCTGGAGGGAAACAAGTTCACCGAGAGTTCTGAGGAGTCTGTAACAAGCAGCGAATCCGAGGCCGCCAAGGGGCCTCCCCCCACCAAGCGCCCCTCGATGCGACGAGATGCCGATACGCCCCCGCGACGCGATCCCTGGAGACAGCTCTCAAAGATCAAAGACAGGATAAAAAGAATCCATCGCATGGTCAAATGGCTACGAATGATTGACGTTGTTGCGACCAACTCCACTATCCACGTCGTTGATGTCGGCAATGTTCAAGTTGGCAGCATCACGCTGGCAGTCGACACGCGAAACAAGAAAGTCGATCGCGCTAGATTTTTCCATCAAAAGTCCAACTACTACAAACACGGACACCAGGCGGAGTGGATTGTGACCGTCCGCAGTGTCCTCTTTACAGCGGATGGAAATGAGTCTTTGGAGATCTTGGACAATGCCCTGCTTAATGTGCATGGCTTTCTCCATCACTCTAGAGAGGGCCTACGTGACGCCACCGTGGCACTTAAACTTGGACGCGTTCACATTCCATATGACGATTTGGAGCTCTGCATCTCTCATTATCATCGATGCCGCAGGCGGGCCACCTTCTACGAACCCAAAGACTCCGTCGATATCTCCATTCGGACCCCGCGGCAACGATCAGACATTGCAGAGAAGGACGAATCTGGTGAAGAGGTCCCCAAGGTCACACCCGGATCACACGACTTCTTCAATTCTATTCTTCACGGAATCAAGGAAATACAATTCGCAGTCAGCTTCATTAGCATCAACAGGAGAGCGCATTCGGTGCAGCCCAACGCCCAGCCAGTTTTGCTCAGTGCTTCTATGAAGGAATTTGGTGTCGATCTTCACAGATTGGACCCAAAGTCACCTTCGCACAGAATGTACTTCCCTTCCACGGACGTTGCTCACGAAGGACTTGCGGCAGCCCTTTCATTATCCGTCGGCATTGACGATGGCAACGGAAGACCAGAACGGCTGCTATACATCCCCATGGCCACGACGACAATTCGTACAACTCTCCCCTCTAAAACAGTACAGCTCTCAGATGACAACCACGACAGTGTTGAGGAGAAGAATGCCAACATTTTGTTTGCCAACTCTGTCGTCACCTCACCTTCCGTTGATCTTGACCCAGCACACCTTCCGCTTCTAATTGCGTTGCTGCGGTCCAAGCCCAAACCCTCAAGAGCGAGTCAAGATTCCCGCAGCAGTCTCATGTCACGATTTTTGCCCAAGGCCAATATGAAGTTCTCGATGCATGAACCTGTCATCCGCATTAAACTCAAGACACTCGAGAAAACCGACGATCCTGATGACTTTGACCTCATTATATCGTCCATATCATCCATCTCTCTTGACGTTGAGTCGTCTCACTCTCCGCTTGAGGACATGCATTATTCTTTGGATGGTGCTATGCGAATTCAATCGCATCAACTATATTACCATACACATTCCGGAGAAAGGTTCAATCTTATTACCACAGAGGCCACGGAACTTAAAGTACACCTTGCAGCTAATCCTGACGTATCCGTTGAAATCAACGGCGTCATACAATCACTTGCCATCAGCATGGTTCGACCGGAAATTACTGACGGCCTGCATCAAATCATTCGCCAACTTCGCATGGACGTTGAGCCTGAAAAGCGAACTACTCCCCAAAGCGTCAAGCACAGGAATGTGCTACGCCGAGCCCCAGACTGGCTCCTCCGCTGCCATCTCGAAGCGAAAGATTTCAATTTTGAAGTTGCTGGTATTGATGAAGACATCTCCGATGACACT
The DNA here is from genome assembly GCA_028828415.1 of Cordyceps cateniannulata. Lineage (NCBI taxonomy): Eukaryota > Fungi > Ascomycota > Sordariomycetes > Hypocreales > Cordycipitaceae > Cordyceps > Cordyceps cateniannulata. The sequence continues at coordinate 739,717 of JAPHMX010000002.1, forward strand.
CGCGGCGTATCCTTGCATCTCGATACCATCGCCGCAGAGTACCGCGCTCACCGTTTAGATGGATTGCATCGCCGTTTGCCTAGGAGAAGAACTCACAGTCGATCCATTACCCAGTCTGATTCCGACATCACACCATCCTCGTCGCCACGCACTAGACGTAAGGGTCAAACACACGGCGACGGACGAAGGTTATCTTTCAACATCAAAGGACTGGAGGCACAGATTATGGAAGGCATTGACCGGCTGGAAGTCGAGCCTTTTGTCAATATCCCTCGTCTGGAAGTACTGCTTTCCACTACGAGCGATAGCCACGGCCCTATGTTTAACGTGCAGGTGTCAGTTCGGACAATCATGATGCAATATTCGCTGTTCCGTCATTATTCGGTTGGTGTTGCTGGATTGACTCTGAGAAAGGCTTTCATGAGATCCGGACGAGAAGCACCACGGGCTCATGAGCCATCACACTTCCGAGCGAATCGCCTGGCTCCACCTAGCCGCTTGGGCGTAGACCCGTCGACCACAACCCCAGAATTGGTCATCTTGGACGTCAAGGCTGCTCTGGTGCAGCTGAAAGCAGAGATGCCCCATGATCCTCTGATTATGCTGCGCGTGTATGGCCTGGAGGCTGGACGACACAGGTGGTCAACCCCGTATATGACGTCAACCCTCATCCGCCTCTATGTTCAACCTCCGAGAATGCGAAATGTCTGGGCTCGCATGGTTGGCATCAAAGCAGGTCGTCTTGACTTGCGGGAAACTCGACACAAGACTGCGAACGGTCCCGCTGTCGAAGAGCGGCTTATTGACATCTCCACGGAGGCAATTCGAATTGCGGTGCCACACGAAGTAATTGTCGCTCGCATCAGTGACAACATCGTCAATGTTGTCAAATCAGTCCAACAACTTCACCATCGCTTCAAGACTGGGACCAATGAATACATTCTCGAGAAGAAACCAGAGGCGCCGAAACGTGTGCCAAAGATTGCTGTGCGCTCGCGCAACTTTCTGTTCGAGATTGAAGATGGAGCTTTTGAATGGAAGTTGGGCATGATCTACCGCGCTGGCCGCCAGGAGCAAGTGCAGCGCATAGCTCGCGAGGAAGCTTTTAACCTGAAAATCAAGAAGGTGCAGGAGGAAGAAGCACGGCGAGGTGGTAGCAAACTCCGGTCTCGATCAACATTCGCACGTGGCCGAGTTGACAACAGCTCCTCAACATCTTGGTTCCGAAATCGCAGTGCAGACCCTTATGGCCATGATCGTAGGACACGCTCCCCGCGTCGGGGCGGTTTACCTACTTATGATCCGGAAGGCGGTAACCGAACTGTCAATGGCGACGCAAAGGTCAGCGAATCTGATGCTCGCGCTCACTTGGACATGTTCAATGCCCAGTCATGGAAGAAGCGAATCGATCAAGCATGTCGCATGTCTCAAGATAGTATTCGCGAGCTTCGAGAAGCATTCTGGGGACCCAACCACCTCCCTGACGACATTCAAGAAACCGAGAATATTTTGGAAGTACCTCCACGCCCGGCCCTGATGTCGACAATGATCTCTGACTTGCACGTCGTCGTCGACAAGCCAACGTTTGCTATGAAGGATCTTCCGGAGTTTCTTTACAAGGTCGGCAAGGGCATGCCTCGTGACATGAAATACGGTCTTTTAGTGCCAATGCATATTGCAATTAATATGAATGAGGCTAGAGTGACCTTGCGAGACTATCCCTTGCCGGTGTTGCACATCCCGTGTCTCAAGTCTGGTCAGTCCTCGAGACAACCATCTGTTTCCCTCAAGACAAATTTTGTTCTTGCAGAAGAATTTCGTGGCATCGAATCGACAAGACGGGTCCGTGTCAATGTTGTGCCACCAAAGAGCAGTGATCCTACCGCTTCTAATGAGGGCAGCTTTGCGATCGAAGTCCGACGGACAATGGGACCAGTCAAGTCCTTCACGGATGTCTCGATGGATATTAATACAGCTTTACCTACCCGAATTACCTGGAGCCCATGCTATCAGCCTGCTATTCAAGACATGATGATGGCTATTGAATCGTTTACCAAGCCTCCAATTGACCCATCTGAGAGGGTTGGTTTCTGGGACAAACTGAGACTCAATTTTCATTCTCGAATCCACGTAGCTTGGAAAGGTGACGGCGATGTTCACCTGGCGCTGAAGGGAACTCGTGACCCTTATCAAGTTACTGGCAATGGTGCTGGGTTCCTCATGTGCTGGCGCAACGAAGTTCGCTGGAATATTAATGCAGACGACAACCCGAAGCAGTTTATGACTGTAGACAGTGGAGAGTACGTGCTGGCTGTGCCTGATTACAGCCACCAAGTACGTGAATCGGCCAGAAGACGGATAGAGGATGGCAATCCTCTGGCCGAGGACAATTTACGGCAGGCCACAGCGTTCAAGAAAGTGATTATGAAGCTTTCCGGCAAGGTCCAGTGGCTAGCTGGTCTTGTTTTTGAGAAGGAGATCGAGAGTGGACACCGCAGCTTCGACTTTATTCCGCACTACAATGTTGTTCTGAAGAACCCTCATTTTGCTCACAGCGATGGAAGTCTTCCCTATGACGCTTTCCGCGGCTTCAGGAGTCGCCATATACACCTCTCCATTGCCGTGCGTGCCCCTGTCGACCGCGAATGGATGTCCTCGAATCCAGTGCCATCACGAAGCTACAACACCATTCATCTATCGCCACGTTTTTTCACACACTTCTTCACCTGGTGGGGTCTCTTCAGTCAGCCCATGTCTCTTCCCATTCGACAAGGTAATCTCTTCCCTGGTCGAGAGAAAAGCAGCAAAAAGTTTGGCAGACATTTGGCTACAGTCAAGTATAGCATCTTGCTTGCGCCGCTGTTCTTGAGCCACATATACAAGCATAAAGATGCAGAAGACTACTCACAGAATGAGGCTGTTTCCGCTACAGGTTTAAAGGTCCGTTTTGACAGTTTTATGCTTGATCTACATCAGCGCCGAGAAGAATTCAACACTTTAGCAAAGACAAAGAACTCTCCTAGCAGGACGTCCGGAATAAAAATTCACGCTGGTCACCTTGATCTCGCAGCTGCCGACATTCGCGCTGTATCAGCAAGCTTGAAGGGCACAACGACTGAAGCGATCAAGAAGGGCTCCATCTCATCTCTGATTACGGACCAGGATGATAAGCCCGATTTGTCGCACTTCACCATCCCTGACGATGACTTGAGTTGGATCGATATGGATGACTTTGTTGAATTAGACTGGATCTTGCCAACCGAGGCGCATCCTGACACAAAAATTCTCCCACTGGCATATGCCCCTAGATTCACATACTTTCGCCAGACGGATATCGGGGGAGTCATATCAGGCGACCCGACCCGAACAAGCCCATTTGGAAACGAGCCAACTCACTTTTGCCTGCTAAGCCAGGAAGACGACAACAAAAAGGTCCAGATGGAGCTGATCCAGGAGCGGCTTGACCAGTTGGAAATTCAAATGCTGTCCCATTCGCGTAATGTTGGCGAGGCTGAATTGAAGCTCGTGCAAGCCTCAACCAAGGACAGCAGCCTTCTAGACGACCTTGATGCCCTGAAACGACACACCAGCGTCCTCAAAGACAAGAAAGCATTTTTGGAGAACATGCTGGAGCAAGTCAGGACCAAGATTCGGTGCGGCAGTAATCACATATTCCCTTCATCTGCAGCTCGTGACTCGTCACCGGATGGCTCCAGCAGCGAAGAGCAAGTCATGGATATACCGCCCACCTCTCATTTCGAGAGTGAATTCAACAATCGGTTTGTCATTCACAATATGCAGCTCAAGTGGAACAACTTGCTTCGAAATATTGTGTTGCGCTACATTCACCAAAACAGTCAGAGACGAGGCTTTGTTTACTACCTCTCGCGACGTGCAATCAAGTTCATTCTGGATATGGTGGATGAGCAGAACAAGACGAAGACCACACAGCCTGCAAAGTCGCAGGCTACGCCAGCTGCTAGCTCCGCTACAGATACACCCAACACCGGAAAGAAAGCTCCCCAGGATTTGGAGGACCGCATTCGAAGCATCTTGGAAGATGGAAGACGATTTTCTACTACTTCCCATTTTCTCCCGAATGAAGATGGGTCTATCAGCGGCACCATCGAAGATCTCGAGTGTGGTATTTCCAAGGACTTTAGCCCGCAGAACAGCTACCATGTGCGGCTTATCGCGCCTCAGATTCAGCTGCAGAGTGAGAAGAACAAGAAGCACGTAGTTCTCATCACTGCAAAGGGCATGGAGCTCAAAGTTGTTGAAATCATGGACAAGGATCGCATCTCTGATACTGTCAGCGGCTTGGTTCAACGCCGATTCCTCGTCAATATGGACAGCACTCAATTCTTTGTCACTCACCAAAAGTGGTTCCAGACTCACTTGGTGTCTATGTATGCTGGAAGCAGATATGGCACACCCGGGGGCTCAGCTTGGCCGCCATGGGTCCCCATGGAAATCATGTTCGATTTCCAAGCGGACCCCTTTGGCTTCAAGCGTGTTGTCCAGAAGACATCCGCAATGCTTCGATTTGATAAATACAACACGCTTCGGTTGAAGTATAACGCCGAGGTCAGCACGGAAGAGAATGGTGATTCGGACGAGCAAGTTACGGAGTCCCGGACAGACAACCTTTGGGTTGAATTCCCTCAAGTCCGGGCCCTGTGCAACTCTTCACAATACTATGCGATGTACGTTATTGTGCTCGACTTGCTCATGTACAGCGAACCACTTGAAAAGACAAGAAGTGAGCGACTGGAAAAGATCATGCTGGCATCCGACTTTAGCGATCTCAGCGGGGCACCTGCAATGGTGATGAAATTGCAAGAGAGGATCAAGCAGCTGGAAGAAATTAAGATGCACTTCCAAGTGTACTCCAAGTACTTGGACAAACGAGGCTGGGAAGAGCGCCTGTACTTGGAGCGTGATTTGGCCGCTTGTGAGGACGAGTTGTTCTTCCTGATGAAGGCAATCACAACGTCGCAGCGCAAGTACGATGTGAATGCGGAGTCAACGCCGTTGGTCAAGTGGAGCATTGCAGCTCGTGAAATTGTGTGGCATCTCATCCAGAATACCAGTGATCCGCTGGTGGAGATGCAGCTCAAGGACGTCGAGTATGACCGCACTGACAACTCGGACGGTTCTCATATGAACCTCATTCGTGTCAAGAAGATTCTTGGCTTGAACCTACTCAAGGACGCAACGTATCCAGAGATTATCGCGCCGTATGTTGATGGCGAGAAGGTCAAAAACAAAGATGTTGACAACAAGGACATGATTCGTGTGTACTGGCACATGCTCGAGGCGATTGCGGGTATCCCGGTGATGGATAGGTTTGAAGTGAATCTGCACCCAATGAAGGTTCAGCTGGAGCGCGAAGCCGGGCAACGCCTCTTTGAGTACATTTTCCCTGGTATGGACGGTGACAAGTCCTCTGGAGGCAAACATGACACCCCGGCTATAATTAAGACGGAGGCCGACGATGACGATACCGAGTCGCTTGCAAGCTCAACAAGCAGGCTAGGAACACCTGGTGGATTGACTGCGGATAAGGAATCCAACTTTTCAACGCGCCCTGGGTCCTTGGAGCTGCGACTGCGTCCCACGCTTTCTTCTCTCGGACCAGAGCAAGACCCAAGCCCTAACAAGGCGATGAGTATTCACTCTACCGAGAGCCAGAGCGGATTCCGCCTGTTCCGGTCCAGCGGTACCGGCAAGACACTTGTGAAGAAGTCTTCGCATGATTCACTAAGAGCTGGGCGTCCTGGTGCGCTGGGTCGAACCTCAACAGGCTTCTCCACCAAGGACAGCCGAGAGTCGGAAACCAAAAAGGCTTCGCGTTTCAACAAGAGCAAGAAGACGGAGGAGAAGCAGTCTGACGATCTCACCAAGATGATGGATCGCGCCAGCAACTACATGACTTTTGCGCACATCAAGATGCCGTCGGTTGTGCTATGCCTGAGCTACAAAGGCAAAGATCAACGCAACTTTGAAGACGTCCATGACTTTGTGTTCCGACTTCCGACCATAGAATGGCAAAACAAGACTTGGTCGAACCTTGACCTGGCCCTCGCGCTCAAGAAGGCGGTTATGAAGGCTCTCATCTCGCACACGGGCGCCATCATCGGCAACAAGTTTTCGAAGCACCGGCCCAACGCTGAGCAGAGAAGCAAGCTTCGCGAGATGGCAAACAGCTCGGTCCTGATTGCTCCTCTTAACACGAGCGGAGCAGCCTCGACCTACGCTGGAAGCATCAACGACAGCGACGACTCTTCCAGCCTGTACGGTGCGTCTCCAGTAGACTACTCACGATCGCCGCCGCAGTCGCGGGGCAGCGCGCATGGTAACGTGATGCCGTTCCCACGCTCGGAAAGCCGCAGCAGTAGCATCAGCGGCGTCAGCCACACGAATAGTGGCTCTGGGCAGGCGGGTGGAGGAAACGTACCTGCGTTCCTGACCATGACGCCGCCGACGCCGGTGGATGGAAAGAATACAGAAGCTGGCGGGTTCGGGCTTGGAATTGAGTACCTTCGCCCGTCTTCCAGCGGCGGCGTGGCAGGCTCGTCGCACCGTCGGCTGCTTAGGAACATTCCGTCGGGCGACAGTCGGCCAGCCACGAGCGCGAGCAACATGAGCAGCACCGGCCACGCGGAGAGCTCGTCGCACTCGAGCGAGGGACGTCGTAAGAGCGGCGGCGGCGGCTTCAAGGGCAAGATCAGTCTGTTTGGACGCAAGAGCCACAGGGAGAGCTCGGGCAAGACGGAGGACGACGAGTCGGCCGACGAGGAGAAGAGCCTACGGGGCAAGCGGTTGAGTTGGGCACAGGGTCGAACCAAGACGGGCTAATTTAGGTCAGAAAGTGTATGTCTTTGGTGGTAGGATGCAGATTAATGGCGGGCTTGGACATGAAAAGTTGGACGGCGGAGGTTTGGTTGATTTGGCGTTGTGGGCATATACAAGTGCCATGCACGCAGGCATGGATATCTTTTGTGATGTATTTTTTTTATTGTTAGAAACTTTGGGCGGCTACCCAGAGAGGGTACTGATTGTTTTGTTGCGTTTTTTTTTCTGGTTTAGCATACATTCGTTGTTACTTTTTCTTCTCTTGTCGTTTTCACTTCCTCCTGTGGTACTGCGCCATGGCCCAAGGCCTCTGGTGTCGGGAACACGAATACACATTTTATTCAAGTCATACAGTCCAATCATTAAAAGTATCCCCCTCTTTCCATGTTGTAGTACAGATGGTTGATTCGTTATCATGTTACAAGACTTGAATGGGCAAGTTTGCCATCACTCAGCAACAACATCCCATGGCCCTTCAAACAAGACCTTGTACTTGTTCTGCAGCATGCCCTTATCATCAAACGAAACACCCTCCGTCTTGAGCAGATCCAGCTTCCTCTGCACATTCAGCCCCGACGGGGGATACGTCTTTGCCACCACAGCGCCAGCCTTGGCCGCCCTGCTCTGCGACGCCTTCCCGGCGACGCCGCCACCGCCCGCCGCGCCCTTGAACGAGGCGCGCTCGACGACCTCGCCGTCGTAGCCGTTGACGTAGCCGGTGCCGGCGACGCAGCGGTGGCAGGGCACGCGCGGCGCAAAGGGGTTGTTGCGGAGGGCGTTGCCGACGGCGCGCGGGGATGTGCGCAGCGCGCGGGCGATGGCGCCGTAGGTGGTGACGCGGCCGGAGGGCACTTGCGCGAGGAGGCCGAAGACGCGGCGCTGGAAGGGGGTGAGGACAGCGGCTTCGTCGGTGGTGATGCCGAGGGGGGTTGTAGTGGTGGTGGTGGTGGTGGTGAGGATGGTGCCTTTGGGGTTGGCGGGCGTGTACATGGTGACGCGGGTGGGCATGGTGATGTGTTGGAAGTGGGTAGATGTCACTTGATGAGGTGGAAAAGAAGAAGACGATGTGGTAAAATATAGATGCGTGTGGAATTATATAAAAGTGCAAGGGAAAGGGAAAGACTCAGACGGTGAAGCGCGTTATGCACGGTTGCTTTGGAAGTCGCCTGGAGACGCGCTGTGAGTGGATTTCTCAGCGTGAATTTGCCGTGGTTTTGGTGTTGCTTTCAATGTTGAGATAACCTCAGCCATCTTACTAGCGAGGTATCAACCAAGACCAGCGTGGAATACTCCAAACAATATTTAATTCATGATCTCTGCTAGTTCCTAGAAACGTTTATCTACAGGTTCTTTTTCGCCTGCTCTTCCAAATCAGCAATAAGCCTTTCTGCTTCGGCGTCCTTGTCTTCAGCAAGTGTGTCGAAGAGAGCCGTGGCTAGGTTAGCATGCGTGCCTCTCGCCTGTCTCTTGACCCATTCCCGCAAGCCGGTATTCTTGGCCTGCGAATTCACTTGCAGAACAATCTGCACATTGCCGCCCGGCGAAACTGCGGTTAGACAGCGAAGTCGGCAGGCTATTATGTCGCCCATCTCTGTCCACTTTTGATTCAGTGAGCACTTCACCTTGAAATGGACTGAATACATTGCAGAATTACTTCAACTCGGCCAGGCTGACATTTTGCATCATGCTTCGTTTCTGGCGGCAATTGAAACTCCCGCGGCCACCAGTTCTTTTTTTACGACATGGTCGCATCTCTGGGCGAGATATATCCAGCATGGGAGACGATGACCTATTGGATTCGAGGCGCAACCCCCAAGGATAGTAGCCCTGTCCCCCCCCCCCGGGGAAACTTTGGCGCTTCTAGAGACTATTCATGCTGATTTTGCGCTACAGACCATGACTTTCTTTCTTACACTGGTGGGAGATGGCTCCATCGCGACACTCTTCAACGAACATCTCGTCATATTCAATTTGACTTCTCAGCGCTCTCTGCACAAGCAATTCGTGCCTGTCCAGGGGCGAGTAAAGTTGTGCAGCATGAAAAGCGAGAAGGTGGCTTCAACAGAGTCTTTCTTTTGACAATGAACAATGTTCATTGCGTCGTGGCAAGATTACCGACCAGTATTACTGGCCCACCAAGGTTGACAACCAACTCGGAGGTCGCAACAATGACATATCGTAAGCCTTACCTGCAGCGTTGACTCTTTACTATTCGGCCTTTTGCTCACTAGCCTTTGATTTGTTCCACACAGTACAAAACAAAGCGGGCCTTCCAATACCAAAGATCCTGGACTGGAATGATGATGCTTCAAACCCAGTTGGCGCTGAGTATATCATCCAGGAACATGTCACGGGCGTACAGCTACCCGAGGTCTGGCCTACAATGGATTCAAGACAACATATGCTGTGTACAAAGGCGCTTTCTCTAGCCATGAAAAAGATGGCATCACTGAATTTTCCAGCCTACGGCAGTCTGTACTTTTCGGATGCGCCAATCGAGCCAAACCTGAAGACTCCCTTGGATCAGAGCTTCTGTATTGGACCGAACTGCAGTTCGGTCTTCTGGAACCGAAATCCAGGCGAGCTCGAGCTCTACGGCGGCCCCAGTCCCAACTGCGGTCCATGTGAGTTCGCCATACTCTAGTCTGACCCCTTAACAGTGCTGACACGAGATGGGGGAGTTTGCAGGGAAAGATCTTACAAGCTATTGCCAGGGCTTAATAGAGACTGGCCTTTCGCGTTTACCCAAAACAGCCGCCGCCCGCGAGCCGCCCCCTCACCAAGGATCCGTTCAAGACCACGTGCATCTAGTAAAGGCCGGCCAGCAAGTGATGCACAAGTTGATTCAAGATGCGCGCGTACAAGGCGCCGCTGCTCCAACTCTGCTTCATCCAGATTACCATATGCGAAATATTTTTGTTTCGGCTGATGATCCAACTCTGATTAGTGGGCTGATTGACTGGCAGTCAACAAGCATTGAACCTGCCTTCATTTACGCCAACGAGACGCTTGACTTTGCTGCACCTCCTGAAGAACTGGACGAAGAAATGCCCGAGACCGGAGACTTGGAGGGAAAGTCGCCTGAGATCCGGGAGCGAGAGCGGAAAGATGCATTGATTTGTTACCAAACATACGACGTCTACATGAAGGGACTCATTCCCAAGGTCCGTGATGCCAGAGTACTGGACTCATCTTTGTTCCGAGTCTTCCAATACTGTCACACGTCGTGGAGAGACAGTGCGGCAGCGCTTCGTCAAGAACTCATCGAACTTTCAGCGCGCTGGATAGAAACAGCTAGAGAATCCGAGCCTGACGATGAGGGTATGACGGTGGAAAAAGCGGACAAGCTGTGGCCATTCGACGCAAGATGAAAAAAAAAAAAAAAAAAAAAAAGGGTGAAGGCGCTTAATTAGTAAGGAGCCAGTGTGATGGAGGCTATCGCAGTTTACACACTTTATAGACTTTGTGAGCAAGTGCGTGTTGGTCACCCAGCCTAACCACGCCCCATTACTGAGTTAGCAGCACTGATGACGTTTAGACCCCTAGAGGGAAACCTAACAAGCAAAAAAAAAAAAATTGATAAAAGTATGTAGCTGTCCTCAGTTATTAAATTAGATTTTCATAGATTTTTTACTTTATCCCCAGACATGTCAACATGCATTTCATCACAGGTACGCTCATCTCCGTCCTCACCGACCAGCCGTGATTATGATCCATTTACACTACTCTAATTAGCCATCATCGTCTCCCTCTTTTCGTGTGCGCCAGTCCTGGCACAACCGCAAGGCCTCACCGTCCGTTCGATCCTCGAATCGCCCTACGTCTTTGTCTGCGACGACAACAATCTCGCAAACATGTGCCTCAACAACCCCTACAACTTCACCTGCACATTCGAGGGCTTCAGGCAGTCATCCCTGCCAATAGATGTGTGCAGAGACAAGACGAAATGCAGCTGTGAGTTGAAGTCGCCGGCCATGGGTGCATGAGGTTTCATATTGGTATTTACTGGGCGACCTCCCGGGTAAGGCGCGAGTGACGAGGTTGCTCAAATCCGGTCTTGTTTGGCTACCACAGTACACGGAGACTAGAAAATAGACGGATTTACAAGATGGCTAGGTCATTGTTATTAGTGACATGTGAGCATGGCGACTAAGCAATGCCCAAGATTGACAGAACGCAGTTGATTGTCCCACCAATGCCCTCACCAGCGACAAACCCAGCAGCAACTCCAAACGCATACATCTCAAACCTCTTGACGCTCTTCATACGCCACACTGCCGCCACCAGACCACCAATCATCATCGTCGTCGCCGTCTGCGGATTCGGCAGCGTAAACGCCAGCCCAAAGATCATCATGTTGGGCCAGTACGGCTTCGTCCACGCATAGCCCGTGCCGCCGCAGACCACGTGCTTGGCCACCACCAGCACGCTGGAAATCGCTGCCAACAAGATTGAAAAGTAGATGCTGGAAGGCGGGATCGATGGGTCCGGGGTGCTGGCGACGACGGCGACGGCCCGCCAGGCAGCGACGGTGGGCGCGGGGAACTCACAGGTACCAGCTTCGCTGGAGATGATGCACGGGTAGGCCGTGGCGAAGAGCAGGAAGATGGCAGGCGCGACGAGGGATGCGACGAGGGTGCCGATGAGTTGCGCGGCGTATTGGAGGTGCGCGGGGGTGCTGAGTAGGTAGCCGACGCGAAAGTCGCCCATCAGATCTTGCAACAAGTTAGTGAATTGAAGGTAAAGATCCAGTCAGTATGGAAACTTGCCGCATCCTTGACAGGCACCGATGTTGGTGAGGCTGGCGCCGACCAGGTTGAGTCGTTGGGCCGCCTCGACGGATGCTCCGGAAGCTCGCGTGATGGTGCCGAGGGCGATTTGTGAGACTTTGGAAATGGCGTTGATGGGAGTCGTGTCTACGGTCGTTAGTGGGAAGGTTCATCGTGAAGTCTTGGATGGACAAAACGTACCAGTTGCTCCCGTGGCCTGAATGGCAATCAGGGACATGGACAGCGCGAGTACCAAGGCCAAGACTGCTTCGAGGAGCGGCATGTTGAACTGAAAATACAGAATAACAAGGGCCGCAACTATGACCACGATGAGGCCGGGGAGCCACATCCACAGTTCAATGTCGGGTTTGGGAGATGCTTTCTCATTCAGTTGGTCTGGCTCCTGGTCGACGACTGTGTACTCAAACTCGTCCTTGCTGGACCTACGCAAAAGACCCAGCATGGCAGTTGAGACGAGTTTCCAAATTTTACTCGATTGACAGAGAAGTTCTGCCATGTATATTAGCGACTATTTACTGCCGTGATCTGTGGACACTATACCTAAAAATGCGACAGCAAGTGTACATGCCACACCCGGCCACAGCAACCAGTAGCGAGGGCTAGGATACTCTGCGCTCGAGAAAGTGTTGGACATGACCGTGTAAGAGACGAGTCCTGGTAGATCAGCGGCAGTGCTGTTGCTGGATGGTTCGCCGAATGCCAGGTTGACCAACACGAGGTACGGTCCCAAGATGCCCCTGCGGCCAGGTTAGATGCCATGTAGCTTCATTAACCGAGCTCGTGATAAGCAAGCACATACCAAGCAAAGACAGCACCGGCAAAAAAGGAGCAGGCAACGCCAAAGTCGACGAGAAATCCGGAACCAATCATGGCCGGCGACCACTCCAGCACCCAACCCCAGCTCTCGGCAGCAACGACAAACTTGGTGATGGACGTCGAGAGCCGCGCTTTCGCAATCCAGGCAAATACGTGCCAGTTCTTTCAAAGGTCAGATAGTATGCATGAGGAACGAAATCTGTGTTGATGCCTACCCAAAGGACGTTTGGCAGAAAGATGGAGGCTACTCGCAGCACCATGGCCGACACAAAAGCGACGACTGTCCACTTCATCTTTTCGCGGGCCAGCTTCTCCCCGCCGGCCGCCGAGTGCATGCTACGGATCGTGGCTGCTGTGGCAAAGGACGACGGGAAGACGAGGTTCAAGTCGCGGGCTGCCTTTTCAATGAAGAATTTGCGCACTGCCGAGGTGAGAGTTGATACTAGACAGAAGGGGAGGAAGCCACTTACGAGGGACGATGGAGAGAAGGCCAAAGTAGCCGCCAATTGTCGTGAGGATGACGAGACGCACAAAGTCCCGCGCGGGCGTGGTGAGCAGGTTCAGCTGGTAGAGCGCCGGGATGCCCGAGATGAAGACGTTGGACATGCCGCCCGACGCCGTCGCCATGGTCTGCGCAATGTTGTTCTCGTGCGGACCAAACGAGGACGACGCGCGTTTCAGCACGGCAAAGCTGACAATTGCCTACATTACAACATCAGAATGGCATTTCAACAAGACGTAGAGGGGGGGAAATGGGGCCGCACGCCGAGGACGTTGGCGGACGTGGTCCAGCCGGCGCGGAGGCCAATGTAGATGTTGGACGCATTGACGAGGACGCCGCACAGGATTCCGACGACGGAGGCGCGGATGGTGATGATTTGGCTCCTGCAGGCCGGTACGTCACTAAACGGAAGAAAAGTATCCAGGGATGTAGAGGTGTCGGCGGCGGCAGCGACGGCGAGGGCTTCGACGCGAGTCTCGTCGCTGTCTGTGCTGGACGTCTCTCTATGGGCAGGCATTTTTCTGTCAGGGGGTCTGGATTGGCAACGAAATTCTCAATAACGAATAAAGTAAAGGAACGTGAAGAGTCCGCGGCAAGGCTACGGAGTGAGTACCTACCTGGTGAATGCTGCCTCAGCTCGGCGGTGCTTGTGTGGCATTGCTCGGCTGCAGCTGGTGTCACGGTACTTTTCCGGCTGCGATTATATGATCGTCTCTACTGTCACTAATGTACACTGCATATGAAGGCTTGTGAGTGCATAAAGTGCGCAATTCCTTTGTCGTTGCTGTCTCTCCAGCGCTTTTCACATTACAATTTCCGGCACAGATTAAATTGAAATGGAGAATAGTAGCATGAAGAAATTTGACATTGTGCGCATTATTTAAAAGCTGACTGCAAAACTAGTAGAACCTGCACAATTAATTGTAGTAATGCTGCACAATTAATGGTGCAGTTCTTTGTCAATCGCACCAATCCGGTCTCCCTCGCCATCTGGATACACGATACCTAGAAGAAGAGCAATATTAGTAAAAAGCTGATTTATCCAATCCTGCTCATAAAACTTACCCTTTGTCGGATGGACCAACCATCCCGGCTTGAACATGTCTACCGCCCGTTCCTGGCTCCAGGCGAACAGCTTGTCCCAGTTGACGCACTGATGCGACGTCGAGTTGACTACAGGCAAGCGGGTGTCTTGCCTCCAGATGTAAGTAATCAACCCAATATCTCCATGGCACATGGCCGACTGCCGTAAAAAGTCGAGACAGTGCTCTGTTCAAGAAATCTCCATTAGTCACTGGTCTCCTCGAGGGCTGCCAGCACTGGCAACTCACCATTGTGTAGTCTGTTCAGTTTCATCTGGTGCTTGGTAAAGTCTGAAAAGTAATACTCTGGATACATGAACTGGTGCAGTCGCTTTATGCAGTGCAGTTCGTGAAAGACATTGAGCGTGCCAATGTAGTCGCTGCTTCCCGGCACGCCGACGCCAATCTTTTCACGGCCGTGATGCTTGAAGTATTCGGCTTCTATTCGCACATTTTGACCTGCAATACCTGTATTAGCTACCATTTCTTCGTAACAATATGTACGGAGCATACTGTTGAGCAAGTCATGCCAAGCTTTATCCAGCTCAGCGGATGGCGGGCCAGAGTAAATACTCCGGTCTGTAATGCGATCTTCGAGAGTAAATTTTGTGTCACTCCACTCGATGATATTCGCCGCCGGCGCTACTATAAGCTTTAGCATAATAATTCTTCCATTCGCGTATTGTTACTTGCAGTATGCAATTCCGTGTCCAGAGCAAGTCGTCCGATTGCCCACAGCCACCAGGCCGAGAACGAGCAGATACAAACATAGCAAAGCACCCTGGAAGATGAGAAATGTTGGATCTCGCCAAATCGACGTAGGGGCTGCTTTCCGTGATTCTGGCGAGCCTTTTTCCAGCAAGCCCTCACTTGAATCTCGCTCGTCGCCATCCTCACCGGGCAACTGGCGAAATTCTGCCTGTTTGGTGCGCTTGATCTTGGACCAGCTAAATTGCTTTGCGTACTGAAACGTGGCCGCCATTTTGCAGTACAACTCTCTCACGACGATAGAGGGGAAAAAATGAATTAGGAAGGGTGTAAGCTACAAGTAAAGCCAACTCGACATAGCTTAGACAGAGGGTCGACATGGAATTGATGGCGCACCAGCACTGGACACTAGGAATGAATAAGTACACACGTTAATTTGAAGTTCCCGACACAGCCATAGTCTCGAGAGGTCATGGCGTGCTCCTATGAACTGGAGGGGGCGTGTTGTTGACTGCCGTGACCGTCACGGTGACTGTGCATATGTCATCGCCCGGGCACCAATCACAAGTTTGCATTGCCGACAAGTCGTCCGCATTAGGGCATGGCTACAGATTGTGCAGATCAAGGAGATTATCGCATATTGAGCGAGCTCAAGAGTTTAGCACAGAAATCTGCTTACTGTGTGAAGCCGGCGTTGCGTTGCAGTCACTGTCTCTCTAGGGTACGCACAAGTTGTAGTTGGATTATCTGAAGTCTGGATGAAGTCTAAAGCCACGGCGGTATATACCATGGCCGGAGCGGTTCTTCCGGGGCAGGCTCATGAAGAACCGGACCAGTCGGAGTTGGGTCCTTCATAACCGGCTCCTCGGGAATCGGCTTGCTTTGAACCGGTTCCGTTGGGAGCGGATCTTTAGGAGCATCACCATGCTCCCCTGTCGCCAACTCTAACAATTTTGGAAACCACTAGTAGACAGAATTAGCAACCGCTTCACACAGAGCAGCCTGAAAGTCTCGTAGAATTCACATACCGGTGTTCCAAACCCGCTGGCCATGTCCCAGCCCTCCGTCGCCGGGAACCCGCTCGTATTACATCCTCTTGTGCTTCCATTCACCACATCCACGAACCCTCCTCCCGGGCCTCCGACCGAGTATATCCACGGATTCAAGAACCCCAGCGGCTGCCTGCCCCTCGCCAGCCGCGCGTCATTCAGCAGCGCCACCACCGCCGCGAATATCGGCGCCGACGCGCTCGTCCCGTCCACAATCTTGGTCGCCCCGTTCCACACCGACACGATGCGGTACCCCATGGCCGCGACATCCGGGTACGCCCTCCCACTCGCATTGTACAGCCCTGCGTGCAAGCCGCCTAGACCTGCCAAGTACCGCGAGACGGCGGCGTCTTGGTACGCGGGCCGCGGAAAGTACTCGCTGAAGCCGCCGCCGCTGACAAAGTGGTTGTCGTCGTTGTACCCGACGACCTGCGGGTCAAGGCCGCGCGTGGCGGCCACGGAGGTGACGTACGGGCAGCCGTCGGGGAAGCGCGCAGCGAAGCGCGTCCGGTTGCGGCGGTCGTGGCATTGGGCCGGGCTGCCGACGCCCCAGTCGCCGGAGCCAAAGATGACGCTGACGCCGCGGGCGCCGAGCTGCGCGAAGCCGCTGCAAACGCGGCGCGCGTACGACGTCGGCACGGTGTACTCGGTGTCGGCGTATGATATGCTCAGCACCGTCGGGAGGTCCTCGTCGCGTTGCGTGAGCAGCCAGTTAATCATGACCAGAAACGGCTCGTTGTCGTTGACCGGCGCCGACTGCGCGTCCGGCACGAATGGCACTGGCTCCTCCGTGCCCGTCGTATAAGTCACCAGCGGCGTCGGGTGGCCAATGCCCAGCAGCGCCTGCGTGTCCAGCCCGCCCTCCCGGCCCTCGCCGTCTGCAATCTGCTCCGGCGTCGAGGCTGACTGCCGGTTCACGCCGTCTGCGATCTCGACAATGCCAAAGTCGTCGGCGGCTGCCGCAGCATCCGGTCGGTAGGTCGCGAGGAAGCGCCGTGCGTCGGTGCGGTTGTTAAACTCGCCGGAAAAGTTGCACAGCGCCATCTTGTTCTTCTTGGTTGCCCGGGCCGTGTAGGTGAGGGTCCCGTAGAGAACGCGCAGGCACAGGGGCGTGATGGCGGTGATGTTGCACGCTTGCTCCGGGGTCAGGTCCAGCGGCGGGTGGGCAACGTCGATGCCGTTGAGGATCGCGAGGCCGTCAGGGACGTCCTGCGCGTAGTCATTCAAGGATCCCGTCGGCCGCTTGAGAGGGTTCGGCTCGGTGTCATTTCGAGCGCGAATGTTGAAGAAGGCGTTGGTGGGATGGATTGTGTCGATGATGCCATGGATATCAGAGGGCAGAGACCACTGCTCGGCCCGGACAACTTCCGCTCCGTCGCGCCGGTAGACGTGATACTCCGTCTTGAGGAGCGACTCGGCCCGCGCTACTGTGACATTGGGTATGCTGATCCAGTCCTTGGCCGGGCTATAATGTATTTGGTCCTGACCAATACCGTGGAATCCTAGCCACGCGTGAAGCTTTGCTATCGCGTCATCTGTAGGTGCGACGAATGCGTTTACCTGCTCGGCGGACAGATGCTTCCCGTAGCTGTGGTGTGAAGGATCCGAGATCTCAAGCAACCGTTGCTCGAGGCCAGCGAAATTGCCTAGCTGGATTCCAATATGTAACTGGAATTGGTGATTCGAGTCTGCCGGGCGTACTCGAGTCCAGCTGTCTGGCGCGGGTTGCGACTCTTTCAGGATATGAAGAGGCTGCTTGGTCACTCTGCCATCACCTTTGAAGAATCTGCTGCCAGGTAACAGAAGCAATGGCCAATATTTCGACATTTTTTCTTTCTTCTTTCCTGTTCAAAGCAAAGACGATACTATCCTCGACTTTGGTACTGCAAGTCTGCAGTTGCTCCTGGGCTAGGCGCGCCTACCTACTCAGCGTCGATATCGCCGCCCGACTCACTAGCAGCACTGTAGGGTGGCGATTTGCATGCATCTGCCTCACAAAATTGCCTGTTGAGTGGCAAGTGGTGAATCTAGATCTTCTGTAGAGCGCACAGGGCTGTCCTGTAACCTGAAAGTACTATGACACCCAACCTTTCAGCAGCTTGTCATACTTCCAAAAGCCACCTGCACCCCACGGTCAGCCGCAGAGAAGGTCCTACACCACGCACTGTCATCGCTGTAGTCCAGAGTCCTGAACCCATCCATCCGCTTGCAAGGCTTGCAATTTGCCCTGTTTGGACTTTCCACCCCTTTGGTGCATCTCATTGACACTTGTACGTTCACTTGGTAGGTCTCTCTCGCCTCATTCCCCTCCTTTCACGGCTAGATTGAACAACACCTTGACTAAAGTTGCTCTTGTCCAGTAATCATGTTTTTCACCAAGAAAAAGCTCCCGTTTCTGTTCGACAAGGCAGACATGGAAAAGGCAGCCGTGACTCGCCCCAAGACGGTGGACGGGTCGTCGGAGAGCGGCGACTCGTTCCTCGACGAGGACGAAATCCGCAACATGAGGGCCAGGAAGACTTCGCAGAAGCGATGGTGGATCGGATTTTTCACCATTCACTTTTTCATCTTGACCATGTATCTCGGCACGGTGCTCAACATGCAGGCAGAACTGTCCAAGCTGCGCAAGCACGGCCTTCAGCTTATCAAGTGTAAGTGCCTCCAACAACGCACAGCAGCGCCGAAAAATCCATTGCTAATTCTTGGAATAGCCCCGGCCTCTGGAGCCATGGAGTGGGCTGAGCATACCTTTGTCGAAAACAGCTTCTCGCATGGCCCATTCTCTGGCTATCCCCGCGATGAGATTGATCAGAACTGGCACGACCTGATCAACTGTACGTCTACCCAATTCCACAAGACTTAATTCTCTACTGGAAATGAAAGTTGACCAACTAACCGTTTTTAGATGAAAACATCATCATTGAGCCTGAAATCATCGCCCACCTTGGTCGCGAAAACATTGCCGTCGCTGACCCTGAAGGCCGCGGATACCTTGGCACGCTCAACGTGTATCATCAGCTTCACTGCCTCGTACGTCAAGCCCAGTAACATTCCATACAGCGACTAATACCAAAATTCTTATTTTAGAAGCGACTTTGGCAGTACACCTACCCGGAGGTGTACCGAAAGAACCAGACACCCGCAGAAATGGAACAAGATCGCTTGCACAAAGGTATGTGTATTCTAACATTTTTTTTTGTATAAAAGATGTCTAACTCTAGTATAGAGCACTGCTTTGACTTCCTCCGTCAGTCTGTCATGTGTCTTGCTGATATCGGCATCATCACATACCAGTGGACCAATGATCGCATGGTCCCTATTGCCAATTCTACCACGCACCAGTGTGCCAATTGGAAGAAGTTGGATGCGTGGACCAGGGAGCGAAGCGTCGACATGATGAAGCCCGGCTGGCTTATTCACCCAAACAAAGGTATGTGGCCTGTTGATTTGTGCGACGGCTTTGTACTAACTTGTGCAGGATATGCTTACAAGGATCAAGACCACCACCACTAGTTAATTAGCTAGGCAGGGTTCATAAGATTGAGTAAATTGCAATATACTTTTTTGCAAAGCGCTATTCAGCCGAGTGATGTAGAAGTGCTGGTGCTGGTGTAGTGGGTAGTTATAGTGTCCTGGCGTTTCATTGTCCCTAAGAGACTGCGGTAGACTTAATGCAGCAAAAACGGCATAAAACAATACGAAAAAGTCCGTGTTGGAGAAGTCAAGTCTTAATTTTGCGATTTTTTAGAAACGATTATATTACACGGAGATTGCGCAAACTGTAGAATGACTATACAATGTACCAAGGATGATCCCAACGAAACGCTCTAGCAAGAGCCACATCTTTCAACTCTGGGAACCACTTGAAAAGTCAGTAATTATCTCCAAAGAAAAATGTTGAGTAAATGAGAATGGACATACCGGTGTTCCTAATCCCGTGGCCGCATCCCAACCTTCCACGGCCGGGAACCCAGTGGTATTACAGCCAGTCGCCGCGCCATGCGTCACGTCACGCAGCCCTGACTTCACAGAGTACAACCATGGATTCAAAAATCCCAAAGGAGGCTTCTTCTCCGCAATCAACGCATCATTCAGTAGCGCGACAATAGCCGCAAATGTCGGCGCCGAGCCGCTGGTGCCGTCCAGCAGATGCGCCGTGCCGTTGTAAATGATGGTGTAGTGGTATCCATGGGTTGATATGTCCGGAATGGCTCTTCCGTTGGGATTGTATAAGCCCTCGTGGAGATTTCCAATATTTTCCAGGTACTTCTCCACGGCTGCGTCTTGGTAAGACGGGCGGCGAAAGTACTCACTGAATCCGCCGCCTACCACCATATTAGTTGACATCATGTAGATGGGTGAATGCTCAACGTACCGGTGACAAAGTCGGATCGCCCGTCAAAGGCCGCCATGACGGGGTGAAAGTGCCTGGTCGCCCCGACCGCCGTGACAAACGGACACGATGCCGGAAACGCGGGCATGAAGCGTCGCGTGTTCTTCCCATCATTCGTCACGCACTTGCCGTCCAAGCCAACGCCTTCATCGCCAGATGCCACAATGATGCTGACGCCCCGGGCTCCGAGCTGCGCAAACGCTGCGCAGACGCGCTTCGCATACGCCTCGGGCACCGTCTGCTCCTCGTCCGCGTACGACACCGACACGACCGACGGCAGGTCCTCGTCCTCCTGCTCCAGCATGAACCCCAGCCACTCCATGTACGGCTCGTTCCCATTGTTCACCTTGTTGACGCTCGCGTGGAACGGCGGCCGCCCGCCCACGTTCCACGCGCGTAGTGGCGTTGGATGACCAATCCCGAGGATCGTCTCAACGTCCAGCGCGCCTTCCAGGCCCATGTGCCTGTCAAACTGCTCCTCCGTGTTGGGCGTCTGCTGGTCCTCGGCTCCCGCCACCAGCACCGTCTCAAACTTCTCCGCCGCGCCGGCAGCCGCTGCGTCTGGCCGGTAGGTGTCCAGGTATCGCCGGATGTCAGAGCGATTGTTGTTGTTGCCGAGGAAGTTGACGACGCCCATGCGGTTGGTCGCGACGGATTGGGGTTGGTAGGAGAGCGTGCCGTAGAGGACGCGCATGCACAGCGGCGTCACAGCCAGCCGGTTGCAGGCGTCGTCGAGCGTCGGGTTGGACGGCAGCTCGTCAATGCTCGGCACGTCGAGGTGCCCGCGATCGAGAATGTCCTCAACGACGAGCTCATCGTAGGTCGGCAGTCGGCCTTCTTGCTCCCAGTCAGGAGGGGGAGGACCGCCGTAGCGGCTGGCGGCCTTGGGGCGGAGGAAGGAGTTGGTGGGCTGGATGACGTCGATGTAGGGGGCAATGTGGTTAGGAAGAGACCATTCTGTCGTTCGAACGAGAATTGTGCCATCTTGGACGTTTTCAAACTCAAAGTAGCGGCATTGGAGTAAGTCCTCTACTTGGCGAATCGGTAGCGAGGCTCTAATCCAGTCGCCTGCTGTAGATTTTGTGAATTTGGTGACATTGTTTGAGATGAGCCAAGTCTGAACCATCTGAGTCGCCTCATCGGGTACCTTGACTAGATTCGACACTTGTCGTCGATCAAGGTGGTGGCCATACTTTTCGCTTCTCGGGTCGGAGACTGAGACGCCGTGTAAGCCAGGTCAGCGGTTCCAGAATGGCACTTAGAGTAGAAATACCTTCAAAAAGCCGTCGCTTCAACTCATTCATTGAATTATCTTCATGTTTCACACCAATCTGTAAATGGATGTTGGCAGCATCGCTGGCCGGTCGTAGCTTCTTCCACGCCTGCGGGATCGCGGACGCTTCGGTGACGCGACCCTCTTGTCCGGGCAGCGCAAGGCCGTAGGCCAATAGAGCCGCCAAAGTCACGAGTCGTCTCAACATAATGTTCGCTTCTTTTCCAAATATTGGAGATTTTTGGAAACTATTTTCTGTGGTTCAATAAGCAGCTCTTTGGTACACCTCGATAAGTCGAGAATGGCAGTATACCAACAACCCATCAAGGCAATCAACGAGACGCCGTCCGCTCTGTAGGATTCGGTCCTGATTTCCAAGAAGCAGCGCCCGCTTCGCCATCCCAAGCCGGCTTTCGTCTTCAGCCGTACGGAGACACTGCATAAGACATGCATGGTCACACCAGGTCACCACTACAGCCGACATTCAGGGCGTCTCGGTGCTTCGTGAGCTGTCACCTCACTGTGACTGAGGCATCACCGTGACTATTCAACCAGTGTGTATCGCAGACTTGGTGGCGACATGTAGGCTGACATGCAAGATTGCGAACGGCTATGTCACAGCATAATCCGCCAGAATATTGTCTCCGTCCCAAGGAGGCGCCGCCTGGGCTCGGCAGATGCAAGCCACAATGCGACAGACAGGCTGTTCAGCTCGGTCCTGGCTTTGAATGTGCCGAGACGAAGACTTGGAGCTTCTCTGTAGGAAAATTATCTAGACGAAATTGGCAAACATACTCTGAATAACACTGCCTTACCCTCACAACTCTCCTGGTTACCACTCTCTGCCCTGAATTAACGACTTGCTCATCCGTACTTGTCTATCAGAATGCAAACAAAGTTGGCTACAAGCAGTTTCTGGAAACTGCTCTTCATTTCCTTGGTCGCGCTCTGCACCGCGGAACCCGCGCAGTTCTGCAAATTCGGCCATCAATCCGGTCAGGTCGACTTTTGCAGCAGCTTCACCGCGCACCGCAACTCGTCCACCAACGCACACAATGTCTACGTCACCTTCACCCACGTGCGGCCCCTCAACTCCGCCAAGGGCTGGTCCGCCATCGGCTTCGGCGAGGAGATGGCCGGCTCGCTGATGGTCATTGTCTACGGGGACCCGGCCTCCGGACAGCCGCCTCTCGTCAGCATCCGGGCCTCCACCGGCCACTCCCAGCCGACCCTCGTCACGCCGCGCGACCTCGCCGGCGGCGACCTCCGGGTGCTGCGCTCCGACTGGCGGCTTGAAGACTCTCCCGAGGGCACTGTCACTGCCATTGCGTCGCTCGTCTGCTACTCGTGCACCAAGTGGCCGGGCACCAAGATCTCGGCGGCGTCCCGGTCGCAGCCGCTCATCTGGGCGTGGAACGACGCGCAAGAGTTTGATGTCTTCACGTACGACGCGCACCTGCGGATGCACAAGCACCACGCGGGCAACGGCGGCTGGGGCCGCTTCTACGTCAACATGGACCACGCGACCAGCAAGGTCCCTCAGCTGCCGTCCGTGCCGTGGATCCGCGCCGGCGTCGCGGCGTACGCGGCGTCCGAGGAGCCGGACCTCCTCGCTGGTGGCCTCGTCGACGCCATGAAGAAGTGGACGCTCAATAACCGCGCGCTGCATGCCCACGGCACGCTCATGGCCGCCGCCTTTCTGTTCCTGCTCCCCGGCGGTGTTGTGGCCATGCGTTCCGGCAGCC
The DNA here is from genome assembly GCA_028828415.1 of Cordyceps cateniannulata. NCBI lineage: Eukaryota > Fungi > Ascomycota > Sordariomycetes > Hypocreales > Cordycipitaceae > Cordyceps > Cordyceps cateniannulata. Next base: position 762,933 of record JAPHMX010000002.1, read on the forward strand.
CCAAGTCGTTCAAGTATCACTGGATCATCCAGATGAGCGCTGCAGTCCTGATCCTTGCGGGCATGGGAGTCGGCGTCTCCCTCCAGAAGAAGATCAACACGACGCACCAGATCCTCGGCCTGACCATTGTCGGTGTGCTCTTTGTCCAGTCGTACCTAGGCTACAAGCACCATGTCGACTTTGTCAAAATCCGCCGTCGCACGTGGATCTCGTATTGCCACATCTGGACCGGCCGCACCGTCATGGTCGCCGCCTGCGGCAATCTACTGCTCGGCATGAGCATGAGGGGCTACCCGCGCGTCATCATGTCGCTGGCCGCCGCATTCATCGTCCTGGAGTTCGCCGGGCTTGCGCTCTTCGTCTGGCGCAGGGCCAAGATCACGGCCAGGAAGAAGCGCGTCGAGTACCAAGAGGCGGAGCAGACTGCCCAGTCGCACCGATACTTTGCTATTGGTGATGACACGGATGAGGAGACGAGCGACACGGAGAATGACTCCCTGAAGCTGAGAAAGTCGGAGGAGCCTGCGACTTCAAGGTAGAGCAAGTTGACCAAATACTTTCTCTTTGCATAGCAGCACTGAGCCGACAATTTTCTGTTTCCTTTTCCTTTTTGTGCTGTGTCAACATAAGCAAATTACAATGCGATTTCAATATTCCTTTTCGTTCTGCTGCTGTAATCAAGCTGTGTCTTTTAGAATGACTGAGTGAGCCAGGTCGCCAACTGGCACATGCGTAACAAATCTGAGTTTATCCCTAATAAACTACACCCCAGGTGATGTAAGCAAGTACAATATGATACAGGCGTTGGAAGCCTTTTGCTGAGGTGATTGTCCCGTGTTGTGAATGAGCTGCGTGATGAGTGACCATGTATCAGCCACCTTGAGCTTGTCAGCCATCTTCTCTTTTATCCGTACCACGCGAGTAGAAGCACAAACGTACCGTGTCTTGCAGGTCTTTTCGATCCTTTCTCAAAAAATCTTGAATATCCTGGTCTGATACTAGACTCTGGATGCGATGCGCAATATACACCCTGCTCGTCTCCGCCGTCGGCTTGGCCGCACCCGCAATCGACAGCATCTTGCTGCCGCTGCCGCCGCTGCTGGTCGCCCCGTGCACCATGCTTGCCAGCTCGTCAGCGTAGATGCCTTCAGCCGCGCGCACAATCTCCTCGCGGTACGCGGCACGCTCCTGCGCGCCCCATTCGACGTGGTTTCGGTGGATGGCCGAGAGGAAGCTGCGGAGGCGCCGTGACCGGCCGACCGCCTGCGCCGGGCGGCCGCCGACGCCGCCGCCGAGGTTGGCGCTGTAGTAGGCGGCCATCATGGCCTCGAGGCTCTCGAAGCCGGCGTCCTCGACAAACTCCCGGATGCGCTCGAGGGATACCTCTTGTGTGGCGGAGGAGGAGGAGGATGGCTCCCCTCCGCCGCTGCTGCTGCCGACAACGCTGCGGGTGGTGGCGGTGGGCGGGCGCGACTCGGAGCGAGGCCAGGAGAAGCTTCCGCTGCCGTTAGTTACGGTAGAGCCTCCGGCGTTGCTGAAGCAGATTGGCGCACTATTCCCCAGCTGCATAAAGTCAGACGCGTGCAGTGGCTGTTGGAACTTGCACGCTGCTGGTCCGTCGTAGCGCTGGTTTTGAGACTGCTGCGTCTGCGGAATCATGGCAAGCAGCCGGCTGTACGAGTCTTGCTGTAATTCTGCAAAGAATTAGCTTTTTGTGCCGAAGCATCTGACTGGTCCAGGCGCCTTACCTCCGTCTCCCTTTTGGAGCGTCATCAGAAACTGATGCAGCGGGCTTGGTGAGGGGCTCTCGAGACTGGCAGACATGCCACCACCCGCATCGGCAGACATTATTTGTCTATCCAAAAGGCCCTTGACGATGGATTCCTGCCTTTCTCCTAGAGTCGCCGCGGCCGAGTCGGCAGCGTCCGCGTGTCCTGTGGCAGCATGGTGCATGTCGCTGCTGAGCGGAGGAGTATTGGGCGGACAATGATCTGTGATTTCATCTTGCTCTTCTAATGAAGGGTCGAAAAAGCCAGTGTCAACCGCAAACTCCCACGTCTTTTCTGATGATTGTGGATCTTGATCCTCGGAGAGGAGTGTCGGTAGTCCGTCGTTGGTGATGGAGTTTGTGCTGGCAGTCCGCTTCCGCTGTCCTATACATCATCTTCATTTAGACTTTTTGTCGTCCTGTTCTGGGCTGAAAAGAGTGCATTGAGCGGTCGGTTCAAACCGTCAGAGCTAGGCATCGGACTTACTCTCTCGGCGTCTTCGCTGGGCCAGTCTATTTCGTCGTCGTTGCTCTTCAAGTTTGGCAGCTGCATCCGAAAGTTCCGCGCTATGCATAATGACATAACGCAGCAAATTAAATGAAAATGAAATCAGCACGCGGGATCTATGAGGCAAATGGGCTTTTTTTTTAGTACACCGAAGCCAGGCCTAAATTGTCATGGTTCAACCCGGATGCTATATTCCTTATTTTCTCTGCGCCGGAGCCGGACTTACAAGTGGCGGACCCTCCACCCTCCTTGGTGAGATAATCGACCCCCTCCTCTGGGACTTCCTTTGTGATTCGATTCGAACGTCAAGGAACCCCGCAATGCCGATTTGAGGCTGGCTGGACCGAGTTGCGGTGGCCACTGAGACGCGTGCTGAAGTCATCCGGTCCTAGGCTGGTATGCATACCTTCGGGTCGGGCGCCTCTTGGCTACCGGGGCTGGACAAGAGACAGGACATGGAGAGGGGGGGGGGGGGGGAATCAAAGGTGAGCCGTACAACCGTCCTAGTTCATGCCATCTTACAGCCTATGTCGTGCAAAGGCGAGCGAGTACCAAAGGATCGTGGTGTGAGGAGGGGCTGGCGTCGAGCTGCGCATAATCCCTGATGTCGTGGCGCTCTCCGAACAGGCCGAGGCCGCTTCCATCACTTTTATGCCCAAGACTGGCTCGGCATACTTGGTGAAATCTGATAAAAAAAAACTCGCCCCAGCGTATAATGTGTTTGGGGGGGGGGCGATAATAGAAAGCTGGGGCGCTGTCTCTTCATTTACACAAGTAAGAATCCTTCATGCTGTGCTAGGTCATTGCACAAGCTTTCTCCGCATTTCTTCTTGTGGCCGCATCACGATCAGATGGTATTGATAAGCCACACGCGCTGGAAGATGCAGTATAAGCTACATTCACCCGGCGTTGGACAGGGTACGGATGAGCATCTCCGTGGAGGGCAGGGATGCGCCACCGATTAGTACTGTCGGCATTGTCGCGTTTTTTTTAGCTCCTCTATAGGAGCCTCGTAAAAAAGGAAAGACGAGACGACGTGTATACCAGATGGAAAGCTGAGTGACAGCTGGGGCGTTGCAGTTCCTCCGACGTCTCATCACTGGTGAAGAAATTACCCCGCTGTTCGTCGCGGGCTTGGCAGTTGTTCTGCATGCAAAAGGGAACCAATAGGTGCATCCTGATAGTAATAATAACACAAAGGCGGGCGTTTCGCGGATGGTCGCATCACGTCATTCACGTCGTGATACGCAACAGGAAGCCAAGATGTCGTGTGTGATAGAGCCATGCGCGCGACCCGGAACACAAAACAAAAGTCTTTTTTTAAAAGAAAAAAGAAATTTTGCCGATCGGCACTTGTCAGCCTGTGGTGGCCAATCAGACAAGTAAAAAGCAAAAAGAGCCCTTTTCGGCCGGCAACAGTAGACGAGGAACCATCTGCTCAACTACCGGAAACGATATGCGGTTTCTGACTCAACGCCCTGTTTCTCCATCTAAATCAAGCCTTTCCGTTGCTCCCCGGGTGGTGGCCCCTTTGGCTCCCCCCCACGCCCGCCCTCAGCCTTTTACCCCGAAAGAAGAAAGCAAGACGGACGTATTGCGTACGTGGACTGTTTGACTTTTTGTTCGTTCAGCTCTCGACGGTTATACAGGAGCCCTGGGCGAAAAGATGGTGGAGAGAGCGACACACTGCTGCAGTGCGACCCAGCGTAGACGAGGAATGCTGTCAGCCTGCGGTTTCGCCTGCGTCTTCGCCTGCGTCTTCGCCTGCGTCGTTTATCACCTTATGGCCTGTTGTGCGACTTTGCAATACTGGAAATGGCCCCTTCCAGACCGATGAGCGAGATGGGATAGGGACCATCTCGCAGTTTCTACCATCGGGATAGGAAGCTGAAATGTGTACGCTTTACTTGCCTCGCCCCTTCATCTTGAGGGTCTACGGATTTCACTTATACGTTGAAATACGAGCAGGAGTTTAAACCCTGCAAAGAAAACACTAAAGTATATTAATGGGAACCCCGTTGAACACATGGGACCCCCACAAGGGTCAGGCATATATATGCTTATGGAGTCAAAATGCCCCGATTGCTCCTCGCGCCGGTTCTCGGCCCCAGCCTCATCACCATGATGCTCGCTCGGCGTCCCACATATGCAGACAGTCTTACGGGCTTCCATGGCTGTGCAGCGCTCCATTAATATGTTCCTTGTCATTCTGTTCTTCGGCGTATGCCGGTCCTAGTTTCCGGGGCTGTTAGTACAGACATTGTTTCCACCAGGATACCAAGGGTTGTCTCAAAATCTCCGACTCACCAAGCTGCGGATGGATAATCAGCCCCGGCTCGTACATGTTGACGCTTCGTTCCTTTGTCCATTGGGAGATTTTGTCCCAATTGACGCAGGTATGGCCAGTACCGTTTGCCCCGGGTTTGAGTACGTCTTTTTGCCAGCTGTAGATGACCATCCCGACGTCGCCGTGGCACATGGCAAAGCTTTTGAGAGTGCCCAGGCAGTGGTCTATCGCGGCTCACTTGTTAGCATTTTTCTCTCTTTTTTATTTCATATGATTGGCCCAAAGCGCGCGCCTTTGGCCGTTCATTGGCATCTACTTCTTTACTTACTGCTGTGGATCCTGTTCTTTCTTCGCTGCTCATCATCCAACCCTGGCCAGTACTCCTCTTGGTAGACGTACTTGTGAAGCCATCGCTGAGAAGAAAACGTCAGAATGCCGGACAAAAAAAGCAGTGCAAAAGGAATCAAGGAAACTTTCTTACCACGCAGTGTAATTCATGATACACGTTCAATGTGCCGATATAGCCGCTGCCATCCGACATCCCAACTGCCGTCCCCTCACGCCCGAACTCCTGAACGTCCTGCAACGACAACCGAACATTCATTGCTAGGATCTTTTAGCATTGTCCTTCCAAGAAGAGATTTCTTACTCTACTTACGACCTAGTAAATCTTGCCATGCCTTCTCGAGCGAGGGTCGAGGCTCCCCGACGTACATGCCGTGAGGATCGTTGCCGTCCGAAAACTCCCCAATGTAGTACTCGATGGCTTCATTTGCGGGCGCTAAGGGTTTATCCCGTTAGAACAATCCTTATTCAAACCTCAAACTTGATCAACTCACAATATATCAATGTCTTCTTCGTGGCTCTCCAGCTCCTGGCGAGCAGGGCCCCCATGCCCAGCAGAGACAAAATGTAGAAGCTGAAAATCACCAGGTGGAGTTTGACAGGGATTTTTCTCTGCAAAAGATGAGGGGATTTGCCATTGTCGCTCTCGTGATTCTCTTTTGACTTTAGCAAGCCATCAGAGTCTTTTACATTCCAGTCTTGCTCCTCCGTAATGGTCGGCGTCGAAGCCCGTGTGCCTGCGTCTTCTGACTTCATTGAGCTGCTTGATCAGAGGCCGTTTCCGCCAAACTAGAGCTCTTAGAAACTGATGATTTGGTATCTCTAAACTTTTCGCCTCTACGTTTGAAGAAAGATGATCGGTAGGCCACTGCGGGGTTCCGGGGTGCTTGGCAACCGGCCTCAATCCATGGCCCAGGGCGCATGTCGGAAGCGACGTCAAGCCATGCCGGTATTGTGGCTGTCGGACTAGCACAATACGACACCGCATCGGTTTTTCCCCCTTTCGGATGCCATGTATCCGAATCTCCGTTTTGTCTTCGGCCCTGTCATAGCTGAAGACGATCATCTGCAAGGTCAGGAAGGGTGACACCAGGCTGTCACTGGGTGTAGGGTGTGTCCTTAGAGATCTGACAGCTGCGCCACTCGCGGCGAAGCCTGGCTATGGTAGACAGACCATCTCAAATCCACATCATCGTCTTCGTGCTTTGCGAATCTGATGATGGTCTACTATTGCCAGAGTAGCAATCTTCACCCACGGAGAGTGACTGTTACTGTCACTGCGGGGAAGTGTCTAAGTGTGTATGTCACGGAACATCACGGCCAGACCGATGCGATGATGCGATGATGCGCGAACTTCCGGACGTGGCGATAGGCCGAAGCAGATATTCCATCTGCCTGGATCACTTTTTGTTCGTTTTGCCGTGATTGGCCCTTGGGGTAAAAGTGGAAGCAGAGAGGTCATGGTCTGTACGACTGACAAGATGTGGCCCTGCGAATCTCGATGACAGTCGAAGATGGCAGCAGCCAGTGACAACTCGTCACCTTGCGCGCACCTCGACCAATTTCGATGTAACTCCATGCGAAAGCCACGGGATCATCGAGTTTTCAGATGCTATTTCCGTGGTTCAATACTATATAGTCGGCCGATTCACGAGCAATCTATACAACACAGTGCCTCTTCACTTGCAACACACACTTCAACGCAACCAACACCGCAGCTAAAAGAAAACTTTCCCCACAAACCAAACCAATCTCGATCAACGGTCAATCTTGCCAAGATGCATTTCCGATCCACCCTTGTCGTTAGCGTTATCGCTGCCACTGCTGTGGCCTCGCCTGGTTCGTGAGCACGATCAACTTACACACTTCTCGTTACTGACCTTTGCGATAGTCTTCATCCGATCCGATGCTGATGCCGCCACCAAGTACGTGGTCGATAAGCGTTCTGACGCTGATGCCGCTACCAAATACGTTGTGGATAAGCGATCCGACGCCGATGCCGGTACCGGTTACTCTTACGCAGTCGATAAGCGGTCCGACGCTGATGCCGCTACCAAGTACGTGGTTGATAAGCGCTCCGACGCCGATGCCGCCACCAAGTACGTTGTCGATAAGCGCTCCGATGCCGATGCCGCCACCAAGTACGTCGTGGATAAGCGCTCCGACGCCGATGCCGCCACCAAGTATGTCGTCGACAAGCGCTCCGATGCCGATGCCGCCACCAAGTACGTTGTGGACAAGCGCTCCGATGCCGATGCCGCCACCAAGTACGTTGTGGACAAGCGCTCCGACGCCGATGCTGCCACTAAGTACGTCGTTGACAAGCGCTCGGATGCCGACGCCGCAACGAAGTATGTTGTTGATAAGCGCTCCGATGCTGACGCTGCCACCAAATACGTTGTTGACAAGCGCTCTGATGCTGACGCTGCCACCAAATACGTTGTTGACAAGCGCTCTGATGCTGACGCTGCCACCAAATACGTTGTTGACAAGCGCTCTGATGCTGACGCTGCCACTAAATATGTTGTTGACAAGCGCTCTGATGCTGACGCTGCCACTAAATATGTTGTTGACAAGCGCTCTGATGCTGATGCCGCCACCAACTACGTTGTTGACTAAATCAGCCCGTGGTAGCATCAGCCGGAACTTTTTTGCTATTGCCCCGCCATTGGTACGCTGCTCTTCGAGGTACAATGGCGGTCTGGTGCTACTTGGCTTTCACTGGTTAAGCACGCTTCCAGTGTCTCGGTCTGATGTAAGAACATGAGGCAACATGTTAGTTATTAGCTACATACTCTCATTAATACAGTGATGCTTCCCACTAAGTTGCACCGGCCGTTTGTGAATTATATAATGTAAAAGAAATCGTAAAAAGGATTTACATGCCTAGACTAAGTAATCTTGGAGCTCAGAAGAAAATTTGAAGAATTTAAAACTATTCTGCCTATCACGTATCGTAGTAATCATCGGTGTCAGGGCTATCATAGTTCTCACAGCAATCATAGCTATCACAATTATCATAATAATAACAGCTATCACAGTTATCACAGTAATCATAGCTATATTGGTTCATCTAGATTAAAGCTTGGCCTCATCAAATTATCCAAATTGTTTTAGTCTCCTGTCCACGTTTTATGAGGCGGCGGGCGGTCTTAGTGGCACGACTCCACAAGGCGTTGAGAGCTTCCCTTTGACATTGCACAACCCACCAACACCAACTCCCGTATGGCCGCCGAGGTTGCGCAACATTACACAAAAAAACCGGCCAACCCCGCGTCCCAGATCTCTCTTACCCCCTCTTTCGATCTCGGAGAAAACCATGCCGTATCCGCCCGCGCCCCGGGTCGCGCAGCAGCTCCGGCCAAACGGCAGCCAGGCCGCCTGCGATCCCTGCCGCGCGCGCAAGGTGGCGTGTGACCACGGCCGCCCGGCCTGCTCCCGCTGCCGCTCCAAGAATAGGGGAAACGAGTGCTTCTACTCTGCCAATGCCGCGCGCCGCGTCAAGAGCGTCGGCAACGGCAGCATCACCGGCCCCGACACCCTCCTGCCCTCGCCGAGCGAAGCCCAGTCCGTCATCGCCTCCTCCATCGTCGCCGCCGCCGAGGCCGTCTCGCTGCCGCCCCCGCAGCGCCCGCCCAAGCGGTCGCGTCCCAACATCCGCCTCGGATACACCTCGGCGCTCGAGGAGACACAGCCGAGCCTGCTCTTTGACACCGTCCACAGCAACCTTTACGGCCACTTCTCGCCGACCATCCAGCCGGAGCGGGACCGCCGTGTCGTCTTCGCCGACCTCTCCCGCCCGGTGCAAGAGACATGCATGGCCGTCCTCCGTGCCCTCCCCGGTCAGAGCGATGCGCAAATGAAGTACCTTGAGGGCGACTTCCAGGCCAAGGGTTGGCTTCACCTTGCCGCGCATCGCATCGTGCGCTGGCTGCAGGCCGTGCTTACCAAGGTCCCGGGCCGGAGCGAGCGGGAAACCTTGGAGTACGTGGCTGAAATAATATCCAGCAACACATCAAGGCCACTTCGCGGTCCGTTCCCGGACTGGGAGTCGTGGCTAAACTGCTTCGTCGGCGCGAATACAAGATGGGAGTCCATAGGCTTTCTCTGGACTCATATGGAGAGCATCTCAGACATCATGGACGCGCTCATCCCGAGGAAGCTGGTCCGCTCAGACAAGTGTACTTCAGATCAAACGGCAAAATACCATGTCGACAGCTGCATCCGACTCGCGCGCCAGTTTACAGAGGAGAGTGATTTATTAGCCGAACTATATCGTCGGAAAGCGATTCTCGTCTCCATGGTGGATGGTGAATTAGGTGAGAACCGCAGTTCAGCTGCCCCTCCCCCCTAGGCACAGTTATTTACGTGTTTGTTTCATTAGGACTACCGGTATGGGAAGCCCACGGCTCAAATGTAGCGTATATGATCTTTCTCGGCTTGCACACTCAGGAGAGCAGGGTGCCGTATACCCCGACCGCCTGGTCAGAGAATAACCGGCGAATGGCGGCCGGCACTTTCGTGATGGATAAAATCGGAGTCATGCTAACGGGACTCCCGCCTCTCGTCAGCCATCGCTACTACACAGCGCCGTTGCCGCTCGATCTTCGCGACGAAGACCTCATCGCCGGATCGGTTACCCTCGCCAACGCAATCAATTCTCTCGACGAGCGAGGTTGGAATACAGCTGGCGGTCTGTATTCGTCGACTGTGATACGAGCCCGCGTGATGATGGCGTTGATTCGAGACGAGGTGTTTGAATTGACCATGGGCAACGGCCGCAACCCAAGTCTGGAACATCTGATGTACGGCTGTCTATGAAGCGGAGTTTTGTTCGTGACCCAACCAGGTCAGTGCTAATACTGTCAGCAGGGATCTCAAAGATCGTCAATATAGCTTGGTAGCCGAGTTCCCGACGAGCCTCAGATACGATCCGCAAGACCTCGAAGCCCCCCATCAGGACATGCACGGTCTTTACATGAAGATCATCACCCATCTCGAGCATCTCCAAAATCTCTTCTTCATCGACAGGCTCCTGATCCGATGCGGGTATGCAATTCGAGATAACTTGCTCGAGACGAGCCTTGCACTAGCAGCCTTGGCCCTCCACCTCTGGATTCACAAGGACCAATTCGCGGGGGGCGTTGTGGCCCGCAGCTTCGAGTGGATTGTAAGTACAAGACGCGTTCGACGTCGTTAAATGTGCGGACCTTTGTTTTCGTTGCTGACACGATGTGACAGATGCTTTCCTATGGTGCGCCTGCAGCTGGTATATTGTGCCAAGAGGTGCTGGGGGCGGGTGAGCACAGTAAGGATCCCAACATCAGCCGCGCCACCGTCATTCAGCAGCTGAGCCTGCTGGTCGGCTTCTTTGACTGGGTCCGGCCGTCGATGCCGAACGCGAAGCTGTGCGGTAACTGCAAGGCCATCATCCAGCAGGTGCTCGACCAGTGCCTGAACACGAGTGCCGAGGACGCCATGCCGACGTTCCCCGTCTGGGACCTGGGCGACCAGCCGGACTTTAATTTCGAGCTCATGGATACCTTCGACTGGCTGCGGCCTGCTGAAGAATAGTTGGGATGGTGGTATTTTGATTTAGCGCGCCCCAGGCACAATGTATCGCGGGATCGATATTTGGGGCTTCATGCATCTCGGTGCGAAAAAGTTTCCAGCTGTAGTGAAACAAGTAGGTAATTTGGTGATGAATGAACGTGTTTACGGATACTTGTGTCCTCTTTCAACGCATGTCAGCGCCCGGAACTCGGCAGCCGGCCTGCGTGACTGCTGTCTACAGTGCGGTTCGCCGTTCGCACCTAGCGTCGGAATCCGAAGCCGATTCGCACTGTGTGCGTCAACACTCAAGACTGTGACGGCTACAGTACGAATAGCAAACCACACTGTAGCCGAGCCCTCGGTGCACCCTGCATCCGCCAAATTGTTCAGGTCCTGTACAACCAGGTCATTGTATTTCCTGATTGTACATGATGCAGTCGATTTCACATCTCTTGATGTTTTTCGATCTTCAGTATAAATCCTTCGGGTTCTTTGCGCTTCCTCGCTGGAGACTGTCTCTGCAAACACGACAGTCCTCCAAGCTACACTTTGTTGTAAACTAGCGACTAAACTGAATGAGCGCGACGAACAAGTCGGAAAGGCAACCCCTAATGGCTGATGTTGAGCGAGGAGCCGGTTATTCCACGACGAAAGCCGGGTCGGCAGGTGTTCGTGAAGAGGAAGAGACCAACGAACCTCTTGAAGAGACGACCGAGCCGCAAGCTGATCCTCTGCTGGTAAGTGTTTTGATTTCTCTCCCTCAAATTGAAGCACCGTGCAAGTTTTATAGGTGCTAACCTGATAATAATAGGTGACCTGGAACGGTGACGATGACCCCGAGCACCCGTACAACTGGAAAACCCCTCTGAAATGGGCCATCACGCTCCTCCTCTCGTTTGGCGGCCTCGTCACCCTCATGTCTGGCGCCATGTTGGCACCGGCGCTCCAAGACATCGCACACGACTTTGGCACAAGCGAGAATAGCGCTCAAATCTTTTTGTCCATCTACGTCCTCGCCTTCGCGTTCGGCCCCATGGTCCTGGCGCCCTGCACCGAGGTGTTTGGCCGACGACCGGTCTGGCTCATCTGCGCGTGCTACTATGTTGCCTGGAACACGGCGGCCGGGTTCAGCAAATCCTCCGGAGTCCTGATCCTCTGCCGTGTGATGTCTGGCATCGGTGCCAGTGCCGAGTTTGCCGTCAGCAATCCCGTGCTAGCCGACATCTGGACCCCCGAGCAGCGCGGCAAGTCCTATGCTATCTCGACCTTCCTACCTCTCCTGGGCCCTGCTCTCGGGCCCATCATCGGCGGTGCCGTAACCCAGACGATTGGTTGGCGATGGATCTTCTACATCCTGTCCATTTATGATCTTCTTCTCGTCATCGCCGGCTTCTTCCTGCTCCCCGAGACATACAAGGTCATTCTGCTGGAGAGGAAGGCAAAGAAGCTGCGCAAGGAGACTGGCCAGGCCTACTACACGAGCGAAAGCCACGAGAAGCTGAGCGCAAGGCTCGCGGTATCCCTGACGCGCCCTTTCCGCCTGCTCTTTACCCATCCCACCATTCAACTCATGGGCATCCTTCTTGCTTACAACTTTGGCCTGCTCTACATTGTCTTGGCCACCTTTGCTACCTTGTGGATCGACCGTTACCATCAGAGCAAGCTTGCCAGTGGTCTGCACTACATCGCATTGGTCATCGGCTACACCGTGGCTGCACAAGTGGGAAGCAGGTTCATGGACCGAATCTGGGCGTACTTGAAGAAGCGCGCCGGCGGAACCAAGACGGCCCCCGAATACCGCGTGCCACTGATGGCCCCTGGTGCCGTTCTAGTCCTCATCGGCATCTTTATCTACGGATGGACGGCCCAGTACCGCATATTTTGGATCGCGCCCGACATCGGCATCGCCATCTTTGGCTGCGGCATCATCCTCAACACGCAGGCGATGCAGGCCTACGTCACCGAGTCGTACCTCGGCCACGTCGCCTCCGCCTCGGCGGCTTCGCAATTCCTTCGCAGCATTACAGGCTTTGCGTTCCCCCTATTTGCGCCGTCGATGTATGATCACCTGGGCTACGGCTGGGGCAACAGCGTCTTGGGCTTCGCGTTTCTGGTCCTGGCTGCGCCTGCGCCGATTGTCCTGTGGGTGTGGGGTGCGAAGATGAGAGCCATTGGCAAGCACAAATAGTTGATTCCCATTCTGCATGCATATAGAAAAGCCGCTTGATTTTCACGAATGCATATACCATCAAAAGAAATTAATACAACTACTCATTTCTACTTTGCTAAAAGCTGGGGCCCGCATACAATGGCATGTTATGCCCAAATGTCTCTCGTCTCGATTTGGTTGCAAGCTGCGCACGTTTCGCAGACTAAAACATTCATATTTGTAACGCAGAGACATGATCACCGTGCCGATGTTTCATGCCAAAATGTCTCATGCGTGACAAGAAGGCTGCAGCGCGGGTGCCCAAAAGAAGAAATCATTTCATCGCATGCAGAGGTTGTGTACCCGCCGTTCTGTAGGCCCCGGAAACATGCCAAGGCTGTATCACCTTGGTGAGATAGGCCGAAGCTAATGCTTCCCTAGTTCATTCTCGTGTCTCTCAACAATGTGATGAGCTTGAAACACACATTTGAATCAAATCTGCACGCCTAGCGAGGCGGCGTCCGCCCGTCTAAAACTCAGCCGTCCACGGGTAGCAGCAGCTGCAGATGGAACGGTCAACCTCCGAGGAGGTTGGGCATTGAACGCCGGTTGTCGGCCAAAAGAAAAAGTGCCATATTCATGCAGGCATGGATGGAAGAGCCACGCAAATCCAACACAGCAGTCGGGGTTTTTTGCCCCGCGTCCAGAGCGTCGAGTTTCAGCCCCCGTGATCGCTCATCACCCAAAGCATTGACCGAGAGAGACAAGCTTTCGCAAGGTCCAGCTGCCAGTGGACGTCGAGGCTTCGTCGCGATAGCCCACCCCGTCCGAGGGTCCCATCGGGGGCGGAGCCGGGTCCGGGTCTACCCTATCACCAGCGCCAAGAGGACCGTGTGCCGTGAGCCCGTCAGCGCCAACTCCACAGCGGCGCACCAACGCCTGTGCCGAATCGCGTTGCGGATCTTGACGACCTTCTGAAAAGGGAAATGTCCACCGACGGCGTGGCGCGGATCTTGGAGCTTCAGCCCGCTTAACTCGGCACTTGGTATGATGCTCGTCGTATCGTTAGCGATAGCACATGCCGGCTCGTTCAACTGAGTTTGAGTTTTTGGCTCCCACTTCCTCATATAAATAAGACTTTGCCCATCAGGGTTGCGTTGTCTCGAGGTTGTACCTTTTGAGGATTGTTGCCAAGACGCCATCTCGAGTTCCATCTCGATCTGCGGATCCGACAACCCCTAGTTCATCCCGAGTTGATAGTGTAACCCAGTTGTCTCTCTCCACACCGCCATGGTTTCTTTCTTCCGAACCGCCGTCGTCGCGGCCACTGCCTTTCAGGGCGCTCAAGCCTGGGGTGTGTTGGGCCATGCCACTGTCGCTTACATTGCCCAGAACTACCTGACCAACGACACTGCCGCCTGGTGAGTACGCCAAGGTCAAAGACAAGCAAACCAACAACTCACAGCTCTTGGACAGGGCCCAAGGCGTCCTCGGAGACACCTCCGACTCGTACCTCGCCAATATCGCCTCATGGGCGGACCAGTACCGCGCCACTACCGCCGGCAAGTGGTCCGCGCCATTGCACTTCATCGATGCCGAGGACAACCCCCCGTCCTCCTGCAACGTCGACTATGAGCGCGACTGCGGCAGCAAGGGGTGCTCCGTGTCCGCCATTGCCAACTATACGCAGCGCATCAGCGACGGCCGCCTCAGCGCCGCCCACGTCGACGAGGCGCTCAAGTTCCTCGTGCACTTCCTCGGCGACGTCACGCAGCCGCTGCACGACGAAGCCTACGAGGTTGGCGGCAACGACATCAAGGTCACCTTTGACGGCTACTCGGACAACCTGCACGCCGACTGGGATACGTACATTCCGCAGAAAAAGGTCGGCGGCGGCAAGCTGACGGACGCGCAGAGCTGGGCCAGCGCGCTGGTGGCGGAGATTGAGACGGGTGCGTTGAAAGGCCAGGCGGCGGGCTGGATCAATGGAGATAGCGTGGCGGACCCGATTACGTCGGCGACGAGGTGGGCGTCGGATGCAAACGCGTATGTGTGCTCGGTGGTGATGCCACAGGGCGCGAGCGCGCTGCAGCAGGGCGACCTCTACCCGGACTACTACAACTCGGTTATCGGCACGGTCGAGCTGCAGATCGCAAAGGGCGGGTACAGGCTCGGAAACTGGCTCAACAGCATCTACAGTAGCAAGATTGCGAAGCGCGCCGCCGATGGTGAGGCTCTGCCGGACTTGTCGGGGCGCGATCTGCTGCCTGCTGCCCGCCCGCTGAGCCGCGCGAAGCTCGCGAGGGAGGCCATGGGCGAATCGTGCTGCACTCACAATCACTGAGATGACGTCATCTTCTGTATATAGCTTGTTGATGAATTAAAAGTTGTGAATAAGAATGAGTGTGCTTAAATTTTGTGGCTGTGGCCTCTGAGATGCTTGTCTTCCATTTGCAAACGCCGTGCCAAGGTTGTTTTCATAATAATGATAGCGATGCTAGCAATGCTAATTTTTGCTCGGATTTCCAATCCTCTGCTTGATTTCGCAGCTCTTTGATCTAACATCCCCACCCAGGTCAATGCTTCGCTTGACAGAGGCGACAACGCAGTCTGGTACCTCCCTCTGGAAAGTAGCCATCGAAGCGGCCATTGCAACTCGAACTCCGGCACTTTATCGTTGTGCTAAGTACGTGGACCGCCTTCTTGTACTCCAGCACCCCCTCAGCAGCCCTTTGATACTTGCCGCCGACCTCGTTCAGCGTGCGCGTCTTGTACGCCAGATCCTCCGACAGCGCCTGGTTCGCCGCGCTGCAGCGCTTCAGCAACGCCAGGCAAAACGGCGTCACCAAGGGCGATTCCTCGAGCGTGCCAACAGCGAGGATGGTGGCCAGGTTGTCACTGATGGCCCCAGTCAGCACGTCGGTCAGCCCGGCGCTGTCGACGATGCTGAGGGCGACTTCGGCGACGGTGGGCAGGCCGGCGACCCACGGCGAGTCCGGGGAGGAGGAGGCCATGACCGCGGCGATGCGTTCGTTGGCGAGGGCCACGAGGGGTGGAACGTCGTAGTAATCGCCCATGGCGATCATGCGGGTGTGGGCGAGGATCGTCTGGAACACGGGGTCACAGAGCTCGGGGTGTTCGACTTCTTTGCTTAACGGGGGCGAGGGTTCGACGCCGGTGGCTGTGGAATCATAGTCTTGCGTATACAGAAATTGCTTGAACCGTCGCACCGATTCGGGGATGAAGGCATCCATGTTCAACGTGCTGTTCTGTGCTTCTTGGAATCCGGGGCGCACGGCGGCTTGAATAACGGAGGACTGGGGGCAGACGACAGCCTTGTGAACTTTGAAGAGTTCTCCGTGACAGGAGAAGGTCAGGTCGCAGTACTCCTCAGAGAGCATCATCCGCATAACCAGCGAGGCTGTGGGCGTCTCCATGGTTCGCGATGCTTGTTTAAAGGGGGGTCACGTCCTGCAGCGCTGTAAAGTTTAAGGAAAATGTGAATAAGCGGTGTTGATTCTGTTTCAGATGACGGCAAACGCGACAGCAAACGGACAGAAAAGAAAGCCTACACAAAAGTGAGGACTATGTAAAAAGAAGAAAAAAAAAGAAAACAGAGCCAGGAGTTGAACTCGTGGTCGAAGACAAATGAACAATACCTTGTCAAAGGAGGTACTTGACAGAAATTAAAGACAGAACCACGACTGAAGCTCGTGGCAATCTGATAAAGGCTGCGGCAGCCTTATCGGGCGACAGTGTCCCGCCTGGACGGATTCACTCAGGATCGATCACCTATGATCGCCGCTTTCGCTAAAGATATATAGAGATATATCGGCAGAGGATGCCCCGACCATCGTTCCCAAAAGTCGGGTACATTCTCCCTTCAGCTTGCGCTTAGAGAGACAGGTACTTCGGCTACTGTCTAGGTACTAGTTATTAACCAGGTGTGTAGTTTGAGAGGTAGGCTGCTCGTTCCACAGGTTGCCCACCGGGGCTTGACTTGCGCCGGATTCCGTCTCTAATTATCCGGAAGTTAAATGGCCATCTTTTATTTATATACCTTATGCAGGTAGCCCTGTTTTAAATTAACGTGACATGGTAGCAAACTTATTACCTACAGGGTGCCGCGGAGAGCAAAATATGGGATCCACATCTCAAGATGATGGATTATTTAGGCCTGTGTATCCCTGCCTCGACACAGGGGCTACCTCTAATTTAGCTCCAGCATTCCCATCAATCCAACGTCTACATTTCATTCATAATTCGTAAAAAAAAAATTGTCATGACATTTCCACCATTGTCCCATTTGCGCTGTAAAAAGACACGGCCTTAGCCTCACGAAACGGGCGCTCGTCTCGGCTCTCCAGCGTCCCAAACGCCTGTAGTAGCCGCACCAGCACGTACGAAATCTCTGTCTGCGCCATCTGCTGACCGATGCACGACCGCGGACCAGACCCAAACGGCATGAAATACGGCGCCGCCGACGCCGACACGCCAGCCCATCGCTCCGGGCGAAACGCGGCCCAGTCGTCGCCGTAGTGCGCCGGGTCGCGGTTCAGCGCGTACACGCTCCAGACTACCGACGTGCCCGCTCGCACGGCCACGGGTGAGCGCCCGTCTGGGCCCCCGCCGCGGGGCAGCGTGGTATCTACCGCGGCCTGTCGAGAGTGCGAGGCGACGGGCGTGTAAAGCCGGAGTCCTGATGTGTTTGTTTGTTAGTCAATC
The DNA here is from genome assembly GCA_028828415.1 of Cordyceps cateniannulata. Taxonomy (NCBI): domain Eukaryota; kingdom Fungi; phylum Ascomycota; class Sordariomycetes; order Hypocreales; family Cordycipitaceae; genus Cordyceps; species Cordyceps cateniannulata. The sequence goes on from JAPHMX010000002.1 coordinate 780,268, forward strand.
AAGCGCGGGCTGGTCGACCGGGCTGTGCAAGGGAAAAGCATGACGACACAGTGAGCTGGTCATGAGGGGAGTGACCGGGGGCAGTTGAACGCAGGCCGCTGGGGGCGCGCGCAGGGAAAAGAAAGAGAGGGGAAAGTGAGAGGGCGCACCTTCGTATAAGACACAGCGCAAATACGACATGGCGGAGATGTCTTGCTTCGTGGGCGGGGTGCCCCGGAGTGGCGCAATCTCGTCCCGCAACTTCTGCTGGATGTCCGGCCGGCGGGCAAGGACATGTACGAGGTTGGTGAGTAGTGCCGTCGTGGTGTCGAAGCTCGCGAAAAAGATGTTTTGCAACTCTGCCTGCATGTCGTCGACCGAGAGGCCTTCCTGCTCGAGCATGCGGAAGAGCGACGTGCTGCTCTTGCGAGTGCCGCTGTCGTCACCTGTGGTGTATCGCTGCTTCTCACGGAGCAGGTCCAGGCGCCGCTTAAAAAAGGTCTTCATGCCGCCGACCACGGCGAGAAGCGTCCGGTAGGAGAAGACGAGCTTGAACCAAGCCAGCGCGCCGACGGCGATGAAGAGCCCGCAGGCCGGCTCAAAGGCCTTGACAAGGTCCAGAAAGTCTTTTCCGTCCGCCTTGTCCCCTGCGCCGGACAGACTCTCGACGGAGCCGTCAAAGAGGAACTCGGTCACGACATCGAGAGAGAATCGCGTCGCCAAGTCCAAGAAGTCAAGCGTCTTGCTATCGCGCGCCCGCACTGCAGCAATCATGTTCTTCACATGAGGCTCGACCAGGGCCAGCTCGTCCAGCGTCGTCTTGGCAAACACGGGTTTGAGGAGCGCGCGAGACCGCTTCCACGCCGCACCCTCGTTCATCAGCACGCCGTTGCCGATGTGCTTGGATGCCTCGTTGACCCACGACGATTTTTGGAAACGTGCGAACTGGACCGTCGTCACGTCCCGGATATTTTCGGGGTCGATGGTGTAGACGCACTCGGCGCCAAAGAGTTCGCGTGCCTTGAACGTTGCACCGCAGCGCGCATGTCGCAGACGCATGCCCTCGGCAAGACGACCGCGGGTATAGTCTCGCCACATGGCCAGCGATAGGTCGAGCCCCCCAAACGGGTCCAGGTGAGGGTAGGTAGGCAACCCATCGTCGGCGAGGGGGGCATGACTTTTTGCCCCTCGACTGTAGAACTGAAAGGCGGCGCGGAGCGTGTAATACACCAGGGCGCTGGCCACGAAGATGAGAGCTACAACAGCCATCTTGTCTGCTCTCGGAGAGTTTTGGGAAGCTGGGGACCGGGCCGTAGACCCTTCCCCCTTGGCTCTATACGCTTCTTCTTATATCAGCCCATGCGCCATTTCTTACTCCAGCCCAACATGCGCCTTATCTCCTCTTGCCCCTCTCCCTCACATAAACGGGCTCACATATCAGGGGATAGTCACGAAGCCACCGCTAGCTTCTCACACCAGGGCGCATTATAGTCTGATGGCGCTGACGACAAACACATACATCCCGTGTTACCTAAACTGGATATAACGGGTTTCCTTCTGACGTCGTTTTACCCGTTCCGTTGCCCTCTCGCCCTCGAAGGTCATGCAGTGTAGCTTGACCTGTCGTCCACGACCTGAGACATGCATGCGTTGGCAGTCATAAATCACTTTACCCCTCCGATTCCATATCGGAATCTAGTGACGGGAATCGTATAGTCGGATTGCTCTGTTTGGGGGGGAGTTTCGCACCCCACGCATGGCTGCATGTTCGAGATGTGTTGTGCGAGGGAAGCTGCTGGCACCCTAAACTCGAACTCGCACGCGGCGGAGGCAAATTTATTCTTCGGGCCAGACACGCGTCACTACAAGACACACTGACTGGCAGGTGATGCAAGCCAAGTCTTGTTGTCGTGTCTGTGGATTAAACCCGCACACGGAATCACAGGTTCGGCGCTTCCTGTGGCCACGCAGAGAGGTTAAAAGGCGTTGAGGGGCCGTGAGTCACCTCCACATCAGCTCATGTTGTTCCAGCAGCCAGTTCAGCTTCCGACGTTTCTTCCTCTTTCATCTTTCGGCATTACCGAACTTGCCATGGCTCTGATTACGTCCTTGGTGACCCGCTTCCATGGTTGGAGTCTGACTATCCAATCGTTCCTCCACAGGGCCGCTCGAAGCCTTGTTCTGGGCAGGCTCGCTACATTCTCTTCGGGACTGCTGTGCATTCAAGACCCATATGGCTCTGACATTGCCGTCGTCGGTCATGCAAAGGCACATCATTTCCAGGCCCCTGCGATCCTGGTCGTCCACGATGACTTCTTCTGGATCCGGGCGCTCTTGTTCGGTGACATTGGCTTTTCCCAGAGCTACATGCTGCGGGAGATTTCCACGCCGAACCTCACCGCCGTCTTCGAGTTCTTTGTGCAGAATGCCTCGAAAAAGAGCATCCTCGCCAGCTGGCGCGTGGTCAGCTTCTTCACCGCCATGACACGCGCCGTCTTCAGACGCGCCAACGATATCTCAGCAGCCAAAGTCAACGCCGTCGCGCACTATTCGTTGGGCAACGACATGTTCTCGGCCTTCTTGAGCCCGGACATGACGTACTCGGCTGCGCTGTGGCTGCCGACCACGGATCCCCGTTCGCAGGGCGAGACGCTGGAGGAGGCGCAGCTGCGGAAGCTCCAGTACGCCATCTCGTCGGCTCGTATCAAATCGACAGACCACGTTTTGGAAGTCGGCAGCGGCTGGGGCAGCTTTGCTATTCTCGCCGCCAAGATGACGGGTTGTCGGGTGACGACCGTGACGCCGAGTCAGGCGCAGAAGCGGCTGGTCGAGAGTAGGGTCGTCGAGGCCAAGCTCTCTGACCATGTTCAAGTCTTTCTCGGGGACTATCGTGAGGTCGGATCGCTCAATGTCACCTTTGACAAGATCGTCAGTATAGAAATGATTGAGCATGTGGGCCACAAGTTCCTAGATACGTACTTTGCATGCATGGACCGCTACCTGAAGAATGATGGCGTAGGATACTTCCAGTGCATCACGATTCCCGAGGCGCGGTACGATGCATATGTCAAGGGCGAGGACTTTATCCAGAAGTACATCTTTCCAGGTGGTCATCTGCCGACAGTCAGCGGCCTTGTACATAGCATCAATGCGGGATCTAAGGGAAAGCTTGTGGTTGAGGAGATACTGTCCTTTGGGGGGCACTACATCAAAACGCTGCAGTGCTGGAGGAAAAATTTCCTCGCCAACTTTGACGGGATGATTGCTCCAGCGCTACGAAAAGAGCATCCACATATGACGGACGCAGACCTGGATATTTTCAAACGCAAATGGAATGTAAGATGCACGGAATTCCGTTTGGCTGGATTAGAGCTAACACTGTCAGTATTATTTTTGCTACTGCGAGGCGGGGTTTAGAACCAAGACCATTGGCGATGTCGGCATCACAGTCGGCAGGGAGGGTGCACTTGAGCTATTAGACGGAATTCCATTCAATGAAGATTAGGGGCACAATAAAAAGATTTTAAGTAAGAGTTTTTAAAGAAATTTATTAGCTTATTTTATTTATCTTATTTACTATATAAATAGCCTCCTCTCCACTTCTCACCTCACATGCTATATTAGAGCTACCAGCTGGCAGGGCCGACAGCAAACGCAATAGCAAACGGCGGGAAAAGGAAAAATTACATAACAAATAAAAAAGAGATAAAAAGGCAAAAATCAAGGACAGAGCCGCGAGTTGAACTCATGACAACCCGAAGGCTGCGGAACGGGGGACTTCAAATTCTTTTCACTCACAGCACACCAATGCCGGAAACCAGAGTACTGACTGGTGTCAACCGATTCGGTTTAACCAAGCTTTTTGCCAACAGGACAACTTCAATGCTGATTGATCATATAGGTAAACCTGCAGAGTCTCCGTGGATATACTACTAGTCGTTGTCTCAACGAAGTTAAGAAGACAAGGTCCAGTCACAAAGTCGCCGGGACGTTGGCTTGCACCAAACGCTTGGGCAACGCACTGATACCGTTGAGCCATTCTGCCTCTGATAAAGTAGCAAACGGGTGAGCATATTTTGTTTATATACCTACTTTTAGCACTGTACAGTGCTCGCGTCATGCCTTTGTCAGCAGTCATGTCATAGCCGTATGCTTTCCTCCCTCCATTTGTATGCTAGCACTGCCACATCCGTATTGGCTTCGCCCGCTGCCTCGTCTTCAGTGCTGTCAGGTAAAGTGATCCGCCAATATATCGCCACTCTGTTTTGTCCATGTGCCTAGATTTACAGTTATCTAGGAAGCTGTTGGCTGTGCCAGCAAAGCGCGGTCCCGGGCCAGCCACCTCTCACGCTGCTCAAGTCTGCAAGCCATGCGACATCGTCGTTTTCCCCGATACCTTTTGCTGTAGGCACGTACACGACATACACATCTTCAAGAACTGCAAACCCTACTTCCGAAAAGAAAAAAAAGAACCTCGGCACAATTGGCGTATTCACTTGTCGTGGACCCTGCACATCACGCATGCGTTGGCCTACTGTGGCAGTTACGGAGGGACTGGGAACATGTTCTTCGCGTTTGCCAACCGGTAATTCTGCAACGGGTAATCTCTCTCGAAACTATCGAACATTTATAGGCCTCGGTCTATTTCAGATAGCATAGAAACTAATAACACTCATATCGGGCTAGAAATCTTTGGCCAACGAGTCTCTCTAGCATGGCTTGCTGCAGCGTGCTGGTGGTGCCATCGTACCTGCAAACCATCCCAGCAGTGTGTGCCAATCCTCCCAGTTCTTTTTAATACCACTTTCAAAATCCAAGATGCTCGAAAGGCTCACATCGAACGTCTTGCGTGCCAAATTTACCTTACTCTGAGCAAGGCGCACCTGCCGATCGGTGCCGGTGACGACGGTAATCTAGAATCGAGAACATGAGCAAAGTATAACGGCGATTTAACGACCTTTCTATTACACAGACTCTGATCCGGGGCGGCGGTATTGACTTACAACAAACTCGTCGCAGTGGCTGTATTTCGAATCGAGATCATACTTGGTGGCGAGGACGATCAGAGCGTTGAGTTCACTCTGGAGCAGTCTATCATCGATGAAAGGACTCGTGTCAAGCTGATAAGCCACAATACAAGGTCTGCTGCCATCCAACACTCCTGGCTGGCTGTAAGGCTCGCAGACGCTCTGGAGCTGGTAGCAGACTCTCTTTTCCACGTCATATCCTTCCAGAAAATACGCGTCCTCGCTTGATTGCAGTCATGTTAGCTGGATGCACAACACAATAGCAGCAGGGCGGCCATGGCGGACACACAGCTGTTCCGAACATGGCGTTTATATGCACTCACCCACAAAGCCGCCACTTGGTCTCCATTGTATATCCCCAGACGTACGCATGGGTCTCAACAGCGCTGTGCACGCGCATGGCTTGGTAGAACCTTGCATCAGGGTCATCTTTGTCTTCTTGCTCCCACTCTTCGTTTCCACGGGGGCGCAAATCGGCGCTTATCTCCCGAGGCTTCTTGAGGTCGGACTCAACCATCTTCCTGATGACCGCAACAGGCATGGGTACCAGCCTGGCCGTGCCCTTTGCACCATCGATGTCGCCGGTCTTCACGTCCAGGTGCTTCAGGGTGATGCCGAGTTTCTTCAAGTGGTCCTGGTTGACATAAGGCTTCTTGCTGCACAAAATAGGAAGTACTGCTAGCTTGAACAGGTCAGCGCGGGGACCAGCCTGCGTTTTGGGGCCCATCCTTCAACAGATCGCGCAGCGTGAGGTAATATCAGAACAGTGAAGTAGTTGGGACAGTTTGATAGTATTGATATGCTCGACAGTTTCTCGATATTGTATGGGTTCTCTGGCGTTTTAAATGATTCAGGGGATGCTTGATCAAGCCGAGGGGCGCTTCGCGCCGGCCGGCGATTACATCATGCGTCAAACATGTTTGGGTAACACAAGTAAACAAGACCCCACCATGAACATTATTACACTTATTCGATAACTAGGTAGCGGTCTGCGAATGGATAAAATTTGCCCTACTTACCTACTGTTAAACGTTGCTTCCGCGTTGCTCGAATGACGGCGTGGTGCAGTTAGAGAAAACGGCTCGGCCCATGCAGGTTACAATTCGCTCTTGCGGAAACTGACCAATACAGGCGCGTAATATGCCAAGGGCCCGTTGATTCCGATTTGCTCATCACAGGACTTTTCGGCTTCCAAGAAATGACTTGCTTAGAGTAAGTTCTAAGCGCTTGTACTTCGCCCTCTCCTCGGGTATCTCGTAATGTGGGATGATTCGAGAGCGTACAGTATGAGCAATGCTTTGGACTCCCCGATTGGCCATGAACCCAAATCACATAAGATCGTAACACGACGGCTGAAAATTTAAGGCAAGGCAGCCGATAGGATGGTCTTGGCCTCTACATCGCACAGTCAACCCATCCTCACGCAGCCGTAAGCTCTTTGGGCACTTGTGCTTCGCTCTCATTCGCTTATCCTTGGGAAACGTCGGTCTATGAGGGTGGCCCTTTGTAGGATCTTCACCACTCATTCCGCGGTTCCGCAAATCGTGGTTTCAGCATCTCATGTGCTCAACCTATAACGGGGGCAAGTTTGAACGAGGCTGCGCCATCGTACACCCGATCGTTTATTAGCCATTCTTCAAAGCATACAACGGTGGTTTATACGCGCCCTGTACCTTGAGTCTGCCTTGTGTAGATTCGCCAGATAACCTCCTTCGCAAGCAAGTCCGAAGCGGCATGTGAGATGCTACACCGTGCTCTCTAGATGTTAATCCTTTGCTATCTTAATCCACTTGACTATCACAAGCGATTAAAGAGTAACATGAGCAATCCTTCAATTTCAAAGCCTTCTGCAAGTCAAGCTCTAGCTAAAACTTCGCCTGGAAGATTGATCATCGCTCTGGGCTCCTCGTTTCTGTCCGCGCGTGTGATTGTGTATCCTTGAACTTCTTTGCACTTCCAAACGGCGCTTACATTGTCTAGAGTGCTCTTTCCAGAATACTGTTTACTCAATAAACCATAAATACCTTGCTTGGCGGCGTCACGAACAATTTTCTCTTGGGCAAAGACATACAATTTTTACATTCTTTCTTGTGAAGCTCAATTCTCGACTCTTTTACGTTCCGTTCTCCAAAATGCCTAGAAACTCGAAGAGGTCAGGCTTGACCAAAACGACCAATGCCACTGGGTCTACTGCTCCGGCTAAAAGTACTTCTGCTGCAACCGGAAAGGTTGCGAAGAGAGATCCGGTTGGTGGCGCAGCCTCTCAAGAGGAACCGATTGCTGTTGATGACGCAGCCCCGGTTGAAGATGCAGCGCTGGGTAAACCGTCCGAGAATAAAACTCAAAAATCAGTTGGCCTTCCAGAGCATCACAAAAAGTGGGAAGAGTACATGTCACTTGAAGACCACAGGAGCTATTCTCTTACGAATATTGGCCCAAAGTCCGCCTCAGACGCTACACTTGAGCAGTTTTACACCTTAAAGGTGCTCTGGAAGGCCGCAAATAGTCGCACTCAACTGGGGAGAGACTTACGCATTGACGAAGGTTCCTTGCAGAAAGCTTCAGCTTTCCTGGAAGAATCCCCCACTTGGCAGGACTATAAGAAAACTTTCCACAATCCCCTGACGACAGAGAGTTTGTTTGGCTTGGTGCAGCTGTATCATCGACGGTGTGCAGATGGACTGGATGACATACCATCAGCTGGGCATCTAAGATTCACACCAGAAAGACCTCCTCCCACTGACGAAGAAGGTGCTGGAAGACTTCCCAGTCTGCCAACTGAATCATCTTCCATATCCTCACTGTCAGAGGTTACGGTTGATGCAATTGCAGCTAGGCGGCAAGTGGAAGACGAGGAAATCGTCAACGTTGCCTTTGTTCTCTTCCTGAACGCCTTAGTCCGAGCGACTCCGAAGGAGGATGTCAAGGGCGACTGGTGGCCGTGCCGCTCCAGCTTTTGCATTCCCAATATGAAGCATAAAGTGTATCTAGCGCTTGTGGATGGCATGTTCCGGGTTGATGGGTCCTCTACGGAGCAGATCATGGAACAGGAGAGGTTCCGAGACGAATATCAGCGACTTCGTGCCAGGGCTGGCTTACCAGCAGAGGCCATGGCTGACGATGGGGTCCCTGAGGGAGGAGAGACTGGCATAACTCTGCCCATCAGGCCTCCTGCCAAAGCGGCAAAGCCAACTGCTGACGGAGAAGGCGACTCGGAGCCGCCGGAGCCGCCACGCCAGCCCTACGAGCATTTTAAGAACATGCCTATTACTCGCAACATTACGGCAATCATAGAGGTAAAGCCTATGGCTCGCGTGCATTCGCGCCGCGAGTTGCGCGAGCAGATTCTCATCCAGGAAGCGGCCCAAATGGCCGCGTGGATCGCCGTTGTCCCATCGCTTCTAGGCCAGAAGCCCGATAAATGCGGGAAATTTCAGTACGTTAACGGCAATTTGACAATTTTTGATAAGGTTCATACTAATTTCTGGGAGTCGTCTTCTTTTCTCGCAGGATCAGCGCGAGGTCTTCGTCACGATTGCAACGTACACGAAGGAGTACATTCACTACATCATGAACTCGATTGATAAGCCGGCATACCATAAGGACCTCGTTTCCCCGGACTGCTTTCTTCACATGCAGCCATATGGGCCATTCCGCGTTGACAATCTGCAGCACATGGAACAGCTAGCGCCGCTGTTGGTTGCGCTTTCCTATCAGAACTATATTATCTAGGAACACATCATGCTTTGAGAGGTCTGCTTGGCTTTCTAGGGCGTTTTGCTTTTTGTAGAGTAGGTAGACTATAGATTGTTTATATATATGCTTTATATTCTTAGCTCCCTCCATCCTTACCATCCCTTTCTGTATTGTTATCTTGACTACTTATTTCATCCCTTTTATTACAGTTATTTTGAGCCCGGCTTATGATTAAGATTTGAAAAGATTTTTATTCTAACAAAATTCAATCCTATTTTACAGCAAAAACTCCAATAATAAAATAAAGAAATAATAGACTCGTGTACAGGTCTATTCTCGCCTCTACACTCCGTGCCACTGACGGACAATTTACACGACCAAGTTGTTACGCGGAGGACACATGTCGCTTCATGCATGCTAGGTTGTCACCCAACCTAATCATTCCGAAGTCTTCACGACCAGCGATGACCAGGATCCAAGGTCGAAACCGCCCCCATGACTTGTCTCTCCCTCTCGCTCAGCTCCCGCCAATAAGTGGCGATGCGACTTGTGCCCCAGAATCGGAATCACAATTGCGGATAGTTAGTTAGTGGATGGTGGGGGAGGGGCAAAGTGATCAGGTGGGCATCTCTTTTGGTCGTGCGGTGGTGGGGTTGTGATTATGCTCGTCCGACCGATGACTGGCTTGACTGGGTCGAACTTATGAGAGGCTTGAGACTTGCAAGTCATGAAGATGCTTGGCTGTCACAGCCGTGACTGGGACACGGACAAGGGAAGTGGAAGAAGACTGCAGATGCAAAATTACGAAATAAGAGGGGGGCGGGAGGATGACTGACACAGGTCGGAGCATGGCCGTCCTCATGACAGAGGAATACTGCGATAAGCGTTTACTTCCTAGTCGAGTCTTGATGCAGGAGTGGGCAGTTGGCATTATCAAGGGTTGAATATGGGCAGGATCGCTATCACCTGTTCGTTCCTACAATATGCATTGGTCCTCGGCGTGAGAAGAGAAGCATGCAGAAGGCACAGATGGGCTGCAACGTTTCAGCGCTTTGCAGCGTACGGAAGCGCCAACTTTCCTTTGGGAGAAAGGTCATCGAACGCGCGCCGATCGTGCGGTTTTCATGCCAGGCCTTGCCTCCGTTCCATTCCTCATTGATTTAGCCTTTCCGGCTGACGATTGTCCCCATGGGCAGAGGAGCACCAAAATTTGAAACTAACCAGTCCTTTACCCCCCACGAGTGCAACGAGACTAACAAAGGCGCTCCATCATGACGGCATCCTGCAGGCCGGTCCCCCAAAAGTCCGGCGCCAAAAACGTAAGCGGATGTGATTGGCACTGGAGGATGAGCTCGGCAAAGGTGAAAAGGGAGAAACATTTGCAAAAGGACATGGGAAAATGTGATGTGTAACAAAAAGAGCTCGTGGATTGCAGCCAAACGAGTTTGAATCAGGCAAGGAGGTGGGCGAAAATTGCCCTGCAGCTGAAAAAATAAAAAGAAGGGTCCTGAGTGGCTTTGTTTTGCGGCTTGGACAATTTGTTAGTGCTATGCGGGCGCACCAGCTGCTGTCCTTATCATTGGACCAAGCATGAACCATCATCAGGTGTCAATGCATCTAAGTTGTCTTGATGGTGCGTGTCACAGGCCTTATCAACGTGTCCTTCTTGGACAATCCCTTTGCTTTTATTTCTCATCCTCCTGCACGACAAGAGTCGAGACTGGTCTAGAAGATGACCCGGTCCGCGCGACCAGGGTGGGATGAGCATTCCGGACGAAGACTTTTTGGGCCGATATTGGCAAGAGCCGGCAGCGTGCGGGAGGATGGCTTGGCCTGTGTTTTGGCGAGGGATTTCGCGAGGCAGGTCTCGTAAATAGAATAGGTGGCGTTGGACAGATTTCCAATGATATTGTCCGACCAGCCACCATACGTTGAAGACACCACGGGTAGGCTAAGCCGATTGAGGTGTGGCTGGCAAACGTTTGCTATCGACAACATATCGAATGTTTTATGACTTTTGCCATGTTTAATAGAATATTTTGTCCGCCGTGAGCTACCCGTCTGAGGAGGATGGAAAGCATTCTCAACGTTTCCGCTCATGGGTTACCGTCGGACTGGGGCAGCGAGGGGATGGTGTTACACGGGCGAACGGGCGCACAGGCGTTGAAGAAGCGATACGTCCAGTGTCTTAGCAATGAACGGCAACAACCTTACTCTTAAAGCTAAGTTTCTTGTGAGAGGCCAGCGAGTCCTCGTGATGCGTCGCACAAGTTAAATGGTGGGGAGGCATGACAATTGCAAGTAGAACCGTCGCAGCTTAGCGATGCCAACAGCAATGGGGATGACAGGAGAAATCCGACACAGTCGCGATATTCCGTTTCTAGCCTTTTCCTACCAGCGCGGAATTGTCAGATAACAGCGAGCAGCAGCAGCAATGCCGACGGGAAGTGGATTGATAAGCCGCCAGGCCGCCCACCACCACCCAAAACCACCAACCACCAGGGCGGCTTCTCGACCTGCAGGTCTCGGGAGCCAGATAAGAGTGGCATTGGGCATCCAGGGGTCCAGCGGATGTTTTATAACGGCAAACCCATTGCCAGGAGAGGCAGGGAATGTGGGCGGCTTGCATCAGTACTCAGCTCCTTGGCGGCACAAGTCGGGTTCTTGTCTGTTTCATTTTAATAACTCTGCTGTGCTGTTCAAGGGCTGATCCCAGTGGCCTCTTGCCGGGTGAGCCTCCCTCCCACCCTCCCAACGGGATGGGTGATTGCATGTGAGCGCTTGCCGGATCGCTCGGGTCACAGTGACTCCTTGGGGCCTTTTTTGGTGGCAAGCCGGGTGGGTGGTATGACGCACACGACAGCCTCAGCGCTGGTGTGTGTGTGGTGGTAGTTGGCAGTCGATGGGATGGGCTGGCGCGTGCAGTTGACTCTATTGTTTTGTTTTTTGGTTTTTTTGTTTTTTTTTTGGACTTTTTCCCTCTTCTTCGGTTTCTTTTTATTATCGGTTGCCTCGAATACGTTATTATATGCTGCAGGTGATGGTTCGTCGCGTGGCCGCTGTACCGCGATCGGAGGCGATAATGGGGCCTCGTTATCTTTAAGCCATCGACTGACAGATAGGAGAATGCAGCTGGAACTACTGATAATCGTGCGCCCGTCGGCCTTGATAATCGTACAGCGCGAGAGATAGCGATAGCGCCAAGTCCAGAGAGAGAAAGGCTGGCCGAATTGGGCAGGCGCTAGGGCTTTGGGTGATTGCGGAGGCGGGGCAAGCAAGGCTTTGTTGGGGCCAAATTTCTGGGCTTGGGCGACGCCGGTTCAGGCTGAAGGGAAGTAGCCGTGGTAAATATTATTAGTCTGTCGTTAGCATTAGTATTACAATCCTATAGGGAGGGACGGCTTCAGAGTTGCCTGGTGCTGACAAGCACATGGACTGTGATTGGGGGGTCAGGAAGACGGGGATAACGAGTAGGTTTGGTTAAAAGTCTTGGAATATTCCGGGAGATATGGTCAGGTTTCTGCTCCTTTTCCTTTTTCTTGTATTTTCCATCCTTTTTTATTTCTATCCTAACATAACATTCAATCGCCATCTCTTTTGGTCGTTGATGTTCCTTTTTATTGTGCAGGCGGCCACGCGCTTACCAACAGCAACCCCTCTGCTGACTTGCAGTGCAAGCGTGCGTACCCCCCAGCGCCTCATCATCACCAGGCTACAGAGGTACGAGGCACCACCTAAAGCCGCCTCGTCGGCCTCCCCGTGACACGACGACCAACCCAGCGACGCCAAGGACGGCCTCCTGATTTCAAGGGGTGTCATGGTTCAAAACTAAGGCTGTGATTGAGTTCCATCGCAAAGACGTTTTTCAACCAGCCACCACATCCGAATACTTCGTCCCGGCGCAAACCGACCGTCCGTCACTTATTGAGGTGCAGCAACACGCGCTGCAACGCTCAACGGGAAAAAGAGAGTTGGCCGGCCACTGCAAGGCACAAGCCCAGTGCCTGTTAGGCGACCGGGCAATTTTCAGCCCCCGCAGTCCAACACGCGACAGCCCGACAGTCGACGAAATCACTCGGAGTACGAATACCGATATTACCGTACCACAAATCCCCATACGAGAAAAGGTTCTTTTCGTGCGACGTGTTACGAAAGGAAAATTCAAGGGACCTGCCCGAAGCGCTCGAGGGTCCTTTTTTTCTTCTCTCCCCTGCCTGGTCCATGCCGTACCAATAGACCCTGATCAGCGTCTTGAGTCTGCGGGCCCCCATTCCCATCCTCAAGGTCTTTTCTTCATTCCTTCCCCCCGCGCGATTCCTGCGAATTACGTACAGGCGCCGCTGTTACCTGCCTGTTTTCAGCAGCCGGCCGGACATTTGGTTATTTACCATTCTTACTAGCTCGCCTTGATTGTTGCCCGTTTGGGGAGTTGGGCAGTCATCATCGTCCAAAAGCTGGGTACCGACTCCACCAGCGTGACACCTCAAAACCACGCTATCGCGAGACCCCACGCATTTCTGCCAGCGGCGGACATACAGTGGGCATACAGCGCGTTACAGCAGTCGCACGGCAGTCACAGCGCTGCCCTTGCAGCGAACCTTTACAGATCCCTTCCAGCTTCCAGGGCGTTCTAGGCGGTTTTTACAAGGCGAGCCCTGCACGGTATGCCCCCACAAGCCCGCCAACAGGTGCTCAGAACAGCCCGCCGTATCAGTCCCTGTCCTTGTCCTTGTCATGGCTCACGCTTCCTACTGGTCCACCACACTTCCGCCTCGTCGCCCGACTGCTCTGCCTCCGACTACTTGTACGAGTGAAGCCGCCCTCTTCGCTCCCACCCTCCACACACTCGTCCATACAGCCTCATCCCTCGCTCCTCTCCTCATCCGCGCCAAGTATGCCGACTGCAGCAAGCTCGACGTCGTTTCCTCTCTCACAGTCACCATCGCTGCAGTATCGCCTCACCCGTCCTCCACCAACACAGAGTCGGACGGCGAGGCAAACAACACCACCGCCACCACCACCATGAGCAAAGGCCGTGGTGAACGACGCTCTTCCACAACCACCAAGACAGTCGACTCTCCGCGCCAGAGCAAGACGCCAACATCCACCAGCAGTCCCGTCCAGATCCCCCGCCAGTCCAGCCGCACCGGTACGAACCGCGATAAACACCATGCCTCGCAACGCAGGCGCACCGCCCGCGACCTCCACTCGCCCGATGCCGTGTCGCCCTCTGTCGCGGCTCTGCTGGCAATGACCGACATTCCACGTCATCGCCAATCTGTCCGCCAAAAACGAAGGGCCGAAGCGTCCCTGACCGTTCAGGACATTGTCCAGAGCCAGCACGTCTCGGAGAAGGCGCTTAGCCTGTCCCTGACGGGTGGCAGCCCGCTCGACCTGTTGCTGTCGCCGCCGGAGGACCTCCCGACAGAAGATGACATGAGCACGACCTGTGAGAGCCCCGATGGCTTCTCCCTCCGGCACACCGTCTCCTACGACTCTGTTCCCTCGCTAGGCGACAGCTACGCGACCGACCCGGCCTCGTCGTTTGACTCATCACCATACTTTGCCCCCGCGCCTACGCGACGCACCCGCAGCCCTGCACGCAAATCTCTGGAACCTGTTCGCTCACCTCCCCATGTTCTGAGCGACGAGCACCCGTTGTCCATCCAGTTGGAGGGCGATGAGTTTCCCCTCACACTGGAGCCTACCGAGGAGACGCCCATGTCTGTCTTTAGTGAACCCTTCAAGCCGCTCAAGGCCGCCTTCAAGTCCAACCTGACAGCATCGTTACGCGCCCTGCGGTCCGCTGCAAAGTCCTTCTCCAGCATCAACTTCCCCATCACCATCCCGCCCGACGACCTACTTTCCCGGTCCATTCTCACCATCGACCCCAATGTGCCCTACACTGACGAGCGGCGGCCGCCCGTGACCGAGGAGATGCCCTCGGCTGAGCTGCGCCGCTACCTCAACCCGACGACGCGGCCGCTCGAGGCGCAACAGCCCCAGGACGGCAGCGGGCCACAGCAGCGCCCTCGCCTGCCGTCCATTCAGATGCAAACTTACAAGGTGCACCGCGCACGCGTAACACAGGCGACCTCGCGGAACTCTCCGACGTCAGCCCTGCTGCCTGCAGGCATCACAAGCACCACCGGTGCCGGCGCTGTCGGCAGTGGTAGCCCCACCGCAAAGGCGGACCACCCGCTGCAGAACCAGCAGCAGCAAAAGGCCATGCTGCCGGCCGCCATGCGACAGCGAGAAGTCCGCGAGAACCCTGACTTTATCCGCATCGCCGTCATGGAGATGGCCATGCGCAAGCGCGGCAAGCTCGACGACCGCAAGCCAGGCCGCGCACGTTGGGCCCTGCCGCCGCGCAAAGCGCCCATCAAGTCTACGGACGCTGAAGAGATCGGGCCCAACGGAGTTCCAACGCGGTGGATCCCCATTTCCTACGAGCAATGAGGAGGGAGTCAGACAAAGAAAAGAAAGACCAGGAGTCATGGCCAACCCGCGTCGGCCAATTGGCTGGCAGTGGGCCTCCAACAAAAATTTTTCTTTCTCTTGCTTGGGAGCCAGTACCCTGAGAAGCTGCCACGTCATGGGCGACATGTCTGTATATTCCACTGGGGCTTGCTTCCCGGCGGTCAGTTTCCACTCCGCGACGCCGCCCATTCCCTTTGAGGCATGTGCCCCTTCAACCCCTGGGGATGCATCGTTGCATCCGGAAAAGCTCGGGCCATGGAAGGTCTTTTGGAATCCCGCCAGAATGAAATTCGATAGCCCGGCACCGCGGCGCAAAGACGACAACTTGGCCGTTTTTTTATGCTGACGAGCGGCCAACTGAAATGATGGTCCGAAAATACCCGCTTCTTGTCAAATCCTTTGCGCCCCTCAACGACGAAAAAAAAATTGCGCGTGTGTGAGAAAGGGGAATCCTGATGCAGCAGAGGAAGGAACTTTCTTCCTTAATGATCCTGCGGGTATTGGATTGTTAAGTAATGGAAAGCTGTCACCGAGAAAAGGCGTGCTTCGGCGCAGCATGGCCCCCATCCAGAATAGGAAGGCGCAACTTCGACCTGCAGATTCTTGCCCAAACATTTTCTCCCGCTGCGCAGCATGGCCCGCTTCAAACGAGGATAGGGCTCAACCACCTTACGGTCTCCGATATGCATCAAAATTCGTTTGCATGCAACATGTGGTGCTGGATCCTCGCCACGCATGGCCCGCTCCAAGCGAGAATACAAAAGTCACAGCGTGCCCACAAGCAGGAAAAGCTGTTCCATGCTCACCTGAACCCAGGCCTGGGTTGTATCCAAGGTCTGAGTAACGCATACGGCCCGCTCTAAACGAAGGCAGCTTCGCATCGCAGCATCGGATGACACTATCGTCCCATGCCGTCAAACATCGAACTTACCTTTCCTGCGCTGGCTCGTCAGGTGTGGGCTACCTGCCTGCGCACACCGAAGGCCCGCTCCAAACGAAGCAGAACCTTGAACGTCGGGCACCAATACGAACGACACGCTACCAATTATCCAATTTTCCAGCATCTCTATCTTTATGCATTAGCATTTTCATGACCAACATTGCGCCGGCGTTTTTGCTTTTTAGTCTCAATTTTTTTCCTGGGTTACTATTTGTTCCCACCCTTGGGCTCCCCCAATCCCGTCACAGTTGCGAAACTGGCGGTCTAGCATACCATGATACCATCTTCCGCTTTTCTTGACTCACCTACAGACTTAGTATTAGTCAAAAATAATAAACAATGATTTCTCAAACATCTACCTCACCAAGTGTTAAGCTAAATATGATTGACTCTGGCACTATAGTAATCAGAGGGACGGGCAGCGTAGCAAGGAACCCAATGAGGCAATAATGGCCTCGGCTCTATCCACGGCCGTTTTCAGTAATATGTATCAATGCTTTGTCGCATTTCTACTTCCCACCTTCTTTTCCCCTTCCCGTTTTCCTCTGTTGTTATCAAATTTGCCCATTATTCTTCCCAATGTCACCCCTTGTCCTAATTTGGTGGAACTATTGGGCCAGCGGGCAGACGCACTGTGCTGACAAGGCCGATGATTGGACGCGCAAACGAGCATCAAATATCAGGTCTCTGTCCATCATCTTTGCACGGACAGTGAGACCCATGGCTCACAGGATGGCCAGGTAAATAAAGCAATGAGTAGGATGCCGTTTTGTGTGTTGTCCAATCGTATTTGGTGATTAAGTGTATATCATGCACACAGTGTGACTATCAACATCCCCAGCAGCTTCATTGTTCAACAGGCGGCCGGCATTTGATGCAGACAAAGTGAGTAACATAGAGAGCTATATCCGCGGGAATACCAGCTTGGGGTCTTTAAAATGAATTTAAAGAAGAAAAGAAGAAAAGCCACGGCTCTAATCGCCCCTTCATTGCCGAAGCGGTGCCCGGAGAGCCAACACCTTCCGCCTGATACATAAACCTAGTCCGAGCAAAAAAGTCACACATCCCGCCTCGTTTACCGATTTGACTGGATTTGGCAAAGAGCCATCGCTCATTAAAATGTTAATATGGCATCTTCCGAGCCCCCGAAATCCTTGTTAAATTGGCTCCGACGCAGCCAAGTACGCAATACATGCCCACCAGAGCGGCGCCAATCCAAGCTGGTAAGGCTCCGAGAAGAGGGGTCTCTTCGTTTATCCCAGCAACCGAAACCTAGGGCGCCCAGTGAAGCCGTGTGAGTGAACAGGGTGGGATAGAGAAATGCAAGCCAGGCCGCCGCAGCTTGTCAGTAGAAAGTGACCGCGTGCCTGCCCCGTGTATTTTTCGAGTGGGAGTGGCTCAACTGAAGGCGTAATATCCGATCCAGGTTAATTCAGTCGGCTGATAGACTGTCCGTGTCAGTCTGGCATACATCATACCACTCTTTTTCAGGCGCTGTCATTTTCCTGTCTGTCCTCGTCCTTTCTCCCGTTTCCCCCCCTTCGAGCCTGCCTGCCGACTGCCATTTGTTATCAACTCCTGAGTTTGTATGAATACCGCCAAGCGCCGAATGAACCTTTTCATCGTGGAATACTCTTCGGAAGTAACGTCCCGGTGAGCAAGGGACAGCTTCACTAGTACCTCTTCAATTGCTCACCACTCGTGTCGAACCTCAAAACCGAGACGACTACCAACATCGTGTGACTTCGTCCAATGAATGAGGACCTGCATCGACTGTCTGCCACGGCACTGCAAGCCAAACTAACCTTGGGCGAAATCACAAGTGTTAGTCTGGTTGAGTCCTGTCTAGCTCGCATCGATCGACACAATGGCCGCCTTAACTGTCTCCTGAGCATCCGACCGCAAACGCAGCTTCTCGCCCATGCCTCCCTGCTCGACGCCGAACGGCGTGCGCGCCCCGACACCCTGCGCAGCAAACTTCATGGTATCCCCATCATCCTGAAAGATGTCATAGTCACGGGGCCGGAGCTGGGCATGCCGACGACTGTGGGTTCAGAGTTGTTTGCCGGCATGACAGCGAAACGCAACGCACCGTTGGTAGACCGACTGCAGGAGGCGGGTATGATCATCCTCGGCAAGTCCAACATGACAGAGTTCTGTGGTATCAGGTCGAGATTTCACAGACCTGGTTGGAGCACGCGTGGCGGCCAAACAAGCTCTCCCTACAGAAGACGAGATCTGCCGGAAGGAGATCAACCTATCACCTCGGGGTCATCGTCTGGTTCTGCCGTAGCAGTGGCAGCTGGTTTTGCTCCTCTGGCCATCGGAAGTGAGACGTCAGGTGGATTGGTATATCCAGCGAGTCTCTGTGGTGTGTACGCCTACAAATGCGGGCACGACACGGTACCAATGAAGGGCGTTTTCAGCATCAGCGAGAGTTATGACTGTGTTGGGTCGATCGCAAGAGGTCCTGCAGATATCATCGCTCTAACTGAGATATTACAGCAAAAGAGCCGGCTCGGCGTAGTCCTTTCGCCGGCACATGCACCTCCAGGGCAAGAGTTTCGCGACCTTGCTGTTGGTGTCGTCGCCAGCACATGGGGAGTAGACAAGAGCCTCCTTGGAAAGTGGGGAGACGCGCGAGTGGTAAGTATACCCTCGAGATCTTGATAAAGCACCCGGTTTCCGTCTAACACTGGCCATTCAAGATTCGGGAATACGAGCATGCTGTCTCCGAAATGCGACGTCACGGCGCATCTGTCATTTATCCACTCCAGGCAGCAGGGCCCGATTGCAAGGTAGTCTTCGACGGAGAAAATCTGATCACTGCATCTTGTCAGTAGCTTGATACAAATTCCGCTCATAGGCTTGACCCTCTGACGCTCTCTCTCTTGGCAGATAGCGGATTTAGCTGCAGAATGAAGGAATTTATCCGATGCTTCGAATCGACTACCATCAAAGATTTGCACGATGTCATGGAATGGTATCATGCTCGCTACCGCGAAGCTGCTGCAGCTCGTATGTAACTTTCTGAATCTCTCATTTCAGAGACTGAAAACGGGGCGATAATACTCACCTGTCAATAGCATACCAGATGGTGGATGGATTCGAGGTTGCTTTGAGCAACAGTTTGTCACCCGACAGGCTTCAACACATCTCCCAAAACCTTCGATTTCTAGCTACTGATAAGGGAATGTCAGACATCATGCAACGCAACAAAGATCTCGATATTGTACTCTCGTCGTCCGAATCCAACCTCGTCAATTACGCCGCGCTCGCCGGATGGCCCTGCGCGGCGGTGCCGGTGGCCAATTGGAGAAAGAACGGGCAGCCATACGGCATGTTTGCAATATCGAAGAATGGAGATGAGAGAACATTATTGCACTTTATCAGCGTATGGGGAAGGGTGTTCAAGGGTGCTTGTGCACCAGATTTAGAGATGATGGCTTAGGAAAAAGGCGAACATTACGCCCGATCGCCAACACTGTCTAGTAGTACTTCATTAGTGATTCCCTTTCGAGTTTTTCAGTTAACTTATTAATAATACCCCAAGCTTTTTCAAAAAGAAAATTGTATTGTTACATGTGAAGCAAGCATCTTAGTATCGATAATAGGCAGCCAGAGCTAATGCGGGGCAGCGCTTCCAGCCAACTCCACCAACTCACTCCACCAACTCACCTCCTACATCGCCCTCCGTCTTGACAGCAAACGCAGTCAGGATGGAAGAGATCACGGCTCTCAAGTCATGGGGTAAGACGTCGCAGGCACGGCGGTTCATTTGCATCTACTAAGCGGAAATAGAGCTAGATAACAATATAAAACTCATCGACCCGAAGCGAGACGCCCTGTACCAATACGATGCGGAAGCACAAAAAGCAACGCAAGAGTCGCGGCCATGGATGGCTGACCCCAACTACTTCAAGCATGTCCGCATCAGTGCCGTGGCCCTCATCAAAATGACGATGCATGCGCGCTCAGGAGGCAACCTCGAAGTTATGGGTTTGATGCAAGGCTATATCGAAGGCGACACGTTTGTCGTCACCGACGCTTTTCGACTACCTGTCGAAGGCACTGAGACCCGTGTCAACGCCCAGGGTGAAGCGAACGAATACATTGTCGAATACCTGGATCTCTGCCGCGCCCAGGGCCGCCAAGAAAACGTGGTGGGCTGGTACCACAGCCATCCCGGGTACGGGTGCTGGCTGAGCGGCATCGACGTCGAGACGGAGGCCATGCAGCAGCAGTTCCAGGAGCCATTCCTCGCCGTCGTCGTAGACCCGGATCGCACCATCAGCGCCGGCAAGGTCGACATTGGGGCCTTTCGCACCTACCCAGCGTCCCACAACGCCGGCGACGCAGCTGGCGCGGGAACGGACGGCTTCGAGGCAGTGCCGCTAGACAAGGCCGCAGAATTCGGCGCGCACGCGAGCCGATACTACAGCCTGGAGGTGTCGCACTTCAAAAGCTCGCTCGACACGCACCTGTTGGAGCTGCTTTGGCACAAGTACTGGGTGCAGACGCTGAGCCAGAACCCGCTGCTGACGAACCGCGACTTTGCGAACAAGCAGATGCTCGACCTGGCGTCCAAGATCAAGGAGGCGACGGCGGGTGTTAGACGCAGCCGCGGGTCGCAGCTGATGGGCATGGGCGGGGCGATTGTGGGATCCAAGGCGACGGACACGGCGATGCAGAAGCTGTCAGCCGAAGCGAGCATGATTGCGGCCAAGGAAAAGGCTGGGTTGCTGGCGGCGGGCGTCAAGGCCTCGCTATTCAATGACTTGGGGGCTCAAAACAGGACATGAGAGTTTTATGAATTATATACCTTGGAGCAGGCGAAGAGCAAAGCATTTTTTTACGACAGTATATTATCGCAGCCATGCTGCCTGCATTTGGGGGTCGCGCCTCTGTTCCGGCCATATGTGATAATCAGCAAACATGAGATAGAGGGGTCCAACGCAAACCTGTGCATGTTGCTACTAGCGAGACTTTGGTCAAGTGCCCTCGGCCTTATTCCCACTGAATATGCCTAGTGATTGTTACGGGATGTCGTTGGTGTTCCGTTTAATATCTAGTATGTACCTAGACCGATTGTGAAGTCAAACGCGTCTGTCCTAGTCTACCAGTCAAATCCAGCCAACAACTAGCCAGTGTGGAGTAGACAGCGCAGCCGGACGATATCAATTACCCATCGGACATTAGAAGCTAAATGGGTACCATTGGGGATCATGTCGCCAAGCAAGGCTACGATCCAGCAGATTGGAGGTTTTGATGGCGTGGACGGCGATAAACTAGCTAGGTTATCCGCATACTATAGTCGATGCCTCGATAAGGAGCGCTGCGGTTCGCTACCCCTTTAGAGGCCTCTATCACCGACGCGGTAAGGCATAAGAGGTGGTGCAAAACGTTGTCAGTCGATGTTGGGGTGCTACCCTGAATGCTCGCGACAGGGCGCAACAGAGAAGGCCCCTGAAGGTCGAACTCAATCAGGGAAACGGCAGAGCTCTAGAAGGCACAAAAGACACGTGCGTTTGCATCACGCATCGCTACGCGATCTTGTCGTGATGGCTACGTCACGAAACTCAAAAAGAGCCGTTGGTGAGTGCAAGCATCATAATGGCATCAGCTGGCGGAACCTGGTTGCGGTGCCACCTGTGCCAATCGTTACCCAGTGTGGCTGAGATGGGGCTTGTGCGCCACAATTCGCAGTCCGTGGTGGTCGATGGACAGGAAGATCGCCAACTATTGCGCGGTGGAGGGGGGGGTGTGTGTGAGCTGGAAAGACGGCCGGCTGAATTCGGCTGCTCCGCTACCAGTAATGCTAAGATGGGAAGCAGGCTAGTGGACAAGTCCAGGGGCTCCTCCTGTGTTAGTACCTGATGGCCAGGTTTGCGACTTGGCTCTAGTTGAGCCAACTTGCCTGGCCTATGCCTATGAGTCGGACGAATTAGAAAACTGTTATCAACTGTAATTGTCAAACAGGAAAAGGGGACGGAAATGGCCGGAGTGTTGGCGAGGTGAACTTGATGGTGAATCACTGGTGGTTGATTTCCACCTAGGTACATGCACTACCATCGAAACAGATCATTGGGACAATTTTCTGGAGTTCAGCCCGACGGCTCTTAAGCGGAGGAGCCGCTAACAACTCAATTCGCAATACGGTAGGCAGCGAGGAGCGGAGGCTGTAGATAGGATGCGAATTGTCTGCGAATTAGATGAGCAAGAAATGGGTTGAAGACGATAACTGCAGGTTGATGCAGGAAAGATGATAATATTGAAAGGCTTGTGCCGTCCAGAGCTTTGGTAGCTGGCCATGGTTGGTCGTGTGCGCCCCTGTCGTGCTGAAGTATGGTGGGCCAGAGGCGTCTTCACATGCATGATGTTGATGCACCATGAGCTGGACGGTGGACACGAACACAGAAGCGTTGCTTGGGATGGTGACATTAATAGCCAAACTTAATAGTGGCGGTGCATAACGCGGGTCGCAATATTTGTATGTAAAGGGCGCAATGATTAAGAGGAAGAAGAGGGAGCCGCGCATTTAGCCACCAAGAAAGGGAGGTGGAAAGGGGAGGACGTAAGAATCGAATGAAGGTTGACGGGCTAGGGAAAAATAATAATTTCCTATCCGTACTGTTTGGCTAACTAGTTAATGAGAGACGACAGGTTCAGATCAGGGTGTGCATGTAACACTCTAGGCTTTTGGTTCAGCAAGGCATGTCTTGATGGGTGGAGGATACCTATGCACCGCCACACTTAAAACCAAGCTTCTGGCGGATCTAGCAGGGGATTGCTGGTGCAACTAGCGTAGGAGCTGGGGAGGCTTTTGATTAATTCTGTTAGTAACTATGGGATCGAACAGGATAGGTAGCGCTCGCCGGTTTTTTTGCAATGAACAGGTGAACTAGTTTTGTCTTGCGGCAGGAGTCTCAGCTTGTGATAGCGTTGGCAGACTGGGTGTGGCTAGTGCGCGCTGGTTCACCAAGTTCTGGAACTCTTATTGACGTCATGACTTTTTGTGCAAGAACGTACTTCCAAAGCGCTGCATCTCCCTTATTGTAGAATGGAAGGATGGTTCTAGTAGTAGGATTTTCACAAGCAGTATACTTATGGTGTCATTTCGAATATGGGTAATTGCACTAGGGGAGCTTCACTGTAAGTAGCAGGATGCCTCGAGGCCAGCTTGCCAAACACAGCAGACAGTTGCTTCGCAACAGGAGTGGGCTGTTTCAGCGAGCGAAAGGTCTCTAGCAAAAACTCAGTTTATTTTGGCTCATGATGGATGCTCGTCGGTCCCATGGCTCACTTGCTGGTAATGTGGGGTCGGCATCACCTAGGCAATGGAAGCGATGATGACTGGTTTAAGCGACGAGGAGCAATCATAGCCACTACAGCGGCTAATATAAACGTGATTGAGGCTCTATGCCTTTCGAAATTTCTGTTTTAAGGAAAATCGTGATCTATGACTGCTGCGAATTCGCCGGTTCCCATCGGCTAAGTTGCCTCTATTACTACGTACAGATTACTTGTGGCTGCTACATCATTCGTTGCACTAAGATCTTCGACTCTTCGCAACGACCCCACGGTCAATTTCCCAGCCTTGAATTCAGTTGCTTGCCAGTAAGTAAAAAATAACTTCTTTTTGCTAATGGTAGCTACCTGCCAACACTTTACCTACCTTAAGTTGCGTTACCTGCTGGCGATGATGTGGCTTGACGTCGGGCCAGCCACCATCGCACTAGCCACACACCCCCTCTCCTGTATGCTAGAGTCTTGGTCTTCTCCCACACCCGTCCATCATCCATCCACCACCAATACTGGCCTGATGAATGCGTTCCTGGTTTCAAGGTTCAGCATTGACAATACTAGATCGAGACTGTGTTTATTTTATTTTCTCTCGACTTACTTCCCTACCCTGTCTAGTGTCCCGTGAGCCCCTCCCTTCCGCCCCAATGCAGCTGCGTTGTACCACCCCGATTGCTATGACGTACCCACGCTGCCCACTAACGTCACCACCAGCAAGCTGTCCCAGCTCATTCCCCCAGCTCTCTCTCCCTTGCCAGCTGGTATAAACACCCCATCGACTGCCGTTTCACTACACTTCGCCTTCCTCTCCTCTCCTCCTCTCATCAAGTTTTCTTCTATATACCCTCTTCTCTTAATACCCATCAAACACGAATCCTCGATTGTGATACCCAAGAAGAAGATACCCATTGAAATTGCACCCTTTAATTTTAACGACTACCTCTATTCCTTTGCCTTTAACTAGGTTCAACTATCTTTCTAACTAATCTCAACCAACAAAAATTCGAAAACATTAAAAAAGCCCTGAATCAGAATCTCCGCCCATTATGGCTACCGCCAACGTCAACCGCCCTACCAACATCAAGGAGAAGGATGCGGATATCAACCGCAAACTCCAGATTTACGGCATTTTCCGTGCCTTCCAGGGCGGCAAGGTCCCCTCTGTAAGCGCCAATCTACACAGATAAATCCACTAATAACTAACCAATTTTACAGAACGATCAGATTGATGTTGCCCTCAACAGCTTCCTGCAGTCCGATGTTCTCTCCAAGCCCTCCACTAAGCTTTCTGATGACGGCAAGCTGCTAGTTGAGGACACCCGTGAAGTCGTCAGACTCGCCAAGAACCTGCTCCTTTCCAAGAACGATGGCAACCTCATCCAGGACTTCATCTGGCAGACTACCCAGTTCGATGGCAAGTCCGTCCAGGGCCCCAAGGCCCCCATCACCAAGGATGCCGCCCAGAAAGATGGTGAGGAGGCTCTTCAGGGTCTGAGAACCCTCGGAACCCTGCTCATCACCAACGGCCAGTTCCGAAAGCTCCTTAAGGACTCTAGCATTCTCCTCCGCGACATGGCTGGCGATGCCGCAGGCAGCGCCGCGGGCCGCATCCGCCCCTCGGAAGATGACCTTGCTCAGATTGACCATGCTGCCGAGGATAACACCTGGCACGAAGCTCCTAAGTTCAACAAAGATGACCTAAAGAAGCAAGCTCAGGGTCTCTACAAGGGCAATGCCAAGAACGATGCTCAGGACATTGCCAACAGCGCCCAGGCTGCTGCTGCCCCCGGCTCTGGTGATGCTAGAGACGCCAATGTCGCAGCCGGTCACGATGCTGCTAAGACTACTCTGCAGCAGAAGCTCGACAAGAACATCGACCCAGAGACCCAGGAGAACCTCAGGCAGAAGAAAGAAGAACAACGCCGCAAGGCAAGGGAGTACATCAACAAGAAGATGCCCACTGAGCGCAAGGACCAGATCATCTTCCGCCTCAAGAAGATGGTTATTGAGTGCCAGCAACACACCGACTACTCCCAGGCCATCCAGAGCCTCCTCCGTCTTGCCCGTACCTATGGCGAGCACGGCCGCTCGTATGGTAAGGAGTCTGGCGGCTCTCTTAACCAGGCTCGCAGTGGCTTCGCTGCCGCCGAGGCTGACCTCCGCACCCTCATTGAGCGTTTCGCCAACGGCACTTCGACCTCAAACCTCTGGAAGTCCATCGGCCAGATCTACCAGGATGCCCAGAAGGACCCGGAGCTGAAGGGCTGGTTCAAGAATATGGATCGTTACATCAACCGTCTCCTCCTTGAGCAGGGCTACGTCCTTGAGGAACAGTCCACTAAGGACTGGGATGTCCTCTACCAGCAGGGCCGCTACCTGCTTCGCGAGAAGTACAAGGCCCATACGGACAATGTCTTCGACGAGATTAAGTTTATCGGCGATCAGTTCGATAAGGACCCTCAGAACAAGCAGTTCGGTCTCGCGGTCCAGAAGCTCTTCAAGGACCTTGGCAACAATGCCGATGGCAAGTCCGAGTTCAAGCCTCACCTCATCAAGGATGTTTTTGACGTCATCTTACCCTCTGTCCTCCGTGACATTGCCTATATCCCTATCCCTCGCATCGAGTACTCTGACCCTGGCTTCGACGCTGTCATTGAGAACCTTATCCTCGAGAGCGACAACTTCATGCCCAACGTTGCTGAGCTTGTGTCTAACAACAACTGGAAGTGGGGTCGCAAGAACATTACCAACCGCAACCAGAACATGGTTGACCTTAAGGTCTCCGGCATCCAGATGGATCTACGCGATGTCAGCTACCACATCAAGCGCAAGACCGGTTTCCCTAAGATCACCGATACTGGTGTCGCCGACATCTTGCTACCCGGTGACGGATTCTCTTTCCGCATGAAGGTCTCGACCGCCGATAAGAAGGACAGCCAGAACTTCTTCAAGGTCGAGAAGGTTGATGTCGATTTCAAGAGCTTAAACGTTAAGCTCAAGAAGTCCAAGTTCAAGGGTCTCTTTGCCATCTTCAAGCCTGTCTTGCTCCGCGCCCTTCGCCCTGCGTTGCAGAAGGCCGTGGAGAAGGCTATTAAGGACAAGTGCAACGAGTTCGATCGTACTCTGTACGAGCTGAAGAAGGAGGCTGAGGCGGCCGGCGAGACTCCAGGCGAGGATGGCAAGAAGACCAACTTCTTCAAGCGCTTTTATAACGCTAGCCAGCAGCGGGCGCTTAAGAACAAGCAGCAGCAGGAGAAACTGAAGAAGGATAAGACGGACGACAACAAGAAGATCAATATTACTATGACGGACGACGAAACCATCTTCCCTGGCCTCAAGCTTCCTGGTGGCGTCAGCTCCAAGGCTACCGAGTACAAGCAGCTTGCGCTCAAGGGCGAGAAGTGGGAGAGCCCCGTCTTCTCCATCGGTAAGGCCAGCAAGAGCAGGGACATCCCCGCTGCTCCTCAGATCGTTAACAAAGTTCGCGGTGCAGCCGGCACTGCCGCCAACGGAAACGGTCTTGGTGCGAGCGGAAACGGACTCACGACTGGCAACGGACTCACGACTGGCAACGGACTCACGACTGGCAACGGCCTCCAAAGCAACGGCCACGGCCTCCATGCTAATGGCAACGGCCTCCATGCTGGCAATGGCGTCGCCAATGGTAATGGCCTTAAGAAGACCACTGCCCCGGCACTCGACGCCACGAACCCTGTTCCCCTCAACTAATCTACTACTAAGCAAGTAGAAAAGGGTCTATGAAATAACAGGAAAAATACGGTGCGAAAATGTTTGAGTCGAAACGATATATACCCATGGTGTGTCTATTTTCAAGTGTTTTGCTGTTTACTCTGGTTTACAGCGTCGCACTACAACCTACCATACGGCGCGAGGCCGGCTATCCTTGAAAGTTTCCTTAGTGTAATAGTTTCTAAATAGTAATGGATCGGATTGTATTTTATTAAACACCTAACCTACGAATGAGTGATTAGCCTTGATGATGAGACAACGACAACGTCGACGTAAGCTAAATAAAGTTTGTACAGCAGTCTGCAGAGTCCTTGTTAGACCGAGGCATAAGGTTGAGTAGCGTCTGCTAAAGTGCGGGGAGGTTTGTGTGCGCAGTACGTCAGTGGTGATCCGTAGACAGAGCGTATGAGTGAAGACATGAGTATTAGCACTACAACAATTAAAGACGAGAGTTTTAAATTGTTAAGAAGAGGAAGTAAGAAATGGTAGATTAAGAGTAAAGAATCGAACTATTTATATATTGATTCGATGTTCCTTGAAAGACGCTTATGAGATACATATGTACTTATAAAAGACAAGGTAGAGGAGGCCATAGCACGGCCATTATAGCCTTCGTAACTCGGTCGTCTGTCTACACATGGTAGGCACCGATTTCCTCTACCATTGAATAAACGGCAAACCGAGGTATCATTCTCATTACGTAGGTTCTAAAGTGCGGGGGATCATAGCGTGCAAATTCAGCCCTGTTGATTTGGGGTATTTATTAGAAGGAGGTGGGGATCTTTCGTCGACCATCTTAATCACTGCTTGATCGCTTCTCTGTACCTGCGCCATCCACACCTAGTAAACACATCCATCCATTTTTCATCGCTGAGCGCGGAGCCGTTGAGCGCTGCATCAAATTCCTTCTTTTTAATACAATCAAGTCATCACCAAAGACACACCACATCCTTCCGAGACGTTGATAAATCGGAAACAAGTTGCCCCTTATCCTCTGTTTAGCGGCTCAAACACCCTCGGTTGAATCCGACACAGTATCTCAGGATAAACACCTTTCTAATTACACCATCTGCGGGATAAGGTAATCGATCCTGATAGCACAATACATACGCAAAGCCCATCCACATCCATCGACGCCATGTCTCAACCACAGCCCCTGACGCCAAAGCAAACACACGCCCTCTTTGACATCCTCACCCACCACGAGACATACGCTGAGATTGAGGCCTTCAAGTCCACCGATGCCGTTCTCACGCACGGTTACCCCTTCCGCACCAAAGAGCAGCAAGACCGCGCCGCCGCCACCCGCCAGGACATTGCGGCGCCGGCTCCGACCAGCGCCGGGGGCGGGGGCGGGCTGACTGGCTTCGCCCTGAGCTTTTGGGGTCGGTCCTCGGACAGCAGCGCCGGGGCAACGCCGACGCCCTCGGCGCCCGACTCCCCACGGGTATATACACCGTCCGTGGCCGCAGGTGCCCCGTCATCGTCGTCATCGGGCAGTGACGTCGAAGGTGACGAGTACACGCTGGACGACACCGACAACGCGCCGTCGGCGCTGCCGGTCATGCAGCTACTCACGTCGACGTTTGTGATGCGCCTGCCGGCCATCAAGGCCCTGCCGCGCGACTTTTGGGCGGTCCGCGTGCAAGGGCTGCTGAGCCGCTTCGCCGACGCAGATCTCTCCGAGAGCTACGACAAGGGCGCGATGGGCGCGCGCAAGACGCTGGCCTCGGGGTCCGGGTCGGTGATTGAGATGATTGCGCGCGGCTTCCTCGGCGGCGTGGCGCAGCGAGGTGGCGGCGGGAAGCCGACGACGGAGGCAGAGCTAAAGAAGAAGACGTACGACGCGCTCGACGGCCAGGAGCTCGTCCGTGCGTGGGATGATGTCCTAGACGGGCTGGTGTATGGGGATTTGGTGGACACAATGTTTGACTACCTCGCCGAGACGGACCAGCTGGAGGCGCACTCGGCGGCGGTCGACGCGGCGAGTAGCTACGTGGTGCTGCACCTCGCGGCGCTGCTGCACCACGTCTTCGCGCTGAGCCCGGACGGGCCGTACCTGCTGAAGCTGCTGGACGGGGTGCACGGGCTGGTGCCGTACCGGGTGATCAAGCAGACGCTGCGCGTCGGCAACGCGGCGACTATGATTAGTGGCATGATGCGGCTCCTGCTGGCTAAGTTGAGTGTCACGGGCCTGACCAACTGGCTAGGCGTCACGCAAAACGACGACGACGGGATGAACCTGCTGCAGAACATCATTTCGCTGGTACTGTCCCGCGACGCCGGCGAGTTTAAGAAGGCCGTGCAGCGCGTGGATAAGGCCAAGGCGAACGGTGAAGATGGGTTAAGTGAGGTGGTGAGGGACGTGATTCGGGAGCACGTGGCGAGCAGCAAGGCGCAGCAGGCGGCGGTGAGGCGGGCAAGTGTGGAGGCACAGGAGTCGATTGTCATGGCGATACTAAGAGCCCATGACCTGAAGCTCCTAGATGGGCTGAGCGAGGCGCAGCACAGCAAGGGTCTGGAGTACTACTCGGCGCTACTGTCGATGCGCGACCGTGACGCCATCACGGGTGCGCTGTGCCGCCACCCGCCGGATTATTTCACAAAGGCGCTCAAAGAAGCGGTCGCGGCGTACAACCCGGTCATTCGCGCCGTGCATGAGCGCGTCGACCTGGGCGCGCACTTGCAGGACCTGCAGGAGTTCATCACACAGTTTATCCGTGTCAGCACGCCTTCGAATGGTGATGGTGCCCCGACGGTGACGGTAGAGGACTACGTCAAGTTGCTGAATGACCACAAGCCGCTGCTGCACAAGTTTGTGCATGCTGTGGGCAAGAACTGCCCGGATGTGTGGAGGGACTTGCGCGCGTGGAGCAATGCCTCGATTACGCGCTTCCGGCAGGAGAGGAGCGCTGGTGATGGGAAGAGGAGCGCCATGGACGAGGCTCTGGACGGGCTCGTCACCGGGTTAGACGGACAGGCCCGGACGGTGGTGCTCGCCGCGGTCGACGAGCACGCCGAGTACCTCGCGACGCTTAAGCAAGGCTCCGACGCGCGCCTCGCTCAACTAGCCGCCGGCGGTAACAACGGCGGCGGGCCAGGAAGCTGGGGTCCGGGCGTGTACCTCGCGCGCTGGCAGGACATTCTGGATGATACGCTCATCACGCCGGACGGCGTAGGACAGCCGGTGCGGCGCGGCGCGGAGGTGCGCCACCTGGCCACGCTCGGCAAGACGGGCCTCGCGGGCGGGGATATTGCGGCGGCGCGGAGGAGGATCGAGCCGAGAGCGCCGGACGTGGATGTGGTGGTGAAGGAGTTAAGAGAGTCGTTTGGCGCGCTGATGCAGGCGGTGAATATGGAGCGTAGGGTGTTTGGCAAGAAATTGAACTCGGGGTAGTCATTTGTGAGGCTTCCGCTTGTGGATTGAGGCTGCGAGAGAGAATAGTCATGTATTTCGTGCTAGGTAATCTTCATCTATGGAGTACTTATGCACTATATTGTTGGTAATTGGAAAAAGATGTGATGTCTGAAAAGTCATTGTAAATGCCTGTCGATAGGTCGGCGACTCGGAGCAGTGGTATTGCTGTCGTCTTGTCGCCCACTGCACACACTTGAATTTCCTCGTAAGGAATTTCTCGTAGAGGCGTGTTTTCCGTTAGGAGATATTCATACCTAGAATTTCTTAGAACAGAATATCGCATTTAAATAAAATGCAAATGAGTATATATGGACATTGTTGTCTAGGGCCCCGGTGGCCCTCAACCCTTCCAGCATCCTAAGTCACACATTAGCTATTAATGACTAGAGATGGCCTCGTTTGACTTTACAAGTGACGGGAAAGCCCTTTGTCTTCGGCGCTTTAGTGTGCGAGGTGGCAACGTAGGAGAGCATTTATCGTGCTGGTCGAGTTGTAGGAAAATGACGGCACAGGGTGTTCTTCTTTTAGATTTTGTTTCTAGATTTAAAATAGAGTTAAAACCTAGAGCGACAAAAATAAAAACACGTGCTAAGCTCGTATTAAAGTGAACAGCAGGTGAGGAGTGTTCTCGCAAGGCTCATCCATCTCCGGCACTCGACGGCATCTACACCAACTTCCATTTTACACCATACATGCATCCTCCTCCCGCTTATTTTTTTATTCTTACCCTATTCTCTCTCGCAAAATCTTTACTGCAACTGACTCTGACTCCTATTAGACTCTCCCTCCTATTACTACTTTTCTCTCGAGCCACATCCCTTTCTAAAACACAAGCTTGCCGCTTTCTCAACCATCTCCTCGCTATTGTACCAATCACCTGGCGCGAGCAATCACCATCCTATCTATACCCAATCTACCGTTCTAATATTTACAATGATCAAATTTGACTCCAGATTTCGAGGCGGCTCTAAGGAGCTCATATTCATGCACCATGTCGACCGACATGCAGCTTCTGTTCAAGTTCTACTACTCAACCACGGCCTCTCGCAGACCTTTTCATACAACATATCAAGAATGACTAAGACGAAGGAGAACAAATTAAACGAAAAGACGGCTGGATTCCTTGCTGTGGTAACACCGTCACAGGAGCGAGTGGTCCTTGCGTGGGCGCAGAGCGGATATAAAGGAAAGCTCATCCCCAACGAATATATTCTGGGGAATGCGAGCTGGGCTTCCAAGGTCATTAAACTCGCGAAAACCCTAGACCTTGGCCTTGCTTCGCCTTTCGGGAAACCGACCGCACCACACGGCTCCTACCAAGCATCACATGTCGAGGTTAAGCTAGCGACGTATGCGACGACGCTTTTACTACGCCAAACAAGCCGATGCGAAACGACCGAACCGACGCGCGAGAACCTCCTCCATCTGCGAGGTGGTCGGTGGATTGGCGGTCACCCTCTACGTTTTGAAATCTACATATCAAGAAAGCATTGCTCCCGGTGTCAATGCTTCCTCAGAAAGCTCCAGGACCTCACGGGCGTGCGATATGATATCCGTGGGGAGGCTCGGGTGGCGCCGATGAAGTATGAGCAGCAGGGGCTGAAAGCTGGCGACGAGATAGCCTTCGCGGACGGAGGTGCCGGCAAGCAAAGCGTGCCGAAGCTGCAAACCTACGAGCAAGACGGCGTTATTCACTACATCCCGCTGACAGAGGTCACCCAGGATAGACGGCCGCGGCGCGGCTCTCCGCCTGAATTGTCGGATGTCGACAAGCCACTTCCAGCCACCGCGGTTACAGAGGATCCCTATGCGAGCTCGTCGACTAATGATCGATCCGACAGATGAGTGGGATGGCGTGAGCGTGTGCAGGGAGCGGCCCTCGCGGCCATATAGCATGCAGATGTGAATCTCGCGATGAGTCACGCGTTTTTTACTTCTCACAATGGCTTAAAGGCAGTATGATCGAACATGGCTTATGATTACTTTTAAGGAAATTACGACGCTTGAATTGGGATTTGGCTTTAACTTTGCTGCGCTTACTTGTGTATCGAAATATTGTTGGAACACCACCTGGAATTGAAAAAGGGGGCGAAAATTGTAAGGAATTACTAGATGTGAGATGCGAGATGCAAATGGCGCAAAAGTTATAATTTAGCAGAATTATCACGGATTGATTTATCGAGTTCATGGCTACTGTGCACAGTCTACATCCTCCACCGAGACTAAGCGCCGACTTTCCGCTGCAGTTCAAAAAATATACAGATATTATGACTTAGAAATGGACTTGGTGATTAATTCATATCTTCTATAAAATAGTCACAAAATTCAGCGAGCATACGTTACACGCTCAATCCGCGAAACAGTACAGTAGAGCAACCTGGTCATCCCCTCATCCGCATCAACAGCAACACAATAAAGTATTAAGAGATCCCCAAGACTTCAATAGCCCTTCCCGGCCTCAACCAATATTGGAGATATCCGTTCAACACAGACTCCATCCACGACGCCAACCTAGCGTTTGTCCCCTCAGCTGGCCCGCCTCGCCGCGGGGTGATGTGATTGACAGACTGAATAGGCAACGCCCGAGTCCTCACCACCTTTTACTCTATAAAACACAGCCCGGACTGTCGGTAGTAGATTCCGTGACATCAGGAGAGCAGAAGTGGCGGGCAGGATGCTGACAGCACTTGCCTCTTGCGGTCTAGGCGACGCTGACAGGCGGCCAGAACGTGTTTCAACCGGAGCTTTTTTAGTCGGTTGATACTTGAAAGAGTGTCTGCGAGCGGGGTGTTTGAATGAACTTGTATAGTCAAAGAGTTGTGGTACTTGCCTGTTGCAACATGGATCAACGCAGAGTTTGTGGGAGGATTGCTCAGTGGCTTGCCGCTGCTGCCGGCACTGAAGTCTTACGTGGATGAAACAATTGGTCAGAGGCTACTATCTAGCCTCTCATTTCTTTGACGTAAAAGTTAAACTAACATGAGTAGTTGGCCGGGCCATTTGCTTGACAAATACCGGCGGGCTTGGAAACTATATAAGACCATGCAGCTGCCAGCCTCCCTACCAACTTTACTAAAGCACCACCATCCCAAAGAATTACACCTCAATTCCACTACAAACAACGACATACAACTTCTCGACATGCAGTTCAAGGCCCTCCTGACCCTCGCCCTGGCTACCGCCGTCGCCGGCCTGTGCCACTCCGATGCCGACTGCCCCAAGGGTGAACACTGCAAGCAGCAGGGCGAGTTCCCCAACATCAAGGTCTGCAAGTAGACCCGCGGCTCTCAAGCACTTTGCAACCGATATATATAAACTGCGTGGCCAACCGATGCCTGTGGTTGGCTCTCCGATCCCAAGACGATGTGGGGGATTCAAAAAGGACGATTTCACAAGGCTGATGGGTGGACGAGTGAAACGTTGGGTTCAGAAGCAATGTCTATAGTCTTCAAAAATATCTATAATCCACCAGCAAAATCGCTTTTTTTCATTACCGAAACTTCACATCACCCGCTCGCGTACCCAGGCAACGTTTTCTATTAGATGGTGGATCGTTGATGATTTATGTTGCGACTTCGCCGCAACACTGACACCCACCCACCTCATTGCTGTGACGCCTTGAGCCTCTTCATCTGCTCCAATATCCTCGTCATGCGCGCGTCGTCGTCGTCGCCTCCGTCTGCACTATACGCATCGTCATCATCAAACGCATCCTGATCATATTCTTCGTCGTCTGACGCGTTTGCGTTGCGAAAGTAGTACGCATTCCTATTAAACTCGTCCTCCGAGTCGACCTCGTCCTCAGGATAATCCGCCGTGTAGTGGTTTTCGGCTGTCGAATAGTTAGCCCCCGGCTCTCTAGCTTCATTTCAACGCTCGACTGCTCGTGACGTACCGTTCTCGTCCTCCTCGTCTTCATCCCAGTCCTCGTCGTCGTCGTTTTGCGGCCCAAAGAAGAGCAGGCTTTCCTCCTCGCCGTCCAGCACCAGGAAGCCCACGTCTGACTGCGCAACGTCCAGCGCCACCGAGTTGGCCGGGATGCGGACGTACTCCTCAATCACCCACTCATCCTCGTCACCGTCCTCATCCTCGCTCGCGTCCGTCATGTTGGTGTCGCCTTCCAGGTCTATCGCAGCCGCACCCGGTACCGGCACATCTGCATGCCGCTCGTGGTAGCGCTTCGCGGGCGCTTTGGGCTTGAATCGCGACGGAGACAGCGGCGCCGGCGGCTTCGCCTCCTTTTGTTGCTTCGCCTCAAGGCTCTGCAGAGCCGTGCCCATCTCCCGCATCACCCACTCGTTCATGTCGGCCGTGATCTTGCTCATGTCCTGCTCGGCACGGTTCGTCAGGGACGCCGGGAGTGGGTTCGCGACAGCTGGCTTCGGCGCCTCATCTTGTGTCGCCTTGCTCACATCGTGAGGTCGCTTTGCTACGCCCGGCCGCTTGAGGTCTTTGGCCTCAATATCCTTGCTGTCCTTTGCGCCAGCCGCTGCCGCCTCAGCGTTGAGGGC
Organism: Cordyceps cateniannulata; assembly: GCA_028828415.1. Lineage (NCBI taxonomy): Eukaryota > Fungi > Ascomycota > Sordariomycetes > Hypocreales > Cordycipitaceae > Cordyceps > Cordyceps cateniannulata. The sequence goes on from JAPHMX010000002.1 coordinate 815,371, forward strand.
CAGCAGGCTGCGCCGCGGCTTGGGCGCCAGCTTCTTCCGCCTCGCGCGCTCTACAAACAGCGTCGGCGTGCCGTATCTATCTCTCTTGGACACTGACCCTGGCGCGCCGCCATTGGCAGCTGCGGCCGCCGCCAGCATCGCCTTGGAAACTCGGAACCGTCGCGGCTCCGCTGCCGTCGCGGGCGTCAGCTTATCCGTGTCCAGCTTTGGCAGGGGTGCTCCCCGGGGTTCGGCCGCATCGTTTTCTGCCGTAGAGAGTTGGATCTGGGGCTTCGAGTCGGCGCGGAGCGGCGATGGTTTGGGAGGCTGTTGTGCGGTCGAGCCTCGTCGCTGGTAGACCCAGTGGCTGCTGTCGCTTCGGTGTCGCTTGGCACCCTCGTCGATTTCTAGACAGCAGAAACAAAAACATTCTCAGGTCAGCCCACGGATTTGCTTTCATCGTGTGAGACGGCGGGAGAAGGGGGCCTCGTACGGAGAAAGGTGACAGGGGATTCCTCCACCCGCTTGCGTTTGACGCGAATGACGTTGGGTGGCAGCGACATGGCGAGGGTCAGGTCAGGTACACTGTACACTGCTGGAGAAGGATACGGTATACCGGGATGGAGACCCTTCCCTCTGCAGTGTTCTGTGGGGGGAGACGAGATGCGCGGCGCAGAACTTGTTCGTAGATGATTTTCTGCAAGTCGGTAAGTGCCTGCCTGGCTGATGGAACAGGTGGGGTCGGTGACCATGCGTGGCGCTTGTAAGTCGTTCGCGAATTAATAAAGCTACGTTTTGATGGTTGGTGGGAAATGGACACTTTTTTGGTGTGTTGTGCAAATGATGGTTGAGTTTCGTAGAAGTAATTTTCAGTCGATTTATTGCTAGAATTATCTTGCCTGGGCCTTTGACTTCTACCCATGATTTTGTGCGACAATCACATCAAGCTAGGCGTTGCAATCGTTGGGTAACGCCTTGTCCCCGAAGGACATTTCTCTGTACATAAAAATAATTATAGTAATTCAAATTCCAAGGGATATAAACTGAGCTGGCTTTTAGTAAACAAAAAGGAAGAAACGCCGACCCAGTCGCTGTTCGAGTATACACGGCAGAGTACGGTCGTCATTATCGTTTAGACGCTCTCATCATGAGAGCTTCGCCGCTGTCGCCGATGGATGCTTCAGCAATGTTTCTCAGCTCGCGTTTCTGAGCTCCGCCGTTGGGTTCTTCAGCAATAGAACCGAGCGACGCAACGGACGGGTTACGTTTGCTGCCATTAGACAGCCGGTTCTCTCTGCGTCGGAAGGAGGAGGGGCTCATGGAGCCCGAAGAGCCATCATCCGAATCGAGGCTACTCCTTCGGTTCGAGTGCTGCTGACCATCGGCAGCAACAGGCTGTTCGCCCATGCTGGACTGGATTTTGCGCAGGGTGCCTAGGATGGATGACTTGTCGCAGGGAAAGGGTTCCAGGGTGGGGTCGTTGAGGTCAACGGGAGGATCGCTCATAGTTCTAGGTGAGGTTTCCCTATGCACCTCGCTGGTAGTCGTGTCTTGAGCTTGGTGGCTGCCATCGCTCAGGGTGTAGGCGGCGCCGAGCCGCTCATGAGCGAAGAGGGGAACTGTGAAGCTCACAGCGTCATTGGCGCCGTCGTTATCGTTGGTGCCGGCGTTGGCGTTGGCGTTGGCGTTGGGCTTGCCATTGCTGGGCTCGGCAGTCTCTGTTGCTCGGAGAATGTTGCTCTTCGTGCCCAAGACGCTTTTTACTACTACGACTTAATTTTAGCTCTTTTCCAAGGTTGTCGTAGACTTACCAATCGGCTTTTGCTCATCGACAGCCCACAAGCCATCTCGGCCTTGCCTGAACCTGTACTGGTATTCCTTCTCAGGTTCGACCATGACGCAGATGGAATAAGTCTTGTAATCCCCAGCTGGTGTTGAAGGCTCCATTTCTTGGAGAAGCCAGGCGGGTTGCGAAAAGGTGCCAGCTATGAACAGCGGACCAGCGTGGTAGGGAGTGGTGTAGGTGATGGTGTGTGGTATGGTATGTGGTTGAGACATGACGAGGGGAGTGGATGGATTGCTCCTTTTGAGACGCAGGCCAGGGTTGGAGAATAGTTGCGCTACTCTGTTGAAGAGATTGATGAAGATCGATGTTGAGAAGTGATATGCCTGTCGGCTATGACGGTGGTGTGACGAGCACGTATACGCAGCGCATAGTATGGGTGGCGGTGCTACAAGTGGCTGACGAGTTGGGGTTGTAGGGAAGGCCGGTGTGTTGAGGGAGAATTGCAGCGGATGGAATTGAGAAGTCGGGATAGTAATTGATGGAACGGGAAGCAACCTGAGGAACAGAAGTGAGGCCTTTATTTGAGAGACATTGAGCTGCTGCAGTAGCAAGGCAGGCCAGCAGGCGGACAGAGAGGAGGCCAGGCACGTGCAGGGCAAATCGGGGCGATGGGTGCCGGGGCCGGTGCACAGACAGCGAAGGGTCGGGGAAGTAGGAGTCCGGAAGGAGGGAAAAAGTAAATCGGAGTGCTCGAGCGATGGTACCAGAACGGTGATTGTGCTGGTAAAGCTTGCGAAAGTCTATAGTGCGCTCAAACGGCTGGTAGCGTTCCTATCGTGGAAGTGGTCTCGGGGCGGGATGCAAGGCGTAGAAACAGGCCGTGCAGCGGTTCGTGGAACGTCGGGAGTTTTATTTATTAACGAGTTGGGGGGGCTTGAGCTGCGAGCGGTCGGTGCAAGCCAAAGGGAGGTGGGGGAAAGGCAGCACTTAGGTGATGAATTCAGAATACCTACCTCTAAGCCTGCTGCCTGCCTTGCATTGCCTCGATGCACATAAAGTCCCCCTCTCGAGACGTGGCGAGGGAGGGATGTGAGGCGAATAAGAGGCGAAAACGTGCAACAACATGGCATGCATTGGCGCCCAGCTTGGCCCAGCTTTGGGATATTGGGCGGGCAAGCGGGGGAAGAGGCGGCGCCAAACCAGCCACCCAGCCCACTGTAAGTGTCCAGTCATTCTAGTCCAGCACCTGTAACGTCGCTCAACAAAGCTTGACAGAGAGCTGAAGACGCTAAACTCCAGGCTCTCCGATACGCTAAAGCCGCTGAAAAAGGCTAAAAAAGCCAAGCCACGCTGGAACTGAGAGCGCCTCCTTCCAGCGCCCAGCAACGCTGACAGCCGCCTAGAGCCTCCCTCCAATGCGCTGAGGTACTTGGTGGGCCTCGACTGCCCTCCTTCGCTGCCCAATAACGCCGAGCTCAGCCAGCCTGCAGCGTGCATCTTGCAGCCTGCAGCATTCTCTACCGGATGTAAGATTCACAGCCGCGAATACCGCCACCTTCTCTGGACCCTGAAAATAGAAAAAAAAAACAAAAGAGAACATCGTTTTCGGCTTTACATAATAGCAAACTCTGCTACTTGGCTTTCGGCGACTTCGGCGAAAGCCTGTTTTCGGTGTGTGTGCTCTGGTGGAGTCTCCTCGCCAGCTGCCAAACCTCAAAGTGCCAGCTTGCAGCGTCATCGATAAACTGAGCCTCGAGAATTCAGTAGTACTTTAATATTCACATACACAACCACAGTAGCCAAAAAGCCTCGCCTCCATCCTGTTTAATCCGGGCAGACTATCAACATTGAAGCAACACCCAGCCGGAATTAGCCTGCGGCAGCTTCACCTTAGCCCGCCGCTATGCCTCCAAACTCACACATTTCCTCTTTGGGCAGCCACCTCAAGGTACGTACCCGCCAATTTTGGAGACACCACGAAAAAGTGAAAATGTTCTCCTGCCTGCTTGCCAGCACATCATCCACCAACGCCATAGCTGTCCCCGCGCCATCACAATGAAGCCTGCGCTTCTCAACGCAGGCCTCTTGGCCGGCAGCACTTCTCTCACCCTACGGCCGGCAGTCCAATCCCTCATCCACCCTTGCATTGGCGCGCGATTCGCCTCCGTCCGCCGCGAAAGCGGCCGCCCCTCGCGCATGGTCCTGTCCGACAACGTCCACCGAGCACCATCCTCCACCAACGATGCCAGACGCAAGCGCCAGGCCCCGGGCCCCTTTGGCGGCATGAACAAGCGCGTCGCCAACATTGACCCCCGGCGGCTACCCCGAGCCCCAGCATCGGCCGACAACAAGCGCAGCGACACCCGCAAGCCTGGCGACGATCGCAAGGCCCTCAAGATGCACCGCGCTCTCGCCTCCATCTCTTACGGCCGCCGCACGAGCATGAAAGATCGCATGGCCGAGTACGAGTCCTTTTCGCAGTTTAGCTTGCTGCCCTCAGTCCAGACCGCCATCGACGAGGAGCTTTTCAAGGGCATGACCGACATCCGCCCCACGCCTGTCCAGCGCCTGGCCATTCCCGCTCTCCTCGGGCAATCCTCGACCGGCTTCACCGAGAAGACGCAGGCCAGGGCCCCGACGAGCATAGCGCCTGGAAAGGTGCCGTCTTTTTTACTCGCCGCCGAGACCGGGTCCGGCAAGACCCTCGCCTACCTGCTACCGGCCATCAACGCCCTCAAGCAGGCCGAGGCCAGTGACCCGGACATTGCCGCCTACAACGAACGCTTTGCTGCTGAGAAGAAGCGTCAAGAGGAAGGGCACGGAAAGTGGAAGCCCTTTGACGAGCCGCATCCCACCATGGCCCGACCCAAGGTCGTCGTCTTGGTCCCTACGGCGGAACTCTGCCAACAGGTTATGCGCGTCTCCAAGTCCATCTCCCACGCTGTCAAGTTCAAGACCGAGATGCTCTCCTCCGATCTCAAGCCCCAACAGATCCAGCGTAACGTGTACTCCCCCAGAGGCCTCGACGTCATCGTTGCCACGCCGCATTTGCTCGCCGCCATGGCCGACTCCGACCCCAACATCCTCTCCCGCGTCAACCACCTCATCATCGACGAGGCCGACTCGCTCTTCGACCGGAGCTTCGCCCCCGTCACAATGAGCATCGTTGAGCGCGCCACCCCGTCCCTCAAGCAACTCATCTGCTGCTCCGCCACCATCCCCAAGAAGCTCAACAACTACCTGGCAGTCAACTACCCCGACATGAAGCGCATCGTCACGCCCAACCTGCACGCCATTCCCCGTCGCGTACAGCTCGGCGTTATCGACGTGTCCCGCGACCCGTACAGAAACAACAAGGATCTCGCATGCGCCGAGACCATCTTCAGCATCGGCCGCGAATCCGCTCAGCATGAAGGCCCCATCAAGGACGAGGTCGACGTGCGCCGCATTATGGTATTTGTCAACGAGCGCGAAAAGACGGAGGAGCTGGCCGACTACCTCCGCTCCAAGGGCATCGACGCCCAGGCGCTGCACCGCGACACGCCCGAGAAGCGCCACGGCGAGATTCTCGAAGTCTTCACCAAGGCCGATCCTCTCCGCGTGGCCCGGCCAGACGGCAAGGTGGCTCGTGGCTGGCTCTCCAGCATCAAGGTCTTGGTCGTAACGGATCTGGCCTCAAGAGGCATAGACACCGTTGCTGTGCGTCATGTCATTCTCTATGATGTGCCGCACACCACTATTGACTTTATCCACCGCCTGGGCCGTGCCGGACGCATGGGGCGCCGTGGACGGGGCATCGTTCTTGTAGGCAACGATGATCGTCGCGACATCGTTGCCGATGTAAAAAGAAGCATGTTTATGGGCCAGGCTTTAATCTGAGCAACCCTTGTAAGATATATACCATTCATTGTATAACCCATTTGTACAGTATTTAGAAAGGCTTAGCATTGGGGGCGTTTGGAAACGGCTTTCATCTCACACAGCTAGATTACTCTAGCAACTACTATCTACAAATTTTACGAGGCAACTTATTTTTCTTTTATTCATCTCTCAGGAAATTTGTGACATCTAGCCCTCCCCAAGGATGTCGACAGCGGCTCAACCGAACTATCAACCACACACACCCAAATTGTCAACCCAATTCTAGGCACCTCAACTTTTTAGTGGGTCTGGGTTTCCCCACACGCGTCGCGACGCGCCTCATCGTCAAACGCCCAATAACTTCACCACAATCAAATCCTCAACAGTCAAGTGCACCAAACGTTTACTGCTCGCCAGCGCCATAACTTCCCCCAAAATCTCAATCTAAATCACAACTGCATATATTGGCATACGAAATAGTCACATAAACGATGGCTCGCACGCGGAGAACGCGTCAAGCCGCTGACGCTCCCACAGCCAGCGTGCCCGCCGACGGCGACGCTGAACAGCAACAGGCGCAACAACAACAACCATCCGCCCCTCGGGGCCGCACACGAAACACCCGCGCCACCGCTCCTCAACGACAAGAATCTGTAGAGCCCGCTCCCGCGCCCGCCCGCCACGCCAGTGTCGAGTCGGTCGAGGTCGGCCGGCGCGCGCTCGAAACGCCGTTAGCGGCGCGCCGCGACACCACTGGGCTAGACCTCGCCGATGATAGCATATTTGGCGACCTGGGTGATAGCTTCGCCGACGGAGATGTGCCAGATCTAGAGCGGGAGCCGCGCTCGGCATCGACGACGCGCTCGTGGAGCACCTTCAAGCCGCGTTCGCGACAGTCGAGTGTCGTCGGCCGTACCGATGGCCCGATTCGACCCAGCAGCCGTGGTGGTGCCGGCGTGCACAACACCTCGACGCTAACGTCGTCGTTCAACATTGGTGCGTTCCGCAGACGCGCGAGGGAGCCTAGTATTCTCGGCGCCAGGAGGCCAGGGCCTCGTTCAGAGACATCGGGTCGTGGCGCGCAGTCGGACCTGGAAAGCGAGGGCGAGGATTTTGCTCCAGATGCGGAGTCGACGCCGCTGCACGAAAGACGCCGCACGCGGGCTAGCCTGGCGTCCAACGCTGCCGTAACCAGCACCGCCACCCAGAGAAGAGAGGTCTCGGCGCAGGCGAGCGCAAGCACGACACGCACGACAAGGAAGCGCAAAAGCGAGGTGGAGGCAGCTGAAGAGGAGCGTGCTGCCAAGACGACGAGAACGGAAGAAACGGACAGCGACTCGGATCTGTCTGAGCTGGCCTCGCCGCACATGCCGCCGTCCACGCCCATCCGACAGCGGGCGATGACACCCGTCAACCTGGACGAAATCAACGCGCCACCGGCCAGCAGCGGGTCTGAAGATGAGGATGACGCTTGGCCCGACATCCACGCGCTCGCGAAACGCCGTCGCCGTCCCTCGTTTGCGACGCCGCTGCGGGCCGGAGCTGCCGACGATGACATCCTGTCGGACATTTCCTCACCACCTTCACTAACTCACTCGCCCAACTACGCAGGACGGGCCGGTCGCGGACGCTCCACGGTAGCGCAACCCAAGCCCCTGACGACGGCGGACCTGGCCAACTTGCTGCCCAAGAGAAGGCGCAAGAAGCCGCGCCAGGAAGGCGATGGCAGCGACGAGGAGGAAGAGGAAGAAGATGAGTTGGAAGAGGAAGTGCCGGTGACGCGCACGCGCGGCGGTCGGGTGAGCCGCCCGCCGAGCAGAGGGCCGTCGGCTACGAGGCACAGCAGCAACCAGCAGCGCGCCACGCGCAGCGCGTCCAAGCACAAGACGTACGGCCGTCGAGCATCAGACAAGGAGAATGATAACGCTGAGGACGATGACGAGGAGGGGGACGACAGCCAGTTCCAGCCGCTCGGGGACGACACGTTTGGGGACACGACGGAGGCGTCTGGGCCTCCAGACTTTCAGGCGATTGAGGAGCTGAAGCGCGCGACGAGAAAGTTTAGCGAGGTGGACAAGTGGCAGCTCGAGTACGAGGAGGTGAGGGAGAGCGCCTCGCCGCAGGGAGCGCGGTAGAGGGAGTTGGAGGTTGTCTTTTTGCTATGGTGGTTTGTTGGTTGAGAGTATAATTCAATACCACGTTTGGATGATGGACATTTTGAGATGGTTACTAAGAAAAGAAGACTTATTATTACTGTCTATACGGAGTGAACTGATGCTTTTTGGCTGAGAGGGGAATTTGGATGGAGTATTGGTATGAAAATTATTGTTTTATTTGCTATTAGCGATGACACATTCTATGGAAGAAGATATACGGTGTTGGTAACCATCATTTTGCCGCGTATTCAATATCCAACGAATCCCTAACCTTTTAAGGCTCTTCTTAAAAAAAGAAAATTCCACGAAAATCATCCATCTCTATCTACCCATGTTTCATCAGGAATTCGTATCGTCCCGTTCCACAAAGGCGGCACCAAGTTACAGTTCCCTACCTTAGTAGGTAGGCTCGCGGCAAAAGACCAGTCTGGGCGTCCTGCGCATCACAACACACCGCTGCCAACCAATAATTTCATTCACAACACTTCCACGAGGGTTTTCTTCCTTGTGCGCGGCTTGTACGCCGCTTACATTTTGCCGCCCTCCGGCTATAATAAATAACAAACAATCTTTTTTTCTCTTGGTCAGTGTGCCCCCCTCCTCATCTTCTTTCCATCCACCTGGTTCTACGTGAATCCGTCTATCCAGTCGTCCGTCCCGCACGGAAGCAAACTAAGGACAACAGGGTCGACTATATATCGTGACTGCGTTCTGCAATTTTTTCTCTTCTTCTCTCTTCCCTACTCTCTCATCATCATCATCATCTTCTTCTTCTCATCTTTCTTATTACTTCTAAATAAAGGCCGAAAAAAATTACCATGGCCCCTATCGTCAAAACCTCCAGCCTGTCGCCGCTCATCCCCGTGCCGTGGGCCGGCGTCCGCGCCTGGCTCGACGAGGCCGAGGCCACGCAGGCCGCGACCGGCGGCTCGACCGCGCACCTCACAGCCGCCCAGGTCCTCGCGCTCTCGCAGCTCGTTAGCTTCTGCGGCAGCGAGTCCGAGACGCTGCCGCTCGTGTCCGGCAAGGAAGACCACGTCAGCAAGCTCATGCGTATGTCGTCGTCGCCGTCGGTCCTCGAGAGCACCGGCGCGGTGATCCCGGCGATGCCGCCGAGAGCCGACGACGACGATTCCATGGAGGATGTCGTCGGCCACTTTGCTAATACTGCCGGGCCAGACCTCGCGCAGACGCGCCGCCTCGGGCCCCCGACCTTTGAGATGAGCGACCCCATCGATGTGCCGTTCCGCGGCGCCTTTCAGCTGCGCTGGCAGTGCGCGTGTGTGCTGCCGTGGTGCGGGCGGCGCTTCCCGGGCGATGTTGAGCAGGGCAAGCCTCATGCGTTGTTCGCTAACAAAAAGGTATGATTGTTGTGTCCATCTTTCCCCATCCATAGACTCATGCTGAATAAACTTGTGACGCCGGGGAAGCAGGACGCAAAGCAGTACGCCGCCATGCTTGCCGTGGCCTACCTCAAGAGCGTGACAAAGGAAATAGCCATGTCGCACACGCCTCGCGAGACTCCTCCGCCGGTAGAGGTTCCGAGGCCGCGAGAGGAGCAGGAGCAACCGTCACCGCCGTCGGAGCCCAGGCAGCCGGCGGAGCAGCAACGACCTCCGAGGACTCAATCGGCTCCGGCTCAGCCTACTGCAGCTCAGCCGGCTCCTGATCGGCCTGCTCCCAAGCAGATGGCGTCACATCTTCCGCCATTCGAGCCTCTACCCCTCGCGCCCTCACCACCGCCCTCTCAGCCATCACCCGCCTTACACCACCCCGTCCTCCCTTCTTCCACGCCTCCCCCCGATACGGCCGGCACTCCCAACCCCTCCGTCCTCGCCACCGCGCCGGCCGTGCCTTCAACTGCCCGATTCAAACGCCCCCTTGAGTCCCCCACCACCCCCGACCCCGTCCGCGCCTCCCCCCTCAGGACCCGCAACAACCAGCAGCAGCAGCACAAGAACTGCCGCCCTCGCTCCCCTGCTCCTGCTCCTGTCGCCGCGGTGCCGTTCGTCTCGCCCAAGGGACGCGGGGCCGACGCCGCCGCCGAGCAGGCCCGGCTGTTCGGCGCCATCGCGCGGCTGTGCCTGCAGCTCGGCCTGTCGCAGCCACAGTACCGCCTGACGCAGGACGTCGACCGCCCGAGCTTCTTCAGTGGCCGCGCCGAGTTCTCGGCGGCGTCGCGCGTGCCAGAGGACATTGCGGTTGTGCGCGACGTGCTCGGCAAGCGCCAGGCGCGCATCCAGATCGCGGAGCAGGTCCTGGCGTGGATGGAGAAGGAGGAGGCGAGGAGGCGGAAGTTGTTTGACGGGATGATGTCATAGGCTCTTCTATTGAGAAAAAATCAAAGAAGAAGAGAGAAGAAAAAAGAAGGTTGTGGGCGTGGGATTTTGACAAAGTTCATGATTGGAGATCAATGCTGGTTGAGTTTTTGCACAAGGGATATTTAGACTGGTTAAATTTATGCTTGTATGTCTCTCATTACTACGGCCGATGAGAAATGTGTGTCATTTTGTATTTCAGCGTATCTAGGTCATCATTTCGCTATAGATAGGCCTGCGATTATTGTCATGTTCGACTCTTCCACCATCTTGCATCAACATGAGGACTCTCACTCATGTCGTCCACCTCGACCACCCTCCCCCCTTCCTCTCCCCCGTCCGCCACCACCCCGACCTCTACCCCCTCCTCCCCTCGGGCCCTTTCCGTTCGGCACCGTCTTCTTCACTCCCGGCGGGATGTCCGCCACACTCACACCATCCACCCAGAGCACGCCCACGGCCTGGTCCCTGCCCTCGACCCTCTTGAAGAACTCTACGCCCAGCAGCCCATCCGCGTTGCCCTCTGTGAGGATGACGCCGTTATCGCTGCGCCACCACGTAACACCCGCGGCCAGGCTTGCTGCGACGTCAATCTCAATCAGCAGCTGGGCGTCGCGGCGCATGCCGCTGACGACGCCCTCGTCGGGCGTGCCGGCCGCGCAATGGACGTGATTGCGGCCCATTGGCCGCAGGCCGCCGGACTCGACGATGGGCTCCCAGAAGGCGTAGTAGGTGCCGTGGATGACGCGCGGGGGGATGTTGCCGGCTTCCAGCGTCAGCTGCTCGAGTAGTGATGAGGACTCGAGTTTGATGGAGTGTCCCTGGTTGGCGCGGATGAGGTAGTCGCTGGCGTCGGCGGGGGATTCGGTGCTGGCGGACTTGGGTTTCAATGAGAAGCGCTGCTTTTCGTTGGTGGCGACGACGTCTTGCACGTCGGCGAGCGTGACGCCTAGAGACTTGAGAGGGCCCCATAGCAGCTGCGTGAGTTAGCCAAATGTGCTAGACTTTGATACTATACGATTGACGGTATGCGTACTACTTTGTCGAGAGGAGCGTATCCCTCGCCATCAAGCTTGATGCCCGCATTCTCAGCCTGATGCCTGAGCAACCGTGACAGCGCTCGCGAGACATCACTGGACCGGCCGCCGCTTCGGCCGCCACGGCCTTTCCGCCCTCCTCCTCCTCCGCCTCTGCCTGCCTGGTTCTCGACCTTGTCCAGGATTTGATCTTGAATATCCATAGTAGCGGTACCAGCAGCTAACTCGTTGGCCATGAGGATGCTGAGATTAGGCGTCTGTTTGTGCCGACAAACGGCGGAATGTATGCGCTGCGAAGCGACCCGGGAGGCGTACCGGAAGCCTGTTATATATCGGATGCAACTATTTGAAATGAGTTCCGATGATTTCAAGGCTGTAGATCGGAGCAGCTGCGCATTCATTTAAGAGTCTGTGGTGAGATGTAGGTTGAGTCAAGCTCCATTTTTGTGCCTTGCCAGGTTGACTTGGTACAAAATGGCTGCACAAAAAATTAGTCACGCCGGCCACAGTGGAGGCTGGGTGTAAGTGAGTGCTGTATCCGCGGCGAAACCGGTTTATATGAATCACAAAATGAAATAAATCGCGGTAGCTTTTCTTTCTATAAATGAAAAGTAAATCCTGCCTTAATTCATCCCCTCACTTTTTCGTCTGTCATGGGGCATCGTGGTGAACAACTTCCCCTCGCACAAACACTCTCTTTGTGTCAGCCGGCTCCCGCGCACATTTTCTACCTTGCATATCAACCAACATCCAGCAAACATTGCAATACCAGACCGGGAATTTAAAAAGCATCCCACGAAAAATGACCGACCCTAAGCTTTTGAGAATCTTGGATCGTCTTGAAACTCCAGATTTCAAGACGAATCAGCTTGCGCTCCACGAGCTCAACCGGTTCCTTACCCTGAGAACCTTTCTCACTGGTTACACCGTGAGTCAGATCGACGAGCAGATTTGGAGAGCACTTCGTCTCAACACGATCGCTTTTGGAGTTGTCCGACGCAGCCTATTCGCAAATATTACTAGATGGTTCACGCATCTCGAGTCTACTTGCTCAGCCCTCCAGGAATCTGTCACGGCACCAACCAAAGCTGCAGCCGGGGACAACGGCAACCAATCTAGTGGGCGTTACAACATCAAACTTCAGGACACCGAAAATGGAGTTGTTACTCGTTTCCCTCCCGAGCCATCGTAAGTTTGGATCTCAATCTTAGCCAATCTTCCTTTCTCAGTGACCAACATCGTCCCAGTGGCTATCTCCATATTGGCCATGCCAAGGCAGCTTTCCTGAACGACTACTTTGCCCACGACGCCTTCTCCAGCCCCGGCTCCATGATCCTGCGCTTCGATGACACAAACCCCAAGAACGAACGGCAGGAATTCCAGGACTCCATCATCCACGACCTCGGTCTTCTCGGCATTCAGACCCAGAGAGTGACGTACACGAGCGACTACTTTGAGCGCCTCTACGAGCTCTGCCAGAAGCTGGTTTCCGACGGCAACGCCTACGCCGACGACACCGATCTCCGGGTTCAGAAAGACGACCGCCGCCATCGCCGGCCCAGTGCTCGCAGAGACCGACCGGCCGCCGAAAGTCTCGCGCTCTTCGCAGAGATGCGGCAAGGCACGGACCTAGGAAAGAAGCACTGCATTCGCGCACGCATCACCTTTAGCAGCTCCAACGGCTCCATGCGCGATCCCATCATCTACCGCTTCCCCAGCTGGGACGCCGACGAGGGTCCCCAGCCGCATCACCGAACCGGCTGGGCGTGGCACATTTATCCCACCTACGACTTTGCCTGCCCGCTGGTCGACTCCATCGAGGGCGTCACGCACGCGCTGCGCACCACCGAGTACGCCGACCGCAACGAGCAGTACTATTGGTTCCTCGAGGCTCTAAACCTCCGCCGGGTTCATCTCTGGGACTTTGCGCGGATTAACTTCATCAAGACGTACCTGTCAAAGAGGAAGCTTGCCCGGGTCGTAGAGACGGGGAGGGTGGACGGGTGGGACGACCCGCGCATGCCGACGGTGCGCGGCATTCTGCGCCGGGGCCTCACGGTCGAGGCGCTGCGTGAGTTTATGCTGAAGCAGGGTCCGAGCCGCAACGTGGTTTCCATGGACTGGACGGTGCTGTGGGCTACGAATAAAAAGATTGTCGATCGCATCGCGACCAGGCATGTGGCGGTTGAGACTGCGGGCAGGGTTCTTGTGACCATTGCGGGGGCGGCCGCGACACCGTGGCAGGAGGATCGCGCAAAGCATCCGAAAATCCCAGACGCTGGCATGAAGACGGTGACCTTCGCGGAAAAGGTGTTTATCGAGCAGGTCGATGCGGCGACATTCCAGGAAGGCGAAGAGATTACCCTCATGGGCTGGGGCAACGTCATAATCAAGCGCATCCTCAAGTCCGCGGACGGGGCCGTTGAGAGCCTAGAGACCGCACTCAACCTCGGGGGTGACTTTTCCAAGACGAAGAAGATTCACTGGCTCGCCGCGCTCGGGTCGCCTCATTTCACCGCGCAGCTGTGGGAGTTTGACTACCTCCTTGCCAAGGACAGCCTCGCCAAGACGGACGACCTCGTCGCGTGCTTGAATCCAGTCACCGCGACCATGGTGGATGCGTTCGTCAGCACGGACTGCGAGGGCTTGGTCGAGGGGGACTTTGTCCAGCTGGAGCGCAAGGGCTACTTTCGGGTGGACAAGGCGATTGGCAAGGGTCCGGACGGCAAGGTGGTCTTGTTCAGGGTTCCAACCGGGGCGGGCAAAGCGTGACGCAGATGAGCCTGTATATGAGACAGGTAGGCAAGTAAGCCGACGGGATTGGTGAGAGACGCGGGTGATGCGCTCATCAGAGGCATCGTAACCGCAGTACTTTCCCCGGCAGTCACGGAGCTACTTACATGCCGCCTTTCATTCAATTCCAACTCTAGCATTCAAATATACGCCTGCATATTCTCCCCCGCTATTTCCCTGCCAAGCACGTGCCTCCGATGGTGCCTGATGCTCAGCTCGCTCAGCCACGATGAGCCGCCGTCTCCGCGAATGCATTATTAACAATTGCTAATCTCTTAAAAATATACGAAAAAAACTACCCCTCCTCCAATTCCCAGTCTCCACCTCACCCCGCGCGGCTCTTTTTTACGGCTCCGAAGCGTTGATTGATAAGCGCTGTTTCCGTAGCTCTCCCACTCCGTCGCCGAATCGCATCCCACTTTTTTCCATGTTTCCAACACAGTATATGCATATAAATCGACCCTCACCTGTCGCCCTCCTTGTTTCTTTCCCTCTTCCACGATGAAGTAGATGGATCTACTGTGGATCGCGCTCGCCCTGCTCGTTCCTTTTGCGCTGCACCTGTTCCGAGCCGCCGCGCCCGCCAAGATGCCTGTCGGTCCCGTCATTGCGCTGTCCCACGGCGGAGGTAAGAAAGACGGAATCACCCATTCCGAAACACGTTTTCCATCACCACCACCGCACAACACGACTAACACAGCGGCCCAGGCCCCATGCCTCTGCTCAATGACCCCGGACACAAGTCCATCATCGCCTCCCTACGGAACCGCATCCCCGAGATCCTGCGCCTCTCCTCGCCCACCCACCGCCCGCGCGCCATCATCCTCGTCACCGCGCACTGGACCACCCCCGAGCCCGTCATCTCCGCCGGCCCTTCCCCCGCCCTCCTGTACGATTACTACGGCTTCCCACCTGAATCCTACTCCGTCAAGTACCCCGCGCCCGGCGCCCCCTCCCTCGCCGCGCGCGTCGCCGCCGCCATGACCGCCGAAGGCCTGTCCCCGACACTCGACACCGAACGAGGCTGGGACCACGGCGTCTTCGTCCCGCTCTCACTCGCCGCGCCCGACGCGGACGTGCCCGTGGTGCAAGTCTCTGTTCTCGCCGACGAGGACCCCGCTCGCCATCTGCGCATGGGCAAGGCGCTTGCCACACTCCGCGAGGACAATATTGCCATTGTCGGATCCGGCTTCGCCTCCTTTCACAACATTGGTATTATGCGCTCGCTGCGTGGGTTTTCGGGGGGTTCGGTGGACCCCGCGTGGCTCGCGTTCAAGGCCAAGACGGACGAGTGGAACGCGGCGCTGACGGGGGTCGTGTCGCCCGCCAACGGCACGGAGAGGGCAGCCAAGGTCGCGCGGTGGAGGGAGCTCCCTTACGCGGACATGATGCACCCGCCGAGAGGCGGGGAGCACTTCATGCCGCTCCTCGTATGCGCCGGCGCTGCGAGAGACGACGACGGCCCGGCCAAGGCATACAAGGACGAGTACATGGGCGTCGACATTTTCACGTACTACTGGGGCGCGCCGGCTGTGTCGACATAGAGGGACTGCTTGCTTCCGTGCTGATGGCGAAGTACCTGTATATAGTACTGATGAGAAACATTGCAGCTTCACATGGAAAAGCGTTGCATTGCATAAAGTATACAAAAATGTATTCATTGTAAATATTATATGCACCTATGTTGGCAGGTCATAGCCTATGTACCAGAACAGCTCTTACAACCGTTCCTATTCATGCTTCATGTGTCTTCGTGGATTAGATAAAAAAAGATGCAGTAGCCCAAATTCCTTCCAATGCAGTTCCGTTGTTCGCTGCTAGGGTATATTGTAAAAAAGACAGAAAAGAACCGCTCTAGAAATCCAAAAATGGAGAAAAATTCATGCATACAAGCTAGGATGACTGATCATCCTCCGCCGAGGCGTCAATGCTCGAAGGACGCGCGTAGAGCGGCTCAAGGTCCTGATAGTCGATGGGCGACTCGAGCGGGTAGGCGGGCGGGCTGGGCGGCACATCCTCATAGATGGGCGGCGCCTCATTGTCCCAGCTCACGCCGAGACCCGAGTGCTCGGTGAGGACGACAGCGAAGTGCATGCGAAGGATGCGGCCGGTGCCGGTCGGTGTGGCCTGGTGGGCCCTGCCCTCAGGTGCATACTCCTTGGAGACGATGAGCTCGAGCAGCAGCGAGTGCGAGACCTCAGTCCCATCGGCCGTCTTGATGTCGCACGCGTACTTGAGCTCGCCGGCGCTGTTGCGCGCCTGGCTGATGCTGTAGTCGAGCTCCATATCGACGGAGCCGTCGTGACCAGAGTAGTCCGACTTCCAGCCGTCGTGCAGCTGCTTCTCGCCAATCACACGCACCTCGTTGCGCACAGTACCGCGGACGTCCCCGATGGTGCTGGCGCTGGCCGCGTGCTTGTCGCAGGCGGGCGCGACCGTCTTGATTGTCTCCTCGAGCTTCCACGTCACCTTCTTGAGCTTCCACAGGTCGACGGTCTTGACCTTTTCGTTGTGCGTCATGAGTCCGTCGAGCTTAAGCGTCAGCTTGTTGGTGCTGGTCGGGTGCACGACCGAGGCGTAGTCGGCGCTGGCCTTGATGTTAGTCGGTGGGAAGACGCGGACTGAGTGGTGCGGGAAAAGCGGCTCGGGAACGGAGCGCTTGACCAGCAGCGTGCGGTCAAATTTGAGCTGGATGGGTGTGCTGGTGCCCGTAGCGTGGCGCGAGACCTGCGCGACGGCCTTGAACTCGTATGTGATAGAGACCAGAGGGGTGTTTGTGGTCGCGGGCAGCTCGCCGCTCAGTAGTGCAGAGAAGGGGAAAGCGTGCCGGCCGCGGTGCAGCTTGGTGGTGTGGTCGAGAAAGACCCAGGCTTGTAGCTCGGTGACCTGGTTCTGGCACTCGGCGCAGTGGCCCTGGCAAGGGCGCTTGTGTGTGGTGTGGATGTTGAGGTTAGCCTTGAAGCTGTCGATTTCGACGGCATCCTCCTTGATGTCGATGAAGATCTGGCCAGAGACAATGGCGCCGGTGCTGTCCTCGCGGGTGCCGTGGAAGATGATTGGCGGGCTCTCGATGTTCCAGTCAATGGCGGCGACGCTGCAGGAGGCAGGATTCAGCTCGCGCACCGGGGAGCTGGAGGAGCGGCCAAAGGGAAGCGAGAGCTTGTGGTGCTTCTTGACAGCCTCGAGCAAATCATGGCCCTTGACGGCGTGGTCGTCAGTGTCGGAATCGTAATAGGGGCTGCCAGAGACGGAGTTGTTCCTAGAGGACTCGCATGAGGCATTGCGAGAGGATGTGCGTGAGCGGGCGGCGTTCTTGATCTGGGTAATGTTGCCGGTCGAGGACCGCAGGAAGTTGGAGACGAGGTGAGGCATGTCGATGTCGGTGTGCTGGAGCGCAGTTGTGTTGGTGGTGTAAGTGGTGTGGCGATGAGTCGCAGAAGCAAGTTGCGATTTGGTATTTCAAGTATTAGTGTCGGCAGATGAAGACGACACGAGAGAAAGCTTGGAAAAGCTCAGCGTACCCCTCCTTGTAAGTAGCCTTGGTGTCTTGGTATTGGCAAGAGGAGGGGCACACGACTTTGGCCTTGCTGCGGCAGAGAAATCGTGGCTGCAAGGGCAGGCCGGGGTTGTGGTGTTGGTGGTTGTCGGAGGTGCCAAGTACAAACAAGCTTATGACGAGCCAGGTAACGTTTTGTAATGCTTCCGAGGAGAAGTGTAGTATCAGGATTGGCGTGCAGGACGCCACTGTAGGTTGATTGGCCTAGGTCGTAACGGAAGGCGAAGGCCGAGCTTGACGGGGTGGTGAGAACCGGGAGTAGCGCAGGATGCTGCAGGGCTTGCTGTATTAGCGGCGAGGGCAGGTGTGTCCGATGCCGTGTAGCCGTGTAGACGCAGATTTTGTCAGAGATCGGAATAGTGTAGGGACTTGATGACGATTCTCGCGGCGATGACCGAGTGTAAGCAGCTGTTCAGCTATACGCGTGCAGCAGGAGGCAAGTATCAGATGTGATGCTAGGTGATGCAGGTAGTGTAACGGGTAGAGCCAGCCAGCAAGTCTGGGGTAGAAACGGGGGATGGTTGTCAAAGAGACGGGAGAGAGATATGTAGAAAGAAAATGGGGGAAGAGGGTATCGAGGAGTATTATACCGGGGGAATGGTACGGCAGGAATAGGTGTGTCATTTGGGGCGAGGGCCGAGTACGGTGGTACATGGAACTTGTATTGGTACTCGACTCGGCTTCACTTTTTTGTTCGCGGGCCAGACGCCGTCGACGGCCGATGAAGGACCCAGAAAACATGTACATGGATGGACCGGGCGATGGGTCCAAGTTCAAGGTACCACCCGACTTGACACCCCTACCTTATTAGAGCAAACGGGGACCAATTCGCACGCCCCTGGCTGACTTGTTGCGCTGAAAGTTGCTACAGTAGACTTTGGCAGTGTCCACTGTACTTGTCGACAGTGGAGCAGTGTACGCCCTGGGGCACTTGTGAACGGCGGGTTGGTAGCTGCCAGTCAACCAAGCCAGTTGCCAGGTGCCAAGTCGTTTGTCAGTTGCCGACTGCCAGCTGCTGGGCGAGTGGCTGTTGGCAGCTGCAAAAAGAGTAAAATCCTACATATACTAAATAAAAATAAGAGTAAAAAGAAAAAGAAAAAGAAAAAGAAAAGAAAGAGCTTCCTACCGCTTGTGCTACCACTGTGGATTGATGCACTCTGCATGCACGAATGACAGCGGCTATACATTTAGACATTGAAATTCCAATCCTTCCCCTACTCAGAATAATAATTTATAAGGCTCGGTTCATCATCTCACCCTGATTAGCACTCGTCGTTTCAACAACCTGTAGCATGCACCCACAAAACCAGGGTTCGCAACAACTGCCAATAACGCAATACGCCCTTGGGCTTGTCGTCTCGAACGTCCTCGACCATCAGCCGCGGCTTGGAAACGTGAGCCACGGCGTCCGTCATATGACTGTGTGCCAGAACGGCAGGGCGCAAAGCAAAAAGCATGTTTCGTGAATTTGTACCTACCAACTGCTGCTGTGGCTTGCTAGCGCGGGGGCCACAGAGGAAGGTTTTGTCATCTCGCAACGGGCACCAAGCATCAGGCGTGCGCACTCGGCTGCAGCACGTCATGGCTGTCACCGTTTCGGCTGTGGCTGTTGGTGCTGCTTAGAATGGTGGTGCTTAGAAATGCTGCCAGAACGCCAGATTCGAGATTACACAATTTTGGTATTACAAAGTCAAGCGCCATCTCTGCTGATTTTGAAACTATCATCTTCAGCTTCATGTTAAATGACATTCGATAACGCCGTTTTCGATTATTATTTGCTGTGCTCATCTAATCACGCGCAGCCCAGTGAATTCCTAGTGCTGCGCCCAAGTGCAAGTACTCTGTACTTGCGTCCGGGTCGCCAACGCTCTCGCCGGACGGTCGCCCCACCTATACTCAATCGACGCTCCGGAGCTGCGGGTCTCTGCCTCCGGAGCCCTGCCAGCAACGAGCCAAGGCTGGGCATATTTGCACGATGCGACGAACTGATTTTTTGATCTTCTGACCTTGTCTGAGTGTTGATCTTGTTTTTCCAGTACTTTTTGTTTTATCTTTGTGAAGTTTTTCCAGTCAGGGCGTGTAGAGACAAAAGACGGAAAGCGCCGTCAACATGCCGAATACATACCATCGACGGGGGCGGCAGAGCGAAAGCCGGCTAGCAATGTCACCACCTAAAAAAAGACACAGGCGTGCACATGGTAACCGAAAAGAGCATGATTACTCGCCACGACTGGATGTCAGGCACCTTCACCAAAGCATGCGTGCGTTACCAGAACAGAGTTCACCGACTCGTAGCACACCCTCGCCTTGTTTTTAGCAGTGGGCCAGTACAAGAAAATTTTCTGCGCACGTTTACAACACGATGCAATGCATCACCCAGCGATTTCTTTTCTGACCCGACCGTCAACTGGCTCCAGTAAAAAAAACTTCTCTGCTGGAACCGGCCTAAAAAGGGTGTTTTTCCACGCCCTGCGGCCAGTGGTCTTGCCCCTTAGTCCCCTGTTGCCGTCCGCATTCCAGGTGACGGTTAGGCTCTGACCGCCTGTATTTCCAGCGCTCACTCCCTCACTTCCCAGGCGGCCGTCGTTCAAGTACCTGATTTCCCACTACGCCCACTCCCCCCTCGCCCGTCCCGCTGTGCACACCACGCGCCGGAAAAAAATTGTTCTCGATTTGGGTCAGGGTCGTATGAAATGGATCGAGTATCTCCGCTATGTTGTCTCCATCGGACACTATTTATCTTTTTATTTCAAGGATTTTTTTTGCATGTTACCTCTCATCACGATGTGTTTTGTGTCGGCGCGCTACTGCCAACTGGTATGCCGTAGCGGTGCATCATTGCTACCTTGCCTTCTCTAACAACTGCAGGGAGAAAAAGATCTGCTCACTCTGGCGTGCCGTCTGGCTACAGGCTCATGCACAACCTGTCAGCGATCTACCCGATACCACGGTATTCCCGGTTTTTTTGCCTCGTTCCTTTGCGCGCCATCATCTGCTGCCAGGTCCCGACGTGCCGCTCAACCCGTTCCAAGTGCCGTCGAGGGCAGACTCGAGATGATGCTCGCCTACCATTCTCTCTGGTAATAATGTACTTGGTACGGACGTTGTGCCGAGCTGTGTGATTCATTTCACACGGGTCGTTTCAGCAACAAAAGTCATGCCAATGTCCACATGTGATCCAGTTAAATGGCTAGAACGGTCAGCTCCATCGACAGGCTCCTCCGTCCCGCCGTATTCCGTACAAACGGTAGTAGGGGGAGTGATTCCGTCTCATGCATGTTCCAGAGTCTTTGGCAGCTTACTATTCACTCCTCCCCGCGCCCTTTGTGAGCACGCACTATGTCGTCCCCACGGGGATGGGCAACTTCTTGACTCATCGGCTGTCATGATGAGCGCCTCACCCCAAAGATTGGCGTCAAGCGTTGTTGCTGACAAAACGGCCTCCCCAAGCTTCCGACATCGGGCTGTACACGGCTTTACTATGTGTTGCTACCATTGTCGCCATGTAACTGGTGGATCGCTGCGTGTCGTCTGCAAGGCGCACTCAGGCTAGTTGCTCGGCAGGCTAGGCTGGTCCTGGTAGGTGTGAGTGGTCTTGTTGCTCTCGGATCCAACCGATTCGTGCTGTGGCTTGTCAAGTTTCCAGTCACAGTCACAAAAAAAGGAGGGCTTGGGACAAAAGGTGGCTGAACAGGGCTCTCGTATGCAATCCTGGCTCGGCCGCAGCACGATCGAGCCGAGAGAGGCTGGCACCAAAGAGGAATGTTTTGCCATGGGTTGAACAGTGAACTGCGTCGATGCGCTGCGCCTTACAACATGCCTCCTTCGCCCGTCATGTGCCACTGCCCAAGCGTTATTCTTTAAAAAGCCTTATTGTTACATGTTTGTAGCGGTGTGTGCCCTGCTTAAAGTCTCTCAGAGTTTGAGCCACACATACGCTGATATACATTGTCAATTCATAGCTGGCTGCAACATCAACCACAATCACAATCAAACCGCCAAATAGACACTTACACGAGCCCCGGAGTAGCCCGGAGTAGTAGTACGCCGTACATTCTCGCATATTGCCCAAATCGGCAATGCCAAAGAGCTTCTCGACTCTTCTCGCTTTTCTACCCTTACACGGCATGGCCTCTCTCGACCCCACTGCGGCTCTGTACCCGCCTGGTGGAATCACGCACCGTTGCGGTGCTCTCACATCTTTCAACAATGTCCCATTGTTTACGTTTCTGAATCACCAAATCAGCTCATTCTATATATATATCCAGGCAACCAAGCAAACCAAACATACAAATGACTACAATTGCTGTCAGGTACCGGTACAAGCTTGCTACACTCACTCCCACGACCACTACCTTTGTTGCGGTGTTAGCTCTGGATCCGATTGTATAAACGATACTGCCAGAGGAAACAATTTGCGCAGTAAATAGCAGAGAAATAAGTTTTGGTCGCATGACTTCCATCATTTGCGCCAAGGGCAGCCTTCAATGCAGCCACTGCGGTCAAGTCACCTCCAGGGGAAAGGCGCGTGTAAATACGCCATCGCGGCCATCTTGACCTCCAGAGGAAAGGTGCGTCTAACCACGGTCTCTCAAAGCCCACCCGCAGTATAAGTGATGGACTGGGCTGTTATTAAATTAGGCTCAAAAGTACCGAATGAGAGGCTTCAGGAATCCTCAGCCATTTCCGCCTCATAATTCCTCCAAACCCTTCGGGGCAACTGTAGCCTGATGCCGGGTAGCCACCGCGGCGGTCCCGCGGACATCCGCGCCAGTCCACCCTCCAAAGCCGGACCAGCGATGGTGACATTGCAGAAGAAAAAAAGCACATCGAACATCGCCGGCAGCATGCAACAGCTGCCCAGTGGATATATCAAACATTGCGCATGTTCCAAGACATACACCCTGGCCCGTGCCTTGCATGAACCCGTCTCCCGGCGTTTCACTGCCCTTCCTTTCAACAACGCTCAAGTTTCTTGCAATGCGGCTCAGCGTGGGACCGGCCACAACGTGGCTGGCTGGCTGGCCACGGGCAGCTTCGGCCGATCGCTTTCTGCCACAGCCTTTTTTTCCCTTTTCCCGCGCCTTCGGGGGGCCGACGGGCAATAAGCTGGCTTATGCGTTGGGTGGACAAGGGGGCGCGCCATTACTCGTATGAGATACCCACCGTAATAACAACTTTGACAGTGGCAGATGATCTGAAAAGGCTTTTTTTTGCTGCTTTTTTTAACGGCTTGCGGCTTCGCGGCCGGGCGACTGATCTAAGAAGGAACACTTTGGCAATAAACGCGGCATTCATCTCCGCGGTGTGCCCGGGTCTAGCCTGTGGTGTAGTTGTAACATCGGAGAAATTTTTTTCAGCTCAAGCCCTGTTTCTAGAGGTTCACCGACAGTCTGCGAACCATGTAGGAAATTAGCTAGAAAAGTGCGTGCAAATACGCGAGCTCGCTCAATGCCCGAAATGAAGCTGGAAATTTTCCCTCATGGCGCCCACTTACATTCATAGCTTGGCCAGCCAACCGCGCTCCCCTGTCTGCACGTGACTCAACCCGCTCAAAACTTTTTGGCAGCAATTGTCAGTTCCCCCCATTTTTTCCCCAGCTTCTTCACCGCAACCGCGACCAAGGTTTGCCCTGGACAGCCAACATGTCGGCAGCGGATGCAACGCGTGAGCTTGACAAGTGGTAGGATGTTCTCGCCTCTGTCTGGCCTGATTGATATCGGACCAGTTGTGCAGTGATGATACAGTGATGTTTCCAGACGGCGCCGCCCTACCCGTGCCATTGGTAAATGGTAAGCACCCCTTTTTTTTTGTCCTGCATTGGCATAACATGTCAGTTTCATGCTGCCATCCCTGATGAAATGGTTTCACTCGCCGTACCGAATATACGATGTAGATATACCATGGGCAATTGGTTTCGCCCGTTTCTCTGATCATCGATGGATTTTGCACCGGTTTTTGTCCACGCCGCACAAGAAATCAAGCTAATTTATTGACCGAGCTTTATTGCAGAAGTGAACGTGCCCACGATCCACCGAGTGTCGAGTTGCTGGGCTGGGGTAATCCAGCCCGCCCCCTATATGCCCTTGATACAATAGAGCCAGTGCGAGATTTCAAGCCAGATACCGTCAATGCATAGCAAGGTTCTTCGCAGCCGGTTGATTTCATCAGGAGCATTCGATATGCTTTCAGAAAGTATCGAATATATTTTGATATTTGCCTATATGTCTTACTTGACCCCCCTCCTGCCGCTGTAATAACGTGAATCCACGTGTCTTGATTTCGGTCACAATATGGAAATGAATTGCTTGCGCACACTTAAGACTGAATAATGCCTGTTCGGAATGATTGTGAATTAAATAATATTGATTCGGACTTTCTGAACCTGATTGTTTCATGGGGTCTGGACATGTTCTCAGTGTTACTGGCGGAGGCCGGATTAATAAATCTCCACCAAAATTTCGGCCTCGAAGCTCTGCGCCAAAACCACCAATTCGGACCTGAGTTACGAACCACGTCCGTCTCGTGCCCATCGACATCGACGCTCCAATCTCCGCATATCGTCCATTCGCACCGATTTCCAAGTCGCACACTGCTCTTATATACCCCATCTACGAAATATTCTACGAAGCATCCCAATATGACTGGTCGTGGTGGCGGCGGTCGCCGCGTTTTGCTCCCTCCCATGTAGGCAACCACCCCGCTCGCACGTAGTCTCGCTCTAGCCAGCTCCTGCGATAGAAGACTTGCTGACCGGTTCCCTGCAGTAACATGATTTTCAAGCTGTTGCAGACCGTAAGTGCGACCGATCGACGGGGTGACGAAGCCCTGACAGCCAGCGATTTGAGCGATGCGATTCCGGTTCTAGCGGTGGCACGCCATGGCAAGGCAGACGACTCTTGAAATTGATGCTTGGCCCCTCGCGAAAGTCTTGTAGTTTATGGCGAAACAAGCATCCATTGTCAATTTGTCTAGGAAGCAGCTGAGGAGATGATGGGTGCTACGGCTTCGAGGCCGATTCACGAATCGCTGGTGATCACTGGCGCATCAAGGCTGGGGCAAGATTTTGCATAAACTTTGCTGACCCTGTGCTAGAACTCTACCGTTAGCGTCTGGCTCTACGAGCAGCTCGGCATCCGCATCGAGGGCAAGATTCGCGTTAGTTCTACCAAATACAGCAACGACGAACGGCACTAACTAGACACGCAGGGCTTCGACGAGTTCATGAACCTCGTCCTCGATGATGCCGTCGAGGTCCGCCAGATTACCAAGACCAACGATAAGGAGTCAAGGAGACCACTGGGTACGTGCAGCCTCGGCCACCGTAGCGAAGGGGTAAACTAACCGCCGCTGTAGGACAAATCCTCCTCAAGGGCGACAATGTCTCTCTGATTCAAAATTTGTCGGAATGAGCATACGAAGCGACTAGGAACTGATATCCATACACGGGAGCAGAAAAGCAACGCCGTGTGGGCGAGGACCAACACGGAGCACGACACAAATAGAGACGGCTTTTTTGGACTACGTCAAGAGAAGAGAGCCAGGTGGTGTGGAATCTCAAAGTAGCTTGATTTGTTTAATGAGGCGCATAGGCAAACTGGGTTCGTTTTTTGTGCATTCTTTTTTGTCACGGTTTGGTGGACTGGCCAAGACACGGGTCTCGGTCTCAAGCTAGAGAGACCAATCAACTACGGAGTGAGCATCTGCCAAATCCCATAACAATCTGAAATCAATTCGTTAAAGCAGCCACATTGCCTGGCGAGATATGCTATAATGTGTATATTCCACAACTTGACCAGGAACCCTTTTACTCCAGCTTATAGCCGAGCTTGGTGCCTGACACCTTGCCCTCACGGAGCAGGCTCAAGCCCTCGCCCAGGCCCTCAAGCCCGCCCTGCAGCTCCTTGACGGGGATGGGCTCCAGCTTACCGACGACATCTGGCAGCAGCTTGTAGAAGCGGGCCAGCACGGCGCGGTCCTCTGCGCTCGCCGCGAACTTGGGGCCTTGCGGCGGGAGCAGGTGAAACTCCCTGCCAAACAGCGTGTACGCCAGGATAGGCTGGAACTTGACGCCGTCAATCTCAGCGACCTTGGGCGGCAGCAGGACAATGACGTTGCCGCCGGGCTGCAGAACGCTGGCGCAGAACTCGTTGGTGCCGTTCTCCGAGATGCCGTCAAAGGCCTGCTTGAGGCCCGGGTAGGCAGCGCGGATCTCGGCGGCCGCGGTGGGTGACTTGTAGTCGAAAACGGCGTCGGCGCCGTAGCGCCGCACCAGGTCAAAGTTGTGCGGCGAGGCCGTGGCAACGACGGGGCGGCCGGCGAGCTTGGCAAGGCGCACGGCGTAGAGCCCCGCACCGGTGGAGGCCGCGTAGATGAGGATGGGCTCGCCAGTGGGAGTGGGGGTGGGGGTGGTATTGGGCCAGGGCAGACCGAGATGCTTGTTCAGGCCGAGGACGGCAGTGGTGGCAGAGACGCCGTACGTGGCCGCTGCGAGGTCCGGCACGCTGTCGGGAACCTTCCAGGCGAGGTCGGCGTCGACCTTGAGGTACTGCGCGAAGCTGCCGCGATCGGGGTAGAGCGCGCCGTGGACGCAGCCAGCCACGCGATCGCCGACTTTCCAGGCACCGGTAGCGTCAGCGCCGATCTGGGCAACGACACCGGCGTAGTCGCAGCCAATGACGGCGCCCTCGGGCGAGAGCAGGTCAATGTGCTTGAAGTCGGTGGGGTTGAGGGCGACCGCCGTCACCTTGACGAGGATCTCGTCAGCGCTGATGGTCGGCACGGGCACGTCCCGGACGGTGGCGGCGCGGCCCGGCACAGAGGATGGGGCAGAGGCATCGGCAGAGTCGCGAACGGCGACGAGGGCCTTCATGGTGCTCGGGACGGTGGTCATGTTGGCTGTTGGGCGGACGGTGTGTAGGGTATTTCGTGGAGATGGCAACACAAGGTGAGGAGAAAATGGGCGTTTTAGAGTTGTAAATGATGGTAGAGGTTGGTGTAGACCTGGGAGACGTCTGAAATGGTTTAAATAAACCCTCCCAAGCGGTTGGTTGAGCATTGTTGGTTGTTGGTGTTTGTTGATGTTGGATTTGTCAGGGGCCTCGGTATGAGGCAAACACCGAACCTTCCACCCGTTATTACCAATCGGCGCGGCAACCGGGGTCCCTCAATTGGCTCGATTAAGATGCAAGTGGGGAGGTGATCCTCGGTCCCTAGACTGAACTGATTCGTGAGACATCGTTTTCGATACTTTAACTGGCAGTTTTCCCGATCTTCTTTCCAATCTCCGGCCTATGTGCCTATTTCCGACCCGTCCTTTGTACTGTTCCTGAGTATGGTGATGTCTTGCGAGCCGAGCTTCGCCGTTTCCATGGAGGAAACGAGATAGAGAGATCGCATGATGACAAATTAATTGCGTGATTTAAATCACGATTGTCTTTCAGTTGTAGATACTTGATAACTCTTGTTTTGTCAAGCCGCTTGATGAGTACCAGTTTGTTTGTGTTCGCGACGAGGAGCTAGCGCCGACGTTTTGCCGACTGGTATCACAGCTCTGCGACTCGACAAGGACACTGCCCGTCCGCGGGAAGCCGGCCGAACGAGCTCAATCCTCCGAATATCCGCGGACACAAGACACTACATGTCGCGAAGTGTGACGAGATGCGCGAGTTTATGGACTATGTCCACAGCGCATTTTACGAGGCCACGGGCTGGTCCCGCGACAATTCGTACGCGGCGCTCAATGCCACCAGCGATGGTATGTTGCGCACAACGCCCGATGCAAACCGAAACGACCGAAGAAAACCACCAGTATGCTAATTGACTCGACCGAGCAACAGCCCTCCTGAATTTTCCAACGCCACGCGGTCTGCGCCTCACCCTCTCCGCCCTCGCGAGCCCCAACTTTGCCACGTCGTACCAGCTAGGCTCCGTCGGCGTCGTCGACGGCTCCATCTCCTACCTCTTCTCGTCGGTGCCGCTGCGTATACTGCTCACGCCGCAGTCAGAAAAGGTACCGCTACCTGCGCTGCTGCGCTCCTACCGGCCGCTGACGCCGCTGACGCTGGACACGCCCGCGGGTAGCCCCTGCCCTGACGTCGACGAGCCGCAAGCGTCGCTACTCTACGGACGACTCTACCTACCACAGTCGCAGCTCGAGGCGCTCGTGGTCCGGCGGCTCTCGCGGCACCTGCAGCTGCAGTTCAGCGCCGTGTCAGGCCAGCATCTGCGCAACGGCGGCACGACGCTCGGCCTCGCGCAGTACGACGTGGGAAAGTACGCCATCGAAGGTCTCGCCTCGTCCGACGGGGGGCTCCTTGGTCTGCGCGGCACATACAACTTTGGCGGCGATGCTGAACCGCTACACGATACCACGAACGGGACCGGTGAGCCGACGAGGACATCACCAGCACA
Source organism: Cordyceps cateniannulata (assembly GCA_028828415.1). NCBI lineage: Eukaryota > Fungi > Ascomycota > Sordariomycetes > Hypocreales > Cordycipitaceae > Cordyceps > Cordyceps cateniannulata. The sequence continues at coordinate 843,270 of JAPHMX010000002.1, forward strand.
GCCGCAGCCGAACGGCGAGAAGGAGCGCATTTATGGCCGTTTCAGCACCGGCGCGGAGATTTACTACGGGACGCTCAACAAGTCGGGTGGCATCAGCCTGGCGGCGCGCTTCGCGACGCTGCCGTCGCACAAAGGCACGCCACTGGCAGCAACGCTGACGCTCAACCCTCTCATGGGTAGCGTCGGCGCGAGCTACTCGGTCGTTGCGGGCCGTCACTGCACTTTGGCGACACGCATGGAGTTCAATGTGTTCAGCTACGAGAGCGCCTGGGCCGTCGGCATGGAGTTGTGGCGCAAGCCGTTTGTGCGGCCGTCACCGGACGCATCGGATGATGGCAACAGCCCGTCCTTGTCGCAGCCACAAACGTCATCGAAACCGATACCAGCACCCGGAACGGACACTTTTCACCCGCCGGAGCGAAGCTTCAGAGCCAAGATGGAGTGGCGGCTGGACGGACTGCCCCCGGTCGACGAGGGGCAGAAACTGCTCGCCAAGCGGGCAGCCGATGCAGCGGCCTCCGGAACCGCCTCGGCAACAGTCTCGCAGCAGACGAGGCCGAGTGCCCAGAGCCCAGAGCCCGAGGCGGTCGCGGCGCGCGAAACGGAGCCCCCTCGCCAGCCGGGTTGGGAGGCGCATGAAGAGTACGCGGGAGTGCTCAAGGCTCGCTTCGACCAGAACCTGCGCATTGGACTACTGTGGGAGGGCCGCGTCAAGTCCCTGCTCTTTAGCTTGGGTAGTGGCATTGACCTGCGGCACTTGGACAAGCCGTTTCGCACGCTGGGTCTCGAGATTCAATTCTCCTCTTGAGTCGGAAGAGGCAGAAATAATACTGTACATATCCCGGGTTAGACGTTAAACCAATCAAATGGGAACGCTTAGAGACCCTGTCGTGGGGTGCATGCTTGGCGCATATCTGCAGGAGACTTGTTGCGGAACGCCGGTTCCGTCCAGTGACTTGGCATGCTACTCCATTGATGTACATGAAGGAAACAATACAAGAGGAAGCGACGACAAGGGCGATTTTACACCTTCACGAAACTAGAAATTATGGAAACATCTTGCCTGGGCTATGCTCATTCCTTTGGCTATCTATCACCTTGAGGATTTGTGTTGACAATACTCCTGGAGGTTAGAGGCACTCAAATAATAAGTACACATTCGTTTAATCACTACAATGTCTCTTGAACAATATCCGCAGAAGTCAGTCAGAAATAGCACATCCGAAAAGGCCTTTGAATTCCATTTCCAAAAAAATCAAATAAAATGGGTTATCCTAAACGAAACTAAAACTGCGCTTAGCCAGCTCTGATTTGCTTTTCATTCCGTCCGCATTTGACTACTACGATGTCCATGTTGAGCGTATACAAACCTTCCCCGTAGCCACTGCTCGTCTTCGCCATTATCTGTGATACATTAGAACTGCCTCTCACGCTCCCTTTTATGTTGAGAACGAAGCAAGATGACCGTCAAGGTCCTTCGACATCGGGCATCACGGCTGCCCAAGCCCTTCTTCCAGGTTACACAGAACTTGCGTGACACAAGGAAACCCCTCTTCCCCCCAGGAAAGTAAATAATGGACTCGAAAAAAAAAATGCTAGGATTGAGCCTTCCGTGCTGATTATTGATATCTTGGCCATTATTTGTTTCGCGTACCATTCAGCCTACTAAGCAAAATGAGCTTCCCAATCGCCTCTGGCAGCGCCGCGATCCCCTCTGTCGGGTTTGGTACATTCCAGCCGGACAGCAATCCCCAATCGGACGTCACGGAGGCTGTTCTTCGGGCGCTCGAGGCGGGATACAGACACATTGAACGGCTTGGATGTACGGCAATGGCGAGGCCGAAAATGGCGTTGGAGAGGCCCTCAGAAGATGGAAAGGCAATCGTAACGAGATTTTTCTGGTCACTAAGCTGTGAGAAGCAATCTAGTCAGTTACAAACAGGTCCTGTGAGCTAATTGAAACAAAAGAGCCAATGCCCACCATGACCCGGCAGATGCGCGGCGGCCCTGGAGCTCAGCCTTGAGAATCTAGGTCTCGACTATGGTGAGAATTTGCCATTCATTCGAGAAAACTTCTAATCATGTATAGTCGATTTGTACCCGATGCACAGTAAGGAAGTTGGTCGTGTACCACTCTGCTCATACTAACTCGCATAGCCCCCGTCGCATACGAGCGCATTGGTGAAGGCGATAATGAATGGCTGGCCGATCGACTTCCCGACGGAAAGGTACACGATTGTCTTCGAACGTCTTTAATTACATTGCTAAGGCGCGGAGATAGCCGAAGATCAATTTCGACACTACTCAGCATTATGAGCTGACCTGGAAAGCCATGGAGCAGCTAGTCGAGGCTGGCAAGGCTAAATACATAGGTAATTTAATCCGATTAAGTGTATTGAAAACTTGCTGAGAGTTCCCATGGCAAAGGTGTCTCCAACTTCAACCTCAGAAAGGTGCAAAAAATCCACGACACATGCACAATCAAGCCAGCCGCAAACCAGGTAGAGGTTCACCCGTAAGTTGGGACTCGGCTAAATGCAAGGAGCCTCCGGGTATCTGACAACCAAAGCTACCTTCTTGAAATCGACCTCATCAAATTTTGCAACGACAACGACATCCAAGTCACCGCCTTCTCCCCTCTGGGTGGCAAACCAGTTGCCGCGGTGGCTGCCAGTGCCGATGTCCCGGGGGTTCTGCAGAATGAGGTGGTATGCTTAGCCGTCATGTCACTTGATTTGCGAAATGGTAGCACGATATATACTAACAGGGAGTCTAGGTCAAGTCCGTTGCTGAAAAGCATTGCATGTCTGCAGCTCAGGTGCTCCTCAAATGGGGTTTGCAGCGAGGCACGAGTGTCATCCCCAAGGCGTACACTCCTTCGCACATTACTGAGAATTTCGCGGTTCTGGCGCTTCCAGATCTCCTGCCAGAGGATTGCCTTATGATTGATAATATTCGGAAAGAGCAGGGCGAAGTTAGATTTATTAATTACCTCTCGCACTGGGGTTTTGATATTTTCCGCCCCGGGCCTGAGGATCCCACCGAGGAGCCTTGAAATCATGGAAAGGAGCCGGAAGCGCCAGTGATATAAGTCATTATTTATAAGCAGCCTTGATCCTTGCAATTTAGACTTACGTAAATAAATATCAAGAAAGATATTCATGAAGACAGATGACTAGTTGCTGCGGTATCAACGCAACTGACTTGCCCCATGTCTCAAAGTTTAAGCGGCCGCACGCACTGGTTGACTGGGTACAAATAACTAGCTAGGTACTCTGCAATCTGGGCTGCCAAATGACTGATTTATTTCTACAATATAACCTCATTTTGTGGCCGGCGACCGAGGTGAAACTCTCGCCTCTTTTCCTTGTTGATTGTCGCGTTGCACCAGTGGGGTCTAGGTGCCTTTCCGTCTCCGCGGGGGCTGAGCTGACAGGCTGAGAGGCTTGCATGTCTATCCGTACACAGATTTTTGATCTGTTCCTAGACGCAGAGAGCGAACTAGAGCGGCCGCAATGTTCTCTTTGTGCCTTGCCTTTTAGCGGTAACTCGTACGGATAGTAAGTACATCGTGTCGATCGCGGCGGGCGCTTCGGAGTCTTGTGACATTGCGATATGAACCCCTCGGGTTAAAAGGACTGAAAATAAGTTCGCCGCTATTAGCGAGGCTGGTTGGTTAATTGGAAACAGTCGGCCAGCGACCGAGGGCGTTTTATTATGTGCGTCAGCCGGGAGCCAGCTGCGCACCTTGATGGATGGATGGCTGAAGCCTGATGATTGAAGTTCCGTTTTGGGCAAGCGTCTGTGATTGCAGGTGAGAACCCGGATGGACGTTATGGCTTTGCAGCTGCTGTGAGTGGCTGCATCCGTGCGCCACCGTGGGGACCCCTCGTGGACCCCAACGCCAACCGGACAGGTTTGTGGCGCGCGGGACCCCTCCAGCCAATCCCTTGCGCCATATCTCACTTCCCTTGACGTTTCTTTGACAAGGGCAAGCAAGCAAGCACGTTGCTCGTCGCTTGCAATCGTTTATTTTCCGAGAGAAGGTATTGCCGAGAAATGGCAGTTGCAAGAGATGCCTGTTTCCGCTTTTTGCGCCCCTCACGCACCTATGCACGGCTTGAGCTAAGAGGTGCAGGTTTTGTCATATTATGGGAACTTGATAGGCCTCCCAGCACTTATGTGTCTTTTTGGCACGGACCGGTTGCATTACCCTTGGCAGTCATGGCATGTCAACTCGGCCTGAACGATGATACCTCAAGAGACCAGGGTGGCCTTGGATCGGTTCAACGTCATGCGTTTCGCGCGAGTCGTTGTCGATGCACCTGGCAGCCCCCACGATTCGACAACGGCGAAACCCCAACGCACAAGAAATGTTTCTTTCCGATTCCCGCTCCGCGACTTGAAAAAAGAGAAAACAAATAGCTCAATATATAAGTAGATAAGGACCCCTGTACCTCACAACTCTGACTCGTCTCCTCCTTCCCTTTCAACTAGCGCAGAAGAAAAAAGCTGGGTGGCCATCAAGGTTCTCACCTTAGCACCACCAAATCAACAACCTCGACTGCTTTCGGTCCCTCTGCTAGGCCCTCCCCGTATTATTCTTTCATATCCCGCTGATCACCCGGCGCCACTCATCGTCTCGGCATTCGCCATCTCTTGGCCTTGCAATTTTTTTCTCATTCTTCTTCATTTACCTTTGTTCTCACTCTCAGTATAAAATTACACCAGAAACCCACTGTTCCAGGACATCACCGCGCTTCAAGCCCGTCGCTTGTATCATATCCACTGCGCTACTCTGAATAGTCTCTGCAACGGTCCCACGTCCAACCGCTGGCTGTTTGATAATACGACTTTGCCTGCAGCTTCTAAATTGACATATTGCGATATAATCGCAAAGTCTAATAAGCCTTGCACGCGACGTTGTCTTGAGTCTCATCTCTGCAGCTTCATCTCAGTATTGTGCCCATCACAGCTGCAGCCTCGCGAACCGCCTGCTCTTGGCATCGTTCGCCAATCGCTTGTATCACGGCATTCGAACAAAGATACTGCAGGTCGACGCATTGCCAAGTCGATACGCCAAGTCGGTACGGCACCTCTGAGCCGGATTCCCACCACTCATCTTACGGACGAACCACTTTCACTGTCTCTCGTGGCTTCAGAAATACACGTCTCTCCCAGTTATCTGGTCAAGTGGAACTGAGCCCCAGATACCTGCGGCCATCAAGGTGCTTGAGCTGAGAAACCTGCAAGCTTTTGCAGCTGCCGCCTTATCCGCCCCCCCTCCTCGTTCTCTGCCACTCATCCCACCCACACTCTCCCGAACCGGTCCTCGTGGACGAGCTATAATAGTAGCATCCCCTGCAGTAGCTGCTATTATTCTTCTCCGTCAAGGTATAGTACCGGAAGAGGACCGTCCTCGTAACTTGGCATCAGCATCGTCACATACACGCCCAGTCTGAACCATCAACTTGCAACAATATCACAATGGCCGACACTGACGCTCCCGAGAACTGTGGCGGCGACGCTGTCGATGACACCCGCCGCGGTCTCCGCATCGGCGCCATTTTCATCATCCTGGTTGCCTCTCTCCTTGGCGCCTTGGCTCCTGTCCTGCTGGCTCGTCAGACGCGCATGCACGTACCCAAGTTTACTTTCTTTGTCTGCAAATATGTCGGTACTGGCGTTATCATTGCCACCGCATGGATGCACTTGCTTGATCCGGCCATTGACAACTTCAGCGACCCGTGTGTTGCTGCTCGCGTCCCCGAATACCCTTGGGCTCTTGCCATCGGTCTCATGACCGTCATGACCATGTTCCTCCTCGAGCTCGTCGTGACCAGCTTCCAGAAGGACGACGATCACAGCGCCGGCCATGCTTCCGACAGCGAGGGTCCGTCGATGGATCACATTGCCAAGAAGCGCCCGGGCATCACCGACTCTACTGACTGCCCTCACAGCCCTGACCTGGAGCAGGCTGCTGGTATCGACCCAAAGAGCATTCCCGGCCGTCCTGATGATGTTAGCTACCCCCCTGGTGGCGAGGACCACCTTGCACACGCTCAGTCCCACAAAGAGGGCGAGACTGGTCTTGCTGGTCAGCTCACTGCGATCTTCGTGCTGGAATTTGGTGTCATCTTCCACAGCGTCTTTGTTGGCCTGACTCTTGGCACCACTGAGGACCTTGTCATTCTGCTCATCGTCCTCGTCTTCCACCAGATGTTTGAGGGACTTGGTCTCGGCTCCCGCATTGCTACTGCCCCCTGGCCCAAGGACAAGCAGTGGCTTCCCTACCTCCTCTGCTTTGGCTTCGCCATCTCGACCCCCGTTGGCATCGCCGCCGGAATGGGCGCCAAGCCTGCCAACGCCACCGACCAGAAGCTCACCAACGGCATCTTTGACTCGATCAGCGCCGGAATTCTTATGTACACCGGTCTCGTCGAGCTGCTTGCTCACGAGTTCATGTTCAACCCGCACATGCGTCGGTCTCCGCTCAAAATCCAGCTCTTTGGCTTTGGTTGCATCGCTTTCGGTGCTTTCATCATGGCCCTGCTTGCCAACTGGGCATAAATCGACACGTACTGGACAATCTTCTTTTCAATACAGCACTTTAGTAAGGTTATGAGCGAATCATGTTGGACATTAGAAATTTTTTTTTGCATTCACATTATTATACCATTGCCTAATCAAAGGGAATTAAGGTTGGGGGGTTCATCGTCTGGGATGTAGAATATGGCGCATTAGAATTGCACAAAAATAGTCAAGAATATTTTTAATCAACTCCATCAATAATTGATTGTATCATAAAGTAGGGGAGAAAAGATTTCTGTACAGTTGTAGGGTAATTTGCTTGGTCAACCTCCAGGTGTACCATATAAGTAACTTGTTAGGGCGGTGATGGTAAGGCTGACAGTCTTGCCCTCGTCGTGAAGTCGGGTAAGATCGCTCTTGGCTATAAGTCTACAGTGAAGTCCCTGCGCCAGGGGAAAGCGAAGCTGGTTTTGATCGCTGCCAACACGCCACCTCTGCGCAAGTCGGAACTCGAGTGTGGGTTTTGCATTTGCCTTCTCAGCCAAACCGCCTTGAGGTATGGTGTGACACGTGCTATATAGATTATGCGATGCTCAGCAAAACTCCCCTGCACCCTTTCGCTGGCACCAATGTATGTCGCTCTTGCTCATTCCCGAAACCCGACTCTCGTCAACGGAACCTTTCCGGCTAACGGGTGCAATAGATCGAGATGGGAACCGCCTGTGGCAGACTCTTCCGCTGCAGCGTCATGGTCGTGCTCGACCCTGGCGATTCGGATATCCTCAACGAGCAGGCTTAGGCTAAGCTTCATGAACAGTTACGTTTTTTATCTCAATACAATTTCGGTTAGCGAAGCGTTTCCTTTCGAGGAGATGATGGAGGACGGCACGAACTAATTTGGGCCGCGTCGTAGGCAAAATCTCAGTGAGCCCCGGCAGATGGAAATGTTGCCTCGCGCATTGTTCTCCTCGATTGCTGCGAGGCTTGGTCCGGCGAAGCATTTCCATAAGGTGGATATGATGGAGGACAACGTCACTAATCCATATTTCGTTGTCGCAAGTGGCAGGCTATTTCAAGCCCTGATTAAACTACAACTCGGACGCGAATGTACAATTAGGATACGTACCTAGTCAACACACTTAGCCAGATGCATAGCAGTTTCTAAATCAGACAATTTTCAAGTCTCAACCAAGAACAATGACAATAGTAGAGTTGCGGCAGTTGCAACCAAGTACGCATGAGATCAAACCTCCAACGCACACCCGGATAGGGCAACATCACACCAGGAGGCATGGAAAGGGCGAGGCCAAGGATCCTCTCCAAAGGGTTCATCCGTTCACGCGAGAGGATGCGCTTGAGGGACTTGAGCAAAAGTTATTGCCGCTGGTGAGTTCTGGCGCCACGACGTGCGAGACCGACGAGCTCAATGCTACCTCATTTGCACAAGGTTTAGTGCGTTCAGAACCCTGGCTCGGAAGCCAGCTGTACGAAGAGGGCGATGCCCCAGGCAATGTGGGAGCATATCTAGAATGGCGCGGTGACTTGTGATAGCTTGGACAAAGAATTGATTCAAAAAGCCAATACTGAGCCTTTGCTCCTAAAAAGATCGTTCGGTTTGTTGTTAGAAAGACCGCTGTTCTGGTTTACTTACACACCAACAGCACAGCTTCCAGAAGTCCGTCGAACAGACTACTAGCGCGGTCGTTGCCCGCCCACAGGTCCTCTCTGTTGGTTCTGTGGAGACCCACCTAACAACAGCCTGTTTTAGAACTTATTAGTCATCCACTCGCTTCTTTCACTGGAGGAAGCACCCAATCACAAACCACTTTTTTTCTCGCTAGTAGGGCCACAAACCCTAGCGTCTAAAAAAAGTGCTCCAGGGCCTGCCAATACTATCGCGAACCAGTCGTACCGCTTCTCCTCCCACCGCAACCCACGAACAACCTCTTTTTACCGACCCAATTATCCCCTCAATCCCCTCACAAATACCGACAAAATGGCTGGCGGTGTTACTGTTCGCGACGTTGATGTAGGTACTCCTTGAAAATCGCTCTGAGGCATCTCGCGAGCGGATTCTCGCGCGACAGTTGAAAGACTGGAGTGTGAAGACGATGGCTCTGCAACCGTGATGTACCCACTCCCTCGTGATGCTGCGCACCTCATCGCTTCGAAAACTCGAGCAACAAGTCCTTGAACCGACATCGACAACCAAATACCAAACACTATCTACGTCAGAGCTGTGCAGGACTCGAACCGAACGCGACTGGCAGACCCGGTGTTGGCGCAAGCGCTTGAGAAGAATAGCAATCGAAACCGGAGAATCGGTACTGGACGACTGTTGCCATGAAATACTGGTGCTGGCTGTCGATGTTCTCCTGGTTTCGCTGCCACTCGTCCCTGCTGCATGGCCACGCCATCCGAACTCCTTGTCCATGACCTATGTCCTGGAGCGGACTGCCAACTCTCGCCTTCTTGAAACACAGAGCTGGCGGAGCCGTTCACCACACGCTTTCGATATACGATGTAATTTGGGAATACTTTTCGAGGAGCAGGCGCGAGGGAGTCGAAAGACTTCTGAAGACGGAATATTTGCTAATGGGTTATCTTTCTCTCTCGTTCAGGCGCAAAAGTTCATCACTTCCTATGCTGCTTTCCTGAAGCGTCAGGGCAAGCTGCCCATCCCTGGTACGTTTTTGAAAAATCTTGAGCAGTTGTAAAAACAGTGCAGCCTTGCTAACACAACTCATGCAGGTTGGGTCGACACCGTCAAGACCGGTCCCTCCAAGGAGCTTCCCCCCCAGGACATTGACTGGTTCTACGTCCGCGCCGCCTCCGTCGCCCGCCACGTCTACCTCCGCAAGACCATTGGTGTCGGCCGCCTGCGCAAGGTCCACGGTACCGCCAAGAACCGCGGCTCGCGCCCCTCCAAGCACGTCGATGCCTCCGGCTCCGTCGACCGCAAGGTCATGCAGGCCCTTGAAAAGATTGGTGTCCTCGAGCAGGATGATGACAAGGGCGGCCGCCGCATCACCCAAGCCGGCCAGCGTGATTTGGACCGTATCGCCCAGACCACTGCTGAGGCTGACGAGGAGGACGAGGATGACGAGTAAATCTTTTACCAGGGCTTGTAATGATTGAGAAAAAAGCAATTCATCATGAAGGCGGTAATGGGCTGAAACGGCATCAACAGAAATGGGAAAACTAAAAATTTTAAAGCTCAGTCTCTTGTAACGAGGTACCGGGTTGGTCCGCATATGAAATTTGGGCGTAAAAAGGTCATTAGATATTTTTTGACATGTTTTATGAATATGATTCCCCTTTTGACATTGGGCCATACTGGTTTCTCAACTACAGTAAGCTCGTTCCAAAGTGTGCTTGATGTGACGGTCGCCCACGACCTGTGAGAAGGCGGTTTGATGTACAGGGCGTCGCCGAAAGTCGCTCCAACATACAAATGATGTTAGACACTGAACGGAAATCTCATTACACCGCTGTAAGAGGCAGCCTCAAGTGCCGTGTGAGCGTCGACCAGAAAGAATGGCAGGTAACTGAAACTGCGACGTTGTTGTCCTTTTGTTAGGTTGGTAACGGCCGTGAGGAAGCACACTGTGAGCCTCTTTCTGATCTGCTTCCCACATATATACTAATAGCTTACCCGCTTTCAACCATAAGGCAGAGTGCCCGAGTGGCCCAAGGGGTTGCACTCGAAGAACTGTGGGTCCAACTCACCAAGACTTGATATGCAATACGTTCGCGTGCGCAGGTTCGAATCCTGTCTCTGTCGGTTACCTATCTTTTTCGTTTTCTTTTTGTCTCGTTGTCTTCCTCAATGTTGTGATCTTTTTTTTACAGCAGGTAAGTGCAAGGATACATTAACTCACGATTATGTCTCTGCGCTGGCTTCCGTGCGAGGATATACCAGGCGATACCACGGAGGTGAGGAGTTCGATTTCATCGCCCAACTTGTCCAACGTACATCTGAATAGCAGTCGTCTGGTCAAGATGTTAGTTTCGGCAATCGTCCTGCACCAGACCCTGTACTGGTAAGAACTACAGGCACAATTACTGTCTTTAAAAAGCGACTTCAAGCTCCCACGCTACTACTTGCGCGAGGTTGCTTTTTTTTCTCGTCACTTTTGGCTACTGTGAATATCAGTCCAGTAGCCAGCACCATCGACGATTCCATGGTTAAGAAATGTTTTTGCTAGTTCAACCATCAAACGAACTTTTGACTTTAGTCAGCCCGTCACTCAAAACTTTTATGAAAATCCCAATAAGTATAATAAGCATCTCTTACGCCGCCCGTTCATTGCCTTTTGCCTTCGATTTCCGTCTCCATTGTTAGTAGGCATATGTCCTTCTTATCTCACTTATCATCCGAAACATCATCAGCAAAACTTCAAACCTGACACTGTCTACAGTCGACCCCAGCATGCAGGCTTTCTTGGCAAAAAAGAAGGACCGTGAGGACCCCGAGAAACTCAAGGAAGCTTTAGGAGTCTTCCTGAAAAACCCCGACGTACCAGTGGCCCAGAAGGAATTCCTGACGGACATCTTTTGGCATCTTCAGAGGCGGCGCGCTACAGATTTGCGGCCCGCGCACGAGCAGAAGGCCACGAAGCTCGTTCACATTCGCAGAATATTCGACGTGTACACGAGCCGTTCAAACGAATTAGAATTCTACTTACCGTACGATCAATGACGTCCGTAGGGGCCTGGAGTACTTACAAATTTTGATAGCATTATCTAAAAGAAAAACATAATAATGTTAGTAAACGCTTGCACCACGGATAGTAGGACAAAGTTCAGAATGGTACCGCTGGAGACACGTGTCTTCCGCCAGGTCAAGGAATGACGGGTGAGATGGATAGCAACCGGTGCAGTGGGGGGGGGGGGGGGGGGGGGGGGGGGGCATTTTTTGTCTTGTTCGCGAGAATAAAGGTCAGAAGGAAGAGCAAGGGTAAGCATAATCATTGACGATGAAAATTGAGAAATAAGAAGATCGGCCGCGAAGTGCGAGAACTTACAGGTAGAAGTGATGCTGAGAGAGAGAAGTGGTAGAGAAAGAGGAAGCAGTGCTTGTGGGGGAGAAGTTGTGGGAGAGAAGTGTTGGTGAGAGAGAGAGAAGTGATGGTGAGGGAGGCAAGGGGAAAAGAGAAATTCTCATCTCCAAACATCGGCGAACCCTCTCTAGATATGCGTCAGATATGAATCAGAAGGTCCTTAGAATGCTGTTTCAATTCAGCCGAGTCATCACCCGTTTGCAACGCCATTAGTAACAATTGGCTTTAATTAGAAGCCCTGTCTGCCCCATGTGTGATATTAACTGAAGGAGATGAAGCGAGATATACAATGCAATTAAATATCAACTCCAAAGTCGAAGGAGAAGCGCGAAGCGTGCTCGCTTCTTTTGTCCTCGCCGTCCACGGCCTGCCCACGGCCAGCATCTCTTGTAGATGCCTAGTAGTGATATTAATAATAGCAATAATAGCAGTGATAGTAGTGATAGCAGTGACAGTAGTGATAGTAATTGCAGTAGTAGAATGATAGTAGTAACAGCAGTGACATCAGTGATTTTACCGACAATGCTGATTATGCGAATAATATCAACAATGATTACTGGTCACTGCAATGGAGCTTATTCTACTTACACCTTCCACGTCAGCAGTCCCTTCTCATAAACCCCAGCTATTAACCCAAACCCTGCCTCGCCGTCCCAGACCGTGGTGGCGCTCGAACCGTAGATGGACTCGACAAAGACGCTGCGTAGCCCGTGCTCCTCGCTCCATTCCGCCACCCATGACAGACCCGGCGAGTTGGCGCAGACTTCCCGCTCCTCCTCGCCCGCCGCCGCCAGAGCCTCCGCATCGTTGCACACGTGGCGGCTACGCGCAAACTTGGCGAGACTCGGTAGGTGAGGGTGCCCTGTGATGAGCAGCGTCCCCTCGCCGTCATCCTTGGTCTCGAGGTTGTCCGGCAGGAACGGCAGCGGTACGCGGCGCATCTGCGTGAGGGAGTGGTCGGCGTTGATGCGGTAGATGTGCACGGCGCCGCCGCTGGACGAGGCGACGGCCAGGGCGGTATCGTTGAGCCGCGCGAGGCCGTTGGCAAAGGGTATACGGGCGACGACGCCTGCAGATTTGATTGAGTAGTTGCTGGGGGCGGGATCGAGGCTGAGGCGCACGACGGTGGCGAGGGGTAGGGCCAGGTGCGTTTCCAGCCAGGCGAGGAGCGGCGCGGCGCGCGTGGTGAAGCGGTGGTCGTTGGAGACGTACAGCTCGCGGGTGCCGTCGAGGAGTTGAATCGCATTGGGACTCGTGAGCAGCGGGTGCGCGAGGGTGCCGGCGTGCGTGGCCACGAGCTGGTCGAGGTCGAGCGCAAAGACTTCGATGCGCGGGCCGGCCTGCGCTTGGCTGGCGACAAAGAGCGTGGAGCTCGCCTCGTCGAGCGTGAGGCCGAGCGTGCGAAAGTCGGCGGACGGGAGCCCGACGATCCGGATCGGCATCAGCGAACCGGCGCCGGGACCGGAGGCGGCGTAGTTGTAGGCAAAGAGCTCCGCGTGCGGAAGTTCACCGGGGACGTAGACGCCCTAACGAAGCGGGATGGAGTTTGTTAGTGGCCTTGATGCATTTTGACAGAGATCGGAGAGAGAGAGAGAGCTTACCATTGCGACGTTCCATTTGTCGCGGCTGGGATCGCAGGCGGCGATGACGAGCTGGCGAGACTTGAGCAGCACGACATCCTCGCAGTTGCGCAGCCGGTCCGCGAACTTGATGTCCCAGTTAGGTAGGGTGTTGATCTTTTGCAGACGGTCCGGCGTGTTGGCGACGAAACTATAGAGGACGTTGCTGCGCGAGTAGAGAAGCGTCGCCAACGCCGCGACCAGCGCTGTAAGCTGGATATCACGTTAGCAGGATTGTCCGCCAGAAAGCCTCAGTGACTGACCAAGAACCTCAATGCCATTTTTGATGATGAATGGGTGTAGTTCTTCCACTTATTTAAAGGTTTCCTCGACCTGTGTTTCGTGGCTTCCCCCTTTTCCTGAGTGAGAGAGAGTTGTCAGTGACTTTGTTTGCTCACCAGGTTTGCTCCGAGGCGGCCGGGCTTACAGGTAAGCACCCTTTACTGTGGAGTTTGTCCTGGTGAGCAGCGCAAAGTACCAAATGCCTTGAGTTTTTTTGCCTCAATTCTTTCTAGTTGTTTCTACTGTTAAATAATATTTCTCTTCGTAAGATCCTCTGGGCCACTGTAGCACTGCTGCGCTGCTGGAGACTATGATGCGACACCTGTCGTCTGGAGCTAATAAGAAGCAGCAGTAGACATATGTGGCGAATTTCTTTCTTCTCTTTAAAAAAAAATTGAAAGAACTAGAGATACGAAATTATAACCCCCAACTTTTCCTGTGTATTTTCTCTCGTCTATTCAATGCGAATTATCTTGAGCTGACCACTTGGTTGGATATCCACTTCCATGATCCAGGGCGCGGCTACATTAACAGACTGTCATAACTGACGCTAAAATCACTCCCAGCTGAAGAAAGTGGCGGCATCCTTCCAGTCGTTCAGCCGCTCTTGTAGATTGTGTGGAATACGCATCTGGCTCGTTCTCACTTTTCGTGTCGAGAGGCCCTACCTCTTGCTCTTGCGCTGCAATGTCCAACTCCCTCATCTTCAGCTGGCCCTCGAGCTCGGTGGCTTGCGTAACCCCCGGAACCTCAAACTCTGCAGCCGGCTACCCAAGGAAGGGTCAGCGATGACTAGCAGGCACCAGGGGTATGGCGTGGTGTAGTACAACCTGTTCACGTACCTACGCCGAGGTGCTTCGCATTGGTATAATGATTCGGCTATTGCATGATGCAGCCCACCTCAGCGCGCAGCATGCAGCGAGTGTTACCCGAGGTCGGACGGCATATCTCTCAAGCTATAAAGCAAGAGGATTTCCCGTCCTGTCCAAGTCTTTAAGCCAAGCTTTGTTCATAGCAAAATACATCTGCAAAAATGGCCGCGATTTCCGCATCCGACGCAGCCCCGGCCGTCTCCGCCGACTGCATCATCGTCGGCGCCGGCTTCTCCGGCTGCTACGCCACGCACATGCTCCGCCGTCAGGGCTACACCGTCAAGATGATTGACGCCGGTTCCGACTTTGGTGGCGTCTGGCATTCCCACCGCTACCCCGGCGCCCTCGTCGACTCGCCTTCGCCGCTCTACCAGCTGAGCCTTCCGGAGGCCTGGCGGGGCTTCAACTTTCGGAGCAAGTTCCCCGACCAGCGCGAGATGCAGGCGTACTTTCAGCATGTCGCCGAGGTGCTCGACCTGCGCCGCGACACCATCTTCCGACACGTCATCGTCGACGCGAGACATGACGGCGGCGTCTGGCGTCTCCGGTCCGACAAGGGCCTTCGCGCGACGGGCCGCTACGTCTTCTTCGCCACCGGCACGACTAACAAGCCCTACATGCCGGCCTTTCCCGGCCGGGAACACTTCCGTGGCCGGCTTTTGCACACGCACGATTGGCCGGACGACTTGTCCCTAGCGGAGATGAAGAAGATCGCGCTCATCGGGCAGGGCTCCACGGGCACGCAGGTCGCGCAGGAGATTGCCAAGCTCGACGCGGACGTCACCGTCTTTGTGCGCACGCCCAACATTGCGTACCCGCTGCGGCAGGAACCCCGGACGATCGCGGATGCAGAGCGCCGCAAGGCGCGGTACGGCGAGTACTTTCCGCAGGCCAAGACGGGTGGGTGGCCGAGGTTCCTTATCAACACGCCCAAGCGGCGCTTCCACGAAGACACGCCGGCGCAGCACCGGGCAGTGTGGGAGGCGGCGTGGAAGAATGGTGGGTTTGCCGCGTTTTTGGAGAATTATCCGGAAGTCTCGACAGACAAGGTGGTAAACACCGCATTTTATAAATTCTGGAAGGAAAAGACGGCCCCGCGGATCAAGAACCCCGGGAAGCGCGAGATGCTGGTGCCAAAGGAGCAGCCGGTGTGGTTCATGGCCCGCCGGCCTGTCCTGGAAGACGACTACTACGAGATGATGGACCGCGACAACGTCACGCTCGTGGACCTGCAACAGTCCCCCATCAAAGCATTCACCGCCAACGGCATCGTCACCGAGGACGCCAGCACCAAGGCACAAACACTGCACGAGTTCGACCTCGTCATCTGCGCGACCGGCTACGACTCCGTCACCGGCAGCCTCTACGACATGAACATCCGCGACCGCCATGGCGTGCTCCTCCAGGACAAGTGGCAGGCAGACGGCATCGCCACGCACATGGGCATGATGGCGCCCGGCCTGCCCAACGCGTTCATGCTGTACGGCCCGCAGGCGCCCGGGCCAATGACCAACGGCCCGACGTTCATCGAGGTGCAGGTCGAGATGCTGATCGGGCTGCTGGCGCGGGCGCGGGCCGAGGGCCGGGGAACGCTGGAGGTTACGGAGGAGGCGGCGGCGAGGTGGCGGGACAAGGTGTATGACGGGTATCGGGCGGCGCTGGCGAGCGAGGCAGAGTCGTGGTGGGTTGGGACCAACGTGCCAGGCAAGAGGCGCGAGCCACTGACGTGGTTCGCGGGTGTCCCGGCGTGGCGTGAGGCGTGCGAGGAGAGTCTGCGGTCGTGGGATGACTTTGAGCCGGCGAGGGTAGATGCAAAATTGTAGGAGGAAGAGGCGGAGGAGCAGGAGGAAGATGAGAATAAAAGTCGTGTATGGAAAATTATGAATCAAATACGTTATCATGATGCTACATGGCCCTCTATGGTCGCTGTTGATCGGTTTCGTGTTCCAATCAAAGCATGGGGAAACCTGTCTGTTACGACTCTAGAAGTAGGGTTTCCGAAAGTGTATTATAAGTGTGATTAATGTGATAGACATGATTACCGTGATAGACGTGATCACTGTGATAGCCGTGATTACTGTGATAGCTATGGCAGGTGCCTTAGTAGGCAAGGGCTGTTTAGAAATAGCGCCGGACAAGACTTTGGAAAACGAAATCTGTATTGCAATCTCTTCTCTGGAATCCCCAACCACCTCCTCCTCACGCTGATGCGCTGTCCTCTTCACGCTCCATTGCCTCCGTCTCCTCCATGGCCAGCCGGAGCGCATCGGGGTTGCGCGGAACGAAGCGTGCGCGGTATCGCCGAGGTAGGGCGACGAGACTGGTGGGGTCGGCGTTGCCGGTGATGGGGTGGCAGTCGACGTCGTCGTGCTTCTCGATGCGGAAGCTGTTGAGTAGGCGCATGTAGACAAGGTAGAGCTCACGGTTGGCGAGTAGGGAACCGGCGCACATGCGGTAGCCGACGCCGTATGTGAAGAGCGGCGCGTCGGGCTGCTCGTACCAACGCTCGGGGCGGAAGACTTCAGGGTCCTCCCACACGGATGAGTCTGTTGGGTGGTTAGCTTTGATCTTTCTCTTTGTAACTTGAAGAACGAGAGGATTTCTTACCCATGTTGCAGGCCCAGGCGTTGAGGAAGAGGATGGATCCCTTGGGGATGGTGGCGTTGCCATAGGCCACGTCCTTGATGGAGGCACGCGGCAGCGCCAGTCGCAGAACGGTGAAGTAGCGGAGAGACTCCTTGACGAGGGCCACGACGTAGGCGCACTTTTGGTCGTCGAGCTCATCGCACATGGGGCGGTCGGCGGGGTAGAGCTTGCGAATCTCATCGACTGCCTTGTCCTGGATGTCGGGGTTCTGAGAGAGGAAGGCGACGAACCAGGCGACCTGGGTGGTAACGGTGTCGAGGCCGCCAGAGAGCATGGTGAGGCTGATAGAGGTGAGCTCCTCTTTGTTGAGCTTGGCTTCCTTGTCCATGATGACGTTAGCCTGGATGCAGGGCTTGTGGGTGCCTGCAGCGATGCGGGCGTCAAGGCCATCGTTGAGGCGAGTGAGGTAAACGTCGCGGCGGCGGCGGACATCGCGGGCCTTGGCCGAGTGCGTGTTGATGGGGTTCAGACGCAAAAGCGGGATGTAGTCCTGGAGGTTACCGGTGGTGGAGCGGAAGCGGCTGATCTCCTCCTCGACGTGGGTGATTTCGTCGAAGAGGTTGTCCTTTTGGCTCTTCATGCGAACACCCCAGTTGAGGGTAAGGGCGAGGGAGAGGGACAGGCGCTGGATCATGGGCATGGGGTCGGTGGGCGTCTTGCCGGCGCCACCATACTCGTAGAGCTCCTTGATGAAGTCACGCGACTCAATGTCCAGGTGAGGAATGTAAGTCTGGATAGAGGGCTTGTTAAGGGCCGTGGCGGCGCCTTTGCGGCGGCGCTTGAGGGAGTCGCTAAAGGGCGACGTGCCGATGGTGGTGCCCGAGGTATCAGAGACGACCTGACGCCGTGTTAGTACATGTATAGAAGAAGTGTAGAGGGACGCTTCATAACTCACCTTGTGGAACGTGTAAAATTCAGGACGAGAGCTCATGGCTTGCAGGTTAAATCCAAACAGAGTCTTGGCCGCAGCGGCTGAGTTGATGACGACGACTGGGATGTTGCCGAGCTGGATCTGGTAGACATCGCCAAACGTCTTTGCCCACTCGCGGTACTTTTCCGCAGCGTTGACGCGAATATCCCACATGTTGCCAATGACGGGAAGGCCCAGAGGACCCTTTAACCGGCTAATGCGAGCATTGTAGCGGATCAACTCGTTGGCGACAACGTAGACGAGTGGCGCAATGAAGGCGGTGATGGCGAGGATCTCCAAGGTTCCACGACGGCCATTGTCGCTAAGGAGGGCCAGTAGGTCTGCCGTTTTGATCATGGCTGACGAGTGAGAGGGGGTCTATTATGCAGCACGAGCACCGTGACCTTGTCTTGTCTTGTCTTGTCTTGTCCTGATGCTGGGGTGCTGGCTGCGTGATAGCTACGGATACTACTTCGTATAGCAAGGGACGAGGCGGGCGACAGGCTGAACAAATATGCATCGGGCTGTGGTGGTTTCCCCTCACAGAAAAGGTATTAGTATTACAATGCAATGACACATCAATGGATGGGATGGCCAGCCCGCCACTGCTGGCATTCCGCTCTTGCTGCAGGGCCCCCTTGCCATCTCCATCTGGCCGCCACCAATGAAACAAGAGATGCGGCAAGACGATCGTCGAGTGCGGGGGAATGAATGGGCTGGAAGGGACCGAGATAGGTAGTTCTGGGAGAAGAGCTAGTGTTTCCGGATGAAAGAAATGCGAGGCCCAGGAGAGGCCCAGAGCTGGGAGTAGTGAAGCGTGAGGTGCGGGGGAGATCAGTCAGCGGAAAATTCGGAACGGGGCTTCCGTAAGCACCCGGGCCGAACTTGCCCTTGACATCTACAAAGAGAAACAAGAAGTCGCCGCAGCCCACTCCTCCCTCGGAATAAGCACCGCTTTTTCTCGGACCACAGAGCAGGGCTGGAAAGAGAGAGGTAATCCTGTTTAATTTCTGATGCCACAGAAGCCAGCCAGCCATGCCCAAGGACGAGTCGCCGGCGCAAAGCCCGATCATGGCCGTTGCCGAGTCGTCGTCGTCGGCGCAGCTTCCGAAGCGAACCGCGCCGACCGAGGCCACGGAATCTGCGCCCCGAATGAAGCGTGGCAAGTATACATCGCTAGCATGGTGAGTTTTTCCATTTTCATTCCCATTGATCTGGTTGTTTCCGCCACTTTCCGTGGCCGTTGATCGATTGACCGTTGCTTGCTTTTTGCTGACGTTACTCGCCACCACACTAGCAACGAGTGCAAACGGCGAAAGCTCAAGTGTCTGCCCAATGCCGACGGCGACAGCTGCGAGCGATGCATCAACCGCAAGCTCCTCTGCATCTTTGCCGTCAATTCCCCCAAGGGAGACAAGAAGCGAGACGAAGGGTAAGCGCCTTTTTTTTTTGCCTGTTCCTGTTTGCCTGCTTCGAATCGCCTTACCCCTGATCTTTCTTCTTCTCACACGGGAACCCCCGCCTCCGCTCCCCTCCCTCCCTATTTTGAGACAGACCTACCTATCTATGCAGCCTATGCTGACCAACACCACCACCACGCGTAGAAATCAGATTCAGATTCTTGGCGATGAGCTGGCGCAGGTCCGCCAGGAGCTTGCCAACCTCTCCCAGGCCGTTTTCGAGCTGCGCCAGCACCGCTCGCCGCATGCCGTACAGGGCCTCGTCACCTCTGCTGGCCACAACGACCCGATCTCGACCCGATCGCCGTCCAGCGTCACTCGCGATGCCGTCCCCAAGCATCCCCAGTTCGTCGGCCCGACGCGTCCCGCCTACGGCCTCATGATTGCCGAGCGCTCCCTCACGCGCATGGGCATCCCGGACTCGCCTTCATCACCCTCCGGCAGCGGGCCCAGCTCGCCAGAGGCCCAACCACCTCTGCCGCCGCCGCCGCACCAGCACCAGCAGCGGCAGTCCGCGGACCTGGCCGTGGCGACGGCGCCCCCCGACGTCGAGTTTTGGGCCCGCTGCACGCCGGCCGAGGCCGCCCGACTCATGGGCGTCTTTGAGGAGGAGGTTGAGTCCGTGTACCCCTACATTGACATCCTCGAGCTGGCTGCACGCTCTGAGCAGATTCTTCGCATCCTCCGCCAGCCGGAGCTGCTTGAAGATGAGGCACTGGCCGCGTCTAGCAATGGACGCCCGCTCACCGTCACCGACATTGACCTCGCCAAGGTTGCCATCGCCGTCGGCGTAGCTATCGAGGCGCGCGGCAAGAACGACTTGTGCGTCGCCATTGCGGCCTCTATAGAGCTGCACACGGCGCGCATCTCTCAGACTGAGGTGTCGCTGCGCGGCATCCAACTTCTCATATCACTCGTACGTACCCCGGGTTTGTTCACTCTTTATAATAGTTCCTAACAATTACTCAGAGCATCTACTACTTTCACAGCGACGATGAGCTGCTTGCCTGGCGCACCATCGGTGTTGCCGCTCGCGAGGCCCTGGAAATGGGTCTGCATCGCAAGAGAAGTCTCTACGACAACTTTGCCGACCCTGCGTCGCGGCAAAGGGCCCTTAGGGTATTCTGCTGTTGTTACATCCTCGATCGTAGATGGAGCTTCGGCACCAGTCTCTCATTTGCCCTCGTCGACAGCGACATTGACCCTAGCTTGATGGAACTCGTATGTCACATCCAATCACGCATCTTCCCCTGACCTCCTCATTGCTAACGAGTCCGTTTCTTTGTCCACTTGCAGGAGCTCGACTCACCCTATCTCAAGTGTATGGTCGGTTATGCCCGGCTGTGCTCCAAGCTGTGGGAGGCCATCCCGCCCTTTGGCGCGCCGAACCAGTCGATCCCGCACGAGCTCGCCTATGCGCTGGACGCGTCGGCGCAGGAGTGGCTCGACTCGATCCCGCCGCACCTGCAGATGCGGCACTACCCTCGCGGCGCCGCGGCCAGCGGTAGCGGCGGCAACACTGGGGGTGGCGGTGGCGGTAACGGCGCCGCCGGAGGTTCTTACACATCGAGTCTCCGCACGCAACAGCAGCAGCCGCGCGTGCTGCACCGCCTACGAGCGCTGCTCTACCTCCGAGGCAATCTAACGCGCATTTCCATCTACCAGCACCACCTGATTAGCCCGGCGGCGGTGGCGGCGGACCCGGAGCGCGCACGCGTAGCCGTGGACCTAGCCCGCGACACGGTGCAAGTGCTGGTGCACCTACATGCGACGTCGGACATTTACTCGCGGCAGCAAAACGCCTTCAACTACTTCCTCGCGAGCGCGTTTGCCGTCATCTCGCTGGCGCTGTGTCACGCCCCGCACCTCTTTGCGGCGCCGTGCACGCAGAGCTTCATGGACGCTGCCGGCCTTGTCAAGGGCTTCAGCCGCCACAGTATGGCTAGCAAGCGCCTGTGGAAGAGCATCCGCGGGTTGTCGCCGCGTCTCAAGAGTCTGGGCGTCGGGGCGAACACCAAGGAGCAGCAGCAGCAACAACACCAACAGCAGCAGCACCAGCAGCAGCAGGTCGGTTCTGGTAGGGGAGCAGTCGCTGCGGGCGTTGAATCTGGCCAAGCTCGATGGAGAGGAGCGTACGGGCAAATGTACAATGCGGCGGACGCGCGGCAGCAAGCTCCGGGTGGGGGTCAACCAGGCCAAGCGGCCGCCGCGGATAATATGTGGAACTATAACTTGAAGCAACCGGCTGGCGGCCAGGTGCTGGCCGGCAGCGGTAACGCGGAGCCGCTGCCGGGCATGAATCCGGACATTCTCAGCCTGTTTGACTCGCTGGGCGACGACGCCATGTTTAGCAGCGGCAGCTTCGACCCGAGCGTGTACGGCGGCATGGAGACGGACGGCGAGGGCGGCGACATTTCAAGGCTTTTTCTTCAAGGACTCATGTAAGCGTGGCGTTTGTGTGGCACTTTGGATTTCCGGCGGTTGTGTGTCTGCTTTACTGTATTGTACTTGTTACTTTGGCGGTTTCTTTTTGTTTGAGCGTCTGCTTTATGTATTGTATTGCGTTTGAATGTCTTTTGGCTGCGTTTGGCTGCGCATCTTGTTCTTGTATTCTTGTATTTGCCTTGATTGTCTATTAGTTGAGAGCCTGGTCTATGTGTTACGTTGATTGTCCTGTGACGGAGAATCTGCTTCGTGTAATCTATTACTTTTGACATCTTGTGGTTCTAGCCACGCAGTTGAACACTTTTGAATTTAAGTTATGAGGAAAACTATCATCATTTCATTCAATCTTATTATACACATGTCGTAAAAATCTAACTAGTCTTTAAAATTCATGCTGGCGAGTCTTTAGTGCCCATTTGTTCCGTTAGCACCATTCGTGCCGTTTGCTGTGGTGCAGCAGGAGCCTCCTCCCTCAGTGAGCTTAGATCCAGTATCCGCGCTCGACGGGACGTCCAGGGCCGGATTACCGGTGAAGAAGTCGGACGGGGTGATATGCACCTGGATCATTTCCACGGGCCTTCAATACGTTAGTTTAGCGTTTTGTGGTAGGTAGCAGCTTGGGGGGGGGGACTCACATGACGGGCCAGTCTTCCACACGAGGGTTATGCGTCAGGCCAAAGACGCTCCAGACCACGATATCCTCGTCCTCGACCTTGTCCTTGCGGTCCGCAGCGTCGCGCACGCCGTCAACCTCGTTGCGGCTGAGCAGCGTGTGGCGGCCGCCGGCGTAGAGCTCGTCATCCTTGTGCTTGGTGACCCAGAGGTGGTGGCGCGCAAAGTGCGCGCGGTTCGCCTGGATGCTGCCCGGCGCGGCCAGCAGCAGCTGCGATGGCGGGCCGGCGACCTTGTACGCGACCGGCTTTCCGCTGACCGGGTTCTTCTTGCCGCGGTTCTGGATCTTGAACACGCGGTTGTTGAACGGGTCGAGGTCCAGGCCCGCCGACTCAGCAACCACCGTCGACTTGACATGATAAAAGTTGCCGTTGGGGTTCGTGGGGTCAACCGCGGCGGGCAGGCTCTCTTCCTGGACGACGGTATTTTCGTGTCCGTCGATGGCCGGGTCGATGCGCAGGCAAAAGATGTGCTGGTGGTTCTGGGCAATGGCGCCCGGGTTGACGATGTTGCCCCAGGGAGCGGTCTTGCCGACGTCCATGTTGACGACGGAGACGATGCCAGTGGCGCGGGCCTCGAGGGTGATGCCGGCAGCCTGGTCGAGGATAAAGGCAAAGACGTACTCGTAGTTGGCGAGGGTGAGGATGTACTGGACGACGAGCTCGCGACGGCGGGTGACGACGGCGCGGCCGGTGCGCCAGTTGGTGTGCTTCCAGTTGATGCCGTTGTCCTGCTCGTGCAGGCAGACAACGTTCTTGGAGGGCTCGGGGGAGCCGTCGGGGTTGGTGAGGATGCCGTCAAAGTACTGGAGGGTTGTTAGTGGAAGGATGCAGAGGAGGATGATGGGAAGGGGACATACCTTGATGACGCCGAGACAGTCGCAGCCGAGGGTGAGGTTGTTGACGCAGTTGCCAAGACCGCCGTCGCCAAAATCAAAGGCCTGCTTGCGATGGAAGGGGGGTCTGGGGTCGGCATAGGGGACAGTCTGTGAAGGCAGTGTTAGACATACTGTAAGCCAGGTTTGCTTGTAGATTAACGCACCATGTCACTCATACTGAGTCTGTACAGGACACTGCGGCCATCGTAGCGGACATCATGCAGAACCGCGCCCTCACGGGGGTTGAACGTGACGCGGAAGCGCCACTTCTGCCACTCCACCAGATTATCATTCGTAATGCTGAAGCTCGGGCCCTCCGGCTGCAACACCGTGAGCGGCTTCAAGTCCTGACGCACACCCCCCGGTAGCAGCTCCGGCACGTACTCCGCCGAGTTGCAGTGGTCCAGCACGCCGACCTCGTTAGTGATGCCGACGAGCGCATCGCCCACGCCGCCGGTCGCCGGCTGGTCGATGCGGATGAGCTGCAGGGTGCGGATGTCGACGATGGGGATAAAGGGCAGCGGGTAGGCGTAAAAGTTGGCGTCCGGGTTGCCGGTGCGCGCGTCGCGGCCGAAGCAGAGCGCCTGGAAGAGGCGTGTCTGGCCGTCGTCGTCGTCGGGCCCGCCGTACGGCCAGGGCTCGACGACGAGCTCGAAGCCCTCGGGCAGGCTCACCGACTTGAGCTTCTCCTTGAACTCGGGGGATTCTTGGACGCACTTGACAACCTTGTCAAACTCGAAGCTGTGGCGTGGCGGTTAGTTTGGCGTGCATGAAGACAAAGTCACATGGTCTTGCAGGACGTACATGCCCAGGCTGGCGTGGAACTTGGCATCAATCACTTCGTTGACTGTCCTCTTGCCGGTGACAAGGTCAACGACGGACTCATGGTATTGGGTCGGCACATCACTGCCGTCGCCGCCAATGACGTCGTACTTGAGCTGGGCGAGGCGGGTGGGGCGGGGGGTGTCAGCGGTCAGGGTGCCGGCGTGCTCGGCGTCGAGGAAGCGCACGACGTCGGCCTTGGGCGGCTCGAGCAGGTAGATGACGCGAAAGTCGAGGACGGCGCCGGGGTGCAGCCCGAGGACAATGTCACGGGCGCGCTGGACCTCGTCGGCCGACAGGGCCGAGAGTGGATGCGGGGTTGTGGCGGCGGTCATGATATTTGGGGAAAGTTGACTAAGCAGGACAAACGATGGAAGGAAAGACAAGGGAGAATTTGTATGAGAAGGTTTTTTGAAAATCCGGGGAGTCGTCTGGTCCGTCTTTTTAATATTTACCGAAAAGTCTGGGGTTTCTTGGAAGGCAAGGCTCGTTGACGAAAAAAGGACCCCGCGGGGAGCCGTTTTGGACCAGGTCGTGAGGGGAAAATAGGAAACCCTAAATTCAGGCTGGTTACTAGCTAGTTAATTCCTAGTAACTGGCTATAGAAAAACTGCGGAACGACATTTCCAGTTCCATTACTAAAGCATATCTATTGTGGGTTTATGGCGAGACGGCGTCCGAGTTGCCCGTTGAAGAAATCTAGCAAGGGCCGCTTTTTGCAACGTTTCCCGATTTGGGCAATGTTTTGCAACCGCAACGTTGATAACGGACTTGTTTTGGAGAAGGAGGAGGAGTTGTCAGAGATATCGCGGGGAGGGGACTCGGACTCGGAACCCCCCCTCGCGTTGGGGTAATAAGGACGTGCATGAAACGGATTTTTGTTGTAGATTTCGTCCGCCCACTAAGCGGGCTTCTGGGGGGAACGCATTGTAGGGTCCGGTGTTTTGGAACGTTCCCGGTTGGTTTCGCTGATGATAAGGGACATGTGAGGATGGAAGAGGAAGAAGGAGAAAAGCCAACACGCTTTCTGTTACGGGGGGTTGGGGTAGTTAGCTAGGTGTATTACAAACTCCTTCGCTGACGTCGCCTACATGTGCCGACCGAGACAACAAGAGCAAGCAGACATTAGTTGGCAAGGTCCCCCCTCGCGGTGCCGCCGAAGAACATCATCTGCCGCCCCGGCACTCCGAAATGTACACGACAAAGAGGGAACAGGAACCCCTCTTGCGAGCGGCATATCGATTCCGTCGGAACCCTAGTCCTCATTTCGTCCGAGCCAGCCGAGGTGGTTGTCCTTGTCGATCAAGATAATCAGCATCATGATTATTATATGATTGATTACATACATACCACATCATCATTTATTACTGATTCTTCAATATATTAACAAAAGGAAAAAAATTAAACGAGCCGCGGAGACGGAAGGGCTCACCCGCTCCCAGCATCTTCTTTTTTTTATCTGCAGTGTGATTCCGACGCCGCGCCCGCAGTTCAGCCCAGCCTGCTCAGCGTTTCGTCCCTTGTTCTTTCTCATACCCCCCGGGCATCAATGCATGCGTATATCAAATCATTATCCGCATCCCGTTTTTTTCTTCACCGTTTGTGTTGAGACATTGCAAGAAGAAGCCACCTTTTTTATTTTCTTCTTTTACTTCTCTCAGGGGAAAAGGATGGGCTGACCCCTGCCTTGCCCAGACTTGCGCACGGTTGGGCACACACACACTCCTCTCTCTCTCTCTCTCTCTCTCACACACACAGACTCACTCACCTCACTCACACTCACTCATCCTCTGCCGAAAATCGTCTGTGTATCTCAACCTGGGGCGCTCACGGCCTCTTTTTCACCTGAACTAGGAGCACATCTCAATTTCCACTTTTTGCCTTGTTGTCCTCCCCGAATGACATCCCCCCCTCTCTTCCCTCTTCAGGGGCCCCTAGCCCCTGGTCCAGATCCGCCATCCGAGAGCCCGCGCCGTTGCTGTTGCTTTTTTCCCCTCTCAGCGTCCCTTGCCCCCCTCTCCTCGAACAACCTCGCTCTCTCATAGGTCCGCGTCGATTGGATCATCATGGACCACGCCAATACGATGGGCTCTCATTGTTCTGGGCTGCTGGATGTTGCATCTGCCGAAGATGCAAGACGACGGACGACTTGTGGTCATGCCATGTGCGTCTCGGCAAAGCCTGTTAGACTCTGCAAATGCGTCATCCACAAGATTACCCTTTCATTTGCTATCATCACCCCATTGTATGCTCAGCCCTGTATTGTCTTTCGTCTCTTTGCGCCTCATCACGAGGTGACGAGTCCTCTGTGGCTGCCCGTCCCATCGCTGCAGATGAACAGAGCAGCAACCAAAAACGCCATCTACACGGACATGGGCAACAATTGTCCTGGTCAGAAATACTAAACTAACTACGGAGTAGGCACTACGGATAACCCTTTCCTGGTCACATTTCATGGGTAGGACAGGGAGGCGCCACGTACGCAGCATCCGAATGATTGGCCGCTCGTATCAATTTTATATTGCCTTGCCCCCCCTCCCCAGTCCACAACAATGGCCATCAGCCACAAGGCCTTCATTCCCCCCTCGGGGCACCGGGCCCGGCAGCGTGGGAGAGACCAGATGACCCATGTAGATTTGCGACTTTGTTGGTGGTGAAGAGTGAGCCATTGTTTCTTCAACTGCGCGGAGTATTCCGTTATGTTGCGAGGTCGGCAGAGATGAACGGTACTGCGCCGTATGGTACAGTATGGACATGGGTATCAGCTTTACGTGCATGCATATGTTAGTTAAAGCCATCGAAAGCAAACTGCCGATTGCATCAAAGGTCATGGGCGCTAGCATCTGCGAGTCCAATCTCAATGTGACGGTATCAAGAAATCGACGGTAGATGCTTTGCAGAGGCCTGCCACCACCTGACTGGCCGGTTCATTGCTATCCTCTAATACAAGCGCTGGCTATCTGTAATTACCGTCTTCTTCTTCGCCCAACAGGGGTCGCCGGTCCCTCTGCCCACCCACCACCCATGCTGGTCGAGTTTCGAGAACAATGGTCGGTGCGTCCCCATGCTTTCCAAAGACCATTACCGAGCAAGCAAGGCAGTTGGTTGGACCT
This sequence comes from Cordyceps cateniannulata, assembly GCA_028828415.1. NCBI lineage: Eukaryota > Fungi > Ascomycota > Sordariomycetes > Hypocreales > Cordycipitaceae > Cordyceps > Cordyceps cateniannulata. The sequence continues at coordinate 870,582 of JAPHMX010000002.1, forward strand.
TTTCTGCCACGAGTTGGTTCTTTTTTTGGTCATCCTTGCCCTGTTTAATCTATTTCATCTCTTTTTTATTTTCATGCTCCGGCCGCCCGTTTGACGCCATACAGTGTTGATCGTCGCCAGCCACAATATACAATGGGCTCGCAATCGCTCGTGCGAAACAACCCAAGACACAGCAGAAAAAATTGTCTGCAGCGCCTCCTCATTTTGTCTCACAAATCAGCGAAAAGAAGAGAAGAAGAAGACCACTCTGAGTCTTTCTGCGACTCTTCAACCCTGGATATCGATGTCATCGAGGCGAGTGCCGAGACTTTATCCATGCGGCTTATCCCCTCCAACTCTTGAAAAGTTCCTTCCTTGCTGGACAACTCTGCCCAACCCAACTCACTGACTGCGCGCGTTGTATATACCCCTGGCACATGTCACATCAAACTTCTCTCATCAACAAGGGGGGGGGGGCGTGTCCCCGGCCCGGGCCCGGCTTGTCCATGCGTGCATATGCGCCGCCTTGTCCTCTAACTAACTAATAAACTTACTGTATCCCCAAGCCACCGCTCCACGGATTGTTGTCTCTTGTCACGCTAAAATTATCACCGTGAACAACAAATCCCAGTCGATGGCCCAGATTCAGGCCGCCAGACGCGTCTCTAATAATCGTCCATCCTTCTCGTGATTCGTCGCCACTCGTACCACTCTACTCATGCATATGCACATCTCGCATTGATGGCTACTTTTTCGGCTTGGATTTTTGTATTCTCAATCTCTCTCCTCCCCCTTGCTCAGCCACAGCCACCAACCTCAACTCATCACTTCTTGCCCCTCGTACGAAGGGGGCGCATAACAGTAGGAAATCAAGCATCACTGCCCTACACCCTCTCGTAGACGAGGCAAGCAGGCCATCAAGCCATCGACTTGTCAGCCGTCAAAGCTCCATGTACAGAGCCTCTGCCCAACCATCATGCACCTCGATTCGGGCCGTCTCGTCTCGAGGAAAGAATGCAAGCCACAAAAATCGTCACGCAAACTACAGATGACAGTGTCTATTTCCGAACCTTGCACCTGCAGGCTGACTTTCAGCTAATAATCGTGTAACGTATTCATGCCGCCCATATCACCATCTTAGATTATCAGCCGCTTATTTCCAATCCCCAACTCAAGGCAACGCGTAGTAGTCATGTATATTCTTGTTACATTCAGTTGTACTATTAGTTCTATGTATATTCCTCAATTTATGAGGATTGCCTCTCGTTTCGCCTTGTTTGTATACAAGTAGACACACGAAAGGACACAAATATCCAGCTGCTTGCATCATACATCCAACATTAATCCATCCAGATGCTTTTTCGTATCGTGGGTCATATCCCCCTTTCCAAGTATTAACTTTTTCTTCCCCAAAAATGTAAGACAGTGCCGCCCTCGACGAAATATTAAACAAGAAAAATAAAGGATCGAATCCCGCCAGTAATACACGAGACGCTGCAGACAGAGCTTCCAACGACTGTGAAGGACTGCCCCGTCTTCGAGGCAGGGCTTCTGGGGTGTCCACTCCGCCTGCAGAACGCCAAAGACAAACCCAGGGTACAGTAAAAAAAAAAAAGGCTCTTCAACAAAAGGAAAAAAAGATTGTGCCAAGGCCGAAAAAAAAAAGAAATCCAAAGTGTAATGGTACATGTGTCAGAATATAGTACATGGAGCTCGTGAGGAACGTCGTGACTAGTGAAACGGGTATAACCGTCTACAACTTGAGTCGGCGCTGGTCCTTTCTCTTGCGGCGCTCTTTGCGTTCGCGGAGTTGAATGATGCGCTTGGCAGCTGTTCAAAATCGTTAGCATACTTGTTACATATGCCGATGCGTCGGCGTGCATGCTGCAGTGTTCGGCTAAGACTTACCCCAGTCGCGGGATTTGCGCTTCACTTCCGGATCCACCCAACTGTACTTGATGGCTCGCTCAGGGTACCGTTGAGCCAGACCCAGGGGCTCCATAGGGCGGTCCTGGCTATCGCGCTCACGGCACTTGATGCTGATGTGCTTGGGTTCCATATCTTCATCATTCTCGAAGATCAACCACCCATCCTTGTCCCACAGCGGGATGCGCTGGTTCATTCTGTAGTACCACGCTTGGAGGCCTTGCACTGTACGCTCGGGTGTTCTTCCGAACATGGCCGCGAAGTCTTGCTTGATACGCTGCCACTTGAGCTTCTTGTCATGCCAGGCATAGATGATGAAGTCCCCCTCTTCGGTCGTGTACTTCTGGTTGATGTGTCTGTTTTCGCCATCCGGTGGCGGGCTGGGGTAGCCTTCGTGGGCTTGCATGAAAGGATCGCCGTGATTGTAGGGAGAGTAAGCTTCCTGCGGCGAGTATGCCTGAGGCGAGTACATGGGCGATGAGTACGCCTGGATGGACGGCAGAAGCTGAGGAAGAACTGGGCGGCAGGCTGTGCTTGGGTGAGGTGAGGCGGCAGGAGTCCACGACGGGGCTTGACCGCCATGAGCTCTGGCCAGAGCCTCTACACCCTGGTCAAATTCATCGAGACTAGGTAGGCGAACATTGGAAATGGAACGAGTTCCAAGGCTGGACAATCTCGGAATAGGCGAGCAGTCCGTGTTCAAAGATAGAGAGGATCCTGTATATTGGTTAGCGAGGCACGCTTAGATGTGATCCATCCCAAACAACATACTCTCAAACTTGATCCTAGGGCTGCCAGATACGGACTCTGGAGGTGTGTTGGGGTGTCCGACAGCTCGGTAGATAGGCGAGGGAAGTGTCTCTTCAGAAAACTTCCTGGGTGTCGAGTTGTCGATGTGAGCGAGTGAGTTGATGCGAAACTTGCCAATGGAGTAGAGCGAGCCGCACTCCAAAGGTTGCTGCATCATGGTGGTAGTCATGGTCGAGGCCAGCTAGGGGACTTCTTCCCTGTTGATCGAATAACAAGACAGTAAAGGGCGTATTGAAATTTCTTGGGCGGAGAATATTGGTTGTCGGGAAGAGCAAGGTGTCGATGCGTGTTGAGCAGGGTGGCACTCGTCGAGGTAAAGATGGGGCAAAGGAGCGTGAGGGTGAGAGGGAGGAATAGCACACGGCCAATATTAACGAGGGATGATGAGCCAAAGGGCTTAATAGCAATAAGACCAAAGGGCTTTTAAAAGAAGGAGCGGATATGGTAGTGGAGGAAAGAACAGCACGGGAGGAAATGGGTCCTAAATAGATGGAGAGAGGGAGAGGACGTGTTTTGTACTTGAAGGCAAGGGTATGGGGGTTCAGAGGTTGTCGAAGACCCCTGGTGATGCTCAACGTCTGGTTTTTTTCTTATTTTTAATTTTTTTTGCTTATGGAGGGCTTGTTTCTTTGCCGACGCCGTCAACATGGGCAGCGTACCTGAATCACTGTTGATGAAAAAGACCGGGACAGGCAGGATAAATTGAGTGTCTTGGATACGACGAGGGGTCTGTGTGTCACCCTTGCCCCAGCCAGAGTGAACAGGCTTGCAAGCCAACCAAGCCAACCAAGCCAACGCCGGCCGGGCAAAGTAAACCTGGTCCAGCCCAAGCAGGGTTTGAGAGCCTGATGGGCCGTGGTATGGTTGCCGAGGCGGAGTCGCAGCGCATCCTCGTTCTCGTCCTTTCCCCCCAAGTCCTCTAAGTGGGTGTGGGATGGCGGATGGTGGTGGGCCATTGTGCAGAATCGACGGAGACTTGTACCTGCGGCGACCATGGCCATGGGCAGAGGCAGGGGTAGCTTTTGGCGCGGGAGAGGGTTGCCACCAGCCGGACGACTCCCTGGCTTTGCCGGTTGTTGCTTTTTGTTCCCGCGCGCAGATGGATGCAGGTCCAGGTCCATCCGTCATGGAGGAGGTGTGAGCCTTGAAGTGAGGAGGAGTGAGGAGCTGTAAAGAGGCGTGTGCTACCTCTGCCGCGGTGTGGCGGCCGCCTGCATCGCACGACGTTAGCTTGGGCTGCTTGGTGACGCTCACACCATCACCATCACCACACAGCCACTCAATCTTTGCCTGTGTTGGTGCCTTGATCACGCACAAAGCCTGCTGCTCAAGAAAATCCGGGGGGTTTGTTTTGAGAATTACCCAGTCATTCGAGACACGGGACCTCTGGGAGCCAAAGGCCCAGCTTCTCTCCACCTGCTTGACTCCTAGCGGCGAACTTGGTGGGGACGCTGGCTGCAGGGCGAACAATGGCTGAGCCGCTGAATCAAAGCCAAAAGCTACGATGGAGGATAGTCAACGTTGGCTGAGTTGCTGTTCCATCGCATCTCTAGAGTGCAGTTCGGGTCTTGAAGATGAAATCCTGGTCATTTGCCCCGAGGCGAGGCGGATCACAGGTGGAGGGAACTCATGAGGCTCGCTCCTGGTAGTCCGTATTGCAATCTATATGCCACCATTGCGTGGCCCATGGCTGGTGCAATTTGTGATAAATATGATACCAAGCTATCGGTACGGTCGAACTTCAATTAGGTTGATACCAGTACCGGGGCAGAGACCCTGGTGCGGTCGCGTGGATGGCCCGGTGTGGTGTGAAAGACGATCCCTCTGCCAAGGGTAATTGAATTCCCAGGCAATAGCACTGCTGCTGTATGAGTGAGGCGGAATGTTTGCATCTCAGCAGTGGCTCTCCGCTCTCGGATGTTCATAATATATTGTCGTATTGCGCTCTTGCAGGCTTGCCGACGAAGGTATCTGCCATCTCGAGCATCCTCGGGGCGTCGGGTTAGCTGGGCAACAACACGTCATATCACACGACAGGCCAAACCTCGTACAGCGCATTCATTGAACGTCGGGGAGTAAAAATAGTAGACTGACTTGCCAGCCATGGTCAGAATGAATGCCTTGCCGTCGCTATTGTTGATCAAGAGCGATCGGCACGATAAGGTCCCATTGCTGGCGAGGGATGATATGTCACAACATCTGCGTGCTATATTCGTATGCCAGTAGCAGGCAAAGAAGGGCAGTCTGACACGGAACAGAGCCAATGGTTTAGTAGGCCGAAATGCTCCGCTAAGCGTAACTTGGCTCTGCTGGACTTTCTTTTTCTTCAGGGCAGGTGTAACAACTAGCGTCCTGTGTCTGGAGTGCCACACTCTCGGGTGAAATAGATGCGCAGCACTGGGCGAGACGACGCAGGCAAGGGCGAGTAGGAAGTATTGGCAGAAGGCGGGGGAATCTATACTGTCGGAGAGGTATTGGGTTAGCATAACAGCGACTCGTTTCGTTTGCTGGCTGTGACGAAAGCAAAACACGTCGCTGCCAACAGAACGAGCGTTTGAGCGGGACGCCGAGAGCCTTCTAGCACTCTTAGAGCTTTTTTTTTCTTCGTCTCGTCTGACCATTTCTTTTTCCCGCTGGGGCTCTACTGATATTGCACCACCCGAGATCCATTGAGGGAAATGGCTTGTGGTTGTGGTTGCTTTTGCAGCGTCCGTGAGGGCATCAAGGCGGGGAAAAGTCGTAACTGAGGCGGTCTCTGGCTGGATAGCCTGAAGGGCGAAAAAGGAAATATGTTTTTGCGCTAAGCAATTCCAAGCCTGGTTCCTCATCGTTCGCTTGCGCCAGTCGGGACCCGTTTGACGCCGGCCAAGGAGCTATGACCAACTGAGCCTGCCAGCTGCCGCCCGAACTGGCCGGCTGGCAACCTCTGTATAACCAGATTTATTTTGACTTGTGCCGCCCACACACTCTACACACACACACACACACCAACGCCTACCATCACGCATTTTCTTCCTTTTGCAACAACGCACCATACACCTTACATGCATTGCTCCATCCTCCTACTCCTCAACTTCGACGCCGCCCCTTCAACGGCTCCATGTTTTCTTTGCCCGCTGCCTCCTGTCCGAGAGCCCGTGTTTCAGCTGCACGCCAGCCCTTCCTTCCTTCCCCGGCCTATCTCTCTTGCCTGAGTGCTGTCGACGCATATCAAACACCCACCACGCACTAACAACATCACCATCGCCCAGGCGCTGGTGATCCTCACACTTCTTCCGCCGCATAAATGCACAGCGTTGCTTTTTTCTCTCCTTCTCCCCACTTCCAACGCTTTCTTCTTCTGCCATTGCCCCTGGGCCTGGCTTGGCTAATCTCATCTTCACCAGGGCGGCATCCCGCAGAGGCTGTCTGCGGGGCGTCTGTGTGTGCATGCAAGCCGTCTGTAGGACGCATGGAACTATTGTGGCTGCTTGTTTGAAAGCGCACGGAGCTAGCGCCGTGGAAATTATCTTCCTTTCTTTTTCCCCATTGCCCTGCCTCGCCTTGGGGACAAGCTACTGCAAGGGCCGAGACCTCACATCAAACGACCTTCTGCCAGTCTACCATGCTGCATAGGCCACTCGTTCCACAAGGATGGCTTCGCATGGTGGCGCATCGCGATGACTGCTCCCTTTATGCGATCATCTTGATTAATATCATTCATGCAAGCCAATGGCGCTCTCTTCATCAGGAACGAACGGCTTCATGCAGCCACAAGGATCACGACCCGCAAAGTCCCCGTTCATCTGATCCCCCGGGACATGCCCTGTATATCTCTCGCCCTGCCTTGCCACGATATAAATCGGACGCTGGCATTCCTGGCAATGCCGCCGCTGGTTACAGGTGAGTGAGGCGAATTAGTAACAATCTTCTAAAGTAGTGTTGACCCAAGACGATGAAATTCGCCAAAGTCGGCCCAAATAGCATAAGATAAGTACCCATCGCTTCCTCGAGCTTTGTGCTTAGGACCGCCACAAGGCCAACCAATTCGCGTCGGCTGTTTTGATTCAGTAGTGACGCCATCAAGACATAAAGATCCCCTTTGCTGCTTACATTTCCACTCGATCTCTACAGCTGCCTCGTTCCTGCATGAACTATGCAAGGTGCCAATCTCGTTGGCGACGCAAGGGAGCCCGCCATCCACAGCCAACGTATACGGCATCGCCAGGTGGCACAGCCTAGCCCGCCCTCTCCACCATACACAAGAAACAGGTCACAAAATGGCTTTTGCAACCGAAGGACTGCCAGTGTTGGCAGCCTATCCACCCTGGTTCACTGAGCCCGTTGGTCAAATTTGGTGCTGTTGTCCTTAAGATGATTGCATAGTTGCCTGCGGCGGCTGCGCAAGTCCTAGCTTAATAAATGTTGTATCATCCGGCTCTTCTGGATACGAGCTCCCATGCAGAATGGTATGAGCTTCTCCCAGGGCCCTCGCACTTGGCCTTGTACCGGTCCTTGCCACAAGGGTCAAGGATTGCCGTGAAAACGCCTTCCGTGGAAGTGGATAGCCTAGCAGACATGTCTAGTTGAGCCTTTTCTGAGTGAACTGAAAGACAATAAACAAATGGTGCAACTAGCTTCCACGCCAAACAGGAGGCGACATTCTCGGTTTACCGATTTACCGACTGATAACACCCTGCTTTGTCACAAGTTTCTTAGGACTGGTCCGACGGCAACTATCCTCAGCCTTGAGTTTCCCTAGTTGAGAAAACAAGATCACATCCCACAAAGTCTCTTCATCCCTTGAACAGGTCTCATCCGAAGCTCCTCTCTCCAAAAAAGGGCGGAGGTCTGTCAGCAAGCCATAGCCACCCACCACCCCATCTCGGCTCCCAATCAACGAGGCTCAGACAAGATCCCCCATTGGCGTTATTGTCCGTCCACCACAGCCGACTAGCTCCGTCGAAGATGGGGTTCGAGTCTTTCCTGTCTCTCTCTCCGGTTCTTGCCTTCATCAATGCCGTAGCTTGGTGAGTCGGTTTTGTTTATGTTCGTTGTCATGGGGGGGGTGATACACCAGCCAGCCTCAGACAATGTCTAGACTTGTGCCGCTCCCACGGACGGCGGGGTCTACCTACATCAGATTGCCCGAAAGTCTCGGAAGCTGGTATCTCTTCGCAACCAATGAATTGCTTCCACAAGGCGTTAATAGTGCATGTTTGCCTACAACTTGGGCTCGGGGGCATCATCTCGAGACATGGATCCTGTGTCCGGAAAGGACTCGTCGCCCGCAAACTTCCTAGATGATGTGACTAACATTAGTCACGTTCACACTTGCAGTCTATCGAAAAACATGTTTGGCCGATGGAGGGGCAAAACGCGGAAACATGACCGCCAAGAGTTCCATCTTTTGCAAAACAACGATATCAACAGTACCAGACGGGGACTGGCTCCAAACTGGACTCAGAGGAAAGACAAAGGTAGGTGGAAAAGGAAATACGTACCATCCGCGTTCTTCGCCCCCGCTCAAGAAGCTGCAGTCGCTATTCTTTTCACAGATCCAGTTGCCCACTATGTCTCGGCGGTCAGCGCTGTTCTTTTGCCACGTTTCTCCGTACCCCCCCGCGAGGTCTCTGTATGTGTCTTGCCGAATGCGCCACCGAAGAAGCAGGAAGCGACTCGTAGACAGATGACAGGCTTCTGGCTCGAAGACTCACCATTATCCTGCTGGCCACCGGAGCTTCCCTCAGTCGCCGGTCCCCGCGCATACACGCTCAATCCGCAGGTGAACGCCTTGAAGTCTTCCGTGTCCATCTCCTCGGGGTGCTGGCCGGTCAGCACCCTACCCAGCACGATGATGGTCGCCGCGTGCGAGCAAATGACCACACCGCGCCGCCCTTCCTCGTCGCAGCGCCGGATCAGCGCCTGCATCGCCGCGCGTACCCTCTCCACCAGCTGCGCGTACGTCTCCCCGCGCTCCCGCGGCCGCACGGGTGACACAAAATCCACATCGTACGCCGGGAACAGTCCCTGCAGCTCCCCGGCGTCCGCCGGCTGCGGGTGCGCAAACGGCGCGGCGCCGAACCACTCGCACACGCCGTGCTCGCCGCGGATGCGGAGAGCCGTGTCGGCGGCGCGTGCAGGTAGAGTGCCGGCGGCGGCGGCGGCGGCCTGCCGCCGCACAAAGGGGGCAATGGTCTGCAGGCAGCGGTAGTACGGGCTCGAGTAGACGGCCTCGACGGCGGGCGCGGTCAGCGTGGAGAGGTGCGCGGCGAGCTCCTCGGCCTGCTCGATGCCGTGCGAGGTGAGCGGCGGGTCGGCGGGGATGCCCGTCGGCGAGGGGATGTGAGAGCGGTAGTTGCCCTGGTTGTCTACCGTCCAAGCCGTGCGGAACTAGAAAATGGCGTGCTACTGCGTGAGCTGTTGATGTGCGTAAATGAGATGATGAGGGGGCAAACTGACTCCATGACGGACAATATAAATCTTTTCGAGCGGCATCGGCGGTGTCTAGAAATGCAGAAACGCCCCCTGTGATATGCTGCTGTCTATAAGTTTCTATGATTCTAATGGTGAAAGCTGTAGGAGGTCGTGGCGAGAGAAAAATTGGACAGTGATTCGATGATGGGTGTGTTCCGAGGCACAAGGTGACAGACCGCCCAAGCCGAGGGTGTTGTCGAACGGCCCCACTAGCCGAGCGGCGGACATTCCAGCGGCGTGATGAGAAGCGCGTATCGGAGAATTAAGCATTCCGATGGATAGATGAGAATGAGTACGAATTTATTAATAGAAAAACAGCCTATGCGGCTACTATGAGTGGTAGTGCAATCGACAGGTGTACAGAAGCAAGTGTACTCCCGAGAGGGTCGATCACGCGGCGAAACACGTTCGTGAGAGAAAGTGTGTGTGTGTGTGTGAATTCAGCGCTACAAAGCTCCGAGGCTTCGTCGTCAAATTTATGACGGATGCAGTCGTCTATGAAAGAGTAGCAGAGAGAGGCGAAAAGCAGGCAGGAGAGAAGCAAACAAAAACGCCCGTTCCATCCCACCAGATACGTTCTCTACCAAAAGTCCCAAGAAGAAACCGAACCAGCCGATTGATTCCGATGACCAGTTCTTGCCCACAAATATAGGGCGCCCGGGGAGGAACAAAAACATTAACGCCAAAAAAAAATCAACATGTCCGAAAGGAGCGTTCTGTGTCCTGCCGTTGTCGTGTACCGATATTTCCATCTGCGAAAGAGAGGGGGAAGGGTAAGAGTGCCAAAAAAAAAAAACTATACTCCATAATGATAATGCCGTGTTGCCCATACTATTCCAGAAGAAAAGGGCGGGTAAAGGAAAGAAAAACAGCCAAAAATGCCAGTAAAAAGTGATGCCGTGTATATGTGTTGGGGAGAGGAGGTGGGAGCAAAAGCCTTTACATGACGCTGCAGGAACCTATGGTACGGGCTCGTCGTCTCCCGATGACGCCGTCCTCCTCGTCGAGGTGCAGCGCGTGCGTTTGGCGTGCGCGCCGTCTGCGCCGACCTTGTCCCGCACCGGCGGTGCCGGCTTCCTCGGTGGCCTGCATGTAGTCGGCCCACTTGCGCTCAAGGCGAGCGGCGGCCGCAAAGTCGGCGCGCATGACGCGCTTCTGGTGCTCGTTGACGGTCATCTGGAAGCCGTAGAAGCACTTGAGATCAATGGCCTCGCTCGGGTATGTGACGCCGACCGACTTGGCCTTGACCTGGGTGTTCCGGAAGAGCACCTCGCGGATGCCGGCCCAGGTTACGTTGTGGCAGTCGTAAACGACAAGGGACAGCGTGACGGTCGGGGGGACCGCTTGTGTAGAGCGCCGGGAGCGCTTAGCGACGGTGGTGGCGGCCTCGGCGAGCGTGAGATCGCTAATGCGCGTGTTGTCAAGTTCGCAGCTGCGGAGCTTGGCGCACTTCTGCATAACGGGCAGGACGCCGACGTCGCTGAGGTCTACGCAGCAGCTCAGCGAGAGGTGCTCGAGGGAGGCGGCGCATGGCGCATTGACGAGGTGTTGGGAAAGCAGAGAGTTTGTGAGTAGGGTGAGGTCTTCGAGCTCAAGGTGCGTGAGGAGAGGTGTGGAGGCAAGAATCGACTCCAAGGCCTCGTCCGTCAGGTCTCTGCAACCCGACAGCTGCAACCCTTGTAGCTGAGGTGTAACATAGCCAATGGCCTTGACTCCCGCGGATGTAAGGCGCTTGCATTTGCTGACGTCTAGATGGCGTAGCTTTCGTGGGGGAACCATAGGTCGGTCGGTGAGGATGTCGATTTCGGGATCCTTGCCGTGCATCATCATTTTGAGTGCCTCGTCAGTCAAGTCGATACAGCCGCTCAGGACCAGACGCTCGAGGTTGTTGGTTATAAAAATAGATTCTGCAGTCTCCAGGTTGTCAAAGCCCTTCACTTCACCAGCCCGCAGGTCCTTCAGACGCTTGCACGAGTCAACAACGGTTTTGATGCCCCCGGCATCGACCTTTTGGCACCAGGACACATTGAAACTTTCCAGCTGGGGACAAGATTCGGCGACGATTCGGCAGGCGGAGTTGGATACGGCAGGGAGACCAGTCAGGTTGAGATGGACCAGCCTGTCGTTGGATTGGATTAAGTTATGCAGGGTTGTCTTTTGAAAATTGCGGCAGCCTTCGAGGGTAGCATTGATGAGGTTCTTGCAGGCCTTGACAACGGCTTCGGTGCGTCGGTAATGCTCAACCTGAACGCAGCCGCGAAGGTTGAGGTCTTTTATGAAGGGTCCAGCGAAGACAATAATTCGAGCCAGGGAATCAGCCGGGATATCTTGGTAGAATTCGGAAGCGTTAAACGAGGTCCAGAGCTGGCCGTCAAAGCAAAATTTGTAAAACGTCTTGCTGACACGGGAGATACGGACAAGGTCTTTGGGCGGCAGATGCGAGAAAATTGCAATGCGTAGTTCTTGGGGCATATTGTCCCAGAATGGAAAGGGCGGCCTGGAGACTGGTTTCGACTGGGCGCGAAGGTCGGCGGGCAGCAAGGCAGTCGAGGGCGTAGAGGCGGGCATGGCACGGACGGCCCTAACGCCGGGTTGCTCCTCAAGGCAGTCGTGAAAGGGGGACTCGACGTCCGGGGTTTCGGATCGGGCGAGGGGCGAGGGTTGAGGTGTTCCGGGTCGAAGGATCTGAGGAGGGACTCCGGCGAGGCTGGTGCAGGATAGAGGAGCTCGGGAGCTGCTACGGTAGGGACAGCTAGAGGAACGGGTCCGACGGAGGTTGCTGAGGGACGGCGACGAGGACATGCGCTGGAGTCCTCGGAGGAGTCTCTGGCGGCCGGAGATCTTGGGAGACAAGACTCCAGGGCCGGCGGCGGCGGCGACATCGGCGAGAGGAGGAAAGGGCTCGCCGCCGGGGGTCTCTTGCATCTCGGCCATGGCGGGGGTCGAGTGGTGTTGAGCGGGGGAGGGATCTCGGAGAGGGGCTTTTTTGACTCGATTGATTGATTCCTTTGGTTCGATTCGTGTTCGTCTGCGACAGGAGGAGATATCGGAAGTTGTTCAAGGGTGGATGGGCGAAAGAAAAGTAATAGTAAGCGCCGCTGTAAGTGGCGGCGTGGGTGTGGTTGTACCCTTGGTGCTGTTGGTTGGAGGGGCGCTAGTATTGGATGCTCGGCCGGGTGCCGGAGTGGCCGGAGCAGGAGTCTGGCAGCGAAAGGTGTTGTTCAAATCATTTCCGGGATGAGGTTGTAGTGGTGAGGATTGGAGGGAGAGGCGGGAGGGAGAGGCGGGAGGGGAGAGTTTTGAAGAAGGATGGGAACAGAAAATGTTGAGGGGTGGGAGGATGCGGCATGAGGGGAAGACCCAGGGAGGCAAGAGGCAAGAGGGCATGTGGGCGATAAGAATACGGGCCAGTGCATGGTGGGCAGCCAGAAGCAGCCAAAGAGCAAACGGTGGTGACAGAACACTGAGGACAGGAAGACAGGCGGCCGCTAAAAAGACCAAGAGTGCTAGGGCCCCAGTAAAAAAGGACCCTGAATTACTTGAATTGCCTGAATGGACTGCTAAAATGTTTGGGGTGCCGCCACCTGTGGATCTGCAGCCCACCTAAAAGTGCGGGGCAATTCTAGCAGAGTGTCACTGCAAAGCAAACAGCCTGTCTGTCAACTGTCTGCTTGATCAGTGGTCTGCCACGTGTTTAGCGCCTGGACACCGCTATAAACACAGCCTCCCACAGCGCACTGCGGCTTACCTTCCTGCACCGACACGGGCTGTTAGGGCATATAGTACCCTGTCAGCGGACATGCTGCACCACAACGTGGAACGCCATCCAACAGGCCACATGCGCTTCTGGAATGCCACCCTGCAACACATGCCCAAGAACTGACGATCTAGGATTGTCTTTTGGTCATTTTGTCCATGAACCATTCATCGACAGATTCCATTTTTGCCTTGTTTTTTCCTTGTTACATCTTCTCTCACAGTCTCTGCCAAGTCTGACCGAGACAGACTATTACTCCTCCTACTAACCCACCCCACCCCACGATTTCCCTGTCTGTCTGTACTGCGGCCATCACCCAAGGATACTTCCTCTTCCTCCTCCTCCTCCTCCTCCACACCACCTCTTCTGCCTCGGGCGCAACCCATCTCCCATTCCCATTGTTCTATTCAAGCCTCTTCACAAACACTCATCTACATCTACATGCCTACTGCGAACAGCTTGACATGGCTTTTCGCCATGCATATGCCAGTTCAGGTCAGGCACCTCATCCTCCCCACCACCCATCTCAACCTACCTATTCACTCCGGGCCCTCCGTCTGCCTTCACCAAAGGCCTCGTCCCACTTCGTCTATCCAAGAGCCGTTTCCGCTTCTCTGCTGACAGCCGACAAGTCGCTAGCCACATGGAAATGCCTCATCTATAGTTTGCTTTCCTTGTTGGAGCAACTAACCCCGATCAGCGCCCGAGTCCGTGCTCGTATCAACCTACTGCCCTTCATACAGCAACACTCACTGCTCTTACCAGCACCTCAGCCCACCGATTTACCTATGTCGATTTTGTCAGAGCGCTTCTATGTAGATGCCTACCAGTGATATCCTTATAGCTAGCGTCTCCAGCACCCCACGCCACGCGAGCTTTGTTCCAAAATGGCAAGACGCAACATCGCAATCCGCATCCCCAACAAACAAAATCCGGGGCTCAAGTAAGCGCACTTCTTTTCCCGAGCTTCTAGCGCTCTTCTTCTATACCAGCGGTGAAGGGAACCCTGTGAAACTCGCCGTGTCTTTCCGTTCACTCCGGTCAGCTGTCCAGACACCAGTACTCAGCGTGGCAGCAAGCTGTGGCTATCAACCGCACCTTATGCCGTCCGCGACACCATCATTCATATTGCAGGTTGATACACAAATGCGAGGCTTTCCATGACATCAAAAAGTCGCTCATCCGCCCACTGACACGTGCTTCAATAGTCCAGACCGCCCACTCGACAGCCATGTAAGTTGTGGCGCACCTCCTCGTAAAAGAGTTTCGGTCCGGCTGTACCCTCGCCCTCCTAATAATAAGGAGAAGGACTGGTCCCTAAGAACTTGTAGCCCAGCCCTGCAGCCAGGTACCATGGTACCAGTTGCGTGTACTAGTTAGGTAGTTGATACCCCACGCAGTCATGAGCCAGGTCATCGTAGCACTCGCAGCACATGCTCACCTGCAGTCTGCTGAGCCTTACACGTGTGCACAATCTTAATACATCTCAATGCACCCGCAAGATCAGTACTACCTCGTTGCAGATCGATCCGCGCCTCTTCCGGGAACCAAGTTGACATGGAAAGACACTACAGGGTAGTCAGTAGCAGGAGGAGGCAATCTTGCCGCCGCGCTTTCCTTGGCAAGTTACCGTAGTCAGTCTGGCTGGAGACTAAAAGCGTAGTCCGTTACTATCCGCCTTTTGCGTACACGCGTGCGCTGCAAGGGAGATCAATGTATCTGCCTGGTAAACGAGGCTAACTGGAATCGCAGTGCATCAGCGCGCCAATACTTCCTGCGGTGTCCATCCAAATGGGGATATGGCCGAGGGATCAATTCTGCTGCCTAGACTACGTTCAGGTCTATATCAATGGCCTAGAATATAGCTATTGAAATTGAAGAAAAATATCAAGACATCAAAGAAGCAAGGATTACAAAATGTCAAGCCCTATGTTTAACCCCCAAACGAGCAACGCCGTGGAACTCACGCAGCTCCTCGCTCAGGGCAAAATCACCAGCGTCCAGATTGTCGAGGTGTATCTCGCCCAGATTGAGCAACACAACCCAGGCCTCAACGCGCTCATCTCTCAACCACCCCGCGAAAAGGTGCTCCGAGCGGCGGCAAAATTGGATCAGGAGCGCAAAGATGGCAAGCTTCGCGGGCCGTTACACGGCATTCCCATTATTCTCAAGGTGGTTCTCCCTTGATCGTGACACCAACTGGTATAAGCCGCTGACTGTGGACAGGACTGCCTCACAACCGCGTCGGACCTGGGAATGAGCACGACTTGCGGTTCGCTAGCGCTGGTCGGGGCCAAGGCTCAGAAAAACGCGGAGATTGTGCAAAAGATGATTGATGGCGGCCTGATCATCCTGGCCAAGGGCAACATGACTGAGTTTTGTGGCATGAAAATGACTTACATGATGTCGGGCTGGTCCGCGCACGGCGGCCAAACCCTTTCCCCCTACGTCCGCGCCATTGAAGAGGACGAAAAGATTCTCGGCCATTCTGTAAGACATATATGGACCCCCGAAAAGACGCCAAATTTCTTTAACTTTTTGCCCTCTTTCGCCTAGGCACCCGGAGGCTCGTCTACCGGATCCGGCGTCTCCCTTTCGGCTGGCTTCGCGCCGCTGGCCATGGGCACCGAGACCATCGGCTCCATAGTCACGCCGTCGAGTCGAAACGCGCTGTACGGGCTGAAGCCGACGGTCGGCGCGCTGGACGCGTCCGGCGCCTTCACCATGACGGAGTTTTACGACAGTTTGGGGCCAATGGCCAAGTCGGCGGTCGACGTGCAGGCGCTTGCGGGGCTCCTGCTCGGCCGCGACTTTGACGCGGCGCCGAACATGGGCTCGTGGAAAGGCTTGGCAGCGGGCGCCGTAGATCCTCGGCTGTGGACGCTGGACGAGTCCGTGTGTCCGCAACATGAGGGTACGGCGGAGAACATGGTGAGTTGTGAGTAAGTGCGTCGTCGAAGGTTAGGACTAATGGTGGGCTTTTAGGTGGAAGAATATGAGGCCATGGTAGAGACGCTGCGGAAAAGCAGATGTTCGTTGCAATATCCTTTTGCTCTGCCCGATCTGACTGGGTATCCGGATACAATCTCTCTTGCCCGTGAGTGTGACTGCCGACAGCACATATCATGAACGCTTTTTGACTGCTAACACTCACCTTGGACAGACTGGGAATTCAACAACATTTGTCTTCCAAAATTTCTCAAGGTGTTTGAAGACTTTTCAATTCGCAGCGTTAAAGATATTGTCAAGTTCAACGAAGAAAACAGAGAACGAGCAATGCCAGAGCGTGAGTACTTCATTCCTGTCCATTTCCCCATACCCGTCAACTGATGTCATTGTCCAGCTTACACGGAGCAAAACGACCTGATCAAAGCCATGAACAGCAACGAGTCGGCCGAGGAGGTCGAGGCAGTTAAGGCGACGCTCCGCGCCAAGGCCCGGGGCGTTCTGGACGCAGCGTTTGACGAGGCCGGGGTCAACGTGCTGGCAGGCCCGTGTGACTCGGGATTTTGCGTGCACGCGGCGGCGGCGGGATACCCGGTGGGCGCGGTGCCGCTATCAACGCTCCGGTACAATGGTCGCCCGTTTGGGCTCTGCGTGGTCGCGCGGGCAGGCGACGAGGAGGCGCTGCTGCGGTTCATGGCGGCGTATGAGGCGGCGATGCCGGCGAGGGCGGTGCCGGTGCTATGAGTGCAGATTGATATGTTGGCTTGACTTTTATATAACTACGAGCTAATATACATGAAATGGAGGTATGCACATTAAAACAAAAACCCCAGAAGTGCAATGACAAAAAATGATGCACAAGTCTGACACGTCAAATGTGTACCACCCTCGGCAACCATGTTGGACAAGGATCCGATCAACGATATTATACCGATGGCCCACTCTCTAATGTCACAATTTATCAAAGATACCTGATAAGTTGAGAAGATTCATATCGGCAGCCAAGCCAAGTATACGAGTTGAAACGAGGGTCAAACAAAACGACAGGCAGACTCAATGCAAGGACCGCCAATGCGGCTTTTTAGCTGTAACAATATGATTACAGAGGGTTTCATTCTCTGCCAACTTGAGTAGGCAGGCTGTTCATGTTGGGGGTTGAGAGGGATGTTCCAATCAGCCAGGGTAATGGCCGCATGCGTTATCCACTGTGAAGCATCATGAACCAACCAACTGGTGGCAGTGCTGGCGCGACCTAGCGCTGCACTAATTGGAGCGGTTCAGGCTTTGAACTTGGAAGAGGTACCTGTAGCGGTCAGGCTGCCAAGGATCAGCCAACAGCCTGTAACAGCCCGCTAAAAGGGGCCTACTGTCAGCAAGTTTTGGTGACAGGGTGCCTGAAAACATACCCCCGCCTCGCTGGGCTGTTTAGCAGCCCCTCGTCATGAGGCTGCGCTTCTACCTTTGCGGATACTGACTGAGTCTTCATCTTCAACAACTTGCTGTCCCGCATCGCCGCCGCCAAACACCATCGCGGTAATCATCATCACCGCCGACTCCATCTTCACCTCGCCTACCCATCTAGCGCTCATCCCTAGCATCCTTCTCCGCTCGAAACCAGTGGCCAAGGGCGGCCGGCCCTCGCGGGCAACTCCCCCCCCTTCTCTCTGTCTGCTTTGTTTCTCCGCCCAAGAAGAACGGGCTGGCTCCCTGCGCCGGCGTCGCCGCCTCAACCTACTACCTCGTCAACAAAAAGAACGCCCCAGCCCCGTCCCAAGCTGCAAACCGCGCATCGCTTGTCCATGATCGTTGCTGGCTCGCGCATTGGGAATCTCTCATCGCCCCTCGCCCCTCGCCATCTCGCTTTTCCAACCCCCCGGGACAAGCCACCATGCATGGCCACCGTACGTACGCGCGCTCTCCCTCCAAAACAAGCATCACCGAAAAATTATTAGCCCACACACCACACTCGAAAACCCACCCTTTGCGGGCTGCATCGAGCTTCCCCCCTCCCCCTCCAGCTCGTCGTCATAGCTTCACCATTGCCTTGCCTGCCTCCAAATCGGAGCTCAAAACAATGATTGCTGACTCTCCCCTAATAGGCGGCAACAACACAAATGATGATGGCGAGAGAGGGCGTGGCAAGCTTTTGACTCCCCTCTCGCTGCCCAAGAACCGCAGCACAGGCAACCTTGCCCTCTCAGCTGACCCCGACCGCACCCGCTTTCGCATGTCCTTTGAGGGCTCGTCATCTGCCGCCGCCCCCGACCATGACTTGATGACCAGGTCAGTCACTATTATTCCTTTCCGCCTTGCTTTTTGCTCGTGTCCCATATCTCGTCCTTGCTCGCTCGCGTCGTCCTTGGCCTCGCTCTTGTTACTCTTCTTGTCGTCGTGTTTGCTTTTAACAACTCTGTCCCCTCTCCGGACGGCCTCGCATCCGCCGACGCACGCCTCCGTGTGAAACACGACCCATCATGTCGTGTCACCTTTCAGCACCATGCCGCTGCTAACTTTTCTCTTAAATTGGTGCAGGCCCTCGACCGTTGCCGACCACGAACATGGCCTCGGTCTCTCTGGCCTGCGCCGTATACGGCAGCATCCGCCCTCGCGCAATCCCACCATGCCAAACTCCAACGCTTCCTCCCGTAGCCCATCCGTCGTAACCCTCTCCCGCTCGACCTCGATGAGTGCCACTCTTGCCGCCCCCGCGCCGCTCTCCTCCATATCCGCTGCTCCAGCCTCTCCCAGCTTCTCCGAAGATCTCTCTCGCTTCCCGACCGAGTCCCTGCATTCCTTCTCCTTTGCTCACCAGTCCGAAGACTTCCTCCATAACCGTCAAAATGTCCTCAAACGCTCCCTCGAGTTTATCAAGGACCGCCTCGGCCAGCCCCTCAGTGCCAACCAGGCTGGCTTGGCCAGTGCTCAAGCCAGGCTCTCCGGCGACTTGGAGGCTCAGAATATGTTGGAAATGCTTGCCAAGGCCCAGATCATTGGAGCTAGCAACCTGCCCAACCCAGACGCCTCCTTCGTCGTGCCCCCGCTTACCGGGCCTGCAGATGTGTCTGGCGAGAACATCTTTGAGAAGCAGTTTACCCCACACGTCCTCAGCGAAGAGCCTGCCACTATCCACGAAGAGCCCGAGGATCTCGCTATATCACCCACGTTTACACGTCTACCGTCAAACAAGGAACAACAAGATGATTCGCAAAAGTCGAGTAGAACACCCACGGACGAGAGTAAAACGACAGCTGCCACGTCACCGCCCACCTCACGGCCAACTAGCCTCAAACGCACCATGACGGACACACTCTCCATAGCCCTCAAGGACAAGCTCATGGACACGATGGCCCAACCATTCATGGCTGGGCCGACATTACATCCGGAGCCAAGCTTTTCGCCAATCCTCACCCACCAAACCTTGCCGTCTCAAAACTTCCCAGGTGCCATTAATCCTGCCGTGCATGGTCACACCAACAGATGGGTGCCCGCCGCTCAAGCCATCTTTACCACCGAAGCTAAACCTCCCTGGACCATCCTCGCTGCCAACGACCTGGCTTGCCTGGTGTTTGGTGTAACCAAAGCTGAAGTCCGCAAGATGGGTATTTTGGAGGTTGTGCAGGAAGAGAGACGCGCCTGGCTCGAACGAAAGCTGCTCAACAAAGATGAGGGCGATGCTACGCCAGATGCCGCCGGTGACTTGTCCCCTGCTAGTTCGGCCGCATCGGTGCTTCTAGGTGGACGCCCTGGAATCACTGCGCAGCTATTGAGTAAACCAAACTCACGATCACAAACACCACAGCCTCCACGGAGAGCTCAAACCGTCCATAGTGGCGACGCTGAACCGCCCAAGCTCCGTGGCACCGATGCCGATGGCACCGCAGCTTCTCGAGGCGTTTTGCTCTGCGGCGATGTCGTTCCTATCCAGAAGCGCAATGGACTTACCGGCTCTGCCAGTTTGTGGGTTAAGGAAAAGCATATTGGTTTGATCTGGGTCCTCGAGGAGATTCATGAGGACGTCGCACACATAGAGGTCGACGAAGACGGCGTCGTAAAAGGTGTGACTGGCGCCACTGAAACTATTTGGGGCTTCAAGTCTGTCAAGTCCGGTATTGACATTGCAAACCTTATCCCACGAATTCCCAGGCAAGGCTTCGACCCAACCCAGGGCGAGATTGATTTTGCCCAAACACGGAAACGACGCTACTTTACCTGTCCCAACTACCGCAAGGTAAACATTCCCTGCAGCGTCGAACAGATACATGGTAAACTTGAGCTTCGAGTTTCCACTTTCCCGCACATGGCCGGCATCATAGTTGTCGACCCCACCAACTTTAATATCCTCAGTTCAAACTCTGCCTTTAGCGGCGCCCTATTTGGGTTCGAAAAGCCTGCTGGCACTTCTATAAATGCCCTCATCCCAGGGTTTGATAAGATCGTCGAAACTCTGACCGAAGAAGACGGCCTGCAACTACTTGACGGCATGGTTATTCCGGAACATCGCTTCAGAAGAGCTGCCGCCTTTACCGCAATCAAACAACACAAACCCAACGCTGCTGCTTCCTTTTTGCAACCCAACGGACTCGCTGCGAAGCATCGTGACGGCTCGGATCTCAACATTGACGTTCAGATGCGTGTCGTTGAGAGTGAGAGGCAGCCCGCTGCTTCGCAAGATGTCGAAGAGGCTGTGGACGACGCCCACACCGACGCTTCTTCGACACATGCAGAAACCGAGATGGTTTTTGCCCTGTGGCTCACTTATTCAAGGCACGTGCATGCAGTTCCCAACGCACTAGATCCAGCTGAGCGCATACCTTCGGGGCCGCCAACGCCTCTGCATCAACCTTCGCCCGGCCAGACACCTGTTCATTCGCCGATGTTATTATCTGATACCGAAGGCGATGAGCCTACACAACGTTCCGTACCATCCTCTGCCCCATCAAGAACATTCGACATGTCGAGAATAAGGGACGCCACGGTGAATGCCGCCGCAAGGCTAACAGGGCAGGCCCAGACCAAGTCACAACCCAAGGCCGCCGCCGCACAACCAGTCGTGACGACGACGACGGTGGAGGAACCTATTAAGGCGACTATACATGACTACGTTATCCTGGAAGACATGGGCCAAGGCGCTTATGGCCAAGTGAAGCTGGCCAGAAACAAGCGAACTGGCAAAAAGATGGTGCTCAAGTATGTCACGAAGCGACGCATTCTCGTTGACACCTGGACGCGTGACCGAAGGCTCGGCACTGTCCCTCTAGAGATTCACGTTCTGGACTTTTTGCGAAAACCTGAATTTCGACACCCCAACATCGTTGAGATGGAGAATTTCTTCGAGGACGATGTCAACTACTACATCGCAATGGTGCCCCACGGACTGCCAGGCATGGACCTCTTTGACTACATTGAGCTGCGATCCAACATGGATGAAGCCGAGTGCCGCAGCATCTTTGTACAGGTGGCGCAAGCTGTGCACTTCCTGCACACCAAGGCATTGGTTGTGCACCGCGATATCAAGGACGAGAACATTATTCTCGACGGCGAAGGCAATATCAAGCTCATTGATTTTGGAAGCGCCGCTTACATTCGAAGCGGACCATTTGATGTATTTGTTGGCACTATTGGTATGTTTGTACCCTCGCTGCCCTGGTTTCAGTTGCTAACTCATGCTAGATTACGCTGCCCCCGAAGTCCTGGCCGGACAGCCCTATGACGGCAAACCCCAAGACGTGTGGGCGCTGGGCATTCTTCTCTACACCATCATCTACAAGGAAAATCCCTTTTACAGCATCGACGAAATCATGGACCGCGACTTGCGCTTGCCATTTACCATGAGCCCTGAGAGCATCGATCTTATCCGATGCATGCTCAGCCGCGTCCTGGATGCGCGCGTGGACATTTCCCAGGTTCTGGATCATCCTTGGTGCAAGGGCGAGACTTCATCACAGTAACAAATAGAAGGAAATGAAAAGAGAGATATGCATAGACTTGTGCATATGATCTTTCTGGTTTTTTTAGACGCTCGAAGGAATTCCAACAAGACATACAGCAGCCGATTAGCCTACTTCTCGATACCCTTATCTAACGATATTTTTATACCACACTACTATTTATCATCACTATCATGTAGCCCACAATTGTCATAATCAGGTGTATGTAGCTAGGCTCTTTAAATTTAAATTATTACTACCTATCTACTACGCTTATTGTGACCACCGAATCGCCTCCAGGCGCTTCTCACGTGTAACATCACCTACTTGAAGTTACATGACTTCGAAATAGGTTGATGACCAACACATGTTAGGAAGGAAATCATGCCAGGATTGAAAACTTTTTCAGGGCAAAGTTCCTAGCAGAGAATAACCGTTTTATTTATTAATTAACTTGTTTTTTCCTCTTCTATCTACACCCACGCTCCCCTCCTTCCTACCGCGTAGTTCATGTCTCAGCCATCCTCGAGCCAACTTTTGCCCTTCCCGCCTCGGTATATAGGCAGCAGCAGGATATTCGCCGTGTTGTAAGCCACCAGCGTCAAGAAGCGCTGATCCAAGGACCCATCTGCGCCCCGAAAACCCTTTGGGAAGCTCTGAACATGCGTGACGCGAGTATCGATGTCCCGCATCTCTAGATTGACGAGTCCCTGCACGACGCGGACGTCGTTGTTCCAAAAAGGAAATAGCAGTAACCTATCACATGTAAATGCCGCCGCTGGATTGATGGTGACTTCAATATCCGGCGGGACGGGGCCATGGTTCTGTAATTACAGCTGCTAGTTCGATGGCGAGCTACTGTAGCGAACTCGGAGATGATGCCAACGGAGAGTGTAAGTTAGTGAGTAGTGATTGATTGATTGGTTATCGCCTTGCAGATTGTCTACCTCCGCCACTGGGAAACACAACTATCAAGAACGGACGTGGTCTCTGATTCAATCAACACCATAAAAGCAACTGTCGACGTCACAGCCATGTTAGCGGGCGCGTAGGAAACGTGCCCTGGCCTTGACAATCATCTCGCCTTCGCCGCTTGCCGCCTAATAAGTAATCCGTTGATTCGGGCATGGAAAACCTGAAGCCACTGAGGAGCAGTTCCCTGGCTGCCTACGCAGGGCGAAAAGGATTACAACACCCCTGCTACACAGTGATAGTAATAATGGCAGTAATCGTAGCAATAGCAGTGATAGTAGTGATAACAGTAAATAAGAGTAGTAAAATCCTCGATCCCCTCTATGTGGCACGTGTCGTAGATGGCCTCAGCTACGTCATCCAGCGTTTACGCTCGAAGGGTCAGGAATAGCTGGTGACTTGACGAGCCTCTGTTCGAGATCGGGTCAGCAGCCAACCAGATCAAATGCTAACTCTTCCTATTCTAATATCCTTGTCGAGCATCGCGTGTCTTGTCGACACTGCAGTTATACACAACCATGGTACTTCTTGTTTACATTCCAGTATAATTTGGGGGAATATATTGATTCGCTACTATTTCCTCTCACACACCCGTTCCCTCAGTGATAGTTGAGTTCCGGGTTGGCGCGAAAGTTGCAGCGGCAGCGGCACTCGGGCACCGGACACTCCACGTGCCGCGCGAACCACTGCCGTGCGTGGTCAAGGTGGAGGACGTGCTCGCAGCGCATGCAAAATGTCGGGAACCGACCGGCCATGCGCGTCTCGTCGCGCTCCTCCGGCCGGTCGGAACGCGGCACGCCTACTACCTCTAGGCAGACGACACACCGCGGTAGGTGCCGCCCGCAGTTGGGGCAGCTGACGCCTGCGTTGATGCTGGTCGCTAGCAGCGGGTTGCGCGACTCCATGCCGGAGGACGGTGGCGGAGGCGGAGGCGGTCCGCCGCTGCCGCTGCCGGTGCGGTGATGGTGGTGGTGGTTCGCGAGGGACGTCTCGGCGTCGCAGTAGATGCAGCGTAGGGCAATCTGCCGCGAGGGCGGCTTAATCAGTGGGTTGGAGCCGTCGCGCTTCGAGCGTTTTGTGGACTCGACCTCGAACTTTGTGCGTTGTAAGAAGAAGCGGTGGCGCTGCAGGAGCCCGCGGTAGGCGTTCCGCCAGGCGCGGCAGCGGAAGTCGTCAATGTAACGCGGGTAGCAGAGCGACAGCACGAGGGTGGCCGTCTGGTAGTCGTGGAACTTTTCGACGTACGCGGCGAAGACGTCGACGAGGGTGTCGGAGACGCCGGTGAGCACAATAGCCTCGACGTCGCCCTCCTCAACGGCCCGCGCGACCTGCTCGTCGAGCCAGCTCGTGAGCTCATCGTCATGGAAGTGCCGCACGGCGACGTAGGCGCGGTCCGCGAGCGGCAACGAGCGCTGGTCGGCGACTAAGGCCCAGTCGCCGGTGGCGATGAGCGTGGAGATGGCGCGCAGGTACGGGTCCGTCTTGGACGCCACCGCGTCGTCAAAGTCAAGCTGCTCTTTGGCTAGCTGCTTGCCGCCCCCGCGCTCCATGAGCTGCAGCGCCAGCGACACGAAAAGCAGCTCCGGGTGGGCCGCGCTCGCTCGCTTTAGGATGGCGATGGCGTGTCGCACGTCCCCGTGGAACAACGACCGGCACGCCGTCATGGTGTGGATCGCTGTCGGGTAGTCGGGCGACGGGTCGCGCTCGAAGCCCTTTGGGTCGTTGGACTCAGGGTCGCCCCAGCCGCATATCTCCAAACACAACTGTCGCGTGTGCGGCCGCTTGGTGAAAACGGTGTCGAACCGTGGAAACCGTCGCTTCTTGCAGTACGGCCCAATGAAGCGCTCCCACTGCAAGGCATCGGGAAGATTCGTGGTGCCAGAACTGATTCTCGTTTTTGGGTTGCGTCCTGGTTCGTTAGCTTTGGGTGTCGTTAATTACCGTCATGGAAGGCATACCTAGGTCGTTTGTCCAGATCGCGTGTACGCCGAGATAGCTAATATCGACACTAGAGAGCACCAAGCTGTTATCGTAGGCGGCCAGTTCAGCGTCTGTCGTTGTGTTAGCAATAATTGTGTATTGACATCTGCTGAAACTCACCAGCTACCCAGTCCCAGACATATCGTTTCCAGGGGTCGTCAGACACAATCTGTCTGTTGACCGTAGGGTCAAAGAGATACTTTTCCTTGGCGCGAAACAGCATGGCATGATCGACTACGCTTTGTGCTTCGCTAGGTAAGCCACTTGTCTTAACAGTCGCGGACAGAAGCGCTTCGTGAAACTTCCTGCATGATTCGACGCTATTGGTAGCAAGGGACAGTTCATTCGGAACGCGTGATCGACCCGCCGTCGAAGGAATCTTGGTTTCCAAGTCTTTGATGAAACTGCGCACGGAGCGTAGCCTGCCCGCAATCGTCTTAGACGCATAGAACGCCTCTGGAAGCGGGGTGCTGATTTCGTTTACTTGCTCAACCACAATAGAGCTCGAGTCTTGGTTTTTCAGTGCTGCATCGATGCCCTCTTTGACAGCAATCTTGTCGGGGCCAAAAATGGGAACATCTTGCACTGCCTGGTCTACAAGCGTGGCAGCAAGAACTTCCATGCCTTGCTTGGGGTCGAACTGCATAATGTCTTGGTAAGGTTGATCTGATTCTAAGCCGCGATGTGGTGATTTCCAGGGAATGAGCTTGTATGCGTGATGTGTCGCGGCTGACGGCTTTTCCAAAATGTCAAACTTGCCGCTGGTTCGTAGAACAAGCAGTCTCGGATTCAGATCCGGCGATCCTAGTGTAACCCAGTCAAAGGATACAATGCGATCATTCTTCCTCGAGTTATATCTATAGGATAGATCAAGCTCATGCGACTTCTCCACATGCAACAGTTCAGGCCCTTGCTCTGTTGTAATGCTAGGAGTTGGCGAATCCTTCTTTGTATCAAGAACGCGAAGTTCGCCTGTGCGTGAGAGAATGGCTAATAGACCACGCTGGTTGCGACAATAACGGAGTGATCGGATCATAGAATGTCGCTCGTCCACGACGGATGGGTCATGATCAGTCTCGATTGCATGATCGAGGCGCAAAGCAGCCCCCCACGGCATATCATCTTCCTCCACAGTTTGTACATATGACGTTGACGCTAGCGGGCGATTGCTTGCTCGCCGGTCCCAGATCATCACGCCGGGGTGATCCAAGCTGGATGATGCAAAGTAGTTTTGATCGGCGTAGTCAATGGCTATATTGTTGTTGCATCTCGTATGAAAGGTGACGGCCGGGTTCGGGTCCCGTAAGTCGTGTATCCTGACGCCGTGGGACTTGATTCCAGCGACAAGTGTATGCGGGCTATCTTCAAAGAACTTGAGGCTGGAGACAGAAACGCTGGGCTCTAGGTGGGCAACGTTGTCAACATGGTCGTGGGCATCAGCTGGGAACCCCCGCATGGGAGGTTCTATCGATGACAGGCGCGATATATCCCAAACGTGTAGGCTCTGGTCCATACGCACGCGATCTAGGCCAACAGCCAGTAAGCCTGTCGTGTTGAATGCGACCGCGTGACAGTTTCTTGCCATTTTCAAGCCCAGTTCCACAAATGCGTTGGAACCATCGTCAACTCGTAGCATATTTACGACACCTCCGCTGGTACCGACAGCAATCAGACCAGGATCGCATGGCGACCAGTCATACGTCGTCAATGGGGGAAAGTCGTCATGCCGGACGCGCCTCACGTAGTCGAATCTCCCGTTGCGCGCAAAGCCATTGGCCTCGTAAATCTGGACATATCGATTTTGGAGGTTGACTTGTACAAAGCTGTCCAAATGTGGATTGGCAGTCCACTTGATGAGACCTGGCTCCGGACGGTCCATTTTGAGATCGTTTAAACCACGGCGCGTTCACACGCGAACCGTTTGCATTGGATGGGGCCGCTCGAGATCGGGGTGTAAAAAAGGGGTAGAACCCGTGCTGACGATCGTTTCTATCACTCAGTCAATAATTGCTATCCCAATGGCCAATTTCAAGGCCATTGATCCTGCGTGACGAATGTCGCATCGTCTAGTCGTGGGCGTGTAAAGTGCAAGTTGAGATGCGACCAGGGTCGTGATGCAAGTCGCCCGGCCAGGCAAGTGGGAGCTTCGGGCGAACTTCCCCACAACAGCTGCCCAAGGCCATCGCTACACGTGATAGGCCCACATCAATCTTTATCAGCTTATCGGTCAAGAAATAATTCCAGCCTTTCGAAAAGTTTCCTGAGCTAAATCATTTCTCGACGCTTTGCAGAAACCTAAATTCCCGAACACTTTTTCTATTTGCATGAGACGCTACGTGTTTGGCTCAGCTATCTGCTGGATTGATTTTGTGGCGTTCAGATAAGATATCCAAACCATGGGCGACAACTTCCAGGATCGGCGCGATGGCGGCAGCGTGGGCAACAAGCACGGATACAGCGCGGGCAGACACAAGGCCAAGCAAGGCTCGGCGGAATGGGCGAAGAAGAGGACGAGAAGCATTCAGCGCATTTTGTCCCGGAATAATGACATTCCCGCCAATCTACGCAATGAAATGGAGCGCGAACTAGCTGCCCACAAGAACACCATCGCCGACAAGGGCTTTCAAAGGCGAAGAAGCGCCATGATTTCGAAATACCACATGGTCAGATTCTTTGGTAAGCGGCGAGTGGAGCAGCTTGCGTATCACTCATTACTAACAATGATGGCTGTTAGAACGCAAAAAGGCGGAGCGATTGGTCAAGCAACTGAAGCGCGAACTCGAAGCGGCGACCGACGACGAAGAGCGCAGCAAAATCCAAGCTGACCTGCACATTGCCGAAGTCGATGAGGCATACACAATACACCACCCCCACGCCGAAGTCTACATTAGCCTGTACGGCAATGCGAAGAAGGAGGGCGAAGAGGCCGACAAGAAAAAGGGAGGGAAGAAGATTCCAGCTGCAAAGGCAAAATTAGCGGTAGGGCGCCCACCCTTGTGGAAGGTCGTTGAAAAGACCATGGAGGAGGGGCCCGAGGCGCTGAAACAGCTGCGAGAGCGACGGTCAGCGTCAGGCGACGACGATGTGAGCGCGAACCAGCCCCGATCGCGTGCCACCAAAGCGCCGCAGAAGGAGAGAATGGCCAAGGTTATTGCCAAACAGGCATACACTAAGAATGCGGACAACGCGGCTGGTGACAGCAAAGGGAAGTCGGAGGCAGGTGGTGCCAAGACCACCGCGCTGAATCGAAGAGAGCGTCGCCGTCTGATGCGCGAGGCCATGGCCTCTACTGAAAAGGAGGATGAAGAAGACGGAGGTTTCTTTGAGATTTAGCGGTGCCCATCTCAATTCATTGGCATATTGTGTGTTTTTTTTTCTGTAATTAGCGAATGCATTGTCTGGTTGGTTGTACATGGATGGGGGTTTTTAGGATGAGACGGGGGATGATATTTCGGTCAAAAGAACTGACGCACAAAACAGCAAATACAATTCATCAAATACCCTTGGTAAAATGCCGAATTTAGCCCGTAGAGTGTCTATCTGTGTACAAAATGAGCCAAACGCCACTATATGCAATCGATCCATGTGGAGTAGGTTTTCATATATCTAATCATTCTATCATTCAAAGGAGAATCGTGTATCATAAACAACAAGAGCCTAGACACCCTTTAGTGATACAGACTCGTTCCTGTGCTCGACAGTCTTTAGGAAAGGGTCGAGAATATTGGGGTCCCGTAGGCTAATGGTAATGTCATCAGGCAAGTGGCCAGAGCGGTAGAGTGCCTGGGTCAGTTAGTGCTGACTTTTTTATGAACAGGGTTATGCAGAGTTTGCTTACCGATTTTACGTCGTCGAAGCTGGCCTCCTTAGCTGTGTACTCGCGAATGACTTGCTCGGTGTCGAAGTCGACGTAGACACGCGTGTCGCGAATTCGTACAATCACGTTATCCAAGCGCATGAACAGTCGGCACAGCAGCAGCATCCTGTGCTCGTGGACGCGCAGCTTGGCACTATAAACCGATATACCGTTGTCGTCTAGCTCGCTCTCGTACAGCACGACCTCGTCAAAGAACAGTATCGGATCGCGACGCTTCAGTAGTTCGATCGGTATGGCATCCGCGCTCTGCTCAAGCTTCTTGTCGCCCGCCGGGGTCTCCGTGCCCGCATACGTCGTCGAGTAGCTCCAGTCGTACGGCTTCACGACCTCTTTAATCTTCTGCGTCGTGCCCTCGCGGGTGCTCTCCCAGTCGCGGGCGTACGCGACCTTGAGCATGCAGCGGTCCGTCTTGTCGACGGCATCCAGGGCATCGGGCGCCGTGAAGTCGAGGGACCAGCCCGAGGGCGCGTGGGCGACGCGGACGAGGTTGTCGCCAAAGATCATCTCGGGGATTGGGATGCCGATGCGCGCGGTCATGGCGTCGATGGCGCCGGCCTTGGAGATGGGTAGCTTGCGCGTGGCGATGCGGAAGCGGCCCTGCGGGTGCGTCGTCGTCGCGGCCGCCAGCGAGGAGGCGCTCGGGAAAGGCTCGTTGGGCGAGGTGATGTGGTTCATGGTGGTGGTGACCCGTTTGTGCGGTTCGGGAGGGCTCGTTTGTAGTCCTTTTTGCGTGAGAATTAGTTTTCGGATACGTTTTCTCTATCGAATATAATTTCCTGGGGCTCGGTAGAAGTAACCTTCTTAAATGACTTGTTGCAGTGCCATTGGATGACTCTGAGAGACGGTGTTGAAATTAGGCGTCGTAGAATTGAGCTGCCAAACCTTGGACTGGGCTAGCACCCCACTCTCGACCTCAAGTCCGGAGTGGCTGGCATCATTTAGAGTTATTCTTCCTTCTTTTTTCTTTCTTTGAAACACTGTATTTCTTGCTGAGATCTTGCTTTGTATATTCCGACCCACAAGAATCAAAAGGATTGTAGTAAAAAATTCCACTGGTCAAGCGAGATAAGACCTGTTTCATGCCTGTCAAGGCGTGCCTCTGGGGAAGGGCGTGGCGGTTTCGCGGGTTGGACAACGAGATTGCGATTGCAGAGGAGGCATCCCCAGATTCCTTCCTTCCTCTCTAACATTTTCTGGTGTTCACATTATAGAGGCAACTCACTTGATGAAGAAGTACCTTTCATTACCCTGAATAAACTAGGACGCTTGTTACACGTCGCCAGCTAGATGGGGACTCTTACACGCAAGCCACCGAAATATCCTTTCCATGAAAGTCTTTCCAACAAAAAGGGTAGCTTTTTGTAAGACTCAAGTTTGTTACTGGTAAAATATTAGGTATGCTCAAACTAGACCACACTGTACAGGCCCGACTCCAAAATACGTGGTAACAAGAGGGTTCAGGCTTTTGTTAGACTTTGTATATCGAACTCTATGTAATAGCCCTCACTGATTAGAGATTCTGCTCAAGTATTAATACGTCTGACCCTGCCACTGGATTTCAGTTTCATCAAGTTCAATTCACTACTCCGAGTAATACTGATTGCGCATCGTCAGTCGAGCACCATACCAACGCGTTAACAATTACCGTCTCCTCTCAACACTTTACCACTTTCCCTCTCCTATACCAATCATTTACCAGCCTCCGCCTACTTGACCAGCACTTTACCGCCCCCCGTTCACGATACCAACTATTCAACAATGCTGGTCTACGAGCTAAACTCGGACGGATTCCCGGTCCTTCGTGAGACTGCTGGAATAGGACCCTGTGGCTTCCCTCACACCAACAACCGCAACAGAGGCATGGTCAACTGGAAAAACCCGCGAGTGCAAGCAAATGAATGGGAAGAGCTCATCATACCGGCATACATCAGGCTGGCCGAGGCCAGATGCGGTCCTTGGCATTTGTGGACGCGCTCGGCTCAAGCTATAGTACACGGCACCGCCCGCCAGTACAGCGTCTACAAGACTTTGCGTACAGCTTCTGACAACAATACCTTGATTAATACGGACTACACCAACTGGTACGTTAGAACGGGACGCAATAACAACAGCATCTTCGACATGGGCCGGAGCAACAATTTCACCATGCTCCGGAGACCTGTTGCATTCGAATGCCAGCGATGCGGACGCTCGTATAACAGAAGTCTGCGGAAAATTCCAGCAGTCAGCTCCCACTACACCGTTCAGTTCCCTTTCCCCTACTGCCCTGCAAACAAGACTGGCCGTTGCCACCTAGGTCGCACGGATAGGTGGGTTGAGAGCCAGATGGAAATCGAGAAGTACCACCAAAAAGCTACTGAAGAGACAATGAATGTACTGGGCAGTCAGTCCCCGGTGGCATTCATCACCGCCGCCTTCCCCGGTACCCAGGAAGATCTGAATGGTATGGACCAGATCAGGGCCGGGTACAAGGCCCTTCGCATTATTTGGATTAGGGCTTTCACGGCTCCTCCCAGGATGAGTAACGCCGCGGGAATCCCTTATCCGATCCACCACGTACTTTACGGTCAGGCTCACACAGATGGCGAAACTCAATATCCGCAACGGGGCAAACCAGTCCATCCTCACGATGCGTCATACCATCGTCTTATCGGCGAGGTCTCGATGTGGGGGGACCTGGTCTACGACCTCCAGCTACTCAGGGAAGGCCACATCACTGAGGTCGATCTCACGTACATGTACGGCATGAGCCTAGCGGCCTTGAAGTACATCGTCTACGATATCTGCGGCTCCCACGACATCGACTGGCTCAACGCCTATGTCGGTATGCGCCATCGCGTCCCTCACAGCCAGTACAGACTGATGAAAACGTCCATCCAGCGTGCGGCCGTAGCCATGGAACGCTTGCTCGATGTCGGGAGAGCGTCGGCCGAGCTCATAGTGACTAGACGCAGAGAGTACGCGCTCAATGGCATGTTTTTCCACGAGCTTTACAGCGCCTTGTGTGCCAACTCGTCGGTCATGTTCATTGCAGGTTTTATCCGAGTCCACCCGCCTCTGTCTAGGTCATCTTGGAGGCATAACACCATGGAAGCGCATGGAAAGCGCTTGTTCCTGCCTCTAATCGACGATATTAGATATATCAGACGTGTCGGCGAACCTGAGAGCAAAAACAATCAGCTGCCCGAGGTTCCCGCGCTTCCCAGAATCAACGAACGTATGAAAGTCTGGCATGGTGGGTTGTGCTGAGCTAAGGTAGCTTTGCATTGCTACTGATGTGGTCGCTGGTTTATGGAATATCTATCTGATTTGGTCAAATTTGGGGGTGGGTTGCAAATTTGATTTCTTGCTCACAATGTTCAGCGCTTTCGGCTGGATTGGTTCCAATTTGGATACCCTCCAGGTTCGTTTGAGCCCCGAATTTTGCAGAGAGATTTTTAGAACCGGCAGAGAGACTTTTACTTGATTAAGTATAGCGGCTATAGCCAGGAATAGGGTGGCACGGGGGATACGGGGGATACGGGGGATACAAGGGATATAGAGGGGATAGAGGGGATACCTACCTAGGTAGGTATCTTAGTAGGAAGATACCAAGCCTTCAAAAAAGGTCCTTAGTAGTATCTATTTAGTTCTATGGAACACTAAGCCTATTCTAGTAGGGATCTCTGCTGTTTCTAAAAATCTCTCTGCAAAATCCAGGGCTCGGTTGGTTTTGCAGTGTGGAAAAAGAAAAGCAAAAAAAAGGAAAGATGAACAAAAAACCACACAAAAAAAAAGAGGTAAAGAAACACCAGACCAAAAAAGAAGGAAAACAAAAAAGTCACAGGCAAAAAAGAAAGTAAAAGAAGGGGTAAGAGAAGGAGCAGAGATGGAAATGGTAAAGAAGTACAGCGATTCTCAAGTTGCGAGATGCTCAATGGTCTTATTCATCCTGTCGGACGTCCACGCCAAACGAAGAGGCAGAATGATAGCAAATATCGTCAAGCTTAGACATCTGGTCATTCAACTGTTATGAGATATTTATTACGATCTTGAAATTTTCTAAAAAGGAATGTGCCATGTGGTTAACAAGTTCTCAGTGACTACTAGCTAACTTACTTATTAGACTCGGTGGTTGCGATCATTCGGCTGGGGGGCGGTTGCTGGGGCAACAACGCTTGTTTGGTTCGACCAGAAGTAAGCTCCGCAACCTGATCCGTCCATGCAGTTCACCAGTGCACTTATCCTTACGAACTAAACTACCAGGTACCTAGTACTTTCCATTTGAATTCAACAAGAGCATCTTGTTCATTATAGACGATCAAGCAACAAGGACCTCGAGTGGCTCTGCAATCCCCTGTTGCTCTCGCTCCTCTTTCGCCCTCGCCTCCCTACTCGACTGGAGTCTCTACCACCTCTTCTTTGTCTTTACATCATCGGGAAGCAGCATTTTGCAAAGATGGCAGCCACTCGCACTCTGGAGGCTCGATTCGAGCGCATGTCGGTGATGGATGAGAATGACTCTGGCTACACCAAGACCAAGGTACGCAGGGCATACTGGCTGACGAGTTTGGCGGCGAAGACAAGAAGTGAGAAAAGGCGAACACCCAATTGGCCTCTGTTTGCCCTTGTCACTTGCCTTCGTCCACGGCTGGAAGATGGGTAGAGTCTACGGTTGCCAAGATGCTAATGGAAATGTGCCGCGCAAACAGGTTACAACGACTACGACACAGCTGCCGCACGGAAGTAGTCGGACGAACCTCTTCAAGGTGGCTCTACAATCACACGCGGCCGGCAACCCCGTCTCTGCCTCAGTGACACTGCCATCACAGGCCATCAACCGCAAGCTCGCCCAGCACCACCACCACCACCACCACAACCACAACCACCACGGCGGCTCCCAGTCGCCTCCCGCTCCGACCAGAAAGGCGCTCCCCTCCTCGTCCTCCTCGTCAGCCCGCAACTCGGAAGAGTCGCCTGCGGGCACAGCCGAGGACAAGGCGGCGGCGATGCTCATCGCGCACCAGCCCATGCTGCCGCGCGAGTTCCACCTGGGCATGTTCGAAATTGGGCGGCCGCTGGGCAAGGGCAAATTTGGGCGCGTGTACCTGGCGCGGGAGCGCACGAGCGGCTTCATCTGCGCGCTCAAGGTACTGCACAAGAACGAGCTGCGGCACGGCGGTGTCGAGCGCCAGGTGCGCCGCGAGATTGAGATTCAGAGCAACCTGCGGCACCCCAACGTGCTGCAGATGTACGGCCACTTTCACGACAGCAAGCGCGTCTTTTTGATCCTCGAGTTTGCGGGCAAGGGCGAGCTGTACAAGCACCTGCGCAAGGAGAACCGCTTCCCCGAGTGGAAGGCGGCGCAGTACATTGCGCAGATGACGTCGGCGCTGCGGTATCTGCACCGCAAGCACGTTATCCACCGTGATATCAAGCCGGAGAACATTCTGGTCGGTATACATGGCGAGCTCAAGATTTCCGACTTTGGCTGGAGCGTCCACGCGCCCAACAACCGCCGCAAGACCATGTGCGGCACGCTCGACTACCTCCCGCCTGAGATGCTGCGACCGGGCCAGACGGAAAACTTTTACAATGAAAAGGTCGATCTATGGAGCTTGGGCGTCTTGACGTACGAGTTCCTGGTCGGCGAGGCGCCATTCGAAGATACACCGACCATGACACAAAGGAGGATTGCGAGGGCGGACATGTCAGTGCCGTCGTTTGTGAGCTCAGAAGCCGCCGACTTGATCAAAAAGGTATGCCCGGTTTTGTCTCTTCCCTTTGCCTTGGCCGTTGCCTTGTCCCAGTCTTTTGTCTCCTCTTTTTACTACTCCCTGAAACTTTGAAACTACCGACAGCTGCAGCATGCGGTTGCGGATCAACAACAAGAAGACCCCAAAGATTCTCCAGTCTTTACAGCCAGGATGCTAACGGTGATTTTCTGCAGCTCCTCGTTCTAGACCCGGAGAAGCGCATTCCGCTCGACCAGATCCCGCTACACCCTTGGATAGTGAAACACTGCGTCAAGGGCGAGCGGGTTGCGAATAGGGAAAAGGCGTATAATAAGTGAGCTGAAGACTTATGACGTAGTTGCTTCTCTTGGAGTTTTTTAATAGGTCAACTGCACCAGGAAATAACTGGGGGTGCGCATTTTAGGCAGCATGTGAAGGAGTCATTCGGTTTTCTTTTTCAAGTCGTGGCTTGGTTGCTTTTGGTTACATTGATTTATATGCATGCTACAACACAGCCTTGTATACGGAACCTTCTTCATTTTATTGAATTTACTCATTGAAAGAATAGAAATTGATTTCTGATACATGGCTTGTATGGTATTGGGCTATGCGAGCGGGAGGGGGTATCGTCAACGTCGTATTGAGCATTTAATGTACAAGAGTAAGAGAAAAAGAGGCTGGCTGGTCGGGCCAACGGGCCAAATCAGGACATATGCAGACCCGACCGTCAGCTAAGCCTCGAACCGACATGTAATATAATGGTACAATATACAAGTAAGCTCAACACAAACTTGCATGAATAGTGTCCTGTGAAGGGGGATCAGGAGGAGTGCGGAGAAGGGTAGGCTATGGCGTTGGTGTTGTGGTTGTTTAGATGATGTTCTCGGGTCTCCACATCTATCGGTATACTTCGTCGAATGGTCTGGTATCCGAGAAGCACGAGTCCCAGACCTGGTTGACGACTTTGGTGGCTTGGACATCATCCTTGCACCGGGGCCGGGCCATAACGGACTGGATGGCGCGCCTGCGGACGCAGTTTTGGAACTGCTGGGTGAGTGTCCAGTTGCCGCGGGTAAAGGCCTCGCGAGTCCAGCGACATTCACCGCTGAGCATGGATGCGCGAATCTATTGTACGAAGGCAGCGACGGTTAGTTTCGACGGCTTGGGGCAGGTGGGCGTTGTCGTGTGAACTTGGCTGCACGGGGGAGGGGCAGGGTGCATTAGGGAGCGAGCTTGTGGGAAGTTGCAAAGTTGGAAAGGGGAAATGATGTACATGGATGGCGTGACGAGAGAAAGGGAGGAAGTGAGGCTCGGCAGTGCGCGTGCATGATGTTCGAGGAGGTTGAGGATGAGCGATGTGCATGGTGAGAACGAGATATGAAGGGAAAGAGGAAGGCTCGTGAATTGAGTGAGATGGGCATCTCATGTCATTGTAACATACCTCGGTACAGGCGGCGTGCTTGAGGTCCTTGTCGCCCATCCAGTCGACGTTCCAGCGCAGGTGATCCCACGCGTGCACCATCTCGTGAGCGAGGGTGTCCTCGAGGTGCTTGCGGTCGCGGATCTCGTTGGCGCAGATGAGGATGCCGTGCCCGGGGCTGAAGCCGCCCGACTGGCGATGCACGGCGAGGCCGCCGGCGGTCTTGTCATCGACCTCGAGACGGGAGGGGCAGCGGCGGCAAACGACGTTACTGGCGTCGAGGCGGCCGTTGAGGTCAGCGACCTTGTCGCGGAGGAAGCGGACGACGGGCGAGTAGGCAAAGAGCCAGTCGCGGTGCTGCTCGCAGCGCTTGCAGTCGCGCTCCTCGTGCACGCGGTAGCGCCACTCACGATAGTGGAACTGGCCCTCGGGGGTCATCTGGCCGGAGAGGATGCGGAAGTAGTTCATCCACCACTTGGTCTGGGGGTCGAAGCCGGTGCGGGCGGGATCGTTGACGACCGCCGGCTTGGCGGTGGTTGCAGCCATGGCGGGAGCAGCAGCAGCAGCAGCAGCAGAAGCATCAGCTGCCGCTGCCCCTATACCAGCATCGGGGCTGGGAGGAGGCATTGGATTGACGAGGGAGGCTATCCTGCCGCGTTGGGCCTCTGCGGGAATTGCAAACGTCGAAGGGTTCCGGCGAGGCGCAAAACTAGCGGAAAAATTAAAATAAAAATAAAACCAAATAACTGGAACACTAAAATGATGAATCAAGCAATAAAAAGCACCGAATGAAAATTTCAATCCATGCAGTCGCAACGTCACTGTGGCCGAGGGGACCACGGTCACTCGTCGATTCTGGGGAATATGCGGGCTTGGTGGTTTTGGGTGGCAGAGTACAAGTGGTACAAGGCGAGCATGTATCTTTTCTTGCTGGACAGGAATTCTGCCGGACGCACGCTAGACCACTTCTAACGTGGTTAGGATGTACAGGGGCACTGTTGCAATGACAGCGGCGCAGGCGCATGCCAGCCTGCAGAATTTGCGGGTTTTAGTGCACGACAGCGCCTGGGCGTACGTCGTTACAGGAGGATTGCAGGGCGGTGAGGCGGATCCGGTTGGCTGAAGTGCGGCTCTTTATTGATCCCTTTTGGGGCATCCGAAGCCGCTAGGCAGAAAGTTGTGCCACTTGCGAGTCGCAAATGTGCACGGTACTTGGCGGTGCTTATGGGTTCGGCAGTCGATCAATGTATATACGACGCCACGCTGTGTGAATAGTCCTTTTTTTACAATTTTCCGCAATAAAAAAAATTCAAAAATTAAAATTCAAACTAGAAAAACGTCAAACACGAGGTACGTACCGCCAGCCTGCTTACATGAGTCTCCTTCTCCCCTCCCCCCACCGCACCGCACCACTTTATTCGTTGCTCTCCACCATACAAATCGATCAAAGCCCGCACAAGAAAGGAAGCCCACACTCACCGCCCGCTTTCTGCCCACATGGAAAAGTTGAAAAGCCAACCACACACAGCCTCGCTTCAATGCTGCCTCCGTTCAAACCGTGACCCAAGCTGCTGTGCATTTCGACGGCGTGGACTGCTTTGGGCAATCCAAAACGCTAATCCCAGCCAGCCCTTCGACCGTCCCAACCTAAAGGCGCGCCCTGATTGACCGAAACCCCTTCCGGTGGAACCCGAGCTGGGGCTGGGCAGACCGTAACATAAGTTGCAACGCATGTGCGAAGTACCTCGCTCCCGGCCGGGCCCTTGTCTGACGTCGTCCAACGACCGACGCTACTTGAACGCTTGCGACCTTGTGTGGCAGAGCCGCCCCGTTCTCTTCCAACGACATAATAGCCTCGTACGTAGTAGCGCAGGGATTGTGTCATCGATCTGCCAACCGGGCTTGTGAAAATGCAGCCAGTTACAAGTGACCAAGGTATGTACTCATGTACCTTTTCCCAATTGCCCTCACACTGCTCTCTCTCTGTTGTTGTTGACAGAGTTTGCATGGCCTCGCGGGCTCCGGGGCTGGTCCCTTTAAATACAAAGGGGGCCGCCGGGCTGTTGTCCTAAGAAACGTGAAGGAGTCATTTCATCTCGAGAAAGAAAGCAGTTCCTGTTGAATACATCTTCAGCTGGAGTAATGGCCATTAGTGTTTTCTGGTCCTCTTCTTTTCAAATCACACGCTTCATCATCATTTGATATCACACGCCCCGCTGACAATCATGACTGCCAAAGCTTCTTGCATCCGCAGGCCTCAGCCTCTCACTGTTGTTATCAAACTCGGTATGCATATTGTCCCTTATCTGCGAATGAGAAAGATGGACAGAGACAAACTTCCATCTTCCTAGCTCTTATCATCGGCCCCCGTACTTACACGCCAATCACAGGCACAAGCTCCATTGTCGATGAAAAGACTCACGAGCCTCTCTTGCCTATCTTGACTTTGATTGTCGACACTGCCGTCAAGCTGCGCAAAGAAGGCCACAGAGTCGTCATCGTCTCTTCCGGTGCCATCGGTGTCGGCTTGAGACGCATGGACGTTGATCGCCGTCCCAAGCATCTGGCTCAACTTCAGGTACGCTTCTCCCAGCAGAAACGAAAAATCCCGCTGCCAATCCGAAACTAACTTTGTGTTCACTTTGACAGGCCTTGGCTGCCATCGGACAGTGCCGCCTTATTTCCCTCTGGGATAGCCTGTTCAGTCACTTGGACCAGCCTGTTGCTCAGATCCTCCTTACCAGAAATGACATTGCCGACGTAAGCACACCTGCACCCACACTACACACCAGGAACCAGATCGCCCGCCCGCCATGCATCGTGACTTTAGATCCGCGCTAATCGGCACCACTCTACTGCAGCGCACCCGTTACCTGAATGCCCAAAATACATTCAACGAATTGCTGGACATTGGTGTCATTCCCATTGTCAACGAAAACGATACCCTTGCTGTGTCTGAAATCAAGTTCGGCGACAATGACACCCTCTCCGCCATTACCGCAGCCATGATCCACGCCGACATGCTGTTCCTCATGACCGATGTCGACTGTCTATATGACAAGAACCCTCGCTCCAACCCCGACGCCCGCGCGATCGAGGTTGTCGAGGACATTGGTGCTCTGGAAGCCGATGGTACGTTTCCCTTTTCCTCTTTGGCCATACCCAACGTAAATAGCGCAAGTCATGCTAACAAGCCATGATAGTCTCAAGTGCTGGTTCCTCCCTTGGCACCGGCGGAATGACGACCAAGATTATTGCTGCCAAGCTGGGCACCTCGGCTGGCGTAACGACCATCATCACCCGGTCGTCAAATCCCGGCAACATCCTGGGCATCGTCAACTACCTCTACAGCTCTCCTAGATCGTCGGTGATGGACGATCCGGAGAACGGCAACCCTCTCTCCCGAACCACTTCCCTCAGCCTCCTCACACCTACGGGTGCCGACCTCACCGGCCCCCCTCTCCACACGCGCTTCCTGCCCTCCAGCGACCCCATCCGCGACCGCCACTTCTGGCTCCTCCACACGCCGAGCCCTCACGGCACCGTCTACATTGACGCCGGTGCCCACAAGGCGCTGCTTGGCAAGGCCGGCCTGCTGCCTGTCGGCGTTGTCGACGTCGAGGGCAACTTTGCCTCGCACGAGCCCGTTCGCATCGTCGCCGTGAACCGTCGCAAGACGCCTGGTCCCGACGGTAAGATGTGGGACGGCGTCCCCGAGGAAGTTGGCCGCGCGCTGGTCAACTACGCCTCAACCGAGATCTTCCGCATCATGGGCCATCAGAGTGTCGAAATTGGCGAGCTGCTCGGCTACGCCGACAGCGAGTACGTCGCCCACAGATCGCACATTGCCTTCAACCGCAACAACAGCCGGCCTGTGTCGCCCACCCTAAGTTTGGCTTAAACATACATCACGACCAACACATTGATCTATTTTACTATAAATGGCATACATGCATACCAGAGATGCTTTTGGAGTTTGGGATATTTTCTATATTGATGACATATAACCGTATAGTTGCTTATTTACCATTTTGAGAATGAATATTCTGACTCTGGCTGTTCCCTCAATATTTCTTGCCTAAATGACTGAATGTGAATGTGATTGCCAAAACGGATGGACCAGATGTAGTAGTCGACAATGCAGTTGTTTCTTTACAGCAATTTATCATTTTTGACTTAAATTGACCCTAGCAAACGCCTGTATATGAAAATTTTGCAAAGTACAATGTCCACACATCATGTCAATCCATGTAGCCGAATTTTGGTGACCTTCAACGCCGAAACCCCATTGAATATGGTATAGACTGTTTGCAAGAAACCCTCTCGCTTTTCCATTCCCTGTTCGTCTCAGACAAGACAGCTTTTCCCCATAGGGTAAACTTTTTTTCCCGTATTACATCGTTGCCTCCGTCGGTGGTCGCTCAACCAGTGGCAAACAGGTTGTCCTCGTCGCGCAGGAACTCGCCGCAGTCTGCCTGGCGGAAGACGACGATGCCGGTCGGGTCGAGGCGGCGAGCCTCGGCGGTGCTGCGGGCGGTGACGCCGAAGCCGAGCGGTGTATCGTTCATGTTGTAGACAACGACGCCCTGGTGCTCGGGGCAGTCGTCGGACCAGCGGCCGATGTGGGCCTTGACGACGTGGCCGCCGTACAGGAAGGGCATCTCACCGTTGCTCTTGACCCAGACCTTCCAGCGGGCGTGCTCGCCGAGGATGGGGAGGGCGGTGATGTGCAGACGAAACTTGCCCGTCTTGGTAAATTTGCCTGGCGGGGAGTTAGCAGCTGTTGCGATTGTCTCTGTCTTTTCTGCTTTGCTCTTTTAATGGAGAGATCAGTGAGCGCGGGAGCTTACCAAGGCAGATTCCTAGAGACAGGAGATTGTCGCGCGCCATAGACGTGGCCAGGTTGGCGACGGAGAGGAGCACATAGTAGACTCGGTTCCCTTGCAGGCGAAAGACGTAGCGGTCGGCGTTGGGGGTGTCGTCGAGAGGGGCGATGAGGTTCTTGAGGGAGCTGCCGGTGTAGTTGGCCAGCTTCTCGAATAGCGTTTTTGTTTCTTGCTCTGTGAGGGGACGCATCTTGGGCGACGGGAGGTGCGAATGTGGGATAAGCGGTCTTGTAATTGATGTCGTCAATCCGCAGGTCAACTTTTTTTTTTGTCAATTCGCAGAAAACTTAAGGTGGGGACTTGACGAGAGTCGACCAGTGGGGTTGGCGAATGGAAAGGCCCTGCCTCACAGCGCCTATGGGTGCTTGAGGAGTTGCCGTGTTTGGCGCTATCAGCCCACTAAAACGTTGGATGATAGGCTCAGTTTTGGAGATGCGGCGTCAATTCTAGGCAGGATCCCCTTTCCTACCTATTACCACGCCGCACCTGCACCAGTACCGCAACGGCCCTGTATCATCATTGCCGATGATACGTTCGTTTAGCATACTTCACATTCTTCTTACTCTAATTCGCTCCCACTTGTCCCGCGACCATCCCTCCCGTGCGATAGATACGCGCATTTGCCGACGCGGTCCTCGCTGAAAGCTCGCAGTTTGCTGTGCTACTCTCCTGCCAGTGGAGAAGCCAAGCTGCTGTTGAAAAAATTGTTACAGCGCCCTCCACTGCTGCTTGTAGTTGCGGTGCCCTGAGTCACCCAACCAACCGCCAGACACGACCCCTCCTCCGGCCTTGGGACAGCTCCGGCGCACGGAATTCCAGCTTTTCTCTCGTGACTCACGCAAGACAGACGATTTAACTGTCTTGTCTTTCCTCGTTTCTCTTTACAAGTGTCATTGGGAAATTTTTGTGAATGAATTCAATCTCTCGCCTGATTTCTCGCCCAGCAGCTCCACTCAGATCCAGGACTTGCAGTCACAGCTTGTCAACATCCCACCTCAGACACCACCCCGCCTCAATCTCCCACAATCATCGACACCACAGTCCCCCGCGACAACCACAGCGGTGCTTTTCCACTGCGCCAACCCGATACGCCTTCCAGGTAGAACGATCCAAGAAGAACCAGAAGAGGTCACACGCCGCCATGACGTCGCAAGCTACGACCCTCAAGGGCCAGCCCCTCGACAAGCCCGTGCTCGACGCCATGCTGCGCCGCCGCATGTTCTACACCCCGTCATTTGAGATTTACGGCGGCGTCGGCGGCCTCTACGACTACGGCCCGCCTGGCTGCGCCCTTCAGGCCAACATTGTCGACATCTGGCGCAAACACTTTGTCCTCGAGGAGGACATGCTCGAGGTCGACTGCACCGCCCTCACCCCGCACGACATCCTCAAGACCAGCGGCCACGTCGACAAGTTCTCCGACTTTATGTGCAAGGACCCCAAGAATGGCGAGATCATGCGTGCCGACCACTTCGTCGAGGCCGTCCTCGAGGCCCGACTGAAGGGCGACAAGGAGGCGCGTGGCCAGAAGGTGGAGGAGAAGGAGGA
This sequence comes from Cordyceps cateniannulata, assembly GCA_028828415.1. Taxonomy (NCBI): domain Eukaryota; kingdom Fungi; phylum Ascomycota; class Sordariomycetes; order Hypocreales; family Cordycipitaceae; genus Cordyceps; species Cordyceps cateniannulata. The sequence goes on from JAPHMX010000002.1 coordinate 912,780, forward strand.
CGACCCCAAGAAGAAGAAGAAGAAGGCCAAGGCCGAGGCTGTTAAACTCGACGACGCCGTCGTGCAGGAGTATGAGGAGGTTCTTGCCAAGATTGACAACTACGGCGGCCCCGAGCTCGGCGAGCTCATCAAGAAATACGACCTCAAGAACCCCGCCACTGGCTTGCTACCGACGGAGCCTGTCGCCTTCAACCTCATGTTCCAGACCTCTATCGGCCCCAGCAGCAACCTTCCCGGCTTCCTGCGCCCCGAGACCGCCCAGGGCCAGTTCCTCAACTTTGCCAAGCTGCTCGAGTTCAACCAGTCGCAGATGCCGTTTGCCTCTGCCTCGATCGGCAAGTCGTACCGCAACGAGATCTCGCCCCGCGCCGGTCTGCTACGCGTACGTGAGTTCCTTATGGCCGAGATTGAGCACTATGTCGACCCCGAGGGCGGCAAGAAACACAGCCGCTTCCACGAGGTGGAGAACCTCGAGCTTGTCCTGCTCGACAAGGGCACGCAGTTGTCGGGCAAGACGACGACCAAGACGATGACAATTGGTCAGGCCGTTAAGGACGGCGTCGTTGACAACGAGACGCTTGGCTACTTCCTGGCCCGCATCCACCTATTCTTGCAAAAGATTGGCGTTGACATGAGCAAGATGCGCTTCCGCCAGCACATGGCCAACGAGATGGCCCACTACGCGTGCGACTGCTGGGATGCGGAGCTATACACGACAACCGGCTGGGTCGAATGCGTCGGCTGCGCCGACCGCAGTGCATACGACCTGACGGTGCACGCCAAGAAGACCGGTGCGCCTCTGGTCGTACGCGAGCGCCTGGAGAAGCCGCTTGTCATTGAGGAGTGGCAGGTAGACATTGACAAGAAGAAGTTTGGCCCGCTGTTCAAGAAGGACGCCAAGACAGTCGAGGCGGCGCTCGAGGCCACAACGCAGGCGCAGCGTGAGGCCTTTTCAAAGCAGCTAGCTGAGGCGGGCAAAATTACGCTCGATGTCCCTGGCGTTGGCGACGGCAAGGCTGATGTGACGAGCGACTCGATCAAGATTGAGTTCCGCAAGCGCGTCGAAAATACGCGCGAGTTTACGCCCAATGTCATTGAGCCGTCCTTTGGTATCGGCCGTATCCTGTACTCGCTGATTGAACACAACTTTTGGACCCGTGGCACCGATGGCACCGACGAAGCCCGTGGTGTAAGTAACCCTGGTGATGCTGATTTTACGTTTATTAGACAACAAACAGCATTTACTAACATGCATTATTCTAGGTCCTCTCTTTCCCTCCCCCAGTGGCGCCCACCAAGGTTCTTTTGGTGCCGCTGTCATCGAACGCGCAATTCAAGCCCGAGGTGCGCAAGCTGTCGCAGCGTCTACGGACGATGGGCATCTCAAGCCGCGTGGATGACTCGTCGGCGAGCATCGGCAAGCGTTACAGCCGCAACGACGAGCTGGGCACGCCGCTGGGCATCACGGTGGACTTTCAGACGCTGCAGGACCAGACGATTACGCTGCGCGACCGAGACTCGACGACACAGGTGCGGGCGGACGAGGTCAAGATACTCGAAGCCGTGAAGAGCTTGGTGGACGGCAGCAAGGACTGGGCCAAGATTCAGTCGGAACTGCCCAAGTTTGAGGGCCAGGAGGTGGAGGTTGCTCAGCGATAGATGTGTGCTGAAAATGCAGGAAGAATGAGGTAGAAAAGTTTAGGTGAAGTATAAATGTGAATGATGTAACCCATATAGATGCACTTACCTATAGACTTGTGAAGATCCTACAGAGTTGCTATGCATAGAATGGATTATCAAGCAATGGCTCATCCAGCAATGACTCGGTCAACTGAGGCCTCCAAGTACTTCCTTTCCTTTCTTTTCCTTTCTTTCCTGTTTTTTTTTTAGAGGAATGACCGATTCCCGCCGAGAAATCAAGCCCCAAACGAAGCGAGTGTCGTCGTTTGTTTCGCTAGCAGCAACGTCTGCGTCATGGGAAGCGGGCGTACCGGGGGCACATAAATACAATCGTGAAACGGCCGTGTTTCTCAACGTTGGGGCCACGAAGCCGATCCGGTCATTTGCCTATATCAAGCCAAGTCTTGTTTTTTGTTCGGGCGATTGAGTTACGGCCTGCAGGAAACGGGCCTATGTAAATTTGATTTAATTCATTTATTCTTGTTTCATTTGCTTTCATTTGTGATGAAGACTGCATGGTGCATGAGGGAGGGATTGTGGCGAGGTGAGGTGATGGTGAGGAGGAGGGCTGTGGCAAAAGGAGATGCGGCCAGCAGGCGTTTCAGCCTGTTGGGGCCTGATGTCTGCAGCATGGCGGTTTACGTACATGTCGTTATGCAAGGTCTGGCCCCGTATTCTACAGCATTTTTTTTTTTCCTTTCTTTTTCTTTTTTGCTTCTTTCTTTTCTAGTGTTGTTTGCTCGTCTTACCAAAGAGTGGATGTATGCAAGTGCGGCAGTATTTTCTGGTTCGGTTAGGTTGGCACATTCGGCGGCCCAGATTAGATGCCTGGATGACTCTTTTTTTTTTTATGTTTCTCCGTTTCTGTTTCTTTTTTGGGTATAATAACAATGTGATATTTGATATCGTTTTGGGGGGTGTTTTTCCCTCCTCAACACAGGGGTGTGGAGAGCAAAACAAGGCGGGTTCTGGGGCCGTGGCGCGCCATCGAGGGGTTCGTGGTTTCTGGAGGGGCGAGCAGGAAGGCAGCTGGCAAATTAGTGGTGAGTCTGCGAAAAGGTGAAGTGAGGGTGGACAGGATGACGTTGTTGGCCGTTTTGATGCAATGCCGCCAGAGTTTGACGGACTTGTGCTGGCATTGACAGGTGCGGGTTGGCGTTGGGCCGCGGCGGCGGGCCGGCGATGTCAATTTGACACAGGAAGGGTGTTGATGACTGACTGGTCATGGTGGGCTTGGAAGGAGGGTGTAATGTGTTGTTGGCTCGCTACTAATAACGATGTGATGTGAGGGGGCTCGACAGTGGGGTGGGAGGAACCTTTATTTGTGACGTCGGTGCATGCAGCATCACGGTGTTTGCAGGTCGGATAAGGAAGTGTGCCAATCGGTGATGGCTGGAAACTCGGTCGTTGGAATTTACCGAGTTTAGTCTGGCATGATGAGATGATGTCCAAACGGTTTCCATCGTGGACAAAAAGTCCGCTACCTTCCAGGACCCAGGCTTACCTGAATTTTGGTTAGAGACAACCCCCCTAAAACAAGACAAGCGAGCCCACTGTCTCAATGTCTTCACTGAAGATGGGCTGACTTCCAGGTTGGCTGGTTGGCTGGTTGGCATGCGGTGGAAAAAATACATCGCCGACCCACGACATCATATACCACAGCTATGAATTTCTTTCGTAATTCTACACAGTTTTAGTAGTAGAGATATAAAATAATAACATAAAACATAGTATTTAGCGACTTCTCTATATAAATCAACTTTTTATATATTTTTAGCTGTTAATTTGAATTTATTATGAGTAGTAAACTATGGTGGTCGTTGAGAGCCTACTAATAGACCGGCGATGTATTTTTTCCACCGAGGGGTTGGCTGGCTGCCTTTTTGCCTGACTGAGCTGCATCGAAGGTGGGTTCCATCCAACAACTGGAGTCTGGAGACCAGTGGTGGCGGACGATGGACGGTGGACGGTCCCCTCCCGTCCGTCTCCTTTCCCCTGTTCTGCCTGCCAAGGTGCTCATCCTCGCCATGACCCTCTCAACCTCTCTCTCTCTGTCCTCCCTCTCCGCTTAGCTTAGCTACCCTACCTGTACTCCTCCTCTTCCAAGGCTGGGCCAGCCATCCTCGTCCCGCCATCATACAACTAACGACCTACAATACAACAAGGTGATTCGTGGGACTCCATCTTCGTTGTTCTTGCTCTTCCCACCTCTCACATCTTTTCCTTTTTACAATCGTCGTACAGCACTGTTCTCCATCCGTATCGCGCGCCTATATACCCCGTTGCAAAGCTTTCCGCCGTTCCCGTCACCGACGCCGCCGCAGTTCCTCCCCCGCTTCCCTCTCACCTCCTCCTTTCCACCAACTGGCGAGACACAGGCAGACAGACAGACAGACGCAGAGAGCACCACCAGACCCCCCCCCCCCCCCCCCCCCTTCGGTCCAACAACCTGTGTCCACTCCAACTACGCTTCTAAACTCGGCCTTGGATTGTTATTTACCCTTCCTTTGCCAGTTATACATTTGCACCACATAACGATCTTCTTTTTTTTTTATTCTTGGGCGCGCTGGTTTCTTTGCCTCGCTCGTTAGTTGCTCCGCATTGTCGCCTCGTCTCACCCGCTTCAGCCCGACGACCCCTCCTACGCCAACCTTGCGGCATCTTCAATCCCGTTTGCCTCGTGCGTCGCGAACTCTCCGCAGACAACCCTCGTCGAGTCTCACGAGTCTCGCCAGACTCTTTACTTTGCTCGCCACTCCATTGGACAGCCAGCATTGCACATGATCTCATCTCGGCTCTCATAATACTAAATCTAATCCATCATGTCGCAGAACAGGTACGCTTCGTCCTCGCCCCTCTTCTTCCCCTTATTCTGCCTCTCTCCCGTCTGCTATCTGCGTTGTATCCCCGGGAGCCTCCTCTCCCGAGACCGCACCCCCATCATGCCCTCTAGCACCAAGGCTGACGCTCTCCCACCTCTCCTGACAGCGTATACTCGTCGGGCCAATTCATGAACCCAGGCCCTGCGCCGCGGCCTCCCATCGATAGACCCAGACTCAACCTCATGCCAAACACGAATAGCATGCCCGGCAGCATGTCCAGCGCCAGCAGCATAGCCAGCAGCATGACCATGACCGGCAGCATGTCTAGCATGGCCATCTCCCCCATCCCTGGCACCGCCACCTCGACCTACTCCGGTTCCACCATCTCCCTACCCATTGCCCGTCAGCAGACCAACCCCGCCGACGGCATGGGCGGTGTCGCCATCAAGAAAGAGGGCTGGGCCTCCGTCAAAGAAAGCAAAAACTTCATTCAACCTTGGAAGCAAAAGTACCTCATCCTTCGCAAAGAATCCCTCGACTTCCACAAGACAGAGGGTGGCAAGGTTTCCTACACAATCTATCTCAAGGACGTCCTCAACGTCGGCCGAGTCGAGACTACCGGCATCATCTTTGAGATTAAGCGCCGTCTCGATTGCGCTTCCAACAACCCCGGGGATGATGACGGCCAGACGAAAACCCTGCAGATCAAGGTCAAGACTGATGATGAGCTCTACGAATGGATCGATCTCATCTACGGCGCCTCCCCCAACATGGGCGGCGTCAGCAATCCCACCAACTTCTCCCACGCCATTCATGTCGGCTTCGATTCTCAAACAGGCCAATTCACCGGTCTCCCTCCCGAGTGGTCCAAACTGCTCAACTCCTCCGCCATTACCAAAGAAGACTACTATCGCAACCCCCAGGCGGTTTTCGAAGTTCTCGATTTCTATACTGACCTAGCTAAGCGTGCCGAGAACCCCAACCAGTACCCCTCTCTCACTCCCACCCCTCCCGCCGCTGCCCAAGCCCAGAAGCAGCTTGGCTACGCCGGCGCTGGCATCGCCCCTCCCCGCCCTGCGCCTCCCACCCCTCAGGGATCTTCATACAGCGCCTCCTCGCAAATTAGCGCCAACGGTGCTCGTCAAGCTGAGCAACAGCAGCAATTTCAACAGCAACAGCGTCAGCAACTCGAAAATGCAAGAAAAGAAGAGCAGCGCCAGAAGCAGCTCGAGCAGGAACGTCGTGAGCTAGCAGAGTATAACGCTTCTCTACCTCAACACAAGACCCCGCTAGCTCGACAAGAAGTTGGCGGCGGCTACTCGACCGATCCCTCGCGCGACCAACCCGATCGATTCAACCCCACCAGAGCAGCTCCTCCGGCTCCCAAAGGCCCCCAGAACCCTCAGCAACTGCGCGCACAGCGCCCTGCTCCCGCACCTCCCTCGAACGGGGGATCCTCGCGACCTCCCGTCAACCCGCAGTCCGGTGCCAGTCGCGATCCCAACGGTCAGCGTCCTCGTGAGAACGGTCCCTCCAACCAAGGTCCCCGCTATCAGCCCAGCAACCAGCAGGGCCAGCAGCGCCCTCCTCAGGGCCAGGCCCAGGGCACCTCCCGCCTGCCTGCGCCTGTTAAACCTCTGAACGTGGCCCCCAAGCCTTCTCAGAATGCTCCCGCCAGCGATCCAGTCAAGGCTGCCGAAGCCGCGCTTTCCAAGCCTGCCGACAAGAAGCAGGATGTCCGCATGTCGACCATGTCCGAGAATGAAGTCATGGCCAGGCTGAAGGAGGTCGTCTCCAAGGATGATCCCAATCTTTCTTATTCAAAGCAGAAGAAGATTGGTCAGGGTGCTTCCGGTTCCGTTTACGTGGCCAAGATCAAGGAGACCGCCGTGGGTATCGCCCGCGATGTCCTACATCAGCAGGGTACCAGAGCCCAGGTTGCCATCAAGCAAATGGATCTCGCCCACCAGCCTCGTAAGGAGCTCATTGTTAACGAAATCATGGTCATGAAGGACAGCCGCCACAAGAACATTGTCAATTTCCTCGACGCCTTCTTACGCAACAACAACGCCGAGCTCTGGGTCGTAATGGAGTACATGGAAGGCGGTGCGCTGACGGATGTCATTGACAACAACCCCTCCATCTCTGAAGAGCAGATTGCCACCATCTGCCACGAGGTAAGCCTAGGCTCAGACCTCACTTTGCTTTCTGGACGAATGCTAACGTGGATAGACTTGCCGTGGCCTCCAACATCTTCACAGACAAAACATTATTCACCGTGATATCAAGAGTGACAATGTCCTTTTGGATGCCCGCGGCAATGTCAAGATTAGTATGTTTAACCGCCTTTTTTTCAGTTGCTTCCCTCACCCCTTCTGCTTTGCTTTCTTTGCTTTCTTTTGCTAACAAGAAGCAGCCGATTTCGGCTTCTGCGCCAAACTCACGGATGCCAAGTCGAAGCGCGCCACCATGGTTGGCACACCCTACTGGATGGCACCCGAAGTGGTGAAGCAAAAGGAGTACGGTCCCAAGGTGGACATTTGGTCTCTCGGTATTATGGCGATTGAGATGATCGAATCTGAGCCACCGTACCTCAACGAGGAGCCTCTCAAGGCGCTGTACCTGATCGCCACCAACGGCACGCCGCGCCTCAAGAAGCCGGACAAGCTGAGCAAGGAGCTCAAGGCTTTCCTGTCTGTCTGTTTATGCGTGGACGTCAAGAGCCGTGCTTCAGCGGATGAGCTGCTGGCGCACGACTTTCTCAAGCACGGCTGCCCTCTGGGCACGCTAGCGGATCTGTTGGCATTCAAGAAGCATGCCAAATAAATGAGCGCTAGGTACTTCTAGACCAAGCGAATATACGACGAAAAGGGGCAAGGAGGAGCAGAAAACCCTACATCTAATAAAACAAGTATGGCGTTTACAGGATCGGGGGCCATGGCCATGGGAACATTGATTTATTTTCGCAATGTGTCATTTTGGCCACATTGTAACGTCAAGCCTGATTGATTGCATGGAATCGTGAAAGCGGGCATCTTGGCATGTTTTTTTCTGGTGCAGGCGGCACTTTTTTCCAGTGCAGATGGCACTCCTTAGGATGAAATGGACTTTTTTTCTTGTTTTCATCATTCTACTACGATATCATATCCCCTTTGATTTGTCGCTTTGGCAAAAGTGGTCAAGTGAGCAGGAGTCGTGGCTTTTCTTTTCTCTCTTTTTTTCCTGCCTTTCCTTCTTTTGCATTCATATTTATGCTCCAATTGTTGAGCGTTGTCGCTTTTTTTTAGCCCCCGATTCATTTTTTTTCTTTTACTTGTTGTTATATAGTTTGAATCGTGCTGCTTCCAGGTATAGATCTAAAAACAAAGGCATTACTCAATATCCGGAAAAGTTGCATGTATAACGAACGATTCGTTGGGTATAATGGCCCAACAAGGCCACATAAGATGTGCGTTATTCCCATTGGTTCCGGGAATGGAGGGGGGGCCACGTTTCATGTTGTCTTGGGCAAAAGGGCGCAAAATGGAAAAGTCACAAGAGGCAAGCAAGCAAGCCGCGGAAAGAAGGCGAGGCAAGGGTGTGGATGTGTTTCAGAGTTGGGGATTTGGGGGCAATGACATGCATGCATGGTGATGACGGCAGGGGTACATGAAAAAATTGGCAACTTGCATTTGTCAACAAGCGGGCGTCAAGTCAGGTACTGGATTTTACAGAATGGGAAGGCTTTTGCATATGAGTGTAGGTTGGTTGCAGGCGGGATGAGGTTTTTGATAGAAAGACGAGGCCACGTACCCGGCGCGTGCTGAAACGTGTTGGTGGGAATGGGTAGCAGAGGGAGGGCCCTGATGAATCGCGGCAAACGGGGACAGCGGGTGAGCGGAGAATGGCCGAGAAGATTACAGGAGGGTATATGATGCAGGGTTTTTTGGACGAGGAATTTGGGATCGTCGTTGAGGTTGAGCAGAAGGGATGGCAGACTTGAGTTAGAGATGAGGCGAAATTTAATAGTGTGGTGTGATGATAAGAAGAGTGCTTAAATTCCAGGGATGTTGGGATAAATATTTTCCAGTGTTGAATGGGTAATGTGCCTTGGTTTTTTTTTTTTTTTCTGATACGCGGTATTACTGTATTTGATGTAATAGCGACGGCGTTGTATAGAAGAGGGGTCATGAGACAGACTGTGGTTTTCTTTTCTGGTTCTTTTCTTTTTTTAGTTTCGATGGCGCGGGGGAGATGCATGATGTAGATCGGATTAGAGGGTAATCATCCACGGATAAAGTATTAAAGGATGGCTAGGTAGATGCCAAAGGTTGTGTGGCGGGAAGGTTTCATTAGTAGACGAGGGGAGCTTAAAAGGAGGCTACTGTCGAGGTGTGCCGAGATGAGTTGAGAGGTGTTGTGGCGGGACGCTGGTTCAGTATAAAATGATACCTCCCCCGACCAGACTCGTACAGATAGGCAGAGAGAGAAAGAAGGGAGGAGAAGCGGCAATACGGGAGGCAAAGACTTGGCTCGCTTGCCTTTCAGCCTGTGGCATGTGTTGTCCGTATATCCGAATAGATTGGTTTGGGGGAGCACAATTGTGTGACATATGATGATTGTATGCGGCACTGACGGGTGTGTATGGACTCGGTTTTTTTTTTTTTTTTTTTTTTTTTTTTTTTGCCGTTTTCTTTTCTGCAATTTCCATGGAATTTCCCTCTGCATGACGAAAAATGCAAGTAGCCCTCGTCTTTAAAGCTAGCTCACGCGACCAAGTATTTGGGGCATTGACGTTGTTATAGTCAAGATGGTGTGGTTGTATTTTGCTAAACAAGTGCCCGACACGATAATAAGTATTTATATCCAACCAACCAAGCCAAAGTCCACCCCCGCACAAAGGGGGCGGGTAACGACCTCACTAGTTAGTTACTTACTGGCCTTGGCTCGCTTCCCAGCTGACGGAGAGGCACGCGCCGATTCGACGATGGGGGATGTGAGGGAGGGGGATACCTCTATTTAGTGTATTGTTTTTATTCATGCGTCATTCAGGACCTGCTGAGATGTTTAAGCATGGAGATTTGCCTAGGTAGTGCGAGTCGACCTTTTCTATTTTTATTATGCATTTCTATTTCTCAACTTTTTCTCTTTTTTTTTCAGTTTGTGTTCAAGATAATAAAGTCGTCCCCCCCATTAAGCCGGTGACACGGGTTGAGGCGGAAGAAGGGAACCAAAGAGGAAATAGCCCCGCCTGGGGGAACAAGAAATAAAAATAATAATAAAAGAGAGAGAAAGAAGAAAAAGAAAAAGGAACACGCGCTTTTGTGACCCCATATGTACATACATACATGTACCTGACAAGTCCGCGCTGCAAGAAATATGTGGCGCCACACACAACATCCCTTCCCCCTGTGACGACGAAAACATTATTCTTTCTGCCTGACTGCCTTTTTTTTAAACTTCTCGGTGTTTTTGTTTTTCGGCTGATGGTGGGCCAAGGCGAGACGAGGCAAAATAGACAAAACTCTGCCGGCACTGGTCGAATCGTCCCATCTCTGCCTGCAGGTCCCCTGAATTTGAGAGGAGGTTGGTTTACCTTACCTAGTAGGTGTGCGTGTCCCGTCCGTGTGTGTGTGTGTGTGTGTGTGTGTGTGTGTGTGTGTGTGCGTTGGCAGACATTAAGCCGCCCTCGGGCCAAATGCCTCGGGCCTATGCGTTTTCATTCCCATCGCCTTGCCTAATTTCTCTGCCTACCTTACCTACCTAACTACCCATCTACATACGCTTTTACTTTTGGTTGTAGTTATTGTGCCTTGTGGTTCGAGGCCGCGTAGCTTTGTTTGTCCGGCCCGCTGCGGCACCGCAAAGTTTTGGCCAGGCACTGAATCGTCGCGTTTTTAGTGGACGCCGTCGCCTCTTTTAGTGGTCCTCGGTGCTCCCCTGTAGCCCCCTGTAGCGATTTATAGGAGCCCAGACGGCTCAAGGCTCTAACGGGCACCTGGCATGACGGCAGCTCCTCCAATAAGGTACTTGGCCCAACTACCTGCCACCACGCATAAACCCAGGTACCAAACCAGCCTTCCTAGGTACAAGGTGCCACTCCTTCTCCTCCTGCTTCTTCCCCATCACCACCACCAATTTCGCTCGTACTCCGTAACCTCTTCTTTTCCTTTCTTCCTCTCCTCTCCTCCTCCTTACCTTGCCCCCCCCCCCCAACAGCTCCCGCCATCGTGGCGTCAAAAGTCCTTCTTCTTGCAGCATCACTTTTCATGTAATTTACTTTGCTGCTGCTCTCCTCCCTCTTTTTAAACTTTATACTTGTTTATTCTATTCTTCTTTTATTCTTCGTCTACTTCTTTTTCCCCCTAACGGCCCTCCCCCCCCCCCCCCCCCCCCCCCCCCATCCACAACCGCACGCCCCCCGGTGCGCCCCGGTTGTCTGGCAATCAACCAAGACGACAGCAAAAGAGAACACGAGTCCTTCCCTACGAACCGATTCCATCGTCATCGACAGTCCTCGCTCACGCCCTTGGCCGCTTCGCGTCTGGCTCTTGGAAACCTTCTTTGACTTGGGTGCCATCAATCGATCGTCTCTCCCGCCGTTCCCTACGCCAAAGACGTGGCGATACCTCGCCAACCCTCGTCCTCGAATGAACAACATCGATTGGAATAAGTAGTAATTCAATAATGTCAGCTCCGAGACCCGACCACTTGGGCCTGGGCTACTCGTCGCATCCCGGAGCCACGCAGGGCCGCTCCGGCTCACCATCCTCCAACAATAACTCTCCCGTCGACTCCTCTTCCGCCTACTCATCCCGATCTCACTTTGGTCTCTCCTCTGGCTTGAACTCTACCGCCATCATGGCCGCCAACACCCGATCCGGCGCCGGCTCCCCATCCCACGATCTGCCTGGCTCCAGCAGACTATTTTCCAAGCGGTACGTCTTGTCCTCCTCGCCACTTGTCACTCATCGTAGCTCCTCGAACTCCTCCATACCCCCATCCAACCCTACCTACTTGCTTGTCATCACTCCCCTCTTCCCTCCGCACCCTCAAAATCCTAACGGCGCCGCGCCGTCTTCGCGCGGCCTTGCCCTCGCGCGGCCTCTTTAGCTTTCCCCGTGACCACACACTTGCTAAACTCTTCTTTTATTATTCCAGAGCTCGCGAAATCCAGGCACAAGAAGGTATTTCTAGCATGCCTCCCCTGTACCCTTGGGGCGGCCCTCCGACCAGCGGCAACTCAACCCCGCTCCGAGAAAATATTCCGGAGTCTCCCACCGACGGGTTCCCCGACTTTGGCCAGCTCCCTACGCCTGACAGCCTGCCTCAGACCAGACGAGGTCGTGCCGGCACTCTCCCTTCCAGACTTACCACTCCTGGCGGTCTTGGTGCTCCTGGCCTCCTCGGCGTGCCCAACCTTCTCTCCGCCAAGTCTGCTCGTGCTACCCCCTCACAGAGTCCATTTCACAAGTCGCCTTCTCCGACCCTTGACCATCCTGAAAACGCCTCCGGCGCCTCTACTCTGCTCTCTCGCCTACGTGCCGGTTCCCTTCCTCAGCGTGGCAACTTTTCCGCCGCTCCTGGTACTGCACCCTCGCCGTTTGGACCTTCCATCTTCAGCAGCTGGAATCCCGTAACTGGTGGCCGCGAACGTGCCTCTACCCTCGCCAGCATTGCCAGTGTCGGCTCCAACGGCCCCAGCTCTCCCTCTCAATCCCACTTCTCTCGCGATGGCGGAGAGTCATCCGACGCCCATATGCGAACCCTCGACTATCTCGGCCTCGCCGAGACCCCTCAACCTCAGATTGCTACCCCGTACTATGACTCCAGCAATAAGCAGAACAGTCGATTCCGCTCCTACTCGGTCAACAACAAGGAGCAGTATGACCACCGTGTAGAGGAGGAATACGTCATCGACGGTGTCCCCATTGACCAACGCTACGTCGCCGTTCTCCAGGATCAGATTGACGCTACCAACGCCATGATCCGCGACCACAACAAAGCCGTTCAAGCTTTTGCGATAAGTACGGCCAATCGACCAAGGGCCCAGACTGCGAGCGTCCTAGAAATTGCGCCCCATAGCCGCGCCGTACAGCAGCTCAACTTGAACGGCGGTGCTACCACCACCAACACTCTCAACGCCGCCGAACGACGCCTCCATGAGGACACTGCCTACGACGAGCTTCCCCAGGCAGTTGCCGCCCTCAACCTCGGCCGATCGAATAGTCGCAATGCCGGGATGCTTGGCCCTGAGGAGCAGTCACTGGACGGTCCTACCAGTGCACTCTGGCTCGGAGGTGTGCCTACCTCGACCACCACCTCCACCCTCAATGAAATGTTCAAGTCCCATGGCGCGATCTCTTCGGCTCGCGTCCTCACCCACAAGAGCTGCGGCTTTGTCAACTTTGAGCGCATTGAGAGCGCTATCTCCGCCAAGGCCAGCATGAATGGAAAGGAAATCTTCCCCGGCGCGGGCCCTATTCGTATCAACTTCGCCAAGCCTATCTCTGCGTCCAACACTCCCGGGCATGACAGCGCCTTCCCCTCGCCCAGCCCCGATCCATTTGCCAAGGGCGAGGTTGCGCAGACTGGCATCATCGGCGACGCCCCTGTATCCGCCGCCACTCCCACGGTTCCTGCTCTGCCTGACATGACGACGGACATGCTCGAGATTATCGCCCAATTCGGTGCCTCCGATACCGACACCGCTCAAATCTCCCGCAGCGTCCAAACGGCCATTCAGTTCACCGCCTTTGCCAATGAGATCCCTCCTATCCGCGAGCCTACGCACACCCGCGTCCACGACGCCCCCAAGCTGCGCGACATTCGCAAGCGTGTTGACAACCAGCTCCTCTCTCCGTCTGAGATTGAAAGCATTGCCGTTGAAATGCTTCCCGAGATTGCCGAACTGTCTTCCGACTATCTCGGTAACACTGTTGTTCAAAAGCTCTTTGACAACTGCTCAGACGAGCTGCGCGATGCTATGCTCGTCGAAATTGCCCCTCACATGGCGGAAATTGGCGTTCACAAGAATGGTACCTGGGCAGCCCAGAAGATCATTGACGTCTGCAAGACCCCAGACCAGATGAACACCATTGTCGAATACCTCCGCCCGTATACTGTGCAGCTCTTCCTCGACCAATACGGCAACTATGTTCTCCAGGGCTGCCTGAAGTACGGTGCCCCTTTCAACGACTTCATCTTTGAGACTATGCTCAGCCGCATGTGGGAGATATCCCAGGGCCGCTACGGTGCTCGGGCCATGCGCGCTTGCCTGGAGAGCCACCATTCTACTAAGGAGCAGCAGAGGATGCTTGCCGCCGCCATTGCTCTGCACAGTGTCCAGCTTGCCACCAATGCCAACGGTGCCCTTCTCCTCACCTGGTTCCTCGACACGTGCACCTTCCCGCTGCGCCGCACCGTGCTGGCACCTCGTCTTGTGCCTCACCTCGTTCACCTGTGCACTCACAAGGTCGCATACCTGACTGTACTCAAGGTTATCAACCAAAAGGCTGAACCCGAGGCCCGCGACACGATCCTGCAGGCTCTCTTTTTCACTCCCAATGACCGCGTTCTCGAGGCCATCCTCAATGACCAGACTTGCGGAGCTACGCTAATTTTCAAGGTGCTGACGACGCCGTTTTTCGATGAGATGATCCGCACGAAGGTGGTTGAGACAGTCAAGAATGTCCTGCTCAAAATTGAAGCTCAACCTAACCAGGGCTACAAAAGGCTGATGGACGAAGTCGGTCTCTCGACCCGCACCAGCGGCACTCCCAGCCGTGAAACCTCTGCTCCTGCTGAGCAGCGCCGACCAACATCCAGACACGCCAACGGAGGCGGTAACCAGCAGTCGCAGCAGCAGCAACAGCAGCACGCTGGAAAGCCATACTACAATGGCAACGCTGCCGCCCAGAACCCCGCGTTCGATAATGGCTACAATGGTCACAGGGCCGATGGCTCAGACCCCAACATGATGCCCTTCCAGCAGTACAACCAGAACATGATGTACAGCCCCTCCAACGGAGCCATGGCTCCCAGTATGGGCATGCCCCCTATGCAATACCAACAAGGCATGGTGGCGAGAGGCGCCCCGCAAGCGACCTACAACTATGCACCGATGCAAGCACCTTATGGCGGGTTTGCCATGGGTCAGCTCGGCACCGAGCAGTTCCGCCAGCAAAACATGGTCCAGCCCAACCCCATGCAGATGCAGGGCGGTCAGGGTCAGTATGCTCCTCCTGGCTTTGGCATGCCCATGGGCGGCTACGGGTACGGGGGCATGCCTGGCAATGCCCAAGGCATGGGTTATGTACAGCAAGACCAGCCGAATGGTAGACGTGGAAGAGTAAGTTTGCACAATACGACGGGGAAATGCAGTGCTAACAATGCGCAGCGTTAGTAGACGAGAACTACCGGGTACGTCCTTTGCCCATGATGATCAACGCATGCCATGGCCGAGCGCAGCCGGCCATGATGGAGTTTTGGGAGTTTGTATACTTTTGTTTTGTTTTCCCTTGTTCTTGTCGACTCGGCAATGCCTAGCTTTCGTCTAGACGGACGCAGCTCCGTGATGTGCAGAGGGCAGGCTCTCGAATGTGTTCTTTTTACGTTCAAGTTCAGGAAAGCCCCTAGAGTGCGGGCCATTCATTGCATCGCACAATTTCAGCATAAAGAGAGCAGAAGAAAGACGCGGCAGCATGTTGATGAAGGTGCAGGCTACAGAAAAGGTTGTGTGTTTTCTCTTCATTCTCGGGCTCATACTCTATGTCAGCCTGTGTTGCGGTATACTTGCTTCACCCTTTTTTTTTACCATATTCTAGGTAGAACTTGGGAGGACCTGTCGAGGAAAATGACTCGAGTTTTTTTTTCCCTCTATTTTCTCACATTGTTTTCTTTCTTCAACGTGCTGTGTTTTGTATGGATTGCTTTTTTCTCTTCCTTTTTTATTCCTCTTTCTTTTTCACTGTCTTATTTTGGTATTGTTTAAAAACAAATGGGAAAACTCTGAAGCAAAAAACCACTTGTCCAACTTGCTTTTTCCAGGATTCTTCTTTTTCGAGCAGGAAAAGAAGAAGAAGAAAATCCTTTTGTGGGCTGACGCTTTGGTGCGCAAAACTTTGACGAAAACTACCTAGGGCTATGTGTGTGTGGCTGGGGGGGGCATGGAGGGATGTATAGACGAGGGACGGCGGACAGAGAGAGCAGGTCGTTGTATATTACAGTGTAGTTGGCAGCGAGAACAAGGCATTTCAAAATACATTTACTTGGCAAAAGACGTGCATTGATTTGGAGAATGGGGGTGTGGCTGGAAATGGACGATGGACGTGCTCTGTTGTCCATGTAAGTTACAGATTAGGAGCCTCGAGGACGGTCTTGTTGAGATGATCTGTCCCGTGGTTATACGCAAAAGTGTTACATTATTCAAGAAGAGAAGGGTGTATAAAGTTTGAAATTTTGAATCTTGTGATTCTTGCCTTCTTCTAAGATAACAAAATGAAAAAAAGAAAGAAAATATAACGCCGCTTGATTGTGTGTTGTGCCTAGGAAAGATATGATGATTCCCCCCCCAACGTCCCTCTCTTCTATTCCTCCTTCATATGACCAAAAAAAAAGAATTAAGTAAAAAAGAAAAAGGAGGGGATACAAGTAACTAGGATATAAAAAAAGAGAGAGTGAGGGAGCACTGCTTTTACAAAAAAAAGGAAACACTATGCTGCGTGGCCACACAACAACAAAACAAAAAAAAAAAAACATTTCCCCTTGATGAGGGGCGCTTAACCATGAGAAAAAGAATACAGGATAAAAAGGAAGAAGAAAACAAAGAATATTGGAAGTGTCTCGCTCGGTGATATAAACATGAATTTGGAGGAGAATAAACACAAGAATCAGCGGGTTGTCCGCTTGGGTAGAGAAACGTCCAAAGGAGAAGCAGGGCAAGTTGGCGAGCAGGCCGCCTAGTCAAGATCCATGGTACCGTCTGCATTCTCAATCGTCAGCGGCGGCGTGGGTTCCGACAGCGCAACCATGTTGGCGACCGTTTCCTCCTCCTTCTTAGGCGCAATCGGGCTACTGCTCGGCACGACGTCGTCATCGTCTAGATGCTGCGGCGGTGGTGTAGTGGCGGCCGTAGCTTCTGGCGTCGGCATGCTAGACACGTGCTGCTGGTGCTGCGGCGGCTTGACGTCGGCTTCGCTGCCGAGGACCTCGCGGATACGGCTGCTCATGGCGTCCATCTGGGCGAGCATGGCACGAAGGCCGATGCGGTCGCCGTTTGTCAGTTGTTGTTCACCGCCACTGCGGAGGGCGAGGGCCATGGTGTCGGCGCTGCCGCGGGCCATAAGCTGGAGCACGTTGTCGTCGGCGGCCGATAGAAGCGCCGATGTCAGCTGGTCGACGCCGTCCTCGGACGGCGGTTGCTGCCGGAGACTGGTGAGGATGAGCGACGCCTGCATCTCGTCGATGCGGCGACCCATGGCCGAGCCGAGGAGTGGACCGGGGACACCGCTCTCGGGCGGCGCGGGCGATGGGTAGGGCACCCATTTCTGCTCGTCCTGGCGCGCGCCGTAGCCTGCGCCTTGTTTGCGAACCCTGTAGGTATTTGGTTAGCTTGTGCTACGGTTGGGTTTCTGGGGAGATGCGTACTGTTCGATAAAGTCAAGGATTACTCCGTTGGCAGACACCTTGTACGTGCGGCCAAAAGATAGCGGATCGGACCAGCCCGCATCCTTGAGCGGCTCCGGCTCGTCGCTCCAGTCAATCTCAATGTGGCCGTTATTCCGGTTGCCCCTGGTAAATATGGGTGTGATGGGCTGCGCATTCTTGATCTTGCGGAACTTGTGGGCTGGCGCGAGCCGCGGCGCATCAGCCAGGACGTCGTCCACGTGAGTCGGACACCGCCACGTCTTGAGCACGGGAGGGACGGCCAAGGGGGGGTCCAGGCAGTCAAGGTGCCAATAATACGGACACACGCTGCAGGGGATGATGGCCCGTGTCTCGTTGGATGATTTTTGGCATGCGTGGCACAATACCGGCTGATTCTCGTCTCGCTGCTTAAACAGATCGGGCATCTCATCGTAGCCTGTCCTCTTCCTGTGGGTGGTGGCGTTAGTCGGCGATCCACGTACGCAGACTCAGCTGTCAGGTTGGGTTGCAGCGCAAGGCGCTCCAGATGAAACCCTTGGGCACGCAAAGCGGGAAAAGGGCGAGTCAGACTTACTTGGCGGGTTTGCCGGCAATCTCTTCGTAGTCGCCATCAGGGCCGGCCTTGACGCCCTCGAATCGATTTTGAATGCGCTTGGGCAGGCTAAAGGCACGGGGTATGCTCTTCTCCAGATTGTTGAGGGCCGAGGCAAAGGCTCCCTTGTGAATAGGGACGCGCGAAGGGAACCGACGCACGATGCACTCATTACAGTACCAATCGTCGGGCAAATCCTCGTCCTGGGCAAGGTTGACGCACTCAAAGTGGAACGACCTGGGGCAGCCGTCGCAGCAGAGGACATCGCCAGCATTGCCACAGGCTGAGCAGAATTCATCATTGTCCGTCGCCTAATTCGGGCAAATGTTAGCACGGATTTCTATTTGGGCATTTTTCATGACCGCGACCGCATTTAGCAAGGCCATGCGGGTTCTGCTTAGGACGCGGTGAGGGTCACAGAGATGCAATCTCCCACGACCATTGAACTCAGCGTAGCGCGTAGAAGCCACTAGCAGCCCATTCCGCCACACAATCAGTGCGCGATATCTGAGCAATCGCGCACCTCATCTTAAACAGACGGACTGGTCGGACCTTGATCCTTGGCATTTATGCTTGCCGTCTGCAGCCATAATCCGCACGCTTTGCTTGTCTGACGAAAAGGAAAAAAGAAAGACACGTTGTGCATAATACGTACCGGGTCCTTGGGCGTGCCAGCTCGGAATGAGGACTGGCCTTCGCTCGTCAATCTCGGAAGTCCTCCCGCGGGCCCGCCGGTCTTTTTTACTGGCCTGTTTGCAAAATGTTAGCAATAGATTCAGCAGGAGAATGAGGAGTTTGACGGTGAAATGAGCGGCGCATGGCCACTCGGCATGCGGGGCAAGGGTGAAAATTTCGCGACAAGTGAATGAAATGAGGTGACGCTTTTCCAACATGACGCATTCGTTTAAACGGCCGTATAATGATGAGGAATGACGATGCAAATCATGGTAAAATCCGGGGCAAAACTTACGAAGACTTGACGCGCAGTCCCTTGGGTCGCTTGGACTGGCGCTGGCCCGTCGGCGTGACGGCGCGCGATCCTCCTCCCACCGTGGAGCTGTCGTCGCCGGCCGTCAGCGGAAACGGAATCGGCGACACCGTCTCATCAAGCTGGTCGTTTGGACGCTTAGTCGCGGATCGCGTGGTGCGGGTGGTGGGCGGCGGCGCGTTGACGCTGCTGGCGAGGGAGCGACGAGAGGACTTCCTAGTCCTACCAACGGGCGTGGTGGCGCGCGGCGGCTGACGAGGGCCGCGGACGGCGCTCTCAACGACCTTGTAGTTGTTTGTCGTGTTTCGAGCCTCGCGACGCTTTTCCCAGTCTGCATCGACGGCAGCGCGATCCTCATCATCAGGCCCGTCGCGCTGGACGACGGCGGCGGCTGCGTTCTGCTGCATGGCTGCTGCATCAGCGTTTCCGGGTGCTGCCCTCGACCTGGTAGTGGCCCTCGCCTTGGGCGGGTGAGATGGCGGATCCGACGCCAGCCGACCGGGTATGCCAGCCTGGCGCGTCCTGGATGAAGAGACGTGGGAGGTGGGTGAGGTGGGAGGCGAGCTGGGCTGTGAAGAAGTGGTGATGGGGTTGGACTGGAGCGTAGGCCGGAGAGTAAAGTCGACGGCGGTCCTTGCCGGTGCGATGATGATTGGTCGTGATGATGTTTGTGAGTGATGGTTGGTGGATGTGGATGGTGAGGATTTGGTAGTGGTGGTGGTGATGGTGAGCTTGGTTTGAGCTTGATTGGATTTGCTGCGCTTTTGGCTTGTTCGGGGCTTGGTTATACTGGTGCTTGTGCTGGCTCCAGTCGTGGTTCCAGTTTCCGTTCCAGAAGTGGCCCCCCTACTTCCACTTCCACTCCCACTTCCACTCCCACCACCCACGCCAAGTGTAGCTGCGGCAACCTTGTTACGCATCTCAGGTGACGGCACCGTCATGGCCGACGACAGTGACGACTCACTCGATCCCGAGTTGCGCCTTCGCCGTTTGCGCGATGGCGTAGGATCCCCTGAGCCCTCCGTTGCCGTCGTGGCCGCCCCATCGTTTTCCTGCCCATCGTGACTGCCGCTGCCGCTGCCGCTCTTGAGCCCGAGATGACTGCTCCTGCTGCTCGCAGACAAAGACGAGTGCGACGTTTTGGCCTTTTTGGCTGCCCGTCTCTCACCGTCCCCAGTCGTAGTCGTCTCGCCCTCCCCGGGGGCCCAACCCGAAACCGCCGGGGACTGCAGCTCCTCGGGCTCCTCCAGCTCCTCTTCATCCTCGCTGTCCACCACCAGCTCGCCGTACTGCGCATCCGTCGGCTTTCTCGCCTTTTGCGCCTCCAGCCGGCGATTTGCGGCCGCTGTTGCGGGCGGCGCAAAGTAGTAGCAGTCGCCGCCGCCCTCACCGCCCTCTGTCCGGGCCTCACGCCGCTTCTTCTTCCCGATGTGCTTGGAAAACTCATCAAGTGTATCGTCGTCTGCCGTTTGCTGCAGAACGTCCGTCACCATCGAGTCAAACTCGGGATCTTGAGACTTGTCATCATACAAGGTCCTGAGAGCCCACGCCGTAGGATAGTGTTTTAGGCCTGCTTTCGTCCGTCGCGTTAATAAATTTGGTCCGAGATAAAATTTGAGAGTCCCGTGAATGCAGTGAAATGTTTTGCGCATCCGCTCCCCCTCGTGTCACGGCCTGCGGGAGGCGGGTTTCATGGGTTTTTGCTTACCTGGCGAGAGTGCTGGGGCCGCCTGGTCCCCGTCGGCGTCCTGCTTCTCCTGAGTCTTGGGCAAAGCCGCCGCTGCGGCCGCCTGCGACCGTCGGGAGCCCTTCTTGCGCCGGCTTCCACCAGGATTATACTCATCATCGTCATCGACATTTTTCTTAGCCGCTCCTTTGGCAGGCAGCAACCGGCGCGACGACGCGGCCGTCGGGCGCACTTCCGGCGAAGCCGCGCGTTTTCTGCCCGCCACCGCGTTGCCTGACGACAACGACGACGACGACGACGCTGACAGCGCAGCCGCCGCTGGGGTCTCTGTGCCGCTGTTGGCGCCGTTGTTGTCTCTGTTCAGGCCTCCCGTCCTAAGAATCACCCTGCGGACGCCGTGGCTGCTGCCGTTGCCATTCTCCGGCTTCTTGGACTTGGGCGGAATCCCGAGCGGCGCCATGCCCTCCAGCACACCGACGCGCATCAAGCCGGCTTCCTCATAGCTGGCTTTGGTCTGTACCGACGGCTCCAGCCACCGTTGCATGAAGGACCGCGATGCGTCAAAGGCAGGGGCTGACCGGGAGGCCGCTTCAAGCGACGAGCCGACGCCTCCTCCCTGATGGGCCGGGCTGGAGAAGCGCGAGCGCGTGGCTCTCGTGCTCGACGACATTTTTTGTGCGCGTCTGCCCGACTCAGCCGTCTCAAAAGTTTACTCCGTAATTTCCGTGCTCTCAACAACTGACACGCGCTGGTCGCGACTTGCTCCTGTTTGCGCCGTCTGGAGAGTGAAAGGGCTATCACACACGCCTTCACCTTATACCAACTGAGAGAGATGGTGAGCTACCTAGATAAAAAGGTCAGTCGAAGAATCCAGGAACCGAAGAAATAGGAACGTGACATACCGGTGTGTGAGGCTACGGCATGAGTGCGCGAGGGTCAGGTCGCGCTTTGCGAGATGTTTTGACGCGGTTTTGCGTTTTGGAAACCCTTTTGAATGGGCGGGAAGAAAGAAGGCAGAGGTTTGGGTGAGTTGGATGGGGTGGCAACGCGCGACCAGGCCAGGACAAGGACGGTCGAATGGGGGGCTTGTCGGCTGGGCTGGCTGGCTCCATTTGAGTTGCGAGACCTGGTAAAATTTAAAAGGTGCAGTGCCCTGCTGAGCAGCCCCCAACAAGTGACACCAGACGGACGCCTACAATTTCATGGCGCATGCCTAAAAATCATGACCCAAGGCTCCTCCAGCAGGCGCCCAATTTTTCAATTTACAGCGCTGATGCCGCCTGAACAGTGGGCTTCTGCATCCACTACCGGGTGCGGGCCTTGTAGCGCCCAAACCCGGTACCACAAGCACCCCGTAGGCTGGCCCAGGTATTCCCAGCCCCCAGGCCCGCATCGCCTCACTTGGCACACCTAGCATACAGGTATGACTGGAAGGCTTGGATGGACGTGATTCATTATATTTGACCTTCATGAAAAACTAAAATGCATCATTGTTTTGATCAGTGCATAGCTCACCAATCTCTTTCCCACCCGTAACATATCGAATGTCCCAATATCTGCAGTGAAAAGCCACGATAATGCAAACATCCACCTCTACCGGCGCAAGGGGGGCCCGTGGACATTCCCTCTTATGTCTGTCTCTCCCCATCACCTTGCCATTACCGTGCTCGACATTGATGCCCTTGTCGCTTCGTGCTTTGCTTTTCCATCCATCCCCATCTTATTGCATACGCATTATCCCTCTCCGTCCTACGCGACCACAACATGGCCTCAGTTGACCTTGCCCTGTCCTACCATGACCTCCTCGACATGTTGCTCGCACCACCACTCAGCAACTCCCTCACAAACCCACCAGGCAGAGAGGCAAATCACTCTCTGCCTAGATAGGCTGCAAACCCGATTCAGACTCATCATCGCTTTGTTGCCTGGCATCTGGATCTGCCTCGACAGACAGGACGAATGAGTACCAAAGTGCCCGCATTGTTGGCATCAAGTGCCCGGAATATCGCGCAGTACATTTGCCACTCACGCCCGTCTCACTCAACACGCGGCACTTGACCGACTCTGATTACACGTCGCAGCCCTCAGGGGTAAGCACACCATGTATAAACACGCTTTTCACCACCCTCACCCTCACTGTCACCAAATGCCAGATGTCACTCTTTTGTCGTCTTGTGCTGCCTTGCACGGCCAAGCCCATCCAACTTGAATGTATTTTCATCTCTATATGTATACGCAAGAAAATGCCGAGATGCACCCGTCCAGTCTTTTCAAGACGGACAAACGAGCCTTCTAGCTCTTCCCAGTCGCTTCCATGCTTCGCGTAACCTCGCGCGCAGCAAATGACGTTCACTTCCGCGCCGCTCCGCACGCAGTGGCTGCTGACAAAATAACGCAGAGGTTTTCTCTGGGAAACTATCCGGCCACCCAGTACACATATACACTCACATTCAAGCTTCATGTCAACCATTGGATGAGACTATGCAAGTATGTGACATAGCCCTCGGCCTTACTCGCTGTCAGAGTCCTCGTCATCCGACTCGGCCTTCTTGGTAGTCTTCTTCTTTTTGGACTTGCTCTTCTTCTTGCCCGTGTTGCGTGCCAGCGGCTGCTCGAGAATCTTGAGAACCTCCGTGTCCGTGATCTTCTTGTCAGACTGCACCTTGCTGAGGTCCAGCGCAGGGGGGCCACCAAGCTTGGTGAGGCCGTTCTTGGTGATGGCTGTACAGTCGTGTTAGCTCTTCGTTTCTTCCCCTTCGCATCGCATGCGACTTGAACGATAACTACTTACCGACCGTGGTCAGGAGTCTGGCGACGGGGGAGCCATCCTTGTCACCGACAATCTCGTACTGGCGGAACACGTTGCCGCGAACGCACTCGACAACACCAGACTTGGCGTCGCGCTCATCGTCGAGCTGTCTCAAGCTGAATGGGAAGGTACCAAACTTCTTCTGCACCTCGGAGAGAATCTTGCGCGAAGTAGGGCGCTTCAGGCCGTACGTGTTGGTGGTGCGGCGGTGGAGGGTGGCACGCCCGTCCAGAGTCTTGCACTTGCCCGAGCCCAGACTGACACCCATCTCAACACCCCAAACCTCACCAACCTCGGGCACGCCATCACCCTTGGCACCCTCCGTGGGGGCCAGGACAATCTTCTTGGTACCCTCAATCTCGTTGCGGTCAAACAGCCAAGAGGTGGTGCTCTCGACGAGGTGGCACTCGTAAGCCTCGCAGACCTTCTCCAGTAGGGACGTGATCTGGCTCTGGGAAGGGGCTTTCTTGGAGGAAGCCTTGGCCTTTTCCTCGTCGGTGCCCTGAGCTAGGAGACCGGGAGGGACCATCAGGCGGAGGAGCAGCTCGTTGGCGTAGTAGTTAGCAAGAAGCAGGTCGGCGGGGCGGCCGGTAATGGTCTCGCCATTCTTGCCAGCGATGACGGTGTCGCAGACAATGGTGCCAAAGCCATCAATCTGAGCACCGAGCTGGATCTTGATGGGTTCATCGGCCTTGATTTCGGTGGCAGCCTCAGTCTCGTCCGAGGTCAGGGGAGTGTAGGGGGTGACATAGGAGGTGGGAGAGATGGTGGTGGGGTTGGAGAAACCTGGATGCAGGTATTGTCAGCGACGGAGCAGAGCAGGCTTGTTTGCACAACCGTCAGTCACGTACCCTTGGTGATTTTCTTTCCGCGGTAGACCTTGGACACCTCCTCCTCGATAAGCTTGTCACCCTTCTGGCAGATCTCGACAATCTTTGCGCCGGGAACACAGAGCTTGGCGACCTCGGCGAGGACCTTTTCGGAGATCTGACCAGCTGTCTTGTACTTGGTCAGAGTATCGGGGTTGTTGAGGGTGTAGTCTGGAGCCCGAGTCAGCGAGTGTATATGGCGTAGGATGTAATTGTAGCAGGTCGTGTGCGCGCTTTTGGTGCCGTCATGGCAGCTTCTTGACAAGCTCCCACCAGCGACGATACACTTTGGCGGGGTAATCTCAGGCCACCACCAGCACCACGACGAGGGAGGGGCGGCGCAGGCCGGTATTTTCAGCGGCTGGCCGGCCTAGTTTAAACCAGGACAGGGGAAGACTTGTGCAAATGCGGTGACGTACCGATCTCCTTCTCTTCGGACATGATGGGCAACTTTCTGGATGGGATATTTGCTGGGTGTTTTGGTGTAGCAGTGGGAAAGAAGCAGCAAGCTCAAGCTTGGTGAAAAAACAATGACTGGTTGCAAGTAAAATGGAGACTGACGAGGGCGAAGATTCGCACCAAAATTTTGGTGTAAATGGGCTGCAGCTGCCGGGAAAGAGGGGCCAGACGCTTCAGGACATGCCTAGCCTGCCTGACCTTTTTGTTAACGGACATGAGAAGAGAGGGCTTTCGTTTGGTGCAGCCGCCGATGCGGGTTAGAGGGGCTGATGCCCGCCCGTAAGTACTACCTCCTGGCATTGGCACTTTAGTAGCTTGCATAATTATGTGCAACTGGCTTGGTTTGCACAAATGGATAAGTGGATAACAACGTGCACCAACGTTATGAAAATGCACATGCTAGATGATAGGAATAATAACTGCATGATGGTATTGTTCTCATCGGGTCTTTTCTTCCCCGACGCGTTTGTTCAATTTGCAAGTCCAGCCGCTATCAACTCGTTTGTTAACTCAGTAAGTCAAGGATTGTGGGAAGCTGTCATACTGCTACCCGGTACAGTCTCTTTAATCGTACAGCGTTTTAGGGCACCAGTCTACGTCTTTTGATCCATAATCTTTTACTCTGGTCTGCCCTCGCGGATAAATTGGTACTGCCTTTGCGTTTCTGGGCCACCAAGTATCTCATTCGTTGGCCTTGCGCCAGTTCCTTTCCTCGTGATAGACGCCAATTGTGCCACATAACCGGCTACAGATAGGCGCATGTTACTTGGGGCTTTCCCCCTGATACAAACACACAAACAGCTATCCCAACATGCGACTTATTGGATCAGTATGCAATGCCGTAAACTCTAATACAGCCTCAGCCTTCAATCCGTAGCTGTCGAACACTGTAGCGCACATCTGCATCTCCAAAATATCCGGCCCGGATCATCTTCGGCAACCGGACAGGGAAACCATGACTGACTCGTACATGTACTCATGAACGCACGGGTTTCCAGAGTCAGCACATGTACATGTACTAGTCATATCAGCCGCACACAGCCACAGCGCCACCTGCGCCACAACCCGGCCTCCTGTGTCGTTTGTTCGCGGCAAAGACGCAAGACGCCCTGGAGCCTTCCGCAAACCACGCCCATTTACGACCACTCGGTGTCGCGCCCATCGCCCACGAGCCGCGCCTCACCCTCCCGCTCCCCAAATCCGCTTCTTCATCAATCGCCATCGTATCCCTGCGCGCTCCCGTCGTCTCCCGTCGTCCCCCTCCCGCGCGCCGTCGCAACTTTGGTCGCCTTGCCCTGGTGTTGCGCGCGCGCGCTCGGTGCTTCGTGACAAAAAATGGCGGCCACCCAACCCTCCGCGTCATCGGCCTCGGCCGCCGCGACGCCTGCCGCCGCCAGCGCCGCCAATGCCTCCTCCGATAACAGCAGCAATTCCAAGGCCTCCGCCGAAAACTCATCAGCGCCCTCTCCCGCCCCCATTGACCGCACAAAGGACTCCTTCACTAAGCTCATGGTGGAGCGCTACACGTCCCGCGACGCCATCGCCGCCGCCGCCCTCTCGGACCAGCTCAACCACACGCGCATATCCACGAGCTACCAGCGACAAAAGATTAACGAGTATCGTCACATTCGCACAGACTACCAGCCCGTATTCACCCCGGGCAGGTTATATGGCGAGGGTTACAGGGGCTACGCCAATGGCTTCACCGAGAACCACGCCCCGGCGCGCATTCTATATCCCAGTCAGAAGATTCGACCCGGTCGCCGGACAACGCCTCCCCTCAAATACCCACGCAAGGATATGCTCAAGCAGGCAGAGCTTCATGAGGAGCTCGTCCCTGTCCGCATCGAAGTCGAGTGGGACAAATACAAGCTGCGCGACACGTTTACCTGGAACCTCCACGACCGTCTACTCCCTGTTGAGCTCTTCGCCGCCCAGCTCGTCGAAGATATCGGCTTGAAGCCTCCCGCGACCCAGCCCGTGTTTGACCAGATTGTCGGCCAGATGCGCGAGCAACTCAACGATTTCTACCCCTTTGTCTTCTCCGAAGAAGACGCGCTCGACCCTGAGTTGCCCTACTCCGCATATAAAAATGACGAGATGAGAATACTGGTCAAACTCAACATCACCATTGGACAGCACACCCTCGTTGACCAATTCGAGTGGGAGCTCAACAATCCCTCCAACTCACCAGAAGAGTTTGCCGCCAACATGGCGCGCGACCTATCCCTCTCCGGCGAGTTCACCACAGCCATTGCGCACTGCATCCGCGAGCAGTCGCAACTATTCACAAAGAGCCTCTACAGCGTCGGCCACCCCTTCGACGGCCGCCCGATTGAGGACTCGGACCTTGTGTCTGCGTTCCTGCAGACGCCCGTGCCCGCCGTCTTCCGGCCGCAACAGCAGGCCAAGGAGTACGCGCCCTACATGTACGAAATGAGCGATGCCGACCTGGACCGCAACGAGACCATCTTCTCCCGCGAGCAGCGCCGCCAGAAGCGGTCTATCAACCGGCGTGGAGGGCCCCAGCTTCCGGACCTGCGCGAGCGGCAGCGTACCATCCGCACCCTCGTCGTCTCATCAGTGCTGCCGGGCGCAGCCGGGACCGTCGAAGAGTCCGGCCTGCTTAAGCGCGCCGCCGGCAGCCGCAAGCGGCCGACGCGTGAGGGCGGCGACATCTCCGAATCGGAGGAGAGCGAGGACTCGGCGCCCGATTCGCCCGCGCCGCCGTCGCAGTTTGCCGGCACCGCGAGGACGCGCGGCATGCGTGGCGCCGCGTCGGCCGCGCAGCACCGCATGTCCAACCTCGGACGCTCCGAGACGCCCGACGCTACCATCCTGCAGCAGCAGCACCACGAGGGGCGCTCCTCGCGTCGCTTCCGCGAGGAGACCGAGGATGTCCCGCGCCTCGTCGTCACCCTCAAGATCAACAAGGACAAGTTCCGCCGGCTGCTCCGCGGCGAGTACCGTTTCGCCCAGGCGTCGCCCTCTCAGCCCCCCACGCCCTCGCAGGGGAGCACCCCCAAGGTCCCTGCCAAAGTCATCCCAACCTCGACGCCGTCGCGCGTCAGCACCACACCCGTACCTATCCCTCACGTGGTTGGCAAATTTCCTCCTGGCCAGATTGGCCGCCTGCCAGCGCCGCCTCCCGTACCAGGCCAACAACATACTCCGGTAAGCCAGCAGCGTCTTTCCTGTCACCGAACACCTGTCCACTAACAAGTCCTCCCTTCGCAGCCTAACCCTCCCGAGTGGCTCGTCCAAGCCCTCAAGGGCCTCGAGAAGAAGTACCCCGACGGCGACCGCTTCGAGGCCATCATGAAGTACTCGTACCTCGACCCCATCACCGAGCTTCCCCTGCAGATACAACCGCTGCCCGACGGCGTCAAGTACGCCTGGCTACCGCGAATCCGCTGCCTCGATTGCACGGCTAAGCTTTACACGCCGGGCCCGGACATGACGGCGCAGAAGTTCGAGACACATCTGCGCTTCTCGAGCCACCGCGAGGCGGTCCGTCTCCGCGTGCAGGCCGAAGGCGGCGCCCGCAGTGGGTCGAGCGGTTCTTCATAGGACGATTCGAGCGGTTCTTCATGGGGGGAAGCGAACGATATGAGATGACGATCTTGACGGCATCGAAGAAGTGGAAAAGACGAAGAAAGTAAAAAGAGGACGGGATGTTTGTATACACTGGGAATGGAGAGAGAAAGAGGAACCTGAAAGGGGAAAAGCATGGATATGTATTGTTTTGATGTGTTCCCTTGGATCCCCTGGTGAAGTCACTTCGCTTCCTTTTCCTCGAGTACTGCTATTTCACGTCTCTTTTCTTGGTTTCCTTAGGCACGTGGACTGAGGTCAAGGGTGGATGGAGAAACATCGTTTCTTTTACAGAAAAAAAAGGCAAATCAGTCGGCGTTTTATTATTCGTCTGTATTCTTTATACATGCTGACTGGCTCAAGCCGAGGAAGAAGAAGAAGAAGAAGAAGAAGAAGAAGAAGAAGAAGAAGAAGAAGAAGAAGAAGAAGAAGAAGAAGAAGAGGAGGAGGAGGAGGAGGAGGAGAGAGAGAGCGAACCGGGCCGTTGGCTGTGTTTTCTATTGTCCTTTGGCGGCGGGTTATACTTGTTATTGAAATGACGGGAGAAGGGGGTACTTGTTTTTTTTAGGTGTTGCGTTTTGTTCAAAATGTTGAATATTCCGTCCTTCTTTTACTGCTCTGTATGCTTTCTCCTCCCGCCTTTGAATTCCTGTTTCTTTTGGAGTCTTTTTTTTTGTTTTACAGGTTACGCAAGGACAGGACAAAGAGACCGCTGTACAGCACAAATCAACACAAATATACATAAATACGGTTTACCACGTTCGCATTGGCAGGGCGTAAGCCTACGTGATCAGCCGATCGTTGACGACGTATGTCACCGAATCCCTTCCTGCTCTTAGAATTGGTAGACAACAACTTTTGAAAGGTTTTCCGTACTGGCAGTGTGATAGTAATCAGTTATGTATATTACTCGCCAACAGGCATATAGATGGTAACCTAATAATGACCAGCAACGAAACCAACAACGAATGAAAATAAGGGATTGCAGTTATTTTTGTTCGTATAAGCAACGAAAGCGGCAAACAATAAAAAAGACAAGCATCTCTACTCCGTAAATAACTCAAAAAACAACAACAATAAAAGTGTCACACCAACCGATCAGGACCGAAAAGTAATAGCATTCCTCCACCACCCCCCTGTTCTCCAAAAAAGACTTATACACCTCCCCGAAAAAGATATAAAAGTTGCGGCAAACAAAGAGAAATAGAAACGGGGGTTTCTCCAATCGAGACGGGTTCCATGTTCGCTTCCAAGCCCAAAAAAAATCTTCTTTGTTATCCAGAGTTGGTCCCCCTGTCTCTTTGCGCTCCCGAGCGCTTTTGACAGTCGAAAATGGCTCATGACAAAAAAAAAGGTGCAAGTATTATCGTGAGCAACCGATAGAAACGATAGCAGACAAGACAGCACACCTCCATACGCTTTCCTTCATCCAATCATATGTTCATGCCTTCTAATCGTCCGTGTCCATGTCGTCCCCCCGGGATGATCGCTTGGACCGGGCTCCCCTGCGGGTTGTCGCCGTGGCACTTGCGTTGGCCGTGGGCTTCGCTGCTTGCCTCCGCCGCGTAGTCTTCACGCCCGGTCGTGCTTCTTCTTCTTCTTCTTCTTCTCCCCCCTCTTCGTGCTCCTCAGCGGCCTCCTCTTCTTCGGCATCGCCGGACTCCTCCTCGCCGGACTCGACCTCTTCCTCCCCGCTCTCATCGTCCGAAGAGTCGTCGCCGTACTTCCACTCGGCGACACCGTCTAGCATCTCGTCCTCGTCGTCCTTGTCGTCACGCTCCTTATAGCCCGAGTTCTTGGTAACGCGACTGCTGCGGCGCCGCTCGCTGGGTTCCGCGGCCGGAGAGCTGCGCTGCTTCTTCGGACGCGCCGCCTTGACCTTCTTGGCTTTGGGCTGCTTGGGGGCAGCCTTTTCGCGAATGACAGCCTTGATTTGCGTTCTTGAGCGCTTGGCAGACGGCTCACCAGGTTCATGCATTGACTTGCGCTTCTATATATCGCTGTTAACTTTGCATCGTCGTCGCCTTACGCGGCATGACGTACCTTTTTCCGCTCAAAAGCTCGTAGCAGATTGTCCAGCTTCTCATCAAGCGCCTCTGGAATGTATTGCTTCTTTGCAATCTCCTCTGCGACTTCGCTAGAAGGCAGCGGCGCAAAGAGACCTGTAGCCAGCCCGACCTTGCCGGGATATACACGGAAGCTCCAGTTTCTCTTTTCCTGGAATTTGCGGATGATGGTTTGTGCCAAGTCGCTGAGAACATAGAGGTTCTCGCTCGCGTCCGGATTGATCGCGTCGCGGGTCTGTTTTGTTCTCTCTGCGTACTTACTGATGAGACCCAAGTTTGTTTCAGTGGCTACCGCGTTAAGGTAGAAAAGGAAGTAGCTGGCAAAGTCTGCCAAGTCGTCCACGCCAGCGCTGTAATCGGGGTGATGGGCCAGTAGCGGAATAAGTCGTCCAAGGATGGCCTCCATGACCTCCTTCTTGTTCTCGGAATAGTACAGGGCCCTGGATCGGAGCCAAGTCTCGACGCGACTCTTGACTTCTGGCGCGGGCTCAAAGGCAACAAGGAAGAGCATTGTGAGGAAGCGAGCCCGCAGCTTGCCGTGCGTTAGGTAGCTCTGAAGCTTCTCCATGAAACGGCGACGGACTTGCACTTCACTGTCTTGTACTAGTTCCGCGAGCTTGTTAAAGGTGACGGGGTCAAGTTGCTCATCGTATTTTTTGACTGTGCACAGCTTGAGCATCAAAAGACCAGCGAGAAGCCGCAGTCTCTTCTTATGATGTTGAGGAGTGTCCTTGACCTTGCAGAATTCGCCTTCGCTGACCACAAATGTCTTGAGCAGTTTGAACACCGTCTTGACCCTCGTTTCAGAGTCGGCCTCGTTCTGGCTGGCAATGGCTTGGTTAGTGAGAATGCGCAGAGCTAAACATTTGGCCTGGATCTCCTCATCCATATCGACATCGTCCACCCATGACGGGTCAACCCCAGGTTTCGCATCCGTGTGCACTTGGCGAAGAATCGACTTGATTGTGAGATCCTGGATCTTATCACCCTCATCCATTGTGACGCTAGGGGTTAGCCGCTCCAGCTGGCTGATTGTGGCGAGCTTGTTCAGGAATTGCGGCTTTCCGTATGCAAGGTCTTGCATGGTTTTTCGCAAAAGGTTAGTGGCAGTTACCCTGCTCTTGTCATCATCCTTGGCGAGCATGATGTTGATAGCAAACTTGGCCGCCTTTGGCGGTGTACCATACATGGCATAGTTGGTCAGGGTCTGAGTGAAGCTTCTGTCCAAGGCAACATCTTTGGGGTACTTTTTGGCATAGGATGCGTATGCCTTCAAGATGTCAACAACAGAAGGATCATTGGCCTTGTTCTCGGAAGGAGCCTGCTCAATGATTTCTTTACGTAGTTCCTCTGCGTGCGCCTTGAACAGATCAGGGTTGCGTTGGGAAATGTCATTCAAAACAAGGTGGGCGACAGCGGCAAGACCACCTTTGTCACTCTTGGAAAAGTCCATAATCGTCGCTAGGTGACTGCGGTTGAACATGAGAGAGCTGGATCGGTACAGAAGGGGGATGATGGTATCGAGCGCAACAGCGGCATTGCTGGACTGCAGTTTTGTGATGAGTTCACTGATGGCTCTTCGGACAGTCTTGAAATCGCTTTCGGATTCAATGGCATACTTGACAAGTTGGTAGCTTCGGCGCTCATTCAGCTTGGCAAACTTTTGCAAATCTCCGCGGACCTTCAGGGCGTCGGGGAAGAAGCGACCAATCCAGTCGATCGTCTTGGCGAGGCTGGCCTTGACTTTATCATCGTTGGAGTCAATGACACCGCCATTATAGGCCTCGCACTGCTGAATCAGGATAGATACACCCTTTGCGAACTGCGGTTGGCGCGCCTGCATAGCGAAGAAGGCCTTTTGCGCTGGCTGGTCTAGGGACTTGAGCATGAGCAGGATCCTTTCGGCACGAATGCTATCCTGTTCTGTTTGGCTCATGGAATTCTTGTGGGAACCGCCTTTGCCAGACTTGCCCTTGACCAACGGGAACTTGAGGGGAACGAGACACTCGAACATGACACGATCAAGCAAGATGTTGAGATCCGAGTCGTTAGCATAGAAGGAGTTGATAATTCTAGAGGGTACACCGCCGAGACAGGCAGCCACTGTCTCTTGTCCCTCTTCGATGTCTGTGGCGCCAACAGCCCACAACTTCCCGAGCAGGACCATGGCGTCCACGCGGACAGAGGCCTTTCGGTCACGGCATCGATCAGACAAGCTGGCAAAGAGGGAGCCCTCCTTATCAACGCCACCGGTCACGCCGAGCTTGAGAATGACATCTCTGAATTGAAACAGTTCAATGGCCTTGACGGCGGCCAAGCGCACCTTTTCTTCGCCATCGCTCAGCTTGTCAACCAAGCCACGGACGAGCTCGGTCTCATCTTCTCTACTGAGGCCGATACCACCTGCGGAAGTCGAAAGGATGTATCCAACGGCAGTGACCCAGGCTGCACGGATGGTACCAGACTTGTCGTTCTTTCTGCTGACAAAGTTGCGGTACGTGGCGTGGTGCGTTTGAGCAAAAGACTGAGGTGAGAATGGCGTTGTGAGAACGTTGGCCTCGGCGGGAGTGCCGGGCTCGTCCATCAACCGCAGAGGAGGATATGCGGCAGGATCGAGGGCAGGCGGCGGAGGGGGTCCAGCAGCACCGATGCCTGAGATCATGTCACCAAACGCTTCGGTGGCAATGTGACGGAGATGAACGTTATCGGCAGACAGCTCCGCGTCCAGCTGTGGGACGACATTTTGCAGGATTGTAGGCGCAGCTCGCCATAGCTCTCGGATCAGGGCGTGCGCCTGGCGCAGACTCTTCAGATCGGCCTCGGAGGGTCCTGCATTGGCGTCTTCTTCGTCGGAGTCGTCGGCGTGTCCGTATCCGTTCTTGGTGGCAAACCCTGAGGCATTGAGAATGACGTCGCTAAAGTATTGGCTAACATAACGCGACATTTTGTCGGCGCAGCCATTGCAAATGTTCTTGGCCATGATGTACGCAGGAGGCTCCGTCTTGTGTAAGAGCGTCGCTTGCTTGCCATTGGCCTCCTTGGATTTGTTTCCGCCAGGGGGCGCAGCCCGGAGGAACTGACTGATGATAGCGTCAATGACACTGGCCGGCACGCTACCAGGGGATTCTTCGATGAGGTGCATAAGCATGTCGGTTAGGTGAATCTCGACGTCCTTGGCTACCTGCTCGTCGGGTGACGCTTTCGAACTGGTCGAGACGCCGTCGAAAGCGGAATTGAAGAGTCGCAGAAGCAAATCATCGGCGCCATGGATGTCGCAAATGAGCAAGACACTCTTGACTTCGGTCAATGAGGTGAGAACGTATTTGTGCTGGCTGTCGTACGGATTTGACGGGTCGTGGAGAGCAGGCAAGATTTCCTTGACGAACAAGGTGAACATCATCTGCCGGGCGCAATTCAGTCAGCATGCATTGGATATGGTAAGAGGTGTTCGACGGTTCAAAAGTGGCGGGAAAGAGGGTTGGGGAGGAATTGGGCGCGTACCTTGAGCTGCTCCTCTGTAAAGGGCGCTTCGGGGACGTAAAGGCGGAGGAGGTCGACGAGGCAGCAGGCCGCGTAGGCCTTGACGCCGCGATCCTTGTGCTGGAGGAGGTTGCGGTGGGCGAGGTGGGCGGCGACGGCCTTGAGAGAGCTGAGCTCGACGGCGCCCTGGTCAAAGTCGGACAGCTCCCTGGAGAGGCGCTCGAGGCGGGCCAGCAGGGTAGCGGTAGGTATGGGCTTGGCCGGGCGCCACGAGAGCTCCTCGTCGAACACGAGGCTATGCTGCTCCTGCTGCTCCTGGCCACCGTCATCGGCCATGTCTCCGTCGGCGGGTGTCTCCTGGACGGGCTGCGGCTCCTCGACGACGGGCTCAGTCTCGGTCGGTTCCTGCGCCCGACCACCGCGTCGGCGCGCCATGGTGGTGGGAAAAAAATGTCTGTGCGAAAACGCGAGGCCCGAGTCGACCGGAGAAGCAATCACGGACGGAAGCGCGCGGGAAATTCGAGCGTTTGCGTGTGGACGAGAGCGTCTGGCTTGCAGAGGGGGACGTGAGTGCGTCGCGGGCGGCAAGTGGTGAAGTTGGTGGTGATGGTGTGGCGTTTCAAAGGAGGACGTATTAT
This sequence comes from Cordyceps cateniannulata, assembly GCA_028828415.1. Classification (NCBI taxonomy): domain Eukaryota; kingdom Fungi; phylum Ascomycota; class Sordariomycetes; order Hypocreales; family Cordycipitaceae; genus Cordyceps; species Cordyceps cateniannulata. Next base: position 947,091 of record JAPHMX010000002.1, read on the forward strand.
GGCAGCATCGCACGAGGACAGAGCAGATGTCGCCGGATTCCAAGCTGTTCCAATGCGCGGCGGGCAGCGTGGGCAGGTGTCGCGATTGGCACCGGCAGTTGGTGTTGGTGATATTGTATGCGGAGGAGGTGGGCGGGCGACAGCAGCAAGCAGCTTGTCGAGAAGCTCAGGCGAGGAAGTGCTTGCTGATGGACGAGGCGTTTGGGGCTAGTGCCAGTGGCTTGTCTGTGGTTCTAACGCGACGCGCCACACTTTTACTCTGCTGTGGCAAGAGCTTGTTTCGTTTGGTAAACGCAGAAAATGGAGAATTCCTTAGGGGAAAAAAAGAGGTAATATATTGTAAGTATTTATTACTTACCGAGTCTTGCTTTTATATTGTTCCAAGTCCAAGCATAGCACGGAGCACATTGACCGGTTCTTCCCTCACGCGTTGTCGCGGCCGTAATATATTGACCGTGTCGCCTCGGTGCAGTATGTTACGGTTAGATAACAGGGTATTGTCTTTAAGGTGGGCAAATTAAAAATACCAGAAAAATGGACTTACGCAACTGGAATTTTCTCAGACTTTTCAAGATATTTATAATACCCACATGTCCTCTGCTCGGCTCGCTTCGCCTCCTTCACTCTTCTCCAGCCGTCTCAGTCACCACATTTATCCCAATTCGCGCAAACAACTACACACAGAGCCATCACACCGTTATTCCGATCGTTTTCTCGGACCAACTATACAGCCGAAAACAGGTGGTGCGCCGAGACCCATCGTCTCTGTCAGACGCCGTGAACCTCCGGCGCCACCACCAGTGCGGCTACCCGGCCGTTGCACCGCTTCACCAGAGGAATTTCTGCTAGGGAAGGGTAGATGTAACTTGTTTGATGTTATATAGGTACAATAGATCTAGAACTGTGTCTCATGTCGCCTAGAAAGAGTTGGCAGCTTCCAGCAACAAGCCTCGTATTCGAACAGCACTCCAAGCCCCGTTTGCCGTTACAAGCCCCCAGCTCCATGGCCTCTCTATTGCTGTTTTCATTCAATAATTCACGATGATGCCTTGGATTATCGTCTGAAGAAAAATCTGCCATGTTTGCCCTGTGGCGCACAGAATACGGCACGATGCCCCTGCACACCATGGAATCTCTGACCTGTACATCCAGAGACAACTCCAAACTTGTCACACAGCAATCCTGCAATCTAGACGGCATATGGATGACAGTCACACCATTCAAGCACTACCTACAATGCGTCGGGATTGTTATAAAACACCGCACCCAGGTAGGTAGCTAAGAACATCTCGCCTTCCCCTCCAACCATCAGCCTCCAAGAACAAGCCAACGCGTACTCGTCACTTGTAATGATCGAGGTAAGCAAACAGCAATTTTTCACAAGAACCTCCAATCAAGTTCAACCAGCCAGAAAACACGCCACTTTTGCTTCATCATGGCAGAAAAGTGAGCGTCAAAATGGCACTACTGCAGCTCTGCCAGCCGCAACGACGAAACTCTCCGTTTGCATTTGTTTACATTTCATTTTAAAGAACGTTTATGTTAATTTTTGCAAAGCTGATCCTGTGCGCTCTTAGGAAACACATTTAAGAATCAATCCACGAATCTGTGCGCGTTTCCCTCCTTCTCTCACCTTCACCATCACCACACTCGTTTTCGTCAAACACGCACAACTCTCGTTCTCAGCAATTTTGGATTGCTTGCAGCATCATTTTCAACCTTGGTTTCCATTATTCAATAATCTACAAATTATCATTGCCTCTTTTTGAACACATTTTTTGTTCTAAAAATCCTCGTCGACGCTTTCCTAGAGCCGGTTACGTTCCATTCCTCCTCAACAAACAGCACTCACGAGTGAGCATCTTGAACCACCCCATCTCCTTCCTCTTGACTGACCCAATCAATAGTGTCTGTTCCGTGGATGAACTCTTATCTGTACGACTACAAGGCTCCCATTGAGACCATGTACCAGCCTCAGCCTAAGCGGCGCTCCTCTGGCAAAGCCACCGGCATCAAAGTCGCGGCTGCGTTTGGCGCTTTGGCTCTCGTCGGTGTTGCCGGCGTCGCCGTTGTCTCTCGTTGCGGTACGTCCCCATTGGGAACTCAAAAGAGCTCAACTGACAAAATCCGCAGGCTATGCCGTTGGCCACCAGGCGCCTGTCATCGTCGACGCGGCTCAGTTTCGCGAGCAGCTCCCCGCCGTCCTCCGTCGCGAGAACACCGACGAGTCCATCCCCGGCCTCCAGCCGTACGACTACTCTGCGCCCGTCGACCCTGTCGTCAGCAGCGGCTCCGTCGTCTCTGGTGCTGCCGCCGCCCGCGCTACCGGCGACGATAACCTCCAGGCGACTTCTCTGCCCGCCAACGTCAGCATTCCTATCTTGTAAGTCCAACTCTCCCATCGTAAGGATCATTCCAACAACTGCCCTAATACTAACGCTTCGGCCCTGAAGGACTCGGATTTCGTTCAGCACCGCCTACACAAGTCTCCGCAGCATGGAGGCCAACACCACGCAGACGTACACCAAGACCCTGACCACGACCATCGTCATCGTCCCCAGCGTGACCACGGGCACCTGCGAGTCCTCCAACCCCGAAGAGACCGAGATCGTCGTCGTTACCGTCACTGTCGTCCCTGAGCAGTCACAGATCCCCACCGCCTATGGCACTCCCACCGACGACGTTACCGTCACCGGCTCCCTGTCCACCGTCACTGACGTACAGACCGACGTCTCCTACACCAGCGGTGCCCCCGACGCCACCGTATCTGGTAGCCCAGTCACCGTCACCGACTTGCAGACGGACACTTTCTTCACCAGCGGCCCCCCTGACGCCACAGTCTCCGGCGAGCCTGCCACCATCACCACCGTTATCACCAACACGGCCGGCGAGCCCATGACCACCCTGACCTTTACCAGCGTCAATACCGTCTTCGTCACCGTCACCACCGTCACCCGCACTCGTATCGGTACCACCAAGAGTGTCGACTTTGACTCTTCCGTCTTGGGCCTGCCGCACTCGTCAACCGGGAGCGGAGTCGTCACGCACACCGAGACCGTCACCGTCACCGGCGGCCCGCCCGTGACCAGCACCACCACGGTCGCGCTCCCCGAGCCGTATGGAGGCGGCGGTCATCCTACCTCGTACGGGACTGGGCTGCCCATGAATGCCACCGCCAGCCCGACCTACGTCCCGCCTGTCGTCTCTGCAGGCGCTGCGGAGGGCTGTGGCCCTTCTTGGGCTTATCTTGTCATTGCCGTCGCGGCTATCATGTGCTTCTTCTAGATAATCTAAAGAATACCCCAATGTGCAAAGTCTTTTGTTGTTGCTTTCATTTCATTGAGTAGGAAAGGAAATAGGCGTCTTACGAGTGTGAGTCTAGAATATTTGCACTGTTAACATGAAGAATCAATGGGATGAGCTTTAAAAAGGAATTTTGATTAATCGATTCTTTCTTGAATTTATATTCCAATTGAAAAAGTCACGCACTGGTATTAAACTCGACTGTGCCACAGAAATGCTCGTGATTGTCTGGGCAGCTCTCATCGTCGTTACATGTTCCGCCCAAACTCCCATCCGTGAAACGCCTTAATGAAAAACGCTCCCAACTAATACAAAAACGGCCGTCTGACTATTCTATTCATGAACTCTTGCCCGGCTTTACTTGCGCTCTGATCTCGCCTGACGCGCCTTCCAGTTATCGCGGATCGGTCCGGCGGCCTGATGCAGGTCTTGTTGCGTCACGCGGTCCTTGATGCTCTGGAGTACGCTGGTGACGGTAGTCTTATGATTAGCCTCCAATTTGTCGTCACGGAAGCGCACTAGGCGCCAGCGCTTCTGGTCATCTTGGTTGCACTCGACGATGCGGTCGTTGAGCGGGTCGCCGAGACCCTTGAGCGTCTCCCACTCCCATTTCGTGAGATACAGCGGCTGAAAGGGCTCGTAGCGTTCCGGTCCGTTACTACCCGAAAACACCATGAGCTCCGCAGCGGGTACGCTCTCGTAGTCGACAAATGGCTCTGTCCTGCCTATGGCGCGTTCTGCCTTGTTGGGCTGGACGGTCGGGAAATGCAGCTTGACGAGGAAGTCGATGGTGTTCTCCTCTGGCGGCTTCCACTTGAGAATGTTGGGGTCTGTGCCGTGGCGGTACGATGTGTGGCGGCACGTAAAGATGAGCCCGTCATTGCCGTGCTTGAGGTTGGGTAGGACCTGCTTGAACATCATCTCGATACCGTACGCAAGCTGGAACGGCTTCATCTCGACGTAGAATGGTTGGAACTTAAGCTCCTCGGGGAACTCCTTGAACAGGCGCTTGTATGGCGTATGGAATCTCTCCTTGATGTAGGCTAGTCTCTTGTCCAAGGTGCGATCCATGAGTACCTGTCCATCCATGACGAGGCAGTCAAAGATGAGGAAGCGCGGTTCCTTGCCTCCATTAGCCTTGCTGTCCCATACAAGCTCGCCGTCGAGGACCGTGTCTGTGTGAAAGGCAGTCTGGTCGCTATCGAGGGGGAAGTGCAGGCTGCGGTTTGTGATGAACCAGTAATCGTTTTTGCGATCAATCAGGTAGTGCGCTTCGGCGCCGCTCTCGTCCGTCGTCGCGTACAGTAGATATCGAATACCATCCGATTTTTCGCAAACGTAGTAGCTGTCGCGCGCCATCGGTTAGTACCAGTACCCAACAATTGGTCAAAGCCCATTCGCAAATGAGCGACGCACGCGGGGACATCGCAGACGATGCACACGGAATACGGCACAGGGAGGAACATACTCTTGCGTTTTTAGGGCGTCAATGTGCTTCCGGGCGAAGCTGACGGGTTGCGCGCCAGGGAACCCGGTGTGGCTACGGCCCAACAGCTGCGCGACCTCTTTGCGCATAGTATATAGAAGCTGGCCATCTGCCTTGATGCCGGGCTCGGCGATGGAGGCTATCGGGCCGTCTCCCATGATTATGTTGTGATGAATGGTGGGGATGGGAAGAAGGAAGAGGATGTCGGAATAAAGGATAAAGTGCACAACTCAGCGTGAACAGCTCACGCTACCAAACTTCATTAGGTAGTAGTACCCACAAAACCCCGAATTGGCCGTTGTCTTTACTCAGTAGTACCATTTTCATCGTCGATAACATCCTTGTCGTCGTTGTCATCGTTGTCCTTATTATCATCGTCATCATCCTTATCATCGTTATTATTTTTATCGGTACTACGTACTGTCACCACCGTTGAGGTACCTACCTGTCGTCTAGAGGAGATACACTCTGCATCACTCGAGTTTATGAAATCTATTAAATTTATGTATCCATCGGCTCGCTCTTTGCATTTCGCCAAAACAAACCATACATTTACCGAAACTGCTAATATTCTACCAACTACATAATTGAAAGCCGAGCCGCAAGTGGCTCTGTCATACTAAATGTATAGCCTCAATAGCGCGTTATTTACTGGTGGCACAAAAGCAACACACCACAACTCCAAACGACACGGTTCTCGCTCCCATGTTTGGACATTACAAAATTTCATTTTAACTTTCATCAATCTTATCAACCTCGACTCGCGCTTCCTCCCATTGTTGTTTGCTCTTCTTAGCCCACTCTACCTGACTCTTAGCATAGGCAAGCTGCTGATAGTTAGCACATGTTCCAAAAAGCTTCACGGTGTTCTCCTTACCATGTAACGGCGCAAGTCATCCTCCTTGTCGTTTTGGAATCTCCGCAAATCCTTGAAGACACTGGCGCTCGCATCTTTGACATCCTTCTCGGAAACCACCTGAGCTTGCTCAAGCTGGCCGATAGACTCTCTAGTCTTTCCAATTGTGTCACGGCGTGTGCGCTCAGGGTCGACATCAACCACCCCTTGCACAGCGTGACGAAGAGGACCAAAGATTCTGTTGGTAATCGAGTTGCTGCTGGGCATCTTCTTATGCGAAATGCTGGTGCTTCTCTCGGGGACGCCCTGGCCAGCCTCTGGGGGGCTCGATGGGAAGTCGCCGTGGGTTGGGGGGAAATCAGAATCGATAGATTCTGTGTCCTCCTGGTTACCCTCACGTCTCTGGTACGTTGGGGGTTCCCGAAGGCTAGTAGACCGTCGCGGAGGCGAAGAAAGTTGCTGGCTACTGGAAAGATATTGCTCGATACGGCGAGCCTCGGATTCGCTGCGCTCCAGTTGGTCGAGCAGTGTTCTCTTCTTCTCCAGCTCCTCTTCTGTCAAGTCCTGCTGCACACGCTTCAGCACCCGATATCGAACAACGCTTCGAACAACACCAGCAAACTGGGCATTTTCTCTCATTGGCTCGGCGAAGCTAGCGCCGAGCGAGCTAGCCAGTTCCTCTGTAGCAATGTAGGATGAATCGGCAGCCTGGCCAACCTTCTCGATCGCAGGTCCAAGGGAAGGGGCCTGTTCAGAAAGGGCAAAGGCGTTGTATCTAGAGCCCAATTCGCAGAGATCCGTGGCCAGGGAAGAAAGGTGGCTCAGAGTCCGGCGGTTGACTTTTTCCATTGGACCTGTCAACAGAGTCTCGAGCTCTTTGATGGAGGCTTCGTATGTGGTAAAGTAGGGATCAAGGTCGTGCTCGCTGAGGTTCGTAGTGTCGTTGGGAAATCGTCCAATCGTGTTGGCACCACCTTGGATAACAGATGAGCTCAAAGAAGAGCTTCCACCAGACGCGGTTCGAATCTTAGCAGAAGACGCGGGGACGGGAAGATAGAGGTGTCCAGCAGTGGGGTTCGCGGTATCCAGAGGAGGCGCTTTCAGCACATTCTTGGGAATAGATGAAATGGGGTGTGAGTTTAGCACCTCGCTCTGTTGCACAAAATTAGTATGCCACAGCGACGCGCATGAGACACCAGACATACCCAGCTTGCATTCGGATCGAGAAATCTCTGCCAAATGCCATCGTTACGGACTTGTTCCATGCGGCGGCAGCGATTCAAAAAGACTGCAAGCATACGCTTGCGGAGATCAATAATCTGTTGATCTTGCTTTGCGCTGGTAGGATGCGCCGCATAATCCGCCATGGTGTGCTTTTCGGGGATCGGTGGGATTACGAGGGTGGGATGCAGACGGGTGAGGGCGTCTCTGAGCGAAGCGAATTCCGAGTATCTTCGGCGAACTTCGAGGTCCTGTTGCGACATTAGCTGGATGATCAAGTTTGATTCTGGGTACATACCCCCGTGCGAATGGTATAGACAATGTGTCGGCCACCGCTTTCGAGGCTCTTGCCGGCGTCCGTTATGATGATTTGCATGTTTGGGTTCTCATATAGGATCTGCTCGATACGACTAGTATACCCGCCTGGCTTGCGCTTAGGAGGCGCATCATCCTGCGTGGTATCCGCGGTGTCGACGCCGCCAGTGACGGTGCTATGGCCAAAGGCCGGGGTCTCATCGTCACTCGCGGATGGTGTGGCGACGGATTCGTAAGAGTTGACTGCGAAGCAGACTAATCAGAAGACTGACCAAGATTCAGGCGGTGCCGTGGTCCATTCCAGGCCCAAGTAATTGGCGGAAAACTTACAGTCGCGGGAGGTCGGAGAAGTCGGGTTCACCGAGGATGATGTTTGCGAGTCCCGGCGGTCGAAGCTGGTCCCGTAAGGGTTGTTGTCCTCTTCGTCATTCCACATGATGTCTGCGGGGCATGCGATGCGTGAATTAACAAATTAACTGGTAAATAGTCTCGCTGAGGCAATCTGGACGGGACAGTCGTGGCGGCAGCAATGGCTGGAAGCTCGGCTGAGAAATGGCGGGGAAGAAGCTGGACGCGTGATAAGAGTACAAGGGTTCACGGGGGAGGTGAAGTCAGGGAAATTGAACAAGAGGCGTCGCCATTCTCCGATGGATGCAATGAAACCAAAATGATGCGACGTAGTGCGAGATGATGCCCAGTGGCGGGCGAGAGGCTGAGAGGTGTGATGGAGGAGCAGGGCGAAGCTGGGCAAACGGCTGGAGCAGGCAGGCAATGAATGAATGTACCTACCTTACCTACTGGAGCTCCGGATTCAGAGGCTGCGGCGGCGCTATGGGTGGGTGGTGGTGGGCGTTGGTGGGCTTTGGTGCTGCAGAGAGACAGACAGCTCGCTGGCCATGACGATCAGGTGGCGCACGGGCCAGTTGCGTCACCCCTCCCACCTGTTCAATTCTTTCTGCCTTATGCTTCATGATTAGCAAGGCCGCGTGTTCAGCTGGTTGAACATTTGGATTCTTCAACAAATGCCAGAAACTCGGGTTCTACAACAAAGATGGCCATCATCGCGGTCGAGTTTCATAGACGAAAATTACTGTAAAAAATTTCACGAGTTACACATCATTACCAGGCCACCCACCAAAGCACCGGCACTACGTACAACCACCGACAACGCGATACAATGACAGTATCAGCACAATAAAGACCTGGAACCCTCATTTTCGTGTGGGAATAGAGTCTTGGGTCAAATTAACCGATTCCAGCTCTCAGCCCTCTGCACCCAATGCCCCCGTCTCACCATCACCAAATCTCTTAATATTCCTCCCATAATCGCCACCACCTTGATGAATGGCCCGTGGCGGACTGGGCGAGCTACAAGTGCTGCCTCTGTTACTGGTTGGCCTATCAAACGGTGAGTTTATAATGGTTAAGGCGAGTTCAATCCCATTATTAGGAGCCGTGTTGCGCACCAGCGTTCCCATGCTATCCGCTTCTCTTCTCGCTTCTGTCGCTTCCAGAGCGCTTTCCGCCTCTCCTCTTCTTTCAATGCCCCGTCACCCTCAGCACGGCTATCAGTACTGTCCATTTTGCTCTGTGACTTCCCCTGGTCGTTGAGACCAGCTGTACTGCTCTTGCAACTTGATGTTGACGGAATAGAAGCCTGAGAGGAAACTGATGGCACTAGACTGTCACACTCAGACACTCGTTTTGCACAGTCTTCCTTATTCTCATCGTGTAGATCTCTTTTCTCTGATGACCTTCCATTATTCGAGATGACGTGACCGTGCTGTTGCAAATCCGGCTGAGGTATCCCAAAGTCGTCGCTATGAACGGTGGCTGCAGCTAAGCTGACTTCGTCTTGCGCTTGTTCCCCATCGGAAAAATTTGCATTGATGTATTCCTTCATCGATCGTTCTTGTGAATAACTTTGTCAAGATCACTGTGCGAGCGCGCTAGGCACTCAGCATGCACCGTTTGGCGTGACAGATGGCTTTAGCGGTATCGAAATTTGATTGGTATCGACTGCTGGATAAATTACGTCCTAAGGTCTTATCACTTTTTTTTAAAAAAGAATTTGAAGGCGGGCAGATGACTGTGGTAATACAAACGACGTCTATCCGGCAAGTGCAATCTCAACAGGTCCTTGACCTCTCTGTGCTAGAACTCTCCAAGTTCGGAAACACTTAAATAAAATGTGCATGTAAGCAGGATTGAAACAAGTAATTGGTTCCTTTAACTCATTCTCAATTTCAGCCTATTTTATTAGTATTTCTTTTTCATCCCGTGCCAGCCCATTTCGCGGCGTGAATTTAACCAGGATGGAATCGCGAATGAGTCTCTGGCGTGCCACAGGCGGCCGTGCACGGACCACCTCCTTCACCCATCCAAGAACGCTATCGCGAAATTCCATCACCTCATCCCCGACGACACTCGCGGTATCTGGCAGCGCTCTCAGTTTCTTCCTACTGCTACAACAGCGCGTCAATTTTACTTGCAGCCATTGGGGAATGTTGTAGGAAAGCTCTGGAAGCTTGTGATCCCGGAAATAGATCCGCCATCTGCGCGCTGGTGGCTCGGCGCGAAGCTGTGCACCCCCAACGCCATAACTCAGGCGGCCAGCCAATCCCTTTTCACCCTTTTTCATCAACTTACGCAGCAGTATCATGGCGACGCTCGCGAACGGGACGACCAACGGGACCGCCAACGGCAATGCCGCTGCCGGTCCCGTCAGTATCCGATTTTCCGACATCCCCTCGGCAATCGACATTCCCGTTCAGGGCGACCAAGAAGATGAAGCTGTTGAAATCGATCTCGAAGACCTCGTTGATGATCCTACCGAGCTGTGTACCCTCTTCGAGAACGAACATGCCGCAAAGACGTACTGGATGACGGTCGCCCTCGCCTACGCGAAGCAACATAAAATCGACCACGCCATCGAGATGCTCCTCCGTGGCGGCGGCGCTATCCAGAGCAATGCTAGCAACCCGCGCGACAAGGTCAGCATGATTTGCTGTCTTTGCTGGATGTATCTCTGGAAGAGCCGTGAAGCTCCCCGCGTTGCCCCCGATGGAGTACCAGTCTCCGAGGCCAAGACGAAGGAATACTATCTTCAGCTTGCGACATCCTCGCTAAACGACGCTGCTCGCCTCAACCCGTCTTTCCCGCCCATCTTCCTTGCCCGCGGAGTTTTACTCCTTCTGAGAGCCTCGCTGCAGGCCCCATCCAAGACTGCTGGCGGTATTGGCACCGAAAAGCAAGAGCTCTTGAAGACTGCCGTCAAGTCATTCGATGACGCGCTCAGAGTTTCCCAAGGCAAGAACATGCTTGCCCTAATGGGAAAAGCGCGCGCATTCTTCTCATTACAAAAGTACCCTGACTCTTTGGCAATCTACCAAGATGTATTGCAGAAGAAGCCCGGCCTGGTCGACCCCGATCCGCGCATCGGCATCGGCTGCTGTTTCTGGCAGCTGGGATTCAAAAAGGATGCCAAAACCGCTTGGGAGAGAAGTCTTGAGATTACAGCAGATTCGAAGGTTGCCAACATTCTGCTCGGTTTGTATTACCTCGATGCCAGTGGCCACGTTCCCGTCAACAGCGAGGACTTTGTCAAGCTGTACAAAAAGGCCATGACCGAGTATACCCAAAAGTCGTTCAAACTCGACAAGAACCTGCCGCTGACGTGCTCAACATTCTCCAACTACTTTCTTTCGCGCAGATCATGGGACAACGCCGACAAGCTGGCGCACAAGGCCATCCAGTATACCGACGTCAACGCCATTGCCAGTGATGGCTGGTACGCCCTGGCTAGGAAAGCCCACTACAATGGTGACACTGACAATGCCAACGATTTCTACCGTCGAGCCGATGATGCCCGTGGAGGAACAGATACCGGCTACTTCCCAGCCAAATTTGGTGCCGCGCAACTCTCCGTTGTAAAGAATGACCTCGGAGAGGCCAAGCTACGTCTCGAGAAGATGACTCAACAGTCAAAGAACCATGAAGCCATGATTCTTCTCGGTACGCTGTACGCGGAAGAAATTTTTGCCAACCAAACCAGCGACGTCAAGGAGGACAAATCAGCAGAGATGAAAAAGGCCATCAACTTCCTGGAATCGGTCAGGACTGCTTGGAAGGATCCGAAAAGAAATGTCTCGCCAGATGCTTCTGTCCTGCTTAATCTCGCCAGACTTTACGAAACTGAGAACCCTGAAAAGGCGCTCCAGTGCTTGCAGCAGGTGGAGCAACTCGAACTGGAACAGATCCCGTCGTCAGAGTACCCAGAGGGCGTTACAGAGGAAGCGGAGGTGCAGTCTGCTATCCGCAAATTCCTTCCTCCCCAACTACTGAACAACATTGGCTGCTTTCACTTCCAGGCCGAGAAGCACGTTTTAGCGAGCGAAATGTTTGAAGCAGCCCTTGGTGCCTGCATGAAGATGAGCGAGAAGGATAGCACTGTTGATACCGATGCTCTAGTGTCTTCAATCAGCTTCAACCTTGGCCGCAGCTACGAAGCTCAAGGTCTGTCTGACAAGGCAGTCGAAGTGTACGAGGGTCTTTTGAACCGCCACGATGACTACACTGACGCTCGTGCTCGCCTGGCATACATCAAGCTGCGACAAAGCCCGAATAAGGAAGGCCCTGACGCCGTTGCGAAGCTATTCCAGGACAACACGAGCGATGTCGAAGTGCGCGCCCTGTATGGATGGTACCTAGGCAAGGTCTCGAGAAAGCGACCGGGCAACATTGCTGAGGACTCAGAATACCGTCACTACAAACATACTTTGCAAAGCTACGACAAACATGACCGATATGCCCTTGTTGGTATGGGAAATCTCCACATGTTGCAAGCCCGTGAAATGAGACGAGACACGGAGGCGGACAAGCAGAAGCGCAGTGCCGCTTACGGGAAAGCTGTCGAGTTTTTCGAAAAGGCCCTGTCGCTGGATCCTAAGAATGCATACGCTGCACAAGGCGTCGCCATTGCTCTAGTGGAGGATAAGAAAGACTACAAGAATGCACTCGCCATCTTCAACAAGGTGCGCGAGACTATCAAGGAGCCCAACCTCTATGTCAACCTGGGTCACATTTATGCCGAGCTGAAGCAGTTTTCCAAAGCCATCGAGAGCTACGAGATCGCTTTATCAAAAGAGGGCAAGCACAATGACCCAGTCATACTCGCCTGCCTTGGCCGCACATGGCTGAACAGAGGTCGCGCCGAGCGTGACATTGATGCATACACAAAAGCCCTCGAATGTGCTGAAAAGGCATTGGCGGTTGCTCCTGAGCAAGTTCACTACAAGTTCAATGTTGCCTTTGTCCAGATCCAGCTCGTGACTACGATACAGGGTGTGCAAGAGAATAGGCGCACCGCAGAGCAGCTGGGAAAGGCAGCGGAAGGCCTTGAAGCTGCTATTGAGTCACTGGATGCCATCGCAGCTCACCCGCAAACGCCATACCCCAAGCATGATGTTGAGCAGCGTGCTAACATGGCCCGCAACACACTGCGCAAGCAGCTCGAGCGAGCCATCGGAAAGCAAAAAGAATGGGAGGAGGTAAACAAGGAGAAGATTGCTGCCGCGCAGAGTCAGCGAGAAGCTGAGCTCAAGCGTCGTGAGGCTGAGCGCGCCGAAGTCCTGGCCAAGGAAAAGGAGCGCCAGGACAAGATCCGCAAAGAGCGCGACGAGATGGCTGCCAAGGTCAAGCTTGAGACAGAGGAGCGAGAGCGAGAATTGGAGGTAGAGCGTGTGCGAAAGGAGGCCGAGATGACAGAGGATGAAGAGGGCAATAAGGTGAAGCGCAAGCGCAAACCCGCCGCCCGCGCACCCGGTGAGGGCAAGCCGAAGCGATCCAAGAAGAAGGCGGCCAAGGATGATGAGGATGACTCTGACGAGGGCACGCACGCCAAGAAGAGGCGCCGTCTTACCACTCGCGAGAACTCCAAGTTCAAGTCGGCCGAGATTGTCGTTGACAGCGACGAAGACGGTGATGGCGGCGTGGGCGGAGATGATGACGAGGACGACGAGGACGTCCTTGACCGGGCCGACCGCATAGGCCGCTCCAGTCCGGCCGCCTTGGACGCTGGTGAGAATGACTCCAACGTCGGCGGTGACGACGAGGATGACAAGATGGATGTCGACAATACGCCAGGCGAGGACGGCGACGACGATGAGGCCTCGGCCCGCCAGCCCGCCAAGAGGGCACGCCGCGGCCGGGTCGTCGAAAGCGACGAGGAAGAGGATGAGTAGACGTTGCAGAAAGAGCGAGGGTGATTATATCAATAGGGGAGGAATGCGGGGGCGGGAAATTGCAAGGGATATATACGGCGCAACCGGGCAAAAAGGCAAAGAATAGGTCGTGCGGAAAAATAACACCAGAAGGTTCATGTTGGCCCCAATCTAGGTGAAACCCCATCGTCTTCTTGATTAATTTTGGAGTGTACTCTTAGGTTTTCTTTTTAATGTTATTTTAGTTTATCTAGATGCATAGGTGGTAGTTGACCTAGAAGAATATTCATCGATGCACTCATTGTTAAATGTTTAAACATGCCGTCGGTAAAAATCGTTCATAGCAAGTAAAGTTATGTTTATCCCACATGTAACGAGACGGAGAGCTTTGGATACCATCTACTCAAATTAGTGTACAAGAATATTCTAGCATCCTCTACTTGTCTTGATTTTCTATATTCTTTTTCCGTGTTTCTTTCGTCTTCTTGGGACTCATATCCCTTCTCTTTTACTTCATCTCATGACGCAGACATGATGCATGGCTAGCAAAAGCGGCAACTCATTCTTTGCGCAGCCGACACACCATTGTTCTTCCCTTGTTCTGCTTAAAAGGCAAAGACCTGGTCCTCGAGCTTGCTGACGGGGCGAGCCTTTTTGAAGCCGAGGCTCTCGGTAGCCTTCTTCAGGCCGCTGATCATGGGAGGCGGGCCGCACAGCAGGATCTTGACGTCGTCGGCGGGCTTGGGGAAGAATTTCTATTTGATGCCAGCGGGTTAGCATCATTATACAAGAGGGAAACAACAAGGGGTATGGCAGCGAAGTTCCAGGGAGGCAAAGACTTACGGTAATCATGTCGGCGGTGACGTAGCCGACGCCACCGGTCCAGCCCTCGGGGGGGTTGTCGAGGACGTAGTGCACGCGGATGCCCTTGTCCTCGGCGGCGAGCGCGTCGAGGTCCTCCTTGAGGAGGATGTCCTGCGGGGTGACGTTCGCGAAGATGAGGTCGACCTCGGTGTTGTCGCCCTCGGCGCGGCCACGGGTGATGGCGCGGATGATCTGCAGCATTGGGGTGATGCCGGTGCCGCCGGCAATCATGCCAAAGTGGCGGACCATGTTGGGGGTGTAGACAAAGGCGCCCTTGGGCCCGCGGACACGGATGGTCTGGCCGACCATAAGCGAGGCCATCATCTTAGAGATGTTGCCCTGCGGGTAGGACTTGATGAGGAGGTCGAAGAAGCCAGGCTGGTGGTCGCCGGAGACGGGCGTGTAGGAGCGCACAATTTCCTTGGTGCTGCCGTCGGGCTGCGGCAGGGGCGCGCCAATGGAGATGTGCTGTCCGATAGGAAGGCCGAGGATCGACTGGGACGAGGGGAGCTTGAAGCGGTAGCTGGAGGGGAGCGGTGGTGTGAGCGGGGGAAAATCGTGGATAGGAGTCGGAGCGGTGGCACTTACATGGCTACATTGTGAGAGATGACAGTCTTTTCCTGGAGCTCAAACTCTTGGAAGACGTCGGGCTTGAGGACCTTCTTGATCTCTGATGCGGCGTGTCAGTTGGTTGTTGGTTCGCATTGGAGAATTTGGGGGGGGTGGTTTGTTGGGGCCGCCACCGGAGACGAGACGTTACGCCGAGCCAGCGGCGCGCGCACGTTTTTCCGCCTTCTACCACTTTCGACGCGGTGTGATTCTTCGCAGGTCGACTTACGGAAGTTCCAGAAGTTGTAGGCGCCAAAGAGGATGGCCACGGGGATGGCGTAGATGACCCAGGACGTCTTGACAATCGCCGTTCCGAGAACGAGGAGAAAGCCGGGGACATAGCAGTAGTCAATGTAGTGGCGCGCAAAGAGAGAATTGTCCGCCATTGTGTCTCGTGTGTCGTGTAGGTCCTTGAATTTCCTTTGTTGCGTACGGATATTTTTGAAATAAACTTCGTCTCGGTGGTAGATCGGCTCGGCAGCGGCAGATGAGGGGAGCGGGAGGCCGGCACGACGTTGGGACTCAACGGAACTGCAGGAAGAGGGCTGTACGACGGGTTCCGTTAGGGAAGCAGGAAGGAGATGGATACCCAGGAAAGGATTGTGAGATGGGATCGCAGATTGAGCAGGGGGTCGAGGGCTGCGCGATTAGCGGTTGACAGTTGTCGTGTCCGAAAAGGGTCTTCTGGGGAAACCAGAAAAAAAGTGGCGGCTAATTGAACGGGCAGCTCTCATCTCCCAGTCGGCCCTGGGTACCTTTTTTTGTGGTTATTTTAACTTAGCCCGAGCTCCTTTGCGGTGGGGTACATGTGACAGCCGCGGTACCACATACACGAGTTTATGAGGGTTACGCACTCACACCGATGTATAGGATACATACATCCCCAATGGTTGCGTTGCCTCGGAGCACTGAGCAAGCGAGGTTACCATGGTGGTGAGAACCATCTCGTCATCTAACTACATAAGACGCTTGATCCCACCTTGGTGGCCAATGTCTTTGCTATTTGGCTCTGGACCAAGAACACATATTCGGACAATAGCCAGAGATGCCCACCTGTAGAAGCCGAGCCCTAGAAGCAGGTGGTCAATGTGACACGTGATCGGCCTCAGGACTTCAACTACCGACGTCGTTATGTGACTGGATTGAGATATGAACTGCTACTGTTCACTCGGCGTTAAACGTGGGAATAAATCATTACGTTACACTCAGCTTCCAATTGATACCATGGCGAGTTGATGCCATAGCGAGTGCATCTGTAGCTCCGGTTCGCGCTATGGCAGCGCTCCAAGCCTTCACCCACCTACCCTGTACCGGTCACGAAAGTCGCTACCCCTCTCGGCCACGACCACGACGTCATCCTGATCGGCGAGAAGGGGCAAAAAGTGACGACAGTGTCGGGATATGAAACGAGCCGCTTGCGGTGGGCTCCAGGAACAGAGAAACCACCTAGCACGCGACCGTTCCGCAACCGCCGAGTCGTGAGCGCCAATTTCTCGAATCACTTGCAACCCAACATTGTACAACAGGGTGTGGTATGATAGCGCCACCGGTTGCAACCGCAGGAGCAACCAAGACACGAGGATACCGTGATAGGGTGCTACCAGCGACAGGCATCAGAAACAAAGACCTTGGAACACCTCCACGGCCACTGTCTCGAAGGGTCCAGTTTCAACCATCACCTCACAGCTGACACCAGAACGCGGATGAATATACCAGGTTACATTCGTAAAGCACCCAGCGTAGCCACTCAGTTGCCCAGCAACATCAGAATTGCTTCCCGTATTATACTGGTACAGATTTGCGAAGGCCCGGCTAGCCCAAGATAGATATCGCGGGCGGCACAGCATTCCAGAGCCGAGTGGCGTAACGCGACCGGCGCGATGCACACCGACGAGACCATTCATGCTGGGCAGACACGGGACAGCAGTGCCCGATACGTCGACCGTTTCGGTTCTGGAAGGTCCTTTTCACTGTCACCGGTTCAGTTGTCGTCATCCTCGGGCACCCATTACCAGCAGCGGGAAGCCAGGGTTCTCCAGCACAGCAGCCGCATGAATCTCCTTGTATTAGCGCCACTCTGGAACTAGAGAAGCGAGAGATGGTGACTGTATACGTAGACGCGGAAATAGAGCGCGCGCCAAAATCCACACCTCGGAATAGTTAATATAGAAGAAAAAGGGAAAAGGTCAATTACCAGGAAGTGTAATTAGGATGTGCGGCCAGTCCCGATGTCTGTAGCGCCACAAAGGTGGGAGCAGAGGCAACCCACCGAGCCAAGATAGGGCCGACAAAGAAAAGCTTATTCAGGGTTTTCATGTGGATGGCGCTGAGAGGCCAAGAGATGGCAGCTCATCGTGTGATGTCTGGTTACACGGCATAGAAGAGAAAGCATGCGTCTCTGGGTGAGTGTTTGGGTGTGCAAGATCTCGTCGGCGTATGCCAAGGTGGCCAGACCCCATTGTTTCACCTCCAGGTGAGAGATTGTACCAGCATGTATCCGTACAGATTACAGGTGAATCATGGGCAAATTATTGACTAGTCTGTCAGAGTGGTGATTTATTGACGATTCAATAATGCGCGCATCCCCACCGAGATTGCGGAGAAGACATCTCCCGCGGCACCCTTGTCAAGCTGGAGGCCAGCTGGGTTGGTCGCGCAAAGCCACTCACTGGCGCAATTTATACTTTTTCTCGCCATGTTTTGTACCTTGCCATTGTTCGCTTTCATTTCGTTCCGAGGCGGAGACGGGACGACCTGGCCACGGACTTGCCATCTCTTGTCAGTTGAGGGCGGTTGAAGCGGCGGTTGAGCCTGGCTTGAAGCCCTGACCATGCGAACTGCTCATAACTTGGCCAGTTCCCAACAGAGCAAGTATCAGAGCTCTGTCGATACGGGGGGGCTTTCGACTAGCGGGCCGCTAATGCCATCATGTTGCATCCTGCCATCTGCATACGAGATGGCTTCGGGTGGACCGGGACGCCAGCGTGCGTTGTGGTGTGGTGTATCCGGATGCGTGGCTGAGATGATTGGCTACAGGCCATGCGGGTTTTCGGTTGCAGATGGAGCCATCCATGCTACCAGAATGATTGCTATCAATGACAAGGTGAATCTTTGTTTAGCGCCTGCTGCGTAACGTTTCTTATCGTCTTCGTGGGCTCACACTGGCGTGGCACCGCATCTCTTGACGTTGAGGGTCGGATTTGCTTTGCTGAATTGGGGCCTGATGCCGGCCAGTCGATGCATCATGGAAGAAGAGCGCCAACCCAAGTCCGCGCCTGACGTCGGTCGTATCGATGCCCTGTACGGAGTATGGTGTACGGGGTCATGGCTATACGGATTCGAATAGACTGTCGCCATTCGCATCATAGGACCGCCCATGTCGTGGTATATAAGTCGTACTGGTATATACGTAAGTGGTCTTTGCGCCAGCATCTGGTGGCAGATGACCTAGTCTTGTCAATGCCCTTGTCTGGGCTCCATGTGCATTGGGGACTGGCTGAGGCTGGGGGATGACGCTGAGTGCCGGGGCCAGGGCCAGGGCTGGGCTTGGGACGGCCTGATTGTGACTTGTGAGAGGGGGTAGGTGTGAGGCGGTAGTTGAGGAAAAAGAGGTTGCCAAGTTGGCGGTCACGCTGAATGATGGTCTGCCGTACTGGGAGTGTCTTTGTATTATTTATTCTTTCTTCCCGTTGCATTCTGGGAGTCGTTGGATTAGTAGATGTTACAGGCGACAAACGACAAACGTAGCGATTACCTATGACAAAGTAACTCAGCCGAGACGATGCGCCTCAGCAGTGGCCCAAGCCACCTTGGTCAGTACCTGCCCTCCTACCAGGTACCATAGCAGCCACCCTGTTTTGGACAGCTCTTGTCGCAGCCTACTAACATAAACTCGTAGCGAGATTTGAATTGCAAAAGCGACTGTCGTATTGCCGATTGGCCTCTTTGATTGCTTGCATACTAGGTGGGAGAATAGTTACAAAATTGCCAAAGAAGAAAGACCGAACATACTGGTAAGCCATCGAAACTAAGCTCAGTTCATCACTGCTGAGCGCGGCAGCTGAGCCGCTGACGTACCTGTATGTAGTTACTAAGGTAGGTACCTGGTCCCTCATCCTTGGGCGTCGAGTATCACCACAGCACTGTTTATAGCAGCCGGACGCCAAGCAGAGTCCTGCCGTAACCCCCGAAATTGAGGTAACCCTGCCCTGGAGCGAGCTTGCACTGCCGACGTTTGCGGCCAAGTTGCCAGCCGTCAAGCCACCACCATCAGCGCCAAGGTACTAACGGATACAGCGCCCAGAGTGCCACCACCCTGACAGGCACCATACATCATCAGGCACCCACATTTTCACTTGCCTAGCACCAACTTCGTTACTCGCCAACAACAACAAAAAGCCACTCCAAAACCTCCATCGCAAACATCACCACTCTCCCATCCCACTCTGCAACTTTGCCTTTTGCCCACCATCTATCCACCTCCCCATCCAGACAAGCCCATCAACTATCTCAACTATCTCCACTTCGGCCCGTTCATCTTTCGTCACCTTGGGTCGCTTTATTAGTCCATATTCAACGCGCTACTGCTTGCCATATTCCTTCCCTCCTCTCGCCTCACTACACTAGCCTCGGACAACTGCGCTTCCGCAGCTTTTTGAGCCCTTTTATTCTCGCCATCAGCTTGCCCCTCGCTCTAGCTCTCGCGCCGCGTTGCACTAGCACTTTTCATCGATTCTGCCACTGCCTGGACGACACCTTCCGCACCCAGTTGCCAGCCCACTCTGGCGCTCCAGTCTCCAGAGCTACTGCCCAAGTAGGTAGCTTGGCGCAGCTCTCGATTTGGCCTGCTTTCTCTGCCTCGTCCTCGTCCCTCGTCCCTTGTCTCGTCTCAGAGTTTTGGCCGCCCTCCCTCCGCTCGAAACTTTGCTTGCGTGCCATACTAGCTCCGAACTTTACCATTCTCTTTTCTTCTCTTCTTACGTCTTTTGCCAATTGGTGACGCTGCTTGTCTAGCCCCCTTTCCGCTAGCCTTCTCTGGTGGTATTTTATTCTTTCCACCTCTTGCTTCGCTCTTGCTTCTCTTCGTGCCCTATCTGAATTGCTCCTTCCTTCTGCATTTCTTTGCTTGGTCATTTATTGACGTGTCTGTCCGCTCTGCCATTTCGTCATTGCTGAGCTACACGCTTTGTGGCGCAACCAAAATCAGACCTCGCTGCTAAAATTCCAAGACATTACAGTCGCCCGAGACAAACGCATCTGTTGCCACCAGCACACAATTCCGCAGCATCCCATACAAAATATCATCAGCATAATATTCACTTGATCGAGCGGCCCAGAAAGTTCAAAGAAAAAGAAAAAAAACGGACTTCACCCTGAGTCGAGACCTCGCTGCTCCACGCTGGCCCCAAGTGCTCTTACCTGGAATGCCGGTATGACAGCTTAAACACCAGCCTAGAAACAACTGCGCCCGTCGACAACCTGATCCACGCGTCATTTCTCGATATTTGAAGGCAGGCCAGTCAATTGGCTCAAATCGCAATTATGAGTGTCGACCGCTGGAGGCGCCGAGGGTCTCTAGCGAGCAATTCCGATAAGCCTCCTTCGCCCTCCTTGATGCCCCAAGACTCCGAGAATGCCCCTGGCAAGAAGCCACGCGTGCTCACAAAAGCTTTGCGCTCCCTCAGCAACTCGTCAATCGACTCCATGCCTGCTATACCGTCGCGAAGCTCAAGTTCGCAACGACGCTTGCAAAAGACCACCTCGGGCTCCAGCTCCATGATCGAACGATTCCACCGTCGAGTCTCGCGCGATTCTGCTGTCAATTCGCCAGCCGAAATCTCCCCGAGTCCCCTCCTGGACTCGTTGCACAGCTCCATGCAAATCGTCAAATGCGGCTGGCTGAGACAAGATCCCTCTAGCCGCAAGGCTCGCTCCGATTTCATTGTTCTCACGGACCAATGTCTTTCGAGGTTTGGTGGCCTTGAGGCTGCCCAGGTCACATATCCACAAATCGCAGCTCAAGAAGAACCAGCTATTGGCCGATCCGCCTCGTCTGCTTCCCTCCACAAGGCTAACGCCGCCACGGAGAATCGTCTTGATATCCCACTCACTGCCGTGGTGGCCGTCTTGATTGACCCCAGCACTGACCATGTTGTTGAGGTTTCGTGGTCATTACCTGCGCCCCGGCTCGCCTATTGTCGCACACAGCTGTCCTTTTACACGGCCAAGGACAGGGACGAGTGGCTCGCGCTATTACACCGCACCTGCAGACAAAAGATGCGCCAGAGTTCTCTGGTTGGTGGCATCCCCGACAATGTTCGACAACGGATACATACCATTGTCCGCTCTTCCGAGACCGTCAGTGACGATTCTAAGATAACCATCTTCCCTGTCGTGCGCCGCATCGCTCCCTCACCAAAGGCTCTCGCCGATGACAGTACCAACTCCAGCGACGGAGGTTCCTCTTACTATTTGGCTATTGGTCCCTTTTTATGCCACTCGATCGAGATCCTTAGATCGGACCATGGTACGCCCTCTAACGACCTAATGGCAAGGGACACATCGTTTGGCATCGTCACCCTCAGCAAGTTTCAGGCATCTGTGGCCACTCATGAGCAAACTTTTGTCATGAGCTTTCGAGTGCCTTTTGGAAAAGAAACCCGTCTTACGCTGGCTAGTGTCTACTACCGCCGCATAATCGAGACGCTCATCAAGATGGACAGGATCTTGAAGCCTACGTGGCCCCAGCATCTTCAGCAAGCCATTTTTGACATTCGAGGCCTCTCACCCCCCTTACAACTTACCTCAGGCAATGACTTGGGTGGCTTCGACGTCAGCCTACCCGCCTACTGTGCAGCCTTTAATGTTGACATGCCAAACTGGCGAATCGACTGGAACACACCGTCGCAACCCTGCTTTTGCCTTTTGCCTTCTCGCGACAAGATCTATTCTCCCCTTCAGCTTTTGGCTGTTTTCAGGGCTCTGCGATATAACGGCTTTTTCAAGGCAGTCTCTTTTGCCGATGTCGATCTGACGCCGTTGGTCGTTAACAATGACTTCTCACACTATACAGATTCCATCGTTTACGCGTCGGCGAATCGTGTCCGGTTGCCCGAAGACCTCTACGTCATCATGTCACAATCATCTGTTCTTGCCCGAGAAATACACTCCCTACTGTTCGCCTCGGATTCTCTCCGGTTGATAAACTTTTCTAATGTTTTCGGCTTATATGACAAGAAGCATAAGCGCCTTCCGGACCCTAAAATATCCGAATTTGAACTGAAAACAAGTGAGCTGCTGCGCCCAATCACGGAATTGCTGAGACGGCAGCTGTCTCACTGCCACAGCATTGTGCTATCCCGAAACCTCATTTCTTCCGCCGATGCTGATGAATTGCGCGATATTCTTACTCTTCCTCATGTACGACTGCGTCGTCTCGAGCTTGCTGAATGTGGACTTGGCGAATTTGGCTTATCTGACATTTGGTCATCCTTGGACCTGCAAAGAGACTCTCTGGAAATACTCGACTTGTCCTATAACCCGGGAATTGTTCAGCTTGAAGTCGTTTGCAATACTCTAAGCCACCTCAGTGGCGTCACAAAACTTTGCATTGCCCGAACTGTGCGCCTGGCGAAAGGAGTATCACTTTTGGACGACAATGCTCTGGCTACTTGGCAGCTCCAGGAGCTAGACCTGTCTGGCATGATGATTAACGATGCTACCGTGGACAGTCTTGCCAACTACCTATCTACCGACGCGTCGCACGCTCTTCGCATATTACGTCTCGACTGTTGCGGGCTCGACGGATTTCAAGTTGCACGGCTCTTCCGCAGCATGGGGCCGGCTCGTGAGATGGAAGTTCACATGGACTCGAATCGTATCGATGTCGGGGTGGGGGATCTGTGCGATGCCATTGGTGCCGGGCTTGGTCCGCGTTGCCTGTTCTTGCGGATGATTGATTGCGCTCGTGAAGAAAGCTATGTCAAACTGCTTCGCGCTCTGGCACTCAACAACTCCATTCAGTGCCTCAGCCTGGCTGGCGTTTCGATCCCCGATGCGGCCAGCGAAACAGCTTGCCAGGCTGTTTTCGACTTTTTGGCAAAGAACACTTCGGTTCGCTACCTGGACATGTCCGGATACGACTCCAAACTCGATGAGGGAAGGCTAGGCAGGGGTTTCTCACGAGCTCTCGGCGGATTGCGCCATAATGCTGGAATAGAGCACTTGCGAGTCCGCAGCCAAATGCTCAACATCAATGTGGGCGATTTTGCAGAGGCTCTCGCCGTGAACAAAACCCTCCGAACCGTTGATTGCTCATCAAATGATTTGACGTTGTCAAACTTGCGGTATCTTATCACGAAACTCGAGCACAACAGGTCGATTCGTAACTTTTCTGCGTTTCAGAAGACCGAACTTGATCGTACGATGAACAAGTCTCTCAACGATGCAGCAGCCCCCGTGCCGGCGAAACGACCTTCCATGATGTCACGGTTCAAACCCGATAAAAACAGCCAGCCTCAACAAGACCAAGCGCTGGTTCAAGAGTTGAAGAATGAATGGGAGCATTCTATTCTTTCCTTGAAGAATATCATGGATGATAACCTGCGAACTCACGTCGATGCAATGAACTTGGATGGTGGGTTAGTGAGCCCAGCATCTGCTGAGAGCGACGGTGTGTTTGCTGCGGCCTTTGGCGGCCTGGCCGCGGAAGACTTTGAAGGGCTTAAGTCAGTCACGGTGAGGCGCAGCGCCGACACATCGCAGCGGATGAGTCTGCATGCCCGTACCAACTCTAGCAGATCTACGGGTGAGCGGCCGAACTCGGTTGGTTCGAACGCGACTAGCGAAGCTGGAACCAGCGAATCCGGCGGCGCCGCGACACCGCTTGACGGCGACTGCGGAGCGGAGGCTGAGCCAGGCATTCGAAGCGGACAAGAGCAGTGCTCCATCTATGGCGACAGCCCTGAGCATAATTATACTCTGGGGGATGGTCAAGATGCGGAAGCTGGGCTCCAGATGAAGCGCTACCGGCGGTTCCAAGGGGACCCAACAGACCGCATTGAGGAAGAGGACCATGCCCATGAAGCGGACAAAAACTCTCCTTAGATTTTGTTGCAGCGGAGGTTGGAAGAGGAGGCCGATCTACCTCGGTAGAATCTCCAGCTTTTGTACCATGTGTTTCTAGCGAGAGGAGTCTTTTGGAATTTTTGGACATTTTTATCTGGGGGGAGGAACCTGCGTTTGAATCTTCCGTTGTTTTTTGACAGCGTGTGTCCTGTTATGTCTTGTTTTTAACGACGAAAGCCGATACCCCATTAGTGCTTTGATAGCGAATGAATAATACCCAAGGGGAGAGTTGATTTAATAACGGATGAATAAAACCCAGGAGGAGAAACTGCAGCAGCTAACTTGGAATATGTATCATCACAATGTGTTTGCATTATCCGTGCGAGAGGTGATGTCAGGAAGCAGCTGGCTGTGGTACGTACCCTGCCTGGCGCTAAAACATACCAAGTGGCTCACCAAGGCACAGGTGTGTCAGCAAAGCCACAGCTGAGCCACTGCGCCCTACTCGAGGTAGTAGTTAGGTAAGTACCTCGAGTGGACGGAACAGGTGTCTCGGTAGGTAGGCAGCTTTCGTCATCTACCTTTACACCTCACACTGTCTTTTCCAACCTAACTCTGTCGATTTGCTCTCGCATTCTGTAGGGTTACCTTTTTTATGCCTCGCGCTGGCGTAGAGCCCAATCGCTTTATTTTCGTCTCGTTTCTTTGTTTTTGATTTGTTCACGCGGCGCCTTGCGTCGAAGCAGACGGTCTCCCCCTTACCCCAGCTCATCCGAGCTCGAAACGAATCATCGACTGCGCCTTAGCTCTATGGCCATATCCTGACCGCCTCGCACTTGGACGCCTCCCAGAAGTGATTCGCGACGAGATAAAAACTGCGGGATACACTAGACGCCGTCGTAATGTACTCTCATTTCGGCCAGCAGCCACCTGGCAACCAGCAGTATGGAGGGGGTTTCAACAACATGGGCCAGCAGCAGCAACAGCCCAGTCCATTTGCACCCCAGCCTACTGGCTACGGCCAACCGCAGCAGCAACAGCAGCAGCAGCCGATGCAGCAGCAGTTCACCGGGTATCCCATGCAGGCCCAGCCGACCGGTATGCCGCAGCAGTCGCAGCCCCTCCAGCAGCAATACACGGGCTTCCCATCCCAGGGCTTCAACACCGGCGCGGCGCCGCCACCGCCGGTGCCATCGATACCGAACCAATACCAATCGCAGTTTCTGCAGCAGCAGCAGCAGCAGCCGCAGCAACAACAGCCGCATCAACAGAGCTTCCAGTCCACGCAAACTGCTGGCTTCTCCGCGTCGCCTCAGCAATCCGCTGGACCTACGCAGCCGCCGCCCGCGCCTGTGAAACCTCAACCTACAGGGTTTAGTCAGATGGCCGCTTCATTCCAGGCGACTGGCTCAGCAGCGCGTCCGCAGGAGACTCGACCGGCCAAGACGAACAAGATCCCCAACATTCGACTGTCGTTCATCACCGCCAAAGACCAGGCACAGTTTGAAACTCTGTTCAAGTCGGCTGTGGGCGAGAGCGCCAGTACCATGTCGGGTGAGCGTGCACGCGACCTCCTCCTTCGCTCAAAGCTCGATGGCGACTCGCTCTCGCATATTTGGACGCTGTCGGATACCACCAGAGCTGGAGAGCTATACTTTCCCGAGTTCGCCCTGGCAATGTACCTTTGCAACCTGAGACTCTCTGGCAAGACTCTCCCACAGATGCTGCCTGAAAATATCAGAAACGAAGTCTCGAGCATGGTTGATATCATTGGCTTCAGCGTTATTGATGAATCTGGTGGCTCTGCCGCCGTTGCCACCAATAAGCCGAACTTCCTGTCCAGCAGCCAGTCAAACAGCCAACAACCCCAGCCCCAGGCTTCCAACTCCCAGATTTTGCAGTCGCAAATGACAGGCTTCCCGACTCAGCAGACCGGCTTCGGCGCGCCCACCCAGAGCATGCAGCCTCAAGCGACTGGCTACCCTGGCATGCAGAATGCCCAACCGACCGGCTATGCTGGTCCTAGACCGCCAATGCCACCCATGCCTACGGGATACAACCAAAGCAGCATGGCCATGCCTCTGAATGCACAGCCAACCGGTGCACCGGGCCAATGGGGTCTTGTCAATGCCCCTTCGTCTGGACTACCCAACATTGATGCTTTACAAGCGCAAATGATGCCCCAGCAAGGCCGCGAGGGTGGTAGCTTTACTACCCAAGGTCTGCAGGGGAATGCTGTTATCCCGTGGGCTATCACCAAGGAGGAGAAGACACGATATGACTCCCTCTTCCGGGCATGGGACGGTTTCGGCAAGGGCCACATTATGGGAAGCCAAGCCATCGAGATCTTTGGCCAGAGTGGTCTGGAGAAGCCTGATTTGGAGCGCATCTGGACGCTGGCGGACCACGGAAACAAGGGCCGCCTGGATCTTGACGAATTTGCTGTTGCCATGCATCTGATTTACAGAAAACTAAACGGCTACCCCCTCCCCAATAACTTGCCGCCCGAGCTCGTCCCGCCTTCTACGCGCAATTTTAATCGATCGATTGGCACGCTCAAGAATATGCTTCACGAGGAGTCCAACCTTCGCAAGGATTCCGGTGCTGCTCTGCTGCCGCAAAAGACTGGCGTAAGCTACATGAAGAACCGCTCGCTGCGTGGAATCAACTCGCCGACCACTGCTGGCCGTAAGGATGCTACTGTATTCCGCAACGACGATGAAAGTTTCGGATACAAATCGAGTGCTCGCCGCAGAGTTGGTAACAACGCCGAGCGCTCTGAGTCGCCCTCCTCTGTGGGTTCCAATGATGAGTTGAATCTGGACCAGCTCCGAAAGAAGATCAAGGAGAAGGAGGTACTCCTCGATGCCATGGATTTCCAAGACGAGAAGAATATGGAAGAGGACGATGTTCTTGACAGGCGCGATCGCCGTGAGGCGGAGGAGTTGTATCGACGCATCCGACGTATTCAAGGCGATATTGATGCTCATCCCAATGCCTCGATGGCTGGCGGCGACTCTGATGCTGAAAGACGCGCGCTGAAGCGTCAGCTACAGAATCTTCTTGATAAGGTGCCTGAGCTGGCTTCGCAGGTTCGCAAGACCGAAAAGGCCATTATGGATGCCAGACTCGAGCTCTTCCGACTCAAGGACGCCAAGGCCAATCCTGGCCGCGCCTCAACCATTGTTGGAACTGGCCCAGGCGGTGTTGTCACTGAATCCGACCGTCTGAAGGCACGCGCCAAGGCCATGATGCAGCAGCGCACAGCTGCGCTGACGGGCAAGAAGGTCGACGTCCCGTTTGATGATGACTCTGCTTCTAAGCGCTTGGAAGAAGAGAGCATCAAGGTCAAGAATGAGAAAGAAAGCAACGAGAGAATGGTCCGCGATGTTGAGGACAGCGTCGGCGAGTTTGCTCGTGGTATTGAAGACAATCTCAAGGACGGCACCCGGGATAAGAGCAGCGAGCATGAGCGACGCCGTTGGGAGGATGCACTAGGCGTTGAAGATGAAGTCCGTGACTTCATCTTTGATCTTCAGCGCGAGAGCCGGGCCACCCGTGTTCGGTCCCAGGATAAGCGGCCAACTCGACCCGCGGCGGCCGAGCAGCCACGTCAAGAGCGTGCTGCTGTCCCTGCTCGCGTTGAATCCCCTGTCTCTTCTTCGCGAACTTCTACACCTCCTGCTGGTGGTGGTTCCTACGCCGCTTACAAAACACCCGAGGAGCGTGCCGCCTTTATTCGACAGCAGGCTGAACAACGTATGGCTGAGCGTTTGGCTGCTCTTGGTATCAAGGCTCCTTCCAAGCCGGGCGAGAGCGCGGCCCAGCGTGCTGAACGTGAAAAAGCGGAGCGAGCAGCCAAGCTCAAGCAGGCGGAGGAGGAGGATGCGCGTAGAGAGACGGAGCGTCGTGCTAGACTCGCAGACGAGCAAGGGGTGCCCCCTCCTGCTGCTGCTGCAGAGGCACCCAAGCCGGTGCCACCACCTCCTCGAAAGGCGCCCAAGGCCGATGTTGCAGAGACCCAGGCAGCGGAACAGAAGCTTGCCGAGGAGCACCAACAGCAGCAGCAAGAAGCTAGTGAAATGCAGTATGTTCTACCATTGAGGAGCTTAGAGCGAAATGCTAACATGGCCTACAGAAATGCGGTGAAGGAAGAAGAAGACGAGTACGCCGAGGAACAGCAGGCTACCGAAGCACGCCTCAAGGCGTTGGAAGAGCAGGTGAGACAGGGCAAGCTACGCAAGGAAGAGGAGAAAAAGAAAAAGAAGGCTGCTCTGGCCGAGGCTAAGGAGAAGGAGGCCAAGCTGGCTGCCCGACGCGCAGAGGCGGAAGCTGCCAAGCAACGAGAGCTTGAGCTGCAGCGACAGCTGGAGGCCATGGACGATGACTCGTCTTCTGACGATGAGGACGGCCCCGAGCAAGCGACTCCCATGGAATCTTCGGAACGCAGCGTGGATGAGGAGCCGAAATCTGCACCACCTCCGCCTCCTGTGCCCGTTGCCTCACCGCCTCCGACGATAGTGACATCGCCGCCAGCGGAGACGGAGAGCAAGAATCCCTACAAGAAGATGATGTCGCACCCGTCTGAGGTGACCTCTCCTGCGACCACGTCTCCGGTGGCCGCTCCGGCAGCCCCTGCACCCCCCGTGCCCAAGGCGGCCGCGCAACCAGCGGCCGACGCGTCGACGAATCCCTTCCACCGCATGACGCAGCAGGGTGGTGGTAGTGGTGGCTCTGCCCCCGTTCCTCAGGCTCCCATCTCGCGCAAGAGAGCCGACTCGGAGGACTGGGGCTCGGACAAGGACGACGACTCGGACGACTCTGACGACGAGCGGCCGGGCGGTGGCAATGCGGCGCAGCTGGCGTCGATCTTGTTTGGCACCATGGCTCCACCGCGGCCGCTTTCTGCGGCCGGCAGGGACTCGAAGCCCTCCAGCCCAGCGCCGGCCAGAGACGCGCCCATCGCCTCACCCCCTCCTCCTCCTCCTCTCATGCCCGGTGCCGGCTCGGATGCGCCGTCTGGACCACCCCCTCCCCCTCCTATGCCTGGTAGCAGCGACTCGGGAGCACCAACTGGTGCGCCGCCGCCGCCGCCTCCCATGCCTGGCGTGGCAGCTCCTCCTCCGCCTCCTCCTCCTGCTGGTGGTGCACCACCACCACCACCTCCTCCACCTGGGAGCGGCGCACCACCGCCTCCCCCGCCTCCTGGGGGTGCACCCGCAGCAGCGGCAGCGTCTGCTGGTCCGCCAGCCGGATTCCTCAGCCAGATCCAAGGCGGCATGAAGCTGAAGAAGACGCAGACCAAGGAGACCTCTGGGCCGACGGTCGGAAAGGTTCTGGATTAAGTGCACAGAGGGTGTCATGGATGGATGGACTAGTGGAGTGATTTTTTTTGTTCGTTTACTTTGTAATGTACGTGTTGATGGGGGATAGTAGCTCGTAAAGAGCATGGGGAAAGGATTAGCATCCGTAGTGGGAATTTCTTTTCTAATTGGTGATACCTTGACAAGTAGCGAGAGATCGACTCCGATATACCGTGCTGAGTATAAGACAATGCTGCTCTTGACAAGGTGCAAGTTAGTGGTGATGCTGAATTGAGCAAGTTATGATGGCGAAAAATTGAGAAAGTATGAGTCAAGAGTGATTGGATCAAGAGCAATAAAAGCAATGCATGATCGAGGAAGCAAGGCAGAGAGTCACAACTGACGCTTGCTCCCTTGCGGTCGACGTTCAAATCTTATGGTGCTAACGCTACAAGATGGACCGATATAAGCAGGGATGGCGGAGCCGCTTCTCGGCCTGCGACGTGACTTTTTTGCTCTCCCTTGGAAGAATTGAGAGAAGAAAAGATACGAAATTGCGATGTGTGCTGCAATGGGGAGATGGAGAAATGCAAGGGCGGATGGATAGTGGCTTTCTGTTAGAAAAAGGGAGAGAGAGCTTCTTCTCACCAGTGCCCCCGACAGCAGCGGACGGACGGACAACGAAGTTCATGTTTGCTCAAAAAGAAAAGTCAAAAAGAAGGCATGTAACAAGAAAACAAAAAAGAGATGAGCAACAGGGGGAGTAGCCAATGCATCGTTGGCCAGGGCGTCTTTTTTTTTTTGGAGCTATACTTGGTTAGAACAGTTGGGCAGCAACAAGTTACAAGTGTCATCTTATGAACAAACTACCCCCGTTCCATATACCCTGTTGGATGCGTTGGCAAAATGGTAATATAACTTCACATGCACGGTGAAATCGTGATACATCCCCCCCCTTTTTTGTGTTGCTTCAATTTGGAAGTGACAGGCGTAGATGATTGGTTACGGCAGGACGCCAACGAATGTTGGCCGCAGGATATGCAACCACCCGCGATTTTGCGGCAGTGCCATGTGCTTGGAAGCAGGGTTCACATTTTTTTTTTCTTTCTTTCTTTTCTTGAAAATAGTTAGAATTCTTTCTAAGTCAGCTGCACGGATCGTTGGACGGGACATCAAAGACAAAAGTCTCTCGGGAACCTGGCAAGGGGGGGACAGAAAAAGCGAGCGCTCTCACTAAAATACCACCCCTAACAATATAAAGAATTATCTTAAAGCTCTTAGTTTAAAATAGCTTATCAATTCTATAAAAATAATATAGTAATTAAATAGTACTCTAGTTATTTTCTTAACTTTTTAAGCGTTTTACTTAACTTTTAATGCTCTTATAAACGTGATTGTGTTTTTAGGTAAAGCGCTCGCTTTTTCTGTCCCCCACATGCCTGGCACATGCGTCTGAGAGGGGGCAAGGCCACCCCCTGCGTATGTTGTACAAGGTTTGATTGAATTGACGTAATTCTTTTGTCCAAGAAACCACGAGTTCAGCCAACGGGGGGGGGGCATAACATAGACACAGATCTGCCTATTTTCATTCTGACTGCTCTTACAAAGCCCGTTATAGTCATCTCGGTAGGCGGCGCATTAACCATGAGGAGCGGAGTTGTCGTCGGCGGCGGAGACTCCGTCTTGCCGGGGTCGTTGATCAAAGTGCATTGTTCACGGTTTCAGTCGGTGCTTCTTGTACGGGGATTATTACGCAGGGCTGGCCACTTTTTCTTTCCCCCGCTTCCTTTTCTTTTCTCCTGTCGAGATTGGCACTTTGTATTAATGAACACTGCATACCGGCCGGACTACCAAGTTGATGAATTAAGTTATGGAGTTAAGTTGCGCTGACTCGAGCAGAAAAGCTCCTGTCAAGCTGAAGGAAAAAAGTTCCGAGATTGGGGCGGTTTATGCTTGGAAACGCGAAAAGCTGCTCGGAAACCCACCCAATTGGAAGAAGAGAGGTATACATTTAGGCTGGTATACCTACACTCATGTTTACGCCTTAACTAGCATGGAGTCATGTTTACGAAACGCAAGGTGCATTGACTTTTCGGTGCGGGGGGAGGGGGAGACAGTGAGGCTAGAACCAACGGCCAGTTCCAGAGTACTGATCTGACGAAACTCGGCTGCGTGCCCTAACTACTGATCTGGATGATTTGAGAAAAAAGAGGCGAAAAAGGTGAAACACTTGATTTTTGTAGCATTTTTCTTTCTCGTCGCTCTTCAAGTAGATATTTTCAATGTTCCAGACTTGGATCGAGTCCGGCGGCGCCGTGTTGGGTCACGTCGTGTTCTCCCCCTTGAAGAGGAGCCCGGGTCCATTCCAGCATGCCGGGACGGAGGAGGGAGGAATGCGGGCGTGACGAGGCATGACGGAGCATCATTTCTTCTTCTCTGAAAAAATGATTACCTTATTCTTTTTTTCGAAAAAAAAAGAGGAGAGACTGATCTTGGTAGGGCCATGAATGACTCTCCAAAGTTGATGACGGCATTGATTACCTATGGACATGATAGTGAATAACTCCGCGTACCGGTGGCGCCAGTGTTACTTGGCCTTGTTGCTGTTGCTGGGATTAGCTCGTGGCTTGGACAACGCTTGCAAGGATGCGGAGGGGACATGGGTTGATAATTGTGTGGGATAGGTCGGTGGTCGGGTAGTCGGATGAGTGGCTTTCTCAAGGTTGTGGTGGCAGTGTATGCACGAAAGATGCATCTACATTGGGAGTTGGTATGGGAGCTTTTCGTGGAAATTATCGCAAAAAATTCGGCAGCGATGCAGAATAATGGCAATCGTATCGGCACTGTGACGTTGAGACGATTAATAGTTCGTATGCGCTGCAATGCACGGCAAAGTCAACCAGCCGATTTGCTATAACATGTCTGCTATACATTCATGTGTGGTTGCGGTGGGCGGTTGATGGTGGCTTCTGATTGGTCAATTCACGTGTCATCAAAACAAACCCGACGCGTCTCCCCAGACGCGTCTCTCAGAAGCCCTCTCATGTGAGTTGTTCAAGCTAGTTCATCGTAAAAAGGTTCAGCTCACCACCGACCGCGAACTTATCTACCAACCAGTGTTCGGCATCGAATCAATGCCCGCCACCACCGGGTCTGCAGATTTTCATCATTTTTCTCTTCTCGGGCGTTTTGGGCTAGCCTCACTACATGTTCTGCTCATCATTGCCTCGAGTGTGTGGTTCATGTGTGAGTGAGAGAAAGTGTGTGTGGTGCGTGTTGAGTGTGAGCGTGCCCCTCCCACCCTCGGTAGTAAGGCGCGAGTTTCTTTCCCCTCATTGCGTCGTCTAATGACCTTTCTTTTTCTTTTCATCTATCTATTCATCTCGAGAAGGATGGGGTTGAAACAAGGCGTACGTGTAACGGGGGGTTCCATGACCAACTAAAAAAAGAAAGGCCAGGGCAACACAAGAAGGCGACAACAGTCGTAGAAAAGAGACGACATTATTACCGAGGAACGGGCTGCGTGCAGGCAGGAACTGAAAAAAAAAAGTTGACACAAAATCCGTCTACCATCGGAGGACCTTGTACGAGCATTGGCTGACGTCGTACGGAGTACCTGTTTGTGAACCGCCGCTTTGCCGCTAAAATAGTTTGGGCTTCCCTTGGTCGCAGTTTGGCTCGTCCAAGCACGCATCATTGGCTGCCGCCCACCGAATCCGAAACCAGGTTTATGAATGATTTTTTTAGAGTGGCTTCATATCGAGATCGTGAATCCATAACTGGAGCTCCACATGGCGTGCATGCATTTTTTCCTTTTTTTTTCTTTTGGCTGCTCTAACGTATTTCTCTGGATGGGACGGGATGGGAGGAGGGGAGCTTCACAAGCAATTGAGTTCAACTCCGCCCGCACATGCCTGTTGGTTGTCAAGTGAGTGGATGAAGACGGTGGCTAAGCTGGATGAGATAGTCGACGGAGAATGAGTGTTGCAACATGACGAGAGAACGTGGCATCCAGGCGCGTATGAATTCCTGAGCATTCCGATAACCCCGCTTGTCCGGTCGTGAGACGCGGTCGAGGACGGTGATGTGTCTGATGATGGTCACTGCCAGTGCCTGCCTGGTCGCAGGCTGGACCGGCCCTGCTAGGCTGGCTAATGGGCCTTTTTTACCTTACGTTATTAGTGGATGTAGGGTGTAAATGTAAGGAAGCCCTGTAAGTGAGTCGCTGAACACGCCCACCCACTTTTGGCCGTAAGACACTCACAAGCCACCGGCAGCACCATTGGTACACTGGCACTTTGATATGCACAGCACAGCTCACACGCTGCATGCATTAACGGGTAGTTAGAGATGGCTCCTCCAAGCTGTGCCAATCCTGATGCCAAGCAAGGCAAGTGAGTGCCTGTAATAGCTGCTACAGCTGGCCCACTGCCTGCCATCCTCCCTCCCTCTCGTCTGTCTCTCCACTCGCACCTCGCTGGAACCCAGCTGCAAGCTACCAGAAGGAGATCCCCACTGCACGGCACCACTGAACCAAAGCTGGCAAGGCCTGGTGGCCTGGCCTGGGCCGCCTGGACTGGCCGCCCACAGTGGCAACTGCGCACACCTTTTAGTGCTTCATCCCACTGTAACAATGGCACCCAACGGCGGCTCAAGCACCTGAGCACCCTCAGATCAATCTATTCCTGCCCACTCCACATCATCTGCCTCCCCCCCAGTCCAGCACCTCACCCATCCCTCCCTTCTCTTCCACCTACACCCGGTCATCTCTCCCCTCCTGCATCCTTCTCTTCTTCCTCACCATTGCTCGTCCATTTTCCCCTTCTTCCCCCCCTCTCTAACTCTCACCTACATTCTCGACCTCGCTCAACCGCTTTTTGCCACATCGCCATTCTCGACGACCAACAACTACATCATCACACCTCGCAACACCACTTCCATCCCGACGCCGGCCGCTCCTGACACGTACAGACCACGCACCAAACGCTGCCGACGTTAAACAGCACGGCCTCATCTACACGTCGGCTCTCTCTCGAACACAGCCGCTCCGACGCTGCCTAGAATTTCTCTGTACGCGCCCCACCACGAAACAATCTCATCTTTGGGTAAGCACCCTTATATATTCTTCTTTCCCTTCTTTTCTTCTCTCTTTGTTCTCGCTTGTGGCTTTCCTTTCGCGCCATCAAACGTCCTTGCCTTAGTGCCTACCTCCGCCGCAAGGCCCGCAACCGCGTTTGACCGCTAACCTTTGCAACCCGCCCACTCTAGCTCAAACAGGCCGCGTTTGCTTCCGCGCTACACGCTCACCACATTCTCACCATCTTGACCTGGCCACAATGGCCAAGTCGACGCGTTTTTTCCCTCAAAACGATACTCTCGCAATATTCCAAGACGATTTGTTCGATAATTCCCGCCCCATGACCAGCCACGCCCCCATGCCATCCGTCACTCGTCCCCCGCGTCGGCCCCTAAGTGCCTCAAGCTCCAACGTCACTCTCGACCCGCCCTCAACCGCCATGTCCGGCTATTCGCCCTACAAAATCAAGTCTTCCTCCCCTCGCTCTCCTCTCAAGATCTCCCAAGGCCACCGACAAAACATGGTTCCCATGGCTCCTCCCATGGTCAAGCGCCACACCACCGACAGCCTCCAAAAGAGACCACAGCTCTCCAAGTTCAAGACGGCACCCCAGAGACCAACCTTTGACCTTGGCTTTGGCAAGGAAAATGTTCACCCGCAGATCTATCCCGCGCTTCCTGCACTCAACATTTCCATGGAGAATTACTACCCGCAGAAACCCAATGCTAACGGCAAGCGCGGCCCCGGCCTCATGGATGCCGCCCCGATCCGAGATGCCCGGGCGAAGAAGCCCAAGATGGACGACAACGGGTTGCCGCCTCACGACTCCTTCCCTCCAATCATAGACGATGGCGCCAAACCGCCTCATAGCTATGCTCAGCTCATTGGCATGGCCATTCTCCGATCTCCCCTCCGCCGACTCACCCTCGCGCAAATCTACAAGTGGATCAGCGATAACCATTCCTTCTATGGCCCCAACGACTCTGGCTGGCAAAACAGCATTCGCCATAACCTGAGCTTACACAAGAACTTCATCAAGATCGAACGCCCCAAGGATGACCCTGGCAAAGGTAACTACTGGGGCATTGAGCCTGGCACCGAGCACCAGTTCCTCAAGGAGAAGCCCCCACGCAAGTCGGCTCCTTCCGCAGAGAACCTGCCCGTCATGTCGACGCGCCTCGAGCCTTCAACCCGCCCCATCCCGAATATCAATCTCTCTGAGCCTACTCTACCGCCTCAAGGTTCTCGTCGCCAGTCTGCGCTGCCGCCTCTGCCCACCTCACAGGCCACCACGTCCCTACCCCCCGAAATTTCGTCCGATGCCACCATTCCCATCTCAGACGCGGCTGCTCCGGAAGACGCCGCCGACCGCCACGACAATGAGCTGCCTCACGACGGCATGTATTCGCCTCTGCCTGCTAACATGCACTCGTCGCCGCCTGTGCCCCGACACGGAGAGCGAAATGGCACCCCACCTCCCATGACTGGCCAACCCGCCTCGTCCATTACTCGCTCCCACAAGCGCAGGTTTGTTCATGACAGCGGCTATATTTCCTCCGTAGAATCATCTGCCATGCGTCCCAATCAGAAGGCCATGCTCTTGACTTCAGAAGCTGATCGTCCTCGCATCAATCGTGGTCGCGCTGAGGAGGAGATTGCCCGCCTGCGCCACTCCTCCCCCTTTAGCCCGACCAAGTCGCGCTCTCTGTCCGTCTACGGCCCCGTCTCCTCCTCTCCCTTGAGACAAGCCTGCGAGGGCCAAGCTCTGCCGCCCCTGACCCCTGTAGTCAAGATGAAGCCTCCTGCGCGCCCTCCTCCCTCGGTCTCCCCCAATACCAACTTGCGGATTCATCGCGACAAGGTCCGCAACATGCTCCAGTCGCCTCTTCGTCGCGTCACTGGTGTCACCGAAGAGGCACTGCCCTGGAGCCCGGCCTTTAATCTTGACGATTCTATTTACGCTTTTGACGACCCCACCAACAACGGCGGTGATTTCGATATCTTCCAAGACATTGCTAGCCTAGACGACAATACCTTTGCCGTTATTGGCTCTGTGGACTCGGGCTCTCCAGTCAAACGGTCTGCCAAACGCGCTCGCCTCGACCGATCCATTTCCTCCTCTGCTATCGATCAGCTGACTGGCTCGGTCAAGAAGTCGATTACGTCGGCTCCCCTGCTCCGCGTTCCCGAGCACTCGCCTCTGCGCTTCCTTGATACTCCTAGTAAGGCTTTCGAAGGTCTGAGCTCTCCCTCTAAGCTTCTGCAAGAGTCCCCTACGCGCACTTCGCCTAGCAAGTTCTCAAGCGTCATGTTGGAACTGTCAGCTGATGACTCTTGGTCATCGTTGGCCCTGGACTCCCACGATTTTGCTTCGGGCAATGAGAATACGGAATTTGGTGGCGTTGATATTCTGCAGGGATTTCAGAAGATTGGCGGCCCCAATCAACAATCCCAGCCAAACCGCCCTACCAAGCCGGCTCTGGGACGAAGCTACTCGACGGCATTTTGATGGTGTGAGCCCCGAGGAGCTCTGTAACGATGTTGATGAATTATGATACGCGCTACCGCTTGTGCAGTGACGGCCGGTACAAAATAGAGGAGAGGATCCAGGTGATTCTGGCAACCTATATGTTGGCTCCGCGGCCACCTTTTGCTTTCTTGCTTCTTTATTGCTGGCGATGGCGTGGTATGATTTCGAACTGGAAAAGATGAAGTATTTGTTAGGAGGATTTGTTGATTTTGCTTATTGAATGTTTTCCGAGGGAGCGCTCGGTTCATTCGGTGTTGACTTGCTTTATTCATCTCTTGCTTTTTTTTAGGCGCATGTCTTTTGCAAAGGCGGATGTCGTTTTTTTTCTTCTTGGTTAATCATGTTTTGACGAGTCTTTTGTACTCGTTTTTATTTTTCCGGAGGCCATTTGTTATTAGCTTATTCTTTTGCGCTTTTGGGAGAGGATTGCTTTTGCTTCCTTTGTTTTGAGTATTGTACGGAACGGAAACAAGGAAACGGAACGGGAACAGGATTATGAATAGTTTGATTATTACCCAGGCCAAGGGCCAAGAATGAGATTTGAATTACTGTTAGTCAATTAGACTTTTTTTTTTTACCATTTCTTTGCCCGATTCTCGTTTTGCTCGTGTTTGAAGGACTAATTTTGGGCACTGAACAATAATTTGGTCTGGTCGTATGCAAAGTAAGTTGGTCGTGTGTATTGAAAGGGTATCTAGCAACAAAAAAGAGTCTATATGCGCTCCAAACGCCAAAGTATGCAAAGATCCAGTGACAAAGAAGACGTGGAGAGAGAGTGTACGTGTGGTGGTCCGGGATTGGGTGAAAGGACTAGTAGATGCGCATGCGCGCGGCCCAGCTTGTACTCTCCTTTTGCTCAATGCTTATCTTGCAGGGAAAGGGATTGCCGCCCTGGGTGGTGATGGGTGGGATGTGGTCCTTGTGGGCGTTGGCAAGGGTGACGATTTTCATGGCGGTGGTGAGGAGGGTCTGCTCCATGGCTCTGCGGACCTTTGCGCGTTCTAGGACGGAGCGCAAGTGTGTCAGAAATTCATCTTTTTTTTCTCGTTCTCCCTCCTCCTCTTGATGCGTGAGGGAGAGGTGCGGAAAGACTCACCGGATTCAGTCCTCGGCTCGGCGACCGTCACCTTGACTGTCCAACACTCCCAGCAGACCTCCTCGTCGCCACGGGCGAGCCAGGCCTTGCGACGCCTCTTCTCGAAGAAGCGCACCGATATCTGGCCGCGCGCACCACTGGCCGAGGAGGAGGTGACGGCGGTGGTGGCCGAGGACGGCGAGGTGTACTGATGGCGGGGCGACGACGACATGGTGGCGGCGGAGGATGGTGTGGAGGAGGAGGAGCGCTCGGCGTCGAGTTGACGCTCCAAGGCAGCGGCGCGCTGCTCAATCATGGTGGCGAGCTCGTCATCGTCGACGTAGGGCAGGGTGAGGTCGAGAACTTCGCGGGTGGAGGGGCAGACGGAGGGGAAGAAGCGGTTGAAGAAGATTGTGTGGAGGATGGCGCGGACGACGTCGCGGACGGAGCGGGGATCGGCGAAGACGTCGAGGATGAACTCGGGAGGGTCGACGGGGGTAGCGGTGGTGGCTGTTGTGGTTGTCGTGATGTCCATGGCGATTTGGTGGTGGTGGTGGTGGCGGAGAGAAGAAAATGGCGAAGGCGGGGGAGGCGGATATAACGCCGCCAGTAGATGGCGCGATCGGAAACCGCTGGAGAAATCGTCTCTGCAGTTGAAGCTTATATAATCGGCTTTGCGAAACTTGAGAATTGACCCGGAGAATTGGGATTGAGGACGAGGTTGGTTGACCGGGGGAGCAGATTGCGAGAAATCGAGTCAGGTAGGTAGAGGTAAGCTCGAAGAGGAGGGGAGGGGAGGCGAGGGAGGAGGCGGGCTTTGGGGGAGGGATGAGGTGCAGATGACGAGAGTCAGCTGCTCTCAGCGCAGCATGAGCGCCAGCCCAGCTGGACAGAGCTAAGCTGTAGTGGACGTCACTGCGGGGGAAAAAAAAGGCTTTGGTGGGCAGGTGGGGTGACTCTTCAGTTCGTCAGCCAGCCCAGCTCAACGGGTTTGGTTTTGTGATGCTTTTGATTGGTGGGTCTGGGGGAGCTTTCATACCTACGCGGAGCTGTTCATCAGCTATGCGGATGAACGGCTGGCCGTGTGAGAGGACTGTGTGAAAGAAAAGAAAGGAAGATGCGGATGAAAGAATAAAGAAGGAAGCGGTGTTGGCGACGCGGATCAGAAAAAGGACCACGGGTATAATCGGGAGTCAAGTGCGGCTTCCTTAACCAGTCGGTACGGCGTCGGATGTCATATTGACAGGCACCTACCTACCTTAGCAGGTAACACTCAACCAACTCCAAGCCCTTGTGCTACAGGCCGAGTCCAATGAAGGGGTCGGCATTCGCCCGAAATAGATGGCAGGTAATCTCCTTCTCCAGTAACGCATGATTAAACACCGTGCCGAACTGTCAGATGGACGGCATACTCGCTCAACTCCCTACTGACCGAGATAACAACTGGTTGTCCAAATTATTAAGCCTGAGTGTACCAATATCTAACTCATGTGTATGACAGGCCATATGAATATCATGTCCAGCTATAGCTTTATAAAGTCGGCAGCTGTGCCATATGCCCATAGCCTCATTCGACATCAATTAGTGTGGACCCTGCCTCCGACTTTCCTCTCCCCTGCTCCTGACAAACGCTGCTCTATCATCACCAACAATCTGCCTCGTCATGGACGCCATTCTTAAAGAAGGTTGATTCCATGGATACTGAGAAATGAAGAGATTGAATGCACAATGGCCGCTATCAATAATGCCTTGTTCAGGCTGCAGCTTCTTTTGCCTGGCGCCGTTGGCGCACCGACAAATCGCCTCCCGTCACCCCCCGAAGATGCGATGATCACCGAAGAAGTAAGGAGCGAGTCCCTGATAGTGCGATGTGGACTCTTTCTGTGAGAGTTTGCGGAAGACGGCAACGACAGAGGAGAACGACTGGGCGCAACTACGTGATGAGGATATGATTTCGTATTTGTAGTGTAGACAGTACTGGGTGTCTTGAGTCGTGTATTCGGTAAATAAATGCAGTAGATAATACATTGACGCATCTAATTAGAGTTCTACTTCAAGCATATCCGTCCCTCTGTTCAAAGCCAAGAAGCGACTCCAGTTGCTGTACATGACCGGGCCTGCCTGCCCTCAATAATGCCGCTATAATGATTATTTTCCTTTTTCCTGTGTTTTTTTGGTACCCTTTTGCGTCTATTTACTTTGTCTCAACCGCCTTTTCCCACGCACTCTCAAAGCTGTCTTGGTTCTCCACCATGACGATGCTCTGATCAGCTTGCGTGCTCGTCGGCGTCTGCTTCTTCTCCGTCTGTACTGCCTCTGCCGTCGTCGCTGGCTTGGCGACGTGCACAGCGCTCTCCATCAGTCCGTCGCCGCCGCGCACCTCGCTCTCCCAGTTACTCGAGTAGACGACGGCCGCAAAGGCCTC
The DNA here is from genome assembly GCA_028828415.1 of Cordyceps cateniannulata. Taxonomy (NCBI): domain Eukaryota; kingdom Fungi; phylum Ascomycota; class Sordariomycetes; order Hypocreales; family Cordycipitaceae; genus Cordyceps; species Cordyceps cateniannulata. Next base: position 987,442 of record JAPHMX010000002.1, read on the forward strand.
AAGGCCGCGGACGGCCTCCATGTCCTGGAGGTACTCGTTGGGCACGCCGTTGCCAATGACGTGCGCTTGGCGCGTCAGCACGGAGAGAATGCGGGGCAGCAGGACGACCTTGGTCTGCTTGGCGGCGGTGATGGCGTTGGCCATGAAGCCGCTCTCGTCGACGGGCAGCTCAAAGGCCTCGGTGGCGAGCTTCTTCTCGACGAGCGTCGAGAAGCCAGCGTCGAGGAGGAGCGTCAGCACGTGGCAAAACGCGGGCGACTCGATGAGATCGGCTGTCTCGTCGAGGAGCCTGCGCAGGGACTCGGGCGACGACAGGACCGAAGAGCCTTCCTGGGCGGCGTTATCCTCGAGGATGCCGGACTGGCGGATGACCTCGTCCTCCTGCCCCTGCGGCGGGAGCAGGTAGCGGAGCCAGTTGGCGCTGCGTCGCTCCTCGGTGGTCGAGCCCTCGACCTGCCTGCGGACCTCGATGACCAGATCCGACAGGCGGTCGAAGCTGATGAGGTCGCGCGGGTTGAGGGTGCCGAACACGGAGCGGACGGCGCTGTCGACCGTGTTCATGATGTCGACCCAGCCCCTGTTGAGGAGCCACCAGCTGAAGGTGAGGTACTTGCGGTTCGTGTCAAAGTCGCTACCGTACGCTTGGTCAGTGTTGTCGTCGTCGTTGTTCTCGAGGCTGATGGTCGCGGACTGGGTGCCAGTGGCGAGCGCGACGACGCTGGAGAGATAGCTCCGGCGGCCGAGGAGGTTCAGCTGCACGCGGGTGAGCATGGTGAGCAGGGCGAGGGTATAAATGAGCGTAAAGGCACGAGTGACAGCTGCAGCGTGTTAGCCAGATCGGTGAAGGAGCGCATTGGCGAGTTGGGCATGTTGCGCATACAACTAATGATCAGATCGTCCCAAAGCTGTCGCTTGGTGCGACGGGGTTTCGTAGAGGTGCCGTCCTGCGTGGCATTCTCGGGAACGGATGTGAGCGGAGGCAGCGACGCCTGACTGGCGTGGACGCCGCTCTCGCTGAGGATGGAGCTCTTGCTGTCGTCCTCGGTTAGGGCAGTGTCGGCGATGCTGGGCGGGGTTGGCGAGGCGTCGGCCGGGTTGGCCTTTATGGCCTTGGCCGTCTTAGCCTGCTGGATCTCGTAGGTGATTTGCTCCGTGTTCATCTCGGTGAGGACGTTTGTAGTGGCGGTGGGGAGGAGGGCGAGGACGGTAAAGGTGCAGTCCTCCTGGTTCTGCTCGAAGCGGCGACGCAGGCTGGGCACAGAATGTTAGAGATAGATATGCTGGGAGTCTTCGAGGCGGTAAGCCTTACTTTTCTTTGGAGATGCGCTCGCTCGTCATACGCTCGCGCGCGTCGGAAATTTTGGACATGACGTATTGGCTGACCACGTAGCCGGCGCCGACGATACCGACGCCAATGGCGATGGGGGTGCGGTTCCGGCGGAACCATCTCCGTACGGAAGAAATCATGGTCTTTGCCGCTGTGTGGTTTGATCGGGGGAGAGGGGTTGAGGCGGTTTGCGGGGAGCTCAGATGGATCGAGGTGTGGCGATGGCGGTCATGGAGAGAGAGGAGTTGGGCGTCGACATACACCTTGCGATTTTAGGATTGGGAATTGGATTCGCGCTTGTTGAGATGAGCCTTTGCGCGGAATAGGGGAAGAAGCCTTGGGCGAGTCAAGGTGGGAAAGAGATGGCGATGATTGAATCGCACGTGTTGAGGGCGTCAAGCTATCATGATCCGAGCCGAAGCCTGGGGAAAAAAGGTGGTTCTGAACGGGCGCGCCCAGCAACTTGTCCTGGCCTGGTCCGATTTACAGGCTGGCGGGCGACGCGCGAGCCGAGGCCTCGGTCCCCCGAAAGCGACAGCAACAAGCCCCAGCCAGGCCAAGACAGCCGAGCTTATGGTGTAGGTACATGTATCTTGCTGTCCTAATCCACCAATTCCCATGTACCTCTCCTGGCGCTCTGTGCCACGTCCTGCGCCACATGCCCCCAGAATCGAGAGCTTCGTGTGCTAACCCGATGCGGCCACGACCTCGACGAGGTTCACTTACAACCTGTGCTCGACGGATGTTGTACGCGTGAAAATAACGCGAGATCCCGTAATATGTGATGCAAGTAATACTCAAAATAACGAGAAAAAATCCCGGGGCTCACAAACTAATAACTCACCCGACGAGCAAAACGGCATCTACTAGTCAAGTTGCCAAGAACAAGAGGAACGATGCGTTGCCATGTATAACCTTATGTGATTATGGGCGCATTTGCAATATCCTCTGTAAACTCACATGGGTAGTTCAGTAATACTATCCTACTTCTTGTTTTGATGAGAAATGGGAGTCGTCAACTACAGCCATGCACTTAGATGGCCTTACATTACTGCGATGGTGACTCTTGGCCGCCGTAAATCTAGCTTCTTCAGGATTTAGGTACAATCATCATACTTGAATCTTATATGAGGCTTTCGTATTTCGTAAGGGCGTATGGTAGTTGCTGTGCCTTTATCACCCCGCCGAACAAGATCGGAGTCGCCGCCCAGCGTTGCGTCTGGCATGATGGACCATGGGCATCGCGCGAACTAGGAACCAAAATGGCGTTCTCGACGGAAGTAGTGTCACTAAAATAGGGCAAATGATTTGCCGGACTATTGAGAAGTAGAATACATTATACACACCAAAGGAACGGTGTAGTTGTGATCAAATAGGCACGCTATGGTGTAGGTAGAAAAAAGTCCGCATGTATTTGCGTAGGACGCTGTTAATTAATAGCAAGACTTGTCTATTTGGCGGCATAACTGCGCTTTGACAAAATGACCACTGCCTGCCTGTATTGTTTCTCTTGCTAACCACGTTAGTGCCTAGACAAGGCAGTACAATACCAGTTGACCTCCTTCAAATATGTGTGGATGAACCAATAGACGATTTGATGCCCTTTCTTCTTCGTGTCGTAGCTTTGCGTCTTTCCATAACAAGCTGCTCAGCCACTGCCAACTCGAAAAGGCTGGAAACGCAGATACCCTCACAATTGCAACACCGGGACAAATGGGGTATGTAAAAATAATGAATTTTAGTCTTGGTGCAATAACTAGTATAAAATCCACAGCAAAACATTCACTACTTTGCTAGTCGACACGCTCTTCGCCTCTCTAAAACAACAGCCTCTAAATTATGACAAAGGATAGGACGTCGTGGGGAGCGATTCGAGGTGCTTCCGGTGATGCTCGTTGGCCTGCTCATTATTAGCTCATGTACTCAAAACCAGGTAACGATTTCCACGAACAAAGGGTGTCCCGCAGTAGTTGCAGGTGGCAATCTCGGCCTTGTCGGTGTTGATGAAGATCTGGGGGTGGCCGTGGGCAGCGCTGCCGCCACCATCGCAGACAACAATTCGGTCGTGAGTCCATCGAACCGGTTGCTTGTGGACCATCTCCATAGCGGAGAGAGGTTGAGGCTACACATTGGATTTAGCATGCATCTCAGTATCCAGCCCTTGGAAGCAAGGCATCCCGTCGGCGGGAAGCCGTCAAGTTCCGTACCTGAGCCTCAAAGTCGGTCTGCTCGAATCGGGGCCCAGTCATGGCGGGGGCGCGCGGCTTCTGGTTTCGGGACCAGACCTCCACGCGGTTGGGAGCCTGGCCAATCTCGACAGGGACGGAGTCGCCGGTCTTGGTGGGAGTCTTGAACTCGTCTCGTGTCGTTGGAACAGTCGATTCTAGCTGACGGGCGGAGACGCTGAAGGCGCGGCGGGAGACGTGCAAGCGGCGCGCAAGGCCGCAAATGACTCTCAATTGGGGCGCGGCCATGGCTATGAAAGTGTAATGTGATGCAAGGACGCAATTGAGCCCGATTGTTGAATTGCCAGCCCGGATTCGATCTTGGATTCCACTTGGAGAGCAGGTTGACGAACTAGAGTGAGTGGATTAGAGATCGCGGAAAAAACTATTTTCCGTAGTACCACAAGCAAAGAGCCCCAGAAAAAAGTTCCAGGTCGCCGCCTACTAACAAATTGGCAAACCATTTCCCATAAACACGCGCAAAATCGAACGTCGAGGAATAGAAATTTGGATTCCCTCCACGTTCTGAAAAAAAAAAACGGCACGACGCATACGTCTTTTATTTCCAAAACCTCGCATCCGGCGCAACGTGAGCTGCGACAGCTCTTACTACCTGCCATGGCGCCCGACACACCCAAGGGAGTCTCTTCGAGGCTACTGACCATGAAATTTATGCAAAGGGCCATCGCATCGAATTCTGCACCGGTCTCTCCAGACTCTGAACCCAACTCGGCGAAAAAGAGAAAATTAGACCATAGATCGCCCGCAGGTAGACTCAGCATGGACTTCGACCAGGCATCTGTTGATGCCGCTGTGCACGCTCGGGAGGCCGCTCGCAAAGCGGCGCTCCTCCAGCATGCGTCAGGCGACACACACTGGGTTCTGAAAACAAAATTCGAGAAGCCGACTACTGCGAAACCTGCCAAGGCGGCACGGAATATTGTCTACGTTGGGTACGGTGATATAGACTCCGACAACGACAGCGGCGATGGAGGGGATGTCGCGGCGAAAGGACGCATGTCAACACGCAAGCCAAGACCAAAGGCAGAGGTATGTTTGAGCGTGTGCCAAACTTGAACGCCAAGTCAAATCTAACGAATAGCGTAGAAATCGCAAAATCCAAGCGACGACGAATCTGGTGAGGACTCGGGAGAGGACTCGGACTACAGCGAAGACTCCAACCCGAGGAAACGCAAACAACCTGGGTCGCACCAGGACCAAAGTAGATCGCGCTCCAAGTCGCGCACATGCCCAACCGCGGCGGATACCAAAGCAAAAGAGTTCCGCGACAAGCGTAGGAAGAAAGAAGTGCGGCTCAACAACAACATCACGTCGATTTCGGGAGGCGGCGACAACGCGGCGAAGGGTAAATCCATGACTTGCTATAACTGTCACCAACCTGGTCATAGGGTGTCTGACTGCCCCCGACGCAAGCCTGGAGGACGTAGCAAGTAATGGTATCCCATCGCCTGTTTGTAGAATTCAGTAATGGAGTAGAGATTGGAGAGCACGCATCGCATCTACCTTTAGATAGATTGTTCCAAGACGGGACTGGCACGCGAGGGCCCCAGGCAGCCGGCCTGCCTGATGAATTACGATACATATGTCACTTTTCTGCTATTGGACAAAGACGACCTATGAATTTAATTAATATGTCATCATCAATTTCATACAAAGTGACATTAATATTTCCAGTATTTTAATAGCAGCGATTGTATTGGTAGGTGTCGCCTCGCCATGCGTGGTGGATCTAGCCCGATTTCAGTGCTTCCGAAGTGGCGTGAAAAGGCGTCTGTTACTTTCGCCTGACATCACAACCGACGCAACCACATCACCGCAACCAATACCCATCACCAGCTCGACAAGCGTCCAAACATCACATTTCAACATGGGCGGCTTAAACTTGGAAGTATTCAAGGTATGCATTGAGCCCGCCCCCGCAGCTGCCTCCGCGAACCCCCTTTGTTCCGCAGCGCTGACATGTACAAAAATCAAACCAGTTTGGCATGTATGTCATGTTTCCCATTGGCATTATGTACTACTTTGGCACGAACCTCGACAACCGCTTCTCTGTCCCCGACTTTTGGCCGCGACCCGAAGAGTGCAACAAGCTGCCGCGCGACCGCGACGAGCTCAAGATTGAGTACGAGCGTATGCTGGCCCGACAGCGCTTCAAGCAGGCGGAGCAGCGCGCCAAGGGCGAGGGGGCCAGCAGCAACGGAAACGACTCTTGATTCAATGTCGACGGCGGTCGATTCATGGCCAGCCGTGCGTGTAATGTAACAACTTGTATGATGGAAAAAGAAGGGACACCACAGACGTGTCTGGCGCATTGGGTGGCGTTTTCAAAACTGTTACAAATAAATGGAAAGCAATATTTTTACAGTCTATGGTGGAGAAGACTACAAATCGTGTACAATAGCTGGCTTTCAGCAGAATATCAATCATCAAGATGCCTCTCTACAGCGTCCCACGCCTCGTCCGTAGCGCGTCCCTGCTTGGTGTTTGCGAAGATGGCCTTGACCTCTGCGTGCTCCTTCAATGTCGCGAGCAGAGACGACAGCGTGACCGCAGAATCGTCGGAGTCCAACTTGACCATGGTGTCCTCGTTGGGCGCCCAGACAATGTCGGCCGCGCGCAGCTCGAGTTCGAACTTGGCGGCGAAGGTTTTGGCGATGGCCATGAGCACCGACGGCTCCGTCCAGAGCACGTAGCCGCCCTCGACGCTCTCCTCCACATCCTGCGCGCCATCGTGCTCGATGGCCTCGTCGAGGAGTTCTGAGAGCGGAACGACACCGGCGCCATCCTTGGCGATGAGCAAGGCCCGGCCCCGGCGAGCAAAGTTGAAGGCGGTTGAGCCGGTGACGCCGCCGGCCTTTTTGACAGCGAGCTTTAGGTCTTGAAGTGTGCGCTGCTTGTTGTCCGTTTCAATGTCGATGATGAGAGCGATATCGGGTGGTAAGAGAAACTCCATGGTCATGGGCTCCAACTTTGCGCCGGAAGCTGATTTGCCCTGGCCACTTGCTATGGCACCTTCAATGAGAGCCTTGGGAATGCTGGCTTATCACTTTGTCAGATGAGTTCTGGAATAGTAGTTCTCTTGGAAATCACCTTTATTGGCGGCCGCAATAGCACCGGCCAGAGCCGGATTAAATTGAATATCGCCACCATACACTGCTGTAGTGTTAGTTCTGGTTCAGGACAGTGGTCAGAAGCCCACGCACTTCTTGAGTACATGGTGATGAGTTTTGTAAAAGCCGTGCGCTCAACCATCTTCTTCTTGTCGGTCACGGCTTTAATGTGCTTCGTCTTTGACCATTTATTATGGCCGGCCTGTCTGGGCCTCGTGGTGCTCAGGTGCTGTCTGCATGCTGGGCATATCCTGAGACGAGGGGTAGCAGTTGGGCGCAAGATAAGCTGTGCGAGCGCGCCGGCAAAGCGCTTAGGTGGCGCCATCGCGGGCATTCAAAGCTTGAGGTGGATGGCTAGCTAAATCATTGGAGTCTTCTCTTGTCGTCAATATATAAATGATGCGACATGGGATTTTCGTGATGGACAGATGTATAACGGGTTAACGATCTTCCCCTGATGTGGAGGTACAGGTAAGCGTGCAAATTGTCCCCTAAAAAGGGAGCAAAACCCACTGAAGCTTCTAAGTACAGTAAGGTCACTGCAGAGTGGCTGTCGCTGCCCCTGTCGTCCCAACAGCTCATCTGGACTTTTGAACCTCCTGCAAACCGGCACACGACAACTAAAACGCGACATCGGGCAGCGTTATTGCTCTATTGAACAACACCAGACTTCTCAATGATTTAAAGAAGCAAAAGATCATGTCATCCAACGAGGACACCGAGGCTCCAGCCCCGGCCGTCGAGTCCCAGCCAACGCCGCCGCCAGCAGCAGCACCATCACCACTCGCCGACGACAAGAAGAGCGATAACCCCGAGCTCGACCTCCAGAAGCTTCAGTCCCTGCCCGCGGAGCAACAGGAGCTGTTCCTCCTCACATTTGTCACCGATTTAACGAAATACGTGCGCCAACTCGAGCCCGACGACTGCACGGCGCAGCAGTTCTACCTCAAGAAGGAAATCTTCCGCATCATTAACCTCGCCGCCCCTCAGCCATCCAGGGTGGTGCGCAACAATCTGGGCCAGTGCCTCGCTTACGTCTTCAGCCACGGCGACCGAAAGCTCCTCTTTGAGACGATCAATGACTTGGTCGGCATCATTTCCGGCGCCAAATCGAAAACCGATACGGAAACCCGCGCCAAGCATGCCGCCGTCGTCTGCCTAGGCGACGTCTATGCCGCCGCTGGCGATAGCGCAATTGGACTGCACCAGCTTTGCTGCACGGCACTCATCAAACTCCTCAAGTCGTCTTCCAATAATGCGGGCCTTCGTGCTGCCGTTTTTACGGCCCTGGCCAAGTTGATCGGTATTGTTGAAGGGTCCACGGACGAGAGCATCGCGCGTGACATTTGGAAGCAGGGTAGAAACTATGCCTCCAGTGACAAGGGCTCCCTTGTTATTGTTGCTGCTTCGCAGTGCCTTAAAGCTCTCTTAAAGCACACCGCCTACTTTAGGAACTCGTCCGACTTTGACAAGCTCGAGACGGCCATGTTCAAAGCGTTTGATTCGTCCATTGCCCAAGTTCGACACGCCGCTGCCAGCTGTCTCGCCGAAGCCTATGCACACGGCTATTCCGACACCGCACCCAGCAAAGCCACTAAGAGCAAGAAGGCAAACCCCAAGCTGAAGCGCCAATCTACACTCCCTGGCATCGTTGGCGACGACGACGATATTCCTTCTCGTACCGCTAGTCCTGCACCAGGAGCGAAGCGTAAAGAGGACCTTGCCTTGTCACTTGCCGACATCCTCCACCAGCTCGCTGCTCAGTATGGCAAGTCCACAACATCCAATCGCGCCCGCGCTGCCATGGGCGTGTGCCTCGGTAAGCTGTTCCGCCGCCTTGGTGAAAGCGTCATTGAGCCGAATTATCTGCTCATTGTTGATACGCTCACTACGGATATCCTTGGCAGCCCAAGCATTGCCAACAACCGCTACCGGCTCTTGATCTCGCGGAGAATCATTGATACCCTCCTTCACGACGTCATTGGCAACAAGATTTTGGGAGAATCTGGCCAGATTAAAATTGCCGAAGTCTTGATCAACAACATCCTGAAGAACTATCCTGCCGCTCTACCCGAACGCCCTGAACCTTCGAAGCAGACCCTAATCACGGCATTGCGCGCTGTCGCGGCACTAATCCAGTCCCTAGGATCCGCCACAAACAAGTTTGCCGAATCATGTCGTGACGGCTTGCTCCAGGTTTTTCAGCACCCGAGTTATTCTGTCCAAGTGTTTGCCTCGCAGTGTATGAAGGTCTTCACGGTGGCGTGCCCTCAGCAGCTATTACCATGCCTGTCTGTCTGCATGAACAGCCTCGCTCGAGAGCTTTCTCTGCTTGTGAACGGGAGAAATTCCCAAAGGCGCTGCATTGGTTTGGCACATGGGCTGGCAGCGACTCTCAGCTCAAGTCCGCTACGGCCACTCCACGGCTCACTGGATATCAACAGCCGTGTTCTAACCATGGCGACCAATCTTCTCAAATCCTCAAGCAAGTCTGAACTTCGAGTCTCAAGTACTCAGATCCAGGTAGCATGGATCTTGATTGGCGGTCTCATGTCCCTCGGGCCCAACTTTGTCAAGATTCATCTATCCCAGCTTCTTCTGCTCTGGAAGAACGCGCTGCCGAAGCCGCTGGCAAAGGACAACACTACATCAAGAAGTTTGCTTGAAGCTTCCTTCCTCACACACGTGCGAGAGTGCGCTCTGGGATCGATATTGGCGTTCCTTGAGTTTAACAATCGCCTGTTGACTGTGGATGTATCGAAACGCATTGCCACCATGCTGCAAAGTACAACAGCTTTTTTGAAAACTCTCCCGAGCAAGAAGACCACCGAGGATATCTCACAGCGATTAACGCCTGCAATTCAACTTCAAGATCTCGAAAAGATGGTACAGCGCCGAGTCCTGCAATGTTACGTCAAGCTGGTCAACCAAAGTCCTGCCGGCGGTAGCGAAGCACTTCTACAATCAAACCTGCTCACCCTCGCTATTTCCCTGTTTGCAGACCCCGAAAACTACTCTGCCAACTCATTAAGTGCTTCCATTGCCAATGCTGCTGCCACTTACGAGTCTATTTGGGATGTGGGTGACAACGACGGCTTTGGTCTCACTGGTCTTGTTTATGGGTTCAATGTCCGTAGTCTGCCTGGCCAACACGAGTCCACTATCCAGGAGGTTTCCAGACCCGATTCGTTTGAGGAGATGATTGACAGTGTCCTGCAATCGCCAATTTGCGGCAGCCTCGAACATGATGCTTCCGCCCTCTACATCGGAAGCTTAGATCTCAACGAAGCCAGGCCCGATCCTCCAGCCACAGAAGTCGTCAATATGGCAATCCAGCTATTTGCCTTTGCTTTTCCTCTCACGCCTGCCAAGGTCCAGGAGAGCATTCTGGAACAGATTCGAACCTTCGGGTCATCTGGTTCCCTGCAGCGCGATCTTGCGCGGAATGCAGCCATTAGTGTGAACGTTGCTACCGCAATATTGGCCACCATGCGAGTTGCAACGAGGGAGACAAAGTCCCCAGCTGGCGATGTCTTCAACTCTGCCGTGGAAAAGCTGCTGCAGGATATTGTTCGGGACTTTGTCATCGACCAAGATCAGCACGTGCGAAGCCTTGGATACGCAGCTACAGCCAGACTCTGCAACGTATATGGAAACGCATTCACAAATCATGAAATCAAGTACTTGGTGGACACCATCGTCAGCAACCGCGAACCTAGCGCACGAGCGGGCTGTGCCATGGCTCTTGGCTCCATCCAAACCAAAGTTGGTGGTATGGCTGCTGGATATCACCTCAAGACTATTTTGGGTATTCTAATGTCTCTCTGCAACGACCCTCACCCAATTGTGCACTACTGGGCGCTCGAGGCCTTGTCTCTTGCAGCCGATGCCGCGGGCTTGAGCTTCTCAGGCTATGTCCCAAGTACTCTGGGAATGCTCGCTCAGTTATTTGTCTCCGAAACACATCACCCGGAGATCCCTTCCGCGATTACCATGACACTTGAGACTGAGCTGTCCACCTCGGCAGCGATTGCACGATGCATAGATTCGCTGATCAACGTGCTTGGTCCAGATCTACAGGACTCGAAGAAATCGAGAGAACTGATCTTCACACTCGTCGGTCAGTTCCAAGAATCTAAGGATAAGCAAGTCGAAAAAGCTGCTTTAATATGCCTCGAGCACCTATCTCTGTATGCCCCCGGAGAAGTGCATTACTCAGACTATGTGCGTCTGCTTCAAGGATACTTGTCATCAGAGCACGGGGAGCTGCGAGATGCTGCTATTGAAGGAATACATAACATGATGAAGCGAAATCCGCGCGATGTCTTGCGAGACGCCGAGACCGGATTCGAGGAGAAGCTGTGGCTGCTGCTCGACGCCACGCCAGAACATGACGGCATCAAGAACATTATCAGGAACTGGCTCCAGCAGACATGCCTTGTTGAAACGAACGAATGGCTAGATCAACTTCAAAGGGTTCTCCGATTGACACGTGTTAGAGATAAGGCTGAAGTAGCTGTGGTCAAGCCATCTGGAGGCGCGGTCGACTTGAACGATGAAGAAGTTGCCGGTTTCGCTGCGGCTGCGACTGAAACGACAAAGGATGGCAAGGATGCGAACTCTTCAAGTGACGCTGAGCCTCTACGCTGGCAAGTGACCACTTTTGCCATCTCATGCATCGGGGATATCTTTGCCATGGTTTCCAAGGATGTTGCCGCGAATGGTGAATCAGCGGCCCAGACAGCACTCCAAAACAAGATTGCGGAAGTCGTTCGGATGGCGTTCTCTGCCTCGACGTCAGGCGTACTTGAGCTGCGTATTTGGGGATTAAAGATTATCGGCGTAGTTTTGAAAATGTTTGGCAAAATACCCGACCCCGACTTCGAAGAAGCCATGCTGCTGGAGCAGTACCAGGCACAAATCAGTTCCGCCCTGACGCCAGCCTTTGCTGCCGACTCGTCTCCAGAGCTCGCTTCAGAGGCGGTCAACGTCTGCGCCAGCTTCATCTCCATCGGTATCGTTACTGACGTCGAGCGTATGGGTCGCATTCTGAAAACCCTAGTCAGCGCCTTGGAAAACTTTTCGTCCGACGACGAGAATGCAGGTATTGGAGACCTCAAAGGCCTGTCGTCAAATGCGCAGACCATGGTCAAGATTGCCGTATTCTCCGCATGGGCCGAGCTTCAAGTTGCGAGCAGCGAGCAAAAGTACCTGCTCGAGGTTCTCAAACCACATATCGGCACGCTGACGCCGCTTTGGCTGGAGTCACTGCGCGAATTTGCTCGGCTTCGATTTGAGCCGGATATATCCATGACTCTGGGACCCCCCTCACTATCTGGAAGTCTGGACTCCATCTATGCTGCCCTGAATCGTGAAACGCTTCTCAAGTTTTACCAAGATGCGTGGTTGAAGCTTGTCGATGCCATTGCGTCGCTCATTGAGCAAGACAGCGAGTTCGTTTTCGATGCCCTTGACGGCAAGGAATCAAGCGAAGCCACCGCCAATGGTCATCGTAAAGCTGGCATCAACTATCGTGACGAGCCAGTAGCCTTCTTCTTTGTCTTGTTCGGTTTGGCCTTTGAATCGCTCGCCATTCGACCTGGCCAATCCGACTCGCTGGCTACTCGTGACCAGACCCTGGCCATTCTCCAGGCTCTGAAGCGCATCCTGCATCCCAGCGTCTCTGGACACGCCATCTATCGCCCCGACGTATTTGCTGAGACCATGGATCTGCTTGACCGCCTGGTATTGACGGAAGGCATTGATGTACAGACAGTCATTGTCGATATAGCGCGCGCCATGTGTGTCACTCATCCCTCTGCGCGCCGTCAAGGGTCAGAAGAGGGTGACCTGTCCGAGGACATTGATCAGCTCTTTGAGCTGACTAGAATAATTGTTCTTGTCTTGTCGGGTCTGCTGCCAAACCTGTCGGAAGGCAACCAACCAGTGCGACACCAAATCAACGAAGAGACTCTCGTCCTGATTCGCACATCTCTAGATGCTCTTGTGGATGCCGCGGAGGTATTCCCGACAATTATCAAGTCGGATTTACACGCATGCATCATTCACATCTTTGCGACTATACTCGCCACGCCAAGCTGCCAGGAGCTCATTGTTCCACAGTCACTAGCCACATTTAAACGTTTCATCGGTAGCATGAGCGGTTCGCGAAAGATTGCTTCCGACGGCTCCTCTGCGACCGACGTGCAATTGCTGGGCTGCTTGCGCCGCTTCCTCTCCATCTATCTCAACGGCCAAAAGCGCGAGGTGCCAACCGCACTTCTCTGCGTCAGAAACTGCCTACTGGCGACAACCATTCTATTCACTGGCGGAAACAATCACCTCCCCGCGTCTGAGCCGCTGGTAGTACGATATCTTGACGAGCTTCTAGACTGTCTTACCGACCGCATGGTAAGTTGATGAACCGCCGCAACACACTCCCATAAGATGCTAACAAAAGCTACAGACTGCCAAAATTGCCGCCAATTGTATCCGATCTCTGCTCTTGCAAAGCTCGCCGTCATCCTCCGACGTCACCATCGCCCGGTACCTCGTGCCCCGCATCATCGCCTTCGTCACCAACGTGGAGCCCGAGGACCCGGAGCAGGCGCGCTCACTCATCGCGCACAGCCTGTGTCTCTACGTCGGCACCGTCGGCGGTGGAGAGCGAGCGGCGGCCGCCATGGCCCTCGTTGTGCCTGTGCTCATGGCGCGTGCGACGGCCGAGGGCGAGAAACGCTACCCGGAGACGAGCGCCCGGCTGCTAGAAGTTGCGGCCGTTGACCAAGACGCTTTCCGGCGCGTCGTCGGCGGCATGAACGCCGCCCAGAGGGGTCTGCTGGAGGAGGTGGTGCGCTCGGCGCGGCAAGCGTCGAGCAGCGCGAGCCAGACCAGCACAGACACATCCGGCCAGCCTGCCATCCAGCTCAAAATGAACTTTGGCGGTTCCGCGTGATGAAGAACCAAAGGGTTTTAATGAGACATGTTGTTTATTATTGTACAGACGCAACAACGAGCCTAGTGATGTGAAACAAGGAGGGACGGTCAAAAAGAAAAACCAGGCATACATCTATGTGAAAAGAAAGAAAAAAGGAAACTCTATACTACATATACAATTCGAATCTTCAGTTATTGGCGTCTCGAGACTTACTTCGTCTTTTCCTACATATGCGCCACCATCGTCACGTCAAATGGCCGGCCGGAGCCGTTGGCGATGACGATCCCGTTCGGCGCAATGTACTTGAACTTGTCGTGAAGCTCTCCCCGACGCTTACTGTTGGACCCTGCCCCAGGCGACGCCGGCGACTGTCTCAGGCTCATGTGCACAAACGGCGCCGCCGCAGGGTTGAGCCGCCTCACGGGTTGCCCTGAGCCGTTGGGCCCGTTGACGGGTTGCAACGGCGGCGTTGAGGAGTCCTCGTCGGTGACCACGATGCTGGGCACTAGACGCGGGGAGTTCTTTCGTCCGTTCGGTCCGTCCACAGGTGGCAAAGGCCGCGTCGGGTCCTCGTCGGCGATCACGTCGGGGGGCACGTCTCGCGGGAGGTGCTTTCCGCCGCGGCCGACGCGCGAGCGTGATGCTCCTCTTCCTCCCCCGCCTCCTCCTCCTCCTCCTCCCCTTCCACATCTTCCGCCTCTTCCTTCTCTTCCTAGTCCTCTTCCTACTATTGCTGCCATCGCTACTGCTGCTCCTGCCACTGCTGTTGCAATTGCGTTCCCAAACTCCTCGGCGGGAAGGGGACGTGCCTCGGGCGTGTCACCGCTCGGGGCGGCGGATAGTGAGTTCTTCTTCTCCTTTATCTGGTTCGGCTTGTTCTGCTTGTTCGTCTTTCGTGTCATCTTCTTGCTCTGTGTCCGCGTTTCAGGCGGCGGCGGCAGCAGCAGCGCCTGCGCGCTCCAGGCTCCTCGCCATTGAGCGCCGCCAATTGTCATGGGGGATGTTGCGAGAGTTGCAAGTCCCCGGCTTGATCTAGAATGCCGTGAGGTGCAAGAGCAAAACATCTTGCCATTTGTTGTCTCATTTATATACATGTCCCGTCCCTTTTTTTTTTTTTGCCTTCTCATGTGTCACGTCGAGTCTCAAAGGCCGCCCCGACGCCCCGTGTGCTTCACGACATTTTTAGGCGCCGTCTTCGGTAAGATGTACACCTTGTGGACGATGGGCAAGGCGCCTGTATTCGTAACACGGCAAAAGCCGTTCGACGCGTGTGTGTTGGTGGGAAAGGAACCCTGGGCGCATCGCCTGCGCTGTCATTCAGAGAGGCTGCACTCCAATGCCCGTTGATGGCTACCCAGAGCTGTCTCACGTCTTTCGAAACGAAAATGTATCCTCGACCACGGCGCCATCATCAATCGATACGTCAGAGATGTCCGGGTCAAACGCCCTGGCCCCGTTCCTCATCGGCGCCTCGTCGTCCCACTTGGAAGCGCCTCGCCACGTCTCTGGGACCTGGTCGCCCTCGCCCAGCGACAAGATGCGGTACTGCTGCACCGTGGAAAGCAATGCCAGCGGACACTCCATGTCCGCGTTGATCCACGAGATCTGCGCCTTCAGCAGTGCGCCGCTAGTCGCGCTCCTCGTCGAGATGAAGTCCTCTGGTACAACTGGTGTCGGCCCTTGAAGCAGCGGATCCCACAAGTACGACAGCGACTCCTCGTCCTGCGCGGTGGAGATGAGGAGAAGCTCCCGTACGTGTTTATGCCACGCAAAGGTGACGACGGAGTGGAATACGAGCACGGCGCGTAGCTCGGCGGTGGCAATGTCCCATATCCAGATGGTGCACGGCGCGTCGTCGAGGCGTGTGGCAAGGAGCGTGGATGATGCATCAAAGGCCAGGGTTGAACACCCCGGTTTCGTTTCTAGTGGTTTACCGTCGGATGGTACGCCCGGAGGTGCGATTGGCTGTGTTGCGCGCTGGAAAGTGTGTACTGTTTGGCCATCTCTCGATGTATTTAGCTGTTCTTGCCATATCTGTAGCAATGATTAGTAACTGGGCTGTGGCGTCAGCGCTCCTCTGTGGACTTACATGTAGTGTATCTTGAGGTGCAATTGTAACAGGATGCATAAATGTTACCCTCTTTCTCCAAGAGTCTGTTTGCAGCATCACAACGCCGCGACTATGATCGCCAATGGCGCAAAGGTCTGAAATATGGCTCGGCTGGCATGACTTTATGCCTAACTCCAACGTAGCATCCGGGCTATCTGACAGATTCGCGCCCGTTATAGTCCTGAAGTGCTGCCCATCCGCCGTGTAGAGGATCAGCTGGTGTCCGTGCGCGGCCGAGTCCCACAGCAACAGCCACTTTCCGTCCGGCGTCCAGCAGACGGCCTGCGCGTCCACCGTCTCGGCCGCCCAAGACCTCTGCACCTGTCTGGAGAGGGGGTGGTGTATACTGACAAAGTCCTTGCCGCCGAGCCGCGTTAGAATGGCCAGGTGCTCGGTGCCGGCGCGCACCGAGTAGCTTCGGCCCACCGACGACGGCTGGTGGAACTTGGGGTTGACGACCTCAACGGCGGTCGAGGTCGCGAGGTCGAAGATGGCGAGCTTAAGCCCCGACGGCGAGCATAAGAGGACCTCGGAGTCGCGGGCGCCGAAACGCGCAATGTTCGCCTTTTCACCCGGGAGAAGGGGGCTTTGGATGGTGCCGTGGAAGGATGAGTCGGCGTGCGCGGCGAAGACATGGACGCTCTCGCCGGCGCAGACCATCAGTCGCGTGGACGAGGGCGACCACTGAAGAGACGTCGCATGGCCGAGGGAAGACGGCAACGGGATCGCGTGCTCCAGCTGCAACGTCTCGACGGAGCGCACAGAGATGGTTTGTGCGTTGACCGTAGCGACGAGGCTGCCGTCCGGGCTCGCTCTGCACAGAGGAGTGGCTGTCAAGGAGTTGGTCAGCATGGGTTTAGGAAGAGATGTGACTGATCTGTAGGACTTTGGACATACATGGAAACACCGGAGAAGCATACATGGCGCAAAATGTCACTCGCAGGCTAAACACCGCCTCCAGTGTAAAGAATGAAGGTCGTCGGTGATGTCGACCGTTTGATGTTTACAAGGTTACCCAATGCGGACTAGGGCGGGGTAACTGAGAACGAGGACTTCATCCAGCACAACTTCAACTTGCAATATTTAAACACCAGCACTAATTGTCAGCATTATCAACATGATCATAGCTATCACAATTGTCATCGCTGTCATACCGTTCATCATCGTCAACATGGCCACAAAGCGCATCTTCTCTCAGCGCTGTCATCTATCCATTCCAGGTATAGCGATGAACCTAGCGAGTCTAGACAAGTCCCTATCAAGATAACAAATCTTGAATTCATCCGCATAGACTTTCATCATAATGAGAGATGATGGCCTGCTGTATTCACCATCTCGGAGCAGGCACTCGTCCAGAATTTCCCCGTCGATGTAGAAAATTCGCCGTTGCTATACCAAGTACTGCTCAATGTCCCGCACCGTGTAGCCCAGCAGGATGCTGATGTAGCCGCCCTGATCAGCTTGTAGAGCGCCTGCATCCCCCGGCTTTTGCATGCGAGCGGCCCGATAGTAATGGTTGGGATCCTCCACGCTGACGGTGGGCAGGAAGGTCTAGAGCGCGGCGTGCATGATCTCGGGCCGGACAACGGCGATCCTGAGCGCGATGATGACGTTCTGCGAGAATATGATGTTTACAGGTACGTACTTATCTACGTTACCAAGCACTGCGTGATGGATGCACACATGCATAGGTATTCTACTCCCTCTCTCCACGCCACTTCGACTCCTTCCACCAACACACCCGTTGCAACTTTCCTCCCCCACCAACCTGCACGTCGACAACAATGTCGGCGCCTGCCAATGACACTGATGATACCATTGACATCGAGAATGGCAAAAATACCATCCTATCGTCCTATCTGAACCCTGTAGAGCATGTGATGCTCAAATGGTCCTTTTTACATGACTCCGGCGACCAGCAAGCTGCCGCCCGCGAGATCCGCAGAAGGATCCTCGCAAGCCCAGGCGAGCCCCTCGAGCAAGTTCTCCGCCAACTCAACGCCGACTAGCGCTGTTCTTTGCTTAGGTCAGTTATGCCATCCGTACAAGCTCTCTGATTGCCGCAGATTAACGGCAGGAGAAAAAACCAGCCAACTCTTGCTAGTAACTCATAGATGACATACCTCATTAGACAACTAATTTGCTTTGGCAAGTCATCGTTCATTACTATTGGATGGGACGAGAAGGCAGAGCTCGGGCCACTTCAATATCAAAGTTCATGCGAAGTTCCAAGGTTGTTTATAGGTCAAGTTTGACTTGAGCAACTGAAGAAGAAATTTTAGTTCCACCCTATCTGGCTATGACTACACTGATGCAAGCTGCCTATCGGCTACACGCAGACCGGGTTACCTTGAGAAAATGGCCAAAATGAACGCCCAACACCGTCGCCAATGAATTTACACGCACTAGTTTGTCCCGTTTTCCTCTTTCATGACTGTGTCGTCGCCAGCGAGAACCTTTGTCTTGGGGGGTTGCTCGCCGGCTTTAGAGCCGTCGCCGGGCGTGACTTTTACAACGTTGCCGTCCTCGTCGACGAATTCAAAGTTGTAGCGGCTCAGGATGTGTGGGATCGCAGAGAGTTGAGGTCCGTACCGACCACTATTTTCGTACAGCTCAAAAAGAGGCACGGCGAGCAGTTTCATATTCTTGGGGACGCTGAGTACCTCTGCATAACATATTAGCAAACGCCGAACCGGAGCAGATGGCAGCCAAGGGCAGGGCGAGTGGGCTTGCGAAAAGAAAACATACTGTTCTTGGGGAGGTGGATGAGGTAAATCTTTTTGCACTCCTTGGGCCGGGTGACGTGTGCGGGTACAAAGGGATACATGAAGGTCTCAAAGTTGGGCCGCCACCATTGCGACAGACACTCGCCAATGTCCCAGTCACCGTCCTTCTCGTCCTCGCCGAGGCGGCCGACGGGGGCGAGGCGCTCGTCGAGGCGTGTCTTGAAGCCGCCCATCTCGTCGTCCTCGGGCCGCAGGTAGTCGCCGGGGAGCTTGAAGAAGGCGTTTGCAATTTGCAGCATGAGGATGTGCGGCTGGTTGTGCTCGTGGCAGACGAGGATGCCCTCGCAAGTTCGGCGCATGCCGTGCTCGGCGTAATGCTCCTCGAGGCGCTTGAGGCGCGCAATGACGGACGGGTCCTCCTCGGGCTGGGTCTCCTTGACGCCAAACGTGTAGTTGGAGAAGGGGTAGACGCGGACCTTGGGCGGCTGGTTGGCGTTGAAGTCGAGGGGGAAGACGGGCGGCTTGCCGGACTGGATGGTGCTGGCTGGTATTGTCGACATGACGGGCGAGTCGGAGAGACAGGAGGAAAATTAAAAGGAGGGACTTGAAGGAGAGGCGGCGCTGGGCGGCTTTTCGATGCAGCTTCTGCCAAAAGAGCTATCGGGCTGCAGCTGTCAAAAAGATGGTTGGTGCAGCTGTTGGAGGCACAAGAAAGCTACAGCGGCTGGGCAGCAAACAGCAAAACCGCTGGCGCAAAGCTGCTGTAATCCCAAAGTAGAAAGCGGTGGGGTCGCTGGGTAACGGCTTGTGCGACTGAGTGAGTGAGGATCTGAGTAGACCTGAGCTAGGAGTTATCTTATTCAAAAGAATAAATGTTAATAAAAATATGATAAATAAATTCAAGCAATTTTTCCTTGAGGCCTTATTCACATCTGTTGTTGGCGCATCATCCGCCATGATACCTCTTATCCATGCAATGCGGCATCACAGCAGACACAGTCACTACAGCCTCCTCATCACGAAACAAGTCGACTGAGAGGCAGCGGTCAACCTTGTTCAGTGTAAGCCATCTAACAAATTGTTCTATTGCGAGTAGCGTAGCGTAATGCAGAGCGAGCGGGCATGCGGCGTTTAGCACTGAATGGTACTCAATAATTTGAGGCAGGGCACAGCACAGCGAGAGTCCATTTTTAGGGCCAAGTATAATTTCACAAGTTTAAAAATAATTATTTATTTATTGTATTATATCTAATCTGACTAATTTACGGTTATCTAGAATCGTGGGCTATTGCAACGCCCCAGCCATCCATGAGCAGTTGTATGTATTGACCGCCACTTATAGATGGCCACTCCATATGCGGGCAACACTAAGACGCGGCTGCTGTACGAATCCAATGTAAATTAGTAGTCTTCATAAAAAAAACTAGTCGTTCGTTTCTTTCCATCTCTCCTATGATTTTAAACTTGTATTTAGGGCATGGAATTCATTCAGGACAGCCCCGGGTTGGCCCCGTAGCTAAACCTGGACCATGAGACAATCGTGACGTGCGTCCCAGCACAAACTTGGCCGATGGAGGATTACCAACATAATCACCAACCAATTGAACAGAGAGACCTCATGACCCCAGCAAAATTTCAAGCCGTGAATGATGTAAAAGGTAGGCATCTACGTTCCATCCCAGTATCAGGGCCTGTGGCGACCCACGTGACAGTGCGGGAAGGATGGGCCGCAAAGCAATTGGGCAAACGGCAAATATGGAAGCCACCAAAATAATCATCCACAGCAAGGGTGCAAATCAACAAATCACCAACTTGCATGCACTTGTCCGCCTCATCTTATCCCGTCTCGTCTCGTCTCACCCCCGGAATTAAGGCGATCCCGCCTCAACATCAACTGCATCTTGCCTGGCACTGCCCTGCCTTGCGTCATGCCCCCGCTGGAAACGAGCATAGCCATACACCCGTTTAGCGTTGCCCGTTGACAAACAGCAAGGCAGCGATAGATAGAACATGGACGCGGCCAGCTTGCGAAACGGTCTCCGCTTCAAACTCGACCATCTTGAGGCCAAGCTCGAGTGGCACCGCCAGGACCTGTTGGCCGAGTTTCACAAGCACTACGACGAGCTGACGCGCACGGCGGGTCCATCCGTCGTTGCCAGCATCCAAGACGAGCTCCGAGCGATGCTTGATGATTACAAAGAGCTGCGTCCGAGCATCCCACAGCAGCAGGAGCAAGAGCACCACCACCACCAGCATCCGCCGCCCACGCCTCCTCAGCCCGCTGCCGCACCGCCAAAAGAAGCTGAGTCACCACTTCCTCGGCCGCAGCCAGTCAGCGATAATAGCCCCGAGCCAGCGGCCACCACATCCCAAACTCTATCGTTAGCGTCCACGCCTGCCGACGCCGGTACCTCATCAGGCGCTCCCGACAGCCCACGCGACCGTGACCACGAGCTCTACGGCCTCTTCACCCCGAGCTATCTCCCACTCCTCGCAGCATCTCCAACACCTGCAGCCAACACACCTGCCTCGCCTGCAGCCACAACCAAGGCTGCCGCTGCTGCTGCCATCACCTCTCAGCCGTCCTCCGTCGCGGCTGGCAGCCCAAGCAACGCCGAGACCAGGTGGTTGCCTGCCATGACCACCACCAGCGACGGCGACGGCAACGGCGACGGCGACGGCACGACACGCACCACCACCACCATGGACCAGTCCGCCGAGGAAGACCGCTTCCCCGGTCGGTTATCGACACCGCCTCGGCATCAGCCGAGCGAACATGAGAGTGCGGACGCTGCCGGCGCTGACGACGCAAACTCGTCAGCCTCGGATGACAAGAGCGACAACAAGCCCCCTCGCAGCGCCCTGCGACGCTCCTCCAGCACATATAAATCGCCGCAGAGCCCTAGACGTGTCCGGTTCGAATTTATGGGTGCCGAGGTCCTGCCAACCGCGTCGCCACAGCCCAACGACAGCATGATGCCGCGATCGTCGTCGCCAATGTGGGAGGGCGAAAACGTGTCAGTCGACTCGGTCCTTGGAGGCGATACCGAGGACCTGGGACCGCCACCCAAGAAGATTTCCTCGTCGGATGCTCTTCGTGCCTTGTCAAGGGAACCACTCGAAGACGACACAGTATGGACCGTGGTGAATCCCGACTCAGACAACGTCACAAAGAAGATGCAGCAAGTAGGCTTGAACGAGTCACTGGCAACCCCCGAGTCTAGAATACAGCAGAGTCAACAAGAGCCCAGCAACGAGGTGGAAGAAGTGAAGAATGACGCCTTGGGCATAAGAAAGACGAGAGCGGCAGCCCCTCCGCCGATCAGCAAACCACCTGTCATTGTCGGCACGGGGCTGTCCAAGAACAAAGCGCCCCTTGATGGCCCAGATGTACACGACGATGACGATGACATGTTTCAATTTGAAGATGAAGGCGGCCGGACCTCGTCACTGCAGCGGCTACCTCAACCTACAGACGATGGCGAGCACAGCGAGGATGAAACTCTATCATCCGCCTCCGCTAGGGACCTCAGCATGTTGCGCTCGCCCACCACTGTCGCCCCCGCCGCCGTGCCCTCCGCCAAGCAATCGGCTCCCGAGGCGGCCGCCACCACGCCCACCACGCCTCGCTTCCACATCGGCTCCGTCGGATCGTACAAGGGCCGGTCCATCATGATGCCTGTCGTCAAAAGCCCCGAGGTCCACGCCAAGGCCGCCTCCATCGGCAACTTTAGCTCGTTCGTCGGCGGCGTCGATGGCACGAGCGGTATGGACCCCGCCGATCTGAGCAGCTACAGGGCAAGCGTCATGCGCGACGGCTTCACCGGCACGCCGCGCAGCTTTACAGAGCGACTGATGATGGAGGACATGGAAGCCGAGAGACTGAAGGAGAAGGCAAACGAGGAGTAGGTGTGCCATTTTACAAAGATTTGATATGTAGTAGGGGAACGGCTGTATTTTTTTGGCCTTTTTTTTTATGTTTTACTCTTTATGGCCACGGACATTGGTAGGAACAGGTTGCGGACAAGCAGGCGTTGGTTGGTCTTTTCGGTACGGAAGGGCTCGGTGCATACACGGACGTGTGAGAAATTATGAAGCCTGCAGAGGCGAAACACACACATAAAAAAATGGCAAGAAAGAAGGAAGCTGGGGATGAGTCCGGGAGACCGGCATCGGCGATACACAGGGTGTTTGAATAATGAGTTGCTTGGCGCACCCTGGTGAGTTTATAGCTTCCAACAATAATGCGCTACTAGAGATATCCAAGAAACAAAGAATTCATTCGCAAGAGTAAAATTAGGAAAACGAACCATGACGGTGTCGAAACATCTGTATCATTTACAGTATATGGTTGCCACGTTGGACAGAATGACAGGGTACCGAGAGTTGACGACAGCCGGGAGATTGTTCAGCACCACCTCGGCAAGGATCACGAGTTTCATGCCGCAACCCGAATTCTCCGTGTTTCTTGTTGCAATATTAGTGTACTATTACAGGGTGATGAAGCTGGGTTGTCCTCTCGACATGTGCTTCCCCCCCCCCCCCCCCAGTGTCCGTGCAAATATTGCCCAGTTCGACAAGCGAGGTGCACCCGGAGCAGACAAGGTTCAAGGGAAACAGATAAAGAATAATAGATAAAAGAGCACGTGGTGTTGGCCTGTTGCCTCGTGTTCTGCGAGGCATACATTTAAGAGTCCAGAGCCAGACCGGGGCTTGATTGGGTCACCACGCGAGGCCCGGCCCTGCGCCTCCCTACACCGACTTGCTCTGCCGTTATATTGCAGCACAGACGGTAATCAAAGCAGCGAAGCAAGCGGTTACTGCCGCTCTCTTCTTTGGTGGCGAGGAAGAAGAAGTAGTAGAAGCTATATCGGGCAGAGATCGACGGGGCCCGTCGGTAGGAGGCCCGTCGGTAGCCCTGGTCACGGCAGAGCCGGGGAGAGCACCGGTTGGCTGGTTCGCTCGTAACAGTCTCTGCGAACGGACGGTGTTTGTTTCCAACGGAACTTTTGGGAAGTCGGGCATTATCCTTTTCTACTGGGCCGGTACACGAGCACCGGTTCCGTTCCAGGACGGCCATCGCTTAGGTACGTAATAGTGTCTCAGCTCGGCCGGCTATATGTATCACCAAGTCTGTCGGCGTCGTCGCGGTCCTTTGGCTCCGGCATGGCTGGTTAATCATCCTAGCGCCCGTCCTGCCCTACAGGCTGCATTTCAGTCACCCTTGCATTCTGCACCTTGCGTCACTCTCTTTGTGCAGTGCATATTGTGTTCATGTGTATGACGACAGGCCCCCCCCCAGCAGCTCTTCTGTAAAACAACCCCGTCGCAATGGCGCAACTTATTTAGTTATCGGTAGTAGAGGCCCAGTCGCCGCAGCCCCAGAAAAACGGTCGATTTTGGGTTTTCATGTAAATCGGCTGGCGTATATAGAATCGCGCTCGCTTTAGCTCTCGATCGTTGCCCCAATGCCGGATTGGTGATAAAGGGCGATGTATAACGCGTGCATGACGTAGTAGAGTCCGAGTCGCACACAAAGTATAAAGAGCGCAGCAAAAGAAAAGAAAGGCTGGATCAGATAGCAAAAAACCAATTGTTCACGATTTTTGATAAGCACAGGACTGAAATAAAATCAGCAAAATGAAAGACGCCAAGGATGTCATCCAAGAGTTCAACGAGCTTGTCAACATGACACCATCAGAGCTGGAGGCCTGGCTCAAGTCCAAGGACTCCGGTGAGGCAGGCTGGCCAAAGGACGACAACGACGGTGAGACGGTTGGCCACGAAAGCGGTCGGAAAATTACCGCGATCTTGAAATCCAATCCCTCAAAAGATCCGCAAAAGTACGATGACGATCAAGTTGGCCACATGAGAAAGGTCGTGGCGTACTGCAAGCGCCACTTGGCTCAGGAGGAGGGCAGCCTAAAGAGCAAGTCGGAGAGCGAAGCTAAAAAGACCAAGTCTTACATCTCGCTCAAGAATTGGGGGCACGATCCATTGAAGAAGGAAAGCGACAAGAAAGCAAGCGATGAGAACAAAGGTAACGACGGTGGGCAGGAGAAGAAGAAGAAGAAGGAGAGCGGGGATAAGGAAGAAGAGGGGGGGGAGGATAGTGAGGAGACGGGCGACAAGCGAAAGAGAAGCGACAAGGATGGCGCTCCAGAGCCCAAGAAGCATCGCACCGGCAACAGTGGTGAGTTATGCCAATGCTAGCCAGGAACCAAGGGAGACTGATTGACACGGGGCCAGATCTTAAAGACAACCGTCCTAATTCGAATGAGGAGGCTGCCGACGAGTCAGAGGAAATTGACGAACAGGAAGCAAAAGAGGGCAGCAGATCCAAGTCAAGCAATGGACCAGAGCCCGGCGAAACGGTAAGCTGGAATTGGGGCAACGGGCAGCCTAAAGGCAAGGTTTTGGACGTCAAAGAAGAAAAGTAGGTGCTGCCATCTACGATGGGGGATGTCGAGATGCTAACAGGAACAGGGCTACCATTACGACAAAGCGAGGAAACGAGGTCTCGCGCGAGGGTAGCCGTAAGGATCCGGCGGTCATTCTGGACACTGGGAAGAGCAAGGCGATCAAGTCCGCCCACGAACTCAACTAGCTGTTGCCGTAAATATGTGCCTGTGTTTCGCTTCTTCTCCTCCGGCTGTGTATAGGTTTGGTTTCATGTAGTCAGGCGAACAGGTTAGAAACACGAATTTAGTTGTGAATCATATTATATCCAGCCTTCCCCGGCTTGGCTTCTTTGCCGAGGGAAGCTGTCCGGGTGGTCTAGAAGTGGCGTCTAGAGGCACACCCTCAGCCTGGAGGGAGCCGCCGCCCGCCAGCCACATTAAGAATAGATTTGCATGAACTACCCCGACCTTACAGTGCAGGTTGGCCGTGGTCTGCGTCTGGGATGGACTGTGTGGTATGCATGACACGAGGGCCGAACGAGGGCGCTGTGGCCCGCAACAGGCTGGCTTGGTATGTTAGGACTTACGAAGTAAAGCACCATCAGCAAGGCAATGGAGAGGCTTACAGTTTGCTTGGGGGACCAGATCAGAGCATCACCCCATTCCCGGGACAGCATGCGGGGACAGCCCATCGTTCGGGAGCCGAGGGAAGCCAACAGCCAGCCTTGCGAATAACATTTCCGGTCAAGGCAAGGGCAAGCAAGCGAATGCCGTGGTGTGTTCTTGTACCACAGACCGGGGCGAAGCTGCTGGGTATCCTTCTTGGCAAGTAGCCGGCAGGCACGGTAACGAGTGAAAATGAAGGAGTTGACGTGGATGTGCCTGAGTGGCGGGCGAGTGACTGGCTGCATATGCACGGCGGATAGAAGCCGAAAGAGCCGGAGGATCGCGGTGTGCCCCTGCTCTGGAGCGCGCTGTGCTGCAAGGTCAACTCCAAAGGGCGGGATGTGGCGGAGTTTGGCATTTGCATAGCGACCAAGAAGGGCGGCAGGTGGTGGTCTTCAGCTAAGCTTGTGGTGCAGTGTGTAGGGGGATCGGCCGCTGGCGGGGGCTGCGAGGTGCGGCGAGGCCGCGATCTCCGTTCTAGCATGGTGTCACGGTGTCAAACGGTAAACACTCGAGCCAAAGCTTCAATGCACTTCAGCCCAACAGGCCAACCAGGAAACGCGGCAGACAGGGTTGAGCCAGATCCAGTGCCCCTCTTCCCCTCCGTCCCCGGCAGTCAACTGCCAATATGTGCGTACGAAGTAGTCTTGCGAGATAAGCATCACTGGGCCAATTGAGGGATGGGCGGACGGATCTGCCACACAGACGCAACTTCTATAGCGAGGGCCGCGCAGGGCATGGAGCCGCGCTATGCAGGCTGACTGCGGGCAATTAGCGATTTTTGAAATGCCGTGCTGCGTATGACTAGCTTTGGGAATGATGAACAAGGGGGCTGCTGATGTGTACAGTCGTTTACCGGTGTGGTTGTTGGTGATGCAGATTTGTTCGTACCGTACGTTGAAGCTTGGCGCTTGGCAGCTTGGCTTGGTGGCAGCTTAGGTAATTTCCATTAAAAGACAGGAGGATCTTGGGCCAGGCACTGCGAGGTACTACCTACCTACCTTAGTAGGTAAGTATTACAGGCCTGGAGACCCTGTAGTTGGACCCGCTGTAACCATGTTCTCCAGTGGTCAGTTGCCCCCATGTGCACCATGTAGGTGCCCAAAGAGGTTGAGTGCCACCAAATTGCTTGCCTGCAGGTCGTTTGCTACAATGCTTCCAAGCTTGCCTTCAAGTTGCTTTGTCTGTGACGGGTGACGGCGTACGGCGTGCGGCGGAGACATCATGCACATATTGCAGGCCAGACAAGGTCCCAAAATTGACTGCTTGAGCCGATGAAGCCCAAGCAGGTGATCATGGCAGACAAGGCCAACGTAACCGTCCACTGTTACACTGTGAGCTGCCCACTGTTCCACTGCCCACATACAGTCCACAATCCACTCCTGCCAATGATCCACCAGCCGCTTTTTCAAGCAAACCTGGTCGTTCCGCCTTTAAGTCGTCACAACTCCCCCATGCCGCGACATTCTCAAGCTTCTCACCATCAATGGTCCGCAGCGTCGTCTCTCCTCTACGCCGCCTGCTACTGCCTTTACCGTTACTCGCTCCTTCGCCTCCCTTGATACCCTTTCTGTCACTCTATTGCCGCTGCTATCACACCACTATGGCCCCCTCAGCCCTGCCGAACCTGGCGTCCGCTCTCGGCCCCAAGACTTCCGTCACTCTCTTGACAGACCGCCTCGAAAAGCCTTCGCTCGACGATAGACAGTATCGCGTCATTCGACTTGAGAATGGTCTCGAGGCCCTTCTCGTACACGACCCAGACACTGACAAGGCTAGCGGCGCCCTGGATGTCAACGTCGGCAGCTTCTCTGATGAAGATGGCATGCCTGGCATGGCCCACGCTGTTGAGCATGTGAGTGGCCTATCTAACAGGCAATTGATTTGCCAAATTCACCCAAAACGTCATAGGTCCTAATGTGTCTCTTAATCTTTAGCTCCTCTTCATGGGCACCAAAAGATTTCCCGTTGAAAACGAGTACAGCCAATACCTCTCCTCAAACGGCGGCAGCTCCAACGCCTACACAGCTAGCACCTCGACAAATTATTACTTCGACGTCGCCGCCAAGCCAGCCAACGATGAGCAGCCTACCGAAGCAAATCCTTCGCCCCTGTACGGCGCTTTGGATCGGTTTGCGCAGTTCTTCATTGAGCCCTTGTTCCTAAGTGAAACTCTCGACAGGGAACTGAAAGCAGTCGACTCCGAGAACAAGAAGAACCTGCAGAGCGACGCTTGGCGTCTCCAGCAGCTAGACAAGTCGCTGTCAAACCCCAATCACCCATTCTGCCACTTCTCCACTGGCAACTTCGAGGTCCTTAAGACTATCCCCGAGTCCCAAGGCATCAATGTCCGCGACAAGTTCATCGAGTTCCACGCCAAACACTACTCCGCCAACCGCATGAAGCTGGTTATCCTCGGTCGCGAGTCGCTCGATGTCTTGCAAAAGTGGACCGTCCAACTTTTCGCCGCCATTGTCAACAAGAACCTGCCCCAAAACAGATGGACGGGAGAGGTCCCCTTCAGACCCGCTGACCTCGGCATCCAGTGGTTCGCGAAGCCTGTCATGGATACAAGAGAACTGAACTTAACCTTTCCCTTCATTGACGAAGAGGAACTATACGAAATACAGCCAAGCAGGTATATTTCCCATCTCATCGGCCATGAAGGCCCTGGAAGCATTATGTCCTACATCAAGAGCAAGGGTTGGGCAAATGGCTTGTCGGCGGGTGGCTACTCCGTCTGCCCCGGCACTCCCGGCATGTTTGACGTTCAAATAAGATTGACCGAAGAGGTAAATTCATCTTCCACTTCACTCCTCCGACCTCTTGAACGTATAAATCGCTAACTCTTCAGAAGGGCCTCAAAAACTACCCCGAAATTGCCAAAATCTTCTTCCAGTACGTGTCGCTTCTGCGCCAGTCGCCTCCGCAAGAGTGGATATTCCAAGAGCAAAAAGGCATGGCCGACGTCGACTTCAAGTTTAAGCAAAAGACACCCGCCAGTCGCTTCACAAGCAAAACTAGCTCCGTCATGCAAAAGCCCCTACCGCGCGAGTGGTTGTTGAGCGGTCACAGCCTTCTACGGCGTTTTGATGCGGAAATCATCTCCAAATCCCTGGCGCTACTCCGCCCCGAATCGCTGCGCTTGAATGTCGTTTCTCGCAAGGTCCCCGGCAGCTGGGACAAGAAGGAGAAGTGGTATGGCACAGAATACACCGCCGACAGGATCCCCGATGACCTCATGGCTGAGCTGAAAAAGGCCGCTTCAGTTTCGGCGGCCGACAGGTTGCCCGACCTCCACCTACCACACAAAAACCAGTTCATACCTAATAAGCTTGAAGTGGAAAAGAAGGAAGTGGCAGACCCGGCTACCTCGCCCCGGCTTTTGCGCAACGACCAGTTGGCGCGGACCTGGTGGAAGAAGGATGACACCTTCTGGGTACCCAAGGCCAATGTCGTTGCCAGCCTCAAGAACCCCATTATATACGCCACGGCCGAGAATAGCGTCAAAGCCCGACTTTTTGCAGAGCTAGTCCGGGACGCTCTGGAGGAATACTCTTATGATGCTGAGCTCGCGGGGCTGCAGTATACCGTTTCACTCGATTCGCGCGGCCTTTTCCTGGATGTCTCGGGCTACAACGACAAGCTCCCAGTGTTGCTGGAGCATGTTGCGGTTACTATGCGGGACATTGAGATCAAGGCAGATCGATTTGACATTGTTAAGGAACGGCTCACTCGTGGTTACGACAACTGGCAGTTACAGTTCTCATACCAGCAGGTGGGCGATTACATGAATTGGCTGCACGCCGAACGGGACTATATCATCGAAGAGCTGGCTGCCGAGCTCCCCGCCATCACCATTGATGCCGTGCGCAGCTTCCAGAAGCAGATGCTCGCTCAGATGTACATTGAAGTGTACGTCCATGGAAACATGTATCGCGGGGATGCCATCAAGGCAACCGATCTTTTGGCATCAGTGTTTCGATCTAGAATACTGCCGCCTAACCAGTGGCCTATCATTCGGTCACTGATTATTCCACCCGGATCTAACTTGGTGTACAAGAAGACGCTGAAGGACCCAGCCAACGTTAACCACTGCATCGAAACTACATTTTACGTTGGTGACCGAGGCGATCGCAGAACTCGCGCAAGAGCCTTCCTCGTCGACCAGATGATCCACGAGCCCGCTTTCGATCAGCTACGCAGCAAGGAGCAGCTTGGTTACATTGTGTTTGCTGGCATGCGTAACTTTGCGACCACTTGCGGTGTGCGATTCTTGATTCAATCGGAAAGAGAGCCAGAGTACCTAGACCGACGTGTGGAGGCGTTTCTAATACAGTTTGGCTTGACATTGGATAAGATGCCGGACACTGAATTCGAGAGTCACAAAAGGAGTTTGATCAACAAGAGGCTGGAGAAACTCAGAAACTTGGACCAGGAGTCGTCAAGGCACTGGGCCCAAATCTCGAAGGAATATTACGACTTTGAGCAAGGTAAGTGAAGATGGGATCTTGCCCAGGACAGGTGTGGGAATCAGGCTAACCGTAGTTACGCAGCGCAATTGGATGCGGCGGAAGTCAAGCTCCTCACCAAGGCGGAAATGATCGATTTCTACAACAAGTACCTTCACCCTTGCTCAACCAGCCGTGCCCGTATTGCGGTGCACCTTCACGCGCGGGGCGCTGTCGAGCGCGATAACAAGGTTGTGGAGGCGCTTGACCAGGCAGGCTTTGCGGGCGTGCCAGAGGAAGACCGCAAGAGCATAGATTTGATCAAGGCTCATCTACAAGCCAAGCACAAGCCGTCTGAGGCCGGCTTAGACGGTATTGTTGCCTCGATCAGGGAACTCGGGCTGGTACAAACGGCGCACCCCGAGGATGATGCTGAGGCGGTTGCCAACGGTGGAGAATGCGCCGTCGATACTACACAGGAGATCAAGGATGTTCGGCTGTATAGGTCTGGTCTGCTGGCAAGCTCAGGCGCACGCCCAGTGAAGCAGTTGAGCGAGTTTGAGGATACGGACTCGAAGCTATGAGAGTGACTGGAATGAGGAAGAGACGCCAAAAGACAAAAGACAAAAAGACGAGACAACAACAACTACAACAAACAACTACAACAACAACATGCCTAAAAGGGCAAAAGTACTTGTGGTGGTGGAGCGAGAGCGACCTTGACACGACCACTTATAGAACTGATGATTACGAATTACCACGCGGACACGTTTGAGGGGCGTTGGACGGACGAGGAAGTCTTGTGATGTTGTCAGTACCCATGCATGTAGAGATGATAATTTACTACTTTTCTGTTGGGTTTCCTTTCTTTTCCGGTTTCTTTTTGGCATGACGGATTTGTTGGCTGGTGACGGGGGTGGACGACAGGTGCAAACGCGTTATAGTACCTACCCGTGGTCGGTGCCATGACTAGCGGTCAGTTTAAATTTAGATAAACGCAACGTTGCTAACGATGATTGCGAATTTGGGTTTCCCGTATAACAGGGTTCCTCGGTTTCTGAGCAAGAGATGTGCGCGATCAACTCAATAGAGGTAGCAAGACAGTTTCGGACAGGGGTTGCGGGTGAGGCGATACTGGGCTGACGCGGCTGCCGTTAAAGGCCAGGGCGGTTACCGGGTTGTGGTTGAGGATTGGTGGTGTGGCTTGTAACCCTACAAGTGTGTTGGACGAGGTAACCTGAAGAGGACGTGAAAGAAGCCCTATTTAATTTATTAATGAGGCGAGATGTTGCACAGGGCGTGTAGATGGGCGGCTGCAGAGTGAGATGGTACTAGGAGGTAGTGAAGAGCACCCCTGTGTCCCCTTGAGAAGGGTTGATAATAATCAAGGTATAGAATTTCCTCTTCTTTCACGTACCTTTTAAAGTTTGCCCTTTTATTCGGTAGGTTCGGGTACTGGCTAACGCCCAACGTTAGTAGGAGGGAGTCATCGCAAGACCATAAAGTCCAAAAAAAAAAAAAAGACAGTGAACCATAATATCACAATACTTTCTTGGTACTTAAAGGAAGCCCACCTTCTGTCTTCTTGCAGGTTGTATTGATGATTTATTGATCCCCTGATGGACAGCCTCCCCGCTACAGCCTTTCAGAAGCCTTTTACTGGGCAGCCCCACTCAAAGTGCCTCGTCTCACAGGCCCCGATATTTGGAGCCCTGGTCAGAGTTCTCTCTGTTATTTTTTTTGTCTTAATTCGCAATAGTTTGAAGTGACATTGAAGACAGGGCCATCATCGTCTTCTTGGTTCCAAAAGGAAAACAACGAAGGAAACAAAAATAATCTGAGCCACCTCCCGGGGCCAGCTTCCTGACGCACGCCCCCGTCTCGCTCCTGCGCCAAAACTTTGATCACCGTCAGAGTCCGTTGTCGCCGCTGTCGCCGCCACTTCGTTTGTATCGCTTTTGAGCTGCCCGCCACGCAGCTCAACCCTTCAAAACGTCTTCCTCAAAGAAGAGAAAGCTCGCCGCCAGACCTTTCTGCACCGGGCAGACCGAATCCACGCCACTCGACTCGCCCTCCCCCGACACCGCCCTGCCTTCTTGTGAAGCCACTGAGCCCGATCGCGCTGACCTCGACGACGCCGCCTTGTCGTTTACCACAAACGTATCCCTAGACGACCGTCAGAGCGTCCACCGCGAGAGCAGTCCCGTATACCTTCGATCCGACTCGCAGCAGCCGGCGTCCAGCCTCCCCGCTCGTTTCCAGGCTGTCGCTGCCGCCGCCGCCACCAACAGCAGCAGTATCGACGGCGCCACCAACGGCCGCTCGCTCACGCCTCGCGATCACGCCTCCTCGGCTGCATCGTCCCCCTGTGCGTCGGCCTATGCTGACCTGTCCCTCGACGGCGAACGGGGCATTGACGAGGCTGGCTCTGCGGTTCCCTCGCTGCCCAGAGGCCAGTCTCCCTTTCGAGTGTCCCGACGGGCCATCATGAATGGTGACGCAGAGTTGCCCCAACGCTCCTCCTCCCCGCTCAAGCGTCGCGCCTCCAGCATGGATCCCGAACCCGACGCCGCGTCTCGCATCGACGCAGACGTCAGCATGGATTCCTCCCAAGCCGCCACCAACACAGTAACACCCACTACCAAGCAGTCGGACGGCCCCCGTGCCATGAGCGTAGACCCGCCAGACGCTATTACAGACGCCCCGGTGCAGAGTAAGCTTCCCCAGCCCTAAATGACACGGCGTGACCCGAGTCCGGTCCAGTCTAGCTAACGTTGATGGGAATGGCAAAGACCCGCCCCCTTTTACTGAGCAAATCAAAATTATCGAGACACTTCTTAAGGCGTATGAGGACGCACCCATCGCCAAAGACAACAAGGCCTATCTTGTCTCCAGAGTATGGGTTGACAAGGCTCGTTCGCTGCAAGCCCCGGCCAAGGCCACAGCCCAAGATAACGATGTGCAGCTTGGCCCCGTCGACAACTCAGATATCATTGACCGAGTCATCAAGGATCCCTCTGGTGCCACCTTCACCCGCCTCAAACCCGGTGCCGATGAAGAGGTGTTCGTTCTCTTCCCAGAAGATGCCTGGAAACTTGTCGTCGAGTGGTATGGGCTCAAGGAAGGACAAGAGCCCATTATCCGCCATGCCATCAACTCTTCCGAGGGCACCGAGGAAAATATCGTTTACGAATTTCACCCCCCGGTCTTCCGTGTTCATCGCGTTTGGTCGGAGCTCAGCCCGTTGCCTATTGAGCAACACCACAAGGCTAATAACCCCCCAGCAATTCTCGCCCCCAGAAGTCGGGGCGCGAATCTTCAATCATTCTTAAAGGATATCAAAACTTGGGCGGGCATTCCCCTCGAGAGGAAGGTCCTGGTCCATCAAGTTCGACTCCCCGCCGATGCTGCTGTCCTCGCTACGCGGGAATCAGGATCGGCCTTGACGCCACCGGATTCTCCAGGCCGTGAGGCCGAAAATGCCGAGGGCTCCTGGCCAAATTTGCTTGTCGATCTACCCACCTTTTCACGGGCCATGGATTATCGCGAGAAACTAGTCAATGTACAAGATCGAACAGATGCCAAGTACAACAGCACGGTGGAGCTGCATATGAGGAATCTGACAACAGATGCGACACTGGTCTTGGACGAAATGATTGACCAGAAGCTCTCGGTGAGCACATACAAGGGCCAGCAAACAAAGCCCCAAAGGATCACGTCAAATCGCACTGGCCTTTCACCCAAGCCGAGTAGCGCTAGAAGCAGCCCGGGCCCGGAGGGTATTATGACCAGAGGCCGTGCAGGCAATAAGAAGAAGCTCGGCCGCAGTGTTGGTGTTGTTGGTCTGCACAATCTAGGGAATACTTGCTACATGAACTCCGCGTTGCAGTGTGTCCGGAGCGTTGAAGAACTAACCAAATTCTTCATCACTGGTGCGTACGTCGACGAAATCAACAAGACCAATCTCCTGGGCTACAACGGCAGAATGGCTTCGTCCTACGGCGACCTCTTACGCGACATTTACCAACAAGGTCGTGGCTCAGTTAGCCCACGAGATTTCAAGAGCACCGTTGGCAGATGCCGAAGCACCTTCTCCGGCTGGGGCCAGCAGGACTCTCAGGAATTTCTCGGGTTCTTGTTGGATGCTCTCCAGGAAGATCTGAGCCGTGTCAAGAACAAGCCTTATATCGAGAAGCCTGATTCTACCGACGAAATGATTGACGATCCTGAGGCTATCCGCGAAATGGCTTCTAAGGTTTGGGATATCACCAGACTGAGAGATGATTCCGTTATTGCCGACCTGTTTACCGGCATGTACAAGTCGACGCTGAAGTGTCCCGAGTGTGGCAAGATCAGCATCACATTTGATCCGTTCAACACGCTACCACTTCCTCTTCCGCTGGAGACTGTTTGGAGCAGGGCTGTCAAGTTCTTTCCTCTGAACGATGTGCCTGTCAGCATTGAGGTTGAGATTCCTAAGCATAGCTCCTTCGAGGTTCTGAAGACATATCTATCTCTTCGAACCGGCGTGCCGGTTGAGCGAATGCTGGGTGCCGAAGAATACAATGACCGATTCTTCAAGATCTATGATAACGACCAAGACGTGTCTGAGGAGATCACAAACACCGACGTACCCGCATTCCACGAGTTGGAGTCCGTGCCAACTAACTGGCCCGCCAAGCCACAGCCACAGAAATATCGTTCATTGTTGGATATCGATGCAGAGCCTGATGACGTTGATGACCCTCGTACAGAGATGATGGTTTTTCCGGTTTTGCATCGTCGGCCCAGCAGAGCCCACCCACACGGCCTCCCCCCGCCGCACTTCATTACTCTCACCAGGGAAGAGACGTCGGATCTCGGCGCCATTCAACGCAAGATTCTCGAAAAAGTTGCCACGTTTTCTACTTGGAGCAAACTCGCCAACGACGACGACGCTGACGGCACTGACACGGACATGGTGGCCACCTCAGATGCCGACTCTGCCGGAGATGGCAAGGTAGCGGCAAAGTCGGTGGAAGGCGAAGATGACATGGTTGATGTCACAATGAAAGATGCCAGCAGTTCGCCAGCGGGGCAGCCTGTTTTGCTGAAGCGCTTCAATAAAACGCGGCCTAAATTCGTGGGCGCATCCACACGGCTAAGCCCCTCCTTGCAAAACTTGTTTGAGCTGAAATATTTTGCCCACCGTGGGGATAAAGCGATCCCAACTGGTTGGCAAACTGCAGAGAACCATACATCGCTGCCCAGCCTGTTGGACCGCGTGCCGCAAGCCTCTGACAAGGGAGAGGACAGTGCCACGCCTGAGAGCTCCAACGGCGACGGTTCCGAGAACGAAAAGGACAATGAAAATGAAGTGGAAAATGGCAGAAACGGCCACGATGACGTGAGTGAAGAGCTGGTGTCAACTCGCATGACGGAAGAGTCCAGCGAGGATGATCTCCCTCGTCGATTTGAACGCGGCGGCCGCAATCAAAGAAACGGTGGCCGAAAGAAGTTCAAGGGCCCCAAAACCTACGGCAAACGCGGCAACAAGCGTCAAAACAGGCACCTGCGAGCCGGCAAGGTCAATGGTCACGCGCAGGTCAACCCGCAGCCGCTGCCTCCTGTCGTTGCTGATGGTGGGCCGCTCATTCGTCTGCACGAGGGCATCACAGTCGACTGGAACGACGATTCTTGGGAGATGGTGTTTGGTGGAAGCAAGCTGGACAATCCAGCTGAAGGCACTCCGACTTTTAGGGAACTAGAGTCGCTACAGGATCCTGTTATTAAGATTAACCAACGCCGCCGCCAAACTCGTAAGTCAAGAGGTATCACGCTGGATGAATGCTTGGATGAATTTGAGAGGGCCGAGATTCTCTCTGAACATGACATGTGGTACTGCCCACGCTGCAAGGAGCATCGCCGCGCCAGCAAGAAGTTTGACCTGTGGAAGACGCCAGACTACCTAGTGGCTCATCTGAAGCGGTTCAGTAGCAGCGGTTTTCGGCGAGACAAGCTCGACGTGCTCGTTGACTTTCCGATTGAGGAGCTTGATCTGACGGCACGAGTGGTCGAAAAGGAAGAGGGCAAGTCGGAGGTGTACGACCTGATTGCGGTTGATGACCACTATGGTGGACTGGGCGGCGGTCACTACACAGCCTATGCCAAAAACTTTGTAGACGGCAAGTGGTACAACTACAATGACTCCTCGGTCAGCCTTGTATCGGATCCCAAGACTGTGGTTACCACTGCCGCGTACCTGCTGTTCTACAAGCGTCGTGCGTCTGGCCACTTGGGCGGGCCTCGATTCGCAGCGATATTAGACAAGTACGAAAAGGACACGACAGAGGAAGAAAGTGGCGGAGACGATGCTGCCAGTGGCAAGGCAGACGAAGATTTGCCGGCGTACGGAGGGCGGGCGCTGGGAGGCAGACAACCAAGCACAGATAACGAGTCTGGAC
Organism: Cordyceps cateniannulata; assembly: GCA_028828415.1. NCBI lineage: Eukaryota > Fungi > Ascomycota > Sordariomycetes > Hypocreales > Cordycipitaceae > Cordyceps > Cordyceps cateniannulata. The sequence continues at coordinate 1,023,859 of JAPHMX010000002.1, forward strand.
TGGGCCGGTTCAGCGCACCGCCGGGCGAGTCGCTCCTAACGCAGAACTGGAGCTTTGGGGACCTTGAGAGCGGCGGCGAGCAGTCGGCGGGGCCGGCGAGTGACGTGGCCCTGTGTGAATTGTCGGAAGATGAGGGCAACGAACAAAGAACGCACGAACAAGACACCATCATGGGCGGCGCCGCGGTGGAGATGTTGGAGGGAGACGACGAAGGAGTTAAGGCCGGTGTGGACGAGGACGGAGATTGATGCAGAGAACTCCAAGGTGTAGTAGGTGGAGATGATTATGGGTTTTTTATGATGAAAATGAAAATCATGCCAGACAGCTGCGGCAGCAGGTCAGGTATTGACGGAAGCTGGCAGGGGCCGTTTTATATACACATGACATTTATTTATAGTATGGATATGGGGAGTAGAAGGGAGACTACTCTGCAGCCTACTGCAGAGAGAAAAAAAAACAATATAGAATCAAACATTGACATATACACAAGAACTGCCAAGGTGTAAAATCATTCGAGGGCAGATGCTTGGCTGGCGATTTTGGTTGATTTCCAGGAAGTAAGCAGTGATGGCAGTGATGATATGCAATTGCCGAAGATTTAAAGGGCGCTACATACTAAGTAGTGGTCGGATGATGCCACTGTGTGGCTCGGAGAGTGATGCCCGAGGTGATGGAAGAAAGGATGTGCTCGGTTGGGCTGGTGCTTGTTGGGCTGAAGCAGGCGGTCGTGCAGGCTTGGGCCGGGTCCGGGGGCCTTTGAGAAGGGATGAAAAACTCTTTCCGTATTGGTGAAGAAACGAGGGCTGTCTCATATTCTTTGTATGGGTTAGGTTTATTGGCCAAGGCCGAGAACAATGTTGCTGGTTTGAACGAGGCTCGAGAACCCTGGCCAGACCGTGCTCACGTCCGCTGCAACCCTGGTTCATGCGGGCTTCTAGAAGGTTTCTGGACAAGGATGTACGGGCTGATGGAGAGGGGCGACGGGGATGGCATGCTGGCTTTAGGTGAAAGAAATGTGCTGGAGGGAAGAGGAGATGGGTGGTGGGAAAATGGGAAAGACCAGAAACATAAAAGAAGGAAGGATTTTTTTTTTGGCTTGCGCCAAGCTTGGGAAACATTTTGCTTCCCTGGTTGATTAGGAGAGGAGCTTTGATACTGGGTGCGTGTGATGGTGCGGTGCGTGATGCCGGTGAAACACGGTCATCTTGATTATAAACAACTTAAGGAGGAAGGAGCGAGAAGTCTTGTCTGCGTAAGTCTCAAATTCTAACATGGGTACTAAGACAATACACAATGTACTTTACTAGGATTATGCTTTTCCCTATATCATCGACTGTAGTAGGATTGTAGGGAGATAAAAAGTAGGGTTATTGTACCTGGTTGTAACTGCCCTGCCTAATCCTGGCTCGTAAGGGTTATGCTAGATAAGACTTTTCGCTTCTACATCTGTATCCGTACTATATATCAAATATATCGAAAATGCATCTGCCTGTCGCAGGAGGTGGTTGGATAACGGACGACTGTACATGGAGGCGTTGCCTGCACAGATACGGATACTAGGTACATACAATGCTCACCCTGTAGAGCAAGTGTATCCCATGTCTATTCTCATATCTCCCCTGATGCGTGGGATATTTATTCCCCTTGGGGGTTACCCTTTATTAACTTTTATTAACTACTGGTATGCGTTTTACTACCTGATGAGCGGCTGAACTGGCTGCAGGGATAGGGATCTGGTGGGCGCACCCTCCTCTGAAGCTACCCTGTCCGGCTGTAAAAAGGGGGCGAGGATGACTGAACTGATGAATGTCTGTCTGTGAGAGGCAAGTTCCCCCTGGGTGGGGATGTTTGGTTGTGCACGGGCATTGTTATCGGTAAGAGATACTACCAGTACATAAGAGTGCGTGGTATGCTAGTTACTGTAGTATCCGCAAGGACGGAGTATATCCGTATGGAAGGAAAAGAAGCTTCGATTTTCCATTCTGGAACCCCCGCTTTATGAAGTATGCATGGGGTCCTTTTCGGATATTGACTGCTCTCTGTTTCGCCTGTTCCCCTTTTTTCCTCTCTTCTTCCCCGCTATTTAATAAACCAGAGGTGTGGTGTGGCTTAATTACCGCTTACCAACCAAAGTCAACTGCCAGCGCCACAGCTGCTGGGGTTCATTTTAGTACCAGCACGATGTCAGAGAAGGTGGCCGCCATGCCGCCCTAACAAGGAACCTAGCCAACTGGGTTACCAGCGACATCCCTTGCTTGGACAACTTCACATAGTTAGCTAGTTACACTCTTTGTTCTATCGTAAGCCAACATCAAGAGGATCTCAGTACCGTAAACTCAGCAGTTCAAGGTAGCAATATGTATCTTTTTCCGGAAGGAGGCAGGAACTATCGACTCCTTATGCAGGCAGTTATGTGCCCGTGCGCGCCGTCACTGCAGGCTGTGCCTGTGCCTGCCCGTGCCACAATATGTGTAACACGCAAGACGGAAAACCCCTCGTTCTTCATCATACACATCAACGTGCTCTCAAAGCCTGGCATTCGCACATTTCCATTTCACCAGGAGCAATAGGAACATGGCGTCTACTTCCCGTCTTCGAGTTGTGCATTTGCAGCCGCCGCTAGAGACGTGCAAACGGCGCTCTATGGAGTTCTCCATAAGCGGTACCGCAGCCAGGCCCAGCGAGGCACGGCACGGAGCTCTTCTATCCTTCGATGACATGCCGGAATGGTTCCGACGGGAATCCAACCGGTGGATTCTGCATGGCTATCGGCCCATCTCGGGCTCGGCGCGCGCTTCCTTCCGAAGTTGGTCGTACATCCACAACGAGTCGGTCAACATATACTCTCACCTCATACCGGCCGTCGTCTTTTTGCTTGGCGAGGGTTTCATCCAGCAGTACCTTGCCAGAAGGTACTCGGCTCGGGTCTCTGCCGCCGATTTCGTGGCCTTTTCCATATTCATGTTGACGGCCGTCGTGTGCCTGTCCTTGTCGACGGTGTATCACACCATGCTGAACCACTCCCAACACGTCGAGCATTTATGCCTGCGGCTGGACATGCTGGGTGTGGTGGTCTTTATACTCGGTGACCTTGTCTTGGGAATATACCTAATTTTCTGGTGTGAACCTTTGCCACGCAGTATCTATTGGTCTATGGTTGGTCAAGCTCCATGTGCACTGCTTCTTTCTTTTCTTTTCTTTCCTCATCCCAAACCTCGTATCAAAGTCTAACGCTCTTCTTTCCCCGCTGGTTGCTAGATTGGTGTTTTTGGGAGCCTAACAATCTTTATGACAATGCATCCCAAGTTCCAGGGCGCAAAGTATCGCTTATTCAGAGCATTGATGTTTGTGGCGACTGGCTTGTCTGGTGTTGCGCCTCTGATCCATGGACTTGTAGTGTTTGGCGCGTCGCAGATGATGAGAAAAGCTCTGCCGTACACTCTGGCAAAAGCAGGTTGCCTTTTATCCGGTACTGCGTTTTATGCAGTACGTCTCCAAATTTCGTACACAAGAGAGCATGTTGAAACCCTAACATGTTGTTCTGAAGACCAGGTTTCCGGAAAGTCGATATCCTGGCAAGTTTGACCTATGGGGCTCGCATTCGATCTTTCATATTCTGGTAGTATGTGCTGCCGTGGTTCAGTTGATAGGGTATTTGGATGCCTTGGATTATACTCACGCAAAGACATGCTCGTCTCTTTGAGTTATGTACACGACGTCGGCGGCGTTATGTGTACCCGCGACCAGTACTAGACTCCGCAGGGTAATCTGTACCTATATCTAAATTAAAACCTAGGGTCCATCCAGAATTACCTTTTAATAAGGCGGTTTTCTTCTTTTTCTCCCTTTTCCTTGTTTTTTTTTTTTGGCCGCTTTCCCCATGAGGAATCGGCTGCATTGCCAGAATTTACCAGTAACTTAGTACCAGTGGCAAAGTCTTGCCCACCCTTGATGCTCAAACTCAAGCCACACAGACCAGATCAGGCCCCTGTCATTGGATGGCAGACAGGCGCCCACCCACCCAAACTCTACTGTAACTGTTGCCTCCACCTCCACCTCCAACGGCTCATCTGTTCTGGTCTCCCTCCCGAAGGCTCCCCTCTGAAAGGTGCTTCTGTACCTTCTGTACAGGCTTCTGCCCCCGATTATCCCCTCCCTGGCCCTGCAAGCCACATGCAGGAGGCTGTCGCTGCAACCTCCTTGTGTGGCTTACTGGCCCTTCTAGCACGCTTCGTTGGAGCTTCTGTCATTTCCCTGCCAGCCTGTCTCCAGGTACCTTGCTGACAGTGATCGCGCACTGCGGGTGTCGCTGATGCCCTAATGCTAATCTGTACGGAGTACATGATGGTCATGTCAAGAAATGCAACCAGGTTTCATCCGTACACCAAATTATCGAATCACTGCGGTAATCGCTGTAACTACCTACCTACTAACCTAAATTTCCCCAGCCAAAAGGCACCTGCTGCCTTAGGTAGGTAGTACCTTGGTACCTGTACCTACCACCTCCCAAGGTTCCCCCCTTGGAGAAGTTAGTTGCTCCTGCAGTTCACCCGCCACCCACACCTACCATCACCACCACCACCACCAACCACCATCGCCGTTTGCCATCATCACCATCCTCGTCACGCCCATGCCCACTCTCTCCTTTCCATATTTTCCATCTCCGCCCCCCTCCCTTTTCGTCGCCATGGTACAACTCTAGTCCCATTCATCGCCATCGCCACCGCCCGATAGGTAGTCAATATACCCCCGGCAATCAAACAACCAGCGCCATCCATCACAGCACACCACCACAAAAGTTACGCTAAAGTCCGCGCGGCGTCCCCGACCCTGTCAAGTCTGTTCCAACTCACCCACCAAAACCCAGTCGACAAGCAAGTGACCACGAAACCCTCCCATCTCACTGGACCGTCAATCCGCCTCCCGCCTTCCACGTCTTCTTCTTTTTTTCTTTCCCCCCCAAAATCCACTTGGATGGCGCTCGCCTCTTGCGCCCCCTCTCCACCTTTTTACGCCCTTTTGCGCTGAGACGCCCAAGTCGTTTTTCACTTCAACTCTGCCGGGCTCGCTCTGTCGCTCTGTCGTTCGCGCTGTCTGTCCTGGTCTTCCTGGCCCTCCTCGCCCTGCATTGACTTGGCCGTGCCTCGCCTCGCCTTGCCTTGCCTCGCCTCGCCTTGTCTTGCCCCGACACGATTCCTCCTCTCCCACCCACCATCTCTCACCAAGCACGCCACTTTTCTCCCTCTTACCAAACCGTCGCGGGCACCACACAGGTTGACGGCCAATTCATCAAGGAGAAACCACCCAAACTCTCAACCTTCCCACTGCGATCCGCTCTTGGCTCTCCTTGCGCAGCATTTGCCAACAACTGCTATCCACACGCTACGATTCCCGAACCAAGCCAGCCCAATCAACTCCAATTCAAACCGTTGTCGCTATTCAAATTCAACCTCAGCCTTAGCAACCAACTCATCTTCACGTTGCGCACAGTCACGGTCACTCGCATTCCCTTTTCTCTCTCTTCGCCTAGACCATCTCTGTCTTTTTCCGCCCACCACCAACCATCCGCCGCTCTATTTCCACCTTCTTAATTGCTGCGGATTTCACCCCTTGTCCCGCGATTTTTCCGCCGCCGCGCCCACCATCACCCTGTTGTCGCGCCCACGCCTGCGCATTGCCTCGACGCTTCCACCGATTGTTCCCTCTCCCTCTCTCTTTCCCTCCCCCTCTACCCTCTCCTAAACTTCGACTGGGACCTTGTCAATTCCGCGCCGTGAAAGGGGGGTTTCTACGCAAATCGCATCCTCGCCCCCCTCCACGTGGTTGACGTGCTCCGGTCGCGAGACTGGTAGCCTTTCGTTGCCACCATGGATTCCACCGCCTGCCATGTCATCTACGTCAATCGCGCCGTCGCTCGCAATCGCATCGTCTCTGCTCTCCCCGACGACCAATCTCGACATGGCGATGACCAATACCCAGATCACGTCCGTCGCGATATCAAACCTCTGCTGGAAGCCTTTGGTGATGGTACGCCTACCCATCTCTTCTCTTGCCTGGCTCTTCTTTCCGCAACAGCTCTTTGCTAACCGATTACCTGCAGTCTACATTTGCTCTACAGGCGCAGCCTGTCTTCAACACCTTCTCGCGCTCCAGGAGGATACCGTCTACTCCATGTCTCCCGCCATCGTATTAATAGACACGCCCCATACTGAGCAAATACCTCCTTCCCAGAGTTCTTTGCCTACCTGGCCTGCTGCACCTACCGCATCCGAAACCGCCCAATCCTCTCACATTCCTGCGCTGGATAATGAAGTCTACGGCCTCAACCTTCTCCAACAAATCATTACCGAGTCGCATTTGCGTTGCATGGCCAAGCGCGTTGTTCCTGTCCCCGTCATCTCCTATCCCGAGCCCACCTCCGACCAACCACGCGAGCAAATGACCGACGGCGCCACCGATGTGCTAGCTTCTGCCCCCCTCAACACACTCGCCGCCCATCGTCCGCTCATTAGAAAGTGCCTCGACCTTGGCGCCGTTGATGTCATCATCAGCCCTCTCAGCTCAAAGTGCATCACCACGCTCGAAATTTGCGCTTACAAGGCGCATCGGGACACTGCTCGTGAGCAACAGGAACTTCTCGAAATCACACATGGCCGTAAGCGCTCCTGGGTCGGTGTCAGCGACCAGGAGCCTTTTGCCTACCTACGCGAGGCCATGGTCTCCAACCTCATGAAGGGCATCTGCCGCATGACCCCCGACGACAACATCGCTACTGCTCATGTTTCCGTCCCCGCCCAACGCCAGTCCGAAATTGCCTCCGCCGTCTCTAAATGGCATTTTTGCGCCAATTCATTTACCGACGACGAGTTGCTCGTTGGCGCCATGTTCATGTTTCAACACGCTCTATCCATGCCTGAACTCGAGCGCTGGCGCCTCCCTGCAGGTGAGTTTCCATCTCTGGGTTTAGTCCAACCGAACCGTTGGGCTTGTATCCGTTATTATATGGAGGGGCATGCACTGACCCAATAATCAGATAAACTCATCAAGTTTCTTGTCGCTTGTCGTACCGCCTACAACAGCTTTGTGCCATACCACAACTTTCGCCATGTCGTCGATGTCCTCCAAGCAACATTTCACTTCCTAGTCAACGTCGGTGCCTTGGCTAGCTATCCCGCTCGAGATCCCACAACGCCCGTTCCAAAATCTCCCATCGCTTCGCTTTTGACTCCGTTCGATGCCTTAACGTTGCTCATTACCGCCATCGGCCACGATGTCGGTCACCCCGGTGTCAACAACGGCTTCCTGGCTACCTTGAATGCCCCGCTCGCACAGCTCTACAATGATCGCTCCGTGCTCGAATCTTTTCACTGCGCCGCTTATGCTCAGATTCTCCGTAGATATTGGCCTGCTGCCTTTGAGGATAGAGGCATGCGAGCTCTTATGATTAGCTCCATTCTGGCTACTGACATGGGACTTCACTTTGACTACATGAAGAAGCTTGGCGACTTGCAAGAAAAGTTGCACGACAATGACAGCTCTGAGGGATGGAACGGTCGCCAGCTTGAAGAATACAAGGCTCTGGCTTGCTCACTTATTATCAAGTGCGCCGATGTCAGCAACGTCGCCAGACATCACGATGCGGCTGTCAAGTGGATGCACATACTGGTTGAGGAATTTTCTCGCCAAGCGTCCATGGAGAACGAGCTAGGCATCCAGTCGTCACTCATCGCCGAGCCGAAGCGGGACTTGTTGTCACTATCCAACGCCCAGCTTGGTTTTATGAACATGTTTGCCATTCCTCTGTTTCAAGGTGTTGCCGACATTATGCCTTCTCTCAAATACGCTGTGGATGAGTTGGAGCTCAACAGACAAGTGTTTGAGCAAAAGGTGCACGATGAAAAGCTGAGACTGGCCAACGACGAGCTTGAGCGACGCAAACTTCTGCGGGAGGGAACCTTTTCGCCAAAAACTAGAAGTTGGATTGCAGAAGAAGGCGACGAGACTACAGAAGGTGTCGCCGCAACACCGCAACGGACTGAGGGCTCCGACTCCACAGTGATTCATGTCTCTGAAAACCATATCAGCGAGCAGCGCGAACCGGCAGAGGAATGCAACGCCGGCGCAGCGGAGGTTGCTCAAGATATGCATGATACAGTGCGCGATTTTTACAATCCCGCTCAATCGGAGCACGATGTCTGTAAGCATTTGAACGGCACCGCATCGACTTTTGACGCCGTTCGTGATTTTGCCGATAGCGACCCATTCCACGTACGACCAATCGACGACAGCGGTGCTGACGGCAAAGCGACTCTGTCTACGAGACAGCGCTGCAGCGAGACCACCGAAGGCAGTGTCTCGGGCGCTTTTACGGGTGACTGGGCATCTCAGGCCACCAGCGCCACGGGAAAGGCCAACTTATCACCCAGCACGCAGGGTACAAGCATCGTTAGCAACGACTCGATGGACCACACCCTAGGGCTGCCGTCATTCAACGTTGAGCCACCGGGCACGCAGAGCGAGCCCCCACAGAGCAGGGAGGGTCCCATAGAGCAAGACGCAAGCGAATCGATATCCAATTCAGGCAGCATTGGCAGGGCAGAGGGCAAGTCTCTTCGCAAAAAGACTAGCAGATTCAGGATGAAGGACTTTCCTTTTTTTAGAAGAAACAAGGGATCCAGTCCTTCGAGTCCCCCGTTTCCCGCCGCCGACGCTACAAGCTGAGCAATGCCTCGCGATGGAGCTAGCCTTGTCGCGAAGGTTTCAATTCTATTTAGTCGCCATGACTGCGATGCTGGAGCATTGCACCCGCCATTGACATGGACAAGAGTCATTCGGACATGGTTTGAGCGCGCCAAGACGCGCATTTGTACATTACCGCCGACCAGGATGATGCCAGATGATTGATAACAGATGGATTAATGGGATCAGGCAGTCGTGTTGAGCAACAGGTTCCAGTCCTGTTTATACCGTGCACACGACCGCGCAAGGATGTAATTATGCATTCATGGAGAGTGGGCTGAAATTTCTCGTTTCTATATTCTTTACTGGCAAGACTATGGCTGAGGAAAAGGAGTGCACACGAAACTCGTCGCGAAAGACGACGCTCGGGTTGGAGGCATCACGGATACTTGTAAATTTTTTTTCCTGATTTTTATTCTATTTTCGGCGTTTGTGCAAGGTTTTCAGGGCAATGGCATAAAGACGTCGGCAACTTGACGACGTGCACGAATCGAGGAGGAGAAAAGCATGGTTGGCGCAAGGCTAGAGTAGGGTAGTGAAATACAACAACACGTCTGTATTGCTTGATGGTCTTGAACTGGGACTGTGACGAAGTTATTTCCGAGTAACAAGGGGGCGCCGACGAAGCAGTGATCGCATTAGAGTGTGAAGGCGGTTTGCAATCGTCAATGGCGGTATTGGTTGACCTACATAGTTATCAATAGCGTGCCCCAACTCATAACACATTTCATTGGCCACAGTCGTCTAGGGGTCAGGACACTAGTTTGTGGAGTTTACAGCACCGCGAACCACTGGAAACCGAGGTTCGAGTCCTCGCTGCGGCAAGTTTTTTTGATGCTTTTTTCCAGCGCCAGTTCTTTTTTGCCATGTCTTGCTGCCTTTTATTCCCTTCTTTATTTGGTGTGCTTAGCAGGGAGCCTGCCTTTCATTGTTACAAACTTCAAGCACGTTGGCACACACGTGCAGAGAGACCCCTTGCTGGCAGAACGCGGGGTTGATGACAAGCCCAGAAGTCCAGAATTAGAACAAGGGGGGCATGCTACTGTGGTGCTTCCCACCCCCAGCAAATCTTGGGGGCTAAAAAGGAACAATCCAATCGCCGGCTCCCGGGGTTTATCGCCAGCCCTTTTTTATTAAAGACATGAGAACACGACGATACGAGCTCTGTTATAGGGGGACCACGCCATGGATCCCCCCGCCTTCTCCGCCTCTGCTATGGATTGTTTTTTATTGTCGAAGAGGAGAGAGATCTAGTTGCAGGGGGTGGCGAAGAGGTTAAATCAAATCCAAATGCGAGGGAACGACTGCCCGTCTTGAGGGTTAGTGGTGGGCGAGACTGCAAAAAGTTGGGCCGCCGTGTCCGTTCGTGGGGTTTGCCTTGCCGAGGACGTGCGGCGCGCCGGGGGCCGCATCAGCCCATGTGCATTGCAGAATCGAAAGAGGGGGGGGCCTTTTGGTGGCGATTTATTTTGCTGATTTTGTTGAGATGTCCTGCGAAGATGGTCTTTATGAGCTGATGAACTCCCGCAGCCGCTTTTGATATTGTTATAATGGAGGAGTTACGGTATCCTCGGCGCATGTGAAGTTTGTGGCTGTTGGGGATCCTGTCTGTCGGTCGCGCAACGATGCTGCAAACGCAGAGCACCAACAACCCGACGATTTGACATTGGGGCAGAAAGAAAGCAGCGCGGAAAGGGTAAATAAGGATACAGGGGGGAATGGATGAATGCCTTCATTTTAAATACATTTACAGTCATCTGTACACATGATGTCCTTTTCCTGCCTGCCGTTTGCTGGCTGGTGCACAGCATCAGTTGGCCCGCCGGTCCGTCCAGCAAACGGGCCTTGGTTGCTGCCAGCCGCCGCCAACTGCCACGCCGTCGGCCCGCTCAAGCTTTTTCTCGTGCAAGTGGCAAGCATGAGTGCAAGTGCAAACAACAAAAAGCCCGCATCTACGGTAGTGAACGAAATCCCCCACATCAGCTTGGCCCGGCCGCTTTCCCCAACTTTTTAGCTGTTCCTTCCCGACCTCTCTTCCTCTAAACTCCGTCTCATATTCACATCTTTGGCTCGGGGACTCGTCATCCCCTTTTCTTTCTCTTCGTCTTTTCCCTTCCAACCTTGACCGACCTCGTCCGCAGCCCACTTGAGCTTTTGTCTAACATCGGGGGCTGCATTGTATCGCTTATATCGCCCCAATTCCCGGGTCTTAGTGGTTGCCTTGCCCGTCTTGGCTTTCCGCATCCGTCCTTCCCGTCCCGAATTCGCAAGACAAACCAACTCGCTCCTCCCTCAACGATTCTCTTCGCCGGCGACTTTTACATTAAACAGTAGCCCACTATGGCGGAATCCGTCCTGCTCGAGGATTCGACCATCTACACGCCCGTCACCGCCAAAGACACCATGGCGCACGCCGCCGGCTACAAGCCGATCCTAGACAAGGACCTCCCCGACATCAGCTTCATGACCGATGCCGAATGGGCCACCTTCTTCTCCATCAGCGAGGCCATCGTCCCGGCCGTCGTGCCCCAGACCAAGGTCCAGGACCCCATGCGCCAGCTTGGCATCCCGGACAAGGAGTTCTATGCTGCCGTCGACGAGACCCTCGCCGGCCTTACCAACCCGCCACCACAGCAGAAACTGCTCGAATGGCTCGCCTTTCGTGCCGTCGACGAACCTGCCTTTCGTCGCGAGTGCGAGCATTCGGTTGCCTCGGCCGCCCTGCGCATGGAGCTCGCTAATTTTATGCGCATGCTAAAGTCCGTCGCCGTTCTCATCTCCTCTCTGAATCGCTCAATTGGCTAACATTTTTGCTGGCAGCACCCGTTACGGTAGCTTGCTGCTCACCGGCCGCTGGACGCCCTTTTACCGGCAGCCTCTAGCCGTGCGCCAGCAGATCCTCAAGAATTGGCGCTCCTCGCGGCTCCTGCCGCTGCGCATCGTCCTCAAATCGATGAATGCGCTGACGCGCAAGTCCCTCGGCGCTTCGAGCCGCTTCATCAACGAGTTGGGTGGCTTTGAGCCGCTGCCCAAGAACTGGGAGCGCAAGCAGGGCTACAATTTCAAGTTTCTTCAGATTGCCGACGGTGCGGGCACACACACCATCGAGACCGACGTCGTCATCGTCGGCTCCGGCTGCGGCGGCGGTGTCTCGGCCAAGAATCTGGCCGAGGCCGGCCACCGCGTTCTCGTCGTCGACAAAGGCTACCACTTTTCACCGGAAAACTTCCCGCTTAGCCAGGTCAGCAACAAGCACATCTACGAGAACAATGGCCTCGTCATCTCCAAGAGCTCGGCCATCTCGGTCGCCGCGGGTGAGACCTGGGGCGGCGGCGGCACAGTCAACTGGAGTGTGTGCCTCAAGCCGCAGGACTACGTCCGCCGTGAGTGGGTTGCCGCCGGCCTGCCGCTCTTTGGCTCGTCCGAGTTTGACGACTGCATCGACCGCGTGTGGTCCGCCATTGGCGCCAACCAAGAGGCTATCCGCCACAACCACCAGAACGAGGTCGTGCTCAACGGCTCCAAGAAGCTCGGCTGGCACAGCAACGTCTGCGACCAGAACACGGGCGGCGCTGAGCACTACTGCGGCCGCTGCCACCTCGGCTGTGGCGCCAACGAGAAGAGGGGTCCTGCTGTCGCCTTCCTCCCCGCTGCCGCCGAGGCCGGCGCCGAATTCCTCGAGGGCTTCCGCGCCGAGCGTGTCGTCTTTGCCGCCGACGGCGTAACGGCAACCGGTGTCGAGGGCGTCTGGACCGCCCGTAGCGATGACGGCACCGTGCACAGCGTACCCGAGACGCGCCGCCAGCGAAGGGTCTTGATTAAGGCCAAGAAGGTGATCCTGTCAGCCGGCTCCCTCTGGAGCCCCGCGTTGCTGCAAACGAGCGGCGTCAAGGTAAGCTCGGTTGTTCGTCATTACTTCAAGAGGCAAATTTTCTAACATGTTACATTAGAACCCCCAAATTGGTCGCAATCTGTACCTTCACCCTGCTGCCTTCCTGGTCGGACACTTTGACGAGGCCGAGGCTCAGTGGGAAGGCGGCATCATCACAGCCTACAACGGCGAGTTTCAAAATCTTGACAAAAAGGGCCACGGCGTGAAGCTCGAGACTATGGCCATGCTGGTACGTACCCCTTCCTTTAACCCCATACCGTGCTAACATGGTGAAGCCGTACGTGCTCTTCGCGATTCAGCCGTTCGAGAGCGGCCTTGACTCGAAGCTCTGTGTAGCACGCATGAAGCAGTTGCATACAGTCATCTCTATTACGCGCGATCGCGATACGGGGCGCATCACGGCGGACCCTGTCACAGGCGCGCCACACATCGACTACGACGTGTCTCCCTTTGACGCTGAGCACAGCTTGGACGGCGTCGAGGCCATTGCCAAGCTCATGTACGTGACAGGCGCGTCGGCTCTGTACCCGACGATCCCCAACGTGCGGCCGTTTGTGGTGGCGCGGGACGGAGACGCGGCGCGGCAGGCAAGCTACCAAGACGGGACAGACCCCGAGTTTACGGACCCCAAGTTTGCCCAATGGCTCCGACACCTGCGCGAGGTCGGGAGCAAGGCGGGCGGTGAGATTAGCTACCTGTCGGCGCACCAGATGGGCTCGTGCCGGATGAGTGCGAAGCCGAGCGGCGGCGCGGTCGACCCGCGGGGCAAAGTCTGGGGGTGCGAGAATCTGTACGTCGCGGACGGGAGCGTGTTCCCGAGTGCGAGCGGCGTGAATCCCATGGTGACGATCCTGGCAATCTCTGATTACATCTCGCGCCAGCTGGCGGTAGAAATGTCCTCGTCTTGAGTGTGGATACTAGTATGGTAGTGGTTGTCCATTGTAATGAGGAGAGATGAGAGGGGCAAGGAGTTGAAATGACCAGGAAAAGACATGCATGAGCAGCATTTTGTGTATATTCACGTATTCTAACAGCTTTGGCTCAATTGAGATTTCCACTTCTTTTTTAACATTTTGGTTAGAATGAGAAGATCAATCACTTCGCCATGTATGACGATATTGATACCATGAAAGGATGCCTCCGAATACGCGTCAAGCCCCTGTCGCGATCTCAAATTGCCGATCTTGTTGGGCAAAAATAGAAGTGAGCAAGGGCCACACATATCCGGCCTCGCTCGGAATAGATACCGGATATAGACCGCATCGGAGCACCAGGGATGGTGTATAGTTTAGATAAAAATAGAATCTTGGGCAATGATGAGGTGGTTTTTTTTCCTAAGATAGAAACCTAAGTCAAAAGAGTCATCGCGGAGGAAAAAAAGAGCTCTCGCGGCTATTCAAGGAGGCAGCCAGCCAGCGGACGGCGGGACGAAGCCACAAACCCAGCAGCACAGCCTCACCAGCCCTACGCTCAAAAGTGGCGGTGACGACATACTGCATATTCGTATATGCCCTGTGTTGCGGCGACTCCGAGAGATGTATTTCTTGATGATCAAAATATACAAGGGGTTTTTGACACAAACAGAACCCCACCAAAAAGGGTTCTGTGCTATGTTGTAAAGAGAACTGGGTTTTTCTTTTAAAGAAACAAACTGTTGCACAGCTAGCGAGATCGTTGCTTGCGGAACCCTCTACCTACACCCGTCTTTTAGCAACATGTTGCAGCCTGAGGAAAAAAAGCGTGTGTAATGCGCGGGCGTAAAATGTCTAGAAAACTACGTCATTGTAGAGACAAAATTCCAGCCACCTTCTGGGCAAAAAGAATGTCTCGCAAGAGCCTCATCATGTACAAGGTCAGCCGGGCAGGTTTGGGTTGCAGGTTGGGGTCGGCTGCACGTCGTGTGTGTGTGTGGCTGTGCGCCTTGCAGATTTGAAAGTTGGCCAAAAGCGCTCCTAGCATTGTATTGTTACCTTGGAAAAAGTCGCATACTCTGTTGCCTATATGCACACGCCCTTTGCTACCGGGGCAAAAAATGAATACATGTTCTTTTGCATAGTATTCCTACCTAAACTTGCTTGCATCTGGTTTTGCGACACGGCAGTTCCCCACCATTAGGACGAGAAATGAAAAAAATCAATAAAAAAGAAAGCAAGAAACTTTAACGTGTACCGTTAATTTCACGTGTCCCACAGACACAAATCTCCCCCCATCCCACGATGGGCATAGCATCGGCACTTGCTCCCTCGCTCGCTCATGTCAATGAACTATTAGCCGCCCAAGTCCTCTCCGCTCTCCACACACATTCCTTATGACCAGTGAGGAAAGAAAGCTAAGTAAATAACTGTAAAAAAAAAGGCAAAGGTAAGAATCCCCCGGTTTTGATCGTACGTGATAGCCGCCAGCCCCCGGACACAGCTCATATGACTGGGCCTCTCATGTGACGGTGTGTGTATGTGCGAACGGGGTCCCCAATGAGTCCACTCTGTCATCCCTTGCTGTCTTTTTAGCTGCACGTACTGGTATATGTCGGTATGTTATCTATGTGTCACCTTTTGAGAAGCGAGATTCCGTAGATGGAAGAACCAGGAAATTCTGCCCGTGCCTGCATGTCTTTGTCACACGCGTCATCTGGCTTACACACACACGCACACCACACTTGTCAGTGTTTTCTACACTCACACCCCGTATAGCAAACAAGAAAGGTTCTTGCCCACTTCGTCTCGCATTTTCCAATGCGCGAGAGTCTTTCATTTCAATCATCCATTCGCGCTGGGCCTCGACCGCTGCTGGGCGGCGGGCGCAGCGTTGCTCTATTCGGCATCATTTCGCAACAACCAAGCGCGGCCACCTTTTTTCTGAAATTACCCCTTGGTCTCTTCGTTTCATTAAACTCGAGTCCAGTCTCCACGTTTTTCATGACTTTTTATTTCTTCCTCCTCCTTTCGCCTCACGGCCTCACCCCATAACACGCACGCCGTCTGCCCAGTTCAGAGTCTCGTCGATGCGCGCATATGATTGGTTGATGAGTGACCAATCATGGTTTGTTCCATTCGGAGAGTCCCCACCACCACTTCCACCCTGCTAGCCAATCAGAAGCCACAAGAGCACTTTTACCACAACGCCATCCTCAGAATCAAGACGACCAGTCGACTAATACGCCCAGCATCTGTACACCCTCCCCTTTGAGGCGACGAGAGCTTCCCCTTTCTTGAATTACTCTTTCCTCAATCAGGCTGTGGGATAGACTGCAATAGGCAATGGCCCTTGCATCTTGAAATCTACCAACCGAACACTCTGAATCTCTCGATGGTATCCGCATTATAACAGTAGTGGCCGTCTCGTTCCCGCCGCGTGCGACCCTTGGTGTTGGCCACTTGGCCTCATTTCGACTCTCGGGGTCCAGCCAAGTACTCCCCACGGCAGCTTCGGGAAAAAATACCCCGTAAAGTCTGGAAAGGTATCCGTCTGCACGACGACTTTATGGCGACCCTTCCCTGGCCTGTTACTGCGCCGACGCGTGTCCATCCACGGCAGGGGCAATGACCGCATTGCGGTTCTATTTTGTCGCGGGTCAAATGATTCTTGAGCAAAATCCTATTGCTCACTGGCTCGTCGTTGCAATAATTTCAACCCATGGCGAGGAAGAGCATCTCCGAGCCTGGTGTGCAAGCCTAGGCAGCTTCACGCATAATGGCAGTATTATTGTGAGCAAAAGTTCCAACAACTGTATCCACTGCAAGCGTTACATCAGGCGCTGCAGCAGATTCCACAACTTTAGCCAGTGACTTGTCATAAGCCTATAAGCTGGCATGCAGATATGACAAGCCTTTGAGAAACGATCGACGGTAGAGACGCATTTGGCTCTAGGCTTACCTGCCATCAATGTGAGGCCCGTGAAGCTCAACAGATAAATGGCAATTGGCAGCCTTTAGAGTAGTTGAGTGGCCTAGTCGTCGTGCGCGAGCGAGCTTTGTGGTGCCTGCATGGCAGCATACAACAACGTTCAGATGTAGCGAAGCCAAAGTTTCACAGGGAGGGGACGAACAACGGCCAGCCCCTTGCGGTGGCGAGATGCGAGAGAAGCCTCCGATTCGTCGCCTTGAAAATGAATAGGGTAATAAATCATGATAAGGTGGTCCAAGTGCCTTGCTTAAGCGTCCCAACTCTGGCTCATCTCGCCCAGGTTCTGCATTGGCCACCAAGCTTCTCCAACTCCAGGTCGCGCCCGCCCGCTTGCACCAAACGGCATGCATGAATGGAAACCCGCTCATCTTCCAGTCATGTTTCTTGCCTCACAAGTGTCGTCGTCTTCGGTGGGGGAAGGAAGCGAGAAAGCGCCTCTTACATGCTTGCATGGAAGGCTTGCGCATGCATCTTGTATCAGAGAGGCGTACCAAGTAAAGGGAGTCTGGTGCAGGAGGTAGTCTGCATGCCGGCAATTGGATTGGTGTAGAGGGTGGGAGGAAGCAAGTTTGGCCGCAGTAGTATGATTATTGCAGTATGATTCCGATGTCCGCGACCCAGTTTCACCTGCAGCGGGAAGGACTTTATGCTATGCGCGGCCGTTCTGAACAGGATATACGACCGGTGGGGGTAGTCGGATAGGTGTTTGATGAAGCGCCGTGAATCAATAACTCGGTGGCTGATAGCCTGCTCGTTCCGGCGCTCGATTGTTCCCCGGCATATTCAAGGTGAGCCATGCATGTACGAGGCTTTGGTGTGGTGGGGTGGCGAGTGGTACGTGGTGGGTGGTGGTGGCCTGTCGCCGAGACCCAGGCAACCAGCACGCAAAGACAGACAGGCAAGCGGCTGTTGTAACCTGGCGTCCTACGCCACCCTCGGTGCCAGGCGCTGGGGCTCAGGGAGGTGAGCATCGAGGTGAGATGGTCCAGAATGGGATCGTCATGTTGATTCCTCAGATGCAAGGCCCGAAGCCTGCGACAGGGGGAGATGCCATGGTTGTGAAAGCAAGCTTGGCAACGCGCGGAAGCGGCGCAATCAGGGCGAGCAAGGGATCATGGCTAGGCCGGGCAAGTTATCATGCGTGGCATGATACGGTTGAGCGGCAAAGGCGGACGATGACAGTTGGTACAGAGAGACGAGACCTGCCCGCCGAGTCGGGCCGGAGGAGGAAGCATCGCAGAAAGGCACCCAAGTACCTGTACAAGTCCCAGGGAGCCAAGGAAGCGGAACTGAATGTTGGGATGGACCGCGCAAAGACTGGACTCGGTACTGGCGATGTCAAACGGGGCCGTGGGGTGGGGGCAAGCCTGCAGTTCAGCTTCGCAGGCTATCTGATGTTCGGTTCGGTACCTGTGTGAGTACCTACTAATAAGGTATGGGCAGAAAGCACAGCCATGAGATGGAAGGAGGTGCCGTTAGTAGGGTACTTGGAGGAAGTGTGGCAACCTGGTATGAGGTGAATGTAACTGTATATCTGGGATGTACGGAGTAGATTGGGAGTTGGGCGAGCCCACGGAAGTAACGGGCAACAATTCGGGCTTGCCAGCACCAGAGGCCTGGGAGCGTGTAACCAAGGTACCTGAAGCCAGCGCAGTGGTAGGAGGTAGGTGGCTTTAGTAGGTAGATACCTACCTGTAGCCACAGCAAGGCAAACTGGCCCGCTGGGCGAGGCAGATCCCACGGTTTACTGAGGGACTTGCATGCAGCTAAGCTTGATGAGTAATTGTTGATTCTAGTAATAGCAACATTCTAGCGGGTACAGGCGGCGCCGTAAGAAGAAAGAAAGCAAGCAAGAAAGAAAGAAAAATGCCCTTTTCCTTCTTTCTTGGTCCGTACCGGTTACCTCACTGATTTATTCTTAGCCGAAGCCAGCAGAGGCTGCGTCCGAGCTGTAAGTACTTAGTCTCTGCAACGTCGAAGCTGAAAAGCCGGACACGAAACAAAAGCAAGAAGCTATTAAAAGTATATTGTAGACGGATTAGAAACGTCTTTTTTTAACCTATAATTCTGTCAATTATTCTTCGTTTCAGACCTGCCCGCGAAAGGAACAAGTCGGCTTGGGTATGGCATGCATCACTGTGGCGGGTTCTTAAAGCCCTGTGGTTACATTCACACACCCCCGTGGGCCGACCCTCTGTGCCTCTGTGCCCTTTCTGTAAAGGTGCCGGACACGGCCGATGCAGGTTGTTCAGGCGGAGACGATTTTAGCAATGGGCGGCCAAAGGCGTAGACCGAAACCCTCCCTCTCTTGCAAATCCCGCCTCCACTCTCACAATACTTGCGAGAATGTCACCTGCTGGCAGCTCGTGAATGGCATGGCGTGTGGCGCTGCCTGCAGAAAACGGCTGGGAGAATGGAGACTGGAAGGCAAGGGATGCAAGACCAGCGAAAAATCCCCAAGTGCCCACTCTAGTTAGAGGATACCAAGTCTTGGTCAATAATGCGAAGCTATTTTTATTTTTATTTTACCTTTTAATCCTTGCCAGTATCTCCTTGTCGTCTTTGCCTCTGCCCACCTGGCCTGCGGAAATGCTGGCGCCCCGCCCGCTATAGGTGCCAGACTACAGGCTCCTCAGCCCACTGTAGGCCGCGACCCGGACCGCTTAAAAAGCCACTGACTGCCTCCGACTGCCACGCCACACCCACTGCCGCCCGCTAGCACTAGCCACCACCACCGGCCAGCCCACTACAGCCCACTAAACCTTCTCTCTGCTCAGACTGCTCTACACCCCCCCCAAAGGCCCAAGTGCCCGCCTATATCTCCCCACCACCGCCCGCCCGCCACCTTTTCTCTTTCCTTTTTTGCTCTTCACGACTTCTCGCATCGTCCGACGTTCACTTCCTTCTTAAACCGCCTTCTTCCCTCGCGGTTTGCGACAAAGCTCAGCAGGCGATCCATCGTCGGCAATCCTTATTCCCTGCTAAGCATTACTTGTCGCTTCGTCCTTTCTTTTCTTACCTTATTTTTCTTTTCTTTTTCCCGTTTTTAATATACTCTTCTATTCCACCCCGCCTCCCTCCGTCCCTCCCGTACCACACCGGCTGGCCGTTTGCGCACCCTCGCTCTTGTCGCCCCTCCCCGGTCCATCAATCCCGGCCATCCCCCGCCAATATACCTCAACCCGCCTCGCAAGACATTTCTCATAACTATCAAGATGCCCGTCCAATTACTACCTGCCTCCGCCGCCGCCTTCGCCCCCAGGGCTGCCTCCGTCAACGTCGTCCTCGGCTCCAAAGTCGATTCTTGGCTTACTCAAACCCTGAAGCGCATCAACCGTGTCAAGCGACCTCTCAACTCCGTCGCCCAACACCAAAGATGCCTCGCCGAGACTCTCGCCAACAAGAACGCCATTTGGACCCTTGCCTCCGTCATGGTCCCCAAGGTTCCCGAGGCCGACATGCCCACCGAGTACACTGATAACCTCTTCAGCTACCAACTCATCTACGTTGAGGCCTATATTGTCCATGTCGATATGGTCCTCCGGAATGAGGTTGCCTACAAGCTCACCATCGATACCATTGACGCCCTTGTCGAGTACCACAAGGAGATTCATTGTGTCGATGCCAAGGCAAACTCGCCCGACTGGTCTGGCAAGGAGCAGCAGTGCAAGAAGCTGCACGACGACTTTGTGCAGGCTATCAACAAATTCGTCTTCCGCACACATGTCACCGCCCTCGAGGGGCTCGAGGAGGACGGCGCCGGCGAGCTTCTCTGCGGAAAGAGTGAGGAAGTCAGGAACAACCTCATGAACCTCATGAAGCCTCTTGTTCCCCCTCCTCCCCCCCCTCGCGTCGTCGAGATGGTTCGCCAGCCTCCTCTGCTGCCCAGCTCCCCTATGAACAACATTTGGGCCCCGGTTGTCTCCATGCCTCCTCCCGTCGATGCCTGGAACGTCCTCCCTTCAAGCCCCAGTGTCGCCTCGACAGTTGAAGCCACTACGCCGGTCTGGCACAACATGCACATGCAACAACAAGTCCATGTTCCCTCACCTCCTATGGACTTCAGCCAGCCTCAGGTCACCAATGCCTTCTTCTTCAGCGGCCCTCAGTTGACGGCTCCCATGTCAACTGTCCCGCTGCCCAGCATGTACGCTCCGAATCAGTGCGGCATGAATGTCGCCATGGGGAATCCTTTTGGCTGGCAACGCTTTCAGGATTTCAGCACTCCCATTATGTGACTAGCTCCATCAACCCAGTCACATGGCGGCACTTTTGCCCCTGCAAGGCCGTCCTAATTCTTGCCTTTTTTGCGTTCTCAACTTCTCCTGGAGAGAAGTCACAAAAAGACTTTACACTGCAAGATTATTCAGCGACATAGACTGGTATTTCTCATCCTCCTGGCGTTCTTCCTCTTTCCTCTTTGCATCGGGCTCGGAGTTTTCGAATATCCATCCACTCTAGCCAAGCGGCGGCTTCCTCTCATCGGCTACTAGCTCTATTGGCTTTGCTTTCTGTTTCTTACGCAATAGCGAGCGTTTGTTTACTGTCTTGTTTCAAGGGCTGGCGCAACTGTTTTTATATTAATCGAGTTAGTCATCTCGGATACCTCGCTGCCGCTAGATCGGCCGAGTATATTTTCACATCCACACAATGGCTGGCTCCGGACGGGTATAGGATGCTTTCACAAGCGGACAGGGATCTCTACAAACCGGCTTCTCTTATTTCCTTTTCTTTCTTTTTTCTTTTTTCTACCATTTTTCTTCTTTTGTTTCCACAACTTTGGGTTAAAGACAAGAGGGATATGCAGCGATGCACAGATTTCGGCTCGGCCCGAGATGAACTCTTTTCACTTCTTTTCTTCTTTTCGTTTTTCTTTCCGTCACGGATTCTTCCTTCTTTTGCATGACAGGATTGGGCCTGAGACGAGAACGATACCCTGTGTGCTAGCCACCAACCGTCTCTGGCCACGCCTGGTTTTACGACTTATGACGACCACGAAGTTACGAATCGAATGCGCCACCGCTTTACGAATGCCGCGCCAATACGACTGCATTTGAAAGTTGACCAATGATACATCGATTCAACGTCGTTGACTGGGTCGATTAGACTGGCTCTCACCCCCACTCAACAAGCTGGCCGTCACGGAAGCAATGAACCGTTACCACGCCGAGATGACTGGAGCATCTCCGCGCATAAGGGCACTGGATGCCGACGGAATTATGCACGCTCACCATCAGGATGGATGAGTTTGTGCAAGTGAGGGCAACTGCACTGGTGCTTTGCTGCGCATAGCTTGAATGCTGTTGCTCTCACAGCCACTGGTGCACACTTTGGCTGCCTCTAGGCAGTTCATTGACAGAACCACGGGGCAACTGTAGGACACCTCTCTACAGGGGACTGTGGTGCGATTTCGGTTGCATCGTGGTCCAGTTGGATTGGTGACACAGGTGGTAAAGGTCTGATGACAAGCTGCCACGCAGTTTGCCCTCACACTTCCCTGGGCCAGATGCAACCCAATCTGGCGCCTGTGTCGCAGGATACTCGCAATCGACGCAAATGTAAGGTGCTGGAGCTTACATAATAACAAAGGCGGGTGGCAGCAGTGTCGTGCTAGTTCACGCGCTCATCAGGGCCAGTCCTCACCACAAGCGCTGTTTCTTGGTTAGTAGTTTCAACCCTGGTGGTGAAGCGAATGGGAGAAGCATCTGCTTGTGAGTGCGGATGTCGGCTGTTTACCATCCGCACCGAAGAGAAAAAGAGAAAGGAATAAGGCAAAGGAAGACAGCCCGACAATACAATATGTATTTCAGGGATCCCTGTTGGGCTTGTGATGGTTTTGTAAACTTTTTGGGATTGTCGCCCTTTTCTCCTTTTTTTGAACAGTATAAACTTCTCCTTGGCTAGTCCTTAATCAATACGAGACCAAGTTTCGCCAAAACTCTTTCTCCGAGTGATGTTTCCTTAGTAAATGTTTACAACCGCTTGATTTATCGACGACGTTTCTTCTCTCTTTTCTCTGTTGTGCTCGTTCCCGAGCGGCGTCAAGCTGCTTTCTCGTCAGGTGTGATGTTTCCGGTTGCAGCCGTCTGATTGATGAATACGCAGATGACCAGAAAGAAGCGAATCACACTCAGGAGTAACACAAGTCTCCGTGGATGGATTACCGGGGCCGGAAGAGAGAAGAAGACCGAGGACTGAACAGAAAAGAAAAAGAACCTCAACAAGGCCTGACCTTGCATTTCCAACATGCAACGCGGCTGCTCCGCCTTCCCACCCTATTTAACTTGAATGCCCAATTGTGAGAGGATCAAACGCAGTTCTGCTGTTCTGCACTTGAACAGGCTTCCCTGGTACATTGCGTCGTCTACCCAACTGACGCGATCACAGTTTCCTTAACTTTTTTTGTCATTTCCTTTGTTGTACAAAATATCGTCTAAGTCCGTGAGAAGGCTGCCATACAGCGAACATAAGCTGGCGCGCGTCGCCTTATTCCTGCGAGACAGTTTGCTACAAGTCAAAGACAAAATCAGTCAGCCTACATCACCCAGAGACTCCAAGATGACATGAAGGAGGAGAAATGGACGAGACACTTACTACCAGCCAATCCATACCCTCATTCACGCCGGAGCCGTCAACCGCCGAGCACGCCATGATGCTCCAGTTGCGGTCGCGCAGCTCGCCGAGGCGCAGGGCCTCTGAGATGTCGCCGGCGCCCTTGGCCCCTGGCTGGTCCTGCTTGTTGGCGAAGACGAGCAGGGCGGCGTCCTTGAGCTCCTCCTCGTTGAGCATGGCGGCGAGCTCGTCGGCGGCTGTCTGCAGACGGTCAATGTCGGTCGAGTCGACGACGAAGATGACGGCGGCCGTGTTGGCGTAGTAGCAGCGCCAGTACGGGCGGATTGAGGTTTGGCCGCCGAGGTCCTGGAAAAGGGCGAGAGTGTCAGCGGATTCGTATTGCGCATGGCGAGCGTCGGGCGAGAGCGGGAGGGCGGGCGTACCCAGACGTTGAAGTTTAGATTCTTGTATGTGACGGACTCAACGTTGAATCCTATCGTAGGTATCGTCGTGACGACCTCGCCGATCTGGTCACCGTGTCAGCTAACGGGCCATGGCTGGGGCGCAACGGGGTCGCGCCGCCACATGCGACCCTACCTTTAACCTGTACAAAAGAGTCGTCTTTCCTGCATTGTCCTAACGGCAGTAGAAGAGGGTCAGCCCCCAGTCAATTTCTAAAATAAAACGCTGCTCAGCCATGCGCCTCCGCAACATTGTCGAGCGGAGGGAGGCCACGGCGACGAGGAGGGGTGGTGCCGTACGAGACCAAGGATCAGGATGCGAATCTCCTTCTTGGCCCAGAGCATGCCAGACAGCCACGAGACACTGGCACCCATGTTTATGTATTCTCCGACGTCTTCGGCGGACTATATGGTTTGATTTATCGGAGGGGAGCTCGGCGGCGGGCGGGCGCGTCGAATGCTGGGAGAGTTGTCGCCACCTGGGAAGAAGAAGCGATGGGTATCGTATGCGTATTAGAAAAACAATATAAAGTTAGAAGAAAAAAGGCCCAGGTATCTTTCCTTGCTCAGGGCCGCCCCAAGAAAAAGATAAACTCCTCGAAAAATGTCTGAGATGAAAATGAGAAGAGGAAAAAAAAGCGGTATGAAGCAAGGGATGTCTCTTATGGTAGTTAGAGGTAGGAGGTTGAGAGGGGCGCGGTTCATTAGAAATCCGGCGGCGCTGTCCCCTATTCTGCCTGCCTGGGCTCCAACTCCAAACGTCTGTCTGGCCTTGTCGGGCGCGGGCAATCGGGAGACTGACCAAGTTGCCCAGCGGACACGGGTTGCTAGGTACGCGAGACCCGCAGCGGCTCGCTACCTGGGCAGGCCTCGGCGAGCATGTCGATCGAGTTCTCTGCGGGATGCGAATTCCGGAATTCTTGTATGACCGACAGTAAAAGTCTCCCTTTTTCCCGCTGTTTTTTAGGCAATTGGCCAAATTAATTGGCTCTCTAGCGACCACTCTCGGCTGCCTGCCAACTAACCAAGTACTTGGCCGCGAAACCCGCTGCAGATGTGGCTCTAAGTGGTTTGTATCCGGATCACCGTGCCTTTACCAGAAGGCATGATTCTCTCATTGATAACCTGACCGCAGGTAGTTTTATATCGGCATCCTCTTCGGATATGGCTTCTGGTTCTAGATCAGGTAGTTCCTTAGTTCAACCCAATTTGCTAGTTACGGCATCTAGCCTCCCAAACCACTTACTACAGACATCCACAGCGCACTCTTCAAAGTACCCAACAGCCAAAGTCGATGGTCAGGCAAATGCATTGAAACTTCTAGTTTTGTGCACTTTGGAGTTCTTGCCTGGTGCTCCTTCTAGTCTGATGAAGACAGCCACCTGGCATCCCCTCGCCTTCTCCATCTTCAATTCATTCGGCTGACTTCAATAAGTCCCCACCCCACCTTTACGCTCTCGTGCGCAAGTTCACGCCTCAGGCATCAAATACGCCACCTCTCCACCAGGAACCTCTACACCAGCCACACCCACAGTCTTTTTCGCTACTAGGGCTTTACGCCCTCGAGTGGCGCGCGAGCGAGCCCTCCGCCTCAAGCCCAAAAAATCCTTTTGCAACTCCACGCAAATCCAAAGGAACATCATCGACAATCCCCGAGCAAAACGATCCGTCAAGATGCCCGTATGAACGCCCCTTACCCCTCGAATACCCCCGTCTCCGCGAGCCGAATGCAATGCAAAGAGGTCCCTGTTATTTCTCGAAATGTTTCTGCGCCGCCCTTTGCCCCATCTCGAGCGCTGCTCAGCGTTGAGTTTTGCATGCGCAAACCACTCATGATGAACCCAGTTCAGGAGATGGGATGCGCTGTGTAATTGCCCAATGCTGCGCCGGGATGAGGAAACGCTTAGAGTGCGACAACAGGACGAGATAGGCTTGGGGGCCTCTTTTGTTGCCATCGGACGAACGAAGCGGCAACCCGCGAATGACAACACATGGTTTTGCTAACGTTATTGCCTCGCCTCACAGAGCCTCAAGTCTTTCCGTACCAAGCAGAAGCTTGCCAAGTCGCAGAAGCAAAACCGTCCTGTCCCCCAATGGATCCGTCTGCGCACCAACAACTCCGTCCGGTACGCATGCTCTTACTCTTCTTCCGTGGCTCCCAACAACTCACGCGATTCACCTACACCCTTCTCACTAATGAAACGTGGACCGCCCCGGCTAACATATCATCCTCTCGATTACAGCTACAACGCTAAGCGTAGACATTGGAGAAAGACCAAGCTCGGCATCTAAATGCGCGAGCCTCGTCACTCTCTCCGTCTTCCTTTCCTTTTTACTGTTTTACTCCAACAACACCGAGAAACCCTTTTAGGACGGCAGCCTGGTTTCGACTCTTCAAGGACAATGGGGGCGAGAATCCGCCTTGGCTCCCTCGCATTAGGGAAACTTGGGCCATGGCTGCCTGTTTCGGGCATATGAACAAGATTTTTATGGAACGCTTTCAGACGACAGAAAACAACACGAAAAACACTATTTTTGGCATGGCAGTGATGGAAAGGCATCGGGGTCGTTTTTGTTAAACTCTATTTATTTCGCAACAAAAACTCCTTTGTCCTTGCAAAACATGAGGGAGAGAAAACTTTACATCAAAGGAGGAAGAAAAATATTAAAAAAATTTCAAATCAACCTATTCTGTCCCATCGTCAAGTCAGAGTGGAAGATTGCCCGTAATGGCGAGTCGCCAGCTACAAGGGAAACGCCAGACATGAGCACAGATTTACTGCTACAGTGTGTTGAGGGCAGCATTCGCAAGGTTTTTCAGTCATCGTTTGTTGATCGGCACATCATTACTATTCATCTTTTCTATTCATCTGAATGGCATGCATGGTTTCCGTAGAAAACACCACGGGCTATCAGTGTCACTAGCCGTGCCCGTCCTAACCCAAATCAAACGCCTGTTGTGTAGTGTGTAGTGATTGGTAAGCTCAGAGTCATTTGTCAACGGAGCAAATGACCCATCCGTCGTCAATCCAATGGAAAAAGGTGACCGTTAAAAAAATCGAGTAAGCATAAACAAAGCATCAACCCGTTGTAGTTAACGCAGGCAGTGTAGCTGCGCGCTTAGCGGTCCTCGGCCCATTCATTCTCACGGCGGATCTGCTCCTCCTCCTCGGGCGTGAAGTCGTTGGTGATGTTGAAGGTCTTGCGAATCTCCTCGGGCGACTTGCCCTTAATCATATTGGCGACGGTCTTGCAACCAACATCGAGAAGGGGCTTAATATCCATGTAGTTGGACGCCTGACGAGTATAGATTAGCATTCAACTTTCCACCGTGAGACAAGAAGCGGGGCGAGGGGCACGTACGAGAATGATCTCAAAAAGCATTTCCTGGTCGACCTGCATGAACTTTTGATCCCACTCTTCGATGTCCGTGGTCTTCTTTCTAGCATCAGACTCGTCGTCGGCCTGGGCGGGATCGTTACGGTGATGTTCACACCACTCGATGACCTTGCGCAAAACGGCCTCGTTCACCTGTCGGACATGCGTCAGTTTTGTCATTTACGTCTAGACAGGGGAGGTGAGAGCGGGCGGACGACGCTTACGTTCATGATGGGGACGGGGTTATCCTCGCGGATGGTATCGGCGCCGAGATCCTCGAGCAGGTGCTTGATGAGCTGGGAGCGCTCGCAGACTGGGCGGTCTGCAAGTTTGCTGGTTAGCCAAAGGAGCCTCTTTGAAACGGGAATGCGAGGATGTAGGGCGGCGTGAACGTACCAACTGCCATGACCGCGCCATCGTTGGAGGCCAGCCAGATCTTCTGGTTCTCGTCGGGCATTTTTGCGATGTAGGAGGGGGTGCAGAGATGTGGTTGAAGAGAATGGGGGAAGAGGCGATGTTTCTGTTGCTGGATTGATTAGCAGATGCTGGAAGTCGATGTGGTTTGTTGTTTGTGCAGAAGCGGCGGTTGCTTGCGGAAGAAAGCAGGCTGGGCAAGGCAAGTCAGGTGGAAGAAGCGGGCAGAAAGCACCTGCGGGGTTTCGGATGGTGACTGTGATTGGAAGGCAGCCGCCAGAATTAGGCCAGGAGGCGCTAAGTACCACAGATGGGAAGGGGGGGTGGTTACCTAGGTACGTGCGTGGGTGTGTAAGTTGATGAGGAAGGAGGAGGGTGCAGAGAAGAGGGATGAAGCGCTGTTTATATAGAAGAAGCCTGGTCGACTTGCCACTGGCGCAGGTGCTTGATTAAAATAATAAAAAATCGAGGCGTGAACGAACTTCGTGTCGCTTTACAGCTAGGTTGCACGGCGCTGCAGCTACTTTACGCGCTGGTGCCTGGCGCAGTGCCTGGTGCAACTTGGCCACTGGAAAGCCAGGTGCTGCCTGTTGAAAGACAGAAGAGAGGGTTACATTTTGACTCGGCTACCAAACTCTAACAGTAGTTACTTTAAAAAAAAAGAAGACAGGTTTTCTGCGGCAGGATACTTGGCATTTAAGTAAAACGAACAGTGGCTTCTGCCCAAGACGCCTTTATTAGCGGCTATAGCTCAGCCGCAGCAGAAGGAATGTTAGAGGTAGTGGTCAGTTGTTGAGATCCTTTCGTATTTTTCTTCGTCATTTCGCTCGGAATACTTCAACAAGGAATCCGACATTGGCCCTGTCGAATGTTGACGAGCGATTGCAATTATGGATGCTATCTTCTTTATCGACATGCCGTCCACCTCTAGGCGGCGTCCTCAGACCCCAATTCCAGACCGTGGAACACTCGAGGCAGGTATAAGTAGTGGAAACTGCCTACCATCGCAGCATCTACATCGCTTTGCCATCTCAACCTCGCCCGCAGGTCGGGGTCTGTTCCTCCTCAGGAAAGATGGCGACAGAACCCTTGTGCCCATGGCAACGTAAAACACTCCCATCAAAGAAACCGGTGAAACCAGCGTAGTATCACTTGCTACTATGGAGGTATGGCGTGAGGTTACAGCTTTGCCTACCCGGGACCCTTCATAGTTGCTCAACGCCTCGGCTGCCATACGTTCACGCTGCTGTCGTCGCGTTTGTTTCGTCGCAGTTTTTGATCCTATTATACCCACGGAATGATCCAGAAAGAATGCACCCAGGATTGTGCCTGGTCAATACCATGCTACTTAGAAGGCGACCGCAGCATGAGCCGGCGAGGCTGTTGGTCGTCCTCTTATTGCAGCTACCAACAGGCATGTTGGTCGTGTCCTGGACCTACATGTGATGTTGGTGTGAGCAACGCGTCACTCTCTGCCAAACACTGCCTTGGTACCGATCGAGTGCTGCAGGGCCTGCTTGCGATCTGATGGGCTCTGATGGCTCTCTACTGTTGGAAGGATTGGTAGCGATAGTGGACGCTCGCGAGCGTCTTGATTACGGCTCACAGAGTCCACCGAGACAATGAGAGGACGTAAAGACAATGGCCACGTTCGGAGACGGGCCGGATTTGACGCCAACCCCTTTGTAATCTGAATGAATCGCAACGGAAGCGGACGAAATGGCACTCCCCATCATCCCTCGGATTGTTAGGTAATCTCGTTGTGTGGAATGCTCGATGCAATTAGTAAATTTGTGGTGGAGATTGCTGCTCTCAGAGGGTGGATGCTAGCCTACGGCCGGCCCGGCCCAGGGCTTAGCGAATGCTGGTTAGCGAGGTTCTAGCGAGAGGTAGAAGAGCCCAACAGTGGGCGGCTCCAGTAAATACTGTCAGGGACCCCCTGAATGTTTGGCCTGCCAGGCCACTCGACGCCCCTTTTTTGCCATTTGCTGCTGAATCACTTGCAGGGCGTTGAGGATAGACTAGGTACAGATTATAAGTAGTTATACGATTTTCGTTTTTCTTTCTTGTCACCAAAATCATGAGTCTTCTGTTTGCCCTCGCGAACACGTCACTTGGATGTTTTGATGATGGCTGGAAGCTTTGCAACGTCCAATCACACCGTGCTCTTTCTCCCCCAAAATGACCAAGCCCATCACCAGTGATGAGGTCATGCCACCCTGCACTCGGGACATGCCACCGTTTGCAACTATTCTTTAGCAGCAGTCAATTTAATATTGGAGGCCCTTTTAGCTCGCCCAGTAATTCCGTTTTGCTCCAAAGACTTCAAAGTTGCTTGCATCTCAAGCCCCCCTGTTGGCCAAAAGCCCAATGTTTCACTTTGCCGTTTGCAGGTACCGTGCACACCGTAACTGGCGCGCTCAGGTACCCGCCTTTCCGCCAAAAGTGACTTGCACAACCGCTACCTAAAGCTTCTCCGGCGGCGCTCCCGCCGTCAGCTCAGCGCCTCGACCTTCTGTAATGGAACTTGCCACGCTTGCGGTTTTGCTTCTGTCTCTCTCGCTCGCTGCCCACCTACTTTAAGGTAAGTTAGTAGACAAGCAGCGACCACGCCTTCGTTTCTTTTCTATTCCATCTTCCTTGGGCCCTTTTCTTTTCCCTTCTCCAACAGCCCTTTCCACGCCTCTTGTTTCTTATTTCCTCTTTTAATTTTTCTTCTGTTGGGCGGAAAACCTCTTCATTCCTTCTCCTCCCTACCTACTACTCCGATCTAATGGTCGACTAGCAACGGCTGCGCTCTACCTACTACCTACCTACCGTTCTCTCTTCCCTGATTATAGTGTCTGGAGCTTGGAGCATCCTCTCACTTGGCGCGCGCGCCCGACTCCGAGTCACCCCATGTCGTTGCTTTGCTCGCAGCCTCGAACAAGCCGCTGCTTGCTGTGATCTCACAAGCCCCGAGAGGCATCTCGCCCCGACCAGGAGAACAATGTGGCGGCGATCCTATCTCCTACTCGTTGCCATCCGACTGTGGTTCGCCCTCTCGCCCAGCTACCTCCACCCCGACGAGAACTTCCAAGGACCCGAAGTGATTGCAGGTGCGTTTACATGCTGGAAATCTGCTCTGCCTAGGCGCGTACGACTCGAGACCGCAGCTGGCGCGTCGCAGATGCAGATTTCTATCCCAACTTCGGCGTCTTGTGCGACTCGAGCTGACTAACTGGAAATTATAGGCGAAATCTTTAGCTACCCCGTGCGACGAACTTGGGAATTCACAAACGACAACCCCATCCGAAGCGTGTTCCCATTATGGCCCGTCTACGGCCTGCCGATGCTCCTCTTGCGCTGGCTGTGGATTGGTAATGGTAACGATGGGGAGATTCCTCCCATTGCCGTCTTCTGGACCCTCAGAGTCCTGATGTTCCTTATCAGCTTCGTGCTTGAGGACTGGGCCCTGCACGAGCTGATTCCCTCGCCGCGCCATCGTCGCGTGGCAGTTTTGCTCGTCGCATCTTCCTATGTGACCTGGACCTACCAGACGCACACCTTTTCCAATTCCATAGAGACACTAGTTGTGGCATGGAGCTTGGTGCTGATCCAGCGCATTGTCGACGCCAAGGTAAGCTGGCCTCTTCACGACCCCCTAGCTCCCGCCAGACCGCCTTTGCTAATACTACCTTTCAGCAACAACCTACCCTTCTATCTTCTCTCGGTCTCGGAATTGTTGCCGTGTTTGGCGTCTTCAATCGCATTACATTTCCGGCATTCCTCTTAATTCCAGGCTTTCGTTTGATACCCCATTTCCTGAATAAGTAAGCCCGTCACATCCCCCATGTAAGCCACCGTCACTGACCACTTGGCAGGCCTCTTTCTCTCGCAGTCCTGGTCTCGGCTGCTCTAGTTACCTCACTTGTTGCGATTGCGCTGGATACCGCATTCTACAACTCCGACCCCGTTACGTGGGCCGACATAATTTACAGACCAGTAATAACTCCACTCAACAACTTCAACTATAACTCGGACACGGCCAACCTGGCCCAGCATGGCCTTCACCCGTGGTACCAGCACTCGCTTGCGAATCTACCACTACTACTGGGGCCTGCTGCTGTGCTGTTCGTGACGAAGCCTCACCTATCCATTCGACTCTACTCTGCCATTTCAGGGCTGGCAGTGCTGTCAATGTTTAAGCATCAGGAAGCCAGATTCCTTTTGCCGACCGTTCCACTCATCCTATCGTCTGTTCAGATACCTACAAACAAGGCACTATTACGTGCATGGACAGGCGCATGGATTGTTTTCAACCTATTCCTCGGTGTCCTCATGGGCGTATACCACCAAGGAGGCATCGTTCCCGGCCAAGTGTTCATGGCTGGCCAGCCCGATGCCACGAATGCGGTCTGGTGGAAAACATATTCCCCGCCTATCTGGTTGCTCAATGGCAAAAATGAGGTCTTGAGAACCAAGGACGTCATGGGTATCAAGGGGGATGACCTGCTCCAGCAGCTTACCTCGCTCGCCACCTGCGACACCCCAGCAGACCGCCGTAACCAAGAGTACCTGAAAGAAAAGAATGGTACCTACCTCATAGCGCCCGCTTCAGCTACCTGGCTGGACCCCTATCTCTCCAATAAAGGTTTGCAGGGACTACGCTTCCGCGAGGTCTGGCGCTACCGCCAGCACCTTAACCTTGACGACTTGGATATCGGCGAGGATGGCCTCTGGAACACGCTGACGAGGGTTGTCGGGCGCAGAGGCCTGGTTGCTTGGCGCGTCACAAAAAGCTGCTAGTCGGCCGGAGAACCAATCCAAGAGGAAATCGCAGTTACCTAGACTTATATAGAACTAGTATAAATATGGTGTGATCACAAGAGAAAAAAATTGCAAAGCTTGATCGACTTACACGAAGTGACAATGCCAAGCCAAGTGGGGGTAACAGGCACGGCGAGTGACTCAATGTTGCTGCTAGTTTAGTTGACCGTAATCTGGACAGACGGACGCGATCATGCTTCTTCATGAGGGACAAATATTCATTTTGGCTTTTTTGAGGGTTGGTTCGATAGTAGGGCACCCGCACACACGCACACACACGCACAATTTGGAGATGAAAAAGATTGAGCTTGATCGGGTATATTGAAAATACATTACGCATCTTCAGTTAAGAATCCGTAACACATGACCTTCTCCCATACCCGTAGACCCATGTTTTCTGTTGTTTATTGTGTCATGGACACCAAAAACAACGCGCGCACCAAGCCAAAAAAAAAAGCAGCTTAGTACAGGCGCTTGGGGGGAGACATGGAAGCCTTGATGGTCAGGCTGCCGACGTTCTGCCAGCCCTTCTTGAGAAGGGAGACGAGGTAGTTGATAGCTAGCATGATGTTGCCAAGGAGCTGCTCGGTCTCCATCTCGACGTTGCCGACGGCGACACCCATGCAGAGGACCTTCTTGAGCTGGAACTTGATGGTGGACTTGACCTCGATGATCTTGGCAGAGAGGTCGTCGGCGTGCGAGACGGGCGTGGGGAACTTGCCGGCCTTGGAGAGACCGGGACCGAGGAGACGCGGGATCTGCTTGATGAGGGCCTCGGAGGCGATGAAGGCGTCGTACTTGCGGGCAAGCTTCTTGATGAGCTTCTTGTTCTTGTTGAGCTTCTTCAGGTCGTCGGCCGACATGGCGTCGACACCGCCGTGCTTGGCACGATCGAGATCGTGCTGGTCACCGAGGATGCAGATAGCCATGTTGGGGCGCGGGACGGCGGGCAGCTTGATGGTGCCAGAGAAACGCTTGTCACGCTGGGGGTCGTAGTTCTTGAGGCCGATCTGGAGCTCGACGGTCTCGAGGAAGTTGCGCTTCTTGGTCTCGTTAGAGTACTCAAGGAGCTCCTGGACTTGCGTCCGGACATTAGCTGGAGACGGAGTGTTAGCATAAATGTGGCAGCAAGTTATTTTGTTTGTGTTGTCGGTTACTGGAGCCGCGGCGGCAAGATGCCGTAAGGCCAGGGACAACAGATCCAATTTCACATACCGACTGTGATCTTAGACATGGTGTCAGTCTCCCAAGAGAAGAATCAATTGGTGGTCAGGACGGAGTTTGGTTGGTTGGTTTGGAAGAGAAAGTGACGAGGGGTCCACGGGAATTTATAGATTTTTTGGCCCCGCGCCTTGCAACAATTTTTGCACTAGTTTGGTGGTTTGAGCTTTGTGGAGGGCAAAATTATGCACGTGGTTGATCACGTGCACCGGCGAATGAGTCGACAACCTCACTAGAGCGTGGTCTAAGTTTGTTCAGTGAATGATATGGCAGTGAAACACGTGGAAATTAATTTCAAAATGACTAGTTGACTGATTATCCGAACTTTGCAGCGATGCTAAACTCGACGAAACATTCTTTAAGTTTAGCATTTTGCCATTGAGTCATCCGGCCAGCTCACACGACATAGAGCGCCCGCCGCAATGGCTGCTCAGCAAGATTTGCTGAACCAAGAGGTACTGAGTAATGCCGGCCAACTGATCCGGTTTCTGGAAAACCAACAACCAGAGTCACAAAATGAGTATGCTTTTTTAGGCTATGAAGAAAGATATGTATTTACGCTTTTGCTAATTTTCGGTCCAGACTCGCAGTTTCTGCGTTTGAGCGCTTGTACTCTGAGGCTGCGCAGCCTAAGTCCGTCTCGGGCAACGCTTGTGTAAGGCTCTGCGGTCTCGTCGAGCAAGCGTCCAAGTCCGCCTCGCTAGGACTCCGGGCGTGGGCCTTTTCTCACGATGTCGTCGTCCGGCTCTTCAACTTCTACATTGAGTGGAATGAGTACGACCACCACCGGTCCATGCGGCTCGTGCTCGACCTCGTCGCCGCACTGCTCTGCAAGAACCCAGACCCTGCCGCCGCGGCGCGCAGCCGGGCGGCGCTCCTGGACGACCTCGTATCCATCGTCGCGCGGCGCTCAATGAAGCCTGTGGCCAAGTCGGCCATCAAGACGCTGGATCACCTGCTCGGCAAGCACGTGTTCACGCTCGACGATCTCCGCGCAAGCTACGAGGGCAACCTGCGCGGCCGCACGCCGATCGAGGTCTGGGGCGTGCTCATCGGGGACCTGTTTGACTGGATGTGCCGCCATTTTGTCTGCCCCGCGGCCGGAAAGCTGATCGTGACCCTGTACCGGATGCTGCGCCAAGGATGCGGTGGCACGGATCAAGTCCCAAGCATCGATCTCTGGTGCTCTTGGCTCCTAGCGTTTGTCACGAAAGAGCCATCTCTCGTGGAGCGCATCAAAAACTATGTATTTCTTCCCCTGTTTAAGATTGACAGGAAAGAAGCACTGCTGTTCCTGCAAAAGATGAACCATGACCAGCCCGTATCGGCATCCGAAACGCTCCATGTTGATATACCAGCCCTGATTCAGCTCGCGGCGCTCGAGACGGGAAAACGGGTTGGCCTTGTCGAGGAGCCACACCTGGACTCGGATGGCCAAGCCCAACCCGACGGCAGCTCCATCGTTCTGCAAGAAGAAGTCCTCGAGAGCGTACTCGGCCACCCCTCCCATGAGGTTCGCTCGCTCGCCTTCTCCATCCTCATTGCCTCGCCCTCCACGACCAAGCCCTACTCACTCAGGGCGCTCCGGCTTCTCCAGAAACACCTGGGCGCCTTTTTCGCCGACCCTGATGCCAAGTTCCGCGTCGACGTCTCGGCGCGCGCAAGAGACATGTTCAAGCGCGTCCGCGGCGCCATATTCGTTCTGAAGCGTAGTATCCCACGCGTGCGCGCCAAAGCGGCCAAGGACAACAAGCCGGGCGCCGCGACCGAGGCGCCGGCGCCGGCCATATACAAGAACAATCTCATCGCGCTTCCCGAGGAAGGCCTGGTACAGTGCTTGGCGTACCATGAGGAGTTCCTCAAGTGGTATCTAGAGTTTTTGTGTGAGGAACTAGTACCGACTGCGTCCTACCAGCGCCATATTGCGTCGCTCAAGGCGCTGGGCCATATCCTTCGCATCGAGGGCGAGAAGAGCAAAACGTGGGAGACGGCAGACGACCAGACGATCTTCTTTGATGTGTTTGACGGCAAATGGGTTCGCGCGCTATTCGACCTCCTCATGGATCCTTTTGATGACGTGCGCGATGTTACGTCCACCGTGCTCAAGTCCATCTTTGCGGATGCGCGGTACCGCAGATTCTCGCTGCGCGCCGCCGCCGCAGAGGGCTCGGTGCAAGACCCCACCACGGACCTCCACGAGCTGTCGCGCCGCGCCAACGACCTCGCGCGGAGGACGGCCCGCGCGGATCACGCCGACGGTGTGGCACGTGTGAACCAGCTCCTGTACCGGTTCCTCGCCACGTCGGCCGAGCGCATCGCGCTGCTGTCGGGCATGATTGACGAGCTGGAGCGCAAGATTGCCTTGGCGGAGGCGGACCTCGGGGGCGCGGTCCTCGAGGCACCGGTGCACGGCGACTTTGCCTCGCTGTGCGGCATGTGGCAGGTTGTCGCGGAGCTGCCGCTCGACGACGCGGACATGCATAAGGTCGTCGGTGCGTTACAAGCGCGGCTGCTCGAGTGCTGCCGGCGCGCGTGGGCCTCGGTCAAGTATATCCTCTGCGACGATTCGCCGGAGGGACACCTGCCCTCGGAGCTTGAGGAGCTGGAAGGTCTCGACACTAAGGGTCTCATTAGCTACAGCTTCCGCTCTATTCACGAGTCAAGCAACTTGATGCGCATCATGATCCTGGCAATACGGAACAAGTCGTGCAAGGGCGCAGTGACGCCTAGCAAGGATGTCTATCTCGGCATCGGAAGACTGACGTTTGAACAGCTGTCAAGTCTTCGACATCGCGGCGCCTTTACCAACGTCTCCGCCACGTTTAGTGCCTGCTGCCAGCAGAGCAAATACCTTGAACGAGTAGACGGAGACGAAGATGTCCTGTTTACCTGGTACCACGGTGCTATGGAGGCTATCAACTCACAATTGTCAACAACCCGTCGCTCGGCCGGAATTCCCTCCCTCATCACCGGCATCCTGTCTGCCAACGCTATCAACCCATCCTTTGAATCTGTCATGGACACACTCATGCAGATTGCTAGCACCGAAGCCCGAGTAACGGAGATTGACGACACGCAGCTGCCCCAGGTGCACGCCTACAACTGTCTCAAGGACATCTTCAAGAACTCCATGCTCACGTCCCTCGGCAACAAGTCCGAGGCGTACCTGCCGCGGTGCCTCGAGCTGGCGGCCCGCGGCCTGCGGTCCGAGGTCTGGGCTGTGCGGAACTGCGGGCTCATCTTCCTACGCAGCCTCATCGACTGCCTGTTCGGCTCGCACGAGAGCAAGCAGATGATCGAGGCCGGCTGGGACGGCAAGGCGAACCGCATCCCGTACCACCGGTACCCGAACCTGCCCGAGGTGCTGCGTGACCTACTCAAGT
Organism: Cordyceps cateniannulata; assembly: GCA_028828415.1. Lineage (NCBI taxonomy): Eukaryota > Fungi > Ascomycota > Sordariomycetes > Hypocreales > Cordycipitaceae > Cordyceps > Cordyceps cateniannulata. Next base: position 1,060,611 of record JAPHMX010000002.1, read on the forward strand.
CCGGACACGGGGTCATGGCTACGACATCCCCACTGTCTGCGGCCGCGGCCGAGTCGGTATTTCCGGCGCTGGATATTATTCGGAGAGCCGGGCCGCCGGAGCTGCTGCGCGACGAGATTCAGAGCGACGTCGCGCATTACCTGTCTAGCAGTGTCTGGCACGTCCGGGAGATGGCGGCGCGGACCCTGTGCTCCTGCCTGCTTCATGATCAGTGGCTGAGGACGATAAGGCGGATACATGGCCAGGCGCAAAGTGCACCTGATGGCACGCGCCTGAATTATATTCACGGCGTCTTTCTGACGCTCAAGTTTGTGTTTGAGAGACTGAGTGAAGTGTGTCTCGACCAACTAAAAGGTAACCTTAAATGTGCAAGGAAGACTTGCGATAACGCCCTGCTAACTGGACACAGCCGACCTGCCTGAGCTAGTCGACTTCCTATCAAGCTGCAGCATCGCAACCGATTACACCAAATGCCCAGACGTCGTGGCCGCTTATCTCGAAGTCCTCAACCAAACATGGGACTTGCAGCTTGCCGAGGGCCTTCCGCTGCAGCCAAACACACCCGAGCTATCAGAAAAGCTCAGCTTGGCACTCTTCAAGTCGCAAAAAGTCATCAATGACGTCTTTATAGCCCATCAGTCGTCGGACCCGATCAATGCCCTCCACGCCATTGTTTTCAACCCCCTCACGGGCGTCAATACCCTCGTCACCGCGCTGGAAACTATACCAAAGCTCTGGAAGCCCGCAAGCGCATCTGAACAAACACTGCTGTCCCTGTGCTCGCTGTACGGGGATGCAGCGCTCCGTACGCCGTATCTCGAGGCGCAGAGCGCGGCGGTCGAGAACCTGGCTGACGTGCTCGATGCGCTGCTGAAGGCAGGTGGCGAGACGTCAAAGCTGCCGCTCGACGAGCTCGCCAGCCTCTGGGCGTGCCTACCCCTGGGACCAATGAACCCGGCGCTCTCCAACGCTGCTATCCGCGCCGGCGGCGGCATAATCGCGGCCCTGCAGGTCGCGGGTCGGCTGACGCCTGAAGGCTTGAACAGCTGGGCGGTGCTGATGGCCGATGCCGGTCTGGACGACAAGGTAAGACTATACTCAATCATGTGCTGACAATGTTCCTGTACTAAATAATACCGCTCAGATATTTGACACGCGATTTGCCGCCGCAGAGGCGTTTTGCTCCTTCTTCACGGTCGTCGGCCCGCGTTGCGAAGCGCCCGCATTCCTCCCTGTGCTTCTCGCGCTCTACGACACGCTCAACGACGACGATGAGGAGGTGCGCGACCTAGGCTCCGCCGCCTTTGCGCGCGTCGCCGGAGTCTCCCTCGTGCCCATCGAGGCCGCCGAGCGGCTGCTGCAGTGGCTTGTCGCCACGTTTGGCTCGCTGCCGGCGTTTCGCGCCGCCGTCGCCGGCCGCGTCATCGGCAGCAGCGAATTCATCATCGCGGCGCCTCCGGCAGCCGCGGGACAGCAGCTCGCGGCCGCGCTGCAGGTCGACGACGCGCTGTTCGCGGTCGAGGAGCAGAACCTGTTCGTCGACGAGGTGCGCGAGGCCAAGCGCTGGACAGCCCTGTTTGGCAGCCTGTTGTGGGTGACGACGGCCCACGCGGACGGTGCAGTGCTGGCGGCGCTTGATGGCTGGGTGCGCGGTGGTATTAGCAAGATGCGGGAGACTGTGGATGGACAGGAGGACGGGCCGCTGGGCTGGGCGTCGGACGCGCAGGTGTTTGCGGTCGCGACGCGCATCGTGCACGGGTACCTGGCCCTGGCCAAGAGTGGCGCCGCAAGCGAGGAGTTGCGGGCAGAGGTCGCGGCGTTGAAGCAAGCGGCGCTCAGCAAGGAGAATGTCGTGTCGCGACTGCTGATGGATGTACTGAATTGAACGAACAACGCACATCTTATGCTGAAAGACGAAAATAGACACTGCGTGGTTAACATTGGGTTACATAGACTTGGCTTTGGAAGCCGGAGTTGAAAATAGGAATAAATTTAACAACCGAGAATAAGACAAGTCCAACTCTTAACAGAGTCAACAACCGTAAAGGCTCAAACGCCGAAGAAAACAACAGTGTATGCGAGTATGCTTCGTGTAATGCACCGTGGATAGAACGCTAGCACGAACTCTCCTTTTTCGTTTGCTTCTCCGACACAACCTCCGTCGTACTCCCCAGTGGTAGCGTCGAGCTGCTCATGCCGCCCATCCTACCAAGCTTGGCCACCAACTGCGTGTTCTGCGCCTGCAGCTCGCGGACCTGCCCCTCGAGGATGCGGTTATGCTGCAACGCTAGATCGCGCTCTGCACGAGCACGCTCGAGCTCCAGCGCTAGGCCCGACTTCTCTTCTTTGTCGGCGGCCTTGCGCCGTCGGCGCTCCGCCTTGCGCGCCTCATCCTCGCGCTTCTCCTCGAGCTTCTGCAGCTCGCGCTGATACTTTTGCTCCTGCCGTGCGGCCTCGCGGTCGAGCTTCTCGCGCAGCTTGGCCAGCGACGCCTCGTCCTTGGCGCGGTCGCCCTGGCTCTTGCTCTGCAGCCGCGACTGCATCTGCACCATCTTCTCGTCAATCTTGCGGCGGCGTTCCTGCAGCTTGCGGAGCTCCTTCTCGCCGGCGGGGCCGATGGTGGCGGCCCGAGCGAGGTTCGTGGTGTTGGTGGTGGTGGATCGGGAGTCCTCAGAGGGGCTGCCGTCCTGCTTGGCTCCGGGTTCGTCGGTGAGGCGCTTCTCGAGGGCGGAGAGAAATGAACGGACGGACGAGGTATCGCTCTTTATGTCGTCATCTTCCTCCTCTGGGACGTTAATCGCTGGAATGGTGGAAATAGTCTCTTCACTGCTGGCGTAGTTAAGGCCAAGACCGTTGGCGACGACCGATGACGCAACGCCAAATATGCCTGTAATGATGCCGTAGATGCCGTTGCTGCTGGGAATTGAGCCATCGTCGCCTTCATTGCTCTGAGATAAGCTGTCGCTGCGCGTGAGAGTTTTTGTCGTCGTAGCTTTTGTGTTTGCTGTGGCTACTGGCACATCTTGGTTTGTATCATCTGGTGATGGTTGTTTCTCAGTTTTTACAGTGGACTCATCCCATCCTCTGCGTGACCCGGCGGTGACCCATTTGAGGAATTTGCCGGCATCGCCAACAATACCAGGCGGAGTGCCCTTTTCGATGAGGAATCGCGGGACGCTGCCACCAGGATCACTACGCGTCACCATGAGCCACTCCACCGCGACTGGCCGGGCATCGTGGAGGCGCTCCGAGTTGCTCAGCTTGGTATCGGAGTTTGTGCCTCGCTCATCGTTGGCGGCTAGGTCGACAGCGGACATTGAGCGTTTGGCGATGGACGGCTCCACGTGTACCTCTCGAATGATTTCCACGGACTCGTACTGCCCACGGATGATGCCCTGACGAGGCGGACATTCACTGTGGATACACGGCTTTGAGACAATGACATATTGGCGCAGTCCCTCTGCTCTATTTTCTGCCTTGTGGGAGAGATCAGACGTCAACAACAGAGTAATGAAGTCTCGCGGTGAAGTAGGGCCCGGAAACTGGGCGGATAGTTGAAAGACTGTTCAAATTAGCAGATACGTCGAGACGAGCAGAGCGAAGGATACCCTACGCACCACTGAGATGGCCAGCATTATCAATATCCCTATCCTCCACGTGTCTGTCGGCTCCAATGCCTCTGATATTGCCGATACCCGGCGAACCTTGCACCTTTAGGCTCTCGGCAAACTCACGCTCGAGGCCGACTCGCCACTCGTCGAATGACAGGCCCTCGTGGACACTCTGCCGGGCGAACCAAGCTCCCTTGCCATCTTTGCTGGACATTTTAAAGACATTGACGCCGAGAGGGTTGTCTCTGGGGTTCAGTTTGACCTCCTTCCAGTCTTTGCGCAGCGCCACAGCAGCCTCCAGGGCGGCGGGGGGCTGACGCAGTGTTCGAGACCGCTGGACATCATTCAGCAACACGGCAGACTCAGTTTTGGCGCGTGCCCGTCCAGAGGTTGCCGGCGCGGCGGCGGAAGAAGGCGACGGGATTGATTCGACCACAATGAGGGCCTGGGCGAAGAGCTCGTTGACGTGGGTGGCAAGGTCATCTTGGGGGAGGTCCTCCCAGTCGACAGGGGCGAGCGCCTGCAGCGGCTCATGAGCGTTGACCATGATAACGGTTGATCGAGTGCATGAAGCGTTGTTGAAGACCAGAAAGCTGCTAAAGAAACTGAGACTAGTCCCCGTGCCGCGGCAGTGCTGGACAGGGCCTAAAGCAAACGGGCAACGGTGCGACGTTGAAAGGGACACAGGAGAGGGTAAGGTAGGATCGCAGAAGATGGCCAAGAGTATTCGATGGTCTGGTGTTATCGTGCAGCCAGAAATCAAGGCCACCAGGCTGGCGTTGAGCTAAGGTGTGGCGGTGACATCAGCGACGGGAAGGAAGTTGGATTTAGGATAGCCTGAGGTGAGGCCACGATTTGGCGGGGGAGGCGAGGCGAGGCGAGTCAAGGCGCGGCGAAGTGGAGAAATCGAAATCTCCGGACTGTGGTGTAGAACCGGCACAATTCATGAGAAATTGTATAAATTATGAAGACTTTTTTTTTTTAAAAAAAAAGGACTTATGCGAATATTCATCATGCGAATGAAAACAGATAGATCTGGATACTTGACCTGAGACAGAGCCTCGTTGTCTACGGAGACAGACAGAAACAATAGAAAATGTCAAAATAATTTTAACGAATAGCGCCAATAGAAAAAATAAATAAAGATAATAATAGTACTTGGAAAGAATTAAGCATAAATCGTCAACCAAGCAATGTAGGGGGTTGTGGCTGTCTAAGGATTAATAATGCAATTGACACCGCGCAACACTTCGCTTCTGCTACCTATTGACCGTGAAAACATGATGTCGGTAAAAAAAAGAATACCACTCTTATTGATATTCTTCAATCTTAGATTTACCCTTGCATCGTATGTAACGGTAGAGTTCCGCGCCATGAGCCTGTTCGTTGACGTCACTTCGCCGTCAAGCAACACTACCCTGTCGAGCCGCTTCCAGCAGAATCATACTTTCATCATAATTATAGCGTGATTGTGAGAAAAATTGGCACAAGTAAATGTATGTAATAATTCTATATAATATTCAACGCTGCTCATCTTGGATATCGAGGTGCAGCTTCACTCTCCCTGCAACCACAACGAGTATATCACAACGTGGTTTACTCTCAATTAATAGTACAGAAGGACATTTCGCTACAAAGTCTCAAATACAATGGCATCGACAAAAGATCTCAAGAGATCCAACCTCTTTGATCTCAAAGATCGAGTAGCTGTGGTAACAGGCAAGTCGTCGAACAAAAGTAGACGCACTATTCGCCTCGACGACAACTAACACGCATGACAGGCGGCGGTTCGGGCATCGGCCTCATGGCAGCCCAAGCTCTGGCTGCCAATGGCGCCAAGGTCTACATTTGTGGACGCACCAAAGAGAAGCTTCAAAATGCATCCGAGACCCATGAAGACCAGGCGCCCGGCGAAATCATTCCCATCACCGGCGACGTCAGCTCCAAGGTCGGCATCTCCGCCCTCGTTGGAGAGATTGAGCGCCGCGAAGACTGCGTCTGTCTCCTCGTCAATAATGCCGGCATCAGCAGCACCTCCGGCACAGTCTCCGAAGCCAAGACCGCGGATGAGCTGCGCAAGGCCCTCTTCGACTCGGGCGATTCCAAGTTTGAAGAGTGGGAGAGCGTCTACCGCACCAACGTCGCCTCCGTCTTCTTCACCACCGCTGCCTTTTTGCCGCTTCTGCAGCGCTCCACCGAAAAGCACGCGGGCTGGTCGGCGGGCGTCATCAACATTACGTCCATCTCGGGGCTCATAAAGACGGCACAGCACCACTTTGCGTACAACGCGTCCAAGGCGGCGGCGGAGCACCTGACGCGCATGCTGGCTGCCGAGGTGGCGGCGGCCGGGCTCAAGATTCGTATTAATAGTATAGCACCGGGCGTCTTCCCGAGTGAGATGACGACCAAGGAGGAGAGTGATGAGAGGCAGAAGAGCGAGCTGCCCAAAGAGAAGATGCAAGGGCAGATTCCCGCGCAGAGGCCGGGACGGGACGAGGATATGGCGCAGACGGTGGTCTTTACGGCGGTGAACCAGTACTTGAACGGACAGAGGGTGGTGGTTGATGGTGGATACACGCTGAGTGCCGGCATGTAGGAGATATGAGTGGTATGAATAGGATTTACAGTAACTTATCTGTATGCCTACGTGCTAAACATTCTATAAGGTAGGAATATTGGACAAAAATCGTTCAATCCATCTTGATGCACACCTTTCCAAAGTGCTTTCCAGAATACAAATGCTCGTATGCCTCCTTCAACTGATTCAGACCAAAGACCTTGGAGTCCACCACGGGCCGCAGCCGGTCTGGGTTGGCCTCGATTGCGCGGCACATTTCCTCGAGCTGCGTCCTGTTGCCAACCAACACGCCTCGCGCCGTAAACAGGTTGCTGAGGCACTCGAGGAAGCTCGGCTCCTTCTCGTGCTCCGTGCCGCCGACGAAGCCGATGATGGTGATGACGCCTGCGACCTTGATCGCGTTGATGCTCTGGCGCATCGACGTCGGGCCGGCGACCTCGATGACGTGGTCCACGCCGACGCCGCCCGTAATTTCCTTGGCCTTGGCACCCCAGTCCGGCGTCTCTTTGTAGTTGAGGACATAATCCGCACCGAGCTCCCTCAACGTGGCCTCCTTCTCGCGGGAGCCTGTGGTGGCGATGACGCGCGCGCCGGCGACTTTGGCGAACTGCAGCGCTGCGATGCTGACACCGCCCGTGCCCTGGGTCAGCACCCACTGACCGGCGGTGACGCGGCTATCGGCCACGCCGTGGAGCGCGTTCCAGGCGGTCAGCGCGGAGCACGGCAGCGTCGCGGCTTCCTCGGCGGAGAGGCAGACGGGCCGGCGGACGAGCCCCTGCTCGTTAAAAGCGCCGATGCCGCGAAAGGTGCCGTCGAGGGCGCCGCCGAGGCCGGTGGCGTTGTTGACGGCGTCAATGGGCCCGCCAATGTGCTCCTGGTTGAAGAGCGTGATGACCTTGTCGCCGGGTTTGAAGCGCGTGACGTGCTTGCCGACGGCGAGGACGGTGCCGGCGCCGTCGGACCCGGGGATGACGTTTTGAGTGAGGGCGAAAGGGTATTTGCCGAGGGGGATGATCAAGTCACGGTACTGGTTGAGATGAATGAGTTAGCCACTGGAGCATAATTTTATATACCGAGGGTATAATGAAAGCGCACGTTGAGAGATCCAGCCTCCACTGTGATGGTGCCGTTAGCAGATGACAATCTTCCGGACAAGGATCAGGCATACTCTTAACCAAGACCTGACTGTCACCCGGAGGAGTTACGGGCACCTCGCTCAACTTGAGAGCATCGAAGCCTTCGCTGCCGTCGGTGGTGGACACTGTCCATTGCTTACTGGTTGCGGGGATCTGAGTTCTCATGATGTAGGTTGTAGGAGGGTACGCTAAAGATTAGGTAATAAAGCAATCATCTCATAAGTTCAATCCGGGACAGCTAGGAGATTATATAGTAACAAACATTGAAGCTAATTTCGCTTTCTCTTCGATTAGACGCCGACTTTCGGCCGATGTCAAGGACATGGCCAGGTCTTGACGCCAGGGATACCCCGCTCCCCATCAAGGGAGCGACCCTAATGAAGAATTGGTAATCATGGTGAATTTGGACATGAAATGGCCAATCAAGTTTGAAAATCGAGTTTATTGGGGTTTGAATTGATGGATATAATGGGCCTTTTGCCTTTCTCCCCAGCGCAAAACGGTCGAGACTCGGAGCTGCGCCGAACGCCACTTATAAACCAAGATCCGCACGGGTGGGGATTCAATGCAGAATTGTGCGATTTTTATTGATCAAAGTTCATTATTATAAGGATTTGAAATCATGCATTATAATCCATAAACAAGTGCTTATCAATCTAGCTCGTCTTGTTTCCCGGGCCTTTGGAGAACTTGCGCTCGACCTCGTCCTCCAGTGGCCCGCGGGGATTCGAAGACAGGTTCTGGTGCCAAGGGTGTTAGCGTCATCTAGATGGACGGCATAGTGCAATGAAATCGTACCTCTAACTCGGATTTAGAAGCCTCCTGTACCTGCTTTGAGGTTTTATCCGTCGAGTGTACGCCGTGGCCGGGGGGGTCGTGTAGCTGAGCACCAGTCTGGCGATCGGGCGAGGGTGATTCTCTTCCTTCAGGCATGTTGTGTATGTTTTGTTTCAATTTTGATGTAAGATGAGATTATTCATGAATAGAAATTGACCAGAAAAGGCCAAAGAATGCACCTCTATTTTATTTATTCTGTCGACCTGACAGCCATTGGTGACTGCGCCCCACAATTGTCAACTCCGTCACCAATAGGCTTCTGCAGACGCAGTGTCCTGATGTCAGAGTGACAAGCCATTTCAAGATGCCGGAATCTAGTTTAGCATATCATTGTGAGGTCACTTATTAAGGTGAAATAATGTTGCGCCATTGCATTTTCATGCCAGGATCAGCATGACGCAGATTCCACCCGCCGATTACGCCGCCACCACCACCATGCCCTGAATTAGGCGGAGCGTTAACTCCGTGGTGTCGGATCTGCAGGTCATGATAGTATGGAGGTGTCAAGAAACATAATTCAGACAGTAATGAGAATTATGGCAGCAAAAATCTTGCCGTCGCCTCAGCCTAGACCTTGAGAGAATATTAAGCACACACTCTCGCCTCACTGCTTACACTCATGGCTAGTCACAGGATACAAGAATGCAAAAAATATTTTACTCAAATTCATCATCATTGCATCGAGATCGAATATATTCACTGATCCTTGTAAATCGTCGTCGCATTCGCAATAAAAGCATCAAACACCCCATCGCCCGTCGTTGGCGTGATGGAGTTGGGCACAACCTTGCCATCATCACTCAGACTGCTCACCGTCTTGGCCTTCGTCTTGTCAACCCATCCCTGCGCCGCCTTGTACTCCTCGTCCGCCCTGCTCTTATCGCCGGCATCTATAGCCGCCAGCATCGCGATCATGTGCTGACCCGCCTTGGCCCACTGCATAGCCACCGCCGACCACGGAGCGACTTCGCTGGCGAACGGCTTCATCGCCATGCCGGGGAGCACATCTGGGATGCTCGCAATGAGGTCGAGCCGGCTAGCCAGCGCGTCGCTATCCTTCTTGTTGTGAGATTTGCGCGCGGCCCAAAAGGCGGCAATGTCGGCGCTGAGCCGCGGCGCGCTCTCGGTGCTGTTGCGGTACGGCCAGTTCTGGTTAATGTCGACAAACGCGGCGAGTGCCTTGTGGACTTTCTCGTCCTTGCCGGCGAGCTCCTGGATGACCGCCTCCCACGAGTCTTGAGCCTGGTAGGCTGGCCCGTTCCACGAGTAGTCACCGTAGTTGCCGAGCGCAATCATGGACGCGTACGACTGCACCATCGGGTTGGACGTGAAGCCAATCATGTGCTTGTACAGCTCCGCCGCGCGCTCCGTCAGCGGGTTCAGAAACAGTCGGAACGGCTTGTTGTCGTTGACCGGAAAGTTGTCCCAGATGAAGAGCTTGTCGGTGACGTACGTCGAGCTCGCGCGCACGACGCTCTCGACGGTAATTGTATCCGAAAAGACGCCCTCGCCGGTCCATTGCACGCGAATGTCCTTGTCGAGCTGCTTGCCAAACTCGCCTTTGTACGGATCCGGTGCGCTGCCCGCGTAGTTTGTCGGCACCGTCTCGAGGTCGGTGAGGCCGTCGTGCGCCTTGATGTACTCCTTTTGCACGCGGTTGAGGTAGTATGCCTGCGCGTCGGCGATCCAGTGCCAGTCGCCGTTATTAGGGAACTTGGCCGTGTCCGAGTCGCAGTGGAACTTGAGCGGGATGTCGTCGAGCGCAATGTAGAAGCTGGACACGCCGAGCCCGCGCAGCTGCTCAAACTTGGCCACCGTCGCGTTAAAGTCGGCGTCGGAGGTGTAGCAGAGGTCCAGGCCGGGGGATAGCGCGTAGGTGAAGTCAACGTGGTTTGTGTTGGCCGTCTCGACGAGGTCCTTGAGCTGGTCGAGGTCCGAGCCGCCGTAGAGCTCGCGCCAGGTCGCGCGCAGGTACGGATCGCCCTTGGGCGTGTAGACGTACGTGTTCATCTTGTGCTGGCCGTAGAAGACGAACTGGTCTTTGCGTGCTTGGTGCGACCACGGGATGCCGTAGAAGCCCTCGATGGAGCCGCGGATCGGCATCAGCGGCCAGTCCCGGACTTTGACGCCGGGGACGCCGCGCGCGCCGCCGACCAGCTGCCGGAGCGTCTGCGCCGCGTAAAAGGTGCCGCGCGCGTCGGCCCCGTTCAACACCACGGCAGGCCGCCCATTGTACTTGCCGGAGCCGAGCACGTAGCCCTCGGCGGTCAGGTCCTGGGCCGAGTCGCCGGTGAGTGCCTTGGCGGCGGCTGCGGCGGCGGCGTTCTCGGAGTCGGTGCCGATGAAGATTTGCGTGCCCTTGTCGGAGGCACTCTTGGAGAGCGTGGCCTTGCCGCCGGCGCCGGCGACGATGGCCTGCACGGCCCGGACGGTGGGCGTGTCGGTGGCGTTGCCGGTGACGATGGTGACGGCGCCACTGAGACGTACGGCGCAGGCGCTCGTTGAGGCGGAGATTTGCTGCGGGGGCGGCCACACGGTAGGCAGGCCGCTGCTGCTCGTGTGCTGCTCGGAGGAGGCGCCGTTGAGGTCAATCTGCGCCACGTCGGCATTGCGGCTGACGATGGGATTGGCGCCGACCGACCACGAAAGCGCGATGAAGGATGCCCAGAGGGCCGTGGCACGTTGAAGATTCGACATGCTGTTGTTGTGATGTCGGAATGTCGGGAGTCGCAGCGTGCAACGTGAAATGGCGTCTAGGGCATCTTTATATGTTTGTCAACACTGCTGGGACCCGGACCCCCGGAGGACCCCCGGACCACAGCCGGACCCTCACTAGCTTTGCCGACGGGTTTATTCTATGCCTCGTTAGTCTATGTCTGACCCCAGCATTTTCCATGGAATCGGGTGCTACACCCTTGCCACTTGTTGAACTGAAGATAGAGCTATTGTTGCAATAATTGTGGAATAAATCGTTACCACTTTCCTTTATCAACTCTCCCCAGTGTTCGGCAATGGCAATGCATATCCTCCTCGTGTGTACTTGCTTGCATGGGGGGGCGGGGAAGTGCGGGGGAGTTTCTCGCAGGGGCTCGGTAACTGGGTCATTGAAGCGACTTAATTCTCTGGCTAAATTGTCTAGATGAATTCTACGATTTATTATTCGCGGGTTGTGGCCGGATCCCTTGTGGTAGAGCCGTCATCAGAAAACAGGCCAATGACTGGCACGGGAATAGGTTCAACGCCAAGCTCGGCAAATGTTCTTAGTCCAAGACATTACGGCACAAGCTTTTACTACATAGTTACCCAATTGACATCACAAACTGTCGATAAAGAATTGTCCCGCTCGATAGTAGCTCGCGCCCATTGCAACGTTGCAGGCCGCGAACAGCCTGGGTCAGTGCAAATTCGGTAGGTAGCCAGTTGGGGGCCTGGTAGGGTTGCAGTCCGGAGCATGCTACGGATAGTGCCAATTTCTTTCAACTAACAAGGCCCAGGTGTACAAGAGACAAGTTGAGTTATTACTAGTTGTTAGCTATTATACCCTTGCGTCTAGGGACTGACAAGCCTGGTAGTCAGGTTCCCAGTACACATTTCTTTAAAAAAAAATAGAATATCTGGTTGTCTTTTTTATGTAATTCTAAAAAATAGCACACCTTGACACCGAGCACGGTGAGCAGACTTTCCCTCCTAAAACCGGAAGCTGGGAGGCCGATTTACAGCCACTTCTCGACAATGTAACCGTGGCGCCAGCTACCTTGTCTGTCCCTGTCCCCGACGGCAGATCTTCATTTACCCCGCAAAGGACCAAGTAGAGAAACGACCCGTGTTGAACAGAGGAATATGATGTAATGACGTACAGGTGTGAGAATGCTCTATTCGTAGATTCGGCCAACCAATTTTGAGCCTCCAGCTGAGGAGTCTTGGTATATGCTGGGTATGCCCTCGAAACCGAGGCCACCAATTGCGTCAAATTACGTATTACCTTCAACATTTCCAAAAAAAAAAAAAAAAAAAATCCTTTAGAATCGACGGCGCAATTAAAGAAGATCGTTGCCGGAAAAGCCAGAAAAGCTGCAGGTGAATCATGCAGACGCCACTCGTCGAGTCTTCGCATTCAGACAACGGATGCTGCCAAAAGCAATAAATAACGGACTACGCTCCGCTATGAAGCATCGTGCCCGCCAACGAGCTTAAAACAGTGTCTTGGTTTTGTCACCGCTTGTCGCTCTCCGCTGAGAAGTTGGTACAAGAACGCTGCGCGTGGCTGGCTGAAATGTATAAGACGCCGTTGATCCCTACCTTGGGGCAGCTAAAGATGCAGGTAGCTGCAGCATGAGCCGCAGCTAAAAAGGACGCAAAAGAGCTACGAGGGGGAGCTGCATTAGTATTTGATCAGTGACAGCACATTCTTTGCAAATCTGGGTTTGAAAAGGAACAGGATTCGGTGCTGAGCAGCGATATCCCCTTGCGGCTCAAATTGTTAAATGTCCTTCTCTCCTCTTCCCATATGTCACCGTCTCTCGCTACCACTTTTGCTTCAATACGCTCATAATCCGATGCAATAACACAGAAGAGCCATCTTTATTGCCGTTTTCTTCCTTGTCTAGCCACGCTCGGAATGTCGCGCACTGCGGAAATACCCGATAACCTCATGGTCAAATGGCAGAGCGACGACAGTCGTGGGAAAAGAGCCACTCGCCGGCCCATCACCGCCTGCCAGGCCTGTCGCGCCTCCAAAGTCAAATGCGACGGGAGACAGCGTTGCAGCCACTGTACATCGCGGGGCGTGGCCTGTGTCTACGCCTATCCAAGGAGTACTACGATCAGATCAGCCGACGTGGTTCAAAAAAGCAGCCATCATACATTCAGATACAGAGGCACCGATGATCACTACCTAGCCGCATGGCCAACGCTGCCACCGACTTCAGTGGCTACGGAAGACATGCACAGCGTGATGGATCCCACCAGCGACGACAGTTTTGCTCTCATCCGGAATAGCAACGACCAGGCAATTTGCCACGATGTTGACCATCCCAAAACACTTTTCCGGCAAATGAGCAGCGGACTGACTGCTGCGGAAGCAATCGCTGTCTACGATGCTCGAGAACCCAAGCTGACCATACCACCTCAACTGCCCGACTCCATGGACCTCATCTCTCCAGCTACTATTCCGGAACACAATACCGAGGAAGTGTACTCCATGTATAGGAGCACCGATGGCGAAAGCAGTGGCAGTAGCAACTCGGCTAGTCCGGGGCCTTCCAGCTCACGCTCCAGAACCGCTGACGGTCGAGTCTTTTCATCAGATTGCCTGTGCCGGGACAGGCTGGCAAGGAGCGCTGAGGAAATCAACAGCGTTATGACAGGGAATACAATAAGTGACGTCTTTCAGGCCCTTTGCGAGTTTATACAGGCGTGTCAGGGCATCGTCGAATGCAACCTCTGCAGCATCCAATGCACCGACCTCGTCTGCTTGATATCTCTTTTTCAGCGGACGGAAAATTGCTTCCATTATATAGCATCAGCAAGTTTGATGCAGCAATCCATCCAGCTTCGCTTCGCTGGCACTACTGTGCCCGTGACGGACCCGCGCATGAGACTCATGGCCGTCACCAACCTCGTGCATCACGCAATGGATGTTCTGGATGCCATTGGAAGCAGGGGACGAGTGATGCTTCAGGATATATCCCCTCCTACGCCATTGGCACTTACTAATATTGCTTACCTGGAAAACACAATTGGTGATTTTAAGAGGACGCTGGACAACATCATGGCCAGCGCGGACCAAAATACGAGCGCCGATCATTGAAATGCTGTCTTGACCGAGGAGAAATGGTTGGCACATCGGAAACAGTTTCCTGTTTCTTGATTAATTATTTAAATTTATAAGTATTCAATTTCCTTTGTTTCATGCGCTTCCCTAGTTCGAAGACTGGCCTGAAGAGGAGGGCGGAGTTATGCAGGCCTGCGCGCCGCAATTTCTCGACAGCGTGTTTACGTTCTTGTAGGTTGGGAGGCACTGTGTCGGTGTGACACATGGCTCAGTTCGAACACCCTCAACTATGTGGCCGCAGCTGAAGTAGTTCGAGTATATAGCCACATGTTGAAGCTAAACTCTTGGAAGGAAATCAGAAAAGACACGCTCATGGGGTGGCTTACCGCCTCTGTGAGAATGCTGTATCGAAAGGACAATGTGGTAATGTTTGTTGAAGTTGGCAAGTTCTAGCCATGAATGAGATGCAGGCGAGCCCGACTTCATCTTCTTATAGCCTGCTGCCAGTTGCCCAATATAAAAAGCCTGGAAACCACATAGCCGTTGACAAAACCCATGCAGCTATGTGCTGTGCTGTAAGTAAGCCCCTCCTGCACCGAAACGGTCGTTCTCCGGCAGCTTCACGGCAGTTATTCAGTAGGCAAGCTACATAGCTGACGAAAAAGTCTAGATTAAGTGATTGGACGCAATAAGCTGCAGGTGTCGAGTTACTGCAGGAAAAGAGCCATACACAGAAAGGGTTGAAGTCTCCCCTGAGTTTCGGTGCAACCTAGCTCAGCAAGCTGCTTACATAAATTACGAAGGTTTCTATGTCAAAGCACCTGAGCCAGTGCTTTCAAAGCTACTCAACCTCATGCAGTTACCAAGATGGCTCATCAACTCTACATACCGCCGTGCGTCCTGGCGTCTGCCCATCCAAATCACTTCCCACCGATGCGAAAACCGCTTCGAATCAACATCGAAGGGCCGACCGCCAACGTCGAGAAGCTCCTCTCAGGAACATCCTGGGAAACAGAAAATATTTCCACAAAGTTTCCCCAGCCAGCCGGGCCAGGGCTTGCAGACCTGGCCTATCGTGTCGTCTACGGCCAAGCCCCCGTTTCGGACACGGATTTGGTCCTGCGAGACGAGTACCTTGGCTGGATACACAAGCCAGTACGGTTAAAGTAAGCGCCACAAGCAGAAAAATGAGTTGATATATCTCTTTGCTAACTTTGAACACACGCATCGACTATTACGGAGTGACGTTTGACCATTGCGTCCCCGACGACGACGCAGACCCAGAGGTGATGCAGATCAACATGTACGAACTAAATGACGAAGGCATCGCCTTGGCCACGACAGGCTTGCTGTTGACAATCGGCCCAAAGGACTACATTGGATCTAAAATTCTTTCCGTGCCGAGATGCTGTCAAAGAAGAAGGGGCACCACAGACAGGAGGAGAGTGAATGATCAGGTTGCGACGCGCAAGGCCTGTGATAGGGGGGGTTCGTGGCATACCATATATAGAACGATTTTCTTCCGCGAGAAAAGTCCGGATAAAGTGCCAGCAATGCTTTTGGGATTCAAAGAGGCCCCTACTGTGCCCGAACCTGAGGTCCGACGAGAGTGAGCCCAGCCAGGGGCCGGGGTGGACGTGAGGTCGGTCATCTCCCGAGGCAACGACTCTGCTCCTCTGAAGCCGCTATCGCTCTTCACGCCCAAGGCAGGACAGCAGCGCTTGGAATCTCTAGTCGCTCTCCTATTTGCCATTTTGAGCCAAGGAGGGCATCGAGGAATCAGTCCGTCTGGGGGGACACGGTCGTGACTACGAGAGGCGTCAACGGCGTAACCGGACCCGGTGTCTATTCTTGCAAAGCTGACAATGCATCACGAGACGGCTGATTGAGAGTATCTTGTCACACCGTTTGGAGCTGGGCGCGGGTGAGAGGGTGTGGAAGAAAGTTTAAGTTGATACGGAGTTGATTCTCACGGCTGGCAACTTGAGACTTGTCTTGGGATACAATCCCATTGTCAACGATACTTTCTGTGCAATGCAGAAGAAATAATTCAATTTGCTTATATTTTTCATGAAATAAGCACAGCAGGGATTACCTCATTTCATGCAGTACAGTGCAGCTGAACATGTCGGTTAGCCCCAAAGCGGTCGGTTTCCAATCATCCAACATGAAGCATGCTGCATCTTTGTGAATATATGCACTCGTATGCAATGCACCACTTGTCGCTACCCGTAGATACCGATATACGGATAAAAATACGAAGTGGCTTCTTGTATGACCCTTCCCGTCGCCCTCCTCACCCATCGTGGCTATGCACCGCCGTGTCTCTCTGTCTCTGTCTCTCCGTGTAGGGCTGGGCTCACTGTTTCATGGCGGACGCCATCGTGGCGGCGGAAAAGCAAGCATGACTGTCCGATCATAGACAAAACGGGCCAAAGGGAATTACCATGGGCATCTTCCCCATGATGCAATTGGACAAGTCTCATCAGACTATTCAACAACTGCGCTGGCCTTGGTGGCGTCTGTCTCACTGCCTAACCAGGCGGAACGGCTGAACGAGGCGCTGTCCCCTGTCAGCCCCCGGACTGTCTTTATCCTAACTACTAACCTTAGTCTAGCATCGCCCAGAATACTCCGATCAGCCGGGGCTTTCTTTTGGCGAGCGTCCGTGAGCCCCTACTCGTCCCGGTAGTTGGGTACCCATATGCCACGATAGTGTTGCTGACCGCCCCCAGGCTGATTATGTTCGAGAAGGGTCTAATACAGCAGACGCGTAGTTCCAGACTGACAATTGCGCCCCAGGATCCTCAGCTCCTTATGCATTTACTATGCATACAGAAAAGTGTGTTGGACACTATTTTTGGTGGCAAGATTCAGGTCGGACGACTGAATTCGTGTGCGTGCATCAAGACTGCATAACCTCACAGTTCGTTCTCATGTAACACTCTTTCATAATTCGATAACAAACTGCTCTGGAATCAATTACTTCTAAAAGTCCTTTCATACATATGAGTAGGCTTGCCTGTGTCGTTGTAGTACTGAAGTAAACGAAAACCCTCACCGATCCATGAGCCATCATCATCGCCAATGCTGCCCAAAATCAATAGTTGCCATCAAAAAAGCACATTACAGAGCGTCATTGGACGCCTTCACAGCCTCTTGTCTTACACTCAATGGACTACGCCTAGATGGCTTTCAGCAGAAGCCAAGACCCGTATCGAGCGTGGCCAAGATGGCTTCCTGCTCTTCTCACTGGACAGTTGCCCCCAGCCAC
Organism: Cordyceps cateniannulata; assembly: GCA_028828415.1. Classification (NCBI taxonomy): domain Eukaryota; kingdom Fungi; phylum Ascomycota; class Sordariomycetes; order Hypocreales; family Cordycipitaceae; genus Cordyceps; species Cordyceps cateniannulata. The sequence continues at coordinate 1,077,820 of JAPHMX010000002.1, forward strand.
GTCGTATATGGTCTTTTCAGCCGTACGTAGCTTGTTAACATTATCGTGTAAGTCCATTCTGTGAGGCAAATCTTTGAGTATAAGAAGAGCCGGACATCTCGCCTCCAAGTCGGATTGTCCAGCCCTCAGTCCCAAGACAGAAGCAGCTCTCCTACAGACACTCACCACACACACCCAACACTTATCCTCTACCTGTCCCACTTGTCCCAGAACCACTTCTTCAAGATGAAGTTTATCGGTACCCTCATCTCCATCCTCGGCGTTGCTGTCGCCGCTCCCTCCAATAGCCCCGCTCCCTCCAAGGTCAAGATCCATGGCGTCAGCCTCCTCGGAAGCGGCTGCCCTCCCGGCTCCGCCGACGTCCAGGTCGATGCTACCGGCACCCTCTTCGAAGCTACTTTCTCGCAGTACGAGGTGCAGACCGGCCCCGGCACCATGGCCAGTGACTGGCGCAAGAACTGCAAGCTCACCCTCAACATGGAGTTTGACCAGGGCTACCAGTACGTGTCCCTCTCGCCCTCCCCCGTCCCCAGTATAGCTCCCAGTCGCATTTTCTTAACCCAGAGTGCAGGTTCTCTATCCTTGATACCGACATGATTGGCTTCGCCGAGATCCCCAAGGGCGCCAACGGCCAGTGCACCAACACCTTCTCCTTCACCGGCAACAGCCAGATGGTCAACTTTGGAATTAAACTGCCCGGCCACTACAGCGGCAATTTCGATCTCCATAGCAGCCCCGGGATTGAGTCTTGGTCTCCTTGCGGCGGCAGCACTGCTATTCTCAACATGAACACCGCCTGCGCCATTACCCCGACTCACCTCCCCGCCCTCATCGCTGTAAGTTTACAACTGGGAAAGAAGAAGTTACTTCTTAAAGCAATGAATTACCCCATAAACGCAATGATAATATAATATGCTGACACCACTGCTCCTCCATCTAGGTTGACCACATTAGCGGCAAGCTCAAGGTCAAGTTCGCCCTCAAGTGGCGCTACTGCCCCAAGCACTAAACAACATCTTTCCGTTGTTCAAGTCGTGGCTCTCTCTGCTGCCGCTTTTCCTCCATAGAGACATCGATCTTGTTCCCCTTTAGGTCTGCGCAGCCTCCAAGGTGTCTCTGATGGTGGACAATCCCCACGACTTGCCTCTCTAGTTTCCAACTAGGAAACCCAAGTTCCCGTCTGTCTCTAGGCTAGCTTGCTCTTATGTCTTGAACTCTTATGACCGCAAATAAAACCATAAAATGTTGGATCCACGCAAGACTCTTTCCATGAAACATTTGCATCACCCTACTCTGTCAACTTTACACGTCAGGCCGAAGTAGTTCAGAGATCCCGCAAAGGACCTTGAGACCTTTGCCCCCCGCATCTTGTTAGTGTACTGCAGCACGCCACTTATCGGGCTTCGGCACAGTCAACCTGCCTTATGGGGAAGGTCGGTTTATTAATAAGGCTTGATCAACTTAGCGTGCGGAATGTACCTTATTGGTTGCCCGTATTCCCAATACCACCGAGTTTCCAGTAAGCATGAGGCGGCCAGGGTTTCAAATACTGAATTTATGCCTTGATCGTCATGCTTTTTCTCCGTGGCGCATTCACAAGCCCTTCTCCGTCCACGGGCCGCTTTAAAGTTTCAGCCCGTCATGACGTCGGGCAACGGATTGTCTCGATTGTCTTGACAGACATGTCTCACAACTATGCTCGGAGCAATCTCTCTTCCTCCCTTAGCCGCACTACGAATTACACTTCTCCTGGATTAAACTTTGACAAGTCCCGCGTTGTTGTTGTTATTGTTGCACACAACAAGATTACTCTTGCCCATATCCAGTGCGACTTGCACTTGGTCGATCCTGCCCTGCATCGAGAAGGTCAACAAAGTCCGTCGTCCACAATCAATGTAACACCGGCGACACTACACGAAGACGACTGCCACATGAAGGACGTCTATATATCGTGACGCCTGTCCACCCCCTGGCCCTCCCTCACAAGTTTCTGGGAAGACGGCACTCTTTCGAATCATCGCAAAAGGACCTCCATCACCATGTCGTTCAGAAACATCCTCACCTTCTTGGCGGCTGCCCAGGCCGTCGCCGCAGACTCGTCGCACCCGATGCACTTCCGCAAGGTCGACGCGCAGACGGCCCAGGGCATCGCCGCCTTTAAGAACATTGCTCCCCGCGGCGACGGAGCGCTCGTCAACGAGCAGGCATGTCTGCCCATCACGCGACTTTTGGAAAGAATTTCCACTTACAACCACTTCACCAGGGCTTTTGGTTCTCCCACTTCACTGTCGGCGCCAGCAAAGACCTCGAGATCCTCATCGACACCGGCTCCTCTGACGCCATCATGAACCCGGGCATCTACCAGCCCAGCGCCGCTTCTCAGGATCAGGGCCGCCGCTTCCGCATCGCCTACGCGACGACCAACCCCGATGGCTCCGGCTCCCTCTCCGTGAGTGCTCCCTCTCTCTCTTGAAAACCACTTTGCCATTCCTGACATGAACTTCCCACACAGGCCTCCGGCAAGGTATACCACGACGTCATCACCCAGCTCGGCGCCAACCTCACCGTCCCCCAGCAAGTCATCGGCGCCATTGACAGCCCCAGCGCGCCGCCCACCTTCCCCCACGATGGCCTCATCGGGTACGCCGGCAAGTCCAGTGCCTCCCTCCGCGAGAACCCCTTCTTCCTGTCCCTCTGCGCCGCCAACGCGCTCTCCGCCTGCCGTTTTGGCCTCTCCCTGCGCACCGACGGCACCGGCCAGCTGCACTACGGCGCCGTCGCCACCTCTGACTTCTCCGGCGACCTCACCACAGTCCCCGTCACCGGGCTTTGGTCCGTCACCGGCGGCGTCACCGTCGCCGGTAAGGTCGTCGCCAACGACCTCGACATTGCCACCGACTCAGGCACCACGGTTATCTTTGGACCTACCAGTGTCGTCGAGAAGGTCTTTGAGGCTGCCGGGGTCAAGACTGTGACGACGAGCACGGGAAATGTTGAGGGCCACTACAGCTGTGCCAGCCCGCCGACAATTGGCTTCAGTCTCGGCGGCAAGAATTTCGACATTGACGCCAAGGCCCTCGCATTCAAGCAGGACGGTGACGACTGCACAGCTAGTCTCATTGGCACCGGCGACTTTGGCAGCATGTGGCTCGTCGGCCAGGCCTTCTTCCAGGGCCGCTACATTGACCACAACGCCAACGACAACACCATGGGCTTTGCGAATCTCAAGTAAGCAAATGCATACCATATATACCAAAACAGACGTACATAGGCACGCTGTAGTGTACAGCAGTACATCACAAGTACATGAGTTCAGAAATCGTTGCAAAAAAGGACGGCCTCCAAATATTCTCAGGCTAATTATACAATCCTCCACTATACCATCGTTCCTCTTGCCCCCCCAAACTATGCATTGATAGATATACAAAAAGAAAAAAAAAGAGCGTCGCTTCGCATGAAACAGAATGATAAGTGTATGCACTCCTCTACCGCTTGAGGTCTTCCAATTGAGCAGCCCTGTTCCTCACGACGCTCGTATAGTCCGCCCGGCAGCTCCTGCAGTGCGACTCTTGCCACTGCTTCAGCTCCGCTAAGTGACGGTCCGAAATAGGCTTCTGTCCTCCCTGCGACTTGTCAAAGAAAACCTTGTACTCCTTCTGCTCCTCCTTGGCATCAAGCAGGCGACCCAGCTCGTCGCAGAGCGAGTTTTCGTGTGCGAGCCAATTCTCCCACTCCGACTGCACCATTTCGCGCTCGATGCTGTTGACCACGCGCATCGCCACGACCAAGTCATGGCGATACGTGCCCAGACGCTGTCTCGTGCGCCGGATGCGACGGGCAGTGGAGCGACTCGATGGCCCCAGGGCACTACCGGACTCTTCCCACGGTGCATCCAGGTCAGCTGCTTGCATTAGGTCGGCAAACGTATCGTAGCAGGTGCTGTTGTCGTTTCTAGGGGTCGCAGCAGAGCCACCAGCACCTGTGGCATCGGCCAGATCGGAAAAGTAGATTGCTTTACTCATGATGGGATGTGGTATCACGCCGATATGGTGCATGAACCGCGCCGCACTGCGCTCCTGCCACCACGTCGAAGTACTCGAGGACGTCAAGAGCACGTTCAGAAGACTGCTGAACAATAGCAGAGCAATAATGAGGCGATGCGCCGTGACGATGACAAAAAGCCGTCTTATGGCCGCAAATGTCCACATTATAACGGATGTGATGCAACTCTCTGCAAAGGACCGCACCGTGTCAAAGACCATCGACGTTAAAGTTCGAGGTGTAACTGCCTGGTTCTTTTTCGAGTCTGTAGAGCCGGGCGAGAAGACGACAACTTGCGTCTGATTGCCGACCTGACCATAAACGTGGATAGCTTTGTTCGTCCGGGAACGGGATCCAAGCTTGCGCACCTGATCAGTCGCAAGCTCTGCCAGCTCATCTGCCTGTCTCTTGACGTCGCGTAAAGCCTGGCGCTCTACTAAGTTCTTTGACAATGCGGGTGTCCTTGACCAATCAATCTTCACCCAGATGGCGAGTTTGCATTTAGACTTTGCCACGTGTGTAATGACAATCTTGGAGATGAGCTTGAAGGATGTTGAGTGAGGCAAATGCCACGCAGTTTTGGTGTGCGTAACCACGTACGTGACATGATCGCTGAAGAGATCGATTGTTTGCTCATCTTTAACATCATCACTTCTATCACGCCCGAGCATATCCGTGTAGTTGACTTTGAACTGAAACTCGCGGCGCATTCGGCCTTGGTCCACCAGAACCCACGGCCCCTGAGCAATTTGCTGGGCACGATGTTCAAAGTAGAGTTTGGGAAAGACAAAGCTCCTATCGCCGAACAAAACATGGAAACAAGCCTTGGCGCTGATCTCGAAATGGCGCTCTGCGGCCATCTCAGTCATGTTCTCCGGCTCGTACTCGATAGGCTGACTCGGGAGGTGAATTTTAGGGAGTAATTTATGACGAGATTGCGCGTGACGAAGCCGCGAGGTGGACTCAACAGGTGAACGGCCAAACATTTTGCTCGAACTGCCGGCGTCAATAGGAGTATAGACTGACGAGTCGTCCCATCCGTCAATGCTAGGGCTAGGCCGTTCCTCTGCTCTTTCGAGATTGATCAAGGCGAAAATCAAGTGCTCAGTGTTAGCTGGCTCTTCTGCCTGGATATTATCGATGATGAGATTGAGTCGGCTATGCAGCAGGTGCAGGTCATCCAAGTAAACTTTGAGGTTGACTTCTTCCCAAACGGCCTGGCCCAACTCCTCACCCAGGCGCAACGTTATGGAATCGGAGTCTCGGCCGGAGTGAGCAGTCACCTCCGCGATAATGTCCAAGCTAACTGAAAAGGTTGTGATGAGCCCCATGCGCTGACTATAAAAGTACATGTAGTCTGGTGTGACATATACTCTTCCATCGCCAGCGAACGAATCTTGGGGCGAGTCCTTAGCCGCTTTGAAGGACCAGGATGCTCGGAAGACGAGCACGAGCTTTTCATCGCTCTGCGCATCGGGAAAGAGCAGTTTGAACTGCGAGGTTTGGAGGCGCAGTTCTGTTGGGTAATTAGTTGGGAGAAGCTCGCTTGGTGTCTTTTCCTTCGATGGCGTGCTGAGTGATGTCTGCATACCTTCCGGCAGCAGCACACCAATAGGATCGTCCGCCTCTCTTCTGGGCAGCACAGGTTGGCTAGGGATGTCTGAAGCTGCCCACATATTTGTTCCCCAGTAGTTGGCAACAATGGAAGCAGGAAAGTTCTTTCGGGATTCTCCCAGCGGGGACTTGTCAGCCGCATGCATGGCTGCAGCTCGGCTGAGAGTCGTGACCACGGGTGGCTTTTCCAACGTCGACGGTGCTAGGGAACCCAACTGGCTATCAAGCTTCGGGAGCGGACTGCCTCTCTTGGCAACGCTCGGGGAGAGCAGCGGGTGAGGATATCCTGGCAGAACGTTATGGCTCGCCGATATTAAGCTAGCAATGCCGCTTCCAGAAGCCGGCGCGGCAGGGCCAGCCGTTGCGCCTTCGCTGCCAGTACCAAACGTTGATTTTCTGTGCAGATCCAATTTCTGGATGATGCGCGCAGCATGCTCTCTGCCAGATTCGCCGTCTTCACGAGTAACCAAGTCCTTGCTGATTTCCTTTCCAAGAGCCGTAAAGGACCTTCGCGGCATAGTACCAACCGGGTTTACGTCAACACTATGACGGGACATGGTGTGAGTCTCGGGTGGCATGAGCATGGTGCCGGCTCGTTCTATGCCAACTGCAGGGTCCTCGGATACGGCTGGGTGTGTATCAACATTGTCGGCAGAAAACTCGGGAGCGCTTGGAGGGTTAATGGAAAATGCAGGATCGTAGCGCGACATGGAGCTGGCGCTTCTCCCGCGGCTGGTGTCAAAGGCCTCTTTCTTTGCAACTTCAAATACTTCGAGCCATTCCGTCAATTCCTTCTGATTCTCGGCTTGAAGAATGAGAGACTGGTTTTTGGTCTTGATCTCGAAGCAGAAGCGCCTCTCTTCGCCGACGGCCGGTCTGGCGTTGCAGAGCAAGACTCCAGTCTCATCACCCTGAAGAACACCCTGTGTACCTGGGATCAGCCAACCAAAGACTCCGTCTCTGCAATAATGCCACCTTCGAATCCAGGTATATCTGGTAGGTTTGTTGGATAGCACGCGCAGAAACAGCCAGCCTTGCTTGGCGGAAATGACAGCAGAGTCATCCTTGGGTTGCATGTTCACGGGGCCGCGTGAGCTTAAGAATGGGATGGTGGAAACGTTATAGTCATCAAGCTCTCGCGAGGGTTTGACATTTTCGATGGCCATGTCGTATATGTTCTTCTTGGCTGCATGGAGCTCTCGGCGGAAGACTGCGTCGGCGGCTTCCATTTCCTTGGACCAGCCGCGGACGCGCTCCATCTCACGGTTCCAGCGCATGGCGTTGGCGGTTGCATCGCGGGAGCCTTTAATCTCCTTCCATATGTCACTACAGACGGCAACGAGAAGTCTGTCGATGGCGGATCGGAGCTGGGGGACGGCCTGGCAGAATTCTATCGATGCCTGCAGATAGATCTTGCGGCTCTCAAACACAGAAAATGCGTCCTCTCTCAAAGCAGATGGTTCTTTCGTCTTGTGCTGCCCAACATAGCGGGCCAGGGTCGAGTCGTAGGTCCGTTGCGCTGCCTCGAGGGCTCGCCGCGTGTCCTTGAAGTTGCGCAAGTCACCGTTCATGAAGGTCCGGATGGGCTCGACAACGGTTGACTCCATGCGCTTCATGCCGCCTTGCATCTGCGTGAGCCATTCGCGCGACCCCTCCCCGACCCTCTTGAGTGCCAGCAAGGTATAGTCGTTGTCGAGCAGGGTGTCGCCGACTGGGGCTGCCGTCTTGGCGAGGTACGAGTTGATGGTGTCTTCGAGGGCGAGAAAGTCGTGGAGGAGCTTGGATGTCGAATTCATATAATTGTTGAGCCATTTTTCAATGGCCTCGATCTGGTCGCCAAAGTGCAGGGCCGTCGACCGGAACGTCGGTGAGTCGAGCGCAGCTTCCAGCAGGCCAACAGGAATACCACGCTTCGACGCGTGCGATAAGCTGGCCGGATCCATGGTTGCTGAAAGCTTAGCTGTAATATGTTTGTCTCAGCCTTGAATTCCCATGGTTGATCGGATACTTGGGATTGCGAGGCTTATGATGGAGCTGTTGCTTGGTTGGAGTGCCAGAGGAGAGCTCAACTTTCTATGGGGCTGAGAGATAAGTCGTCACTGGCCAGCTTCCGTCGCCTAGGTAGGTACCTAGTCCTAGCTCCTTACAGTAGCATATACTACTAACTAATACAAGGTAAAGCGCTTGATATTAACTCGCGCCTTATAACGATTAATCAGAGAGATAAAATAAAGAGTACAAAATGAAAACCTATAATAGAAAATATTTTCTGCATGATTTTGAGTAGGATAGAGAACACCTATCGGCTTATCAGTTAACGTACCATGGAGGCATTGTGTTGGCACTTTTCTCCAAGTGCTCATTTGTCGTCGGGAGACTACCTACCTCTAACTAACCTACCTGTACTCCGCAGCGGCGAGAAATAACGCGATTATAAGATTTGATTACCGGATCAACCGGATGCTCATCTGTCTCAAGCCTACGTAATATAAGGCGACACGGCGTCTCGTTGTTGATGGCGGCATCCTGAGTACTTCCTGTTACTTCCAGGTTTTGGCTTGGAGGAGGTACGTACCTCGCATTCGCTAAAGTTAGCGCCATTTCATTCGTCAATTCCGCTCACCGGCCCAATATTTCTCGGCAGGCTTGAGCAGCTTTCCCTAAAAACATGTTGCTTGGGGGCCTTCTTCTTCGTTACACTATCTAGGTTAGTAGGTACCTATAGTAGGTGGGCAGTTACTGTCTGGTGATAGGTACCTAGGTACCTTAGTACCTACTAATGCAGAATGCATGTGCAAATGTCTATAGCTGCGCAGGTCCTGCTCGTTTTACTGGCATGCCTTCTTCTAGTACGAGTTGATGGCTGGACAGGTCAACTCTGACGCCACGGAGCGAGCGAAGCAGCAGACGATCCAGTTCAGCCCTGCCAGCCTGACGTCGAGTAAGCGAGCTAACTAGGTGAAGAAGGCGAAGAAATCATGTAAGCTGGCCGTGACGGGTTAGTTGGTGATGCACAGATGGGTTAGCAGGTACTAATGGGGCCGGCCTATGCGGAGCCAAGCGAAGTGACGCACCCTTCTGACGAGGCAGCGGCACCGTCAGCGTTTTTGGATCAACTTGCATTGGACGAGGCCTGCATCCGATGCGATACGATGGCCTAGTATAAATCACCTACCCGCCCTCTTCATTTTCCTATCCTGAGTTTTCTATTATACCCATCTCATCGTCCTCTTTCTGATTCACCAGAAAACTCTACATCACGTCAAGTACATCTCGCTGTATTAAACAGGTACTACTGATACACCAGCCCGACTTATACCGGCATTACTACCCTCCCCTATCCTCACCACCACAACTGCTATTTCCCGACAGCTTGAAGGTTGCCAAAACAAATATAAATTCCATTATTCATCGCCATGGGCCAGGAATTCCAACCCAAGCTCTTTACAACCAAGCGACCTTGGACCTTTGCCCCGTCCGTTAGTGTAAGCACCTCGTCTCACGTCAACCTCATCAGCCCTATGCCCGCTCATCCACTAACTCCCTTGTAGGCTACCTACGGACTCGACAAAATCACCCGGCTGCCCGTCCTCATCGTCCTTGGCAGCGTCCTCCAGGGCCTCCTCTCCGCCATCCTGCCTGCCCGCTGGGCCTTTGTGCCACTCCTCAGCTACCTCGCCATCTACGCCATCTCCACCGTCCTCAACCTCACCACCACCTCTCACCCTCTCAACGTCGTCCCCGGCCGCGCCACCGCCCAACTACCCCTTCCCTCCGGCTCCTTCCGCACCACCTCCGCCGAAGACCAGCTCGTCGTCTTCCACATCGGCGCGCAATTCAACCATGCCCTCGGTCCGCTGTGCCCCGGCGGCCGTGAGACCGGCGAGCACTTTGGCCGCCTTGCCGCCGACCTGCGCCGCCGCCGCGCCGAGCTCGGCGTCCTCGCCATTAGCGACTGGCATACCGTAATCGACGGTTCGCTCACCCTCAATACCATCATCTACTTCAAAGACGTCGTCAGCCTGCACGCGTTTGCGCATGAGCCCATGCATCGCGAGGCCTGGGACTGGTTCGCCGCGCAAAAGTTCCCGCACCTCGGTGTCTTTCACGAGACCTTCCTGGTGCCGGCCAAGAATTACGAGAGTGTCTATCTAAATTGCAAGCCGACGCTGCTGGGCGCGGCGGCAAGCCACGCGCCGGATGAGAAAACGGGCGAAGAGCGCTGGGTGAATGCGCTGGTCGGCGCGGACACGCCGGCGCTCAAGACGCAGTATGCGAGGATGGGCCGTGATCGGAACGGCGTCGTGGTTGAGTAGATGAGAGAGTGTGGTGGTTCCGGTGGGTGACGGGGTTGGGCAACTGTACTTCTTGTGATAATGCGATGGCCTTTTTTTTCCCTTGTCGATTGGTCAGTCTGTTAGCATCCATCTATGAATGATAATGATTCTACTTCCCCCGTGGTATCGTCCATGAAGACATCGTCTTGTTTCTCGGTGTTACGCTTTTTGCCATTTTAGCAGCGTCAAGTACTGTGGAACAACTTATTCCTCCGGCTTGTGAACCTTGCTGCACCATAGCGTTGTCGAGATAACTACCCCCGTCGCCCGGTGCAACGTCTTGGACACGGCGCCCGTGATTGGGGTAACGTAGCCTAAGCAGGCGGGTAGGTCGTGACCATTGATTAAAAGGTCAGATTCTATCACTAATCTTTATACCCGGAAATTTGTCATGTGAAGATGGAGCCCGGGCGCATCCGCAACGATCCCGACGGACACTCCCGCACGGTTCCGTCTCCAGCCGCCAGGCATCATTGGTCCCGCCAACCAACTCCCGTCTCACCCTCTCCAACCTCCCGCCAACATCACCGCCACCACGATGCCGTCGATATTCAGCACCGCGCTACTCGTCATCTCCAAGGTACCACTGGTGGTTAAGACCATTGTCTTCTGGCTCCTCTCCCTCAGCCCGACCTCGCTCAAGTGGGACCTGCGCACCGAGCTCGCCATCACCACGCTCCGTGACTTTCTCGGCGGCTCACCCCCGTCGTCCAGCGTCAGCGCGCAACAGGCGCTTTTCATGCGCGACGGCGGCGCCCGCGGCCGCATCTGGGTAAGCCGCGTCACGCTGCCGGCCCCGACATCCTCTGACGGCGTGCTGCCGGCGGTGTGCGGGGCAATCGCGGCCCTGGACGTCGGCGACCGCGCGCCGTACACGCAGCCGCCCGAGCAGGACGTCGGCGGCGAGTGGGTGGGCGTCCGTCGCGACGTGTCCGCTTGGGCTGCTGAACCCAAGGACTTGAGTGAACGTGACAAGTTTGCGCGGCTTACGGCCGAGGCCGAGACGGGCGTTACGGTGCTCTATATCCACGGCGGCGCCAACTACCTCCTAGACCCCGTGTCGACACGTCCAGTAGCACTCGCTTATGCGAAGGCCTGCAACGGCCGCGTCTTCTCCGTGCGCTACCGGCTCGCGCCGCAGGGCCCATTCCCCGCCGCGCTGCTCGACGCTTTCATCGCCTATCTCTCTCTCCTCCACCCGTCGCCCGCCGCCTGGCATGATCCCGTGCCCGCCTCATCACTCGTCGTGACCGGCGACTCGGCCGGCGGCAACCTCTGCATGTCCCTGCTCCAACTTATCCTCCACCTCCACCGCTCTTCCTCCACCACGCCGCCCACGATTCGCTTCCACGGCAAGGAGGTCCCCGTGCCGCTGCCCGCCGGCGTCGGACTCAACTCGCCATCCCTCGACCTCACCCGCAGCATGCAGTGGTCCGCCGCTGCCCGGCGCTACGACTACCTACCCGGCCCGGAGCTGTCGCCCGCAACCTCCCCGCCGTGCGACGCGTGGCCTGCTTCCCCGCCCCGCGTGCACCTGTACTGCGAGGGCGACACGCTTGCGCATCCGCTCGTGTCGCCGATGGCGGCCGCCTCGTGGGCCGGCGCACCGCCAGTGCACATCGTCTGCGGCGAGGAGCTGCTGGCGGACGAGGCGCGCACGGTGGCGTGCCGCATGGCAGGGCAGGGCGTCAAGGTCGTCTGGGAGCAGTGGGAGGCGATGCCGCACTGCTTTGCGATGCTGCTGACGTGGACGGAGGCGTCTCGGGTGTCGTATGACGGATGGGCGGAGTTTGTGAGGGATACGGTCGCGGGGAGGGTCGAGCTGAAGGGGTGCTACGTCAAGGCCCAGACGTTGGAGCGGACGCAGGTGGATGTCACGGCACTGACAAATGTAAGCGACAAGGATGTGCTGGAAGGCATGGCGGCTAGTCGTAAACGGATACAGGACAGATTTGCATATCTTTTGAAATAGTGTGTCACAACTGTAGCTGCATCATGTCTGTGTAGCATTTGTACATTGCACTGCTGGAGCTGGCTCTCGGTGTGGCAAATATAGTACAATACAAAATGATTTCGTACCTAGTTTCCATCGAGTATGTTGGCAGAATGTTCGTTGAGCAGTGCCAGCTTCCGTGAGGCATGCATGGTGGCCTCACCCTGTATTGATCTCCCACAGTAGATTACCACATCTAGTTCCTAATTACAGGAAGAGTGACACGTTTGGTGCTTTGTTCTTCATTTCTTTCTAGTCATTCTGATCTCTTTAAGTAAACAATTACGCTCCGCTGAAGCAGAGTAACATGTCGGAGAATTACGCCTTGAATACCCCTCCTGTTATGCAAGGAAGCCGGCGCACCAGCGTCTCAAACGAATCATGGAAACAGCCAACTAGAAAACACATAGTGTCTGGCAATGTAGCGTATCAGTATTGTTGCAGCTTGGTGGGATCTTGTATATGCCCTTGTCGGGCGGTGCCGCAAGGTAGTTACAGCCCTGTGCCTTGGTATGGTTACAGCGATCAAAGGCCAGGGTACCTGGAGTAGCCTGTGTGATGTCAATCGAGTTGATTAATAGAACACCTCACATATAGCGAGGTATATTAAACAACGAACTGCTGTTTCAGTGGGACAAAATGACAAGTCAAAGGTTGCCACTTTATTATTGATTTCGATATGAATTTCCTGCATCCTTCTTCATGCACATCATACATGGCAATGCCCCGGAAACAAAGGTGAGCGCCGGGGTGGTGAGAATGGTGGCGCAGCCAGATCAAAATGCGGGCAGCAATTTCGTTTTGAGCTTTGGCAGGCCACCCCGTTCCCACTGCGACCGGCCCTCCCGTGCCGGTCGGAAGCTCGGTTTCTAAATTTATCGCAAGAGACGGCGAGCGGGCGACCCAGCTTGCGTGTGCTCCTTTTCGTCTTGTTCTCTAACTATTTAAACAATGCGGTGGGGAGAAGAGCAGTCTGACAGCGTGGAATACCGGCGCCAGGAGAGTTTTTTTTAGGTGTCGCGTTGTGTGCCACATTGAGTTGGAGCCAAGCCGGATTGTCCAAGCCGTGCCAAGGGCTTTTTTTAGTGTTTCTTTGCTCCTCTTTCGATGGCAAAAATTTTGCCAGCTCACGCGTTGGCTGCATCCGGCAATGTGAAAGGCACCGTGATCGCCGCGCTAATAGTGAGAGGCAAAAAGAGGTACCTAGAAATTGGCGGCGTCATGGACTCAGCTACTTGATCGAGTCAATAGTATGTATCTAGTCGTTAGTGTTTAGAGCGTCAGGATAGAGGCAGTTGTGAGGCAAACGGACGCCTGCCTGTTTCCTGTTCTGGAGTCGTCAAGTTGCAGCAGGAACAGAGAGGCGTGCAACGGCGATGCGCCACCATCCAGACTCCCCATGCTGGATGCTTGGCTGCTCATTCTAGATGAATGTGGACATGCTAGGATGGCTTCTCGCCTGGGCAAACCATTGCCAAGATGCTTTGCGAGATCGCCCAGACAAGCAAGACGGCAGCTACCCGATGGCATTGTCCCCAGTTGACGGGTATCGGCATCAACAACGTACGTGCGTACGTTGTATGCGCTTTGTAGGTCGTTTGGAGGAAACAAGACAGTGACGCCACGACGCGTGGACAAGGAGAGAAAAATGGCTCTGGTTGAATTGCTTCCCACAAGTATGCTCGCACATGTATGTACCAAACAGGCTCGAGTTAGCGTGGCCAAATCCACAGGTTGAAAATCCACAGGGAGGTATGCTCTACCAACCTACCTATTCATCTAGTTTGCTAGTCACGCTGCTCTGTGGCCCCCAGCCTTGGCAAGAGATGATGGTGTGTACCTTTTAGTGACTTGATCATCCATAGCATTCCTCGCTGTAATCAATGTACCTGTTCGTAAGGGCAAGCTTCGCAGTTTGTTGTAAGAGTTCCATGGCAGCCCGCTCCCACTCCAAAATATGCCAGCCCAAACGAGGAACGACTCGAGCGCAAACCCTTCGGCCGCCCTCCAGTACCTAACCTGGCTAATGATTCCTCATCCTACATGCTCACCTTTCCCCCCCTCGATTCATTCCCCTTTCTGGATCTTCTATTCCTCCGTCTCTCTCAACCACGCTCGCTTCCTCAACCTTCAACGCCTGCACGTCCTATTTTCTGCGCTACCCTTCCTCGACTCATTCCGGCTCCTCTTGTCCCTCAGCGCATGACGTGAAGGGGGTCCGTCTTGTTCCCCCACCAGGTACCTAGGTAGTCGCTCGCTCGCTTCCAACTATCCCTGCCATCCCGTACCACGCGACCGACCGACAAACACCAAGTTCGTCCATCGCACCTCGCCCGTCAGAGGATTCCCCTCGCCGCATCTTCCAATCCACCATGAAGGTCTCTGCGATCGTCCACTCCCTTCTCGGGGTATCGGCCACTGCCTCGGCCGCTTTCAACCTCGACCTGACCAGCGATAGTACGTCGGCGCGCATCAAATCAGAATCAATTCGCCCTCGTCACGAATGGACCCCCAATGGCTAACCAGCACCCCTTGCTTCTACAGGCTCCATCAAAAGCACTGCCAGCACTCTCGCATATGGCTTGATGAAATTCTACAATGGAAACCAGACCGGCGGCATCCCCGGCCTGTTGCCCGGACCATACTACTGTACGTAGCGAGCCGCTCGCTTCCCGAGATTGACTTCGTGCGCTGCGCGTGGCAAACGGACTGCTAACAATCCATCGCATGCAGGGTGGGAGGCTGGCGGCATGTTTGGCCATCTCATCGACTACTGGTACTACACAGGAGATGCCTCCTACAATGACGTGACCATGCAGGGCATGATGCACCAAATCACCCCCAAGGGCGACTACCTTCCCGTCAACCAGACCAATGCCATGGGTAACGATGACCAGGGCTTCTGGGCGCTTACCTCGATGATGGCTGCCGAAGCCGTCTTCCCGAACCCTCCTTCTGATACGCCTCAATGGCTCGCAGGCGTCCAGGCCGTCTTCAACGAGTATGCGGTTCGTTGGGAGGAAGAAAATGGTCTCTGTGGCGGCGGTCTGCGCTGGCAGGTCTATTCTTTCCTTAACGGCTGGGCCTACAAGAACAGCATTTCCAACGGTTGCTTCTTCAACATTGCCGCCCGTCTCGCCCGCTTCACCGGTAATTCCACGTATGCCGACTGGGCTCAGAAGATCTATGACTGGGAGGTCAAGGAGGGTCTCATCAGCTCCGACTACGTCATCTACGATGGCATCGAGGTCGACGATGCGACCAAGAGCTGCAAGAACATCCACCAGGTCCAGTTTACCTACAACGCCGGTGTCTGGCTCCAAGGCGCCGCCGCCATGTACGACTATAACAAGAGCGATACCTGGAAGGGCCACGTCAATGGCATATTCAACTACACCACCCGAACCTTCTTCCAGGACAATATCATGTACGAACCTGCCTGTGAGACGGTCCACACCTGCGACCAGAACATGGTCAGCTTCAAGGGCTACCTGATCCGTTTCCTCGCTGCCACCGCCAAGCTGTGCCCCTGGACCACCGACACCATCACCAAGCTCATCAGCACTGCTGCCCAGGACGCCATCAAGGTCTGCAACGGCGCCAACGGCCCCAAGTACCCCGGCCCCGACGGCACCGGCTGCGGCTTTTCCTGGCTCAATGGCACAAACGACGGCTTGATGGGCGTCGGCCCCCAGATGGACGCCCTCGCCGCCGTCTTCTACAACCTGCTGCCCAACGTCAAGGGCCCTGCCACCGCCGATGACCGCGGCACCTCCAAGGGCGATGCTGGTGCCGGCAGCTCCCAGGCACAGCCCCTTCCGGAGCCCCGAGCCATCACCGGCGGCGACCGAGCAGGCGCCGCTATCCTCACGATCCTCATTACCGCTGGCATCCTAGCTGGCAGCTTCTTTGTCACTAGCGATGTGATGTCCTTTGCATAAACGGTCGTGCGGGGAGGTTTTCCTTGTTTCTCCATCATTACTTTTTCGGTTCTTACTGGGTCTTTTTCTGTTGCTCGATCTCAATTCCTGGATGATCACTCTTTTTCCAATCGTCACAATGTCTTTTTTATATCCCTTGATTGTTGGGCAGGTGCGGATGTTTTAGCACCTTGACACGCGATCCCTTTGATGCTTTGCTGCGTTTTTTCTCCTTGTATATAGTGTAAAAAAAGAAGTCAAGAGGCAGAACTACGGCGTTGGGATACCTTTAACAGAGCACAGCTGCCGAGAGGGGCAGTGGTGCGAGATGGAGCATTTATGTAGAGCAGGGTTTTGGGGGGTTCAAGATACAAGGCTCGAATAAACTTGTTTAATCTAACGACTTCGGTGATTGCCAATTTTGCACAAGAGATGCTTTAACTTTCTATGTGATGAGACATCCCTCCGTCCGAGAAATCCCCCACGCCAGTACGGGAAAGAGGTAAGTCAGCTCACCCCGCAAGGTAAAAGCTGCCAAACCCCCACCTTGCCCCCAACCCGTCAATACTTGTACCACTTGAGCTCCTCTTTGCAGCTTGAGTACATCTTCCTTCTTCACTTCTTCACTTCTTCATTGTTAAGTATCTACAACTCACTATTTCACCCATCTCTCTCACCTCAATCTCCCCATACAGCAAAGCACTACCCCCATCGCCAACTATGTCGTCCAGACACTTCATCGACGACGCCACGCACCTCGTTAACACGGCGCTGCGCAGCCTCACCCTCACCAACCCGCACGTCGCCCTCGACGCTGAGCACAAGATCATATACCGGCGCTCCTCCTCCTACGCTACTCCGCAGATCGCGCTGCTCGCCGGCGGCGGCTCCGGACATGAGCCCGCCTTCGCCGGGATGGTGGGGCCCGGGATGCTATCCGCCGCCGTCGCGGGCACGGTCTTTGCGAGCCCTTCTGCCGAGCAGGTGCGTCGTGGCATCCTAACGCTCACAAAGAACAACGCTACCCCCGGCGTGCTGGTGGTGGTCATGAACTACACTGGTGATGTGCTCAACTTTGGCATGGCGGTGGAAAAGGCCCGCGCGTCGGGTGTCCGGGTGGAAATGGTCGTCGTGGGGGATGACGTGGGCGTCGGACGCGCGCAGGCTGGCAAGGTTGGCCGCCGCGGCATCGCGGGCACGGTGCTGGTGCTCAAGATTGCGGGTGCGCTGGCTGCGCGCGGCGCCCCCCTCGAGGAGGTTGCTAAGATCGCCAGGCTGACCGCAGACAATGTCGTCAGCGTGGGTGCCAGCCTGGAGCACGTCCACGTTCCCGGCCGTGCAGTAGATGAAGCAGGTACCTCGGGTCTAGCCCGGGGCGAGGTGGAAATTGGCATGGGCATCCACAACGAGGCGGGCTGCGAAAAGGCGCGGATCGCGCTGCCGTCGCTCGTGGAGAGGATGCTCGCACAGCTTCTGGACACCAGCGATAAGGACCGCGGCTTCCTAGCGGTCAAGCCAAACGCAAGATTCGTGCTACTGATCAACAATCTCGGCGGGGTGAGCGTCCTGGAGATGGGTGGTATTGCCGCCGAAGTGGTCACACAGCTGCGTGAGCGCCACGGCATTCAACCCGCGCGCGTAATTGCGGGCGCGTTTATGTCGAGCCTCAACGGCATGGGCTTCAGCATCTCGCTACTCAACGTGGTCGGTGGCATGCTGGAGCTGCTGGATGCGCCGAGCGAGGTCACTGGCTGGTCGGCGCCGATCAGCACGGCAACGTGGGAAGCGGCGGTGGGACGTGATGAGGAGGAGTCTGCGTCTGCTGCGGTTGCGCAGGAGGAGGTGAAGCCCAGCGGGCTCAACCACGATGCGGCGGCGGCCAAGGAAGGGCTTACAGCGGCTCTCAAGAGTGTCGTTGCGGCGGAGCCAGACGTGACGAGGTACGACACCGTCGTTGGAGATGGTGACTGCGGCATCGGCCTGAAGCGCGGCGCCGAGGGTAAGTTTGCTTTGATCCATGTCACTCGCCAGGACTACAGGAGCTAACAAGAGATCCAGCTGTACTGAAGCACGTCGAGGAACACCCGTTCACGGGCGACCTCGTCGTCGACGTCGCGCGCCTCGTGCCCGTCGTCGAGGGGACCATGGACGGCACCTCGGGCGCGCTCTACGCCATCTTCCTCAACGCGCTCGTGCACGCGCTGCGTGGGCAGTCGCCCGGCGAGGCCGCACCAAAACTCTGGGCCACCGCGCTGAAGGAGAGCTGTGACGCGTTGTCACGGTATACCCCGGCGCGGCCGGGCGACCGCACGCTGGTCGATGCGCTGTACCCGTTCGTTGAGACGCTCGCGACCTCGGGCGACATCCGGCAGGCGGCGCAGGCATCACGCGTGGCGGCGGACGCGACAAAGGGTATGAAGGCGAGTCTGGGACGGTCGGTGTATGTGGGTGGCAGCGGGTATGAGGAGGTCCCGGATCCTGGTGCCTGGGGGCTGGCGTGCTTCTTCAATGGTCTGGCGGGCAACTAGGTGCAGTCAGTTATGTCGTGCGGGAGATGTTAGTTGGCAGGTTTTAAAAAGCAGATGCTTTGAAAATCATAATCACGATCGTATTTTTAACGCCTAAATTGTCCTGTGTGAGTCTTGCGAAATAGACGTTACATGGAACCAACCAGAGCCCATCCCAATCTCAATAAAAAGCGAACATAAGCAAAGCCCACGCGGTATAAAATAAGCCCAACCGAAAAGGAAAAAATGAAGATGCCGTTTTAATATTTCTGTCCATTCTAGCTTAGTAGTACCAGGATGACGCTATCACCTCTTAGGAACCTAAATATTGCAAAATAACAGGTTAGCAATCGGACGACAAGCTGCACGTGAGATGGAAGCGCAAACGCACATCTTGCTAATGAAGCGGTCCTTGTTGACTGGACGGCCCTTTTTGCCGTCGGCCAGCCGTGGAGTCTCCGTCCACATCTCCTTGACGTTCTCGAGAACCATGTTACAGTGGCGATCGAAGGCCTTGACACGGGCGAGAAGCTTGCGGTTGTTACGGATGGAGATGAGGACCTGGACATGCGATCGGACAGCGGTCTGGAGGATGGAGAGGGGGCCGGCGGAGAATTCGTGCTCTTCGAGCTGTGCAATTTCGTACTCTCTGTGGACGGGGCATATGTTAGCAATTTGGTTGCGGTTTCGCTTACGTGGGGGTGGGAGAGGGATGTCGCGTACGTGAGTTCGTTGCGCGGCTTGGTGAGGAGCTCCCTAGAGGACGAATTAGCAAGGTGAACGCGAAAATGGCATGCGCCGGGTTGGTAGGAAGGACGTACTCGATGGGCTTGGTGTCCGCCATGGTGGTAGATGGGGAGTGCTGGTTGTGGAAGAAGGGAAGGGGATTCGATAAATTCCAGATGAAGCTTTTGGTGGTGCTGCCTCGATGGCCCATGTTCAAAAACTCACAGATTTGGGTACGCGGGCAGCCAAAGCACCTGATTGGCTGGCAACCCCAAGGCGAGCTCCACCAGATTTCAACTCCCAGCGCCCACTTTTCGGCAAGCCAGAAATCCTGGACAGACGGAAAGCCTCTGCTACCCTCGGGCTAACTTTTTCGAGGTGGAGAGCAGCAACCTTTCAGCGAGTCCGCGGAGAAGAGGAGCGAAAGAGCATATCTGCAGAAAAGGATACCGGAACGTCTGATCTTGCCGCTGGCCCCCAGACCGCTCACCCGTCAACCTCGGTCGACGCTTTAGCCTAGCTGACACACGCACGCACGCCTGATAAAGGAGGGGATCGTTTTCTCCTCAATTAGGGTTGGGTCTTTTTCCTGCTCCGGCCATGTCTTTCCGATCGATTGCTCTCCGTGCCGGAAGAGCTGCCAACCTGTCGACAACATACACAACCAGATTTGCCATGGCGCAACAAGCACGAACCGCTCCGTCTGGAGTTCGACAGGTATAGCAGCTTCCCCATATCCATCCATTGCCCCTCGCTGACAACACCTGCCAGCTCTCGAGCGAAGCCCTACAGGTCAAGGAGCTGCCCGGTGATGAAGTCGACGATGTCGTGTTTCAGAACAAGTACGGCCTACGGACGATCCTCCTCAACCGGCCCAAGAAGCTCAACTCTCTCAACGGGTCTATGATCCGCAAGATTGTGCCACGCATGGTGGAGTGGGAGAAGTCGGACCTGGCCAACGTGGTCATTATGAAGGGCGCCGGCGAAAAGTCGCTTTGCGCGGGCGGCGACGTCGCCGCGCTGGCTCAGTGGAACCTCGAGAGCGCCGACGGCTGGAAGCGCTCAGCCGAGTACTTTGCGCTCGAATACAAACTCGACCACTACATCGCGACCTACCAGAAGCCATACATCTCCTTCATGGACGGCATCACCATGGGCGGCGGTGTCGGTCTCAGCATCCACGCGCCGTTCCGCGTCGCCACGGAGCGCACCGTCTTCGCCATGCCCGAGACCACCATC
This sequence comes from Cordyceps cateniannulata, assembly GCA_028828415.1. Classification (NCBI taxonomy): domain Eukaryota; kingdom Fungi; phylum Ascomycota; class Sordariomycetes; order Hypocreales; family Cordycipitaceae; genus Cordyceps; species Cordyceps cateniannulata. The sequence goes on from JAPHMX010000002.1 coordinate 1,098,197, forward strand.
GGCTTCTTCCCGGACGTCGGCGCCTCTTTCTTCCTGCCGCGCATGAACGGCGCCGTCGGCACGTACCTGGCGCTCACGAGCGAGCGGCTGACGGGCGCCGACGTCTTCTACGGCGGCGTCGCCACGCACTACCTGCACTCGACCAGCCTGCCGGCGCTCGAGGCGCGCCTCGCCGAGCTGCGCTTCCGCGACGACGACCCCCTCCCGCGCCGCCTGCAGCTCATCGGCGAGACGCTCGAGGAGTTTGCGACGGGCCTGCCGCACGAGAAGCCGATGGCGCTCGGCGGCGAGACGCGCCGCGCTATCGACCGCTGCTTCGACAAGAACAACGTCGCGGATATCATCGCTGCGCTGCAGCAGGAGCGCGGCCAGACGGAGGCGTGGGCGCAGAAGCAACTTGCGACGCTCCAGAAGCGCTCCCCGACGGCCGTGCACGTCGCGCTCCGCCAGATGCGCGTCGGCGGCCGCTGGGACATTGCGGAGGCGTTTGCGCGCGAGCACCAGATTGCGACCAAGTTCATGCAGCACCACGACTTCTCCGAGGGTGTGACGGCGCTGCTAGTGCGCAAGGAGGCGGCCAAGTGGCAGCCGGAGTCGCTCGACGCCATCCCCGCGAGCGACAACGTCGCGCAGCCGTTCTTCGAGTTTGACGAGGCGCAGACGCTGCCGCTCTTCACGGACCGCACGTACGCAGAGTACCCGCACCCACAGCTCGGTGTGCCGTCGGAGCGCGAGGTCCGCGAGGCGCTGCAAGCGAGCGCATGGACGCCGCAGAAGCTGAAGGAAAAGGTGGTGGCGTCGCGCAATGGGCGCCAGGGTGTTGCGACGATTGTGGATGATATTATCGCGCGCAAGGTCGTTGCGGACGACAAGGGCGTGGCGAGATGGGTGGAGGGCGAGGCGAGCTCGTCAAGCAAGTTGTAAGTTTGGCGGTGACAGATTGTGTGTATACTAGCATTTTAGAGAATTGACATTTAAATATATTGAGCTCCCGAGTCCTGGGTGCTTGAACCTATGCAAATGCACCTTTGTCTCAAGCCCCTAAAACTGCCATGTCGAGTCACATATTCATGACAGCCGTTACCACAGGAGACCTGCGTTTGCTTGGGGCGAGGCTGTTCGACGACGGCCAGTAGATTTAGAGCATTGCTCGAAGATGTATTCGAATCCTATATTAAAGATTGCTTCAAAAGGGACGGCAATCCGTGCAACTTTTCACAGAGCAATTTCGGTGCAATGCGTCTGTGGAATTAGTACATGACCTGTACGACAGCGGTTGTTGTACATAAGCCAACAACATCTTGACCTTGCGCAAGATGTACAAGCACAGTACCACAACTCTGTCCGGGAAAAAAAAGGCACTTGGTCCTACGTCACCTACTTGACAGCTCATCCGATCTTGTTTCCCTCTATTTGATAAACTCAATGTAGCGTAAGACTGAGAAGAAGTAGCGACTAACACGAGGTTTGCACCTTGTCAAGCAAAGCCGAGGATAGCTGAATACAGCAAGGAGCAGGCTGGAGAAAATCTAGGTATGAGAGGATCATTCTGCTAATACGTTTGGAACAATCGATGAACAAATGCATTATTTTATTCATGCGGTTGAATAATCGAGGAAACTGGCGATGGTATCGTATAAATGGTGCATGTTGTGAAATGTGGGGGTGTCATGTTGTGTGAGCGTCAACACCATCACAATAATTATCGCCATGTAAAATGGCGCAAAATTGGTGCATCATTGCTATAGTGATGACTACTGCAAAAACGGGCGCAAATAGGTGGATGATGGTGCGCTGTGTGATGGAGGGTGGAAGAGGGGCAGAGGAAGCGGGAGGTGGGAGGTCAAGCGAGTAAAAAAGGGTGACCAAGATGGCTTCAGCGACGGATGAAACGGGGGGGATGGCTGATGGTGTGAGGGTGGACAGAGGCGGGCAAGGATGATGACAGCCTCGAAAGAGAGAAGACAGCGAGCAAAGGAAGGTCACGGGCTGGAGAGATGGCATCCTACATGAGCCACGGGAGGAGAGGCAGACGTTGGAAAAGTATAAGAGGCCAGGGCCCCCCGGAAACATCAGCAAAATAGGGAATTAAAACTCGCCTCTGTCATGGAGCGAATTCAAGGCCAGACTGGGTCGTGAAAAGAAGAGAAAGAAAAGAAAAAAGGCCATCTGTTGCCCAAAGTGAGCCCGCCAGCGAGAGACGAGGGGAGCCGTGATTACGAAAGCAGCACAGGCGAGGGGTTCATTCTAGGCAGAAAGGCAAAAAGGCAAGGCCAGATAAGAAAGCCAGTTGTGGCACATCCTCGAGGTATGTGCTTTGATTGCGAGTTTGTGTGCGTGCAGCAGCAGAGAGAGTGCCTGGGCCGAAGCAGGATGGCCGGCCGGCCCGGGTGGCTGAAGAAAATGCAGGAGAGACAGGTTGCTTGCTGCCGGGCTCCATAAATGTACAACACGCTAATGGTCAGATCAGGTCTCCGCAAGTCACTTTCCCCGCGAACCCTGCGTGAAAAGATACATGCCGTAGGCCTCGCCTGGAGTCTTGTGCACGCTGGTTTTTTACCCGCCCAGACCAGGCTTTTTCCCTGCACCGCCCACCAGCTCCAGCTACCATTCTCACCATCTGTTGGCCAGCCAGTGACACACAGAAGGCCTGTAGCGCAGACATTGGCGCTAACTTGCATCCCGCCTGAACGAAGCACGTCACCACTTTGATACAAGTCGAGCCAATTGCAGATCGCATCCCCTTGTAAGTACAAATATGCTTTTTCTTTGCGTCGTCCTATCATATTAGCGTTGGTTGCCATTGCGGTGCTGTTGCAGGTGTTCTGCCTCCTCAAACGCCTGCCGCCACACCAGCCGTGGCTCACCGGTTTTCTAAGTACTGGTAGCTGCACCCATCAGCCAATGACCGTCTTCCTCAAGCACAACATCTCAATCGCTTCACGCAAAAACAATCGTCTTCACTCACCTACAACAATCTTTCCTCGCTCACACTGCACATCTTGCCTCTTCAAGTTCACTTTTCCCTTTTATTGACCCCACTTCCATCGTCTCACCAACTCCCGCTTCAATTCCTGCCATAGCCCTGTCTCTGCCCTGTAACCCAGCGTACAGCGCCTAGATCCACTTGGCCGGGACGCGACTCTGACCAACCCGTCCGCTTCGGCGCGTCACGTACATGACGCCCGCCTCCCCAATCTGACCAGGAACCACTCTTACCATTTCAATTTCTCTCTAGATTTTCGAAAAGCTTATCAACTGCTTCCCTTTGCAACTCTCCGACAACCATCTAAGTCCATTTTTCTTTCCACAACCCGCCGACCGACCGAACCCTCAGCTTTTCCCATCCGGCCAATCGCCCATATTTGCAACACATCGCTTCCATTTTGCAAGCTGCTCGCCTCGTCCGGCGAGCTTCCAGCGGCCATGGCCTCGCCGCTGCCTGCATCCTCCATGGGCGCCGGTTGGAATAGCAACGCTCCCCAGCAGCAGCAGATGCAGCAAATGCTTCCCTCTGAGCCTGACAACAACGGCGTTCAGGTCCGGTCCATGGGCCGTATGTCCTCTCGCAAGGCTTTTCTCCCCCAACTCATCTCGATGCTAACGAACGCCCTGCAGTGAAGGTCCAATACACATTTGACAAGGAATCCAAACTCAACTGCCTGGCACGGTATCCGCACACAGTCCAGGTCCAGACTATCGCCCTCGACGAAGTCAACACCATCGGCGTTATCGACCTCCGCGTTTGCGTCCAGGCCGTCTCAGACTGCAGTCCCGAACTTGCTAGTCAAGACTACGACTACACAATCTACGCCGTCGACTACTCAGAACCCGATACGCCCCTCGTCGGCCAGGGCATGCTCTCATGGGCACTTGATTCCCTCCTCCGCGGCGAGGTTCCCGGCCAACAGCCCAAGCTCGTCACCGGACGCGTTACCAAGAATCTGCTCGGCGTCTTCAGCGGGGGCAACAGGGAGATACTCGAGGTCAAACTTCGCCTATCTGGATCCGCCAAGCCTCAATGGCAAACAGAGACCTTCGACATGGCCATGACTCCTGGCGGTGCAGCCGAGTGGAACTCCTTCATCCAGTCCAATCCCCAGCTTGGCCAGCCACAGCACGTATCCAGAGTAGCTTCGCCAGCCATGTCACGTGTGCCTCCCGCCGTCATGCCTAGTCATGATTCATTTGGTCCTGCCGTGCAAAACAACATGGACGATGTCCAGCGCATCGCTCCCATCCCCGTCGATCCCAGCACCCTCCCCGATAATCAGGGCGGCTCGTCACGCCCTTCCAGCCGAGCTTCCAACCGAGCACCTCGAAAGCGAAAGCCCACCGGGCGTCCACGTGGACGCCCAAGGAAGAACCCCATCGAAGGCAATACGTCCGGGTATGAGGACTGCACCGAGGGGGAGGACGGCCCGGCTAAGAAGCGCGCCAAACCTACCCAGGTCGACAAGCCCAACCCGTTTGCAGGTGGCTCAGACTCTCTACGCGTTGCCGCCAGCGCCTCCGCCTCACTACGAAGCTTTCGCCCTATTGCTACAAATAGTGAAGGTGCCGCAGGTAGCCATCTTCAAGAAGTGCCACGTGCTCCTACTCCTGTGCCCAATGGTCCGGTCTCCCTTGGTCGCGCCTCTAAGATACGGCATGAGTCAACATTAGGACAAAAGTCCATGAGCTATTCGGCTGCTGCCAACGCCGATGCTAGAAATCATCTTTCGCCCCAAGATGACGGTCGTTCACCAGAATCTCTCGCTCCTACTCCCGCCTTCTCGGAAGACAGCCCGCCCGACATTGGTTCCTCACCACCAGTTCCACGTGCCGCTCCTTTCCTCCGTTCCAGCCCTCCACCTTCAAGTCCCGTCTTACCGCCTATGCCACCTTCCAAGATGCCGCGCGACGCTAGTTTTATGTCCGATAACATGGAACTCTTTGGCGAGGAATTACTACCACCGCCTCAGCCTAACGTCTTTGCTCCCAAGGCTGCGCCACGGGCACGCAACGGAGCGGCCCAGACCAAAAGCGCGCAGAGTGTCCCGATACAAGTCTATCAAATGCAGGATGGACCTGGGGGCCAGGATCTGGTTCACATCTGCAGCTATAACACCACATACCCAAACACATCACAACAGCAGCTGTGGCAACCGAAGCAGCAACCGCCAGGACAGCAGACGCCGCCTGAGCTTCCGCCTCTAAAGCAGTCAGCGCCGCGGCCAGCTAACATGACTATGTCTATCAACAAGGATCGCATTCCCTCACCGCCTGGCATGGCCCCGACACCGCCTCCCACAACCGATGCGCTAGAGAAGCCTCCTACACCGTTGGCAGACTTGCCCGAAGTCCACGCTGAGACGAAGGAAATGATCAAAAGAATCGCACCGGAACCAGTGGCTCACCATGCTGCTGATGACAGGCAGAGGCCGTCGTCTCAACCACCTGCCTCTACAACACCAGTACTCAAAGCGCAAAAGCCTCTAGCTCGATCCAATTCTGCCGGGCCGCTTATGATGCCCAACCTGCCGGCGAGTGAACCAGCCGGCCCATCCACTCTCGCACAAACAGCAGTAGTTGAAGAGGACATTCCTCGATTTCAGCTAGCTAATTTTCAGCTAGCTAATCCTCGACGAGGCAACGCAGCTGGGGCTATGAATATGGTGCCGGCTAGCGATCCCCCAGCGCCAGTCGCGCGACCAGGCCAGTCCACCATGCCACCCAGTGAACCCATTCTTCCTCCGCCTTCATCGCCCAACAATAGGTCAAACAAGAATATTGTGAAAAAGCACGCGATCAAGCAGCGCTTAGAGGAGGCAATCATGAATGGTACCATGCCTCCCTTCTGCAGTAATTGCGGTGCTATTGAGACTCCTACATGGCGAAAAATTTGGGTTCAAGATCGTGAAGGAGTTCCGGAGTATGCTGAATACTCGGAAAAGCCTGGTCGAATTACTGCCATTGAGATCACGCAGCGTGACGAGAACGAAAAGCCAACGCAGCATCGTGTCATCAAGAAGGGTCTCGGCCCGACGGATGACAAGGCCAACTGGCAAGAGCTGCTTCTATGTAACCCTTGCGGTATCTGGCTGACAAAGTGCAAAACCCACCGTCCTCCTGAGCGATGGGACAAGGACGCCTCACGTCTCGGTCAAGAACGCCGGAAGAGAGGCACTGGTCGCTCAAAGAAGAGCCGAGCTAAGTCGGACAGCGCGCCCAATCCCACCTCTGAGGCCTATCTTCACACAGATGCCATGGGTCCGCCTGAGCCCTCCTCCCCAAAGTATGAGCTTGGCGATATGACTAGCACTGCCGCCGAGGGGTTTCTCGCGCCAACCCGGGGGGGCTCGTACGCGACCGATGGCGGCGCCATGGATGCACAATCCGTCCCTGGATCGACACACTCGGCTGCCAGTGGCGATGGCACGGCCAGGAGCCCAATTGATCTCGAGCTAGATCAAGCTATGGGCGCAACAAAACGACTCTTGTTCCCTTCACCCAGGAAGCCTGGCACGCCCAAGGTCCTCAGCACTGTGGATGTTAATGTTGTCATGACTGATGACATCTGCCGCCAAAACAAGGGTCTTGTCGGCGAGAAGGAGAATATGCCAATCGTCACGCACGAAGGTCTTCTCGAATGTGACGACCCGGAGGCTCTTTTCCGCAGCCCCATGATTGCCCGCCCCAGCACGCCTACAAATGCCAAGGCGACTGTTTCCGCTGAGCCGTTCAAGACTCCTACTCGTGCGACACCCAGTCATCGGCCAGTAACGAGAAGTGTCTCCAGGTCTCTGCGTACTGTGCGATCTGTCTCTTCACCTAGCCAGCTCGCTCTGCTGCAGGCCACCCCGACTAAGACGCCGCGCTCGACTCGCGGGGCTCTGGCAAGTTTAGCTCGCCGACGCAGCCCTCGAAACCATCAAAACAGTTTTGAGATCTGTGGAACGCCAATGACGAGATCAATCACCCAGCTGATGTCGGAACCCAACAGCTTTATACTCGACAGCGAGATAGGCCTGGACCTGGACCTCAGCAACCTGTCTGAGCTGGAGAGCAGCCACCAAGAGCTCTTAGATCTCGATGGTCTCCTCAACGCCGACCAAGTCATGCCAGGTTCGTCCCCTAGAAATGTGTCGACCTCGTTTGATTACGAACCTCATTGGCCCGATTGGAACATGGACGCCCCGATGCAGAGGGAGAATGAATAAACATTTGTGCAATTGCTTGGATCATTTTCTATCATTGTGCAGATTTTGCGCAATTACATTACTTGTATTGATTTCATCCTGAAGTTAAAGGGTATGGCGTTTTTTGGCAAAATCATTGCTTTTAGGACTGGACTGCTCAGCGCGGACATAATGGCTTTCACAGCGGCGTTTTAGGAGCATAGTATCTACATTCTTTTAAAGAATTCCATTTTCAATAGATTTTTACATCATGAATGTCGCTTTTTCTCTAATGAACGTATACTTCTTTTCGCCAACAGCCTGCCAATGGTGTACCTGTTGGGCGTAGGGGGGTTCAGTTTACGCGGGTCAGGTACAAGACGCGTCTCGCCGCGTCTTCCACCCCACACTTGAACATTTGTACTCGCCAATCCTCATCAGCAACGCAAGTTGAAACGCAATCTGTTGTGTAGACGGACAAATTCAACCGACCGATTGCATTTTGGTTTTTCAAGAAGAGCGCTGTCCCCGAAAAGTAACAGGGCGAGCTGCTTACAAGCAACACCACCCTGCCCACCATGGCTGACACGGAGCTTCAGCGGCTCTTCTCCGCCGGCCGGCCGATAGAGCCTGACGTCGCGGCGGAGCTGGAGTCGATGATGCGCCTGCACAACATCTCGGCCGAGGACCTCTTCTACAAGTGGGAGTCGTACTGCATCAAGCTGGACCTGGACGCGGGCGAGGCGCTGACGCTGGCCAACGTGCGGAACCTGAAGCAAAGCATGATGGACGCGCTGGCAAAGGCAGCGGCGACGCCGGCGGCAGATGTGACGAAGCACAAGGCGGAAAGGAGGGTGACAGGTACGCCAAAAGCCGCGGCAAACGGTGACGTGTATGGGATGCTGGACGGCTTGATGCCGAGTACGCCGGCGACGGCACGAGGCGGCGGAAAGCTGGGAAGGGCGGGGGCGCCAGGGAGCGCTGGCGGGAGCGCGATGCGCAAGAAGATGGAGGCCTCCAAGCTTGCGAGCTCGCCGGCCGGTGGCATGGGCGAGCAGCTTGCAGAGATGAATAGTGGTCTACCGTGAGTCCTCGACCCCTCCCCACCCACCCTCTGTTTCTTTTACAAACCCTGACAAAGTCTCCTTCCTTTCGCAGACCAACCTCGTTTATCGACCGCAAAAACGCCGGCGAAGTCGTCGAGGTCCTCAACGGACACCTCGCGTCCGCCACTCCCCCCGCGAGTGACTACCCGGCCCCGCGCGTCAAACTGACCGCGGCGTCGGACCAGAAGAAGATGGCCTACAAGCCGATGGCGATGAAGCTCTCCGAGGCGAGCGAGATTCTCGACGACCGCATCGACGACGTGGCGACGCTCGTACAGCGGCACCACGCGCTCGACGACTCCGCCTTTGGCAACGCGGCCAGCCAGGGCACGACCGAGATTGTGGCCGTCGGCCGCGTCGCCTCCGACGCCCCCGAGGGCCGGCTCAACGCGGCGAGCCTGGTACTGGAGACGTCACGCCGCACAGGCATGGGCTTCCGGGTGCCGCTGAAGATGGACGCGGCGGTGAGAGGGTGGAGCGTGTTTCCGGGGCAGGTGGTGGCGCTGCGGGGGACGAACGCGACAGGCGGCGAGTTTGTGGTGCGGGAGATTCTGGAGGTGCCGCTGCTGCCGAACGCGGCGTCGACAGGGAGCGCGCTGGCGGTGCACGAGGAGCGCATGCGCGCGCGCGACCCGGACGCCATGACGGATGATGATGACGGGAAGCCGGCGCCGCCGCTGAATATTTTGTTTGCTGCTGGTCCGTACACGGCGGACGACAACCTCGACTTTGAGCCGCTGCACGCGCTGTGCGAGCAGGCGGCCGATACCTACGCGGACATGCTCGTGCTGGCTGGGCCGTTCCTGGACGTCGACCATCCGCTCATCGCCGCCGGCGACTTTGACCTCCCCGACGACGCCGACGCGGACACGGCCACCATGGTGACTCTCTTTCGGCACCTCGTCGCGCCCGCCATTGCGCGGCTCGCCACCGCCCGGCCGCACGTCACCGTCGTCGTCGTGCCGTCGGTGCGGGACATCCTCGACAAACACGTCTCATGGCCGCAGGACGCGCTGCTGCGGCCCGGGACCGGGCTGCCGCGCGCGGCGCGCCTCGTGACCAACCCGATGACGCTGTCGATCAACGAGGTGGTGCTGGGCCTGTCGACCCAAGATGTGCTGTCCGAGCTACGCGCGGAAGAGCTGTCGATGGAGGGAGGCGATTTGATGGCGAGGCTGTGTAGGCATATGATTGAGCAGAGGCATTACTTCCCGGTGTATCCGCCGACGGACCGCGCGAGACTGCCACAGACGGGCACACAGGAGCGCGTGGCGACGGGTGCGGTGCTGGACGTGAGTTACTTGAAGCTGGGCGAGATGGTAAATGTCAGGCCGGACGTCATGTTGACGCCGAGTGCGCTGATGCCGTTTGCCAAGGTATGTTTTTCCTTCTCCCTTTGCACCTTGCATGGAAGAACCAGATGTTGGGGAGAGGGCTGCATACTAACGACGAGAACTAGGTCATTGAGAGCGTGCTGGCGATTAACCCCGGATATCTGTCCAAGCGTAAAGGTGCGGGCACGTACGCACGCATGACGCTGCACCCGCCCAACATTGAGGGCGACGACTTGCAGAGCCATCGCGTCTTTGATCGTGCCAAGGTGGAAATCGTGAGGATATAAGAGACGACATCAATGATGGTGGTATGTGCGTACATTAATCTTTAGCTTTTGGAGGGCTGCAAAACATTGGGTATATAAAATCAGCTTCTGGTGTCTTTGTATTTGTTTGCGAAATGCAAGGTTTCGGTTTGAGTTGTGTATTTGGCCATGGTTCTGTTTGACATAGTAGAGGAACGCTAGATAATGAAGATACAAAAAATCAGCTTGATATACATGCACGCAGACTACCGGTCCGCTTCCACTCTTCGTCGTTTGTCCTCGCCGCGATCCGGCGACGTGCTCCTCTTCCTGCTCCCACGATATTCATCCCTCTCCCTCCTCGGCGACCTCGACCTTGACCGCGAGCGTCTCCTACCACCACCATCACGCCGTCTCTCCCCCAGCGGCATTGCATTAGCACCCTTTCCACCCGCCGGATCGTCCGGCCTAAACCGCTCATCATCTGGTCTAAACCTCTCATCCCCGTCATACCACCCACCTCCCCCTCCTCGCCTCGGTCCATCACCAGTACCTCCCCAGGATCCCGTGTCCTCCGTGCGCATGTCCTTGTATTTTGTCGCGCCCTTACGCCCGAGCTTCGTCATGTCTCTCCGCTGGAGGTACGCCGGCAGCGCCTCGCGATTCTTCACGTCGTCCGCCACGCGCGCGCCCATGAGGTCCCGCTGCAGCAGGCCCGCCGCCTCGGCCTCGTCGCGGAAAAAGGCTCCCTTGTGGAAGTACCGCTGCATGAAGCCCATGCGGCCCTTGGCGTCCTTTTCGCGCTGCTGGCCCTCGAGGAACGCCGCGTCCTCGGCCGCGCGCTCCTCGGCGGTGAGGTTGCGCCGGCGCTCGACCTCGGCGAGCTCCTTCTCGCGCTCTTCAATCGCGGCGCGCGCGCGTCGAAGACGCTTGAGCTCGCGCACGCGCCACGCGGCCTCTTCGGCCTCGGGGTCCAGCCCGTCGGTCGTGTCCACGTCCGAGGCGACGTCCTCGTCGTCGTCCCAGTGCTTCTTGCCGGCGGCGCGCGCGGCGACGTCCTTCTTGATCTGCTCCTCAACGAGGGCGTCGGCTGCCTCTTTCCGGGCGGCCTCCTCAGCAAGCTGCGCCGCTTCCTCGGCTTCGGCGGCCGTCTGACCATTGGCGCCAGCGCGCTGGCTCTTGGGTACAAACTTCGGCCGCATCATCATCCGTCTGGGTGCTTCATCTTCGCTGCTTTCCTCCTCTTCTGAGTCATCCTCTTCGGACCCGTCAGACTCGTCGTTGTCGTCCTTGGCGTCCTCCGCGCCGCTCTCCTCCTCAGTCACGAAGCCTTCTTCCGCAGCGAGCCGCTCCGCTTTCTCGGCGGCCAGCCGTCGCGCCTCGGCGACTTGCGCTTCTTGTCGGCGCGCATTGAGGTCGACCTTGCCCAGGTTGCTGATGATCTTGCCAGCGCTGGTGGCCTTGGGCGGCGGCGGGATGGCGGCGGGAGCGGTAGTCGCTTCGTCGGCGTCGCTGTCGGAGTCGGAAGAGGAGTCGACGCCGGTTTGCTTACCAGCGCGATGCCGCGAAGGCTTCACCGGGTTCGCAGTCATGCGCTTCGGCGGCATTTTGGGATGTGGGTATTGTTGTGAAAGTTGGATGTTGGATCGGGTTGTTGAAGCGCAGACAAAATCGCCACTAGCAAATCAAGCTCTATCGATAAGTCTACCCTGTACTACATGGTCTTTCATGGCTTCTCTGTGTTCTCGGGGTAGTCTCTTTCCTGACCCGAAATCGTCGCTTCCATTTGTTCAAGTGTGCTTTCTTTAACGGTCTGGACTTTTTTTTTTTCGGTTTTCTGGTATCATCTTCTAGCGTTTGGTGTGTTGACTAACTTTTATCTACGTCTACTATTGAGGCCGGGTTGACCCCAGAGCTACCCCACCACTGAGTATCCTTATCATCAGAACCTCACTCTTACAAACGAGCTCAGCGATCAAGGAAACACACACAGTCGCGAAGCAAACGAAATAATGGCTACTCGGACAGTTGTTGTCACCGGAGCTACTGGCCTCCTTGGCCGGCAAGTGTCTCGTGCGTTTCAGAGGAAGGGATGGAACGTAAAAGGCACAGGCTACTCTCGAGCCGACGGCGTTGACGTGATGAAAGTAGACTTGGGCAATGTCGGCGAGATCGACAGGCTCCTGGAAGAGACAAAGTGAGCTATAAAAAAACTGGCGGTGAATACACAACGCTAATTCGCAAGTCTTAGACCAAAGGTTATTGTTCACTGTATGCCCTCTTCATCTCACCGGGTTCATCTCGACCAAGTTAGCTAACCCTGTCCAAGGCGCGGCAGAGCGTTTCCCCGACAAGGTTGAAAAAGATCCCGAATGGGCCAAGAAACTCAATGTATCGGCCACGTCATTGCTCGCGCAATCCGCGGCGGCCAGGGGTGCCTTTCTAATCTACATTTCGACCGACTACGTCTTTCCCGGACGGCCCGGAGAAGCCCCCTATGAGGCCGACGCGGAAACAAACCCACCCAATCTGTATGGCCAGACCAAACTGGACGGCGAAAAGGCGGCCCTGGCGGCAGGCGGCGGGGCGACGGGATCGGTTGTGGTGCTCCGTGTGCCCGTGCTCTATGGATCGGCAGAGACGCCGGCGGAGAGCGCCGTTAATGTGCTGCTGGATGCCGTCTGGAGGTCTCAGACAGAGGGCAAGAAATTTAACATGGACCATTGGGCGCCACGCTACCCAACCAATACTGAAGACGCAGGTCGAGTCTGTCATGGTATGTCTCAAGCCAAAAACAAAAAACAAAAACAACGGCACACAATGCTTTTTGTCTTTCATCATTTCTTTTTGGCCGGCCGCACGCGTGTCTGATACACCAATATTCGACATGTCGCGGAGTTGGTCCGAGTCACTGCAGACAGCCCGCTTCGAGTGCAGCGAACAAGACTAACATGAGTTATGTGCAGATATTGCGGAACACTACCTGAACGCTTCTGATCGGGCCTCTCTGCCCAAGATCTTGCAATTCTCGAGTGAGGACCGGATGACCAAGTATGAAATGTGCCAAAAGTTTGCCGAGATCATGGGGTTGCCGACGGACAACATTGAGCCCAACACCGAAGGCAACGACCCGAATGCCGCTGTGCAGCGTCCTTATGATACGCATCTGAGCACCAAGGCGCTCAAGAGTCTTGGTATTGACCTTTTCACCTGCGACTTTACTGCGTGGTGGAGGCGGGAGCTGGGGGCGTTTCGCAAATAGGCAGGTCAAAACTGCCAGTGGCGGTAAAAATTATACGCAGGCGTGTACCGGTCTGCAACGGGGATCAACGTGGTAGCCTGGTACGATCGTGGACACTACTGTTATTATCGGGAGATTAAGCGTTGGAATGCATGCAAGCATACGAGGAAATTGTCGACCGGTCATATTTCAACGGAAAAAGATAACAGTCATGGTGGCGGCGGCAGCGGGCTTCTACCTGGGGTACGAAAAGCCACAATTTCTTCCATATTGGCCCTGCCGCAGCCAGAATTTTTGTATACAAATCTTACAAACGAATGACGGCTGGGAAAAGGAACGTTGTGCTTGGCTGACCAGGCGCGGGTAGTTGTCTCAGCGTGTGCGGGCCGGAACTGCATGTCTCTGCTGCTCATTTGCGGCCACCGACTTCTAGGCCCAGCGAGCCATTCAATAGAACAATGTGCAATGCCAGCGACAGGTTGCAGAATACGCGTCAGGATCGACCCAGGGAGCTGCAGAGAGCCAAGAATAGTAATCTGTATCCCTACTGGTCTGTCGATGTGGGCAATGCCTGCCGATGACCGCGCCGAGCCTTGAGGGTTTGCCGGCCGCGATGAGGTAGGGCCGCCCATTTATTTATTGCCATTTGCTAACAATATTTCCCTCGTATTTCCCTTGATATTTTCGTTGAATAGGAGAAATAGCTGCGGGTACGGAGTAGTTACAGAGCATCAACAATGAATTTCACAAGGGGCGGGGCGGGGTTTAACTTTGCTTCTCCCTGCGCAAATTCCTCAACCGTTGTTGCTTTTTTCTACTATAAGGAGCCAGACACAGGGGACCCTTGCTATGGCTTGCGCCATCGACTACTGGCAGCTTTCTACGGATACAGCCAGAGACAAGAAGACCCGGCCTGGGACCTGGTCCGGACTTTCAAAGGAACTGGAATGTACCAATAGCAACTGGCGCGTCCGAGACAACGCCCCGGAAGCTTGGCGCGTGAAGCTAACAGTTGCCTGCCCTCTCTGGAATCTTGTAAGCGAGAGAGCGTGTCTTGACGGAATATGAGAATAATAAATAAAAAAAAGAAAAATAAGTAAACATCCTTGGCGATGGCTTGCGTAGAAGCACCATGCATTCACGGCCCCCAAATTTTGCCAGGCGTCACCAATTACACTCGACGACGCCCATCTTCTCACGATCATTTTCTTTCCTCTTCATCTCTTCCCCCTCATTCCTTCATGGTTGCCCTTGTCGTACGATCTTCCCCCTCGATATTGCAGTTGCCTCTGTATCCGTGGAGACGGTTCCTCGGTATGCTTTATTGAACGACCCTGGTCAATCATCAATTTTACTATACCATCTGTGATTTCTGATCGGATGACAGAGACTGTGCAAGTTGCCTAATTGCACAGTTGAATCTCTATTACTTTCCATACTTTAGACCACTTTGATTCTGATATCGACAGAGTGCGGACTCGAGAAAACCGAAACCAGACATTTCAAGCCAAACAATATTGTTCTGCGAAAAGGGGACAAGAAGCAGGACAAATTAAAGCTTTGCGACACTTTACTCGCCATGGAGACACAGGCTGCCCCGGCGGAGCTTCCTTCGTCTATTTCCCGATACCGCATGCTTCGCGGCAAAAGCATCTCCTCGCCGCGCGTCCTCGACATCTTCCGCGACAGCACGGACAAGTCGGATGAATCCCCTCTTCGCAGGATGCGATCCAGCAGCGTGCACACGCTGAAAGCCGGACCCGGCGGCGACAAGAGCCTGCCACCAGAGGTGCCTGCGCTGCCTTCCTACGCACTCACACCGAAGCCCGTCAACATTCCTCCGCCATCGCCGTCACCACTCAAAGGCGGCAAAGGACCCGAAATTGCGGCCCAAGTCCAAGGAGCAGACGCAGACATGCCTGGAAAGCACAGCACCGAGTCGAAACCGTTGTACGAGGAGCCGCCGATGTCGCCGCTGCAGCAGGTCCGGAGCAAGTCGAAGCGCCTTCTCTTTGGCGGCGGCAAGAAGGAGCTGCTCGAGACCGGGCCGCCGCTGGTACCGGCTATCGTGGAGCCCATGGAGATGGAAGCGCAGCGGAAGGTTGCCGAGCAGAAGCGACAAGACCTCGCGCGGCTCAAGGCGACACTCGTGGCGCCGAAGACGCCGACGACGCTGAAGCACAAGACGTCGCTCTTCAGCCTCTTCTCACGGAGCAAGAAGCTGTCGACGCCGACGTCAACAATGGTCCCGGACACGCCTAGCTCCTTTGCCACGACCGTCTTCTCGAGTCGCGGCAACAGCCTGGAGACGACGTCCAACCCAGACAGCGCCAAATTTTCGGACCAGCTCTGTCAGGGGATACCTTATACGCCGGAACAGGCCACGCCCGTGATTCACGGCTCGCAGATCTTTGAGAGGGTAAGCTGTCAAGAAACGCCCCTTAATTATAGCACTTGAGCTGATGAAGATTTCTAGCGAGTTGCTGTCCGGTGTCAGACTTCCACCATCAACCTGCCCGTCTCGAGCGAGACCAACGCCGTTGACATCCTGTTCATGGCGTCGACCATGATGCGGCACCACATCAACCCGGCCAGCAGCGTCATCGTCGAGTCATACCTCATGCTCGGCCTCGAGCGGCGCCTGCGCCGCTACGAGCGTATCCGCGACGTCATGAACACCTGGGACGCTGACCACGAGAACTCGCTGCTGGTGCTGAGCTGCCCGGCCTCGACGTCCTCCGTCAACGACCAGGACCTCGACATTGACGCCGTGCCCGACTCCGCCGAGCCGCCCGCCGGCGTCCATCTACCTCTGCACCTGTCCTCGCGGCCCGGCAAATGGAGCAAGCGCTGGATCACCCTCAAGGACAACGGCCAGCTATACTCGGCCAAGACGGCGGATGCGCGGCCCGGAGAGGATGGCTGCGTGCCGCTTTGCCACCTGACCGAGTTTGACATTTACTCGCCCAAGGAGGCCGAGGTGCGGCAGAGCGTGCGACCACCGAAGCGCTTCTGCTACGCGGTCAAGAGCCAGCAGAAGAGCGCGCAGGTGGCCGACGAGGCCGACTTTGTGCACTTCTTCGCGACAGACAGCGAGGAGACGGCGACGCGTTTCTACGAGGGGGTGCACCGCTGGCGTAGCTGGCTGCTGGTTGCGCGGAAGCTGGCGCTTGATCGCAAGATGAATGCGCCGGCGCCACGAATCTCTTTCGAGGATGCAGCGGCGGCTGCGGCGGACACTGCGGCGGAAAGCAAGCTACCTAGGGATCCGTCGAGTGGCGCTTCGTCGTTTCGCATTGGCAGCTTCCAGCCGCTCCTGGATATCAACAACCTTGAACAGCTGGCAGAGGAGGCGAGGAAGCAGATGCCGGTCAAGCCGCCCAAGCCCGTTGTTGTGGAAGAAGTACGCCCACCGCAGCCGGATGGCCCACCGCCGGCCACGCCCGTGGCCAAGGCCAAGAACCAGCCCGCAGCCAAGGCCCAGGACTCGTCCCCCAGCTCCGTGTACAACTCCTCGCCCGGCCCCGCTCGGTCCGACCGCTTGCCGACCAGCCCGCTTTCTGAGTCGAGCTCTGTCGGGCTCGGATCATTCATCTTTGACGTCCCCAAGGAGCCGCCCAAGCCTGAGCCTAAGTCGTGGTTCCCTTCCGCCACCGAGCACACCGCCAAGCTGCGCAAGGATGAGCCACCGCCTGTCTTCCGCCGGCCCGCGACCGCTGACGCCGCTCTGCACACCGGCAACCCACGGCGTGCCAACACGACCGGGCTGCCGCCCATCGACACGCGCTTCCTGGAGGCACCGAGGCCGTTTGAGTACTTTGGCATCCCGCCTCCCAAACTAGGCGGAAACACCCTGCCCATCTACAAGATGCCCGGGGCGCCGTCGGCGCCGCGAGCCCGCCCCATGCCGCGGTCCAGTACCACCGTCTTAGGCCAGGGGGAGCTGTCGCCGGCCAGTTCGAGGGCGCGCAGTCGCTCAACGGTGGCGAGTGGCCGGTCTGGGCGTCTGAAGACAGAAATTCCGCCGCCGATGCCTTTGCCGCAGAACCGATCCATCAATAGTCATGCACCGTCACAGGTGCCGTCGATGCCGTTGCCTGCCCAGCCGCCATACCCGCCACAGCGCGGGCCTGCTGCTATGCAACTTGTCTCTCCGCGCCCGATTTAGCGTTAAGAAGCATTCATTTCATTTCATTTTCCTTTGTCACTGTGCCTCTGGGCATGAGTCACCAGTACTTCCTCTTTGTCTTGCGACGTGGTGTTTTCTTTCACGGTGTTGGCGTTGGTGGAAAACTCATTGGTTCGTATCCAAAGGGGTACGTGGTTTTTTCTTCTTAATTTCTATCTTTCATGATATCTCCGGGGGCGAAATACGGCGTATGGAAATAACTCCTTTATAGCATAATATTAGTCTTGTTAAATCGTAATGCCAATACTGATCATTGGAGCCTTGGGACACTGCTGGCGTGTGAGTCGATTATCGTTTAGTCTTAATTGTTGATTTCGATTATTTTACGAGGGATTTCGTGCTACAATTTTCCCCGTCTCAAATTTGGTCCTTGGCATGTGCCTTTGTGCATTTGTAGGAAAGAGCGAATGTATAAAAGTACAGTGTAGAATACAGTGCGCCTCTTCCTTCGCACTATAAGTGACGCGCTGCCAACCGCCAGATCGCGACAGTTTCGCTAACGGCGGGCCTGGTCTAGATCATGAACCGCGCCAAACACAACGCTTAGTCTGCGCCGCAACTAGGCATATCGATCTAGTCGCTGCTATTGAGCTCATTGAATCAAACAGGGCACTTTTTCCAAGTTCTAGATTGGCCCAGCTGCTGGCGTGCAGGCGCCGGAGATCCGATGGCGCTCACAGCTCATGAGCTCTCGCAGCTGCGAGTCGCACTGCAAGACGCCGTCGTGAGGTGCTCAGAGCGCTGCTTATATCAGTCAGCAAAATGGTACAGGCCAGGTCCCGATAGTTCCCTCCACTACACGCCATAGCTAACGTGAGCGCAGGGCGGCGGAGCTGTTGACGTCCCTACCTGAGCTAACAGACGAGGAGCTGCAGGACCAGGATGCCGAGCAGCCGCCTCACCTGTCGCCCGTCTTCCTGCCGAATCAGGACCCGGAGGAGGCGCGCCTCGAGGCCAGTGAGCTTAGCCGGTACCTCCTCGCCAAGTCGCTCTTTGACTGCCGCGAGTACGACCGCTGCGCCGCCATCTTCCTGCCGGACGCCCTCTTTTCCACTGTGCTCACCACAGGCCTTGATGCAGGGGCCTTGCCGAGCAAAAGCAGAGGCAAGGCGAGGGCGTCCACCGGGGCAGCGACGGCTGCCTCACTCCCGCACATTAGCCAAAAGAGCCTGTTCCTAGCCCTCTATGCCAAATTTCTCTCTGGCGAGAAGCGCAAGGCGGAAGACTCCGAAATGGTTACTGGACCGCAGGACCTGGGCACGGTTGTGAACAAACAGCTTCTCGCCGTGGGGAGCTATCTGGCGTCGTGGTTTGAAGCAAAGACGGTGGACAACGAAGTGGTTGGGAGCCAGGGCTGGTTGGAATACCTGTATGCAGCCGTGTTTCCCCTTTTCCAAGTCAGGCTTCTGCTGACCGTTATCCCAGATATGGCATGGTGCTTGCCAAAGAGAAAAACGACAAAAGGGCACTGGGATTCTTCCTCCAGAGTGTGCACAAATTTCCCATGAATTGGGGCTGCTGGCTCGAAATTACATCGCTAACCTCGAGAAGCGAAGACGTACGTGTTGTGCCATCAGCGAAAGGCAGAAGCTAACATTGAGCAGTTGGATCGTATATCTCGGCACTGTCCTCAGAACATCATGTCATACATGTTTCACCTACATACGTCGCTTGAGCTGTACCAACATTCAGCAGGTCTGGCCAACTCGCTCGAGCAACTCATGGCCATATTCCCAACATCGTCATTTCTTCTCACCTGCAACGCGTTGCTGGCGTATCACGAAAAAGATCTCCTGCTAGCAGAGCAACATTTCAGTCGTCTACTTTCCTTACACCCCCATCGTCTGGATTCATTGGATCACTACTCCAACATTCTCTATGTTCTGAATCTCAGACCAAAACTCGCCTTCTTAGCACACCTGTGCTCCAGTGTGGACAAGTTCCGACCGGAGTCTTGCGTTGTTATCGGAAACTACTATTCGCTACTCTCTATGCATGAGAAGGCCGTCCAGTACTTTCGCCGCGCCTTGACGCTAGACAGAACTTGCCTTTCAGCTTGGACGCTGATGGGTCACGAGTATGTCGAGCTCAAGAACACACACGCAGCTATCGAGTCATATCGACGCGCAGTAGATGTCAACCGCCGCGATTACCGTGCCTGGTATGGCCTGGGCCAGACATACGAAATGCTTGAGATGCACACATATTCGCTATGGTATTATAAAAAGGCTGCGGGCCTACGGCCATGGGACGGCAAGATGTGGATGGCTGTTGGATCCTGCTTACAAAAGATGGGCAGAGACCGCGATGGAATCAAGGCATTGAAGCGTGCTTTGCTCGCGGATACATATTACGACGCGGGCAGCAGCCTTGGCAACAACGATGGCGTCGGTCCACACGCGGCAACAGCCCACATGGATCCCGATATTCTTTTGCAAATTGCCACAATGTACGAGCAACTCGGTGAGGAAGAGGAAGCCAAGTCGTACATGGAACTCTGCGTCGGCCAGGAGGACGGCGGCGGCGGTCCGGCCGGAAAAGACGCGGACGGCTCCGGCATTGACCCATCACGCACGCACAACGACTCGCCGGTCGATTCGGACGACGGCGAGCGCGAGGAAGGGCGCGGCGAAGGAACCGGCGTCACGGCCGCGACTAGCAAGGCGCGTATGTGGCTGGCCCGCTTCGCCATGCGCACCTCGGACTATAGGGTCGCCCACAGACTCGCCACCGAGCTGTGCCAGGACGGCGTCGAGGTGGAGGAGGCCAAGGCTCTGGTGCGGGAAGTCCGCTCGCGGCTGGATGCTTCCGGAGGAATATTTACGCGAGACGAGTAACGGCAGAAACGGAGCACATGTTATGATAGCATGATAGATACAATAACGTTGTCTATCCATCATGGTAGATGAGATGCGTGTGGCTGTGATAGTTGAGCTCCAACAGAGCTTCTCTTGTCACATTCTGTGTGTACATTGGCCTCGCCTTTGTGCTCTGGGGCGATTCAGCCCTTCCAATTCGGTCATCGTTCACAGCACATTGCATCCCAACTTTCATAACACAAGAGCGCAGAAGCTTACAGTTCGCAATATAGACAATAAATAAAGAAACAGAAGAACCCCTGAATTATTAACCTCCGCTATTAAAATATTGACCGTACCAATACAAGATGTAGCCAACCAAAATCTCTCTTTTAGAATGATCAAAACAGAAGCAAATTTTTTTGTTCTAGAACCAAATCAAAATCAAATCCTTCCCAAAGAAAACCCCCAGACATGCGCCTGCCGAAGCTTCCCGAGACCTCAAGTGCGAGTAAAGACCCTCCGCCATTGAGCGCCCGGGCCGCATCGCTGGCACAGTCACGTAGCGAAACGCTTCGCTTACAGAGCCAGGGCGACTGCGGCGGCAACGACCAGAGCGCCGACGCTCGCACCGAGACGGCCGGCACCGGCGGTAACGGCGGGAGGCGAGGTAGGATGAGGCGAGGCCGGGGGAGCAGGGCTGCCAGCCGCGGGAGGGGCAGGGCTGGCAGCGGGAGGAGCAGGGTTGGCGGCAGGAGGAGCAGGGTTGGCGGCAGGAGGAGCAGGGCTGGCGGCAGGAGGGGCAGGGCTGGCGGCAGGAGGAGGAGCAGGGCTGGCGGCAGGAGGAGGAGCAGGGCTGGCGGCAGGAGGAGGAGCAGCCGGCTGGCTCTTGGCAGGAGGCGCCGGGCTGGCAGCAGGAGGCGGTGCCGGGCTCTGAGCAGGAGGAGGAACAGGCACGTTAGTGGCAGGAGGAGGCGGCTTCTCGCTGCTGGTGACAATGGTGCAGGGGCATTCTGGAGGTGGACGTGTTAGCTGCGTGTAAGTGAATGGGTGAAGAGAGAGGGGGAGTTGCACATACCAGTGACGGTCAGCTGGGTGGCCTTGGTGACGGTGATCGTCTTGTTGGCGCGGATGGGAATCAGAGTAGGGCCCTATGATGGTTGTGTTAGTTGTCGGACGTTCACTGTTGGGCAGCGTTGTTCAATGGCCACTTATACGGCCCCGAGAGCCTCCAGAGAGGCAGCATCTCGGGCCCAGCAGAGTGCACCGAACGCTTAGACTCAGACATACAGGGCAGAAGGTGGTGAAGGAGTTAACGATAGTGGTGAACGTGTGCAGGGTGGTGACGTTGTTCTTGGCAGGAGGAGGGGGCGGCGGCGGCGGCGGGATGCCGGTTTGAATGGGAGCCTTGGTCGGAGCCTTGGTGGTCTCGTTCCGGCCCCAAGGACCACCCCAAGGACCAGCAGCAGCAGAGGCGCCGACGGTGAGAGCGAGAACAGAGAACTTCATGGTTTTTTGACTTTGTTGCAGAAGCGAATGTGGTGAACCAAGTTGGATGGTATTTTCGTAGTAGCAAATAATCAGATACTGTCTTTTTTGTTACAAAAAAGAAAAGAAATCAAGAGAGTGTGCTTGGGGGGTTGCTGATGGTCTTTGTAGTCGGACTTCTGGTGGGTCGTGGGAACCGGATGCAGCGAGTAAAAGGAAGAGAAAGTGCGAGAGAAATACAAGAATAGAAACGGGAAGCCAGAAACAGTAAAAAATGACCATGGCCGGCGAAATCTGGCAGGGCGAACGATGCCGCATGGATCGATGATGGCGAGGTGGGTGTCGTCGCCGGATGCGGATACCACACCGCGGATCCGGAGCTTGCTTGTCTTCGGTGTAAGTCGCACCGCCCCTCCTCCTACTATACAGGCTGTGTGCGGTCGACGACGAGACGAAAACGACACTTGCCCTTTCCAAGGCAGCCAATTCTTGTCTTGACACTCTCTTTTCTGCAAAGTGCCTCAGGCTAATCCTGGATGTCGCTGAAGGCAAGGGATGGGGCTGTGACCGGGCCGATGCTGATAGGCGGGCGGAGATGCCTCGCTCGTCCGGAACGGGGTGGAGAGCTGGGCTCACCCAGGAAAAAAAAAAGTCTAAAAAAAAAAGACCGAGCCTGCTTCTATCAAGGGAGAATACATTGTGCAAGCAAATATGCGGAGCAGGGTGAGAAGTGGTGCGATGGGAAACGCTGCTCGCGATATCAAGTTGTGATGCCGCGTTCCTGTCTCACCACAGCGTCAGCTGTCAGTCTGCATCCTTCCGCATCTGCTGGACAGTCAATTGAATAGTCAACGGCGGCCAGCCTAGCAGTACTAGTGCAGACACGGCATCTGGGCTAACATAGACAAGACGAAGTCGGGGCCTTGGGAATCTTCTCCTTGGCGGGCCTGTATGGAGCATGCTGGGTTCCTTATGATGGCTCACGTCTTCTCCAAGGCACAATCTCGCCGCAGACTGCATTGCCGGGGCCATTGATTTGCTGGTCGACGCAGAGAAGAGTGGAAGCTGGCCAGATTGACAAGAATGATCCGCGCGCCGGCAGATTGCATCACAAGCTGTGTGTGGCTAAGCACATCATTTTGCCCATCAACTCACTTATGAGTGATCGACTCACAGAACAGCACCCCATGAGAGCCGATAGCATCAAGTGCTCCCCTGCTTCGACTGACTCAAATATTGCTCCTCCATGCCACCTTTGCTAGCTTCTAGAGAGTCTCATCTTGCTTCTCTCATGACAGCCATTTTGCAAGGCAAGTGCGTGTTAGACAATCCATCACAGCCATGATCCACTAAGCTGCGCCAACAGCGCCTCGCCAGTTTGGAACACGAGGTGGACCCTCATAGGTGGAAAACTGTGGAAAACAAGTGCGGCCGACGAGGGAGATGGGCGATGTGGCAGCCGAGTATCGAGCCACTTGGGCCAACCCGTCGTTCGAGTGCTCCTCCATCCAGCTCAACAAGGCGAGGAGAACAAACAACATGGTTGGTGGCGTCGGGCCTTGAACTCTCTTTTCTGGGGTTGTAGGCCGCATATGCAGCGCACGCAATTCATTAGCTCCTAGGCTATTAGGCTCTACTACATGGCAGCTCAGAACTAACCAGAGCTGGCTGTTGAGGGGTGCAAGTCTCGGGGGAAACAGAAGCTCGGCAGCCCTGTACGAGGAACAGCCAAAGCCACACCTATTCGCAGAGTTTTTTTTTGTTTCGAGAAACTTTGGCCTTGACTGTCAGCTTTGCTACTAGCGCTCGTGTTTGCGGTGTCCACGAATATCGTCTTGGTGTCCTCTCCGCCCATGAGCTGTGCCAGCACCGTTTTTGGTTGACCGTGACGTAGGGCAGCGAACTTTGCTGCCCATGCTGCTTGCATTCCAATTGGTGCCTTGATCATAAAAAAAAGTGAGGTGTGCCAAGAGCCGTCGGTGAGCTGCTTGCAGAGTGTCGACAATGCCAGGTTGTCGTGGACTTCCAACCAAGGTCGCAGAAAATGAACTCCCAGCGTGCATTGATGTCAATGTATACTTTCATGTCTCAGAGCTTCATTCCAAAAAATCAGGTATATGCTAGCTATAGGGCTATTCATGCACATGACCTGGCTTAGGGAAGAGTTCTTGAAACAATGTAGTTGGACATATGTTTTTTGGTGGCTGGGAAGCTTTAGGCGGTGGTGGCTTTGGGGCAGGAAAAGCTCGCCGCAGCCGTGGATTGCTGGAAGCATAGGTACATACATAGGCACCGTCTGAGATGGGTTAGATTTTGATGTGACTGTTGGTTGCATGCGCGTGAGACTTCGGCCGTACTGTGGCCGACCTAGTTTGCACCGAAGTAGCTGCCCAACGGCGCCGTAGCAGCTAACAGCTAAAGCCGATTGACATTTCCGGCCGGAGGCGTGCCTGTCACAGTACAGGTGGTCGGGGCTCGTGAGCATTGCCTGTGACCTTGCCCAGCCCTGCTATGGAACTGATCAACGAACCGCATCTTCGATGATACGTCTGTAGAACCATTGAATGAAAGCATCAGGTTTCGCCCAAAACCACTGCACTGCTCGGACTGCCGATCATCATGACAGCACGTACAACTCTGGCTGTAGCACATCATGACGGGGTCGGGTTTGTTCGTCCCAATTCGCTGAGAAATCTGCAAGGTTGCGTGCAAGTCTGCCTGCCGGAGGGCACTTTGACGATCGAAAGCCAGCGGATGAGACACACGACAAACCCAAAATAGACCAATGGGGACCCAATACCAAACACCTGTCGGTAGCCTGTATCATCAGTGACGTGACTTATTCTGGAGGAATTGATGTTCTGGCTGCTCTCGTGCACTTTGCCCGCGTTCAGACTAGTCGGCATTCCAGTGGTCATCTTGAAGATCTAGGTTGTGAGCCTCTCGCGCGCAGGATCAAACCTGCGTCATTGGCTGTCTGCCAGATCACCGCTCTGCCTTAAAAATGCAAGCAAAATAAAAGAATGCATTGTTGTCGAGCAGGTCCGATTTTTGCCTGTTGACAGTAACATATGCCAACAGTACCACACAGAATGAAAGATGATGGTGATTTCAAACTTGCATCAACCTTCAAAACGACGTTGCAGCGTCAAGTCAACTCGCCGCATCCAGTGCGCCCAGAAGAAAAATCTGCTTCACGTAGTCGCCAATATGGCTTCCTAATGCGTCAATGTGTTGAAGAAGCGGCCGTTTGCTGCCACCCGCAGATTGCCGAAGCCGTTTTGCTTCTTAGGCTTGAAACCATCGGCTAGGCGCCTCAGAGTCATCGCCAGAATCATCGAGCCGAATTAAGCCTTGAGCATTGGCGGACGCTATCAACTCGAGCAAAAAAATCCCTGGTGAGCATTCGATAATTGTCCTGTTCCTAACGGAAAAAGGCAGCCCAGACACTAGTATTTTTTAGCGTTGGGATTTCAGATACCAGATGAAGAATTTTGGTGTTGAACCTTTCTTTTTTCATCAGCTGTAGGGGCTGCGCCATATATTGGCGTCGTGAAAAACGCTATCAGTTCAGATTCGATATCCTGGAAGGGTCGTGGAAGTCGATAATGATGGTTTGCAGGATGAGCCATTCACGTCTTCCGTTTCTTGCCGTACATTGAAGGACTGGCGGGGACCCCTGTTGTAGTGGGGCTTAAGGTACTTGTTTCTACTGCATTTGGACCACCAATTCACATGTACATTTATCACGTGGAGGGGCAACCATGATAAGTCGCGATACCCAACCGACAACCCTCATTTCTTACCGCCCCCGCATTGTACTTTCCATTGTTTGTCTTTCAAGCTGTCAATCCGACTGGGCCTTTGCTATCTTGATACCAAGAACCAAGAACCAAGACAAACCAGAGATGCCTGCCGAAACTACCACTCTGCAGCAGTTTGAGAGCATCTGGCCCAAGCTCCAGGCCGCCATTCTCGAACATGCCCAGGCCTACAAACTTCCCCAGGGGGAGACGGACTGGTTCAAACTGGTATACCAACGTCGAGACATGGTTCCCGCAGAATGTGCCCGCAGAAATACTGACGTGCAAATAGAGCCTTGAGACCAACACCGTTGGCGGAAAATGCAACCGTGGCATGTCCGTTCCCGACTCGGTCGCTCTTCTCCTTGGCGAAAAGCTCAACGAGGAGCAATACTTCATGGCCGCAACCCTGGGCTGGATGACTGAGCTTCTTCAGGCTTTCTTCCTTGTCTCGGACGACATGATGGATGGCAGCATCACGCGCCGTGGCAAGCCTTGCTGGTACCGCATGAACGGTGTTGGCATGATTGCCATCAACGACGCCTTCATGCTCGAGTCGGGCATCTACGTCTTGCTCAAGAAGTTCTTTCGCTCGCACCCGGCCTACATTGACCTCGTTGAGCTCTTCCACGAAGTTACACTGCAGACTGAGCTCGGCCAGCTCTGCGACCTCCTAACCGCTCCCGAGGACAAGGTCAACCTCGACAACTTCTCCCTGCAAAAGTACCAGTTCATCGTCATCTACAAAACAGCCTACTACTCCTTCTACCTCCCTGTCGCCCTCGCCCTGCACCAGCTTAACCTCGCCACCCCCAAGAACCTCAAGCAGGCCGAGGACATCCTGATCCCGCTTGGCGAGTACTTCCAGGTCCAGGACGACTACCTTGACAACTTTGGTTTGCCTGAGCACATTGGCAAGATTGGCACTGATATCAAGGACAACAAGTGCTCCTGGCTCGTCAACAAGGCCCTCGAGATTGCCACCCCCGAGCAGCGCAAGATTCTGGAGGAGAACTACGGCCAAAAGGACGACGCCAAGGAGGCTGTCATCAAGAAGCTCTACGACGACTTGAAGCTCAAGGACGTCTATCTCAAGTTTGAGGAGGAGCGCGCTGAAAAAATTCGCGAGATGATTGCCAATGTCGATGAGAGCGAGGGTCTCAAGAAGGGGATTTTCGAGGCATTCCTCAAGAAGATCTACAAACGCACCAAGTAAAAGATGTGCCGGGAAGGAAGCGCCCCGCAGATGGGTCATTTCAAGGCATTGAGTCTGAGATACCCCAAAAAACTTAAAATTATATTAATTTAAAACGCTACATAGAAGTATTTAATCGCCGTCTTGGTCTCAAGCAGAGTAGCGGGCGTATAGATGAATGCACGCAAGCCATGTGCCCAGCAGCAGAACACCATGAGAAATGTTTGAAAAATACAGCATTGATACGATTTCAGCGTGCCACCAAAACATTCACTATTATGGGCCAATACTCATGCTTGCTTGCACTTGGGCAATCGATGATCAGCTGCGCACTTGCCGCTGGGGTTTACTGCAGAGGAGGCAAGAATCCATAGCCTTGTGCGAATAGTTGGCTAATTTGACTAATTCCCAGGCAAAGCTCAACTACCTACTTCTTACTGACTGACATTCTTATAGTGATATAGCGACCGCGCCCAGCGGACTCGACGAGCACCCGATGACGGATCCCGTGGTGAGGGGTAAGTCATTGCGTGCTGTGGAACTCTACAAATGATTAATAAAAGGCTAACGCCTTGGACAGCTATAATTCGGGATGATGAATTATGCCATCTGGCAGCGAGAAATAATCATACGAAGCCAGAGGGCTATCTATATCCTTCTTCGGAAAGGGCTCGCTTTTTGGCCGCCAGTGGGCACTGGCGATGGCGTGATACTAGCTGGTGACCCGAAATCACTGCCATACCTGATCGGCCAGGTCCGGTTTGTTCATGCCTTGAGCTTGAAAAACATCTAGAAAGGTCGGCCGCCTGTAACGAAGAAAAAAATGTCCGGGTTAGTTGAAAAGGCGGCGGTGGTCCAAGCCACCGAGAAGCAGCCAGAGCTTCTATCACACGCCGCCGCCGACACCGACAACGCCACCGCCGCCGGCCAGGAGGAACCCGTGCGACAGGCCTGGTACCAGTGGTTCTCGCCGACCGACACGTCTGAGGAGCGACGGCTGATTGTCAAGCTGGACCTGTTGATCCTGGTGTTCGTCTTCCTCGCATACTGGGCCAAGGTGCTGGACCAGTCGGCGACGAGCGCGGCGTACGTGAGCGGCATGCGCGAGGACCTGCAACTCTTCGGCAACGAGCTCAACTACCTCAACGCGGCGTACTTGGTCGGGCTCGTCGTGCCGCAGGTGCCGCTAACGCTGTTGATGACGCGCGCGCGGTCCGTCGGCTGGGTCCTGCCCGCGGCCGACGTCGCGTGGGCGACGCTGACGCTCGCGCAGTTCCGCGTGGCGAGTGTCGGCCCGCTGTACGCGCTGCGCTTCCTGGTCGGCGCCGCAGGAAGCCTCTTCTTCCCGGCCGTGCAGTGGTACCTCGGGTGCTGGTACACGCGTGCGGAGCTCGGTCGCCGCGGCGCGCTCTTCTTCGTTGCCAGCCAGGTCGGCGGCATGAGCGCGGGCTACGTGCAAGCCGGCGCGCACGCCACGCTGCACATGCGCGGCGGACTCGAGGGCTGGCGCTGGCTGTATATCATCTGCTTCACAGCGACACTGCCCGTCGCCGCGCTCGGCTTCCTCTGTCTGCCTGGGCTGCCGGAGCGCCCGCGGTCGCTGTTCCTGTCGCCGCGCGAGGCCGAGCTCGCAAGGACGCGTATGCGCGCGGAGCGCAGGCAGCCCCGGCGGCCGTTGACGCGGGCTGTGTTCAAGAAGACGCTCACGGGCTGGCGCTTCTGGGTGCTCGTCGGTTTCGCCTTCTTCTTCTCGCAGGCCGACGGCGTGTCGGCCAACAGCGGGCTGCCGCTGTGGCTCAAGGCTCGCGACTACAGCGTCGAGGAGATCAACACCATTACCACAGTGTCGCCCGCCGTCACCATCGTGTCCGCGATAGTTTGTGGCGTGCTGTCGGACGCCTACGACGCCAAGGTGCCGCTCATCGCGGCAACGGCGCTGCTCAATATCCTCGCGAGCGCCGTGCTTGCCGTCTGGCACGTGCCGACGGGCTTCAAGTTCTTTGCCTTCTTTCTGGCGGGGTCGGCTAACGGCATCGCGCCGGTCGTCTACGCGTGGGCCAACGAGATTTGCGCGGGCGACGCGGAGGAGCGCGCCATCGTGCTCAGCAGCATGAACACGCTCGGCAACGCCTTTGGCGCATGGCTGCCGCTGTTCGTATGGAAGACGACGGACGCGCCGCGCTACTTGATTGGGTATACATGGACAATTGCTTTGGACGTGGGCATGTTAGTCATGCTGTTTGTGCTCCGGTCGTTTTGGAACCGCGAAAAGGCTAGGCAGGCAGAGAAGTAGGTCGTTAGCACAGAGAAAGTGAAGCACAGGAGGAGAGGGAAATTCAATGTTAAACTTCATGGTTGAGGCTATCTTTCAGCTGGAGTGTTGCCCGGTTTAGATTGCCATCGGGCTCAGCATGCTGGTAATCGATATTGTCCAGACCTTCCATTACGTGAGTGGACGCAGGCTTTGCCATACTGCCAGAACAACCGGAGAGGACAACTTGTGTTTACAATTACTGGTGCAAGCGTTTAGTACGGTCCAGTTTCTGTTGAATCTACTGCTATCTGCATCCGGATGAACAGAGTTTGGAACGGTCAGCGGCTCGCTTTGCTCTGCGCCACCCCAAGGGATGGGATCCGGGACAAAAGACGCCAAAGAAAGAAACGAACAACTCTATCGAGCAACGGTTTGGGGAAAAGGAGTTCCGTCTATCTAGCTTCAGACAGAGAAATGGAATCTCGGAGGTGGCCGTTGGTGAGTGGCGATGCGATGACGGCGGCGGGAGGGGACAGTGGCAAGCCGTTGAGGGAACAGAGTACATTCACATGCGTTTCCCTCGTTCTTAGAACAACCCCCCCCCCCAGTAGTAATTAGAGCTACATTAAATGCGATTTCCGCCTGCATTGCTTCTTGCACCTTCGGCATGTTCCGTTGCCATGTTCATCCAACCTGATGAGTGATCGCGGCGGAAGTCACTGTACAAGCACAAAAGACGAGGGTCGAGGCCATTGATGTACGCTTGGCAGAATTGTGACGCCTCACATTCGCGAGAAAAGAAAAGGGTGCAAAGGCGTTGTTCTTGGCCATAGAATTCAATATTCTGCATGGTCATGCCAAGTAAGACCGGCAGCGTACATTTTGGGTTCATGCGCAGGCTTGGCCGTGGGATGGGTGGCTCAGGCGGGGTTAAGCCAGCTTGCGGGGACGAGTACTGGCTCAAAGTACAAGTCTGTTTGAATTGGCTTATTGCCAGCCTGTCCAACTTTACACGTGAATGAATGTGGACGGCAAATAAGTTCAAGTACACCATATACAAAAGTCCTCTCGGAGTTGCGAGCGCCATATGTGGCGTGGAGGCACTGTGAAATGCACTGTGAGCCCAGCGGGGTGTGGCTTGCTTAAAGTTCCTGAGGTTTGGAAGGGAGCTGCTTACAGGTGGCTGAGGCACGGCCATTGTGCTTAGGTAAGGCACCTTCCCCCGCTCGACTTAGTCGTGCCCAAGGCGCCAGTGTGCCCAAGAAAACCCTGACCCGAGGCAGAGCTCACGACTCGCGAAACTCGTTGCCACGACCTGCCCGATTCATTCATTTTGGGCATCGTTGCATTCGCCAACAAACGTTATTTGTGAGATCGTTATCGGTACCTTGCATGCTGCCGCGACAAGCTAAGAAGGCCTTGCTAGAAGAGGCACCTTGGCAGGCATTACTGACTGGTAGGTAGGTAGGTAGGTACCTCTAAGGTACGTGGCTCAGGCGACGCCCGCAGCGAGGCCCATCGTCGGGCTTGCTTCTGTCGGTCAGCAAACACAGCGCTTCCAACCTGAGCATTGATTGCATTCAGCCGCAGCCCCTTTGCGCGATTTTCTTTTCTCAGTTTTCTTATTCAGTTTTCTTTTCAGGAGAAAGCCGAAAAGCAAAAGAGACGAGACATGCGTTTGCATGCACTACGTGGACCCAACCATGCTTATGCGGCCGCCGACCGCACCACTCCAGCTTCAGCATGTTGCTTTTATGCCGCATCCGATTTTGACACATCTTGAGCATGCGACTTGCATGAGTGAACATCTATCTGCCTCTCTCGTGGGGACGGCCATTTTTGCTTCCGGGCCTCCGGGCTCTCTCACGGCCAAGCTTTTCCGGTCCTTGTTCGCTCCCGTCGGTCCTCCGTCCCGCCCAGGCCATCAGGTACCAGAGTTATCCCATGCAAGCCACGGACACTTTGCGGCCGGGTGCCTGGGAGTGATTCCGGCCGCAAGTCGTCCTCCAATCACGGATCTTTGCGTGTCAAGTCTCCTCTGCACGGCCGGCCACTCGGACGACTCAGACGAAAAAGTGGACTGCCTAGCAAACTCTGAAGGCGTTGGCGTGGTTTGGTCGAAGGAGGTACACGATATGCTGTGTTATCAACAACAACGCGACTCGCATTGAATCGTACGCCGAAGACTGGGAAAAGAAGTTTTACGCTGTTTTTCTTCGTCTAAGAGTGGCTACCCCATTTGTCCCGCCACCGTCTTCCACGTTGGATGGGTTGTCTGCAGGCCGGCTTCTCTGCCATTATTACTATGCAGAAGGTATCGAAAAAGACACGCAATCGTGAGACCATGTACGCCAGCACTAGACATGTGAGACAAGCCTGGCAATCATAATCGGTATCACTATGCGGCGACGTGGCAGCGATGCATGAGCACCAGACTGACTCTAGGAGACGAGATGCACCACCACCATCGCAAACCAGGTTGGGCAGGTGGACACTGATGAGGCAACCGACGAGGCATATACAGAGCGTCGGATAACTGCCAGCCGGGGTCTGACTGTCGGCGCATATGAAAACCGTGGATGTATAGACTGTACTAGGGTGGGCACGCAAAACACTGGGCCTCGGTAGGAACCTCTGCTCTTGCCTCTCTGGTTCCTGTCGAGCTGTCAACGGAGAAATCTCTTTCACTTATCCACCAAAACGGAGCGAAGACCATGGGCCTGCGGAACCGCTTTTTGAATCCAGAACACGGTCGGTAAACGGCGCTAATTCACCGTTTCGCACTATTTGGACGGAGTATTACAAGGACCTGCCACTCTATTACCAGTACGTATTGCCTGTACTCCGTACACCAGGTACAAGGCAGAGTGTTGGCTAATAAGAATAGCACACAATAGGCATACAATAACAAGATACATCCAGCGATGTAGAGAGATGCCCAAACTGGACCGCCAGCAAGCATCGGAACTACTTACTATTGACATCCTTTGATGTTTGCTAATTCAGCGACTGTCTTGGCGAACTGACAGTCAACGTAGCTATCGCCATAAGGCTCCTCGTCCGCTGTATGAGCTGGCTGGCTCGCGACCAGCACATGCTACAGCCCAAAATGAGGGAATAAATCGGCGCTCTACCGGTACACTTATCTAGAAGGGCGCTGCAGGTACCATGGCAGTTGGCCCACCAAGGGCTGCTGAATACTGGTAGGAGGACTGATAATTTGGGCGGCACCGCACCGTTCTCCGTCCCACTCACACACACCTAGACGGAGACGACGAGGCACACATTGTACTTTGAACGGAGGCGTCAACAAGTCAGGCTAGTTAAGGTACAAGCTGTACTTTGGAACCAGGGGCCTATCATATATCCGCACAGTGTGGTCTGGGAAGGGGGGTGGGTGCAGGTGTGGGTGTCAGTGGCTTGCATAGAGTCAGGTACAGACCACACTTGCGCACGCACACCCAGATAGACTTCCCGCCCGTGAGCCAGAGCCGGACCAGAGCAACGATGATTACCCCAGCAGCAGACAGGGCCAGGCCGCAACGAACAGGTACATGCATACGTACTTGCTGGTATACATTGACACACAGACAATGTACAACGAGACGTGGAGACCGTCTCCAGAGACTCTTTGGTCTAGAATCTTTGACACGACCCACGCTCGGTACCCAGATGCTTCTTTCAGAATTCTTCTCAATTTGCCCCAGACGGCTTCACTTATAAAACCGCGCCCCTCCCCCGATCCTATCTCGATTGTTCTTCTTTCTGTTGCACACACAATCCTTCAGACATTCCTTCTCACCCAAGTCATTTGACTTCTACTTCCTTTGACAGGAACTCAACTCTTGCTTCTTCATTCCTTTGAAAGCAAACCTCGCCACACTCCCTCATACACTCACTTAGATCTCGACGATCAACTACTATCCTTACAAGACTTTTCTGAAAAGCTTCTCCCACAAACCAATCAAAATGCACTTCTCCAAGACTCTCTTCGGCCTTGCTGCCACCGCCACCGCCGTCAGCGCCGGCACCATCACCTTCTGGACCCTGGACGACCTTGAGCGTACCGTCTACTTCACGCCCAGCCCTGGCTCCCCTCAGATTGACCCTGTTACCGTCAGCAACAAGGAGAAGACCGATGTCACTGTCCCCGACACCTACCAGGGCAACTTCTACGCCGTTCAGAGCGGCCAGGAGAACAAGCCCGGCATGCTGGGCGAGGTCCTCTTCGGCGGCTATGGCGGCATGACCTTCTTTGACGTCTCGGCCATTGTCGACCCCCACGACGACAACAACGTCAAGCAGATGTGGCCCGCTGGTGCCTCTACTCCCATGTCCGGCTGCGAGGTTTTCCCTTGCGACAACGCCTACTGGCTGCCCGATGATGTCCAGACCAAGGCCGCTAACTCCAACCATATCATCACCACCCTGGGCAGTGGCAGCACTGGTCTCAACTTCAAATAAGCGCATTTACGTGTGTCTTACAAGTGAAGCTTGCATACTGGATATGATAGTCGGCTAGCCGACTGATGCAATGCTTCGGGGACAGATGGCATCAAGACCACTCCCCTTGTCAGTCCTTTTACACGTTTTGCGCAGTGCGCCTCGAAAAGCATAAAATTGACTTTTATGGCTTATATGATATAGAAGCTGCCCTTTTTCCTCATCGCAGAAAAAGGAGGCAAGAAAGAGATACCCCCCTGGGAAGGAAATAACTGGATTTTTTCACGGCATAGATGGCATATATAGGCTACCAAGGCGCAGTTCTGGAACAAGAAAAAAAAAGCAGCCCTACGATGGAGAGGGGTATTCAACGTACAGCTAAAGACAAAAGATGATTACCTCTTCAGGAAAGGACTGGGAAAAAAAGCACTGAAAGATATTTTGGGAAT
Organism: Cordyceps cateniannulata; assembly: GCA_028828415.1. Lineage (NCBI taxonomy): Eukaryota > Fungi > Ascomycota > Sordariomycetes > Hypocreales > Cordycipitaceae > Cordyceps > Cordyceps cateniannulata. The sequence continues at coordinate 1,131,902 of JAPHMX010000002.1, forward strand.
TCTGCTTATAGAGCTGCATTTTTGCAAACAATACCCTTCATCTGTACATAGCTTTGAGATGAAACCTACACACTAGGAATCACAGAATGGAATTACTATCCTAGCAACTGTAATACTTTCTTCTTGACAAGTTTGACTTTGTTTTTGCTGTTAGCGTTTTCTTACTGTTGAACGCTGTTTGCGAATTTACTTTTTGACTTGTCATTTATTTTTATTCGACGAGGTTGATGGTGCCCAGTCTCGTTGGGGGCTGTATTGGGGGCTGTATTGGGTCGGGCTGCTACAGCGGCCCAGGGGGGACCCGAAGGGGGGGGGGGCAGGGAGAGGCAGCTTGCGCGTCCCATGTCAGTCTGTCAAAAACAACTTACGTACCTATGGGTTTGGCGCGCCTTGCCTGTCTGTTGCTGTTGTGGCAAGGGGAGAGGTGCCACGACTGTGGGCAAATACGAGGTGTACTTCGTATACATGGCTGGACCAGGGAAGACGTATGGCGACAAGGTACAGATTAGCGGACGTGTAGGTATGGGCTTCTATGTACGGATAATTGCGACGCAAGTGCTTTTCGCCATCGATTCAGCGCTATTTTCCTTCTGCCTTCTTCCACGAATTCTCTTCCCCCCGTTGTACTTAATAACTAGTTGGTGGGCATAAAGAAGTATCTTTTTGCCTCGCAGTAGTGATTGGCCAAACGGGTACAATAGCCCTTCGCGAGTCAATGAGTAAAAAATGAAGCATGTGTGAGTTTTTTTTTTTTCCTACCTTACTCGGTTAGAGATAATAACGGAGCCTCGTCCGTTCCCCTATTTTTTTGGGGCGGTGGCGGCGCGGTCTTTTCCGTTTGGTTTCCGTTTAGTAATAAGTGGGCAAGAGGAAAAAAAAAACAAAGGCCCCTCTAGCAAACTTGGCTGGCGATTGGCTGCACTAATCGGTTGGATGGCTTACGGTCGGCCCCTTTGTCCAAACGGTGGTACCTTGTGGCGGCAAATTCAAAACGGCGAGCTCCCTTGTCCCCCCCTCCCCCCCTGGTTCGCAGTTGCAAGCCGGCCGGCCCGGAGCTCGGGTGCCTGACATTGTCAGAGGCTTCCTTGACTGGTTCCACGTTGCAAAAATTCTATGGGGGCTGTTGCGTGGGTGCCTGGTCAGGTCGAAAATGCTTGTTTTTCGTTTCCCTGCCTGTCCACGAGAGCCATCCCTGTCACTTTGACCGCCACCGATAACGCTCGCTGACTACTGCAGAGCCAGCTGAGCATGAATGCGTTCTTTTTTCTTCACTCTGAAAAAAAAAAATGAGAAGCAAAAATCACTCTCTGTAAAGTAACACGGCGTGACTGTATCGAGGCACAGTGTCTGGGCATGACAACAGCCCAGTACACCGCGAGAACCCTTATACGAGCCCTGCTATTGACCTCTGCTTCTAAAGCAAGCCCAACGCAGACGTGCATGAAGACATGATTTCTGCATTACGTGAACACCAGTTTTATAGCATCATGTTGCAGCTATATTCGTATGCACATGCCGCGGAGCTGCAAGGGCCAGGCCACAACTACCTAGCTGTCAACTAGCACAGTGCGTCACAGTACGGCGCAAACAGTTCGCATACAGTTCCAGCCTCGCCATAGGTAATTGCTGCACAGCTCACATGCAATAGCCCAACTGAAAATACGCCATGTTGCGATGGATTCAGTACCTTGCAGAGAATAACGAACCCCGCTCTAGCCTGGAAGAGAAAGAAGGCCGAACCATTTGTCCACCACCAGAACAATACCAGACCGTCCGTCCCAGCGTCCAGCCACCCAGCTCACTCTGCTGATCACCGCATTCTAGACCGTCTGTGGAGACATGGCACGATGACTATAGCTCCCTTGCTCCCCAGAGCCCATTCATTCATACCTATTTTTGCGCTTGCTGCCTTGTTCTCTTCGCCCTCATCAATTGCCCGGGCCGTTGCAGAGGGTGAACCGCCCCGGTCTTGGTGGCACGGGAAACTGCAGATCAGCCAGCCTCTTGACAGCAAAAATCACACGACGACGGCAGCCTGCTTTGCATTTTCTTACGGCAAATGGTGGCTGCCGTAGAAATGTAACCGGACCTTGGAAGCATTCATCAGCAAACACGCCATCATGTACCTCAGGACGCCTCTTTTTGTCCGTAAAACCGAGTTGCCGAGTATGCACGCAGGTGTCCGACCGCAGACATGGCCGCGCGATCCGAATCTCGCATCTCGGAGAATCCTTGTCCATCTCTGGCTTTATTACACGCGGCCATGAACTTGGCGATCGGCGCGTTCTGCATCACATGCAGCTCATTTGGCCAAAAAAAACCTGTAAATGCCTTGTCCTTCAATCAACCGATTTCTTTCAGCAGGAAAACGTTGGGTCAACCCTCCCTGCACTCGTAAACCTTTTGCGCTGCTGGACGACCTCTGATGGTGTTCGCGTGAAGCTGGGCCATCTCCGTTCCGTCCCAGCAACATCATCCGACTATTGAGCAGCGGTCAACACGGTAAAAAACCCCAAATTCTCCATATTGCTCTTCCTGGTCAAAGAGAGAACACAACTTACAGTCGGAAGAATAGCTCCGCTTAACCCATCCGTGCTCCAGGATACAAGAAACGTCATATATGTACCCCGTCCGCCCGTGTAACTGAATGTTCAAGTACAACTCTGCGAATTTGAACCGGCAACGTAGCGAGAGCGCTTATGCAGCACGTTAGAAAGCAGGAAATCGTTTCGCGAATCAACAGCTTGGACATGAGCGCCGGCTTACTGTCCAGTGTCTGAAGTCGCGCCGTGGTTCCTGCAGAGAGACCCTCGGAACTAGCTTGACGCACATCCCCTGACGAGTTTTGGCACATAATTCTGGATAACCAGTAACTTGATTACCCGGTTCTTGTCATGCGTAGTTGTAAATGCCGCCCAGTGTCGCCCATCTCATTCCGTGGCGGCCTTGCTCCGTCATTCAACTCGAGAGAAGGACATCCTTATGAGCCATCTATCGGCCGAAGAGAAGTGATGCCCCCTTAAAAAATAGTCTGATTAGAGTGAGCTTGAAATATTTGTACAAGAGTGTCTCTCTGTCGTCTCATGTTGAGCGGCGCGTAATTGGTTATGACATGGCACAGTGAAAGCCGGCAAGCTGCACGGACAAGGCTTGGAGAGGAAGGAACGAGGTGAAACGGCAGCACAAATGCTTACCGGTCATAACATTTAACAGCGATCTCGATGAAGTATTTCGTCTTGCGCCATTCAACGCCAAAGACATACAGCAAGGACTCAAACTACGAAGTACAGGTCACGTAGTGTTGTCTTACATGTGCGCCCGCCCACGCAAAACATCTACGTCTACGTTTTCGCTAGCAATACCGCGCGCTCGCTGCAGTAAAGCCACCGAGAGATTCTCTGATTTAGATTGTCATTTCTTGCATACTGGCTCTTTTTTTTGTCCCTGCCAGTCTGCGCAGTTATGGTGAGACAGTCAAGGTCTTGAACGGGGTACTTCAACTCTACGGTGCGGCGCTTTAGGCACCGCACTGTCTCGCACTGTAGCTGTGGGTTCGAGCATCGACGGGGCATCGGGACCGCTAACAAGCCAGGGGGCTGATGATCAACAGTAAAAGAAAAAATAGCAACGGAGTGGGCAAGAACAAAAAAAGAGGCCACGGCGGCTTGTGAAACAGGTCCTGCCTCATGAAGAGTCGCCCACTCCCCTTGTATTGAATGGTCGAATACACTGCAAAGAACACAGGACCGTTGAGTACGACAGACAGGTTGCCGAGCATGCCGAGAGAAGCGCCTGAGCAACACATGACGGCATCTTTTTGCCCAGGACTCTTTCACGTACTTGCCGTGAAAGTGCTCGAGACAACGGTACCAGGGGGGCGCGATATGCCACGTTCTTCTCATGCACTGCTACATCCGTCCTCGAATGCCTCGTTGCCCATGCCTCGAGCTTCCGACACCGCTCACCGTTTTGTGCACAGGCTTTGCTTTTTATCACCAAGCTGGGATGCGTAGAACCGAGAAGAAAACAAAGGAATCCCCTCCCGCACCTGCATGTCTTTGATCTCGCGTACTTGTCTCCTCTCTCTTCATCCATAGGCGGTGAGCATGGAGACTTCACAACCTGTCCATGTCTCAGCATCAAGCAATTTCCAAGTGCCAATAGCTGTAAAAATATGAAACGCGTAATGTTTCTTTTGCATGTCCCGCGCTTGTCTGGCGACGTCGGCCTATACTACATGCTCAACCCTGTTGTTACTCATGCGGCAGCCTAGCTCTGCATGCTCGTCACGCTGTCCGTTTTGCCGTTCACGGCGACATCGTCCTTGGCCGGTGGCTCAGGTGGCTTCTCCTCGCCAGACTCCGAATTTCCATCTTTGGCGGTAGCTTCCTCGTCCTCTGCCTTCTCCGCCTTTCTCTCGTCCTTGCCGTTGGCGTCATCTTGCTTCGCTTTGTCCCCCAACCTGGCTTCTTTTGCGGGTTCTACATGGCTCACCTCAGCCTCAGTCGCAATTTCTTTACCCTGGACGATATTCGTCAAGTACTCGCCAGCATCACCAAATCCCTCGATACTGCCCAGTGTGCTCTTGAACAACGCAATATCTCGAAGCATGCTGTAAAAGGGTTAGTACAATAGACTTGCACAAGCAAAATTCCAACGTACCTTTGCTGGCCGGCCTTATTTTTCGCGTCTGCATCTTTGAATGCCGATCCAAGTTGCTCCTTATAGCCGCTAAACACTGGAAACATGATGCTCTGGATTGTGCTATCCGGTAGATGTTTCGTAAGAACCTTGTACAGTGTCGTCGTCTCCTTGACCAGTGTTTCCATGTAGCCATGAGCGCTTGCACCTTCGCCGTCCTTATGCCATTCAATGGCTTTCATACCCTTAGAGTGGAGAGTTGCACGGCCGTTCATTATCTCGACCAGCTTCTGGTGAATGTTGCTCTGGTGCTCTTGTAGTAATCGGCGAAGCTTGTCAAACTCGCCCATCATTCCAGATGTGCCAGTGCCGGACCCGGCATGGCGTCGGACAAACTCGCGAACGTGTGGCATGAGCGTGGCCATCAATGCGAGGGCCTGGGATGCGAGAGCCAGATGCTTTGTCGTGATGTTCCTGAGTCCTGCAGTCTTTGTGGCGCCAGCGCCCAGGATGAGCTGCGTACATCGCGAGTTGAAAAGTTGAAGGTAAGCGATTAAAGACGTTGCAATTTCCGTTGTCATGGAGGGAATGCCTGCAATTAAGTGTAGGAAGCCTTCCAACCCTTGCATGCATAGAATGGCCGAGTTGGGAAGAATAAACTTCTCAGACTCGATAACAGCCGGCCGCGCCTTTTCTTTTTCGCCGCTGCTCTTTTCCTTGTCTTTTTCTACCGCCTCTTCTTCCAGCTTCAGCTTGAGGAGCTCCATTGCCGGCACCCACAACTTGTTACCGTTGCCCCACGACTCGGCATCGTGCGTGCTGCATTCTAATATTTCCCCAAGCTTTCTGGTAAGCTTCTCATTGAAGTCTTTGGCAACCCATCTATCAGCTTCCATGCCTTGCGCGAGTGTTTGCATCGCAGCGTTCTGGTGCCTCTGGACAAACTCTTTGATCTGGCTGTTGACCACATTCTTCAGTGGCGTGCCGCTCCGCCCTGAAATAGCTTCACATTCGTTTGCAAAGTACAAGTTCAGCGTAAAGTATCGCAGGAACATGTCCAGCGGGAGATCCGTTGCCTGCTCGGTGCGAACTTTGAGGACCTTGACAATCTTGTCATGGGCAATGTCGACGCCCTGGGCTAATAGATGCGTTACATCCAATGCCTTGTGTAGCTCCTCTTGGATCTCAACCCCAGGAAAAGGTGCTTGGCCTGCCTGGGGGCTGCCTAGCGGTGATCGTAATGTGGGAGACTTGATGCCCTCTCCATCTGGCGTGTCTGCGAGAGACGACGCGATATCTAAGAGCACTTTGATCTGGGTAGAGAGTCTCCTTAGCGCCTCCGTGACGGTGACATATATCCTCTTTAGCAAGTCTTCGGCATCTTCCGGCTCCAGCGCACGCAGATTGCGCGCGAGATTGGCCGACTTCTCTTGACCCGAAAGATGTCTTCCACCGCCAGCTGTCGAAACAGACATGAGAGACATGTTGTCATCTTCGCTTGAACTTGGCAAGGGTCGTCGAATGAGGTTTCTAATTTCCTTCAATGTCGCATCCTTGTATACCAGGGCTGCTGTGCTGATATGCTTCGCTCGAGACAGACCAGCCATTACAGGATGCAGCTGTGCTTTCAAATCCTCAGTTGCCGTGAGATATGTAGGGAATACGGACGGGGACCGAGAATGCCCTCCTCTCGCTCGTGAAGCAGCATTATCCCATCGCAAAAGTACATCAGCCGCCGATATCGATTCAACATGCCGCCTTAGATCTGTGAGGAGGATAGTGGTGAATTGTGATTCGTATGCCTTTCCAGCCCTGAAACGTAGCGTGTTGAGGTCCGTATCGATGCTCTGCAGAGCTGCAGCGCCTCTCAGATCTCGCAGTTCCAGTCCATCCTCCGTCGGGCCATCGCGCTCTCCAGAGATGAGCTTCTCTAGTACGTCTATGCTGTTGAGCGCCTTGTCTACCTCTCCTTCATCTACCAGCGATTCGCATGCAGCTAAACCTTCGGCGACTTGGCGAAGTTGCTCAACAGCATGGTTTAATCTTTGCAAATTTTGTTGTCGTCTTCGTTTTTGAACTGCCTCCAACCCGCTAGTTGCGACTTCTTCGTCCAGTGCCTCCAGTTCCTGTCTCAGCATTCTGATTCTCGCGACAGAATCGGCTGCCTCAGAGTGGAGCTCTTTCAACGACCCCAGCGCTGTAAAGAAGGTCGTCGAAGCTGTGGATATAGAGTTGATGAGATGCACTTCTATGGTATCCATGTACCAAGAAAGCTTCTCTTGCAGGATAGCATTGGTAGCAAGCGCTTTTCGAGGCGCTCCGCTGTCACCCTTTGACTTGCCCTCGGCGGGTTTGATGACTTCGGATCGCTCGCTGACAATATCAAACGTTCTCGGGTTCTCTAGATGGAAACCGTCATCAAAGTACACCGTTGGAATAGTCGATAACGGCGGCGGTCCCTGCGGCACCTTGCGGCTGAAGCTTATGCTCTGCTTTCGGGATGGACTCGGTGCCTCAATTGAAGTGAGTGATGATATTGACGAAGTCGAGCCCCGTCTCGGAGGTCGTGACCTAGACGGCCGCAAGTAGCCATCCGTAGATTCATTCGGCTCATCGGGTTTGGAAGAACGGCCAGAAGCTGCAACATCTTCATCGTTCTCCTGGATGCGGCGAAGTTGCTCGTACAAGGCACCGACTTGCGAAAGATAGGGCTTGAAGTCTTCGGCATCGACATGAGGAATGTTCGTCAATGTTACGGGTGGAATATCTCGTGCTGTTGGGGTTTTGTGGGCGTTCGAGGTTGGCGCTGATATGTGAGGTTGAAGGCCGGTTCGTACGATGGGTGGCTGGAGCAACGTCGAGATGGCTGCATGTCGTTAGTACGTAGCCGGTTAGTAAGAGAAATCACGACGAACCATTTTGACCAGATTCGTAGACAGAGAGGTTGCCACCACTGACGGAAGGATGCAAAGCACCGCCGGTGGAATGGATGGAGCTCGCTATCGATCCTCGTCTCGAAGCTGGCTTGTTCCTGCTGAGCAAGCTGTTAGGTATGCGATCGATTGAAAACATAACCTATTTAGAGGCACACCTGTGAAATGGATAGTCTGCGCGACCGCCGGCTAACGGCGTTGACAGGCTATCGACGGACTTGCCGGCATTGGGCGAGGAAAACATGGTGCGTGGGCTCTACGAGCCAGGAGTGACGACGTAGGTAGTGGGTGCTGTTGCAATGGGTATGATTTATCGGGGTATCATCGCTGTCAGAAAATTTTGCCGGAAATGGAGTACGAGGCGGTTTTTGGAGACGCAAAATAGCATTAAAGAGATGTAATGACGAGCACTACACCTGTTGTCGTCATCGTCGCAACTAGACGGCGCCAAATTAATAAAAGGGCCACGAGTCGTAATTACATCTGGGCCAGAGCTTCAGCTATCAGGTAGTATTCAACGGAGCCACAAAGCACCGACAGCCGAAGAATGACCGGTTGCTGCACGTGATGGCCTTGACTTGCCGCAAAAGCCACAGGCTCCAGCGCTTTTCAGTGGCGCAAAGCTATCTACCAGCCACACAACGCTTAACCTGCTGCAACCACTTAAAGTCGCGTGTCGCGTCGGCTGGATCAACGCGTCTTTACGCGCAAAGTGTATCCTTCGACGGACGCAGGGGGATTTTTGCAACCCCTCCAACATCCAGTTCTCGCATTCCGCTTCTTTCGATTTGCAGCATCACCCCTCTGTAAAACTAGACAGCCGGTCATAATGGATACGCCATCTGTATATTCCACGCATGTCTTCGAGCCTAGCTCTGCGGAAACGGGCGATACGAGACTGCAAGTCCAGGCTCAGCTCGAGGCTTTCATTCTCGACTTTCGTCTGGACAGCAAATTCGTCTATCGGTAGGTCCCCGCCGCAACATGACAGGACATGTGCTAACAGTAACCTAGAGAACAACTTCGCGAAAATGCTCTTCTACAAAAATACTACTGCGATGTAAACATCAATCACTTGATCAGCTTCAACGAGGAGCTTGCACATAAGATTGTCTCCGAACCAGCAGAAATCATTCCTCTGGTAAGAAGAGGCCCAAAAATTGCTGTAAGCTTGGCTCACGCGCTCTCTAGTTTGAAAATGCTTTGAAAAAGTGCTCTCACAAAATTCTCTTCCCTCACGACCGGGAAGTCAAGCTTCCCCAACACCAGCTGTTGCTTCACTCCGACGCCGAGGATGTTTCCATTCGCGACCTCGACTCCATGAACATTTCTCGGCTAGTCCGAGTCCCCGGTATCGTCATTGGCGCTTCCGTCATGTCATCAAAGGCCACAGAGCTGCATCTGCAGTGTCGAAACTGCCAGCATCAGCAATCTCTTCCGATCCTAGGCGGCTTTACAGGCGTTTCCCTTCCGCGCCTGTGCACCCGCAAGAGGATTCAGAGCGACCCGACTCCCAAGTGTCCTCTTGACCCTTACTTTGTCATGCATGAAAAATCGACTTTCGTTGACCAGCAGGTCATCAAGCTTCAGGAAGCACCAGACCAGGTTCCTGTTGGTGAACTTCCCCGACACGTGCTTATCTCGGCCGACCGATACCTTACAAACCGAGTTATACCCGGCTCACGATGCACAGTCACAGGCATCTTCTCCATTTACCAGAACAAGGGCTCCAAATCCGCTACCAGTGGTGCTGTCGCCATTCGCACACCGTACCTACGCGCCGTCGGCATTCAGACCAGCTCTGACCAACTAAAGGGCTACACCAGCTATACGGAAGAGGAGGAGCAAGAGTTTTTGGAAATGAGCCGGAGTCCAGATCTATACAACGTGATGGCTGAGTGTATTGCCCCATCCATCTATGGTAACAAAGATATCAAGAAAGCCATTCTTTGCCTTCTGATGGGAGGCTCCAAGAAGCTGTTGCCTGACGGAGCCAAGTTGAGAGGTGATATCAATGTGCTTCTCCTTGGTGACCCCGGTACAGCCAAGTCTCAGCTACTCAAGTTTGTCAGCAAGGCCGCTCCTATCTCTATATACACATCTGGCAAGGGCTCCTCCGCCGCCGGTTTAACAGCATCCGTCCAGCGAGACCAATCAACACGTGAATTTTACCTCGAGGGCGGAGCCATGGTGCTTGCTGACGGCGGTGTTGTCTGCATTGACGAGTTTGACAAGATGCGCGACGAAGACCGTGTGGCCATCCACGAGGCCATGGAGCAGCAGACCATTTCTATTGCGAAAGCCGGTATCACGACCATCCTGAACGCCAGAACTTCAGTCTTGGCGGCAGCAAATCCCATCTTTGGTCGCTACGACGACATGAAGACCCCTGGAGAAAACATCGACTTCCAAACGACCATTCTCTCTCGTTTCGATATGATTTTCATTGTGAAGGACGATCACAGCAGAGAAAAGGACGTCAATATTGCCAAGCACGTCATGGGCATTCACATGGAAAATCGTGGCGTTGAAGAAATGGCCGAATCACAGATTCCAGTGGACAAGATGAGAAGATACGTTTCCTACTGCAGAAGGTAAGATTCAACCCATTTCCCTCCCCGCCGTTATCACCTACTGACAACTCTGCTAGCCGCTGTGCTCCCCGTCTGAGCCCGGAAGCCGCCGAGAAGCTGTCGTCACACTTTGTCTCCATCCGCCGGCAGGTCCACGCCGCCGAGATCGAGGCCAACACGCGCTCCTCCATCCCCATTACCGTGCGTCAGCTCGAGGCCATTGTGCGCATCACCGAGTCCCTGGCCAAGCTAACGCTGTCGCCCGTCGCCACCGAGGCGCATGTCGACGAGGCCATCCGCCTCTTCCTCTGCTCCACCATGGACGCCGTCAACCAGGGCAGCAACCAGGGCAGCCGCGAGCTCAACGACGAGGTCAACAGCGTCGAGGCCGAGCTAAAGCGCCGCTTGCCCATCGGCTGGAGCACCAGCCTCGCCGCGCTGCGCCGCGAGATGGTTGAGGGCAAGGGATACAGCGAGCAGGCGTTGAACAGGGCCCTGATGTACATGGAGAGGAGGGACACGATTGTCTTTAGAAATCAGGGCGCCCAGGTCCACCGCAACGGCGCGTAGTATATATGGATTCTGGCCTTGCTTTTTGTTTCGTACGATGAGCATGCATATGGATGTCTTCTGGAGTTAGTGATGCAAATGAGGTGTAATGGGAAATGACAACAATTTTTAAATGGCTGTGATTTACTTTGCGATTCGGCATCGTTTGTCGGTGGTGGCAGTAAAAGGAAAAAGAATGAGTCATTATGAATGTGCACATGTTCAATTTATGTGTAGTCGGCGGTGCTCGAGTTCTGCATGCTACTATGAGTGCTGGGTCAATAAAATCTATAGTACAGGAGCAGCAGAATCTTCTGCTTGCTCATCTTCAATTCTCTTCGCGTCCGCCTCCTTCCAATCCTTCTCAGACCGGTGGAAATACTGTGCCAGCCCAGTGAAGACTGCCCAAATCTCGCCTGAGATCGCTAAGTGCATCAACTCAGAACCAATCAGGTGAGTTACACCGCACCAAGACAACTCACTGAGGACATTGGGCAGATATATGTCATTACAGGGCAGGCCGTACCGTAGTCTGTGAGAGCGAGCCATGAGCCTCAGTGCAGTTGCCTCATAAGGTGCCATCAAAAGCCTGAGGATAGTATCCGTGAAAATGTTGGCAGCAAGCAACGCGGGAAGTTGCGTGAGCAGAGTATCGAGGTAGACAGGTAAGGTATCGCTTCTCGGATCGGCTGTCTGACTGGGCCGTAGCTCAGCGGACCATAGCCCAGGCGGCGCATCTGGGCTGGCTTCGCTAGCCTCCACATCGAAGCTGATCAACGTGGTGTTGACTCGCTCGTTGTCCTCTTCGTCGGTCGCATACTCGTCTTCCCGGTTGTTATACGAATCTGGGTGAGGTTCGCGATGTTCTGTTGGTTCCGTATTCATATCAGGCCCCTCAGGTATCAGTGCTGCCTCTTCTATCGCATTTAGCGGTCCTTCCATTGTAGTCTCATCCGACAGTGGCAAAGGAGTTGCTTCCAGAAGAGGACTGGGAGGTACCGGCGGCGGAGGTATTCGACGCCCTCGAAAAGCAGTACTTGGAATCTTGTTAAATATGCGGGACCAGATTTCGGGTTGCAAGTCTCTTGCGAGCCGGAGGACCATGACCCAAATCAGGAAGGGAGTTGCATTCACGATGGCGGTGCCGGCCCAACGGAGCAACGACGAGAGGTCGAAGCCCTCCAATGGTGGCGGCGCAGGAATCGGCGAGTCCTCTGTGAAGGGAATGAAATATGACGGTCGTGGCAGCCACTGATCAGTTGGAATCAAGCCAAGTCGCTGCAAAGACGCAAAGTACTTGAGATGAGTCCGGAAATAGGACCACACATCAAGCATGCTGCAGATAGTTAGCAAGCATCGTATAGAAATTCGGATAGATCTTACATTCGACGCGCCACGATCTTTTCCCTATCACCGAGCCATACTCGAAACAAGGCGCGGTCCACATAGTTCGCAAAGAGTCCGGCAGCTGCGCCAGGGATAATGTCTCTCTTCCACGAAGATTCATGCCGCCGTTGCCAAAACTGCCAGTAAGGGACCGTGGAATAATCGCGATAAGTCTTCCGGGCATTAGCGCGGCGAAAACTCGGGAGGAAGAGTGCTCATACCAGGATGCGCTGGCGCATGCCATGTATGCCAAAGAGTCCGACCATCTCCATAGCACGTCTGGCATGTGAGTCAAGTTGACGGCCAATATGTTCTTCGTGCGCATCATGCCTCCTTTGCGATTCTGCTTCCGGGCTTTTGTTTGGATTTTCGGGCTCAGCAACGCCAATCACCAGCATGACCTCGTTGTGTGCTCGAACAATGTCACGATTGATTCGCTTGGTAGACGGGTTGAGAGGACGCCCTCTTTGATCATATTGCTGTGCTGGATGACGAGGGTCCTCGGGTCCCTCACCCGGTACAACATCATCATATGGTGACCGACCCTTGAGTCACGTTAGAAGGTCATGCTCCAGTATCTGTTCACTCTGCACGGAGGCGTCTCACCAAAGCTTGGGCAGTTAGCGGGCCCTGTAGACCCATGGTGAAGTAGTCTCGGATGTGCGGCGTATCGGGAATCTATCGGCACGGCAGTATCATTAAGCACTACTCTGAATCAAGATTATCTGCATTTTGATGCATTAAAAATGTTTCATTTATTTGACAGATGATGCTTTGATGAAGCTCGCACAAGGAAGATACTTACCTAGACGTAGGTAGATACCTCTAACTAAGGAAGGTTGGGGAGGCTGCTCATGAAGTGGGGCGCGTCTTATCTTATCGTCCTGTCCAAAAAAAATTCCCTGATCGCCTTCCTTGAGCATTTGCATTCTGTAATAAACGCCAGCACCAATCAAATATGGCTACGAAACAGCCTTTGAAGACGACTTTTGACGTCGATCGTGTGATTCGACCGATATTTACCGGAGGCTCTGTGTCCATCGACAATGATGCGCAGATCTTAGCCACAACAATTGGCGAAGATGCCATCCTGACGAACCCCGCCAACGGTCGACATCTTGGTGAAATCGAAGGAGTGCGTTACGAATTCGTCCCTAAAGGGCAAATTCTTTGCTAATGCTATGATTAGGATGGAGAGCTCATTTCTACACTTACTTGTGGGTAACAGCACTCTCTTCTCACGCAAAACATCTGCTGACCTCTGGTAGTGACACCATCTGCTTCGCACCTCATCATCTGCTCTCGATCACTGTCTATGAGGATATTTTCGCTTAAAAAGTCGGCCGACGGAAATTCTGTTGAATCATCACTTATCCGAACCCTGAAACCTCATACTACACCTGTTGTAGTCCTCGCAGTCGACCGAACAAGCACGCTCCTCGCCACGGGCGGCACAGACGGCGCGATCAAGGTCTGGGATATTGCTGGAGGATATGTGACGCATACATTTCGCGGTCCTTCGGTTCTGGTATCGGCTTTGCGCTTTTTCGAAGTTGCATCTCGATCTCAGGACGCCGGGCGCTCTCGCAAGGACAAAGGCCAAGCGCGAGACGATGGCCAAGAAGAAGATCAGAACACGACTAGCTTCAGGCTCATTTCCGGAAGCCAGGATGGCAAAGTCAAAGTGTGGGACTTGAATAAGCGGAGCTGCATCGCAACTCTCGACTCGCATGTCTCTGACGTGCAGGGCCTGGATTATTGCCCAACGCAGCATGCCATTGTAACTGCGAGTCGAGACAAAACGCTCATTTGGTGGGACGCCAAGTCCTGGAAAATCCGCAAGGTTGTGCCCTGTCTAGAACTTGTCGAGGCTGCTGGATTTATTGACGATGGAAATCTTACATATTCGGCGGGTTCTAATGGTTGCCTCCGTATCTGGGACACCGATACAGGCAAGGAGCTTACACCAACGCAATCAGAGAAGAGTGAAGAGGAGGCATTTGTGACTGCTCTACATACACCCAATCTTCCCTTTATTCTAGGCGTCCAGGTAGACCACACGCTGGCTCTTTACAAACCGCCAACAAAGGCCGAGTCTGCGTCGCTCTCTGCACCTGAGCCTTTCCGCCGCATTTCTGGAACCCACGACGACATAATCGATCTTGCCTACATGCTGCCAGACAACACTATGCTAGCATTGGCTACAAACTCCGAGGACGTCAGATTGGTTTCTGTTGTGGAACCTGATGAAGAGGGTGCTTCCTCGGCTTGGAACATTGATGGCGCACCATACTTCGGTCAAGATACGGCATTGCTAAAGGGGCATGACGATATTGTCATCTCACTGGACGTGGATTGGTCTGGGCACTGGATTGCTACTGGTGCAAAAGATAACACCGCAAAACTTTGGCGAATCGATCACGCCAAGCGATCATACACCTGTTGGGCGACCTTCTCAGGACATGCAGAGTCCCTCGGTGCGGTTGGTCTCCCTCACACCGCACCTCAAGAGAGCTCTCAAGCGTTCAAAGATCCGTTGGCTCACCCCCCTACCTTCATTATTACTGGGTCCCAGGACCAGACTATCAAGAAGTGGGAGGTGCCTCGCAAGGCGCTGCAGCAGGGTTCAAAACTGGGAGCAAAAGCACTTTATACTCGAAAGGCTCACGACAAGGACATCAACGCCATCGATGTCCATCACTCTGGGAACTTATTTGCGTCAGCCTCCCAGGACAAAACTGTGAAAATTTGGTCTGTTGCCGAGGGAGAAGTGCAAGGTATTTTGCGTGGCCACAAACGAGGTGTATGGTCGGTACGCTTCTCGCCTGCGAACCTTCCTGCGTTACAAGGTGACGACGGACCTGTCACGGGCAAGGGTGTCATTCTTACGGGCAGTGGTGACAAGAGCATTAAGCTCTGGAGTCTGGCCGACTACACCTGCATTCGAACATTTGAGGGGCATTCTAACAGTGTGCTGAAGGTTGCCTGGCTCAATATGCCCGTAAAAGGCGAGCAAAAGAAACCAGTCCAGTTTGTTAGTGCTGGCGGCGATGGACTTGTTAAAGTTTGGGACAGCAATTCCGGCGAGACAGAGTGCACGTTGGACAACCACGAGGACAGAGTGTGGGCAGTCGCTGTCCAACAAAGAACAAATATGATTGTCTCTGGTAGCGGTGACTCGACAGTCTCTTTTTGGAAAGATACTACAACAGAGACGCAAGTTGCCGCTTCCAAGGCTGCACTGGAGTTGATTGACCAGGAGCAAGAGCTACAAAATCACATCCACGCCGGCTCCTACAGAGAGGCCATCACACTGGCACTGCAGCTAAATCATCCAGGGCGACTGTTGTCTCTCTTCACCTCGGTTGTGACTGGAGAGAAGAAGGACGAGGGTAGTTACACTGGCTTGAGAGCTGTTGATGAGGTTCTCGGCAATCTTTCCGATGACCAACTTTTCCTCCTGTTACTCCGCCTACGCGACTGGAACACGAATGCACGGACTGCCCCTGTTACGCAGAGAATTCTGTGGGCTCTCGTACGGAGCTATCCAGCCTCCAAATTTTCCAACTTGTCCGTCAAGGGAGCTCGCGGACAGCAGAGCCTGAAGGACATCTTACAAGCGTTGAGAGTCTACACCGAGAGACACTACAAGCGCATGGAGGAGTTGGTGGACGAAAGCTATCTGGTAGAGTATACGTTGCAGGAGATGGATAACCTTGCTCCTGTAGCAGGCGAGGATGAGCTCATGGAGGATGCTGTGCTGGTGGCATAATTTGTATATAACAAGCTCGAAGACATGTATATAGCTAAGCGACAAGTCATTCGCAGTATTAAACCGGCTTTGGAAATGTACACCTACGTCAGGGTATTATTTTGAAAGTCAAACTGTGATGAGCTTGACATGCTAATACGTAGCCAAGGCATCTAGGTCAGCTCTGGGTGAGGCTCACGAAGCGCTGTGGAGCCCCACCGTCGGGAAGCTCCTCCAAAGCCTTTTTGTCCAACGACATTTCGCTCTATACACAATTTTCTCAATGCGCTGTTGCCTTCAGCAAACAAGTCAATTCATCTCACGAAGCTTCTAGAATAACAAGACACAGTTCTAGACTGCCGCATATCGATATAAGGGCTGGACACAATGAGCAAGCGACACGCCACCGAGGCGCTGGAAGACTTGCACGGCATCGCCTCGCCCTCCTCCAAACGGTCACGGACGCACGAGGCCGAATCGCCCATCGAAGGCAACAGCATAGCAAGCGCGCTGGAAAATGGCAGCACAAACGGACACGCGGCTGCGGCGCGCGACGACGACAACAACGACGATGACGACTTTGACGGCGCAGATGCTGCTCCCATCGCAGCGCCCACGCGGCAGGCCAACCCAGCTGCCGGCTACGACGACCTGTACCTCGACACCATCGACCGCAACGTGCTCGACTTTGACTTTGAGAAGCTGTGCTCAATTTCACTCTCAAACATCAACGTCTACGCGTGCCTCGTGTGCGGACGATACTTCCAGGGCCGAGGGCCCAAGTCGCACGCCTACTTCCACGCGCTCGACGAGGATCACCACGTCTACATCAACCTCGAGACCCAAAAGGTCTACGTGTTGCCCGAGGGCTACGAGGTCAAGAGCAAGGCGCTCGACGATATCAAGTACGTGTCGGACCCGCGGTACACCAAAACAGAGGTCATGGCGCTGGACCGGCCGGCCGCCGGCCGCCAGAAGAGCTGGACGCTGGGCGGCAAGGAGTACGTGCCAGGCTTCGTGGGTATGAACAACATCAAGGAGAACGACTATCTGAATGTCGTTGTGCAGGCGCTGTCGCACGTTGCGCCGCTGCGCAACTACATGCTGCTCGAGGACTTTTCCAGCAAGTCGGAGCTGGTCAAGCGCTGCAGCATCCTGTTCCGCAAGATCTGGAACCCCCGCGCCTTCCGGTCGCACGTTTCGCCGCACGAGCTTCTCCAAGAAATCGCTCTGCGCTCCAACAAGCGCTTCACGCTGACCGCGCAGTCAGACCCCGTCGACTTCCTCGCCTGGTTCCTCAACAACCTACACCTCGGCCTCGGCGGCAGCAAAACACGCCCCGGCAGCTCCATGGTGCAGCGCGCCTTCCAAGGCCGCTTAAAAGTCGAGTCGCAGGCCATCACCGCGCGCGCCGACGCCGGCGACCGGCTACGCTTCGAGGACGCCGGCGCCGTGCGCGTCGACGTTGCCCCCTTCCTCCTCCTCACGCTCGACCTGCCCCCCGCGCCGCTCTTCCGCGACGAGAGCGCGCGCAACATCATCCCGCAGGTGCCACTCGCCGCGCTGCTCGCCAAGTACGACGGGCGCGCGGCGCAAGAGCACCACGCACAGCGCAAGCGCTACCGCCTGCTGCACCCGCTGCCGCCGCTACTCGCGCTGCACGTCCGCCGCTTCGGCCGCAACAAGTTCGTCGCCGAGCGCAACCCGACCATTGTCACATTTGATGCGCGCGCCGGCCTCGACGTCGCGCCGTACGTAGAGCCCAGCCCCGCGCACCACCCGCCCGGCGAGCCGGTGTGGTACGACCTCGTCGCCAACGTGGTGCACGAGGCGGTCCGCGCCGCAAAGGATGACGTCGCGGATACGGGGGAGGAGCGCAAGACGTGGAAGGTTCAGCTGCGCGACAAGGCCACGGGCGAATGGGTCGTCTGCCAAGACCTCTTCGTTGACAAGGTTCAGGCTGAGCTGTTGTACCTCGGGGAGTCGTATCTGCAGATCTGGGAGCGCAGGAGGGAACTCCTTAGTAAGCGCAAGGCGAACGCAACGTAGAAGAGAGGGAAAGGGCCGGGGGCGCAATGCGATAACATACCGATTATCTTTCCATCTTTTGATATGCAAAGCCGTTCAACTATTGGCAAATAGAAGGAAGCCGCAAGTCTAGGACCCTTATTCATATACGACGCCGTACTTGTGAATACAACAGTCACGCGGAATAGAAGCCGAGTTATCGTCTTGTTTGTAAAGAGCCCTTTTCATACTTCCAAGATGGAATTTATTTCCCCTTCCCAGAACATGCGCTATCCAGTCGTACGTCGTGCCAATCCGGCTCTCTATAATACAAAGTCCCCTCCCTTATCTTGATACCAACCAAACAATTGCTAATCGACACATCCCAAAAGTCCTTGCCATATTTCAGACGAGAGAAAAAAGGGGGCGAGACAAACTCGAAACACCAATGTTCTGCCAACTTCCACGCTCCCCACCATATATTCACAAAAGGGTACGAAATCAAACAAGGAAGAGGTAACAAAGCTGGTCCGCCGTGCGATCCAAAGCAGCAACGTGAATAGGAAGACATGTACTTTTTTTGTCCTGCAGTATTCGCAAAAGAAACAGGGTACAAGCAATACGGACACAAAAATACATCAGGGCGCAAAGGGTCAACTTTGGGTTGAGGAAAAGTCGCAACCAGGATTTTGCGTTCTTCTCATTCCAGCCTTTGCTTCAGTATACAGGACTGCGGCAGCAGGCTAGACACTCCAGTCAGGCCCAGTTAATCGTGGCCTGGTCTTGAACTGCCGGCGGTTCTCTTGTCGTTGTGATGCTGGATGGCCTTCTCACGACGCTGCTCATCGATAGCGGTCCGCTGCTGAATGCTGGAGTCGTGACTCTTGAACTCAACGCGGGTGTTGGATGGGAAGTTGAGGATGCGCTTCATGGTTTCCCTGCAAAACAGTCAGCACTTGTTCAAACTTTGTTTTTTGCTGTTCTATGGCACTTACCTGATCTTAAGCACACGACTACCATCAACCCGGGTCCAAATGCTGAGGATATCTTCGCCATTACGCATACTGAGCACAGCACCGCACACTTCCTCGCCCGCATCGCCGAACTGGTCACCGATTAGCGAAAGGAGCAAGTCCTCCCAGTGTCTGTCAGCCACGCCCTTCTTCATCCGAACAACCCATTTTCCGCCAGTTCTGTTGACTTCGTCTTCCCATATCGGACGGATGTCCTTCTTGAAAAGGTGGTAGTCAGACACAACTGGCAGAGAGGAGGGCCTCTTGAGATGTGAGTACACTGCCCAGAATTCTTCCGCGGTGCGTACGGTGGCGATTCCGTGCAGCGTGTTCTCGTACTCAATGTAGCCATGAGCCTTTGAGATAGGAGGGCGGTACCAGAACGACCAGGCGTCTTTCAGCGGGTGTATCTGGCCGACAGCGGCCCCAGAAGGCCTAGCCTCTGATATAGAGGTCATGTTTCGCGTCTTTCCAACCACCTTGGAAGCATCCTTTCCGAAAGCCTGCTTGGGCGCGGCGGAAGCCATGGCGGAATCGAAGGGATTGCCTGGCGTCTTGGGCGTCTTTGCAGAGCCAAACGAGGCAAAGGCGCCCGAGCCTAGACCAAAAGCGCTAGAGGCACCGGTGCCCGTAGTGGGTGAGGCCAGAGCGCTCCCTGGGTTAGAGGGAAAGGCTCCGGGTTTGCCATCTTGGCGTCTGGAGGAGGAGGCAAATCGGCCGAAATCACCTGGGGCACCGTTGGCCGGCGTCGTCAAGGAGAGCTTGCTGGAGCTGTTTGGAAGTGTTAGTTGACTGGTGGGGTTCGGTAAAGGTGTATGGCTGGTTACTGACTTTGTGCGACGAGCCCATAGGTTATCCATTGACGCCGTTTCACTGACTCGTATGATGCAAGGCGGCGGTTGAGCGCAGGAACGGCACCTGGCAAGGAACGGGGGAGAGCGGCGGGGGAGGCGGTGGCGGTGGTGGGGGACAAAAACGACGGAGCAGCAAGAGGAAGAAGCTATGCCTGTGGTAGGGTTTCCGCGATAGTGATGATGAGTTCGCGTCGTCAAATGCGGTTTCGGGAGGGAGTAGAATCGAGGTGTCGACTGGCGAGGGAGGATTGCAGGCACGCGAGCTAGGCGGCGTTGACGGTCGGTGTTGGCGGGAACGGTGCGCGTTAATGGGGAGCGGTGGTTTTTAGTTGAAAATGCGTAGATTCGGTTGTAGTAGAGAGAGGTTCGAAGAGCGTGATTGTGAGCAACAGAGAGACGTGGTTCGATGGTGGTCGGTGGTGGTGTGTTGTGTGGATCAGAGGAGGCCGAAGAGAAGAATTCTGCCAACGTGAGGATTATTAGTTGGGTATTCTGTTAGAGGCAGGCAGGCAGGCAGGCAACTGGAAGGCAAGGCACGCTGTGTGTTGTGGCAGTGGTGGCGCTGTGAGTGTGGAGAAGCGCTGAGAAAAGGTAGCTGTTAACGAATTACTATGCACCAACATAGGCAAATTGCTAAGTCGCAAAGGCCAGTGGTTGTGGCGTTGGTTTTCCTCGTCTTCGTCTCCAAAACCTCAAGGAAAATTATTAAAAAGAAAGCAAAAGAAAGAAAACAGCGCGAAAAAAAAAATACATGGAATGTTCCAAACTCAATTAGAACCTTCATTCTCTGTCAGTACATCTCATGTGCTGGTACCCAACCGTCTCTGACTACGTACAGTGCAACACGTTCAAGTAGGTACATAGGTGCTTGGGCTGCGGCCGGAGAGGTAGGTTGTGCAACAAATTTTGCTATAGCGTAGCTATTTACTACTGCGTAGATTAATACAGGTCATGGGCATTTTCTTTCGCGATAACTTTACTAGAACCATATTTCCCTGTCCTCTATAGCGACAGTATGAACGCGGCCCGGGCCCCCCCACCAGGGCAACGAACGAGTTGGTCCTCGCCTCAGGTAGACAGACACGTTGTGACTCCAGTGGCTTTGCCCAAATTACACTTCCTAAAATCAAAGCATGGTACAGATTACTATAGCTATAAAAACTACCCGATTCCCGTTCCGGGGGATATCTTTCTTTTTAGCTTAAAGTTACTTAGCTGTTTTAATATCAAGCCGCAGCACACCCTGGCCGCCAACTTTCTTCAGTGTCTCTGCAAAAGTCTTATCGCCGCTTATCAGTACTACCGCCGCCAGAAAAATTTCCCCAAGTCTTTCCACCGCGCAGCCACCAGCATGCGCAGCACCTTCCAAGCGCAACGCAACGAAACAAGAAAAAGAAACAGCACAGCACGATCGGTAGCGCATTCCGGCTCAATCCGATATAATGGCGCCCAGTCGTACGCGTACCATGAAAAATAAGCACGCCGCGCCCAAAGGCGCCGGCAGCAAGGGTGGCAAAGGCGACAGCAAGCGCTCCGACACCGACGGCGTCTCCAAGCCCAAAAAGTCCAAGGGCGGACCCGTCACCTCCAAGCAGGTCAAGGACAAGACTGTCAGCGCGCTCTTCAAGAAGCGCAAGCAAAAGACATACACCGAGGCCGAGCTCGGCATCCCCACGCTCAACATGGTCACGCCCATTGGCGTCGCCAAGCCCAAGGGCAAGAAGAAGGGCAAGGTCTTTGTCGACGATCGGGTACGTTCGCATTACAGCCTTGCCGCATGCAGTACACGTTTTCGCGCTATTGTGTCAAATTCTTTTCGCGTTGTCGTCTAACAATTCATTGCAGGACAGCATGAACACCATCCTCTCCATCGTCCAGGCCGAAAAGAATGGCCAGATCGAGTCCAAGATGATCAAGGCCCGTCAGATGGAAGAGATCCGCGAGGCGCGACGAGCCGAGGCCGAGAAGAAGGACGAGGAGAGACAGTCACGACTGGAAGACGTCAAGGACTCGCTCAGACGCAAACGCAAGAAGCAGACGTCCGAGATAGACGAGGACAATGTCAAGGAGCTTCTCTCCGCCGGCAGCAAGGCCAGGAAGGCTTCGAAGAAGAAGGTTGCATTCGCATAAGCATTTGCCTGTAGTTTACATGGCTCCCCGATTCTCTCTCATTTTGCATTGTTTGGCGTTTTGGGGCGTACGGAGCATTCGTTGAACTGGGCCAGTGTCGAAAACGTGGGCTGGAAATCTTGTCAATATACAGGAAAATTTCAACTGGCGTCTATTATTGGTCTTTCTATGCCGTTTTAACGCTCGTACATTGGCTGTGCCTTCTAATATGTGAAAAATGGATGCGAAACGGTTCTACAACCGCGGTATTCAAGGGTTACATCTGAAGGACATGCAGTCTTCGTCGCATAGGGTCAAAGGGGGCAGGCACTTCGTCAACCTGGGCCTCTTTGGTAGGTTTGAGCGATTCAAAGTCAACCTTGTGGGCTATGTGGTTCAAAAAGTTGTTCACGGGCTTGGTTAGCCATCGCGAACCACCCCACTCAAACCAGCACAGGTGGCCACCGAGTGACGTCGTGAGCAGAATGGTGTTAGGATTCTGTCTAAATTCTTGGTACGGAAGAGCACCATTAAGCGCAATCTATGGCATCGTGTTAGTCTATAAGCGGTGTGACCTGGGACAACGTACGGGATCGTCCTTAGCATTGACAGCCAAAAAAGGAATTCTGATGGACAAAACTGAATCGCAAGAGGAGGCGTCTCGGTAGTATGCAGATTCCGTGGGATAGCCCCAAGTCGGGCATCTGCTAGCGGTTACTACATGAACGGTTGGGGGCCAGTCAAAGCCACTTACTGGACCTCTCTGTCAAAATCATGCAGATAGGTGACTCGCTCAATAGCTTCCAAGTCGAGATTTGTGTGCGCCTTGATCTCCTCCCTATGAGTAGCAATGAGTTGCTTCATGGATGCTGTAGTTCAACGTCAGTACGAATAAGCAGTCCGGCAAGATGATGCTCCTTACCGCCCATTACTCTCAGGTAGACTTCTCTTCCAATCAAGGTGCTCTGCATGAGTTTACTCGTGCAGTCCAGGTTGAACGGATTTGAACAGACAATAGCGGCTTTGAGGACGCAGTTTTCACCCTCTTCAGCGCAGTACTACAAAGGAGTCAGTATTTCAGCTCTGAACTTCATGAGAGGGACCTACGTTGGTCATCATGTTGGCACCGAGAGAGAATCCGAGACCAAAAAGGGGCCTGTTGGGAAACTTTTCGCGGAGCCATTTGATCGTCTACATGGAAGTGATGTCAGCAGGGCAACCCGAGGACCAAGGGGGGGGGGCAGCCATTACCTGTCTCACGTCCCAGGTGGCGCGAGCATTGTACAGCACTCCACTGGTGATTTTGCTTCCAGCACATCCTCGCGAGTTAACGACGCACGCTTCCCAGCCTCCTTTTCCGAGGAGAGGCGCGATGGTGTGTCTGAGGTAGATTTCGTGAGAGCCGCCAGACAGTCCATGCAGGACTACCAGCATGGGCCTGCTGTCGTCGGATCCCAGATTTTTCTCCTCCTCCTCTGTGTAATAGACAGTTCTGCGCGGGAGGCTCGGATCATATGCCTCAAAGGGCTCAACGGCAAAGTCGACAGCATATGAGCCATTGTATGTGGCATGGTCCGCATCGAACAACCGGCGCCGGTAAAAGACCTGAGGTCCACTGGGCTTCGTCGCCGTCCACATGGTCTGGACGTGGCCATTGAACAGCAGCGGGTTCAGATGACACGGCGGCGTAGTTGCCTCGCAGATTTTGAGCAGATCCGTATCAGTGCCATCCTTCTCCTTGATGGCCCTGGGAGTTGGTGAATGGGTAAACTCAATCTTGGCTCGGCCAAGCCACTCCATTGTTAACAGGGTCCCGAGGGGGGTTACCGCGAAACGACTAATGAGGCTCGTGCAAGAGGACAGCGGATGCGAAAACGCTTCAGAAGACTCAGAGCAAAAGTTGCACAAGTCGAACGAGGAAGAAAAAACCTATGTCAGACTGGCGGGGGGCAACGGCTGGCTGTGCAACCAACGGAGGTCTCGGCGGACGGACGACGCTAACGATGTCGAAGATACGACCTAGTTACCTAGTAGCTACCTAGGTAGTAGGTAACAAAGGATCTCAAGATCATGAACTAAGGGAATACAAAGCCGGATGTGATCCGGTCTAACTATATATAAGGAATGGTGTGCCAATTTTTTGGGCAAAGTTAATTTTCTGTCGCGCCACGTTTATCCTTGTCTCCTAGAACTAATTGCATGTCAGAGCCCCGTGAGACATCCAGGCGAACCGCGGCACGGAGATTTCACCAACGCCGTGGCCGACATTTTGATTCCTTGGCGGCCTTGGCTTGGCTTGCCAAAGTTATGAGGCGCTTTCTTTGATTACCTAACGTAAAATATACCACTGTCCATTCGTTCTTGCACCAAGTGGCTTCTCAGTCACGTGATTATACTTGTCCACAAGCAGCTTCTGCTCATCGCATCGCGCACAAGCATCAGCATTCTCCTCAGCGTACCACGCGCGCAACATCACACATCAAGCCTCTCTTTGGCGCGACGATAACTTGAACCGTACTCATTTGTTAAAACACCATGCAGCAAAAGATACGATGGATTTTACCTGCCGCGCAACCCTGCCTGCGCCGCTTCCGCAGTACCTACCAAGATGAAGACTGCGTTGATTGCCAGCTCCTTGGGGACACAAGATGAACACGCGACCGGGGTGGCACTTTTGAACACTGAGGGATATTCTCCGACACCAATGAGTTATTTTTGCCACCGCCAAACATCAACGAAGCCCTTTTTACGATGACTTCATGTCGCTGTCTCTAAGCTGAACCCGGCCACTGCAGTGTGTGGTCAGACCTACCACCCCGCACATTCAACATCAACACGGAAACCCCAAAGCGGTCCAGCGATAGACCCCGATATCCGGGAAGATTTGGCCTGATATGTTTTGTACAACTATGTTACGGCTTCGTCGCTGTATGCAGGCTCCCTGCTGCGCCATAGTGCGAGCCTCCCTACGAGCGGGCATCGTCCCAGCGCGCCTCTTGGCAGACACCAACTGGTCACCTTGGGATCATGCGACAACTTGACATGCATTTTGCCCGCCGGCGAAACTAGCAAGGCTATTTCGGAGGAAGGACATGTTACGAATGAGCTGCCGCTAGATGCAGCCTTGCTTCGCGGAAAAGAAGGATTTTTTTGGAACTGGACTCGTAAATTTGATCTGTCAGGGTCATTCTGTAGTGCTCATTGAGATGCTTCGTTGTTGCTGTTGAGGACGGCCCTGCGACACATCGCACCGTCTGACAACTTACAGCTCATCAACTGCAGATGATGCAGTTTTCGGTGGATGGTGAGCTTGATACCATCAGCCTACGCCATGTTCAACTGGTTACTGTCTCGGAATAAAATTCGAGGCTGGCCTGTAGTCAATCTACTTGGCCTGGGCTCAGCTGGCAGAGCAGGAGACGGATGGTCGGTTGGCTTGTGAGAGCCGCTACAACCGCGACAAGCCACAGGCGACTGCCATGTTTGGTGATTGGACCGTTACACGGAAACTTGATTCTCCGAGCAACACAACACACGGACAAGGGCATGACAGACTGCCAAATATTTTTGGCACAGCATTGATATTCACGGTCAGCTGCTCTGTGGCTGGCTGAGTGGAGTGTCTTGGTCCGGCTAAGGTGCGGCGCTTTATTATTGCTTGCAGCGGCTGTACTAAAAACTCAGTCTGGTGGCCACCACTCAAGGCACCTAGGTACTCCACCACCACCACCATAGCATCTGCGTCACGACGCCTTAGAGATGCAGCCATGGAAGACGTCGGTCAACGTCGTGACCATCCAGACAGGTCTCGATCAGGTCGACGTTTAGGAGACGCGGACTGCTCCAAGTCTCCTCGTCGTTCTCATCATAGCCCATCCGGCAGATCTCATTCCCGTACCAATGAGGCACCACCAGATCCAGACAGCCAACATCACCGCCCCCGCGATCGAAGTAGAGGTCGAAACAGGCCTCACTCTGCCGACATGTCGCGTTCATCAGCTCTATCAGACGACCTCATACCCCGTTTCCGCGAGAAGCAAGCTCATGTTGCAGAGCAAGAGAGTAGATCCCATCACAGTCACGCCCGCAGTCGCAGTCGAAGCCGAGATCACGGACGACGCAACCGCTCGCCATCATCGGCGAAGCGTCATCGAAGCCGCAGCAAAAGCCCTCGCCGAAAACGGTCGCGACGAGAGCACAGCCCATCAAGAGGAACCCGCGAGGGAGGCTCCCACTCTACGTCGAAACGCCGGCGTCGTTCTTCAGACGGCAGGAAGTCGGGTTCTCGCAGACACGGCGATCCTCGCCCCCCTTCAGAGCTCCCTGAAAGCAATAGCAGGAAATCAAGGCTTGATTCACTGACTGGATCGCCTCCGCGTTCCGCCCGAGACTCGCGAGCGTCGAGGGACTTCCGGCAACCACGCCATAGTGATCGTCATCGATCAAGGAGCCGATCTTCAACTTCTCATAATCATCGCTCACATCGGCAAAGCTCTACCAGAAGCGATACTGTCGTTGCCGAGGGGTCCAAGGGGACAGGTGAAAGAGAACACCAATCGTCGCGGCCGCCGAAAAGATCAGAGTCGAGGAACAGAGACCACAGAGACCATCCTTCAAGGCCCAGTCAAGACGACGAAATGATCTCAAGGAACAGCCACATAGGCTCTAGTTCTCGTTTTAAGGATGAGAATGGCCGTTCAAAATCCCCACATCACCGAACATCACCCTCTCCAACTCGTCGCAACAGCCGAACCGAGCACTCCTCACATCACCATGATGAACAGGATAGTCGGCATGTCCCACTGGCGGGCAAAGCTTCATCGAGATCACCACCTTTCGACCCTCCTTCGGGACCCAGTAACAGAGGGCCACGCGCCGGTTTCCGAGGGGGCTCATTTACCGGTCGTGGGGCTCATCGGAACCCATCATCATGGGGAAGCCAGTGGAATTCTAACAGTTCCCGCGGCGGTGAGCAGCGAAGAGGTAGCAATGGCGATAACGACGGAATGAATGCCATGGATACCGACCACAAAGACGCAGCGGAGAAAGCATTCGACAGGTCGAGAGATGACCGAGGACATGACAGAAGCGAACGATTCCGGCAAGATGCCCCGAAGGGCCCTTCGGCACAAACAGATAACCCCTCAAAATTCAGCTTTGCTTTCAAGCCATCTTCCAAGACAGCCCCCGGCCCCAATCCTGAGATTTCCCAAAAATTCAACGCCCCAGCTCAGAAAAAAGAAACACAACAAAAGGGTGGTAGGAACGAGCCCCCACCAGGTGCACCGACGCAGCCTGCCGCGCTCTTCGATAGAAGGCCACCAGATGGCCCAAAAATGGCCCCAAGGATGCGCAAAGTCATGAAGAAGATGCAACGACCCAAGCCGAGGCCAACTCTACCACCGCATCTGGTTGAATCAGAATCTGTTTTCTTCCGCAAACCAGGCAATGAGTCAGTCGTTGGCTCAGGCACCTATGGCAAAGTTTTTAAGGGCCTCAATGTATACACCAAAGGCCAGGTGGCATTGAAGCGAATTCGAATGGAAGGAGAACGAGACGGCTTTCCCGTGACTGCTGTCCGAGAGATCAAACTGCTCCAGTCGCTGCGCCATCGAAACATTGTCAATCTTCAGGAAGTCATGGTTGAGAAGAACGACTGTTTCATGGTCTTTGAGTACCTTTCTCACGATTTAACTGGACTGCTCAACCACCCTCATTTCAAGCTGGAGCCACCGCAGAAAAAGCACCTCGCCAAGCAACTATTTGAAGGGCTCGATTATCTCCACGTACGTGGTGTTCTGCACAGAGACATCAAGGCAGCCAATATCCTCGTGAGCAGCGACGGTATCCTGAAAATTGCCGATTTCGGGCTCGCGCGTTTCTACGCCAAACGACACCAGCTCGACTACACGAACCGCGTCATTACAATTTGGTATCGATCACCTGAGTTATTGCTGGGCGAGACACAATACACTGCTGCTGTAGATATCTGGAGCGCTGCCTGCGTCATGATGGAGATTTTTGTCCAGAAGCCTATTTTTGCTGGTGACGGGACAGAGTTTAGCCAGCTTGATAAGATTTACAACGTGCTGGGCACTCCGAACCGACACGACTGGCCCGGTCTCGTGGACATGGCCTGGTTTGAGCTTCTGCGGCCGACAGCGAAGCGGAGGAGCATGTTTACCGAGATGTTCAGCACAGAGCTGACCCCAGCAGCATACGAGCTCATGCAGTCGATGTTTTTATACGATCCGGTGAAGCGACCGACAGCAGAGGAAGTCTTGGCTCATCCGTACTTTACGACGGAAGGGCCAGCTCCTCAGCAAGCCACAGAGTGAGTTTTCCTATCTGCACACCGGATTGTATACACCAACATGTAACTAACACGGCTTCCACAGACTTGCAAATATCGGTGGCGACTGGCACGAGTTCGAATCCAAGGCTTTGCGCAAAGAAAACGAGCGCCGGGAACGTGAAGCCCGACGCGCAGCCAAGAACCCCACGTCTGCTGCTGTACCAGCAGCCGCCGCTGTACCAGGCGCCGTCGTCGTACCTGCTGCCGCTGCCGCCGGCCATGGCCAGGAAAGAAAACGCGGCACGGACGGCGACGAAGGCGCTCGAGATGCTAAGCGTGTCCACGTCGAGCAGTCAGCTGCTGCTTGAAACGGAAATATAGAAAGAGGGAAAAGATGAGGCTCGTGGGCAAGTTTCAACGATGCGCCTACTAGTATCCGGCCAAAAAAAAAGATGGGCCAGTGAGAGATTTAGGAGGTCTCTTCTCCTGTACTGGGCGTTTTGGGGGGCGTGGGTTTTCCTGTTCTTTCTACTTCTCCCATGAATACGTGTATGCTATTTCGCGAATGGGGTCATTGTTTATTTAGTTTTGGCAGTACTTGACATGGGACTTCTTTTTTAGTTTATTTTATTCGTACTTTGGATGGCGAGCTATGATGAGCCATAATTCAATGTACTATTATTCTCGCGCACGAAACTTTCAACGGTGACGAACAATCGCGGGACCAGCCTTTGTCTGTGGCCGAAACATGCATACGGAAACCAAAAGACAAACGTCTTTGGGCTTCTCCGTCGTCCTGTAAGGCTCTCCCGGTGCACAGTGGGCGATGAAAACGTCATCGGCAGGATGATCGGGAAAGAAGACTGAGAGGCGAGAGCGTGGCAATTATATCCACAGAGCGGCGATACGGGAAGTCTTGTCATGTGTAAATCATGCCAGCCCAAGCCTAGATGAAGAAGAGAAACAAGATGAATGAGGACTTTATATTTCATGTTCACATAACACGTGTCAAGTCTGCATGAAATGAAAAGAACTAATGCCATGAGTATATATATTGCAGCGATAGCATATAGCCTCCGCCATTTTGAAAACGTACAAAGGATGCCCGTAGCGAATGTGTGGTGGCCTTGTTTTACTACATCTCATCATCAGCATTTCGTCATTAATTCATCACCAAGCCCAGCTCTTTTTTTCAGTATTGCTCTTCCATTGTACAAATTGCCAAGGGGGTATCATTTTCGCAGTCGACTTATTAACATCACTGCTCATGAGGCGAGCCGTCGTCTGCCATTTGCAGGAGATTGCGCAAGCTCCCGGCGGCGCGACCCTGCGACGGCGCCGAGGCCGGGGGTAGAACCGCACTGAGCGATGCGCCGGCGCTCCATGGGATCCAGCCCGCGAGGGTGGAGAGGAAGCCCGTCGCTGTGGCACCGTCGACCGAGGAGACAGCGCCGTTTGTGGTGGGACAGAGCAGTGGCCTATCTGCTAGGGACTGGTGTGGGTTGCGGTCGGAGACAATGTTTGTGATTTTAGTCGTGTCGGCGGTCGACCCGGCTGTGTGGACTTCGAGTTGGCTGGTACAGGGCTGGGGTGATGCGGGCTCGCCCACAAGAGAGACGATGGATGTTCTGTGAGGTGTTGACGCGTCGGCGCTGGTGGATGGGGCAGTTGTGGCCTTGTCGATGAGCGCGAGAGACGATGACGGCGTACGCTTGACGACGGGTCGTTGTTTTGGAGGATCTGGTTTCGTGCGCCGCTGTCGTGCACTGGCTGTTGATCCGGCGGGCGATGTATGATGAGAAGTCTTGGTCGAGGCTCGTCCGCGCACGTCGTTGGCGAGTTCAGCGGCCGACTTCTTTTTAGAGTGGTCATCTTCAGACGAGCGACTGGAGGATATTATAGTCTCCAGGGTTCCCATGGCCCGACTATTTCTGCGACCGCCCAGACGCCGTTTTCGCTCTGTTCTTGTGCTTCTCTCATCGTCAGACGTGACGGCTTGCAGGGTCGGTCCCTGATTTTCTGGTCCTTGATGGCCACCTGCAATGAATGTGCTGCCTGAGCCGTGGGGTCCATAGTGCACTTCGTACTGGTTGCTCAAAGAATATCGTGATCTGGCGCATATCTCTGCTATTCTATCGAGGTCTGCATTGATATCACTGCTCGTGGCTGTATTGTCTTGCTCGTCCAGGTTTTCGAGAAAGCTCTTGAACGAAAATGCTTCAATGGGCGGCAGCTTGGCGTCCTCTGGAAGTGATCGATTGACGAACTGTGAGCTGCGGCCTCGTGCGCGAGCCATGATGCTGAGCACGCCGCTGCTAGCTGAGGCCATCTTACCAGCATATGGGGATGCTCTAGTTCGTGAAGCGACCGACCCGTTCACCGAGCCGGCTGTGCTATGGCCGTTGTGAACAACAATTATACCAGCACTACTTCGGCTGGCAGTGTTCCCTCGAGGCAATCGGCTCGCTCTATCGGGCTGTGGTCGATAGTAGCTGCGGACAATGACTGGCTCCGCGTAGGTGGTATTCTCAGCGCCGGTGGATTTGGCATATCGATGGCGGCTCGGGTAGTGGCTGTTCAATTCACGCAAGGCTTCGGTACGATGTTCAGCAGTGCTGTCATCTACCTGAATGGCGCGGCCCTCCGCTACGGAGGGCACCAGGCTGGCCGAGGTCGAATTGGTCTGAAACGGGAGTCGGAAAGAGAGTGGCAAGGCGCCGTGCGTGTTACTGTGATTCGTGTGATGTGTGCTTTCATCCGGGCCAGATGAGGAGCCATCTCGCAGGAGTTGCTGAGTATAAAATGGGTGGTATTGGCGGCGAGAGGCAGGCTGCGCCGCTGGTTTTGATGTTGACGACTCCATAGGAAGTGGCGAGAGGTATAAATGCAGGATCGCAGGAGGCGACGGTCGGTATTCGTGGGGTGTTTATATGGCGATAGATTCTAGATATTCTAAAAGACAGTAGACTGGGTCTAGAAAACGTGTGTGCAGGTTTGACGGGCGAGATTGCGCTGCCGTTGAGAGTGTCGCAATTGGCGGATGAGGGGGTGCAACATGTCGAGTGACGGCCTACTAGTGAGACGACGTGGTGTCGAGGTGAAGGCGAAGATGTCGCAAGTGAATATAGAGGCAGTAAATTCGTATCTTGTAGGCTATGTGACGTAGGAAACAAGTGATGATGAAACTGGCGAAATAGAGAGATGGGAGGAAGGTGGTGTCAGGAGGAAGAGAGCAAAGAGAGGATGAAATGGCGGGGTTGAGACGACCACCAAAAAGCGCGACTGCTGGTGCGCGAGCTAAAGTCGCGCCAACGCAGAGGCAACTCTATCATAAATAGATATAAGAACAGGGACTATATTGCAGCTGCTGCGTTTGGTTTGAAGGTGTTTAATAAAGTGTTGTGGTAGTTAGGACAGGAGAACTGAATAGCTAGGTACCTTGGTACGTTATTAGTACCTAGGGCCTACCTTCGCGCCTGCATCACCACCCGCCATCTTTCGACACTCTAATAAGAGACGGCGATTTACAAACGTCGGGCTGCCAGGTATTGCTTCGCCTACCAACCTACCTAGGTAGTTAGGTTACTATCACGGCGATTATAGTATCATGGCAGCAAAACTCAAGCTCTCGTAAACCAGCTAGTACTTGCATTGCAGTCAACCCGTTAAATCTAGGGAACGCAGTGCCGCGATTGTCTGTTTCTATTAGCAAAAACTTGGCACGGACGGTTGTTGCAGATGCGCTACCTACTAACCTAACGTACCATTTGCCTGGACAACTAGTTAGCTATGACCTGAGAAAGGAAAGAAACGACGCCAGTTCTGCCAGCGCGTCTTAAATGCAGGCTACTTGACGTGTTCGCCTGTACGCACCATCTTGGGTGGGCCGGCCCCCAAAGATGCGTTGGCGACGACGACATAATAGGCCAATATTCTTGCCCAGGCTGCAGACTATTAGTATGTGTCTGTGCTGGCCACCCATTGCCAGTCGCCGGTTTATTAGGCCCAACCAACTGAAACAAAATTTCCATGGCTTCATTCACTCAGCGCGGTCAAGTTCCAGCAGATTAGGTATATTCATTGATCCTGACCACCAATAATCTAGCAGACATACCAGAACGGCACGGCCTGGCTGGCTTCACAAGAACAACAAGAAGACATGTTCATCAACGAATGTCCTTCCCCATCATGCAACAATCTCTCGCTGCTGCAGTTGCCCTTACTTCCCGCCGACCTGCCCTTCTACGTCTGGTGCACAATAGTGCCATAGCCCTGGCCACCGGTCTGCACGTTGTCCGAGTAAACGCCCGGCGCCGGCCTGGTCGGCACGCGGCCCTCGTGCGCTTGCTCCCGGCGGTCAAAGTAGATGTACTCGAGGTAAAAGGCGTGCAGGTGGCCCGGGATGTATCCGAGGAGCGTCAGGCAGATGTTGATAAACAAGTCTGGCTCGCCGTGTTAGTTAGGGTAAGCAAGGTCGGCATGCGTAGGCGTTTGTTGACTTACCCATGCCGCATCCTGCGACGGCCCAAACTCCCGCAGGAGGGACTGCGAACAGGGGATGAGAGGTCAGCTAGCTGTGCGGCAGTGGAAGGGCATTCTCGCGGCGCGCGCAGCGCAACTCACATAGAAGCGTAATGACGACAATGAGGAGAGCCGAGGCGACGCCCATGATGATCGGTACGATGCTGAAACGCGGGGGACGGTGAGTCAGTAGGAGTCCTCGGCGGCCGCAAATTGGCGGTTTTGAGTACGCATACTTAATAAGGTGGTGTGATGGAATAATCGGCGAAATCAACGATGAAGCAAGTCCTAGCGAGAGAATGTTGACGAAGTCAAGAGGCGACAACCACGCCGGCGATGTCGTCAGCTAGTTTGGTCCTGGAACGGACAAGTGGGGGGCAGGCAGCCTTATTAAACTTGTACCTAGGAATGCGAGGGCCTCAGGTACCTTGCCCCAAAAAGTTGAGGAGGCAGCCAAGTGAGACTGTAGAAAAGGTACCAGTCACCTGACTCTTTGCCATTTGCAAGTGCAACATTTCCAGCTACTTGGTTGTGCACGGAAACTCGACGCCAGATTGAGAGGTCGCCTTCCAGTCGCACTGGCACTGACGTCAACGCGGAGCTCCCTCCCACCAAACTTGGCGCCAACTATACCTAATAAGCACTGGTACCTACAGGGTAGAGTACTTGGCCAAGAGAACAAGGCGCATCAAGAGGGCATTTGTCTTGTCGAATTGGCTCAGTTGTTTTTCCCGTGCCAGATTGTCTTGTTTATTTAGCTTTAAAAAAAATCAAACCCTGAATGACCCCGATCGGTCTACTTTCACGATAGTTTCTGTGCTTTGCGCAAGCTCACTAACACAACTCAGCGGTGCTTTCTAATATGATCACCTACGACAGCCTGCTGAATTGAGGAAATTGCGGGCCAAAGGGACACTGGCGAGTATTGCAACCGTCTATTCTTATCTCACGAGAAAGCAGTACATTCATAATCGTCATCTAAGCCTTCAGTATCCCGCCTAGCGACGGCATGCGCACAGCTCCATGTAAATGTGCCAATACACACATCAACGTTACAACTGGAATATCCGCATCTTTACCCGCAAACATACTTCTACATGTTCTTACACCGGGTAAGCTGGAGGCAGGATTGCTGTCTCGCCTATACGTGCGCTTTATTGATCTTGAGCCCGTTGGAGAGAGCATCGGACAAAATTAGACGACGTGCGTCCTGGATATTTGCGATCCTTCACGCTGGCAGCTTTGCTCGGGGTGAGATCCCTGTGCGGCAGACCAGCTCGGTCGGTAGCTCGTGCTAAGTCGGGCCAAAGGGGGGAATTGGTTATGCTCTATTGGTTCCGATCGTTTGCATAAATGATAGATAACAAGCAATCTGGAAATCTGGGTTGTCGGTCATCTCAGTCAAGTTGTGTTGGAGCTAACACATGGGAAGACCTGAATTCCACTAGAAATTCCACTCTCAAGAATAGGCTTCTATTTTCGGCACCATGGAGTCGATTTAACAGATGCAAAATTCCTGTAGCCAGGTGCCACCGGCGTCGTCTCACCAAAGCTGTTTCATGTCCCTGCAGGAATCGGCTTCGATCCAATACCAATATGACGAGGCTCTTACTAAATATTGCCATACATAAACACTTGTCGAGATTGATGTAGAATCTACGTAGGCGGAGTAAATTTTCTATGACGCCACTGCCTCTGCAGCGCTCGCCGTCAGCGATTTGCGACAAGAACAGATCCTCATTGAAGAACGACTTCATGCTACCGTTGAGAAACCACCGGCCATTGTATTTCTCCTTGGATGGAAAATATAGTTCTAAATTGCCACCAGTTAACCAACCAAGGTGGACAGCTACAGGCCGAGCCGGCTAGACAGTCGTGTAGCATGGCGGCCGTCTCGGTAACACACACTCTGAATAAGGATCGCGTCGCAGTTGCTCTACCACGGGATCGGGAGTCGGAACTGGTTGAAAGAGGAAGGTAGATAGTTAAGTGTGACGTGAACGGGCTTGGGCATTTACGTCGGGAGCCGTGCCTCATGAGTTGCGTCCTTGGACCAACAGGTCAAGAGGTGCGTGTTGGCATGCGATAGGGAAAAGAGGCTAAGCTAGATTGAGTGAGCTATAGTGTGGCATACTTTGTTTCACACGCATCTCCTGTTTCGGGCCGTTTCTCTACGCTCGTCAAAATGGCCATTGGAGCTCTGAAAGATAAGTGTCGACCTGGGCTGGCGAGTCTGCCGCTCTGGTTGATAGCTGCTTCTCCTGCCGGCGGTAGAACTTGAGGGAGTGTCTGTTACCCATCGAAAACAGTCTGGCGAGGTGAGTGCCTGACAAGTCGTTGAATTGGGCAACGAAATCTGTACAAAGTTCGCGTGTTGAGCGCACTCTGCCACGATCGGGGAGACAAGGCTTCGTCATTGGCCCAGGGTTTCGCCTGGAAGGGCACTAAAAGCGTCACAGGCCAACGGTGTTCTCTCGGTCGCCTCGGGACGAATCGGGGGGTGCGCCCCGCGTTTTGCCAACGAATGAAACGGGCGAAGCAAGATGACTTGCGATGATGTGGGAGGCCAACCGTTTGCTGTGTTGGGGCTGAATACGAATGCACATCTGCCTGTGAGTTATTACCACCACAGCCACAGAGGCTGGTTGGCTGGTGATTTCATCTGTGGCGACAGGAATGGGGGCCTTTCTTGTACGACAATTGACTTTGGCAGTCGCGTTTCCAGAGCTTTATAGTGACAGAAAAATGAGGGGAAAAAGATGCATTCTTTTCTTGGAACGAAATCAATCAAGAGATCCAAATCTCTACTTGCCTTCGTATTTCAAACTTTTTACTACTACGTACCTTGATGTACGGGTACGGATGCGCTAGCCGCCGCGAGCCGGCAACTGACTGGTAATAAGGGAAAAGGGCCCGCTAACACGCTGCTCGGCGGGCCTATGCCTGGCCAAAAATTGGCCCAGGTACCTCCCGTCCTGTTCCCTGTCAGATTGGTAGAGAGGGCCAGTGAATGCGCCGTCCCTCATCACTATAGGTACTTTGTAATCCGTATGCTGCGGCTGGAAATCTTTAAGAGACTTGCATATTTGGTACTGAATTAAGCATTTCTATCTCTTACTAGGTAGAGGGGGGAAATGTAAACTGGTCTACCATCAGTCGCTGTGCTGGGAGATGGACAGGCCACCCCCCTGGGTACGCTACCTACTTAGTACCTAGTAGTGGATCCTCTAGTATTTCTGAGTAAAATCACCACACAATTGCCCATACAAATCTGCTTGGGAATACCTCCAAGTGCTGCTCCCCGACAAACAGCCCGTTATTTTCAAGGTACCCTGCCTGTAGCCCACTCCTCAACATGTACCTACATAACCGTTTACTTCTGCCTAGGTACAAACTCAAGTACCAGGGCAGCGGCGCAGGTAAAAAAGACCGCCACACCATCCCCGATTGGCCCTCCGAAATTTCAGAGCCGCCCGTCACTTTTCCCGCCTCATGAGGTACCTAACTTTAGAAGAACTCATGTTCCATGTCCTGCATCCCTAATAACGGCTCTCCTCCCAGAGCTTCTTGTCCTTTTCGCCCCATTGAATTTTTCTCGGCGTGTGGTGGGATTGTTTGCATATTTTTCCCTGGTCGTGATCTGCTGTCTTTCCACTGACTGACCTTTCATTCTGTGCTCACCTGTTTTTTTTGCCCGTCTTGTCTACCTGCCCTGGTTATCCCCCCCACTGCCCTGGCTTGCTTCGTTTGACGAAAGCTCTCTTCACGCTGGCTGGCTCCTCGAACCTGCATCCTCCAACAACGCCTCCTTTCCGACACTCGGTTGCGACCTCAACCCGCCGCCTCGTCGCTGTCTTCGCCGTTTGTCGTCGTTTTCCTCCACCCCGTCTCCCCTCCTCCGTCTCGACTTTCATATAGCGGCCCGCGTTGAGCTTTTTTCTCCCCTGGACTGCCTGCGCCTGATTCTCGTCGCCGCGACGGCCTCGCTCTTTCGCCTCGCCCAATCTCCACCTTTTGCTCACCAGTTCTGACTCTCCGCCAGAGATCAAGGAAAAATGTCCTCCCAGCAGAGCTCCCAGTTCAGCGTGGATCGCTACGTCGTCATTCACGTCGCCACCACTTGCGATGAACATGGTGTCTACGTTACCAAAGATTCTGCCGAGGTCATTGAGCTTGGCTGGATCCTGCTCGATGCCAACACTCTCGAGGAGGCATGTCCCAACCAACCCTTCCTCGCACTTGACAACACCCCATGTGGTCCCTAACCGCCATACTCTAGATCACTCACGAAAGTGTCCTCGTCAAACCCGTCAACACTCCCATTACGCCCCTGTGTAGTATGTATCCATTCATCCCAAGCCCCTGTTCCAATCTCCAACACGTTACCCCGTCCCTCGACTCGGCCACGTCGGATCCTGCCTGCCTGAGACCCCTGCTAACATTTTTTCTCTTGCCAGCGAGCCTGACTACCCTCACCTGGGAGCATGTCCGAAACGCGGGAACCTTTAGAGACGCTATCTCTCGATTCGACGCTTTTGCTACCGAGTACCTGACCTCCAAGAACGTTGACTTTGCCTTTGTCACCCTCGATGCATGGGACCTACGAGTTCAGCTTCCCCGTGAAGCTCGCGACAAGGCTGTTGTCCTGCCCCCCTATCTCCAGCACTCGCGAACTTTCGACCTCCGCACCGAATACCAGCGCTGGCAGCAGCACCACCCCGAGTCTCTGCCTTTCGGTCCCTCTATGCTCTCCAACATTTGTGCCGCTCTCGAGGTCGAGCCAGTTCAGTCTAGCGCACCCATCAAGCACAACCTCCCATTTCACCTCCAGGCATTGGCTCCCGCCTCGCCTCGCCGTGCCATGGAGGAGGCCATTACACTCGCCCGAGTCCTCCGCGGCTTGATTCGCAAGTCCCAGCCCGCTCAGGAGCACCCCGATGTATTGACCCGCCCAATGGATGCCAGAGCCGACGTTCGTGCTTTTCTTTCCGAGAGAAGCAAAGTTCTTCACATGTCTGGCCTGCCCCACGACACCACTCAGTCCGAGCTCGAGAGCTGGTTCACCCAATTTGGTGGCCGCCCCATTGCGTTCTGGACTCTTCGAACCCCGGAGCAGCACAAGCCTACTGGCACCGGCTTTGCCGTCTTTTCGTCTCATGAGGAGGTATGTTGCTAGTTTCCAATCACTACCGGCTCCGTTTACTTTGTCTGCGCTGCTAACATTTCCCAAGGCCGCTGAAAGTCTCTGCATGAATGGCAGAGCCCTCAACGAAAAGGCCATTGAAGTCTCCCCGTCTTCCAGCAGAGTTCTCGACCGTGCCCAGGACATTCTCACACCCTTCCCCCCCAGCAAGAACCGTCCTCGCCCTGGAGACTGGACATGTCCCTCATGCGGCTTTTCCAACTTCCAGCGCCGAACCGCCTGCTTCCGGTGTTCATTCCCTGCTGCCGGTTCCGGTCCTGGTGGTGACAACTTCAACTATAGCGGCGGTGGCGGTGGAGGCTATGGCCCTCCTCAGTTGATGCCTCCGCCGCATCACGGCGGCGGTCACGGCCACATGAGCCATGGTGGACGTATGGGTGGTGGTGGTGGTGGCGGCGGCGGCGGCGTTGTTCCTTTCCGTGCCGGTGATTGGAAGTGTGGCAATGAGGTCTGCGGCTACCACAACTTTGCTAAGAATGTGTGCTGTCTTCGCTGCGGGGCTAGCCGTGCCAGCGCTGCTGTCGTGGCCGATTCAGGATACCCGTCTCCCATGGACAACTCGTCTCAGTACAGCATGGGCCAAGGCTCCATGGGAGGCACTCCTGGCCCCGGCCCTTTCAACTCGGGCAACACCTTCAATGCTGGGGCGGGCTACAATCAGCATTTTGGGGGCCCCCCAAGCCACTTTCTTCCCTCCGGCTTGGCTGGCGGCGCTGGCGGCTACCCCGGCTCCATGAACAACCAGGCCTTTGGCCCTGGTCCGGGCTCTCACGGAACTGGCCCCTTTGATAGCCGTGCTGCTGAGGCCGCTTTCCAGTCCGCCACAAATGGCCCTGCGTCCGGGACCGGTCCTGCACATGGCAACTTCTACAACAGCGGCCCTGCTAATCACGAGAACGACCCATTTGCGTTCCTCTCGAGCGGCATGGGCGGCCTCTCCGTCGGTGGAAATGACGGTCGCCAGAATGGCGGAGCAGCCCCCCCCAACAAGTCGCCTGCTTGAATGCATTGAGGTTTCGCCCATGTTTGAACCGGAGCCTAGTGATTGGTGGTGGTTAACATTTCAACTATCACCGCGGCCATGTTGAATTACGAGAACAGAGTGGCCGACGCGTTTGTACATTTTATTTACGTGTCATGCCGCTTTTGAAGTTATGGATGTTGCACAACCCTGGCCTCGGCCACGGAATTTACCTTGCGGACTTTATTTCTCTTTTGAGAAGAAGGGCTCAGGTGTGTATCGGATTTCCTGTTATTTATCTCTTTTTACTTTGGGAGGTTTCGGATGGAGTGTCGGACACTATTTCAGGCGGGTTGTGGTTTCAAATTTTCTTTTTCCCAGTGTTTTTTATCTTTTAATTTGCGAGAGGTTGGAAGACAAAAGTGACTATACCACGGCTATTCTGGGTTGATGAAGTCTGGAAAGGAAAATCTACGGACTTTTGTTTTGCTACGGAAGAAAAAAAAGGGAATCTACTTGGCCTCGATTTGTTTTTGCACAAAGAGAAAGGATGAGGACGGATTCACGCCATTTCACAATCAACAACAACACATACATTGGACTTGGACTTTGGACTGGACTGGAACTTTTCTTTTTTTTTCCCTTTTTGTTGGGTCGGAATTTGGCATTTTGCTTGAAAGGAAAAAAGACACATGGGGTGTGTGTGTGTTTGTGCGAGCGTGCGTGCGTGTGGCACGGTTGAGAAAGCACAACAACCACCACAAACTACAGGGGATGGCAGAGATAAATTGTTCCTGGATGGATGCATAGCGAAAGGGTGCGTTAACGGTGTATCTTGGTCTTGCGTGAACTTGATCCATATTTTTGATCCGGTTTCTTCTGCAAAGTGTCTTTTTTTATTAAACCCGGTCAAGGCAAGGACATTGTCAGATTACTATTCTTTCTTATTTTCTTCTCAATTCACTCATCTGTCATCTATACCCCTCTGGCCCCTCGATGTTTCCCTTGAGCAATACGATGTTGAGATGTGACTGCTGGCAACTTTATATGCGTAGACGTCTGAGCGTCGTGAACCTCGAAAACGCTGGCACTAACGCGCTCGACACAACTCTTACCCCCATAGCCGCAGCGATCTGATGCATGTCGAGGGTTAAGACGAACCAGGAATTTTGCCATGCTCTTCAAAGCTTTGTGATTCATAGCTCGTCTAGCTCGTCTAGCTCGTCTTCGCCCGACACGAGCGTTTCCGCTTCTGAATCCAAGTCCATATCCTCCGCCCCCTGCTGCTGCTGCTGCTGCTGCTGCTGCTGCAGCCAAAGTCCCCAGTCCCAATCTGCATCCATCTCCACGTCCTGGTACGACTGCCACGCCTGCGCCCGTAGCGCCGCCTCGCCGCTGACTTCTGGCGTCACCTCGCCGCCCACGAGAACGTTGTTGACAAAGTCAACCCATCCATCCGCATCATCCACGCCCGGCACGACCACCTCGTCGTCTGGCGGAGGCACTATATACCCTCGCGTCATCTCGTCCTCCAGTGACCACCTCACGCCATCTTCACCATCGCTGTCGGAGGAAGCGGAAGAGTAGTCGTCGGTCTCGCCGCACCACGCCATGGCGCGCAGGCGCTCGTCCTCGTCCTCGTCGAGAATCCGCCGCTGCTCGGGAGGCGACAGCTTGTCGAAGCGCTTCTTGCGCGCGTGCCGCGGTCGCCAGTGGTGCGTCGTGTCGGCACGCGCCAGCGACGCCTGCGTTTCCTCGCGCACCACGCGCAGCTCCTCCTCGTCCGGCACCAGGTTCTCGCCGGTCGTCCAGTCGACGTATCCCCACATCATCATTTGTATGAGGTGCTTGTCGAGCTCTAACCCCCGCGCGACGGCCTCGACTGGCACCAGCTCGTCCGGGCGCGGCAGGTGGCCGGGCCCCCGACCCCGGTTCTCTAGGTGCGTCCGACCAATCTCCTCGTACGGCACGCCGTGGATGGCAGTACCGAAATACTCTGCGCTCCAGTGGCCGAGTACGCCGCGGACGCGCGTGTCGACGGGGGATGCCGCGACGGGGAAGTCGTAGCGCACCTTGAGGGCGAGCACATCGGCCATGCGCGTGAAGCCTCGTCGCCGGGCGAGCAGCTGCCAGAGCGAGTAGAGCCCGCCGCGCTGCTGGCCAAGGACGAGGTGCAGCAGCTCGTACGTGTTGGGCCCGTAGATGGGGTCGTTGAAGTGCATGCCGAGCTTGACGAAGAGCAGCTGCGCGTTGTACAGGTCCACGTCGGTCCAGATGTCCCGGTTTCGCAGGAGTGCGGCCCGATGCACGCCGGTGGGAATGTCCATGCATAGCCAAAGTTTTAGTAGGGTGCCGTGCATCGAGGCGGGCGTGCGGTGCCCGTTGCGCGCGAGGAGAGCGCGGATGTCCCGGCAGTACCGGTCCCGTCCGACAACGAGCTGCAGGTAGACGAGGCCGGGGATGGCGCGCACCTCGGCTGCCGTGGCAGCGTCGACAGTGTGGCCGGCGGCGGCGGGCGTGGACTCGCCCCCTTGTCCGTCAGCCGCAGTTGTCGTGTCGAACTGGTAGCCCCAGGTGCGACCGGCCGGGTCGGCCACGAGGTGCCGCTTGTAGAAGCGGGTGTCAAACACGCAACCGGCCTCGGGCGCTTGGTACTTGACCCACGTGCGCACGCTCGACTTCATGTACTCGTCAATGGTGTCGTGAAAGGCACGGTTCGTGCTGTACAGCGACACGATGTCTCGCGGGCTCAGGTGCTTGCCGATCTCGCCGACCAGCTCCGCGCTACGGCATAGACTCGCGAGGGCATCACTCGGCTCCCTGTGGCCCTGAATCCTGGCTGTAGCATCAGCTCGCCTCGTCGTCGTCGTGGAGTATGGATCGCGGCCGCCAAAGTAGCGTTGCCGGTCGGCGTCGGTGAACTGGAACCGCCGGGCGGGGGCGCCGTTAATGTCTTGCCCGACGATGTGCCGGATGGGAGAGGTGGTGTCGGGCGGCCGGCCCATGGACTCGGGCGAGAAGGCTTCCAGGTCCCATGCCTGGCTGATGGACTGTTGGGGGGTGGAAGGGCTCATGAGCGATAATGGTAGAGGGTATTTTCGAAGCAAAACATTTCTTGGTAGTAGGGTATTGCGCTTGGAAGTGATGAAAGATCGAATTCAAACAAGTTGAGTGTTGTAATATGCAAGGTAAAGAATGGCAGTGGTGGCCGAGAGTCCGTTTGCATACCTCATACACTTGCACGGTTCTGACAATTATGTGAGCAAACGAGGTAGAGAATTTTAGGGCAGGGGCCGCGAGTCGGGGAAGTAACAGCGAGAGTCGGCGGAACACTTTTCATTCATGATTGACAATACAGAAATCAAGCAAAAACACTTGTGTGTTAAAAACAGCTACCATATATGCAGCGCAGTACCATTCCCAATCACTGAAAATAGAGATCCGTCGGCCGTCTGACCCCATAAACGCCAGGGCTCCCGTGCGTCCTCATGAAATTATTGCTTACCGGTCTCGACTGGACCTATCGTTCAACAAATTCCACAGGATACTCGCCGTCATCCTTGCCGACAATGGAATCGGCGACTTTCCAGATTTGCAAAAGGTTATCTTCTGCGGCACTGGCCACCATCCACGGCTCGTTGGGGTTCCAGCTAAAGTCAGCAAGATGATTTGTGTGACCACCATGCATAAAAAGCCTGCGGTATTGGGTCAGCAACAAGAGCCTTGAGCGACGACGAAAATACTCACAGTTCTGGGGGACCATCTTCTTGGTCATCAGGGAGCAGCTCCTCACCAACACGGGACAAGTCCCAGAAAAGGATGCGTCTGTCGTAGCTTCCACTACCTAGGATACCAGCTTCACTGGGGTGCCACGAGATCGACGTGACGGCATCGCTATGACCTTCTAGAGTATGCACCT
Source organism: Cordyceps cateniannulata (assembly GCA_028828415.1). Classification (NCBI taxonomy): domain Eukaryota; kingdom Fungi; phylum Ascomycota; class Sordariomycetes; order Hypocreales; family Cordycipitaceae; genus Cordyceps; species Cordyceps cateniannulata. The sequence goes on from JAPHMX010000002.1 coordinate 1,174,617, forward strand.
TCTCCTTAACATTACGGAGATCCCAAATACCAATCGTCTTGTCAGCAGAGGCAGTGGCCACCAAAACCTCCGAATTGGGGTTAAACGCCAAGGCGTTGATCGCATCCATGTGGCCGCCAATGGCGGATACTGCAGCCTTGGTGAAATCGCTATTGCGCGTGTCGACGATTTGCAGGGTTAGATCGTCAGAGACTGAACCAATAAAGTTCTTTGAGATGGGGTGGTATTGGACGTCGTTGACGACTTGGGTGTGATGAGTGTAACGACGCCAAGGCTTGACGATTCGAGCATCAGATGTGGCGTCCTTGATGTTCCTGTAAGGCAGTTAGCACGTAACTTGAACAAGATTTGAGTGAAGCATACCAAAGACACATGGTTTTATCCTCGCTGCCGGAGGCCAGACAACCCTCCTCGTGAGGGTTCCAAGCAAGACCGAATCCCTCAGCGCTGTGCCCGATGAGCTCAAGCTGGGGGTCAATCTTTCCGGGAACTGTAGGCTGGAGCGGGTGCTTTGTGCGGTCGAAAATCAAGATTTTTCCATCAACACACAGCGTAGCAATAATATCTGGGTTCTGGGGCTGGTAGCGAGCCTTGTTCACTTCGCCGGGGTGCTCAATCTTCTGCACAATATCACATTTGAGTGGTGCAATGTCTGCCGACTTGCCATAGCCTCCAATCTCGCCGCTATCGTCGTCATAGTTGTCTGGATTAGGCGCAGGCGCTTTCGGGACTTGTACGTCGGCAATCTGCAAGTAATTCGTGCTTTCGTCGGAGGTATGTGTGCCGAGCAATAGGCGGTGCATGCGGAGGTTTTCCCCGGGAGGCTCCTTGACGTCGGGAAACCATTGAATGGTGAGAGTCGGCCACGTAAGTGCGGTACTAGTAGGTGTTAGGAGAAAACAGAGATGCGCAGGCAACGCTGAACGTACCCAAGAATCATGTCATACAAGAACGGGCTGTTCTTCTTCCACGCCTTGTACTCTGCAGGGCAAGTTAGCCTGATGGTGCCGCGTCAATTTCCGAGGCGATTCGTGCTAAATAAATACCTTCGTTTATACCTCTTTCAACTTGGTCGTCCTCTTCTTCTTCGTGTTTCGGGTTGACTACAAGCCGCATTAGCAGAACTCTGTTGAAGTGGGCAAACCAGCATACCGTCCATGTCGCGGTCCGTACTGGAAGGAGGCGCCATGATTCGCAAGTATGAGAAGTCAATGCAAGTAGAGGAGTAAAGATGCTGAGAATTCCAGAGTTGACATGCGGCAGCGATAGCTATACCGTGGAAGAGGCTAAGGTGCAGCTCTGGATGCAGCTCTAAACTTTGAAGTGTGAGGTACGCGTCGCGCGTAAAGCACATCTCAGCCGCGAGCTTTTAGCTGGCGGGGCTGTTGAAGTGAGAAGAGCTTAGTCATCCTGCGGCGGCAACTGGAGTATCCACCTCTGCAAACAGGCGCTTGCAATTGATTGGTGTCCGGCATGTACCTCTTCAAGGTACCTTGCACCGCGGCCTGTCGTGCGACCCTGCGAGGTACTCTTGTACCAGCAGTGCCCACAGTGATAGGTACCTCACTACCTACCTAGTACTAAGGTAGTACCTACCTGTAGGTTAGAGCTCGGTAGTACTACCTGCCTGTTAAACTAACTAAGGTACCTTAGTAAGTACCTACCTAGGTAGACACCTTCGTAGGTATGTACTAAGTTAGTACTAACTAAGCTGCCCCTCTCAGGCAGACCAACCCCAAACAACCCATCGCATCCTTTAGCCGAGTGACTCTTCCACCATACAAAGGAATACGAGCCCATTGCGTTACACGCTCGCCAGTATTGGGTCTCACGAGCTCTGAAATTTTGTTGAGCTTTTCGTGGTTACTGCATCCCCTTCCTTTTCTCGCATATGAATGCATCCGCTGCAATTCTACGCTTTGCCACATCACTGCTTACCTCGCATTCAAGCGATCACCTCTTTTTCTTCCCATTTTGCCATTTGACGTCGCACGCATCTGTACCAGGACGGAGACAAAAGCTTACACTCTCAATTCTCCCGTCTACTCCATAACTGCGCAAAGGCTGCCATCATGGGGTAAGTGGCGCGGCGCGTGGCCTCGTTGATGCGATGCAAGGCTGACCTCAGACAGTGTCCCCAAATTCTTCCGATGGCTCTCCGAGCGATATCCCCCCATCTCGCAGCTCATTGCGGAAAACAGAATACCCGAATTTGACTGCCTTTATGTATGACATCTTGTGACACCCCAACACATGTTGATGGCTAACCGGAAGGGAAAGCTCGACATGAATGGCATCATCCACAACTGCACACACAAAGATGCTGGCGAGGATACGACGTTCCGCCTAAGTGAGGAAGAAATGTTCATTCGCATTTTTAACTACATTGAGCATCTTTTTGGTAAAATCAAGCCCAAGCAGCTCTTTTTCATGGCCATTGACGGCGTTGCGCCGCGCGCCAAAATGAACCAGCAACGAGCTCGTCGATTCCGTACTGCACTCGAAGTCGAAAAGGCACGTGAAAAGGCTATCAAGGAAGGAGTCGAAATGCCTAAGGAGGAACCGTTCGATAGCAACTGTATCACGCCAGGTATGCAATCCTTTATTTGCCTTCCAGGCCATGTCCCGAACCGCAATCTCATTCTTCTGCAGGAACCGAGTTCATGGCGAAACTATCTCGACAACTACAATACTTTGTCAACAAGAAAGTATCGGAAGATACCGACTGGCAAGGCTGTGAAATTGTCTTGTCTGGACACGAAGTACCCGGCGAGGGCGAGCATAAAATCATGGAGTACATCCGAAATGCAAAATCGCAACCCGGCTATAACCCGAACGTGCGCCACTGCTTGTACGGCCTTGATGCCGATCTGATCATGCTGGGTCTTCTCAGCCACGACCCTCACTTTTCCCTGCTCCGTGAAGAAGTCACCTTCGGTAGAGCGTCCAAGAACAAGTCCAAGGAGTTGGAACATCAAAACTTCTTCTTGCTTCATCTATGCACAGTCAGAGAATACTTGGAAATGGAGTTCCAGGAGCTGAAGCACAGCCAAGTCGAGGGCTTCGAGTTTGACTTGGAACGTGTCATTGACGACTTTATCCTCATGGCGTTTTTTGTCGGAAATGATTTCTTGCCAAATCTCCCTGGCTTGCATATTAACGAAGGTGCGCTGGCTGATATGTTTGAAATCTATAAGCGAGTCCTACCCGAGGAAGGAGGCTACCTACATGAGAATGGCGTTCTCAATATCAAGCGTGCGCTCAGGATGGTTGCTGAGCTTGGCAACGTCGAACTTAAGCAGTTCGAGCACGACGTCGCTGATGAGAGATGGTTTGCCTCTAAGCAAATGGAGAAAAAACTGCAAAATATGGCAACCGCTTCCATCGCAAAGACCCCCAAAAGTGGACAGCGGATTATCACCGCCGCGCAGCGAGATCTTTGGAAACAAAAGATTCGCCCTTACATCTCCAAGCGCTCGGATGATGCATTGGACCTCGGCGTAGATTTGAGTGCGGCGGACAAGAAGTTCGCGCAAGAAGTTGCCGACGCCATGCATCTTGACTGGTCTACGAAAGAAGACGACAGTGGATTCCGACACCTCATCATCTCATTCCCCCCCAAGCCGGCGGGCGAAGATGAGGATGAAGAAGATGAAGAGGAGGGCAACCTTGCAGCCTATCGCGTCATTAGAACATACGACAAGGCTGTGGTGGTGAATGATTCTGGTGAGGCTTCCCAAGAGGAATATGAGAAGCTGTACCAGCAAAAGTATCAAGGTTGGAAGACCAAGTACTACCTGCAAAAGTTCCCAGAGTGGGAAGCTACGGCCTATGCCGATGAGCAAACGAAGCTATGCGAGAACTACGTTGAAGGTTTGCAATGGGTTCTTTTCTACTACTACCGCGGCATTGCGTCCTGGCCCTGGTTTTACAAGTACCATTATGCGCCCCTTATTTCCGATGTAGCCAAAGGAGCGAGCGCAAAACTGCAATTCGAAAAGGGGCAGCCGTTCAAACCGTACGAGCAGCTCATGGGCGTCTTACCGGATCGCAGCAAGAAGATCGTGCCTACGGCCTATCATGACCTCATGACAAACCCTAGCTCTCCCATTATTGACTTTTACCCGCGAGATTTCGAATTGGACATGAACGGCAAGAAGATGGACTGGGAGGCTGTCATCAAGATTCCCTTCATCGATGAGAAGCGTCTGTTGGCTGCTATGGAGACAAAGAATTCTCAACTCAGCAACGACGAGAAGGCTCGTAATGGCTTTGGCGTTCCTCTGAAATTCACATATTCGACTGAAGTGAACTTTACGTACCCTTCTCCTCTTCCTGGCATCTTCCCCGACGTACAGAACTGCCGTTGTATCGAAAACATCTTTGATCTACCAAATATGGAGGGTCTCGTCTACAAATCAGCTTTGACGGACGGCGCTAAGTTGAAGATGGACGCATTGGCAGGTTTCCCCTCCCTGCACACGATTCCTCATACAGCGCAACTCATTGAGGGCTACGGCATCAACGTGTTCCAGGCCGATAGCCGCAACCCAAGTGTTATTGTGACGCTGACTCAGGCTGAGGCTCGCAGCAAGACGGAGACCTGGAAGGCAAGGCTGGGCAAGAAATGTTTCGTGGGATTTCCCTTTCTCCAAGAAGCCAAGGTCGTCAAAGTTCAAGATGAACTTTTCACATTTGAGCTTGGCCAGGATGGTGTGGAGGTCATTATGAAGGACAACACAAACCGCGAATCCGCAGACTTTGCCAAAGAGGCAGAGTACCTCGAAAACTGGCACGCGAAAAGACTTGGCATCACCATTGGGCAGGTTGAGTGCCTTGTTGGGGTGCACATGCTGAAGGGTCTCCTCAAGACCGAAGAAGGCGCCTTGGTCAAGGAATATGCTGAAAACCCAAGTGTCCGCAGCATATATGCATCGCAGACCATCGTTGACGAAGTCACGAATGAGGACGAGCGATTCATCGAAAAGGCCGCTCTGCCAGTTGAAGAAGAATTTCCCCAAGGCACAAGGGCATTCTTCCTTGGTGATTATGCATATGGCCGACCCCTCGAGATTACCGGCCATATCAATGGCAGAACGGAATTGGTAGTCTCGGTACCAAAGACCAAGGAGCCCGCATTCTCACGAGCCATCATCCAGGAAGCTGCGAAGTCGAATCCATACACCCCATCCTTTGCGATTGCCAAACAACTTGGAGTCCATCCTCTGGTTCTCAGCAAAATCACGTCCTCGTTTCAGGTGTTATCGTCTGGCGGGCTGAAGCTAAATCTGGGTCTCAACCTCAAGTTTGAAGGACGCAAGCTAAAGGTGCTTGGATACTCGCGCAAATCCAACACGGGCTGGGAGTTTAGCAATCTAGCCATTCAACTGATTGCCAACTACATGGTGACGTTCCCCGACTTCTTCGCCGCGGTGCAAAAGCATGCTCAAAAGAGTGACATTTACGACACCGATTTGTGGCCGGATCAGAGTGTTGCATCTCAAAGACTGAAAGACCTCTCTGCTTGGTTGAAGAAGCAAGAAACGAGCAAGTTTGAAAAGGTCACTTTGGATGCTGAGCAGCTCGATTCCGACATTGTCCTGGCACTGGCCATAGCCGGCGAGCAGGCTTTTCAGGCTTCGCAGGATTCGGAGATTCGTAAGCTGAAGGGTGTCCCCCGCACGGCCTTGCTGAAGCCGTCAGATGCTGAAATGGTGCTTGGAAACCAAACTTTCAGGCTGGGTGATCGCGTGACGTTTGCTGCCGCAGCTGGTAAAGTGCCGATCGCTACCAGGGGTACAGTGGTTGGCATTAGCCGTACGCCGACGGCACTTTTACTGGATGTAGTGTGGGACACCTCATTCATGAGTGGAACGACCTTGGGCGAACGTGCCCCCATGTTCCGCGGACAGACCGTGCCAGCCTCGAGCGTTCTCAACACAACGAACCGCCAGGTACTCTCGGCGTCTAGCGGGTCTGCGCGGCGACGTGCTGCGGCGGCACCGGGCAAGACGACTGGTGGCTATGGCTCCGTTGGCGTGACGCAATACAAGGATGCTGCAGCGCCGCCAGCTCTGCGCGGCGGCTGGAGTGGCGCTGTCAACGGAAAGCAATCGCCTGGTCGCGGCCGTGGGCGTGGCGTTGCTGGCAGCGAGCCCAGGCTTCTGCACAGCACCATGGTCTACCGTGATGGGCCGCCCAGCGGCAGTTCGCAGAGCAACGGGCAAGGCAGCCGGGGTCGGGGTGGTGGTCACCGTGGCGGGACAGCCAACGGGCAGAACGGCGAGCAAAAGTACGGAAATGTACCGCCCCCGGCAAACTTGAACGCTACACGAGGTGGACGAGGCCGTGGCCGCGGAAACAGAGGGCGAGGCAACGGCAACCGTGGACGTGGAGGCGGTGCTGCTGGTAACCAGGAAGCCAAGACAGCATAGCCGAGGAACGGCTGATGGATCAGGGGCTTGGGATTTGGCGTTTATCGGTGAATTGGTTCGAATATAAAAGTGGACTGCATCTTCTTGAACCAAGGATGGAAAAAGCTTATGACGACTAATGCATAGATGATGGCACTAGAGCCTAGTGTTTGAAAAGTTGATTTGAATGGAGATTCGACGACCACGGGATAGATGTAACTTTGGTAACAAATATACAAGGAGCAGTACACCCCTCATTGGTGGACACTGCTACAATTTCACGATGCAAAAAGGGGATATGGGAATTTGTCACTAAATTGTATAGTCGAGTAATAGCTCCCGTCCCTAAACGCCAAATATCTCTCACTCTATCAAGACATTGCTGGAGGCGTCCGCAAGAGACACGGCGCCCGGAGGTCTACATTAACAACACATAACTTGGCTCACGCCCTGGCCTTGTTCGTCTTGGACTTGGTCTTGGATTTTGTCTCTTTGGCATCCTTGACCTTGAGGGTCGGCAAGGCCGTCTTTTCGCTCTCGCCGCCCGCCATGGTCTTCCAGAGGAAGAGGTCCCGGGGCATGTTCCACGTCAGCAGGCCGACCCAGGGCTGGACATTGTAGTGCAGCTTCAGGGTGACGTCTTGCGTGTGGGCAATCCTGCCTGATGGGTGTGTGATTTGGTACTTTGGCTTTTGGTTCTTGAGCTTGAGCTTGCCACTGTAGGAAGTCCAAGAGGGTTAGCGACGGCAGTCATGGCTCCGTGGTGGGTAGTAGGGAGTTGGAAACGTACCGGCTCGGGTCAATAGACTTTCCAGCGGAGCTCTTTCGCAGCTTCTTCATCGTGGCGGGGCCAATGTTGAGGAGGTGGTCGGCGCTAGGGTTGGTAATGATGCTGTCCCAGATGACGGCGGAGTTGGTCGTGGTGTTGTCGGCGCTGGGCCAGTCGGCGGTGACGTAGACGAAGAGGTTCTTGGTGTTCCAGGTGAAGAGGCTGGAGAGGTCGGCGTCGAGGGAAAATCGAATAATGGCATACTCTTCCTTTTTGGTGCTGTAGTAGTGCGGGCGACCCTTGACGCTGCGCGGGTGTCAGTCGAATTGGCTTCTTTCCACCCCGCGGAGCCCTTTGGGGCGCAAATGGCTGAGACTGGCGACTCTTACACTTGAATGTTCTCCGGGCTGATGATGCCCGAGGGCGCGCGCGGGGAAAAGAAGTCGGTGGCGGCGATGAAGGCGCCAAAGAAGCAGGCTACCGTGGTGAAGAAGCCAAAGACATTCTGGATGCGATTGAAGGAGTTGTACATGGCTGGGGGCGGGGGCCGCGACGGCCAGAGGTTATGAAGGTTTTCCGGGTTGGCTTGTGATTGGAGTCAATTGGTCGCTCGGGCAGGGCGCTTGCGTTATCGTTAACGTTGTCGTGTCGTTATTGAGGTTGTCGTTTTGGTGATGATGTGCTGGCGATGTAAGGCTTTGAATGGTCGAATCAGGACACGTTTTGTAGGTAGGTATCTAACTTAGTAACTAGTGAGCTACTACCTACCTAATTGAGGTACCTACAGTTACGAGATACTTTAGTAGGTGGGGTCAGATACCTACCTAGGCGCTCAAGGCCTTTTCTGACATGGCCCTGATCGATTGTCTTTATTTGAAATGTGAAGGGGATATGTTACAAGAAAATTAGGCCTCTTAACATATGTTAAAGGCCCTAACATACTCCCTTCATATGTTGCCTAGAGGCCTTATGTCAGAGCTATGTCAAAAAAATTAGCCCCCTCCCGCGTAGGTATCTAGAGGACAGGCTTCTTAGCGCCCTCACTGGTGGAGAGTCCATGCAGCTGCATTGAAGTCAACTACTTACGAAGTACACTTGCCGCGGTATAGTAGTTAGCCTATCGAGAGAAAGAATGGTGAGAGTATTTAAAAACGGCAGCAAATATTTGTTAAAAAGGGAAGAAAATTGTGCTGCACGGCCAGCGGCACGTACTAGCTCTCCGACCTACCGATGTAGCACGCCAGGCCAGCAAGTTTATCTCAAAAGCGGGATGATATGTACAATTCGCATTACTGGTAGTTGTGGAAGTTGAGACAGAATTGCAAACGCAAAGTTCTGCGTACATCATAGTACCTTGCTCCTGGTGTTGGTTCGCAGGACTTCGCTCGGTGATTTCCCTGTCCAGCTTCTCCGTTAATGAAGAGACAGGCATAAATAGAAACGTTTAATTGTTATTGCTGCTATACCAAAAAGCGTTTATCTTCTCAAAGTAAGCATATCTAAGTTTACAGCCAGCGTTTTGACTGCTGGTTTCTACAATAGAGGTACTTGGATACGTACATATAGCCACTAGGTACCTACTCAAACTACTTAGCACCTAACTAGGTACCTATGTACCTACCTCTTTTTTGGTACTTAGGTAGTACCTACTAGGTACTAAGTAAGTAACCTTCAAGAACTCGCGACAGCTCGCGACAAAGGCCAGCCCCACACTATGTACCTTTTTCTACACCAGCATCTACCTGCGTCGCACGCATCATGGCCCTGCCCTGCTCCGAGGACAAGGCCAAATCTGCTATCGTCTAGCACAGCTTCGACACCCATCTCTTCGCGACAACTTTTGAACATCATTTATCGCGACTGCCACCGCGGCTGCTGGCCTGCCTACCCCGGGCGGTGACGCGACATGTCTCGACGCAGGTCCGGGTTGAAGCTACAGTCTTAAGGCGGCCGCGATTCCTTCAGTGACAACCAACAAGGTCAGTATATTGAGCTGTTTCTCTATCGTTTTTGTATTTCTATGCCTCTACTCGCTGCTGCCTTTACCAGACTACCTATATATTGCCGGGCTGTCTACCTATTGCCCAACTACATATTCGGGTCAGGATGTGTCTGTCGTCGCCTTGCCTGGCCCAAGCAAGACCCACCCCTCCCACGACCACTACAGCCAGCAAGGACCCCCGCTGACCAAGAGCCAACTCGCTTTTTTTATTTAGATGAAGAAACCACCCAAACGTCGTCGCCAGCCTTCATCGGCAAACAGCTCGAGCCCGCCTGCGCCGAGACTGTCTGCTGCTCACCCGCCCAAGGCGTACGTATATAAATGCCGCCCGAGAGTTACCTATCACAAAATCCCCTGCGCTAACCAAATCACATGTAGCACACAGCAAGGCGGTTGCGACACCCAATCTTCGCCCACCCCAAATGATCACGATTCATTGCCGTCTGCCCAGGTCCAAGACAACAAAGCGTCTACCCCAGATACTACTGCTACAATATCAAGGAGCCAAAAGCCGTCCTGGAAGTCAGTTCATATACCACACCCCGTACCTTGCTCACGAGACCGCCTTGGCTGACAATTTGCAGTGCCGTCAGTCGATATTATTCCGAAACAGGCTCCTTTCCGGATTATCGGTATGTAGCTGCTCACGATCGTCCTCTCGCTACCTGCCTATAAACACAAGCACTAACTACCCATCACAGGCCAGCTCAGCCCGCCATGGGTCTTGATAGGCTGGTACGCTTCTATTCCAACAGATGCTGGCTCTCGCCCGCTCCAAACTAACCTGTATCACACAGAAACGCATGAATCAGACATGGTCACCGACCAGTGCCAACACCTTGACGACAACCGGCACCAAGCGAGAGTTTTCTACGTCATCGGTTTCCCATCAGACAGTGGCCAAACGGCAAAGGCTCGAGCCTTTCTCGTCGAATGATCGAACCCCCGAATCACCACGTACACGCCAACCACCAAGTTCAAGACCAATATCCAGCAAGAGTCGCAGCCAAGCCGCAGCTCCTACTCGCCCCGTCCGCGAAAAGGGAACTGCGCTCCACAGTTGGATTGATCTGAGCGATTCCGGACCCCCTCCATCCAATGTTACCTCCGACATAACCCCTAAGCTCCGTAGTCCGAAACGGCAGCCTGCCAATGCCAACTCGCCGATACTCCCGAAGCACACAGCAATACGTTACAAGGCGCCATTAGAGTATGACGAAATTGAGAACTCCGAGGACGAGCTACAATACAATCATTCACGAGTTGACTCAAACCCCCGACAAACCAACTTCTCGCAAATACAACCCTCGTCCCGGAAACGCCTTCGTATGCGTGGTGATATAACACCCACAGCGTTCACAGGAAAGGCCCTAACACGGCTCAAAAAGCAACCCCCTATATCAATATTGAAGGCTGTTTCCGGAAAGCTGATGTATTCTTCACTGGACAACACTCAGCCCCAGCTGTACTTAAGACCGTCCTCAGACGAGGTCTCTTTACTGGAGGCATGGTCAAGCGGAGAGCGGGATGAAGAGTATCAATGGGTTTCATTCAAACCAAATGATGCCCACAAAGTTAGCTACGGCGAATGCTATATCAGCTTCCGGCGATCTATGCTTCGCGGTCGACCACCGATGATAGCGCTGCAGTTTGCGAGCCCCGAAGACGCTGCTCAAGTTGCCGAAATGATCAATGGACACACTGAACAGAACTGTACGAGGTATGTTACCGAGTCTGCACGTGTTTCTGAATTTGTATCTTTTGCTGACAAGAACAGAGAGGAGATGAAACGGATCCTTGACAATTCTTGGGAAAGTGCTGTGTCGAGCTCGCGCCATGTCAGTCGCGAGGGTAGCCGTCGACAATCTAATGCCAGTGAGTGGATGGAGTGCACTGTCAACACCTCCAAGGAACCCAAATCACTTCCAGCCGACGTGACGGCACACCCAGAGCGCCCCAAAAAGCGAAATCACTCTATATCGCCAGTGCCTGAAGCGTCGGTGCGCGCTGTATCTCCAGTCCGACGACTTGGCATGGAAACCAGGCGATCTAAAAAGTCATCGCCACCTCCCGCGGAGATCTCTCACGATTTTCAACGATGGTCCGAGAAGAACACTAATTGGAAGTCACACTGGAAACAAACGCTCGTATACCCTGCAACCGGGCGTAACCGAGCCTCGGTGGACAAGGAGGATATCTCACGGCTGGATGAGGGCGAATTTCTCAACGACAACTTGATCAGCTTTTACCTGCGTTATCTTCAAACCACTATGGAGCGAGAACGACCAGATCTCTTTAGCAGAGTACACATTTTCAGTACCTTTTTCTTTGAGAAACTGATGTCGGGTAAAGGCGGTATCAACTACGATGGCGTCAAGAATTGGACCTCCAAACTTGACCTGTTCTCTTACGACTACATTGTGGTGCCGGTAAATGAGAAGGCGCACTGGTACATGTCTGTCATATGCAACACCTCAAAGCTGCTGGATAACGCTGTACACATCGATGCTGCGACGGACACTGCGGAACCACCGAGGCCAGAAGCCCCGATCATGGCGACCGTGGAGCGAGACATGTCGGATATATCGTTAGAAGATGTCACAGCACTGCGGCGCTCCTCAAGACAGCTCTCCTCCGTCCCAGTATCGTCTCCCGCGAAACCCGCGCCTGCGGCAAGTTCTCCCGCGCCAGTAGCGCGAAACCCCCGTGCGCCTTCTCGGCGGGTAGACATCTCAGAGCCACGCATTGTTACACTTGATTCGCTGGGAGCACCCCATGCTGCCACCTGCAGGGCGCTCAAGGAGTATCTGATTGAGGAAGCTAAAGACAAGAAGAACGTTGACCTGGTGGCCCCACCCGGTGGAATGAAAGCCCGGCATATCCCAGAACAGACCAACTATTGCGACTGCGGAGTCTTTCTCCTCAGCTACATGGAGATGTTCCTCAAGGACCCGGACGATTCGATGCGCAAGATCTTGATGAAGGAGAATGTTGGCTGGTCCATCGACGCAGCGGGGCTGCGGAGAAAAATTCGCAACATTCTTTTCGAGTTACAGAAGGAACAAGCTGATTACCTTGCACAGCAACGCAAGACGAAACGCAAACTAAACCGGAAGGGCGGGTCCGTTAAGGACGCATCTGACGACGTCAATGAAGCCCCATCTAGAAATGTCGACACCAGCAAAGCAGGCGAGCCTTCAACTCCCTGCCGAAGCCAGACACTAATGGCTGATCCCTCGTCGGCCACATGCAGGGATAGTGTGACACCGCCTCCCGCCAGGACTGGTTTGCCCCCCAAATTCGCGCTGGAGGACTCGCATGCCGACGACGGCGTCGTTGACATCGTCCAGATGCCGTTGCTAGATGCGCAGTCTAGGAACTAGACCGTCCCTTGTGCTCTGTCGCCTTCTCTGCAATACGCGAGCGCACTATACTTACGACTGCCCGATTCGCCACCTCCTTCCTCTGGCCCCGATGGCACTGACGGCACGCAATTCGATCCGGTGCTGCTACTCTCCTTGGCGCTGTAGCGCCAACACATCACGCAGTTACCGGACCGGGCCTGCACAGCTATAGTCGGCATAGCATCATGCTTCATTACTGCGAGCATTACGATTAATTTGATTACGTTTGTCTCTATGTGTTGATTGTGTAGTGGATACGGCAACGAGGAGGATTTTTGATCTGGTCGCACTTGTACAGGTGTGTGCACTCGGGAAGTGATTATACCACATCGTTGGAGGTTTTCTGTCTTTTTGCTGGTTTTGAGCTTGGCATCTTCGCTCGACGCGTGCATGGCTTTTATTATTATTAATGGTTCTATATGTAGTTCTCATACCCGCATAGCGATATATCATGACATCATTTCAAACGAACGCATCACATGAACTTTGCCATGTTGGTCCACAATCGACAGTATGATTAGAGAGCACCATATTTACTATCATAATTTGCCATCATACGCACGAAAACTAGGTAGTTGCGCGCATGTTTCTCATCCGTCATAGTTGTGAGGGAGTTGGGAAGGACGGAAGTAGACATATGGTGGTGGGACGGGAATGAAAAAAAAAAGCGGCTTGTGCAATGTGAAATGCCCGCTTCTAAAAAAACTCGTTTTAAAAATGTATACATGATGGTTTCCCCGTTCCAATCCTCCTATGCTGTAGTTATGCTTTTCTCCCTCGCCAGCTCTGCTATGTACGATTTTGGTTCCCCTTCTCCACCAGTTGTGGGACGGCCTTGTTGCGTTCTCACTCATCTGAGCTCTCGCCTTCCGCCTGCTCCTCGCCTGTCGTCGCCTCACCACTCGCAAGGCGAGGTACCTCAAAGACGACGCCGCCGTTGCGTGCCCCCTTGCGCACCTTCCACCGGCCGAGGCGGGGCTCGCTGCTGACCGCCGCGACGACGCACAGCCCGTCCTGGCCGCGATCGCCGCGCTCAAATACTGTGATACCGTTGATGATTCCGTCGATAGGCCGCTGCGGCTGCTGCTTGAACGCGCCGTTGCGGTCGTCGTCGTCGTCTCGGACGCCCTCTTCCGCGGTGCTTTCGGGTTCTTGCCCGCCGAGGCAACCCACGGGTTCAATCTTGCGCTTGTCCTCGGAGAGCCGCCAGGCCTTGACGCGCCCGTCCCAGCTGCCGCTGAGGATGACGTCCGAGTAGGGTATCGTCTTGAGCGCGGTGATCCAGCGCGGCGTGGGCGCAGGAATCTCCTTGCTGCTCGGTTGCTTTTCCGCAGAGGCGGCGTGCGGCTCGAGGGGCGGGTCGACGCCGTGCGCCAGAGATTCAATGTACACGGGCTTCTTCTTGGTGACGCTCCATAGCGATATAGAACCGTTGTCGCTGCCAGTAACGAACAGCTCGTCGTCAATCATGGCCACGCAGTCCATTGTGCCTTCCGCCAGCAGCGAGCGCTTGTCGATACCGGGGTGTTTAGACTTTTTGTCCACAGCGCCGCCGCGGAAGACGAGTTGCGTCTCCTCCATGACCTTCCACAGGCGCGCGGTGCGATCGCGCGCACCAACGCTGACGCAGCGCTCCTGCGCCAGCGCGTCAATGTCGACGACCTCGTCCTGGTGGCCGAACAGTGTCTCGACATAGGCCATTTCGTCCAGGCTCCAGACCTTGACTGTTCTGTCTTTGGAGCACGAGTAGAGCTGGTTCGTCCCTCTTCGGAACGCGAGGCCCGTGACGGCATCTCGGTGGTGGGTCAGGACCTTGATAGGCTTCAGCGTCGCGGCCTCATAGACAATCATTTTCTTGTCGTCGCCGCCGGTCACGACGTATTTGCCGTCTGGCGAGGCCGCGACTGCGAGGATGCGGCCTGTGTGTCTCTTGAATTGCCGCTGCCCGGCCTTGGCGGTATTTCCCCTGATCCACGTCTCGAGCTCGGGTTTTCTTCGTGGAGGTGCGGCATGTTTCTTTGATTTGCGCTTCGTATTTTGAGGGTATTGGTCCTTGGGCAAGTCCTGTATTCTCCATCGGTGGAGGAACATGTCTTTGGTTACAGTATATACGTAGGGGGCACAGGCGGCGACTGCAGTAACGGCGTGGGTGTTGGTTCGGAAGACTGTTTGCGAGGACCGCTGGAGTGCCAGCCCCGAGGCTAATTGGCGATATACCCTTCCCTTGGTCTCTGCAATGTCTTCTTGGAGTCGTTCGGCAATCATGTCGCGATCAATTTCGGCAGCGTCAAAGCCGGCCTCGTCCACGTGCTGCTTGACATTGTCCAGGTAGCGCTCGGCGAGACGTAATCTGCGTTCGGCGGCGGTCTCCTCCTCGCTCTCTTCAGATTCGTCCGACTCCACGTCTTCCTGCATGTCGGAGGGAATGTCGGAGTCTGAGTCTGAGTCTGAGTCTGAGTCGCTGCCAGAGATTGACTCGTCCCGCTCTGGCCGCTTCTGCTTTGGCGCGGCGGTGGTAGTAGGGCGGCCGGAGCCGTTCTTTTTCGGTGCGGCGATTCTCTTTTTGGGCACCTCTGCAGATACATGCCTCTTGCGCTTCTTTTGGGCGCCGGGAACTGTGAAAAACGACGGCATTGTTGCTGGTGCTGCTGGAAAGAGGAAGCAACTTTGTCTGCGAATTTCCTCTTCACTGGGCAACTTTTGGGAGCGAGTTTTCTGCCGCCGCCTGCCCAAAAAAAAAAAAAGTTGAACAGGCACTTGCATTTTCCCAAAATGGACAGACCCCACCCGCACCCGATTGAGTGTTACCAAAGAGCTTAGTCGGGTCGGGTTATAGTGGTTCCGGCTCTGTCACCAACAGCTCACAGCTGTGATTGACGCGCATGGCAGCAGCAGCCTGGCTGGCTGCCAGTGTTGGAGCTCCAGGTAGTCTGCCAGAAACGCAACACACAAACTAAGCTGTCTTCCCAACCACATCGCCACAGCTCAATCGCACGCAACAATCAACATGTAATGATGCATCTCCAGCCCGACCTATCATGATTATTGCTGCTGACTTTGTCTCGCCAGGGAGGTTCTATTGGGCATTACCGGCAAGGACTTTACTCTCATCGCCGCCTCTAAGGCCGCCATGAGGGGTGCTACGATTCTCAAGGCATCCGACGATAAAACGAGAGAGCTGAACAAGAACACTCTGCTCGCATTCTCTGGGGAAGCTGGTGACACAGGTAGGCCGTCCCTCGCTTTCCCTTCAGCTGCACGCCAGGGACACTGACCCCCCATGTTCCCTTTGCAGTGCAATTCGCCGAATACATCCAGCGCAACGCACAACTCTACTCGATGCGAAACGAGACAGATCTATCTCCCTCAGGCCTCGCGCATTTCGTGCGCGGCGAGCTAGCATCTAGCCTGCGATCGCGAAAGCCTTACAACGTCAACCTTCTAATGGGCGGCGTGGATCCCATCACGGGCAAGCCATCTCTGTATTGGATGGACTACCTCGCAGCGATGGCTGAGGTTCCTTATGCCGCACACGGCTACGCACAGTAGGTTATGCTCGACGGGCAGCAACAGCAGATTCTGGGTAGAGCCCCGAGCCGCTATATGCTGACAATGGCCTTCGGAGACGGAGAACCAACGGCTAACGATGGATGCCAAACAGGTACTACTGCCTCTCGATCCTCGACAAGCACCACCACCCCGACATCAACCTTGGACAGGGCATCAAGCTTCTGAATCTGTGCACGGACGAGCTGAAAAGACGATTACCGATTGACTTCAAGGGCATGGTCGTCAAGGCCATCAAGACCGATGGGATCATAGACGTAGAGTTTGACGACGATAAGGTGGTGAAGAGCGCGTAAATGATTTAGGAGCGCTTAGTCAGGGCCAATTCTGTGCAAAGATAGCTAGGTAGAGCTGGGGGAAACAAAGAAATATGAAATCTACCCCTTCCTTGACGTGAATTGAACCTCGCCAGTCTGTGTTCGGACTTGGCTAGTTCGGCTGAACCACCACATCTCTGACATGAAGTCTCAAAGGCCAGCAGCACGGGGCCACTGGTCTTGCTAAATGACGCTGCATGAAGGGGTGACGGAGTAAGCAGACGATGCGAAAGCATGGCGAAACTTATATGCACGTGCTCATTCGGTGATGCTGGTATTATAGCATAGCCTCCTCAGCGGTTAGCCATGCCGATGCATTCTATGAACCTGCGCGTTACTGAGAGATAGACCAAGTGTAGGTAGACTTCTACGCACATCTCTCAGATCTCTTGCGGTCGAAGCTGAGGTGCGACGGTTGGTCGGTGCCTCCGATGGCTTCAGAGCGCTAGTTGGCTGGCTTTGCTTGAATCTTATTTTGTCGACAACTCATGCGCGTCATGGACCGTTTTGGCGCTGAGGTGGGCAATCCGCATGGCCAACGATGTAGGGTCCCCGGTGGGCTCTTCATCTGGGGCCGTGTTGAATCGCCCGGCTGGATATGGTGCTGTCTCCTAAAAGTGAGCGGACTGGCAACGCACCTTTTGGGACCAGTCGTCACTTCCAGCATTCACGGTGACTACAAGGTTTTCTATGATGGGGGTTGATGATATGCGGCTTTGAAGCCTAGAGACGTATGGGAACTTATGTTTGAGTGAATGGGCGGAGGAGTTGGACATGCAAACCGGGGAAGGCGACATGATGATGCTGATGATGCTGATGATGCTAACGATGCCTAAGTTTAAACATGTAACTGTATAGTGGAGTAGGTCGTGTGGAAGCGGTCAAGCCGTGGAAAATGACGATAGTTGCCGAGCCCTGGATTTTATAAAGGGATTTTTAGTAACAGTAGAGAGATTCTTACTAAACAGGCTTAGTTTTCTATACATTTAATTAGATACTAGGTACTACGGACCTTTCTTAAGGGCTTTATATCTTCCTACTACTCCGTACTATTACCTACTTAAGGTGTCTTCTCTATCCCCTGTATCTCCTCTATCCCCTGTATGCCCTCTATCCCCCGTATCACTCTATTCCTTTGCTATAGGCACGCTATACTTAATTAAGTAAAAATCTCTCTGCCGTTCCTAAAAATCTCTCTGCAAAATTCGGGGCTCATAGTTGCCGGGGAGGATCTGGTGAATAGTTGGTGGCCGAATAGCCCAGGATTTAGTGCAGGCTAGGGGTGCCACAGTGCTGCGTGATGATGCAGGCATACATAAAGTTCCCATGACATGGCGCGTCATCAAGGAGATATGTACGGGGGGAAACCTTGGTCCTTTGGCTTGGCATGGGTGCAGATGTCGAGTCGGTGGCATCATGTCATCGGTTGTGGTACTGCGGCTGTGGCGGCGGCACGAAGCCAAGGCGCGCGGGGTTTGTCGAGTTGACCACGCGGGGGAACGGCCGGGGTCAGGGCAGCATCAGAAGACTGGCTGTAGCGCTGGCAGCAGGACGGTAGATGCGGGAGGCAGAGGGGATCAGGCAGGGGTTGTTGGCGATGGTGTGCCTCGAGCGAGGTACTCGTGATGTGAGCGGATCAGCGCCTTTGTGGAGGTAAGGGCGGTCGTGGGTGGGCATCGTGTCTGAGGCTGGCAAGCTGGGCTGGGCAAGCGGGTCTAGGGGAGAGTGAGATTTGCATAAAGCGTGACGAGAAAGGCCGGTTTGATTGGTGCTGGAATTCATAAACAAAGAAAACTTGATATAATCTGTGCAAAATAAAGTAGGGAACTGGAATGGATTGATGAAATGGCACTGGGATCTTGCTTACCTAATAAGGTTTTGGATTCTAGATTACTTACCGACAGCTGCATGGCGCCACAGCCTCATCTCTTGATCCGAGCAACGCATACATCTTGCGACTTGGGAAATGGGAATAAATGCATCAATAATAAACAACGCCAGCATGCCGCCATGAATAACTTCAAGAGTTAAGGTACCGCTGACCCGCTCTCCCTCCCCTTCGAGGCTCATTGCAGGGTATTGGTTGCTACGCATCTACGCCCACACTTGACGCCTTGACGCCTCCACACTCGACGACTCACTTGATAGCCTCTTCTCCTCCGCTCCTCTCCCTCCACATATTTCCATCCCATGCCTCCCTCGTCCACACTCCTTCTCGGTTCCATCCATGGCAACTTTATTCATTGAAAAATCTCGACCCATCACGTTCATCCGCCATCACCCACAGTCTCGTCCCCCTCCTTGATGTATGTTGGATTCTTGACTTGAACTTTGCATTCTCCTCAGCCCTGTCGTATCTTCGCTCTAGGCCCCTCTCCGTATGCTCTACCCGTCCTTCTCTAATCATCTTTGTCTCCTCCGCTTCATCCGCCTCATCAATCGTCCGTACCCTGCCTTCCACACAACTAGCTTTGGCTAGCCTCGACTAGCCTTTGCTTCTTTCCTCCTTCCTCTCAACTCAAAACTCAACAGCCGTTAACTTTCATCGTGCAGCATCTCGGCCACGCCTGCCGCTAGTATCGAACCTCACATCTCGAATCTAGCTTTGCCTAACGACCTACTTGGTCCCCTGCCTACTCGTGTGCGTCCTCTTTCTTCATACATCCTTTTCAACCTAGTCTATCAGCCTACCACCTCACCTCGCCTGTGCCGACTCGGCGTCTTCCGTCCGCCCCCAGTCTCCTGAGCCATATTTCTCATATGCATACCCTTGTTATTGACTTTACCTCGTTGCGCCCTACTCGCTATTTATACCCTCTACTCCCTCGAACCTTGACATTCGTACCCTCCCAGGAAATCCCCAACTCTTCCAAGGCGACGCCATAGTGCCATTTCAACCTACTCTCTCGTTTATCCTTGCCTTTGTCTACTCATCTACATTGACCGTCGTCGCTCATGTCTTCATCAGGTCTCTCCATGGATGGCGAAAAGCCTCCTGTCCCCAAAGGCCGCTGGGGCTTGGGTCGTCTCTTCGCCAGACGCTCTGCTTCCAATGATTTAGACCATGAGGGTGGCCGGCCGCCCACTTCAAAGTGGAGCATGGGTGTTCTCAATGACCCCGACACTGTTGAGGTTCCAGGTAAGATATCAAATCCGTTCACAAGAGTGACCTTCACCCCTTTACCTTGGAATGCCTGCTGACAACACTTCTGCTAGGCTCTGTTCTGCTGCTTGCCGCGCACCGCAATGAGCCTCTCGGTTTACGCAACATCAATGCTCGCAGCTCGCACTCTTCGATTCCGGCTGGCTTCCCGGTTGACATGCCTATGACGCCGGGTGGTACTCGCCCCATGCCTGGCACACCTGGCAAAAGCTCCGCTCCGGCCCCAGAGGAAACGAAGAAGACAACCGAGAATGGCGAGATCATCTTGGACCCCCAACCCGAGGACTCCGTAAATGATCCTCTCAACTGGCCATCGTGGCGACGCGATACTGCCCTTCTATCTCTCGGTTTCTACTGTATGCTCGGCGGCGGTGTCACTCCGCTCATTGCCGCCGGTTTCACCGATGTCGCCCACGAATACAATGTTGAGGTTGAAACTGTGGCGCTCACCACCGGCCTCTACATGATGGGTCTAGGTGTCGGCTCAGTCTTTGCATCCCCAACCGCCATCCTCTTCGGAAAACGTCCCGTATATCTTGCTAGTGCCATTCTATTCATTGGGACTTCGCTGTGGGCCGGATGGTCTCCATCCTTTTCCTCCCTCATCGCCGCCCGAGTTTTTCAGGGTGTCGCAATTAGCCCCGTCGAGTGCTTGCCGTCCGCGACTATCGCCGAGATTTTCTTCCTCCACGAGCGCGCATATCGTATTGGAATATACACCTTGCTGCTTCTCGGTGGTAAAAACTTGGTACCGCTCGTCAGTGCCGCTATCATAGGTCGGTTTGGCTGGCGATGGGTGTTTTGGTACGTGTTTCCCAAGTCTTCTTCATGAAGCATAGCTCACCAATTCATAGGATCATGGCCATGATTGTTGGACTGGCTGGTGTTTTGCTCTTCCTCTTCGTCCCCGAGACCTTTTGGGATCGCACCCCGACGAGAAAGCCGTCTAGTCGGCCAAACATCTTCCGTCGTCTTTCTTCCCGATATGGCGCACACAAGACGCCCATGCCTGCCCACGCACCATCATCCGAGCGGCCTCATTCTCCTGGGGCTGAAGATCGTCACCACAATCTCCATGTTGGATTTGTCCCCGAGACTGAACATCATGCTGGAAAGCCTTCAGTCGATGGCTCGTCCCCCCCTCATCACAAGAACCTTCATGTGGGCTTTTCTGAAGCCTCTAAGGTGGAAAAACAGCTGGAGGGTGACAACTCGGCAGAAGGGCAACAAGACCTGCAACCCTCAATCACTGTCTGCAAGCCTCAGCAGGCAGCAACTTCGTCGCAATCTGCTGCTGACGGATCCATGGCGTCCTTGGCGGCCGTTCCTACCATGACCCATCAATCCTTGCAGGATTCGAGTCACTTGCAAACTCCGGATGGTCGCAGTAGTATTGGCACTTCATCTGGCAATGGCTACTTCTCTGGAAAGAATTATGTCGACAGAGATGCCATCACAGCTGCGAACCTCTCTTCTCCTCCCAAGATCCGCCAATACACCCATAATCTGCGTCAGCAGCCGGCTCAGTCATTCGTGCAGCAGCTTAAGCCATACCATGGACGTCTTAACGGCGATAAGTGGCACAAAGTGCTTATCAGGCCCTTTGTACTCTTCGCTTATCCAGCTGTCCTGTGGTCCTCTGTTGTTTACGCATGCTCCATTGGTTGGCTGATCGTCATATCAGAAACCATGGCCATCATCTATCGCAATCCGGAGACGTACAACTTCGATGCCCTGCAAACGGGCCTTGTTTATATCTCCCCGTTTGTGGGAGGTATCCTCGGCACAGGCGTGGCTGGCAAAATCAGTGATATCATTGTCAAGGCCATGGCACGCCGCAACGGTGGTCTTTACGAGCCAGAATTCCGACTAGTCATGGCCATTCCCATCCTCATCACGACTTGCATAGGTTTGATGGGCTTTGGATGGTCGGCTCAACTTCACAATCACTGGATTGTTCCGACTCTGTTCTTTGGCATCGTGTCCTTTGGCTGCTCCCTTGGCTCAACAACGTCGATTACTTTTTGCGTTGACAGCTATCGTCAATACGCCGGTGAGGCTCTTGTTACTCTCAATTTTTCCAAGAACGTGTTGCATGGGTTGGTGTTCAGTCTCTTCGTTAGCCACTGGTTGGCCGACGACGGTCCAAAGATGGTGTACATCTGGATTGGTATCATTCAGTTAATTCTGCTTCTCTTTACTATTCCCCTCTTCATTTATGGTAAGCGACTGCGCATGTGGACGGTCCGCAAGAACCTCATGGAGAAGTTTTGATTCTCCTTCTTGAATAAGTTGGGTTATACATAGTCTCTGTCAGCGAACTGCATTCTCGGATATAGTGTCTTACAAGACGGTTGGTTTTCGCTTAGCATTGTTTTGCATTGTTGGTTGTTCTGGTATAGTTCTACCTAGACTTGTGAATTTTACGACTTCAGGCTTGATTCTCTTTGAATATGGAATAAAGTATTCAAATCGTAACATTGAGAATAATTCCGCAGCAACCGGAGCAAAAGCGGTGGCCGTGTGTAACTAGACAGTGCGAGTCATACCGTCCCCGCCCCCACCACAATTTGCAGCGTCAAACTCATTGACTTGAGGGTTTCCGTTCCATTTCATGATCGCTTTCAAATTAAAGTAAGAAGGGAGTCCGACTATCGACCGTATCTGACCTATACGACAGTTCGCCACAACAAGATACGTTTTTTTCCTCCCTGTTTTGTTTCAACCAATCATGCCCTCGCCACCACAACCATCACAGCTACCACGGCGGCCACCAGCACTGGCCTCCTCATCCTCGTCGCGAATACCCGCGCTGTTGGCACCGCACGTGGCGTCCGGCCCGCTAACACACGAAGGGGGCTCCCTCACCGTCATCACGTGGGTGCAGGGCGCGAGCGCGAATTGGTTGGTACTCCGGTTTCTGTACGCGCTGCTAGGAGGAGGAGGGCGCAGTGCGAAGGAAGAGGCGGGCGAGGATGAGCCGGGGGTGGTGCTCGTGAGCTTCTTGCGCGATGAGAGGTTCTGGGTGGACGGATGCGCAAAGCTGGTAAGTTTGCCCATTTTTCCCCGCATGATTTCACCAGGGGGAGGGTGGCTAGCCATGAAGGAACAACGGCGGGTTGCACGAAATACAGCGCTAACACTCAAGTGTCCGGGTTAGGGGATGGATCTGGAGGCTCTCGACAACAGTGGACGCTTCAGCTTCGTCGACGGGCTGACAGGGGCGCTTGGCGGTGAGGGTGATTCGGGCACGACGACGGATGGCGTCAAGAAGAGGGTGGAGGAGGCGGCCGCACGCATCTCCCAGCGGCGGCGGAGGAGGGTGCTGCTCGTGGACGGGCTAGACGCCCTTGTCGCGACGACAGGCATCGGCGCCTCCGAGGCGGAGAGCCTGCTAATGCAGTTACGTGAGGTTCGTTTCTTCTCTTTTCTCCTTCCACACCGCCCCCGCAAATCTCCTTCTCCTGCGTCATCACCTTTTTACTTCCTTCTACGGCTACAAGAGGGGCTTTATGCCGACCCTCCTCGTGGCATTGATAGTCTTCCCACTGCTAACACATGGTTGTTTTGTACTGTAGAATGTGTACTCGACGCTCCTCACGCTGTCCGCCGACGAGCCTCTCATGCGGGCCGCGGTGCGACGACACCCGCAAGGCACGGCGACGGCGACGAGCTTGGAGAGGGAGCAGGCCGCTCTGGTGCTCGGGCAGGCGCACGCAGCCGACCAGGTTCTCTCGCTGCGGCGGCTCGACACGGGCGCGGCGGCGGACGTCAGCGGCGTGCTGCGCGTCGGCGGCGCGGAGGAGCTGTTGTACCACGTCGCGGGTGATGGTGGCGTACGCGTCTTTGAGAGGGGTGCCTGAAGAAGTTTGGCGGGTGGCAGTTAGTTTATGAAAAGAGCGAGCTCTGTGTTTTCAGACGGCGGATATCAACGGGATGCAAAGGGCAAAGGCGATCCTTAGCACCGTCGACAAGTACATGGAACTTTTTTCCTGAGCATATACATTCACAAGACGTGAGGTAAATAGAAGGTGAATGAGAGAGGGGACAATGCGTTGTACTGATTAGCAGGTCGCTCTTCAGCGATGGAACTTAGCGAGCACCTCCAAACAGGTCAGTTCCCGAACCCTCTTTGAAAATACGCATATGGGCCACAAAGATCGTTCGTGCTCCTCCTACCCTGCGTGTCAACCTCTACACTTCACATGTCCAACCAATCATGAAGCTTTGTCCTCTTCTCACATGTTGACGGTCTGCGTTATGTTTGGCAAAAAGGTCACTTGTACAACACCGAGTCTATATGGGAACGCAAGTTGATGCTCTTTGTTTTGTCGTTGGGTTTTTTTTTATACTCCGAGAAATCAACATACATGAAAAAAGGGAAAATAGAGAACCCCATAGGCCATTGATGAATCGAGAGTGCCCCTGTATAAACCCCCTCTCCCCTCCCAAAAGTCGATGCCAATGCAATCCGTCTCAAAATAACAAAAAAAAGAGAAACACACAAGGTCGTGAAAGATTATCCTCTCATTTTTTTCCCAATTCGTCGAAGTTTCGTCGGCTTTTTTATGCTTCTTATGTTGTCATGATTTGCGACAAGTCAAACAAGGAATGCTGTGGGTTACTCCTTGGAGGAGCCGCGGGCGCCGCTGGGCTGGCCGGACTGGAAACCGTTCTTGAAGCGGCGGGAGACGTCCTTGAGGTAGCGCGTGCGGCCGGTACCGACAGTCTTTCTGCGCTTGGCCTTCTCGCTCCAGTTGACTGAGGAAAGTAAGGTTAGCTACATGTCTCGTGCATTCTCGTAACCTCCTTGCTTCTAGCCAGTGAGGGTCGAGAGAGAATACATGGAACACGTACACTTGCGGATCTTGGCGCTGGGGTAGCCGCAGGAAGCGCACTCCTTCTTCTGGGCGGAGAGAGAGCGGCGACCTAAGGTATAGCATGTCAGTAAACGACTCCCAAGACTAGGGATGCGCGTGCTGGCTGGTCAAGACGTCTCGAAAAATCGGTTCTACGGCGGCCGCTGGCGCCATTGTTCTTGTTCAAAAGTGCCGCCCTCGCCTCGTCCGCTTTCCAGTATCCTCGCGTTCAAACCCACATGGGCGGCACAGCGCCATACCCACGTGTTTGTGCTGCAAGTCAACGGGGCCGGACAGGCGAGAGTCGGCGTCTTGAATTCAAATCGCAAGAACCATGTCCAGAGTCGACGCTCGTATCGCCGATTGATGCCGATTCGAGTCTGTCTCGTCCAAGCCAGCGCAGCAGAAATGCGATGGGGGTGAACTAACCGCAGCGTCGGCACAGAACGTGCGACTTGTTGTGGCGTTTACCGAAACTGGAGGTACCCTTGGCTATAGAAAAACAGTCAGTCTCTACAACAATCTAATCCTCCTAAGCGCAAGAGCAGGGTGAGATTGTTGAAGAAGAATCGACGAGAGCTGTTCCCTGTAATGTGCATAAAATCGAGGTTTCTGCGGTCGGTCCGTCGTGCATCGTCGTGTCGGCATGGTTTTCCCTCAACTTCCTTCTCCATTGTCATCCAGATGGAGCGTCTTCATTCTTTGTCGTTATCCTCTTCCCAACATTTCCAAGCGCTTCGTGGATGTTCCGTAATCGTAATGGCGACAGACGAGCTATGCAACATTCGGGGGGGTACAAGAACCACTCGTCGATTCTCTTCGTATCAATGCATCACCGAGCAATTTGCAGGCAAATGACAAAAAACGTACTCATCTTGTCGGTGTTGCTGAGGTCGTTAGTGGGATGGATGAAAACCAAGAACTGCAAATTTGGGTCAAGCAGGCTGAGGGCGACTCTGGCAAGCGAGGAGGGCTTTTTCGGCTGGTGGACAGGCGGGTGGAAAAGAAGTGGAGTTGCTCGCCCACAAAAGGCAGAGAAATTGCGTCGCCGAGCCCTAACGTTAGCAGGTTTCGCTGCCTCACGTGACTGTACCCTCAGAACGGATGCATATCTGCGCTAGACCGAATTGGGGACATCCGCGATCGGTATCAGTACATACTTAGTTGCTTACTAGCTTATTAAGTCAAGATACTAATAAGAGAGTAAAAAAGGTATGAACTACATCACGAAAACGGCTCTCTATCATATTGAGATAATTGCAATCATAATTAGGTATCCCCAGGGCTATCCAAAACAAACTATGCAAAAACGATACGCCTATACTCCATCGTGGTTATTCCGAAACATATGCTCAGGCTCTTACAACTATTTCATATGGATACTTCATTCCATCAAATTCGACATGGCATCATAGCTCTATATCTCACTTCACAAGACGAGCCTACCTCAACGCCAAGAGCTAGGGCCAAAGGTCTCGCCAGGTGCCGGATGCATCGCAATCGCTGTGCCAGCATGATCAAGCGTGTTCATTGCGCCGACATTACCCCACCATTGCGGCGCGACCGCCTTGGTCAAATACAGCGTAAAGAAGATGACGAGTGTGCAGACAATGAGACCACAGTCGAGCGCAGCCGAGGTGATGTAGTTGTACTGGAGCCACCAGCCAGTGTAGCGGCGTCTGATGAAGAAGTTGAAGACAAAGCCAACCATGCCCCAGCAGAGATAGATGTAGACGGTTGCGGGGGGAATCTGGCCGGCACCACCAAAGATGAGTGGGGTGTTGATGTATCGCAAGATGGACTTGGGCCAGCGGCGAGCAAACAGCCAGGTAATAATGGGCGTCACAGCGCCGACCAGCCAGAACCACTGCAGACCCGAGTAAATGGCGCCGCTACTGAAGATACGGGCGGGACCGATGGCGCCCCAGACAACAGATGCGGTGTAGAAAACGCGGCCGCCAGGGCAAGTAAACCTGTCCTTCTGGTCACGAGTGCAGACATCCGGAATATTAGTGAGCGCCCAGTTCAAGAGCAGAATCTGCATAACAGCAGACCAAATGGAGGCAATCAGCTGCGAAGCAAACATGACTCTGGGAGGAACCTTCATGTAGTGACCAAGCTTGAGGTCCTGGGCAAAGTAAAGGGCCTGAGACATGGAGATGTAGCCGTAGTTCTTGAACATCATCATGGCCAGAGGGCGTCCGGGCACCATGTAACCAATGATGAACTCGGTCAAGACATTCAGACCAAGCTGCATATTAGTGATGGCCTGGACGATACCAATAGGGATGAGCCAGACGATGGGGATGAGAATGCACACGACATAGGCCCACGCGGGGAAACCAGTGTCCCAACCGGCCACAACTCCAAAGGAGATGCCCATCATGACAACGAAAAGGAGGGCATACCACCAGTCTTCGGCGTCGCGGTACTTTTTCATGAGACGCATGTGGACATCGTCTTCCTGGTGTCGTGCCATTTTGAACTGGTCCCAAATCTCTCTACCATGGTACAGGCCAACGTGAATCAAGACAGCGGATACCGCGGCGAAAGACGTACCGTATGCGAGCGCGAACTGAGTCGGAAGGAAGAGCGGGGAGTATTCGTGGTATGCAGTCTCGTTGAAGTTAAATTTGGCGTCGAGAATGCGCGAGACGTTGTAGACATTGCCCATATTATCGTAAGAGTCGCCGGACTGAACGGGAAGGTAGTTGGAGAACCAAGTACCACTGAAATGGATACCGCAGGAGAGGAAGACAAAGGTGGCCAAGACGCCGAGAATGACGTTGACGATGGCGTGGAAGGGTGGGATGAGGGGCGATCCAACGTAGCCGCTGAAGAGCGTCCAATCGAAGGTGATGGGCATGAGGCCATAACCGTGAACAGCACCGAAAAGCTTGTTAACGACGACATTATCGGGAGCAATCCAGCAAATCCACGTAAAGTAGGAGAGTCCTTGGAAGATCCAGCCGGGGAGCCAGTACCAGACAAAGGCGGCGGTGCCGACGATGAGGAAAAGGCGGTAGCGGCCAATAGACCAGCCATTTGTCTTTGACGGATCAGAGGAGGAGTGATCATGAAGACTGTAGAATAGAGCACAGTTGACGAGATCCGTAGGCCAGACCATGGCTGCGGGCCAGACGAGGAATCGACGGGCAAGACCGGCCAGACCATAGCCGGTGCAGAGCGTGGTGATGCCGAAGAGCATCTGGAAGGCGTAGCTAAAGGTCTGGTTGTAGAAGATGCGTTGTGTTAGGATGACATCGGTGGCATACAAGACACCGCCAGCATATGAAGCCTGGTTGAGAGTTAGTATGCAGCATGGATAGGTGAGTGAACTGTCGAAGGACAATGCATGAATGAAAGACTTACATTGGACATGGCAACAATGACAACGTGTTCCTTGAAATTGAATTTGCCGGGACGCAGGTTAAACTTGAGGCCAAAGAGATCCCAGACGCGATCAGGCATGATGAGATCCCAACCGAGGCCGAGAGGGTAGGCGATGAGCTGGATGACATAGGTGTTGATGGTAATGGTCGGATCTCGGAGTGAAAAGATCAAGTTAATGCCGGAGCCGATTGTGCAGAGGAAGAGGCCAATAACCCAGGCGCGGATGGTGTTGGCGGGAAGGTCGACGTCGTAGTTGCGGACGACGGCGCGGACCTCGGGGTAGGGGCTGTTGTCCTCCATGAGAGCGTGCTCAATCTCGATGCCCTTTTCAGCGTTGCAGGTGGCGATGGCGGCGTCGAGGTCGTTGAGCTCGTCGATGGGGAAGTTGGGATCAAACTTGTGCATCTTTTCGAACTCGTGGAGATGCTTGAGCTGCTCCATGCCGGCAACGTCGAGGTCGGCGGCGTAGGCCGGGATGGGGGTGATGTCCTCGGCCTCGTGCCGGTTGCGAAAGAGTTTGGGCACCATGGCGACGGCGGCGGCGACGGCGGTAGGGGGCCGCGCAAGGCTGTGATGTCTCTGAGCGTGGACCGCGTGGATGGGTGTTTGCTGCGAGGATGCCGTCGCGCAACCCTGACAAATGGCTGCGCGTATTTATGCGCTGGTTTGGTTAGTCTTCGATTGGGAGGGAGGTTGTCAGGATGGCGATTTAGCAGTACCTACCTATATACCTAGAAACTTAGTGGCCTTGTAGCGTTGGCGGGGAAGGAGAACAGGTGTGGGCCAACGGCGGCGATAGCAAGAGAGGCCGTTTCAAACGTTGTGGGATGGGAAACGCGACCCGCAAAGGCAAGCAAGAAAATCACATGCAGGCGTTGCATGCGAGGATCGAGACTTGCAGCGACAGGATTGAAGAGAATTCCGTCGTGTTGTCGCTGTGGACAAGATCAAAGAGAAAAAGTCTTGTGAGGGAAGAGGAAGGGCTGAAGAAAGAGGGGGGCGAGCGAGAGGGCCTTCTGGGGATGGAATATCTGGGGGAGAGGGAGTACCTCCCAGCACTGAGCATTCAGCACTGAGCAGCATGGCAGGGCAGCTAATTAGTAGTTACTGCTGATAACCCACTCAACTTGTCGTGACTCGTTGAGAGGCGCCACACAAGAGGCTTTTGGGCATGGCGCAAGCCACGGATAGCGACTGATAACCAGGGGACGCCGGAGGATTCGCTCTTGTCCGCCAGCCCCAGACCCAGACCCTGGCGCCCCGACCTGCCTAACCAGGTGTAGCCTCAACACGGTTGAGTCCTTTTGCAGCACACCTTTTCCATACGCCACACCACCATCACCAATATCACCACCATCGCTATCACCCATCACCGCAGCCACTACAGCAATGTTTCATCTGCCGCACCCAACCGTCCTTTCTTCCATGGTGCTTTCTGCCGCGATTCATTCGTTATCCGACAAATCTCCCATGCATCTCTCCCTGCTCTTGCTTAGGAACTCCCCAACTACGAACAACCCGCTCTCTCCACGTTTTCCATTTGCACAGCCATTTGCCCAACCCGAACTTGGGCATTTCATTGAGCCATCATTGTTGCATAATTTCCCTCTGCTGCTCTAACTATCCAGGTCTTACTTTCAATCGCATCAATTCTCTCAATCCCCTCATCATTATGCGGTCCATCACCCGACCGTTTCCTCGTCACCTTGCGATTTGCGCTCCGTCTCTCACTTGGAATCTAGATGGGCTGCAGCGCCCATGACGTGTCGTACACCGTTGGCCGGCCGTGTGTTACTTGACGCCATTCTTCCGACGCCTGTACCGCCTTTGCGTACTCCTGCACCGTAGGCGGCAGAAGCTCCAGCCGCTCATTGTCTAGCAGCCGGATCATGAGTGCCGACGCATATGCATCAAGAATCGTCGCCTGCTGCCCAAAGATCCACCGTGAGCCCTCTGCTCTATGCTCCTCGATAATGCCCGCCAGCTCCTCCATGAGTGCAAACACGTGTCTCTCAACTTGCGCAATGTGCTCAAGCTCTATCGTCCTGCTATGCAGCGTGTCGTGACTGTTGCAACGTCAGCCTGGCTGTTGCATTTCATCGCTCCGTTGGAGGCCAGAGTCACTTACAAGATGGATTTAATCTCCAATGCCCGTCGGTGCTTCTCTGAAATGCTAGAACTCTCCAGCATGGCAGCCGCAACGTTGGGTATGCCATTCGCCGCCGCTTCCGGCGGTATGTTGAGCGCCTTGAGATGAAAGCTATACAGCTTGTCCATCAAACCGTCAATTGCTTCCTTATGGGCTGCAGGAAGGAGCTCGGGCTGCTTCTCGCATAGCCACCTTGCGATGTCTCGACTGTCACTCAATCCCGACGGAAGCAAGGCCGAAGTCAGACAAGGCACCTGGTTTGGGCAGCATGAGTCAATATCAATTCTACATGTTCTCCTCGTCTCACGCCGGCCTCACTCAACGCACTTGTCCACTACAGCATCGACGTACCTGTCCTTTTGAGTTGACCGTGGTCAGATATATCTCGCCAAGGTTCTCTTGCTCCTGGAGGTTGACGAATTTCAACCGCACATCCGGTGCAGTCTCATTATTCAACTGTCTTCCCAATTGGAGGGCGAATTGCACCATGAGTGAATACAGCGAGAAGGTAAAGTAGTGGAGCGTGTAGCCGGCCTGGCCTTCCGACGCCTCGGTTTCACTGGCCATTGTATCGACAAATTTATCAAGCTGGAGCAAAAGGAGACGCGAACATGCCGTATCAGCAAGATACGGATCAACCTAGGCAGTTACCAGGAGCGCTGGTCGCAATTGTCATTCGTCGCAAACTCCGGACGAATTGTGAGCTCGTATGGCGATTGGCTGTCTTTGCGTGGCTTTCAATGCTGCAGAGTAGACTCTTTTGTATCGGTGCCGCTCGACACCAGCTTTTCAAGATGTGCAAAAGCGAAAATCAAGACACAAACTCTACTATGTGGGTGTTGTCTGATGGTGTGCGGCATGTGCGGCCCTGCCGTCTCTGCCTTCTCTCCTGCAGGGACGGACAGCCGACGGCGCAAGCTCGCCGCAGGAAACTAACCCAAACTCGGGGAGGCCGGGATGTGGCGACGCCCTAGTCGATCGACTTTCCTTGATTTTCTGGCCCTCTTTCCCTTGCTATTTTCAGATCCCCTGGCACTCAGTAAGGAAATGCTTAATAAATAAAGGGAGACACAGCCGCCGCCAAGATTTAGGCTTCCGGGACCGCAGCCCGAATTCAGGTGTCACATTGCTACTCTACTCGTGATACGAACGACATCCACCGCCTCAGTCAAAGGACGGCGAGAGACAATTTAACTTCTGGAGGGTATACGACGGCCCAATCAAAAGACTTGACGCTTATTACCGACCAGCAATGTGTCATGCCGCCGCAATAGCTTCAAAGCAGCGGGCCCGTTGACACGTCGCATGGAAGGGCAAATCGATCCTCTTGGGTAAAGAAAGGTTTAGCTGTAAAGATGTGCAGCAGTGTGACAGTCTCCGCGTGAATATATTTCAGGGTCAAAGTATGTGGTAACTGACAGTGAACCTTCCTTGAAAGCACATGCAATGTAAGTGTGAAAGCCAAGACCATCACACAATGCTCGATGCTTGCTTTATTAATCGCTTTCATTAGCATGTCTGATGTCTGACACCACACAACTGGCAGCTTGAGAAAACTCACCGCAAGCTAACTTTACTGAGGCCTTCGTAATGCCTCCGCCAGCAAGAACCATGCCTCCCTCCTGCAAGAGTTCCGACAGCCCGCGCGCCACCTGCTCGTCGCTCTCCGCATAGTGCCTCACGGGGAGGTAGACCTTGGCCGTCGAGAGCGCCTCGCCCGGCCGCAGCTTAAAATAGTACAGGAGAACGCCGATCCGATGGCCTCCCGGGCCCTACAGTGGCTGGGAGAGCGCGGCGCCGACGCCGAAGCAGGCGCGCCACAGCGCCGACGCCGAAGCAGGCGCGCCACAGCGCCGCGAGGGACGTGGCGGTCTCGTTGGAGAGCCTCGGCAGGCATCCTTTCAGTGTCATGGCGTCCAGCATGCTGCGGAAGGAGACGTCGGCGGACCGGAAGTAGACCTTGAGAAGCGGCTCGACCAGCTGAACGCAGTCAATGGCCAGGATCTCCACCTGCGGCTGCATGTTAGTGTCATGAGAGCGCATATACGCTAGCAATGCATCCAATGCCGCCCGGAAGAGATGGTTCGCGCCGGGCATGGTCAGTATACTTTCCTCCAGCAGATCTAGGTTCGACGTGCCTTCCAATGTCGCTCGGACAAAGTAGCACTTCAGCTTAATCTGCCTTCCTCGAGGTCGAAGCCAAGAAAGGCCTGCGACGGCGGGTTGCATATCGCCGCCTCGACGACCCGTCCCTCACCCGCTCATGTTGGTCAAGGAGTTAAAAAACACCAGCACCACCGCAAGTCTATGCCTTGCCCATGGAACGGCGCAGCCTACGCAGGCCATTGCCTCCCCGCGACTCTGCCCCGCGGCTGCGGCGTCGTCCCATCCGATCGGTTCCACGGCGGAGCGCACCATCGGCAGAGCGCCGTCCGCGCACCAGCTCCGGCTCATCTCGACCGGACTATGGTCTTCAGTCCTGAAACCCGGCCAGCAGCCCTGACTAGCCAGGGCGAGATGCGGTCCCAGCGACGAGGCGGCTCGCGAGGCAAAGTACGCGCGGAGGAGGGCTCGCGAAGAGTACCCTGCGAGTTCCGACATGGTCGAGAGCATGCTGCCCAGATCTTGATCCCATCGCCGATGGTGTGTGTGCTTTGCGAGTGTAGTTGTAGATGCTATTTTCAGACAACGATGCATACTCTTGATGCGAGTCGTCAAGAATGTAGACGAAAAGCTGCGCGCTGCTATTCCGCAGTCGCTGTGGATGACTGTTAGAGGAATTGTGGGAAAGTACCGTTTTCAGAGGGCATTATTCACTTTGAGCGCTTGCCAGAATAGCAGACTGGACCCATATGGTTCATTCATTTCGTGAACCGACTCCGAGTTAATGCACACTGAACATTTACAGATAAAGGGCGTTGTGAACAGACCTAAGACCATACTCACTGGACGTAGTGGCTTTTTCTACTTTTGCGGCTTGCCAAACTTTCATCATTTATTCATATCAGCCTTGTAAGCATCTGAAGGCCCTAATGTTAGTCGTGAAGAGACTATACCCGCACCTCGCCGGAAGTCTTCTCTCTCAACCCAGCCTGTTTCTATGCTGTGTTCGTATAGATTGACCACAACACAGGCAACCCTGAGAATTAAAACCAGTTTGCCGCATCTAGCGTCATCTAGTCGCCTTGCTTCTGTCTCTCCCAAATCATTACTCTTTTCAATTCAAGTCATGTCCAGAACAATTTATACCAGCAAATCTACCATCAGCCCCAGCCCAGGCCAGGCCTCCGAGGTTAGAGCACGAACGGAACCATAGTGCCCCCTATGAGTCTATTAAATGTATCTCAGGACCTCTAGACTCTTTTCATAGCCTCGGCAGATGGCTAATAGCTTTTCGCTTGTTGATCATCATCAGGGCAGGTTGCAGCACTTGATGAACACGGTGGGACCTGAAGCAAGTGCTTCCGCCGCCACAACATACCCGGGTCTTTAGCATCATACAGGTCCCTGCCTCTTCAGTCACTCATAGAGAGCCCTTTCTGGTCATCCAAAACATGTTGCTTCCAATTGGCGGTAGGGGATGGCTTGAGACAGAGTGTTGTCCAGTGACAAGGAGTAGACTTGCGAGACTCAATGTAT
Organism: Cordyceps cateniannulata; assembly: GCA_028828415.1. Taxonomy (NCBI): domain Eukaryota; kingdom Fungi; phylum Ascomycota; class Sordariomycetes; order Hypocreales; family Cordycipitaceae; genus Cordyceps; species Cordyceps cateniannulata. The sequence goes on from JAPHMX010000002.1 coordinate 1,208,292, forward strand.
GACTATGCAGAGAGACAACAAACAAGCCACCAGTGAAATTAAGCCATACTCTTCCAATGGTAGTTCCAAGCTTTCTTTACCAAGAAGAAAACGCGAATGTTACCAGAGCGCCAAAAAAGAGTAGAGCCAGCAGGCAGTGACCTGGGACTAGTTTCCGGCGGGAGTAACCGAGAATGAAAAAAAATGCAATGGAAGACTTTTTCTTCATTTTTTCCTGGCCTTGGTTACACGCATGCAGGTGCTCAAACCACATTACAATTCACATTGGTAAGGCGCCATTTGTAAGCGCAATGAATGGTGAGATTACTAATTCAGCGCTGTGCCAAAGACGCTTCCAAGTTATTTAGACGAGAGAAGAGCTTCTCTTCCACGGAAAAGTATAAATGCCTCACACAGGCCCGTTTTGCAATTGAGTCTGTAAACGAAAGTGACCATCTTCAGCCGCGACTCAAGTCTGTCCTACTCCCTAAACATGTCGTCTACAAAGCTTCTCATTACCGGTGCCACTGGATACATGTAAGTCGACGGCTGCTTATATACGGTGACATATCCAACTGACACAGTTTCCCTTTGATAGCGGCGGATCGATCTTGTCAAGCCTCATAGACTCGTCCAATCCTCATGTCAAGGCACTCCGCATCTCAGCCTTGGTGCGGAAGCAAGAGCAGGCCGACCTTTTAAAGACCAAAGGAGTCAGTGGCATCGTCTTCTCCGGCCTGGACGACACGGATCTTGTCAGACGAGTTGCGAGTGAAAACGATATTGTCATCAACACTGCCTCGGCATTCCACGCCGCCGCCGCCAGTGCCATTGTTCAAGGTCTTGCCGACAGACAAAAGGCCACTGGCAAGAAGGCCATCCTCATCCATGTCAGCTCACCTACACTTTGCTTGGCCAAGAGATTTTCCTGCCACTTCTCACCAGATGACTGACATTTCACCTAGACTTCCGGCACTTCCTCCATTGGAGACCGTCCCATCAGCCGGACTTATACAGAGACGCGCGTGTTTGACGACGACGCAGACGATGTGTATGCCTACCTTCGAGCGCGCGAGGATCTCGAGTCGTACCAGCAACGCACCACCGACCTCGTCGTCCTCGAGCAGGCCTCCGCTGCCGACGTTCCTGCATACGTCCTCATGTCGCCCACCATCTACGGCCTCGGCCGGGGCCTCTTCAACCGCACGTCCATCCAAATTGACGCCATCATCCGCTCCGCGCGCCGCGACGCCATTACGCCCGTCATCGGTGCCGGCGCCGCCCTCTGGGACCACGTGCACGTCGACGACCTCGCGCAGCTGTATGAGCGGCTGCTAATTCGCGTGCTGGTGAACGACCTGCCACCACGCGGCGTCTACTTTACAGAGACGGGCCACCACTCCTGGCGGGAGGTCTCGGAGCGGGTGGCAGCCGCGGGCAAGCAGCTGGGCTGGCTGCAGACGGACGAGGTGCGCGAGGAGACGCTCGAGGCGGCGGCGAAGAAGCTGGGTCCGCCGCCGTTTGTGGCGGAGCTGGGCTTTGCGTCGTTTGCACGGTCGAGGGCGACGAGGGCGCGGAGGATCCTGGGCTGGGCGCCGGAAAGGAATCGCAAGGATTTCGAGGACAGCTTCGTTCCAGAGTGGGAGTATTTGGCAAAGGTGTTTTAGCGGGCGAACCTTGACTATATCGAGGCCTGCCCCGTCGATTTCTGCGAATATGTCCTGGAAATTGGGACTCGGTATTGGAAAAAGTTCCCGGTGATTCAAGCAATCACCCAAGTAATGTATGTATAGCTTGATCACTGATGTTAACGAGGACGCATGGCGGTTAGTGCAAGGCAAATGTCGCAGCAGTAAATATTGAGATAGAAATATCATAGAAGCGTTATGGAAGCGCCCTTTCCAATCACCCGCTAGATACTAGGTATCATCGGTTGGTTTACAGTCTGTTGAGAACTTGACGTTTCCAAATAGGTGTGTACTGGAGGATGTGGTGGAGATTAGTGGTATGGTCAAACGTCCGTACAGTAAATTTGCACAAGATAAACATTGTTTAGCCGTGTACCATCTTGTATACACGGAAATTCCTCCGCTGCTGCCACTTGTATACACGGGTAGGAGAAGGTCGGTACTGGAACCTGAACATGTCTACGAGCTTGTCAAGGTGTCGATTTTCTATACTGGGTATTTCATGTGCAAACCCAGTACATAGAACTCGGTGCAAAGTATGACATAGGCAGAGGCGACCTTGAGTAATCTCTAAAGGGCCATGATTCTTTACACTGAATGCGCCTCTCTGGGTTTGTCGGTGTTGGAATAACCCAACCAACGGCATTATCTTGCGCCGTGTGCCACGATGTTTGAGGTCGTCTTGACTAAATTATCTGACCTCTGTCAGGTTCGCAGGAACAGTCGCTCCAGCTCGAGTTGGGCTGGTAACAAATACGCTGGCCATGGCGTGGACGTGCAAGGCGAACGGCAAGATTCACAGTCAAGTTTAATTGACCAGGAAATTCACTGCCATTTGCAACAGGATATAAGTAGAAATTGCGACAATTAGACCCAACGCGTGAGCATAGCATCAAGGATATCGATTTTCCAACTTTTAAATCTACGGTGTAGGGTAGGCTGCTGGCGAAGTGATGCGCCACGGAGTGCTGACTCTTCCGCATTGAACGCGTTTAATTAAGTACAGGAGGGCAGATGGATGCGGAAAAGAAAGCAAAACGTAACGAGAGGAACCCGAAAGGATTTGAGTTCCTGAAACCCCAACTGCCGTGTTCCTGCAGCACCTGCAAGGCGTGAAAACCATGAGACGATGAGAAAAAGAAAAACATCAAGGACGGACATAAACAAGGGGCTTGCCTAGGCTTGGCTGCCTCTG